>JAQPPZ010002931.1:0-1394565 GCA_028583015.1 Wollemia nobilis
ATGAAGACTTTTATTTACCAAAAAAAAGAATATTTTTTGTTATATCAAATTTTGGAGATCTAAAAAGTACGCATCACCTCTTTTCACCTAGATCAAGTTGCGACACAATGGTACCAGTGGTATGAAAAATAAGAGGTACTCCCACATGGACCAAATTTACAAAGAACCTAATGCTGTGATTCAGCCTAAGCAAATTCAAATATTTTACAGGAGCTCTCACAAAACTCCACCAAATATCTATAGTAAGAGAATACCAAGCACAATTCAAGAAATTAGAAAACCTTACATCAGGAATCAATGCATCATTATTTCAAATTTGCTTAATTAGTGGCCTAAAAGAAGAAATTTTATTGGAAGTACAAATACTCAATCCTATCAATATGATGCACACAGTAGCATTAGCACAAATTATGGAAGAGAAGATCAATAACAAATATCGAATAGGAATATTCTCAAAAAGGAAAACACCAAACACATACACCAGCCAAAAACTAAATAAATTCATGTCGATTAAACAAATTAGCCCAAAGGAAATGAAAGAAATATGATAGAAGGGCCTCTGTTTCCATTGTGATAAGAAATTCACTCCTAATCGCAAATGCATTTCACCAAAGTTATATATTTTGGATAAAATTGGATATTGCACTCCAAAAGAAGAGGATGACATCGAAGTCAAAGTAATAACAGATATTCAAGAAGAAAATAATGAGGATAAAACAAAAGTTTTCTTTAATACCCTTTGCAGGATTTTTAGCTCCGCAAACTATGAAATTTAAGGGGTACTTTAAGAAACAAAACCCTATTGTGCTCTTAGACTCTAACAACACCCACAATTTTATCGACCCCAGGTTATCCAAACAAGCTAATTGTTTTATATATCCTTGTAATAACTTCGAAGTCATGATTGGAAATGGGGGAAAAATTACTTGTAAAGGAAAGTGCAAAAATATTAAACTCACTATGGGAGATTATAACATGAAAGGGGATATGTATGTACTACCATTAGGAGGATGTGATATCATTTTAGGAGTGCAATGGCTATAGATGCTCAACACAATTCAATGGGAATTTGAAGGATTATGAATTAAATTCATACAAAAATATCAAACGTACACAATAAAAGGGTTAAAATTGGGCCCTTCACAAATCATCAGTTTCCATTTAATGGAAAAAATTATTCACAGATGAGGTAAAGGTATGTTTGCACAACTATTTTCCATGAAAACCATTGATGAATAACAACCAATGGCACCTGAACTACAAAAACTCCTAGAATGCCATGATAAAATATTCAATGAACTAGAAGGATTGCCTCCTCAATGAATCCATGACCATGCCATTCAACTACTTTTAGGGTACCAACCCCTTAATATTAGACCTTACTGATACCCGTATCTACAAAATATGGAAATAGAAAAATTAGTACAAGACCTACTCAGGGTCGAATTCATTAGACCTAGTGTAAGTCCTTACTCTTCTCCTATCATATTTGTGAGGAAGAAGGATGGATCTTGGCACTTATGCATTGACTTTCACACCCTCAACAAAATAACTATCAAGGATAGATATTTTATTCTAGTTATCGATGAATTACTATATAAACTTCATGGGGCTGCATATTTGTCCAAACTTGATTTTAAATCATGCTACCACCAAATTCAAGTTAAATAAAGTGATATACCCAAAACAACCTTTCGTACTCATGAAGAGCATTATAAATTTTTGGTGATGCCATTCGGTCTTACCAATGCCCCTTATACATTTCAAAGTCTTATGAATAAGGTATTTCGCCCTTTCCTTCAAAAGTTTACTTTAGTTTTCTTTGATGATATTTTGATTTACGGTAAAACATGTGAATATCACTTAACCCATATAGATAAAGCACTAAATATTTTTAAGGACAATCAATTATACACCAAGATATCAAAATGCTCCTTTGGGAAACAAGAAATTGAATACCTTGGACATATTGTCTCCAAGGAAGGAGTTAAAGTAGACCCTCGTAAGATTGAATATGTGGAAAATTGGCCTATTAAAAAAATATTGAAAGGTTTGCATGGGTTCTTAGGACTAACCGGCTATTATCACAATTTTGTTAAGGATTATGGCAAAATCATGCCCCCCCTAAAAAAACTACTTAAGAAGAATATTTTTTTATGGTCTCCAGAAGCTAATGAATCTTTCATTACCTTAAAAAAATGCCATGTGTACCACCCTCATCTTAGCCATGCCAGATTTTCCAAACCATTTATTATTGAAAGCGATGCTTCAGGATAAGGAATAGGATTTGTACTCATAAAAAATTAAAAACCTTTAGCCTTCACTAGTAAAGCATTCTCAAAAAATAATTTAGCACGTTCCACATATGAAAAAGAAATGTTAGTCGTTGTTCATGCTATCCAACATTGGAGACCTTATCTTATTGGTAAATATTTTATTATTTGCATCGACCACCATAGTCTGAAGTACTTATTGTAGAAACGTATATCCACACCAAAAAACCAAAAGTGGGCTACAAAACTACTAGGTTATGATTATGAAATCATATATAAAAAGCAAAATATAGCATGGTTGCGAATGCACTTTCAAGAAAGTTTGAAGAAATTTCTCAATTACATGCTTTTTCTTACCCTCTTCCTAAATGGATAGACCAGGTCAATAAAGAGTGGTTTAAGGACCCAACCATACACATCATAATTCAACAACTCCAACAAAATCCCATGAGCAAACGTCACTATTCTTGGAGAGATAACATACTACAGTATAAATAATGTATTGTTCTTTCTCATACATCCACCTATCGTACAAAGATTCTCCATGAGCTACACACCACATCCACTATAGGACACTCCAGATTCCTAAAAACTTATAAAAGAGTGACTACATATTTTTATTGAGGAGGGATGAAAAATGATATCAAAAAGTTCGTAAATGAAAGTGAGATATGCCAAAGAAATAAGGGTGAAATAATGGCTACATCGGGTCTTCTTCAACCTCTTCCAATATCAACAAAAACATGGACTAATATTTCAATGGATTTCATTGAAGGCCTTCCAATATCTATAAGAAAAACAACCATCCTAGTTGTGGTATATCATTTATACAACTAGTACAACTAGTACACCCTTATGTAGTAGTACTATCACTCAAATTTTCCTTGATAATATCTTTAAATTACATGACATGCCTTCTACTATTGTTAGTGATTGTGATCCCACTTTTACTAGTAATTTTTGGAAAGAATTATTTAAACTCTAAGGAACTCAAATTCGGATGAGCTCCGCTTACCACCCCCAAAAATATGGTCAAACTGAAGTTGTTAATAAATGTTTAGAAACCTACCTCCATTGTTTTATTTCCACTCAACCCCTTCATCAAGTTAAATGGATTCCACTATTCAAATGGTGGTATAACACCATATATCACACAACCATTAAAATTACCCCATATTAAGCACTATATGGCCAAAAACCCCCACCCCTCACCTCTTATATTCTAGGAATTACAAAGGTTCCAGCAGTAGAGATGGAAATTTTTACTTGAGATGACATTATTTGCACTCTTAAAGAAAATTTACACATTGTCCAACACTGTATGAAGAAACAAGCAGACCAACATCGAATTGAGCATGCTTTCCAATAAGGGGATATGTTATTCCTTTACCTTCAACCATATCACCAAACTTCATTAAATATCAAAGGTTCTCAAAGTTAGCCCCCAAATTTTATGGACCTTATAAAGTTATACAATGTATTGGACAAGTTGCATATAAGATTAAGTTACCAGAGTCCTCCAAAATTCATCTTGTGTTCCATGTTTCTTACCTTAAACTAGTAATAGGCACCCACATCACTAATAAAATTCAACTTTTAGATTTTACCGAATATGAGGCACTCATGGTTGAACCAGAAGCTATCCTAGATCGTCGCATTCACAACCTCCACAATCACATTATCACTAAATTATTGATTCAATGGAAAGGTCTACCTTCATAAGATGCCACATGGGAGACACTCCATCATATCCAAAAACAATTTCCTCAATTATAACTTCGAGGATGAAGCTCATTTTAAGGAGGGTGGCATGTTAGGACCCTAACTCCTAACTTAATAAATTATATTATCCTTTATTATATTTCATCAAGGACCATCACATCCTTTCACTTTCAAGAAAGTTTGAAGAAATTTCCCAATTACATGTTTTTTCCTATACTATTCCTAAATGGATAGACCAAGTCAATGAAGAGTGGTTTAAGGACCCTACCACACACACCATTATTCAACAATTCCAACAAAATACTATGATCAAACATCACTATTATTGTAGAGATAACATACTACAATATAAATAATGTATTGTCCTTTATCCTACATCCACCTATCATACAAAGCTTCTCCATGAGCTACACCACATCCATTGTAGGATACTCCAGATTCCTAAAAACATGTAAAAGAGTAACTACATATTTTTATTGGGTAGGGATAAAAAATTATATCAAGAATTTCATAAATGAAAGTGAGATATGCCAAAGAAATAAGGGCAAAATAGTGGCTACATAGGGTCTTCTTCAACCTCTTCCCATATAAACAAAAACATGGGCTAATATTTCAATGGATTTCATTGAAGGTCTTCCAAAATTTATAAGAAAAACAACCATCCTAGTTGTGGTAGCTCATTTATCTAAATACGCCCATTTTTCCCAGTAATACACCCTTATACAGCTAGTACTATCACTCAATTTTTTCTTGATAATATCTTTAAATTATATGACATGCCTTCTACTATAGTTAGTGATCATGATCCCACTTTCACTAGTAATTTTTGGAAATAATTATTTAAAATCTAAGGAACTAAAATTAGGATGAGCTCCGCTTACCACCCCCAAACAGATGGTCAAACTGAAGTTGTTAATAAATGTTTGGAAACCTACCTCCATTGTTTTATTTCCACTCAATCCCTTCATCGAGTTAAATGGCTTTCACTAATCAAATGGTGGTATAACACCACATATCACACAACCATTAAAATGACCCCATATGAAGCAATATATGGCCAAAAACCCCCATCCCTTATCTCTTATATTCCAAGAATTACAAAGGTGCCAATATTAGAGATGGAAATTTTTACTTGAGATAACATTATTTGCACTCTTAAAGAAAATCTACACATTGCCCAATACTGTATGAAGCAACAAGCAGACCAACATCGAATTGAGCATGATTTCCAATAAGGGGATGTGGTATTCCTTTTCCTTCAACCATATTTCCAAACTTCTCTAAAAATAAAAGGTTCTCAAAAGTTAGCCCTCAAATTTTATGGACCTTATAAAGTTCTATAATATATTTGACTAGTTGCATATAAGCTTAAGTTACCAAAGTCCTCCAAAATTCATCTTGTGTTCCATGTTTCTTACATTAAACCAATAATAGGCACCCACATCACTACTCAGACTCAACTTCTAGAGTTTACCAAATATGGGGCACTCATGGTTGAACCAGAAGCTATCCTAGATCATTGCATTCACCACCTCCACAATTGCACCATCACTAAAGTATTGATTCAATGGAAAGGTCTACCTTTAGAATATGCCACATGCAAGACACTCCATCATATCCAACAACAATTTCCTCAATTCCAGCTTTGAGGATGAAGCTTATTTTAAGGAGGGTGGCATGTTAGGTCCCTAACACCTAACTTAATAAATTACATTATCCTTTATTATATTTCATAAAATACCATCATATACTTTCAATTTATACACTTAGAAATATTAATATGTATGCGATGAATGTTTGTAAGGCATCATAGAAGACATCAAATTCATTTATCGATTGGTTATCACCATCAATTCAACTATTATTATTTACAAAAAATTGATTCTATTGCTCATTTTCATATTGCATACTAACTATATCTTTCAAGTACTTTGCAGTATGAAATGTACTTTGTGAAGTGAAATATGTGCAATGCAATGTGTGGAATGCAAAGTGTAAAATATAATGTGTTAAATTTAATGTATGCAATGTAATGTGTGCAATGCAATGTGTGCAATATAATGTGTGCAATGCAATGTGTAAAATGAAATGTGTGAAATGCAATATTGTGTTTGTGTATTAGCCATGTATATATACATATATAAATCACATTAAACATAAAATGATCTCAAGTGGATGATGTTAAGTGGTTCAATATCTTAAAAACCCTCTATACTGGCAAGCCTATAAGTTTCTTTACCCACTTTTTGAGTGACAATGTATGGACCTAGCGAATTAGTCACAAATTTATCACAAAGATGCGGTAATGCATTTGTGTTTTGTTGATTCTATTTAAGAACAAGATATCTTACTTGGAATTCATGTAGATGAACTTTGGAATTGTAATAATTCTTTAGGTGGTCTTGGTAAACTCATAAATGCTCTAAATCATTGACCCACGTTTCATTAAGAAGTGTGAGTTGGTAAAAACATACTTTTCTAGTAGTATCATCACCTTTGAATTCTTGCAATGAAATTCGCAATGAAGGGATCTCAAGCTCAAGAGGTATAATTGCTTTGGCTCCATAGACTAGTGAAAATGGTGTTGCACCAGTAGGCATGTGGATGCTTGTTTGATAAGCCCATAATGCCAAGGGAATTTTAGTATGCCAATCTCTATGATTTTATTTAACTAGTTTCTTTAGAATAGCAATTAAGGCCTTATTGGTAGCCTTAACTTGTCCATATGCGTGTGGGTAGTAAGGAGTCAAGAAACAATGTTGGATATTAAATTTCTCACAAAGTGCTTGAACATCCTTATTTTTTAAAGACTTTTAATTGTTAGAGATGATTTTTGAGGGGATACCAAAACGAAAAATGATATGATGAAGTATAAAATCCACAATTCAAGGTACTATCATATTGGTTAGAGGAATTGTCTCAACCCACTTTGTGAAGAATTTAGTGGTTGTGATGATGAATTTATGTTATCCTGAGGAAGGAGGTGATATTTTTCCAATCAAATCAAGACCCCATTGTGAAAATGGACAAAGGCTTTGAATAGGTTGTAATGCTTATGATGGCACATGAGTTAAATTAGCACATTGTTGACATTGTTGAAAATGCTTGATATAAGTGCAACAATCATGCTCCATGGTGGGCCAATAGTAACCCACACATAAAATATGTTTTGCAATAGCCATTCCACTCAAATTACCACCACAGGTACCATAATGAGCTTCATATATAGCTCTTTTTGCCTCTGCAGGCTTGAGACAATGAAGGAGGATTCTATCATAACCATGTTTATACAACACGTCCCCAAGAGAGTAAAACAAGCCAATTTTTTCTTGAAAGTGTGTTTAGCAGTCCATGACATGTCTAATGGGAGTTTTGCAAACATGAGGAAGGCTATTATTTGGTTTGACCAAGGCTCATATGGCTTCAAATGGATAAAGCAAACATAATTTTCATCCTTAGATTTAACACAAACAATTATAGATTTATAGATCGTTGTAATAATGAGTGGTTGTACCTCTCATATAGAGTTCTTTGGAATCAATGATCCAAGAGAGGACATCACATGCAAATATATTAGTTGAACATGGCAAACTATCTATTTCATACTAATAAAACTTAGAGAGCAATGACATTGCCACTTCGTGTTTAAGATTTATGGAAGGTTCCTTGCATTAGTATTCTCAATTGATTTATCTAGCAACATGTTGAAAATCACCAGATATATTGATATGTTTTATTCACATAGCTATGGTTGCATGAATACCTAGCATTAAGGCTTCATACTCTATGTTGTTGTTTGTGCATTAGAATTCAAGTTTTGAAAGATAGGGTAATAGGAACCCCCTGTGGTGTATGAAACACGACTCCAACACCTTGACCTTTTTAACACTTATAACTGTCAAAGAATAGTGTGATATTGACATCTTCCTTCAAAATGGCATCTTCTAGTTTAGTGATAGTGAATACTGAATCATATGGGAGCTCAATATTCAAGGTTTGATCACTAGGTAGTGGAGCTTCCACAAATTTATTGGATATGACCTGATATTTAATGGATTTTTTGTTGATGAACTCAAGATCAAATTTAGTCATAAGCATTATCCATTTTACGATGTAGATATTATTGTAAGTGCAATACAACATATAACATAGAAGACTTTTGTGAGCTATGACATATGTGGTGTGACTAAGCATGTAATGTCTAAGTTTCTTACTGGTAAAAACCACTACTAAGCATAATTTTTTCATGTAAGCATATCTAGTTTTATAGATTACCAATGTTTGACTAATGCAATAGACAACTTGCTCTCGGTTGTTTTCATTCTTTTTTGTAAGCATTGTCCCTAATGCAAAGTTCGTTGTTGAAACATAAATATGGAAGGGGATCCTTGAACGAGGAGGTTTTAATACTGGTGGAGAATCCAGGTATTTCTTGATGTCATCAAAAGCCTTTTGGCATTCATCTATCCATGAAAATGCCACCCCTTTTGTAGCAGGTGATTGAAGGGCCTGCATTTGTCCAAAAATTATGCAATGAAATGATGGATTCATTGAATATTTCCTTGTAAACTACATAATTCCTTCAATTTTATTGTGGGAGGCC
This sequence comes from Wollemia nobilis, assembly GCA_028583015.1. Classification (NCBI taxonomy): domain Eukaryota; kingdom Viridiplantae; phylum Streptophyta; class Pinopsida; order Araucariales; family Araucariaceae; genus Wollemia; species Wollemia nobilis. Next base: position 8,599 of record JAQPPZ010002931.1, read on the forward strand.
TCTCCATGATGGCCTTGAATTTTTTTGGGTCTACCTCAATGCATCTTTTGGAGATAATGAATCCTAGTAGTTTTCTATAGGTAACACCAAAGATACACTTTTTGGGATTCAACCTTACATTGTGCTCTAGAAGTTGATCAAAGAGTTTTTCCAAGAAACCAATGTGCTCTTGTTGAGTTTTGGATTTTTCTAAGAGATCATCCACATAATATTTGATGATATTATGCATGTAATTGTGTAATATGTATGTCATGGCACATTGATAAGTGGTACGTATGTTTTAAGGTCAAATGACATCACCTTATAACAAAAAATCCCCCAAGGTATAGTAAATGATATTTTGTGTTGGTCATCAGGATTGATTAGAATTTGGTTGTATCCTAAAAACCATCCATTAAAAAATAATTTCATGGCTAGCGCAAATGTCGAAATTACTATCAATGTTTGGTAGAGGAAATTCATCCTTTGGATATACTTTGTTAAGGTCTCAAAAGTCAGTGCAAATGTGTATTACCTTATTAGGCTTGTAAATGGGTACCATGTTTGAAATCCACTTAGGATAATCAACGGGGAAAATTAAACCCACATCTAAAATCTTTTAAAGCTCTTCTTTGACCAGGGTTATGCATAGCGGTAAAACTTCGCCATTGGGCAAAAAAAAAACATTTTCAAAAATTCAAATTTGTGAAATTTTTGGGACCCGAATGTGGTCATTTAGATAGAATTTTTAGGAAAAAAATAAATTTTAGGTGTCAATTAGTCATCCTTTGATGAGAGTATCATGAATATTTTCAAAAATTTGCAAGTAATCCCGCCTAAATAAAGTACCTTTTTCGCCCTAAAATTTTAGAATTTCTAAATTATCTCGCCAAACTCGCCAAGTATACCTCTATATATAATTAACACCCTAGGGATACATTTTCATTTTCAGATCGTGTTCTATACCTAACGAATATACTGACATAATTCTTCACAAAACCAAAACATTTTCAGTGACTGATCCTAACCAATTGTGCAATCGGACAGAACCTCATCTACAATCGTTCGAAACTATTTTGGCAATCATATCAGTTTCTACAACCATCCAAAACCACTTCTGCAATCAAAATAAACCACTTCTATAATCATATCATATTCTACAACTATTCGAAGCAAAATTTATAGAAGGTACCTCCTCCGCAACCGAAAAAAATCACTTCTGTAATTGGATCCTATTCTACAGCCATCCAGAACAACTTCTACAATAGGAACCTCCTCTGCAACTGTACTAAACCACTTCTGCAACTGAAACCTATCATACAATCAGACAGGACAACTTTTTATCTAGATTGTTTCCTGAATGGGTGTTAAAGTATAGCTGAGTCATCCTATCTAGACTAGCCAAGATTATAGGGATATATGGGTATGGTTGACACCTTCTCAAGTACTTTGGAGACCATGGTGATGATCCAAGTGAACGGATGATGGGGTGCAACTACGAAGGATTGGGTAGGCTAGATGGGTGGTTGGGAGGCATAGGAGTAATGTGGAGTTGATCCAATTCTCATAGGTGCTATGGAATTTTGGACTAAGATAGGGGGTTCTTGAGGCACCAGTGTTATACAGACACCATAAGAATGATATGGTTCTACCTTGTGCTGAGGTATGGAGGGTGATCTATGAGGATGATGAGGAGATAGATCTCCTCTATGTGGATTATGTAGAGATAACTATAGATTATGATGTATGGTTTATTGCACAGTCACCATGGGTACCCAATCTAAAAGTGGATGAGGGGAATGAATATGATAATGAGATAGAGGCTAAGGTGGATGAGATGGATGAGGCTCCTATACATCGAAGACATTTCAATATAGCATTCAAGGGATATGGGAAAGGAATGCAATCGAGAAACCTCTAGATATTAGAGGTTATGGATATGGAATGTATGATATAGAGGAGGTTCTAAAGAGACCTCCAAGTTGAAGCAAGGAGGATTGGGTGAGGCTCGAGCAGCTAGTGGCAGAGCGAGATGTAGTGACAGTGGCTTAGGATGAAGATATAGCCTAGTTATGGGTGGAGCTATAGGCACAAATGGTTGTAGGTAGAGGTTAGGATAGAATCACAAGGCTCCAATTAGAGCTACATGATAGGGACCATCATAAAAGACATGATGTACTACATCTTTGAGCTCGATATAGATATATTCAATATTTGGAGTATTGATTGATGCAGTACCATATTGGGTTGCTAGATTCACCCTCCTCATCCATATTTGGGTCTATTTAGGTATAGTGAGTCTAGGCATAGTGGATCTAGATCTAGGGATCCTTCAAGGTCATAGGGGTCATATTATAGGCATTAGATAGTGTTGAGATGCACTTTTGTATATGAGCCTTGGTGTTCCATTGTATATAGTCTTTGGGTATTCATTGTATATGTGATATTTATATATATAGACATGGCTTACTTTTGTCCTATGCTTAGATATGCCAAATAAATAAGGGTGAAATAATGGCTACATGGGGTCTTATTCAACCTCTTCCCATATCAATAAAAACATGGACTAATATTTCAATGGATTTCATTGAAGGCCTTCCAATATCTGTAAGAAAAACAACCATCCTAGTTGTGGTATATCATTTATCTAAATACACCTATTTTTTCCCAGTAATACACCCTTATACAACTAGTACTATCACTCAAATTTTCCTTGATAATATCTTTAAATTATATGACATGCCTTCTACTATTGTTAGTGATTGTGATCCCACTTTTACTAGTAATTTTTGAAAAGACTTATTTAAACTCTAAGGAACTCAAATTCGGATGAGCTCCGCTTACCACCCCCAAAAATATGGTCAAACTGAAGTTGTTAATAAATGTTTAGAAACCTACCTCCGTTGTTTTATCTCCACTCAACCCCTTCATCGAGTTAAATGGCTTCCACTAGTCAAATGGTGGTATAACACCATATATCACACAACCATTAAAATTACCCCATTTTAAGCACTATATGGCCAAAAACCCCCACCCCTCACCTCTTATATTCTAGGAATTACAAATGTGATAGCAGTAGAGATGGAAATTTTTACTTGAGATGACATTATTTGCACTCTTAAAGAAAATTTACACACCGTCCAACACTGTATGAAGAAACAAGCAAACCAACATAGAATTGAGCATGCTTTCCAATAAGTGGATATGTTATTCCCTTACCTTCAACCATATCACCAAACTTCATTAAATATCAAAGGTTCTCAAAGTTAGCCCCCAAATTTTATGGACCTTATAAAGTTATACAATGTATTGGACAAGTTGCATATAAAATTAAGTTACCAGAGTCCTCCAAAATTCATCCTGTGTTCCATGTTTCTTACCTTAAACTAGTAATAGGCACCCACATCACTAATAAAACTCAACTTCTAGATTTTACCGAATATGAGGCACTCGTGGTTGAACTAGAAGCTATCCTAGATCGCTGCATTCACAATCTCCACAATCACATTATCACTAAATTATTGATTCAATGGAAAGGTCTACCTTCATAAGATGCCACATGGGAGACACTCCATATCCAAAAACAATTTCCTCAATTATAACTTTGAGGATGAAGCTCATTTTAAGGAGGGTGGCATGTTAGGAGCCTAACTCCTAACTTAATAAATTATGTTATCCTTTATTATATTTCATCAAGGACCATCACATCCTTTCACTTTCAAGAAAGTTTGAAGAAATTTCCCAATTACATACTTTTTCCTATACTATTCCTAAAAGGATAGACCAAGTCAATGAAGAGTGGTTTAAGGACCCTACCACACACAACATTATTCAACAACTCCAACAAAATACTATGAGCAAACATCACTATTATTGTAGAGATAACATACTACAATATAAATAATGTATTGTCCTTTATCCTACATCTGCCTATCATACAAAGCTTCTCCATGAGCTACACCACATCCATTTTAGGATACTCCGGATTCCTAAAAACATATAAAAGAGTAACTACATATTTTTATTGGGTAGGGATGAAAAATTATATCAAGAATTTCGTAAATGAAAGTGAGATATGCCAAAGAAATAAGGGCAAAATAGTGGCTACATAGGGTCTTCTTCAACCTCTTCCCATATCAACAAAAACATGGGCTAATATTTCAATGGATTTCATTGAAGGTCTTCCAAAATTTATAAGAAAAACAACCATCCTAATTGTGGTAGCTCATTTATCTAAATTCGCCTATTTTTCCTAGTAATACACCCTTATACAGCTAGTACTATCACTCAATTTTTTCTTGATAATATCTTTAAATTATATGACATGCCTTCTACTATAGTTAGTGATCATGATCCCACTTTCACTAGTAATTTTTGAAAAGAATTATTTAAAATCTAAGGAACTAAAATTAGGATGAGCTCCGCTTACCACCCCCAAATAGATGGTCAAACTGAAGTTGTTAATAAATGTTTGGAAACCTACCTCCATTGTTTTATTTCCACTCAATCCCTTCATAGAGTTAAATGGATTTCACTAATCAAATGGTGTTATAACACCACATATCACACAACCATTAAAATTACCCCATATGAAGCAATATATGGCCAAACACCCCCATCCCTTATCTCTTATATTCCAAGAATTACAAAGGTGCCAATATTAGAGATGGAAATTTTTACTTGAGATAACATTATTTGCACTCTTAAAGAAAATCTACACACCGCCCAATACTCTATGAAGCAAAAAGCAGACCAACATCGAATTGAGAATGATTTCCAATAAGGGGATGTGGTATTCCTTTACCTTCAACCATATTGCCAAACTTCTCTAAAAATAAAAGGTTATCAAAAGTTAGCCCCCAAATTTTATGGACCTTATAAAGTTCTATAATTTATTTGACCAGTTGTGTATAAGCTTAAGTTACCAAAGTCCTCCAAAATTCATCTTTTGTTCCATGTTTATTAACTTAAACCAATAATAGGCACCCACATCACTACTTAGACTCAACTTCTAGAGTTTACCAAATATGGGGCACTCATGGTTGAACCAGAAGCTATCCTAGATCATCACATTCACCACCTCCACAATTGCACCATCACTAAAGTATTGATTCAATGGAAAGGTTTGCATTCATAATATGCCACATGCAAGACACTCCATCATATCCAACAACAATTTCCTCAATTCCAGATTTTAGGATGAAGCTTATTTTAAGGAGGGTGGCATGTTAGGACCCTAACACCTAACTTAATAAATTACATTATCCTTTATTATATTTCATAAAATACCATCATATACATTCACTTTATACACTTAGAAATATTAATATGTATGCGATGAATTTTTGTAAGGAATCATAGAAGACATCAAATTCATTTATCGATTGGTTATCACCATCAATTCAACTATTATTATTTACAAAAAATTGATTCTATTGCTCATTTTCATATTGCATACTAACTATATCTTTCAAGTACTTTGCAGTATGAAATGTACTCTGTGAAGTGAAATTTGTGCAATGCAATGTGTGGAATGCAAAGTGTAAAATATAATGTGTGAAATTTAATGTGTGCAATGCAATGTGTGCAATGTAATGTGTGCAATGCAGTGTGTAAAATGAAATGTGTGAAATGCAATATTGTGTTTGTGTATTAGCCATGTATATATACATATATAAATCACATTAAACATAAAATGATCTCAAGTGGATGATGTTAAGTGGTTCAATATCTTCAAAATCCTCTATACGGGCAAGCCTATAAGTTTCTTTACCCACTTTTTGAGTGACAATGTATGGACCTAGCAAATTAGTCACAAATTTATCACAAAGATGCAGTAATGCATTTATGTTTTGTTGATTCTATTTAAGAACAAGATATCTTACTTGGAATTAATGTAGATTAACTTTGGAATTGTAATAATTCTTTAGGTGGTCTTGGTAAACTTGTAAATTCTCTAAATTATTGACCCACATTTCATTAAGAAGTGTGAGTTGGTAAAAAAATACTTTTCTAGTAGTATCATCACCTTTGAATTCCTGCAATAAAATTCGCAATGAAGGGATCTCAAGCTCAAGAGGTATAATTGCTTTGGCTCCATAGACTAGTGAAAATGGTGTTGCACCAATAGGAATGTGGATGCTTGTTCGATAAGTCCATAATGCCAAGGTAATTTGAGTATGCCAATCTCTATGATTTTATTTAACTAGTTTCTTTAGAATAGCAATTAAGGCCTTATTGGTAGCCTTAACTTGTCCATATGCATGTGGGTAGTAAGGAGTCGAGAAACAATGTTGGATATTAAATTTCTCACAAAGTGCCTGAACATCCTTATTTTTTACAGACTTTTCATTGTTAGAGATGATTTTTGAGGGGATACCAAAACAAAAAATGATATGATGAAGTATAAAATCCACAATTCAAGGTCCTATCATATTGGTTAGAGGAATTGTCTCAACCCACTTTGTGAAGAATTTAGTGGTTGTGATGATGAATTTATGTTATCCTGAGGAAGGAGGTGAGATTTTTCCAATCAAATCAAGACCCCATTGTGAAAAGGGACAAATGCTTTGAATAGGTTGTAATGCTTATGATGGCACATGATTTAAATTAGCACATTGTTGACATTGTTAAAAATGCTTGATATAAGTGCAACAGTCATGCTCCATGGTGGGCCAATAGTAACCCACACATAAAATATGTTTTGCAATAGCTATTCCACTCAAATTACCACCACAGGTACCATAATTAGCTTCATATATAGCTCTTTTTTCCTCTACAGGCTTGAGACAATGAAGGAGGATTCTATCATAACCATGTTTATACAACACGTCCCCCAAGAGAGTAAAACAAGCCAAATTTTGCTTGAAAGTGTGTTTAGAAGTCCATGACATGTCTAATGGGAGTTTTCCAAACATGAGGAAGGCTATTATTTGGTTTTACCAAGGCTCATATGGCTTCAAATGGATAAAGCAAACATAATTTTCATCCTTAGATTTAACATAGAAAATTATAGATTTATAGATCGTTGTAATAATGAGTGGTTGTACCTCTCATATAGAGTTCTTTGGAATCAATGATCCAAGAGAGGACATAAAATATGCAAATATATTAGTTGAAAATGGCAAACTATCTATTTCATACTAATAAAACTTAGAGAGCAATGACATTGCTACTTCGTGTTTAAGCTTTATGGAAGGTTCCTTGTATTAGTATTCTCAATTGATTTATCTAACAACATGATGAAAATCACCAAATATATTGATATGTTTTATTCACATAGCTATGGTTACATCAATACCTAACATTAAGGCTTCATACTCTATGTTGTTGTTTGTGCATTAGAATTCAAGTTTTGAAATATAGGGTAATAGGCACCCCATATGGTCTATGAAACACGACCCCTACACCTTGACCTTTTTCACACGTATAACTATCAAAGAATAGTGTGATATTGACATCTTCCTTCAAAATGGCATCTTCTAATTTAGTGATAGTGAATACTGAATCATCTGGGAGCTCAATATTCAAGTTTTTATCACTAGGTAGTGGAGCTTCCATAAATTTATTGGCTATGACCTGATATTTAATGGTTTTTTTCTTGATGAACTAAAGATCAAATATAGTTAGAAGCATTATCCATTTTATGATGCAGATATTATTGTAAGTGCAAGACAACATATAACATAGAGGACTTTTGTGAGCTATGACATATGTGGTGTGACTAAGCATGTAATGTCTGAGTTTCTTATTGGTAAAAACCACTGCTAAGCATAATTTTTTCATGTAAGTGTATCTAGTTTTATAGATTACCAATGTTCGACTAATGTAATAGACAACTTGCTCTCAGTTGTTTTCATTCTTTTTTGTAAGCATTTTCCCTAATGCAAAGTTCGTTGTTGAAACATAAATATGGAAGGGGATCCTCGAACGAGGAAGTTTTAATACTGGTGGAGAATCCAAGTATTTCTTGATGTCATCAAAAGCCTTTTGGCATTCATCTATCCATGAAAATGCCACCCCTTTTGCAGCAAGTGATTGAAGGGCCTGCATTTGTCTGAAAATTATGCAATGAAATGATGGATTGATTGAATTTTTCCTTGTAAACTACTTAATTCCTTCAAGTTTATTGCGGGAGGCCTCTCCATGATGGCCCTGAATTTTTTTGGGTCTACCTCAATGCATATTTTGGATATAATGAATCCTAGTAGTTTTCTAGAGGTAACACCAAAGATGCACTTTTTGGGATTCAATCTTACATTGTGCTCTAGAAGTTGATCAAAGAGTTTTTCCAAGAAACCAATGTGCTCTTGTCGAGTTTTGGATTTTTCTAAGAGATCATCCACATAATATTTGATGATATTATGCATGTAATTGTATAATATGTATGTCATGGCACATTGATAAGTGGTACCTATGTTTTGAGGTCAAATGGCATCACCTTATAACAAAAAATCCCCTAAGGTATAGTAAATGATTTTTTGTGTTGGTCATCAGGATTGATTAGAATTTGGTTTTATCCTAAAAACCATCCATTAAAAAAATAATTTCATGGCCAACGCAAATGTCAAAATTATTATCGATTTTTGGTAGAGGAAATTCATCCTTTGGATATACTTTGTTAAGGTCTCAAAAGTCAGTGCAAATGTGTATCGCCTTATTAGGCTTGTAAATGGGTACCATGTTTGTAATCCACTTAGGATAGTCAATGGGGAAAATTAAACCCACATCTAAAAGCTTTTAAAGCTCGTCTTTGACCAGGGTTATGCATAGCGGTAAAAAATTGCCATTGGGAAAAAAAAAAAACATTTTCAAAAATTCAAATTTGTGAAATTTTTGGGACCCGAATGTGGTCATTTAGATAGAATTTTTAGGAAAAAAATAAATTTTAGGTGTCAATTAGTTGTCCTTTTATGAGAGTATCGCGAATATTTTCAAAAATTTACAAGTAATCCCTCCTAAATAAAGTACCTTTTTTGCCCTAAATTTTAGAATTTCTAAATTATCTCGCCAAACTCGCCAAGTATATCTCTATATATAATTAACACCCCAGGGATACATTTTCATTTTTAGATCATGTTCTATACCTAATGAATATACCGACATAGTTCTTCACAACACCAAAACATTTTTTGCGACCAATCCTAACCAATTGTTCAACCGAACAGAACCTCATCTACAATCGTTTGAAACTATTTTGGCAACCATATCAGTTTCTACAACCATACAAAACCACTTCTACAATCAAAATAAACCACTTCTATAATCATATCATATTCTACAACTATTTGAAGCAACATTTATAGAAGGTACCTCCTCCGCAACCGAAAAAATCACTTCTGCAATTGGATCCTATTCTACAGCCATCCAGAACAACTTCTGCAATAGGAACCTTCTCTATAAATGTGTGGAACCACTTCTGCAACCGAAACCTATTGTACAATCAGACGGGACAACTTTTTATCTAGATTGTTTCTTGAATTTGGCTGGAACAAGTTTTGTAATCAAAATATTTTTAACTGGATCCTGGTCCGCATCGGACCTCTTTTCACACTAGGTTCTTTGTCACTACTCTGCTTGCCATGTTTTTCTTTATTTTACCATGTTCTGCATGTTATTTTGTCTAGTTCTGCATGTTTTTATTTATTTAATGATTTTTCAATCTTGTTCTACACCACACCAATATCGGAGCCCTCTTCTGATTCTAGAATGTTATTGCTTTGTTCCCATGTTTTTCTCTGTTTTTCCATATTCTAAATGTTTTAAAACTCTTTGATTCTTAGTCTCAATTCAGATATGTTTTTCCTTGTTAATATTACACATGAGTAAATGCTTTGGTTCTCTAAAGACATATTGATGCTCTTTTTCTCACTTAAAGTTATTTCACTAGAAAACAAACCAGTGGCATAAACTGATAAATTCACAATAAAGAATGGCAGGAAAAAATATGTATAATATATCATCCAAATAATTGTTTATTCTATTTACAATATTATCTCAAGGCCTCCAAAAAGTACACCCTCTTTAACATTTTATTTTTCATAAAAATTAAAAAGTCACACAATATTGAAAAGAAGGGCACCAAATCTTTTTCTAAAAAGAATATCCTTAAATATTTTAGCTGAAATTCGAAATGCAATGAGCCAATGACATTCATGCAAATTCAAGGTATAAATAATTTTTGACTTCCCAGTATGTGCTTGACTGACGATTAGAATATTTTTTGTAACTTTTTTATCCAAGAATGATAAAAAATAGTATGGTATGCTACTATACATAATACCCTATCGATCCTGATATGACTCCACTTAAAGATATTCCTTAATAAGAGATGCCTTTTATTGAAAATACTCTTGAAAATTACATCCAACAAACACTTGAAGACAACATGTAAAATGACATCACAATTGAAAATAAAAATGATAAATAAAAATCATTACAAGCTTCAATTGAATCTTCAACCAAAAATTCCAAAACAAGAAAAGCGTCTCTCTCGATACTTGGAATGGGATTTAGGAATGAATGGGCAAAAATATTTTCCTAGCTTGAGACTGTCATGACTAAGGATAACCAAATCGATGAAAAAGAATGTAGATACAAAATTTGCAGTTGGAGATACAATTGAAAAGCATGTTGGAAAATCTTATATAAAAGTTATAAAAAGTAATGGTGAAGTTAGTAAAGAAGTTAAATGGAAGGATGCATAAGAATGTATACATTTAAGATATGCTATAGAATATGATAATCACTTAAATCAACAACAATCTCTTGTTTAGAAAGGTGTAACAATTGGATCCCAATTTCATAAAATACAAAAAACTATTTTAGCTTCAAAAAGTATGCATATTTTCATTGTTTAAAATATTCTCAAGAAAGGTAGACCAATGTTTGATTTTATTGATTATAAGTAGCTATTACGCCTTTTAATGTGAAAAATTTTCCTAGTTCTCATTAGTCGAATTGAAGTGGTTGGGAAATGGTAAAATGTTTATATTTGGTTGAGAAAAAAGACCTAAGGGATCAAGTTAAAACTTACCAAATTCATTTCACTTTCTATTGATGAGGTAACAACTATGGGTAACACATCTTGGATTTGCATGCATATGTACACATTTCAAAATAATATTAGAAGGTCTATTTTGTTGGGAATACATAAGATGTTGGAAAGTTCAAATGCAAAAAAATATTTATAATGTTGTTATCAAAAGTTTAAAGAATATTGCGGGAATGATTGATATAGACATAACAACAAAGTTAATTTGCGTTGGAGCTAATGGAGCTGCTATTATGCAAGGTCATAGGTCCGGTATTTGTGTTCGAATCCAAACCATAGTTGCCCCATATATGATCCCCATTAACTGTATGGCTCATAGAGTTAATCTTACATATAAAATTGTGAGCACATTTTCAAATGTTGCTAAAGTAGAAAACCTTATTTGTGATATTCATTCTTATTTCTTATTAAGTCAAAAAATACTTACAGAGTTTTAGCAATTTGCACTAGGAGTTACAGAAGGGAAAGAATTATTAAAAGTTGTGGATACAAGATGGATTTCATTGTATCAACCTGATCAGAGAGTTTTGGAATAATAGCAATCATTGACGGGATTTATGCATGCAAATCGCAGAATAGTTGATAAGGCAAAATATATGTTTTTTTGTTTGATTGATTTGGAAACACTTTTGACCTTATGTGCTATTCTTCCAATGTTAAAAGAAATGAACAAATTAATTAATCTTGCACAAGAGAGATCCATCTATATCATTAATTTTATGAGGATGAGAAAACAAATATACGTGCTTCTTGATACATTATGTCTATCTACCGTAGATTTTACAGAACCTGTATTTGATAGTTGGAATACATTGATAAACATAAACAATCTAAAAAGCTTCTTAAATTTTGACATCAATGATTATCTTTGTATTAATGTTCATAAAAAGATGGTACATGTTTATTATTTTTAAAGGCAATCAAGTATAGTTGTGGAAGAAAATAAGAATTTCCTATAACACACAATAGATTTCATTTTATAATACAAAAAACAATGATTAATTTGTCAAATATAGCAAAATATTTGATAGGTGAGATAAGAGAACGATTTCAAAGAGATGAGTTGCTCGATTCCATAGGTATGGTTAACCCCATTTTTTGGGGACCTTGTACTGAATACAATTCTACAAATGATTTGTTTATTAAATATATGGGTAACCTCATTGACCATTTCAGTAAGAGTGTGAAATTCAATGGTGTTGAAATTAAAGGTATACTCAACAGTGATATTTTAAAAGAATAGTCATCGCATTTTGGAAGAACAATGTTGTGCAAACATCACTTATGATAGGTGTCCATGAGATTGGTTCCACTACACGTTTGTGGTAAAAATTGTATCCAAGCACAATATTAAAATATACAATAAGTGAATACTTTCATTTATATGAATTATGTGAAATAATTATTTTGGGGTCAATTGAAGATGAAAGAGTTTTCAATGCATTTGCTTTTGTTAAATCTAAACTCCGCAACAAAATCAACAAGAATTTAGAAAATTATTTAAGAATTTATGTGTCTTCATATTAGTTGGATACATTTCCATATGATAGAGCATTGGAACACTGGATTTCCCAATTAGAGATAATAGGAACTTCGAATACGATTGATAACGATGATGATGATGCTTTCAATGATCATATGGTGGAGACACATATTTTTGCTATGCTTCATAATGGTTATGGATAATCTGATATGATTCAGCTTCCATAGTGATAATTTTCTATTATTTTATTGACAATGATAAACATGAATTGATTTGATAGCAGATTTCTCAATATTGTTCTATATTTATATGATTTCAAAGAATCATTGTTTTAAATCACATTATTGTTTTAAAATTACATGTCATATATCATTTTTATAGATTGTAAAATTTTATGTTTATGTCTTAGTGTCTCAACTCTAATTTCATTGACAAATGATAAACCCAAATATTATATAACATTTTCAAACTCAAATATTACAAAACATTTTCAAACACAAATTAGATATTGCAGTCTTTATAAAATATTTTCAAACAAAAACTACATAACATTTTCAAACTAAAAATTTCATATTAATTAGTTAAAAAAGAAATATATTACATCATTCAAAATTTTTAAACCCAAATATTACATAGCATTTTCAAACTCAAATATTACATAACATTTTCAAACCCAAATTAGATATTGCAATATTTTCAAAACATTTTTAAACAGAAATTACATAACATTTTCAAATAGAAATTTTTTATATTAACTAGTTCAAAAATAAATATATTACATAGTTCAAACATTTTTAAACTCAAATATTACATAACCTTTTAAAACATAAATTAAATATTGCAATCTTTTTAAAACATTTTTCAACTCAAGTCTCAAATATTACATACCAATTTCAAACAGAAATTACATATTGTAGTCCTTTTAAAATATTTTCAATCATTTGATTGGTGCTAGTATGTTTCACTAGGGGTTGGAGTTGACGTTTCTTTTCCTTTATCAAAATTTTTGACACTCTCTTCTAGCAGTGATCCAACTCTAACAAGGTTGTCACGTACTTTCACAATAATTGACACACATGCTGCTTCTTCTTTGTTTAGATCTTCAAGTATTGTTGGAAGTGATTCTTTCATTTTCTCAAGCACCTTATCCGGATATTCTTGCAGCTTCTCTTTGATGTATTTTTTTAAACGATTATTTTCTAAAACCTTTACCTGCATTTTCTTTTTCAATTCCATTGCGTTCATCAAACATGTCTTTATTGTATGAATATTGACATCCATGCTCTTAACCTGTGTTTTCAAATTTTCAAAATTTGACTGCAAAAACAAATTGAGAACTTAATTCAAAAGGGATATATTGAAATTATTATAAATTTTCAAGAAATATAAAAATTTAATTGCAACAGAAAATTGAAATACAAATAATGTTTTTACCTACCCAGGTGTTGTAGGTGAGTTGGAGAGGAGAGGGCAATCCTCCATGGGAGGTCCCAGGTTCAAATCTCCACCCTACCAAAAAGCTGAATTGGGTATCTAAAATCCAATTGATAATGTTGGTGCGGGCAGGATCGGGTGCGACCCTCGGGTGACTTTGACGGTGTAGAACCCCCTATTCATGGTCTCTCAGACCAAGGCAGCTCCACAAGGGGTTTTTCGCTTAAAAAAAATATAATGTTTTTACCTCAGCCAATTCTCTTTTAATATCAACAACTGCAACCTTATCCTTATCAGAAGCCCATTGGTTGTAATATGTTTGGGATTCAACATTAACATTCTTCAATATACAAACAACAACATTTAACACATCATCATCATAAATAAAATCAGATTTAGATGATCCTGATGTAGCCTATTTTAGTAGGCCATCAAGATTTTTGAGTTCAAAATTGACCAAAGAATAAATAGATTCTCTTTTTTCATAATTTTTATATCAGATATTAATTTCCCTAATAAGGACCTTTGCCTAATTTTCCCATTCTTTCAAATCCTGCAAATATTTCAACACAAAATCCTTAATTGTTGACTTGGTACTTTTAGCCAATGAAACATTTTCATTAAAACTAACAACATCATCCTTAGTTTGAAGATATTAAGGATGAGGATTGTCTCCTTGAGCAGGTGGTACCGATGTCTTCCCAGCTACAGGGGCTTCTTCTTCTTATGATATATCTTTAAGCACATATGTTTCCTTAAAGCCTATAATCTTGCCCTACAAAAGGTAATCCTCATCAAGTTGAATATTATCCAATCCCACTGTAGAAACTTCTAGTGCCTGTGAATTTATAAAAAATATAAATTGAGACCATCCATACCTAGAACTTGTTGCTAGCATGTGTGATCTCTGTGGGTGTGAAAACCCATGCCCAAAAATTTGTGTAGTGCCCTATGATCTCTATGAAAACAATAATTTTCCAACACCACTTGCCCTCGCATAGGCATTGTCAAATGTTGTTTAGGTTCTTGTCGCTAATATGGTGGAAGTGGTGGTTATGGTGAAACCGTGAGTCTAATGCAACTGGAGGTGGTGATGGTATATGCCCTCTAAATTGTTATGTTACTTGTTGAACATGAGAATCAACTGAAAATAGTCAAAAATATTTTGTTAGAATTATTCTTAAAATAAAAAGATCTTAATTTAAAGTAACTACACATAGATTTACCTGAATATGATGAAATATGTTGAAATTATCCTACAATGGGGGAGGGGTTGGCCACACAATATTTGGCTTGCACATTTTATGCATACCTAGGTGTACGAGAAACCCCAAGAGTAGTTGCTTGCTTGGAACATTTGTGTGACCTGTGCATAGGACCAGGTGTTGCTTTAGAGTCCGTGTCTACATAATCACTTGTTTGTTTTAACCTATGAACCCTAGTGGCTGCAATTTGTTTACTCTTTGTATTTTTTCCTTCCCCAGCATATAGATGAAAATAAAAATTTAAAAAAGGAATATGGTAAACTATAAAATAGTATGTCAAGGACAATGATGTAGTTATTAAATTCAATTCCTCTACTGACATGGCAATAAACTGTAGTTTTGCATGCACTATAGTTGGTATAGCAGTAGTCAACAAATTATGAAAACTCTCAAAATATAAAGCTCAAAGAAAATTTACAGTGCCCACAATGGTTTGATTCTTGTTGGTTTCCAGTTGGACAGTGTGCAACTCAGACTTAACAATATAAGCAAGTGCCCAAAATGGAATTTCTAGTATTTCCATCAAAATAAGTCTAGTCTGGAAAAATTTGATAATGGCCTTCAGAGTTTGATGGTTAACATACTTGATTGATAAACCTCTTTTTGATTTGGTGGCAAAAGCTACATAAACAAAAATAGATGTCAATTTACAAATTTGAAACGTTGAAAATTAATAAAATATAATTAACGAGATTTATACCTGCCAAATATTTTTATGAAATACTGTACTTGCTTTCGAGGTGTGATTTGTCATCTGTAGAAAGATGCAACCTCATCGAAACTTGAGGAAAACCAATGAATGGAAGACCTATCAATCTATGAATATCTCCAAGGATGATGCTAAAAATTGGATTTCTATTTCATACTTTAATGTTCACTATAGCGTTGTCATGGTCATAACTAGATATAATATGTTGTAGAACTTGATATGTTTTGAATTGTGGTATGGAAGTGAGGTTTGATAAACCTGCGTTATTGAGCCACTAAAAGTTCATCCTTGGAGTTGTTATCAGATTTGAAATCAAAGTGCACAAAAAATTCTTGAATTTTGGTGTGATTATGGAAGAGGTATCAATCGCAATAAGTTGGAAGTCAAAGAAAAATAATTTAGAATCAAAACATAAAGGTTGATCGAAAAGGTCAGCTCTAGTTGTAGTAGTGATAGAAACAAAATGGAAAAATGACAATTGATGCCCTTTTATAGATTGAGAAATAGGGTTGACATGTGGCAGCATGGTATTGGATATGCGGTGTTGTTGATTGAACATGTGATACATGGTAGATGAACCTTTATGCATCCAATACAATGTAGGACCGGATTCTATTTTGCATCTGATCTATACCTAGATCATATTGTACACCCAGTTCGAGATCATGTCAAATTTTGCACCCGACTGGTGATCGAATCTGAGTATGTATCCGATCCAAAACTAGAGTATATTATACATACGGTCCAAGACCATATCATAATATGTATTTAGTCGACATTTGGATAATTTTATGCTACCGATCGATGGTAAGATTATTGTATGCATTTTGTCAGTGGCCAAACCAAACTATGCATCTAGTCCATGACCGAATCATAGTATGCATCCAATCAATGACCGAATAGTATGATGCTTCTGAGCCATAACTAGATCATACTATACATTCGGTCC
Organism: Wollemia nobilis; assembly: GCA_028583015.1. Classification (NCBI taxonomy): domain Eukaryota; kingdom Viridiplantae; phylum Streptophyta; class Pinopsida; order Araucariales; family Araucariaceae; genus Wollemia; species Wollemia nobilis. The sequence goes on from JAQPPZ010002931.1 coordinate 25,471, forward strand.
TTCACTAGATCATAATATGCATCTGGTTCGTAACTATATCATATTATGCATCTGGTCCATAACCAAATAATATTATGAATTCGGTCTGATCCTGGATTAATATTTGGAAAGTGTCTTATGTTGCAAAACTCCTTTCTCACCTGGTCTGATTAAAACTTTGAATTTTACTATTTTTTACCAAATGTTTTTGAAAATTTAAGGTAATTTGCCATGTCATCATACATGTAGTTTTCCAAGATTTACGGAGTTTTCAAAATAGATTAGCCATTTTTTACAAGTACCTTTCGGGTCCTACCTCTTATGCATAACCCTGTCTTTGACCATGAGGGCAAAGATAGCATGCATGTTTCTCAATTTTTATTTGACCAACTTAGCATCAGAATGTAAGGTGAAATTGTGGACAACCAAGTTAGGATAAATACTAGACATGTCTTTGTAAGACCATGTAAAAACTACCCTTCTTGAGGAGAGAAATTAATTGCTCTTGTTCATCTGTAGATAAAAGTTTACCAAGTTTGATGATTTTGGGATTATCTGCATCTAAATTAAGGTTCACATCGATGGTATCTTCAATGGACATGTGAGAACCTTCCTCAAGTTGATGGGGTGTTAGGATTAGATGAATATCTTCTATGACATTATCAAACTCTTCTGAATAAACCTCTTCTATGTCTACCTGGAAAACCTCGGGATCTAAAGGTGAAGGTGAAGGTGGAGGTGATGGAGGAATGTAATTGGATTAAGCCCTTAACAATTCTTAAAAAAGGACAAATTTAGAAAAGGATGGCAGAGAGGAAATTCGGTCCATATCAATAAGGCTCATGTCAATTAGAATTGGCTTTTCCAAATCATATGGATTATGGAGTGGGGTGAATAAGTCAACAAGATTCATGTTGACTTAAGTGGAAAACTAATGTTTGGTAAGGTGGAGGATGGATGGATCATGTCTGCTAGAATCATTGCAAGGGCTCGAGGAATCTAAACAATAGCAAGCAACAAAAAGTAAATGCAATAGGAAAAAAACCATTTTCATGCAATGCAATGTTTTTTTTAAATTTTTATGCGCTTTTTATCTTTTATTTTTTATTTTACATATATTACAAGAAAAATATCCTATGAGGTGGATTAATGAAATGGAGGTGATTCACCGATTGGTTCGGCTCGCTTGGTACAGGAAGCAAGCGAAATATGGGCTATTGGATGGATGGAAAACATTTTGAAGTAAAACTCATCTTGTTCGGTGAATGGAATTATGGGTGATGATTCCTCATGTTGTGGCTGATCCACAACACACCCCAAAATTGGGGACCCACCCCTTTTTACAGGTTTTGGGAGAAGAATCTTGGTGACCCAGATGCTAAAATGAAGAAAAAAGAAAAGAAATGCATAAGTGTTGAGGGGTGTCACGAAATCGTGACATGTCACGAAATCGCGACATGTCACGAAATCGCGGTCAACGCGGTCAATGGCAACAAAACAGAAAAGGTGTCGCGAAATCGTGACATGTCGGTGGCAGGAACAGAAAAGGTATCGTGAAATCACGACATGTCGGTGGCCAGGATAAAAGAGGTGTCGTGAAATCGCGACGTATCGTTGAGAAGAAAAGAAAGGGGTCACAAAATTGTGACATGCTGATTCTTAGAATTGAAAATGGTTGTGATTTCACGACGATTTTTGCAGGAATGTACGAAAGCAGAAAAAAGTAGTGAAATCGTGACAAGTTTCGGCAAGTTGTACGGAAGATGAAAAACATCACGATATCGCGACCGGAAGCAGCAGAGAGACTCGAAGTGGAAAGACGTCGCGATTTCGCGATCGATTGCAGTGAAGTTGTACGACACATGGGAGATGTATAGAAATCACGACAGAAATGAAGACCATGCCTGAAAAAGGGAAACCGTAGTGATTTCACGACGTGTTTTGGGGAAGCGTATGGAAAGTGAAAGCAGTAGCGATTTCGCTACATTGTTTTGGAAAGAGCTCGATAGGTTGAGGGCGGTAGCGATTTTGCTACGCCTTATGAAAATAAAACTTAAGGTCGAGGGTGGTAGCGAAATCGCTACCACACTTCGGGAAGGCGCTTAAGCTCAAAGCCTAAGTGGTAGCGATTTCGCTACCATTTCATAAAAATAGAGCGCAAAGCTAAAGTGGTAGCGATATCGCTACCACATTTTGAAAAGACGCTACAAAGCCAAAGTGGTAGCGATATCGCTACCACATTTTGAAAAGACGCTGCAAAGCCAAAGTGGTAGCGATATCGCTACCACATTTTGAAAAGACGCTGCAAAGCCAAAGTGGTAGCGATATCGCTACCACATTTCGAAAAAGGTTCAAAGTTAGAGAGTGGTAGCGATATCACTACCATTCGAAGAAGAAAGTCTCAAAGCAGAGAATGGTAGCTATATCGCTACCATTCAAGGAAAGAAGGTTTAAGATAAAAAATGGTAGCGATATCGCTACGAAAAGCTTCTGGAGGCGTATGGACAAAGAATACGTCGCGATATCATGACATGTCATGAAATCGCGACATGTCGCGATTTCACGGCTAAGAAGGTAAATAGGCGGGCTTGCAGTTTGTTGGGTTTTTAGCAGGAAGATGTTACAGGAGGCGCAGGAAATGCGTGACACGTGGCGCGCAGGTGTCAAACTGGCAGAGGTGTTACATGTAGAGGTGGATTTCAAGCATTTTTATTTTGAACGTGAATCAAAAGCGAGAAAAATTGGGAATTTGAAAAGTCATATGCAGGAAGGTGAAATGAAGCGACAAAGGAAAACGAAGAGCCACGCCAAACATGATAAATTCAAAAACGCAGATGATAGACAGGTTGGAAATTACCGAATACAGAGTTGCAGAGACAAGAGTCCCGTGCTATTCTGGGCTTGTACTTGGGAAATTTCCTTCTTTTTGTTCTAGAATTTTTGTACTTGGAACATTTTTTGATTGTAATTGAGATATCATTTAATATAAAATACAGAGTGTTGGCATCTTTTAATGAGAAATAAGGAGTCATTTTGTGTATGCATGATTTAACGTTTATCTTTCATTCCAGATTTTAAGGCTTTTAGGTGAAGTTTAATGCAAGTGTGCTTGGTTTCTTCATACGAATGCTTAAATCTGGAATTATATAAAAAAACCCTCGAGACCAGCACCTAGCCTAGTTGGATTGTGCGAATGTGCAGGTTCATTAGGTTAGGTTGTATGTAAAAGCCTTAGCATATTCGGTTTCATCAAGTCCAGGACAGCTTCCTGAATGTAATTTAATTTTGTTTTTATTTATTTTGCTTTGCTTTTTCAAACCCGTGCTTTGTTTTTAGCAGTTTAAGTAATGTATTTAAATAAGCAATTGAAAATCCACCAGAATTAAATATTAAAATAGATTTATTTATTTTGGGTCCACTAGAATTTCAGATTAAATAAACCATCAGTGCCCCTTGTTAAACATCCACTTGCAAACCCTCAGTTATTCCTAGCATCTCATTTTAACAACATCATTGATAATCAAAAATCAGCAATAAGAACCTTGGAGAAAGTTGTCTTTCTTTGCAAGCAGAGGATTTTAGGACTCAGATCCTACAGGAGAGTGTGCTTTCACAATTGGGTGAAAACACCACTCAACAGATTGGTGCTAGAAGGAGGGCCGAACGGTTTATTTGATTTTTACTTTCATAGTATTTTGTTTCAGTTTAATTTTGGGATTATTTCTTAAATCGTACAGACGACTAAACTGCGGCATTTGTCTTTTGGTTGCAGGTTTTCTTCGGGATAATCGAAAGTGTTGTCATGGAGGGCCGAAACGGTTATTTCATTGTGATTTAAGTGTTGCACGAATTGCTATGAACTATTCTTAGTGTTTTCATTGTTCATACAGGAATAATAGGATTTTATTTGATTTAAAAAAAAAAAAAAAAAAAAAAAAATAAAATGATAAAAAATAATAAAAAAAAAGATAAAAAAAAAAATTAAAATGAATATAAAAAAATATAAAAAATAAATAAAAATAATAATAATAAAAAGAATAAAAAAAAAAAGGAACTTTTGGCTATTAAAGTTATATTCTTTAAAATTCACTAATGGCTATGTTTACACCGTGGATGACAGATAGCCCATTAAACATACCGGGAGTTCAACATTATTTACCCATTGGTTTTGAGAGATGTCTTCCTCATTTTTTGTCTAGTGGGACAAACACGACGGAAGAACACATTCAAGCATTTAAATTTGTTGTGAATCACTTAACAAGTTGGTATGACGACGTTGCTTGTAGACTATTCCTTTACACATTGGACAAAGTGGCGTATGATTGGTTCACCAGTTTGCCTCTAGGGTCTATCACTTCTTGGGCTCAGCTAGAGGCAAAATTTCTCAATCAATTCAACAAAAAGCAAGTTGACCCAATCCTCATGTACAATCAGTTGGCCTATATTAGAAAAGGGCCAAGTGAAAATGTGAAGTCATTTTCAGAGAGATTCTTTGGATTATATGCTCAATTAGTGACATTTTATGTTCTTCAAGAAGAAGTGGCTCTCCAAATATACATCAATGCTCTTGATTCACCCATGTCCACATATTTGCGAGGGATGCCTCAAATCACATCTTTGTCACAAGCCTATACTCAACCAATGGCAATTGAACAACGATGGAGTTGTCAAAATTATGGTGTGGGTTTAGGATCATGTAATCTTCAACCATTTAATACCTACTTTACCCACCCAATGATTTATCCGCCTCAACCAAGTTCAAGTGTGAATCAATTTCAGAACCAACAATCATTCCCAAACTTCAATCAAATTCAAAATCCCCAACCTACTATGCAAGATCAACCATCTTTCTTAAGTATGAATCAACTTCAAAATCCTCATCTTGATTCAAAAGATGTTGCTAAAATAAATTTCAATGATTTTCATAGGAATATGATTCTAGGAAAGGGAGGAATACTAAATCCAACTATTAGGGAAACATGGGATAGATTGGAAACCCTTGACTCACCAAAAGATGAATTCTATGAGGATGAATCTGATTCGGATGACACATTGGAAGACATTGTTGAAAGTAATGGCCTAGGAGATCCACACCTTCCAAATTGTGATAAAATTGAATCATGGGTTACACATGTGGATTATGATAGCCTTATCAATTTGAATACAAGCAATAACCCAATTTTGGAAGAAATTGAACCATTTAAGGAAGGTGAAGATAAATTTGATGAGAAGCATGTTGATGAATTAAAGGATGAGGAAGAAATAGTTGAGCATCACAATTTGATTTTGAAAGATGATCATCATGATTCTTGGGAAGAATATGCTCACCCCAAACCTTCTAACGAAATTTGTGTGCCTATTGATATGCAGGATGATACAATTGCCCTTTCACATGAGGATATTACAGGTCCCATGCAATCTAAAAATGTTTTGGAAGAAGGAATCTCATCAAAGGTTTGAGAAGAATAATGATTCTACTACCATGGATGAAGAAGGAGAATCAACTATTTTTGTTCCCCTTTGGGGGAAAGAAATTAGGAAACTTGATCCACCTTTTGTTTCTACAATGTCTATGCCATCTCAAGATGATGAAATTACAAAACCTAGGTGGTGTGGGTCGGATGCTATTGATGATCTTAATGAAAATATGGATTTGGTGGCAACTCGAGCCATTGATCATGGAAAGGTGTCACGTGACACATATATTAAGAATTTAGGCTCTTGTTTTGAAAAATATGGACACATGTTTGATTGGGTGCCTAACTTTGGTGTTTTTGAACAGGTATTGGACGATGACGAAGATAATGAGAAAAAAGAAAAGGCTACTAATGCTCATCAAGTTATGATAAATTTTAATCATGATGGGTTGAGTATGGATGACAAGGGGAAATCTTTACCTTTGGTAGTAGCTACAAAAATCTCAAGTGATAGGTTACATAATGTCCTTTTGGATGCTAACAGCATTAATGAGGAAATGCCAAGTTTTGTTGATGCTTGTCAAGTGTTGAATGGTTCTGATTGCTTTAAAATCCTGGAAAATGATTTGAAGTCAAGATTTTTAGAAATAGGCTCTTGTTTGCAACATCTCACATTTGAAAAGGATAGCCTACTTCTAAATCATGAAGGGAATGATGAAGCTTGCACTTTAAAGAATAGACAAGATAAAATTGAATATCAACTATTGTCTAATCAATTTGATTTGAATCTCACCTATGATATTGGTAATAGAATTAAATCAAAGTTGAATGATAAGCATGGCAAGTTCAGATGTGTTGCGTTTCTTGGTTTGATCTTATTGTTGTGGGATTCCTACAAAATTTGGCATGTATATTGTGTCATATGTTTTTTGATATATTCTAATCATGTTTGGGATCCAGGAAAGTGATAATCCAAGCTTTGCATCATCTTGTATTATATTGTACATTTGTATATAGATTTTGGTTTTTTGGGTTTTGGTTTGTGTTTTCAAGTTTTCATTTTGGGATTGCAGTTTGGTTTTGGATTGAACAAGTTTTAATTTACAGTTGTGTGTTTATTTGACATGTCTTATTTGTCTATAAAAAAAAAAAAATGATGAAAAGAAATTTGAGATGTCAACTTATGCTTAAGGTTAGGAGAGTATGAAATATTGGAATTGTCTTGTAAAAGCTCCACAAGTAACATGAAACATTTTAAGTTACATTGTTTGATTTTGTGATACATGAAAAATTCAGTTTTGCATGACAAATCATTTCATTTGCAATTCAAGAAATAATGCATTCATGTTCCATCTCACCTTACATACATCTCATCTTAGTTACATATGCATCTTGGGTACAAGTCATTTAAGTGTGTTAAATCCTCTTAGGGTTGTGTTATAACACATGTGTAAGTGTTTCCTAAGGTTGGAAACTGAGTCTTGAGATATCTAGAATCAAGCACATCCCATGCATTAAAAAGGATCTTGAGCAAAATGATCAAAACCTAACTTGGAGGAAAAGGTTGAGCGAAAGTGGTTTTCATGTCTATCCTATTATGCAACATGATCCTTAAAATAGTGGTTTTGACCACTTCCATAGAGCTTAAAGCCTAAAATCAGAGTAGTAAGGATAGGGTTAAATCCTCATCAAACTTAGGTTGAGGATCCAATTCCCCAAAGCTTTGATTTGACCCCCATGGAGTAGTAAGGATAGGGCATAAATTCTCATCTCGGTTGGTTGAGAATCTGATTCCCCAAAGCTCTTATGCCTCATTTCATAATAAATCTTGGATTGTAAGGATAGCATCAAGGGGGTTTACTAATACTGTACATCTAAAGCTTGGATTGTAAGGATTACTACATGTCCCCGACCGGGATGGGTAGTCATCCCCAAGGTCCAAGAAGTAAAAAAAAAAAAAAAAAAAAAAATAAATAAATGAATTTTTCCCATCTCATCTTTATATTGGATTGTAAGGATTGTACTACTTGTCCTCTGCAAAGGATGGGTAGTCATCCCAAAGATTCAAAGAAATGGAGATAAGTTTTGGATTGTGGGGTTGGATATGCCCATGCATGGCATCATGTCTTGCCTAAAAAAACAAGACCACTGATTGTCTAGAGGGTTAGACTAGCATGACCATTTCTTCCATAATTGGTTTAATTATTTTTCTTAAAGTGAGGTAATGAACTCTAAATCAGAATAGTAAGGATAGGGTTAAACTCTCATCTCGGTTGGTTGGGAGTCTGATTCCCCAAAGTTCTAATTTCACATTCACTTGCACATGGATTCTGGATAGTAGGGACTCATAACCAACTTTGGGATGCAATAAGGTAATGAATTAAGTGGATCCTAAGAGGGTTTGGCAATATTGAATGCTTGTACATAGTAATAGAGGAAGGACTACGCCTTTTACAAAAGCAAAATCTCCTAGCACATTCATTAGGGTACACACATCATTCACCATCCCACATATGCATGCATGCAAAACTGATAATGGAGTGTGGATCAATTTCAAATAATAGGAAAAGAAAATTCATTGCACACACTGAGCTAGTACTTGATGATTCTGATAATTCATGTACTTCTGATTTTTGGGCATTTGTTATATTTCTTTTGTGCTAATACATGTTTTTAGGTTTGATGATGTGATTTAGATTGGGTTCTCATTAAAATTCTCAAGAGCATTTGATAGTAGAGTCGCCATTTGTTGTGGCTGATCCACAACACACCCCAAAATTGGGGACCCACCCCTTTTTGCAGGTTTTGGGAGAAGAATCTCGGTGACCCAGATGCTAATTTTGAAGAAAAAAGAAAATAAATGCATAAGTGTTGAAAGGGTGTCGCGAAATCGTGACATGTCGTGAAATCGCGACATGTCACAAAATCGCGACATCCGTGCCATCGCGACTAAAATCGGAAAACCATAGGGAAATCGTGACGTGTCGGAAAATCATGGTCAACACGGTCAACGGTAACAAAACAGAAAAGGTGTCATGAAATCGTGACATGTCGGTGGCAGGAACACAAAAGGTGTCACGAAATCGTGACATGTCGATGGCCAGGATAAAAGAGGTGTCACGAAATCGTGACGTATCGCTGAGAAGAAAAGAAAGGGGTCACGAAATCGTGACATGCTGATGCTTAGAATTGAAAATGGTCGCGATTTCGCGACGAGTTTTGCAGAAATGTACGAAAGCGGAAAAAAGTAGCGAAATCGTGACAAGTTTCTGCAAGTTGTACTGAAGATGAAAAACGTCGCGATATCGCGACCGGAAGCAGCAGAGAGACTCGAAGTGGAAGGACGTCATGATTTCACGACCGATTGCAGCGAAGTTGTATGACACATGGGAGATGTAGAGAAATCACAACAAAAATGAAGACCATGCCTGAAAAAGGGAAACCGTAGCGATTTTGTGATGTGTTTCGGGGAAGCGTACGGAAAGTGAAAGCGGTAGCGATTTTGCTACATTGTTTTGGAAAGAGCCCGACAGGTTGAGAGCGGTAGCGATTTTGCTACGCCTTATGAAAAGAAAAATTAAGGTCAAGGGTGGTAGCGAAATCACTACCACACTTCGGGAAGGCACTTAAGCTCAAATCCTAAGTGGTAGCGATTTCGCTACCATTTCATAAAAAGAGAGCGCAAAGCTAAAGTGGTAGCGATATCGCTACCACATTTTGAAAAGACACTGCAAAGCTAAAGTGGTAGCGATATCGCTACCACATTTTGAAAAGAAGCTGCAAAGCTAAAGTGGTAGCGATATCGCTACCACATTTTGAAAAGACGTTGCAAAGCTAAAGTGGTAGCGATATCGCTACCACATTTCGAAAAAGGTTCAAAGTTAGGGAGTGATAGCGATATCGCTACCATTCAAAGAAGAAAGTCTCAAAGCAGAGAATGGTAGCGATATCGCTACCATTCAAGGAAAGAAGGTTTAAGATGAAAAACGGTAGCGATATCGCTACGAAAAGCTTTCGGAGGTGTACGGACAAAGAAGACGTCACGATATCGTGACATGTCATGAAATCGCGACATGTCACGATTTTGCGGCTAAGAAGGTAAACAGGCGGGCTTGCAGTTTGTTGGGTTTTTAGCAGGAAGACATTATAGGAGGCACAGGAAAGGCATGACACATGGTGCACAGGTGTCAAACTGGGAGAGGCGTTACATGCAGAGGTGGATTTTAGGCATTTTTATTTCAAGCATGAATCAAAAGCGGGAAAAAGCGAGAATTTGAAAAGTCATATGCAGGAAGGTGAAATGAAGAGACAAATGAAATCAAAGAGCCATGCCAAACATGATAAATTCAGAAACGTAGATGATAGAGGGGTTGGAAATTGTCGAATACAGAGTTGTAGAGACAAGAGCCCCGTGCTATTCTGGGCCTATACTTGGGCAATTTCCTTCTTTTTGTTTTGGAATTTTTGTACCTGAAACATTTTTTGATTGTAATTGAGATATCATTTAATATAAAATACAGAGTGTTGGCATATTTTAATGAGAAATAAGGAGTCATTTTGTGTATGCATGATTTAACGTTTATCTTTCATTCCAGATTTTAAGGCTTTTAGGTGAAGTTTAATGCAAGTGTGCTTGGTTGCTTCATACGAATGCTTAAATCTGGAAATTACAATAGGAACCCTAGAAACCAGCACCTGATTTATTTGGATTGTGCAAGCTTGCAGGTTCAGTAGGTTAGGTTGCATGCATAAAACCTCAGTATCTTCGATTTTATTTAATCGATAACAGTACTCTGACTTTAGTTTAATCTTGTTTTCATTTACTTTGTTTTATTTTCTTTCAAACCTTTATTTTACTTCTTACAGTTTTATTACAGTATTTGAATAAGCAATTGAAAATCCACCAAAATTAAATATTAAAATAGATTTATTTATTTTGGGTCCACTAGAATTTCAGATCAAATAAACCATCAGTGCCCCTTGTTAAACATCCACTTGCAAACCCTCATGTGTTCTTGGCATATCATTTTAACAGCATCATTGATAATCAAAAATCAGCAATAAGAACCTTGGAGATGTCATTTTCTTTGCAAGCATAGGATTTTAGGACTCAGATCCTATCGGAGAGTGTGCTTTCACAATTGGGTGAAAACACCACTCAAAACCTCATTAGATTCATCAGAAGCTATAGAGATAATATCATATTCTTCATAGATTTCATATTCAAAGTCATTGGAAGGATGGCTTTCTTCTTATGAACTCAAATGAATATTTTGAAAATCTTATTCAAAAGAAGACATGGAAAAATGAGAATGATAGCCTAAGATTGAATGGTCATGCACTCCTTAATATAAGATATCAATGATTTCATTTTTTCCCTATTCATGTCATCCTAGGCCATAACCTTATCAATTAACTCGATGAAAATATCAGGATGGAAAACATGTCATGTGTTGTATGTTGGCAGGTGTTGGTTGCTTGGGTTCATCTTGGGAAGATGTATTAGATGATGAATCAATCCTCCCATAAACAAAATTTATGCTATTGATAATTGAACCCATGTTTTACATGTTGGACATTTGAGCAAGATTTGTTGTCATTGATGTCAAGAGTTTTCAAGAGTTTATTGTTTCAGTTTCGTCGTCGTTAATGTCATCAAGTGGTTTTTTCAAAAGGTAAGGAAGAGGTTTAAAGGAATAGGGTATAATATTTATTTTAAATATTATATGTCTAAAGAGGCCTAAAAGTTTGAAGACCCAACGAAGGAGAAACAGGTTTAAAAGGAAATCCTAAAGAAGGCAAAGTAGGTTTAAAATGCAATAATAATATTATAATATTCTCCTGGTGCTTTCAGCGGTGTAAAAGGTTTAAAATGATTATGGCATGGTGGTTATAGGGGCGTACTGTGTGAATATCTATGTGGTGGCTTATGGGGTGGACAACGTAGAATACTATGGCGGCCATAAAAGCTGGACAACCTGCCCAGATTCGTGGTGGCTACCAATTTCACCATGTAAATTAAAAATAAAAATAAAAAATATATATTATAATATTCCAGGTTGCAAGTTTAGGTGAAGAGGACAATTCCAAGGAGTAATTAAAAATAACTTATTCCTCGAAAGACCCATTGAGCAGTTTGCAAAATATTTAATTTAATTTATTTAAATTAAATTATTTTAACCTAAAGGTTAAAATTTTTATTTTAGTAAATTTGGGCATCAATGTTAAAGGTTATAAATTAATTTATTAATTCAAATTAAAATTGCCGTCGAGTGCATAAGGCAAAACATATATAAAAGGATAGTTAATTTTTTAATTAACTCATCCATGCATTTATTTGAATTCCAAAGTCTTTGCAAGATATTGTGTGTTGCTTTGTTGTGAGGAAGAAGAGACCTTCGTGCTTTTAAAAGCTTTGGAGGGCAAGCAACCGATTAAATGCATGTGGTGCAACCCAAGCGTATCCATAATTTTGGTTAGCGCAGTTGGTGACCAAGGCAGAGTTAAGACATTCATTTTGGGGTTTCAAATTCCCCCACATCATTTTGAGAGGGTGGAGTATTTTATTTTTGTTCACCAAAACTTGTGGAGATAACAAGGAGTGCTCGCGTGTTAGTGCTTGTGTGGGCATGTGGCCCAAAGACTACCTAGCTTTGGCTAAAGTGTAGTGGTGTCAGTGGGGTCATGGCTTCAAAGTGTAGCCAAGGTGTGTGCTATCAATTTTGCATGTGGACCAAGGTGTATAAGTTGATTGTGATTGAGACAGGTTTTGAAGACATATCTCCATAAAAACAAAGGGTGTGGGCACATCTTCATTATGAGTGAAATATTGTTGGATTGAATGTTGTGAAATGTAAATTTGGAGTGAAAATGATTGTTGAGTATTGTTGGAAATGTTGAGTGAGTTTTCATGTGCATGAGTTGTGTTTGTTGAAAGATCATGAGTATCATTGTTATGTGAAGTTTAAAATTATCTTGAACTAAGGTTTGTTAAAGAACATGAGTATCATTGTGAATTTGGAATCATCTTGAGTCAAGGTTTGAGTTCCATAGTATGAGAGTTGTTGGAAGTATTATAAAACACCTAGTTAGGGTTTGTAAGAAATTTGTGTTTAATTGAGTGAATGGTTGAGTAAAATTGGTTGAGCATTATTGATTTAAAGTATTGGAGTGATAGTTCAAGTTCTATAAAACAAATTGTTCTTTATTCTAGATTGATTTGAAAGAGATTTTGAAAGTGATTGAGTGTTTGTGAAACATATTGAGTCTCTAACCATTCTCTATATGTTTTTGTTATTAAACAAGATTGTAAGTGAAACTTGTTTATATGAAGAAGTTTTCTGAAAGAGATTAAGTTGATTTTTGTATACAAGTTATGCAATTGATTTAAATAAAATTTTGTGAAATCTAGTGGACATATTTGAGTAAGTCTTAGAGAGGAATTAAGAACAAAGTTTAGCAAGCTTTTGTGAAAGCTTTTTGGAAAATTTGAGTAAGTCCTAGAGGGGACTTAAATATATATTTGAGTAAGCTTTTGTGAAAGCTTAAGGACAAATTTGTATGAGATTTTGTGGAACCTTACAAGCATATTTAAGGTAAGTCTTGGTGAAGACTTGTTGAAAATATTTGGACAAGCTCTAGAGAGGACTTGTTGAGCAGATGTGAGGTAAGTCTTAGTGAAGACTTAAGAGCATATTGCGCAAGTTATTGAGAGGACTTGTGGATATATTTGAGGTAATTATTTGAGAAGACTTGAGAGCAGAGTTGATTGATTGATTTGTTCAAGCTTTAAGTTAAATTATGGGGCAGATCTAGCAGAGTTGATTTGTGATTGTATGAATATTTGTGTTCAGGATTGAGGATAAATTTGAGGATAAATTTTGGTGTAGATTTGAGGGCATATTTGTACCAGACTAGAGATAGACTTGTGAGAATATTTGTGCTAGATCGAAGGACAATGTTTAGTGCATATTTAAGATAGATATTGAGTAGAGTTGAGAGAATAATTTGAAGGTGATAGAGTAGAGGATAATAGTCTCCAATGGATAGATATACATTAGTTATGGCAATGAGGACATATGTCTTCTAAGTGAGGATAGAGGTCTTCAGTGGAGAGAGATCCATAATCCAGTGCAGTGGTGGTAGTAGTTTTCTAGAAGATCACTAGCTAGAGCAAAGGAGGAGTTCTCCTATGGATAGATATCCATGAACCAGTTGAGGGTACTGGTGTCTTATATGGATAGGTATCCACAAACGTTAATAGGATATTGGTGTCTCCTTTGGACATAGGTCCATAAATATTGTAATAGGAAAGGATTCCAAAGATATTTATTGAGAAATTTTTAGTGAAATATTTTATCCATGGAGTAGCCCACATTGGGTGAACCATGTTAAATTGGTGTCTCTATTGTGTTTGATGATTTGTAAATTGTTTTGATTACTATTTTTGATATTGCCATTGATATATTGCATAATATTGTTTGGGAAAGAAAAGTAAAAAATGGTCTTATACTGTTCAGCCTCCCCTCTTAGTATAAGATCGTGTTCTTCATTATATCACTCTTATAGATAAGTGTGGGTCCCATGGGTGACTATAATCCCTAGCAATTTGGATATTAAGTGGTGTTATGGTGATGTCTTGGACCACGTATTTACCAATACCATGATTAGTGGGGTGGACTACAACTTGGGATGATGTATAAGTGTTAATGGAAGTGGATGTGGAAGACTTAGAATTGGCTATGGGCTTCAATAATGGGAGAGGTATGGACTAGAATGGCATCTCACAATTTTTTAACTCGACTTGTGAGACATCAGTTGATATGGATGGAGGTGGATTTGGCTGAGATGTTTGATGAATAGGTAATGATGTGGAAGAAATTTTTATAGAGGATTTTGATGATGATGATGGGATTGATGTGGATTGTGCTTGACCACATGTACATGTAGTCAATGGTGATGAATATGGGGGCATAGAAGTATAAGTTTAAGGTGGAGCATTGAGGGAGAGTTTCTTAAGAATAGAAACTTTGGATGAAGATGTCTATGGTGTGGTGTATGATTTGGTTGATGTTAAGAAAAGGTGGGTGCATGAAAGAATGGATTCATAGAGATTTAAAATAAAATTGCAATACTTAAATGGTTTGACATTCATCGGTATGCAATAAATATGTCCCTCATGTACATATTTTAAGAATTTATAAAGTATATCAGGGACACATCTCATTTCCCTAATCCAAGGACATCCAAGGAGTACATTGTATGCCATGGACTCTTCCAAGATGTGAAACATGGTGTGCAATGTTTTTACCCCCACTTCGATCGGTAAAACTACTGTGCCAACTATGGAATAGAGAGCATCGTTAAATGCTTTAAGGGTGAAGGTGGATTTAGTGATGTGATATGGTAGGACATTAAGATGTTGAAGAGTGTATGTGGTGATGATATTGATGAAGGAGTCGATATCAATCAAAAGTTATTTGAATGGATTCCTATCAATTTGATCCATGATATGTAATGGAGGGTCCATCGATCCTAATGATATTGGTTTAATTTCAAAATCATAGAATGTAATAGGGGGTTCCACATATTTTTGCATGCCCACCATAAAATTTCTAAATGTATTAACATCCTAAGATTAGAGTTCAATGGATTTTATAATCTCCATTAATACCTTATGATGTGGGGGATATTTTTGAATAAGCTCATAAATAGATAGTTTAGTTGAAGTTGTTATAAGGCTAGTGGTTAACTAGCTACTCAGAGAGATGAATGGTCTTGATGGATGGTTGGGAGGATGAATGGGTGGAGATGAATGACTTGGGATATGAATGGATTGGGAAGAATTGGTGAAGAACTATATGGGTGATGATGAGGTGGTAGGTTGAGGAGACACACTTGCCTATGGTGCTATGGGAGTTTGGGTAGTATGTTGTACATTTAATTTATTTATGCATTATTGACATCAGGTGACAATATGAATAGCACCTACAAAACCTTGATTTTTTTAAACATGATTAAATTTATTAGGAAAAGTATTGGTAATTTGATCCTCCTATTGTTAGTTGCACTTCCTCATGATGGGGAAGTTGTGTTTGATAGATGCCAAGGTTTTGGTTTTGTTGAGCTAAAGCAGTATCAATATTGATGGCTCTAATTCAATTAGGTCTTACACCATATATTTAAGTGTGTAGCAGCCATTTATATCATGCCTATTTTGTTGATTATAAGGATAAAACAAATTTTCCCTATAGCTTTTGCTACGTTTAGTGGTATCATCTAGTTTGCCCTCAGGTAATGCAAGCTAATTGGTGTCATAAAACCTATAAAAAATGGAGGTATATGACTCAGATAAGGGGGTGAAATGATGGTTTTGTCAAACAGATTGTCGATGTTGGTGATTTTCCACAGTTGGTACTATATTTTGAACTTGTTATGGTGGTGAATCGCTTCATATAATTTTTTTTGTGGTTGTTGTTGCATTGGTTATTGTTGTTGATCCATTACTAGCTGGCTCATGACCACTTGATTTGCTTGATTTGATTGATTAACCTAATTTGGCTTGGATTGGCCCTTGTTATACCATTCTTTCTTTTTTGTCGTTAGCACACCTTCTTGGATTTTTATCTTCTCAATTATGCTAGCCTAGGTAAGAGCTTCAAATGATATATATTGTTGTAATTTTAATAGCCAAGAGATGAGTCTTAGGCAACTCTTGGTGAACAATTGAGTTAGCTCTTCCATTGGTAGGGAGAATGGTAGTTTTGTGATAAAATCCCTCCAATGGTTGCCAAAATCATATAATAACTCATCATCATATTGCTTAGTATTGTATAAGTCAGTCAGTGAAATTTTATTTCAAGCATTGATGGAAAATATCTTAAGGAATTTGTTCAGCAACTTGTTCAAAAGTATAAATACTATGATGAGGTAGATGGTTATACTACTCTACGATATCTCCCCCAATGTCTGATAAAAGGTTCTAAGCATTAGGGAATCTTGATTTTAGATTCTAAAACATGAGTGAATGAATGTTCTCACATGCTCTCTAGGGTCCTCAGTCCATTTGAATTTATTAAAATTTGGTACTATAAAATCTATCAGATATGGCAGTGATGGTATCAAAAAGTGAACTGGTTGATTGATAAGTCATATTAAAGTTAGATTTGGGTTCATCATACCAAGAGTATGTTGCTTCAAGCTATCAATATATTTGTATTGCTTGAGTTATAGGGTCTTCCCCAGGTATGTGGAATCCTTAAATTATTTGATGATTGTATGGAGATGAAGTGGTGAAATTTTGAGGTGTGATGAGATGTTGATGATTTGATGGAGTAGATTGAATTTGGTGATGTTGATCTTGATGACGGAATGATTGTGGATGACGAAATGGGTATGAATTTTGAGGACTATGAATGGGTTGAATCATGGGAATGGAATGGGTATAGGTTGATGGAGGTGTGGGAATCGAAACCATAGAATATTGCAACACCCATGATGGATTTGTTGTGAAGAAAGTAGGTTGGATAGAAACAAGTTAAGACTTAATATTTGCCACCTATACTTACTATTGGGAATAATACTGAGCACCTTCTTGAGCCATAAGAAATTTGTGGAGATGTTTCCATGCTTTTTGTATGAAAATATCTAAGGGAAATGGTTTGGATGTGGCAGGAATGGATGACGTGGGTGGAGGATAAGTTACAATAGGGATTGTAACTGAATGGAGGGTAATGGATGCAGTGGAAGCTAGCATTTGCAAATAAGCATTAACATGTACTTCACACAGTGGATTGCCATAAGTGGTGGTATATGAATATGGAATGGAAGTGATTTGAACACATGATTATTGTGGAATGGACCAATGTTTGGAAGGTATAGATGACACCTCAAAAAGATGGTTAGTATACACCTGGGTAAAATTGGAAGGTTGTGAGTAGGCAATTTTCTATAGAGAAATAGTTTCATGCCTAGGGGACTATGGATTTTTTCTAGAACATAGTTAGCAGATCTTCAAAAAGATTCCACATTAGCCATGTCTATGTAGGTGATGTTATGATTGATGGAAGATGATGGCTCAATTTTTGGGATGGGGTTTTTGGTGGCTCTATGTAATACATCAATGTTTGAGGTATACATAGTGTGTGATGGACCTATAGATAAACTAAAATAGATTGTTTCTATCACACTGACAAGGCTAACCACATAAGTGGTAGGGAAATATGTGGACCACTCCATAGATGAAGTGTCTTGGCTACTAGGGGCTTGACTCAAAATATTTACTTGTCTTCAGGTTGAAACCACAATATAATGAGCTAGATGAGGGTGGTGAAGTGTGTGAAATATGGAGAAATAAAATGCAAATGGAGAAAAAATAGAATCAAAAAAGCAATTTAACCCTATTCTTTGTAATAAATTTTTGAATTTTTTTATATGAGGATTGTGCATTGTAAATGTGCTAACATAAACTATTATGCAAGGTGAAATCTAAGGTTGGATGACAAATGATATTTTTCCTTGTGATAAAATCCAAAAAAATTCTCATGGGTGACTATGGTTGCTATGAGCAGATATTGACGGATGGAGATGAAGCCCACCATTGCCAATTATAAAATAATGGTTGGTGATAAAATTCAACTCACTATTATTTATTATGAAATGTTCAAAGTGTGTGATTCAATTTAATATTTGTGTTCTCTATTGTGTTCACTCAATGTTGAAAACACACCTATTTCAATCATCTAAGATAGAAGCCAAAAATATGAACACTAAGATCCTCAAAAGAACTTAGGGATACACCACTTAAGACCCACCCTGAATCATCAAGTGATTCCAACAATAGACGGTTTTCCCAGTTCTACCATGAATCATCAAGTGATTCCAAAAACGGGAGTATACTTAAGTATTATGATCTTGTTTCAACTTAGAAAAGTAAAAATGGAAGCATTCAACTCTACTATGTAGCTAGTAATGCTTTTATAATTTCAAATGCAAACAACATACATAATAGTGAATGAATGCACCAACATAAATTCAAATCTAAAAATGTAAACTATAGTAAATGTATGAATACAATTTTACTCTAAGTACAATCTATATTATGGATGTAAATGTCTAAAATGCAAATAAATATTTAAGTAATTTAAATAGAAAATAAATAATTTTTATTTTGTTAATTTTACCAATTAAAAGCAGGAAAATGAAAACAAAAATGGGTTAGGGTTTGAAACAGGCTTACTAGGAAGCCTATGTATTTCTTACCCACTCTATTAAATGCCGTTCAGAGTCTTTATAACACTGTGAGGCATCTCCTAAACTCTGTAGGTGTTGGTAGTTTTAAAATATGCCATATTAATATTTTTGATCAATTTTTTATTTTAATACGACAAAATATATTAATATTAACATATCGTACTTTGATCGATATAATATGTTGCAGTTATATTTTTATTTTTCTTATTTATTTTCCTACATCCTTTTGTATTGAAAATAATGGGTTTTTTAAGGAAAATGGCTAGGGAAATGGATTGGATACTTTGGTTCGAATCACCTGTAAAACAGTTGTATAATGGTGCATAAAAGACTAACTGCATAAAATGAAAATCATGCTCATTGAAGATGAAAATCATGTTCACCTCAAGAAATGGGTAAAAATCTCATTTACTTTACTCTGATGTGAATTTAATTGATGGTGCTAGGCAATTTTCATGATTTCCAAGCATAAGCATATTTTTGAGATAGTGAATGTATCTAGTCAACGATCAAGCCTTGCATTTTTCCATGCACCGACACCCAGAAATGCTAATTTCTCGAAGGAATTTCCTTAAAAGTTGGATTGTTGTGTTGGAAATATGATTTTTTAATATTTCCAAGGAGGAATTTTTTCACTATGGTTCCTAATCTATGAACATTCTATCTCCATGTGCATTTAATAAAAGAGGTGAAATCCTCTATAAATACTACTCAATTTTCATTGTAAAAAGAGGATAAAAATTCTGCAAATTTTTTTTTCAATTTCTTTGTGTAAATAGAAGAAGTTGTGGTTTTTTATTTTTGCAAGCAGTTTCTATGTGTGATTTCTTTTTATTTTAGCATTTCTATTTCATATACATGTTTGCTATCTGCTATTAAGTTTAGATTTTGCATATGAATTTGGACATTGCTGGTGTAAGTGTGGATACTGAAATGCAATTTTAGAAGTTGTCTATGAGGAACTATGAGTGAATTATCTAGTCTTCCTTATATTTTATATTGTTACAATGCTTTGTTGGAATTCCTATTGTTAGTCTATCCCCAATCCTACACCTTCGGTCTATGCTCATATTTCTCATTACTTTCTGTTATTTCAAATTTCTTTCCTGCAACTTTAGTCTTAAACTAGTGTAGGATTTAGTAAGGGAGCTAGCCCTCTCTAGATATTGGCACAAAGGACATTTATTTCCTATGGAAATTAAATGTTGGTCGTGTCTAGGGCACATAAATGCATGTTTGTATGATTAGCCAGATATTTGACTAATAGTTTTTGGCACACCCAGTGGGATAGACAATCTCTATCCTGGTAAGACTCATAGTTGGTGGAACAAATATTATATCAAGTTGCAAAACCCACTTGTACAAACAATTTTTATTATGCCTGATGAGACCTTGAAAAATTCCACTTTCAACAGTATTGAGGTTTCATGTTTCCCTTAGTTTTGTATAGTTAGAACATCTGGAAACTCAATTATACCCATAAGCATCCAAACATGAGGGCAACAAAAGTTGTGCTTAATGATTACAAGAGCAAAGGCCAAAAATCCTTAAAATCCCATTGAGTTATACGAATATGATATCCAAATATTAGGTGAGCATCCTAAACTAGTCACTTTATGTCGTACATCATCATTACTTGATACGCCTCATACATCATCTAAAACATCCTCATGATTGGATGGTGTGTTTTCTATTCCTACAAATCTAGTTTGTACCACTACTAGCATTCCTTAGGATCAACCACACACACTAGTCCACATGGCTCAAAACCCATTGCCACAACAACCACAACCATCAAGGCAGTTCCTAGCATAGAATATCTCAGGAGCCTTGAATTTACAAGCATAAAATCTAGTTCCCCAAGCAAATTTGAAGGCTTTGCCCACCTATGATGGTACTGGTAAGATCGCTTATGAGCATATTCAGGATGTGGCTTCTTTGGCTATAATCCATGACATTACAGATGAAGATATTATGGTAAGATTGTTGGTGTTATCACTAAGAGGAAAGTTGTATTGGTATCGATCCTTACCACCTACCACTATCACCACATGGGATCAATTGGCAGAATTGCTAATAAAACATTTTCATGAACAAGTCGATCCATTCTACTTGTTGCATTAGTTTATAATGATTCAAAAGCATATACATGAGGAGATAGTTGATTTCAACATTAGGTTCATCCAAAGTTGACAAAGGGTTCTTGATGGTCTTCAACCCATTCATGGAACAACCTATGTTCTATTATCTTAGAGCATTTAACTCCAACATCGACATGGCAATGCGAAAGACCAATGTAAATACATTTTTGAACCTGTACACATAGGTGCAAAAGACTAAATCAGAATTGATTACTATAGGCAAGCTTCCCCAAAAGTAACCATACTCATCCTTCTCGATATTCTAAAATATTTATATTCAAATGTGTTCTCACATCCTATGCCTTCTATGTAATCGATCCCTCATAGAGCTCAGGCTCACCTCAAATTGCTCTTCTTCTAGCTCCATAAATTTTATAGCTACCCTCACCAATTCACAATAACCAGCACCTGTTCCTTTTCCAATGCTACTAGCACCACATGTTCCACTGTCGTTGCCTGCTCCATCAATGCATTTACCCTTATTAACACCTTTTTTTTCTCAAATATTGATCCTTATAAGAAATTTCTATAGGAGGTGCAATCTACTAATTCAGCTATAAGAACAATATCAAATAAATTGACTATAGTAAGGAAGAAATAAGTTGAAGTTGAATTTTAGTCGAAGAGATTTCAAGCACTACCTATTATCAGGGAGCAACCAACGACCAAAAACAGCCCTGAAAGGATCATAACGGTGTTATAAAATGAAGAAACCATGTCAAAGAGGGCATATTGGTGCTCAACTTGCATTGATCCTCATGGAGAAGACACATTCACGGTTTACCTAAACTATGTACAAATGCTATCAGAAAGTTCTACCAGTATATAAGTCAATATGATAATTGAGGATGATCATAACTTTATGGTACCCTCTTTGGAGTAAGTCTCAGTCCTTACGAGATTTGGAAATAAGCCGGTGACTATAGATCCAATGGATTTGGAGGCTTTGAAGGTTCTTGCAGAACCAAAGGTGTAAAATGAAAAACTCCAACCACCAATGGAAGCATCTAGTGTGATGGCAAAGCAACAAGATTCTATCTTGTTGAAGGATCTATTGCCCAAAAAACTTAAGAGAATTCAGAGATGGAGGCGTCAGCTTCTCAACCCACATCTGCTCATGCATAAAATGAGGTGAAATAACAAGCTAAGGAGCGCCTTAGGTATCCATCATTGACTAAGCGATAAATTATAAAAGTTACTTTATAGTAAAAGAACAAGTATAAGCTAATCGTAGAGGAAAAATCTCTTGGTGTTTCTAATTATAACATTGTTGAAGAGATAAAAAATATTCTCATAAAAATAAGTCTATATGATGCATTGCAGTTACCTGGACAAGTTGACCTCCTGAAAGAGTCTCTCAAGTCAGCAAAAGACCAGAAGAAGAGTCATTTCAAAATAGTGTTGGCACAAACACTTCCAACTTTTGCCATTGGAAATAATATACCTCCCCCATTTTACTTGTCACTCGGGATGGAGGGGTGGATTATGCATAACTGTATGATCGATTTTGGTGTCGCAAATACTATCATGCCAAAGGCAGTATGCAAAGTCATGGGATGAAATATACAAGAAGCAGCCGAGGAGTATTACAGTTGGATGGGACCCTTGTGAAGATAGTGGGAGTAATCAAAGACATTCCTATTATTCTACATAGCATATCTTAAATCATTGTTATTCAAGAAATAGTGGTGGTTGACTTGGAACCATACTTCAACATGTGTCTCTCAAGGGATTTCACAACAAAACTAGTAGGATACGTTTTCTTGGACTATTCTCATCTGGATATACCATACAAGGGAAGGAGAATTTGCATTTATAATGAGAAGCCATCCACTTTCCACATATAAAAATTGGAAGAGGAAGAAAAATCTCCAAGTATAGTTAACATGATGACTGGAGAATTATAAGAAGCTAATTTTATGGAAGAAGCACTTGGTGAGCTCTACCTTGAATATGAGTTCTCACTTATGGATTTTAATGCGATGGTTGAAACTAACATTTGTTGTTATACTATAACTAAACTTGAGCAGATTGAAGAAATGGCCCCTGATTCCCCTGACCCTATTGTAGAAGAATTATGGATTTCAATGCGATGGTTGAAACTAACATTTGTTGTTATACTATAACTAAACTTGAGCATATTGAAGAAATGGTCCTTGATTCCCCTAACCCTATTGTAGAAGAATTATGGAAGTTGTATTTTGATGATGCAAGGTACAAGAATTATGCAAGGACTGGTATTGTTCTTATTTATCCTACTAGGTTTCAGAAGATTTATTCTTATAGACTAACTTGGAGTTTCATGAATAATGCTACCAAATACGAAGTGTTGTGCACTGGTTTGAAAAAGGCTAAAAAATTAGGCATAAAATAGCTACAAATCTTCAAATATTCTAAGCTCATTTTTAACCAGACTACAAGCAAGTGCTTGTCAAAGTAGCACTACTATAATGCCTATTGCAATAAGGTATGGTATTTTTTTGAGTCCTTTACAAACTTGAACATTCAAGTGATCTCGTGGGAGCAAAACAAACATGTATATATTTTAGCCTCACTCGATGCTAATTATTCTTATGTTAAGCAAGTAGTCAAGAAACCCAAGACTATCAGGATAATTTATAGACCCTCAGTCCCTGATAAGAATCTCTATTGGCAAGTGTTCAACAATAATGAGCAAATAGTCAATTTTCTGATTAAGGAAGTTGTATGCACATATGATAGAGTCCTTGTCAAAAAGGAAATGGAAGGGATGATTCAATTAAAGAATAATCACATTCCCAGGGAATTGATCTCATTGGAAAGCCTATTTGATAAAAATGATAGGGCTAAAAAGCATTAAATCAAGGTAGATGTGAAGGAATATAAGCAGCTGTAGCTAGAGCCTAAGAAGATCATCAAAATAAAATCTAACTATACTTCAAAAAAATTGGAAGATATCAATAGTTTGTGTTATGAGTTCCCCAACATCGTTGCATGGAGTTATCATGACTTGAAGGGATACAAAAAATTTGAAATTCAGCATACCATTGAGCTACGAGAGGTAGTAAAGCCTTTTTGGCATAAAAAATTGCCCTTCAATCCCAAAATGAGGTGCTCATGAAAGCATATTTGTTAAAGATACTGGAAGTAAATATAATATATCCAATTAAGCACTCAACATAGGTGGCAAACCTAGTTCTAGTTTCAAATAATAATGGATATATATGGTTGTGCATTGATTTTTAGAACTTGAACTAGGCATCATTAAAATATCATTATCCTTTGTTGCAGATTGATCAAATCCTCCATGTGGTTATTGGAATGCAAATATTTTCATTACTATATGGTTTCTTTTATTACAACCAGATCTGGGTAAAATATGAGGACCAAAACAAGACGATATTCACTACTAAGTGGGGCACATTTGCCTATCAAAGGATTTTGTTCGGTCTCTCAAATTTTGGCACTACCTTTAAAAGAACCATGGACCTAACTTTTGGCGAGTTATTAAATAGAATTATTATGATTTATCTTGATGACATGACCATATTTTCACATTGTAGAGAAGAGCACGTTTCTCATTTGAGGCAAGTGTTCAAAAAATGCTAGGATTTTGGGATTTCCATTAACCTAAAAAAGTCTATATTTGTTGTCAAAGAAGGAAAATTGTTAGGTCATGTGATCTCACAAGAAGGACTAGAAATTGATCCCACAAGAGCCGAGGAACTCCTAAAGATACCACTGCTAGCTAACAAGAAAGACTTGCAATATTTCTTTGGTTAGATAAATTTCATTCAAAATTTTATTACATATTTTGCTCATGTGGTGAAACCCATGACCAAGCTCTTAAAAAATAATGCATATTTCAAATGGATCGAGGAAAGAAGATGAGATTTTTGATAAATAAAGGAAATAATCATCCAAGATCCAGTATTAATTAATATTGATTATTCTAAATATTTCATTCTATATGTAGTAAGTGAACAAGAGAGTTATGTCATTGTTCTCATGCATAAACAATAATATGGGGATGAGAAGTTGATTACCTTTCTGATCCAAGTTATTGCAACGCACCAGGAGAAGTATAATTTCATTAAGAAATAAGTGTACGCAGTGATGAAATCCCTAAAGAAGTTCTAGCACTTTGTCTCACAGTAAAATAGTCGTTTATGTTATACATCCCGATGTCTAAAACTTCATTATCCAAGGGGAACTAGGTGACAAAAGAGTAGATTGGGTCTCAAAGATTTAGGAATATGACATGGATATTTTACTAACTAAACTAGTCCATGGACAAACTCTCTATCAATAATTTGCCAAAAGCATAGCATCTGAGTCATTGGTACAATACAGAAAAAGGATGTCTGAGAAAGCATTTGTGCAATACGTGCTATCAGTCATCATGACTAGGTAGAAGACCTTATCGAATTCTTTACCTCAGGTAAATGTCCATCACATCTTGATGCTTCACAACATCGAAGATCTAGGATGAAAGTGATTAAATATGTCCTACTGGCAAGCTGATTATTCCATAAGAATACTGATGGAGTACTCCTCAGGTGTGTGAAGGGGTTAGAAAAGAAAAAATATTGGAGATTTTCATTCTGGTTTATCTGGTGGTCATTATGCAGGAAGACCCATGGCCTTGAAGATCATTCAATATAGTTATTTTTGGCCTACTCTTTTCATAGATGCACATAGGGTGAGCTAAAATTGTGATAGTTGTCAGCGATATGTTGGCAGAACCAAGAAAGGAGCCCTGTCCCGAAGTGTCATTTTACTAGTGGTTTCTTGACTTCATTGGAGTTATCGATCCATATTCTTCCACAGAGCATAAATACATCTTGACAAAAACAAATTATTTCATCAAGTGGGTAGAGGTAATTCCCATCAAAAAAGTAGATCAAGCTACAATTATCTCTTTCCTAGATATATTGATCACCTATTTTGGTGTTTCGGATGCTATTGTAACAAATGATGGGACTTCATTTATTGGGGCCAAGATCACCGAATTCACCAATAAGTATGGGATTTATCTTAAGACATAATCTAATTATTACCCGCAAGGGAATGGCTTGGTTGAATCCAACAACAAAAACTTGTTATGAATCTTAAAGAGGACACCGGGAAGCAAAAAAAGGAGTTGGCACTTATTGTTGAATCAGGCTTTGTGGCTAGACCACATATTCATGAATATTCTATTAAAGCCTCTTGTTATTCTCGTGTATGGAAAATAACTAGTCCTTCCCACTCACATTGAACTTCTAGTACTCCAGAAATTGTAGTTATTCAAATGGGAAGAAAATGAGTATGACCGAATGAGTGCAAGGCTGGCTCAATTATTGTAGTTGGAGGAAGAAAGAGAAAAGGTGTATCAATATTTCACCAAAAAACTAAACCAATGTAGAAGTGGTTTGGAAAAATGACAATGAAGTGCAAGTTTCAGGTAGGAGATTTAGTTCTCAAATGGAACAAGAACAAAGCCAAGCCAGGGAAGAACCACAAGTTTGATGCAATATGGGAATGTCCATTTCAAATCTCTACAATAAATCTGACAAATGCATATCATATTTGGGATATGGATGGTTGGGATTTTTTGATTCTGGTAAATGGCCTTCATTTGAAGGCCTATGTTCTATGTTTTGATCAAAAGAGGTACAACTTTGTAAATATGTACACATTTTTTTTCAGTATTTTATTTGCTTTATAAAATGACAGATATATATAAAATAATGAATGAGACATGTTCTTTTGAAAATTTGTTTTGTCCTTGTTGTGTTAAATTTTTTTGACTGATTTCAAAAGGACGACTTTACAAAGAGTCCTAAGAAAGTGCCTTCAAAAAACATGTTTTGCGACCAAAGGCATATGGTAAAAGCAATGTATTTTTGCCCCATTCTGAAACATAAGATATCAATTGAATAGGAAGGTGCTTTCACCCAAGGGAGGGGTAAAAACCCCATTCGCCCCTTTTGAGGACGAACGTACAAAGAGGGACATAAGTGCCAAGTTAACACACTATGAAAATGGTCAAAATTATTTTTACCTCAAAGAAGGGGTGAAATGTCCATTCACCCCTCATTGGGGTGAACATTGTGATTAAAACATTGTCGCCAACTCTAAGGAAAGCAAAGGGTGAGAGAAGGTGCATATGAAATAAAAGCACATAAATAGTGTGCATTGTGGTTCTTTCAGGTAACACATTAAAATTCGGTGATGTTTTAAAATGTGTGGTGCCCTAGAAGCTATAAAAGGTGTGCACCCCCCTCTTTCATGAATATATTTTAAAATTTTAATGAATGCAATATTCAGGTTGATATAAATAACAAGGAAGGGGTATGAAAGTACAAGTTATAAGGGGCATTCAACATGCAAGTGAATTCCGATTTCAAAATGAATATAAAGAAAAAAATTATAAAGAAGGAAAAATATAAGAAGAGAAAAAACCCTAAAACAATTAAGTTTTTTAAGGAAAACATTCTTTTTCTAAATATGGGTGAAAAGGGAAAGCTAAAATGGTTTTAAAAGAAGACCTTCGCAATGAATCCCATCAATCGGGCAGTGAGTGCTTTTGGGATGAAAGAGAAGAAAATCAAAGTGTGCTTTAGAGACATTTCACCCTCATTATTCTTTGGAGCATGATGATTTTTTAGAGTGAAATATGATGAAGAGCACTCTCAAGGTGGTCTCACCTAACACATGACAAATTTTAGAAAAGTGGGTGCATTAAATGACACATTCCCGAGGTATTTTATTTAAAACGTGCACTCGAATTTGCGTTGGAGGGAGATTTGAGGTTTTTGAGGACCAAGATATCATACCCTCCAAAGTGAAGAATTTATTGGTTTGTAGGTGGTAGGGTTATCACCCCAAGAAATCTTTAACAGCCAGGGTATATTTTTTGATAAAACCATACAACAAGAAAGGCACACATTCCAAGGATGATCCTAAAGCGAGTAAAATTTGATACCATTACAACATCAGGAATAGTGTCAAGCGAGCAAAAACAAGTGCATGTTCTTCTAAAATCACCTGAGGGAAGTTTGGAATTTAATATGGTGGTTGTAAGGGTGCTCTATTTAAATGAAAAGGTAAAAGCTTTGTAGTTTAAATTTTAAATTTTTATTGTCGCAGTTTTTTCGAAAGCTTTTGTTGTAGATACTGTAGAATAAATCTAGGGTAGCCACCAGAAGATTATAATGGTAAGAAAATTCAAAGAAGTACAATATAATGCAGAGCCAAAGAAGTCCAGGAAAATGGTAGAAGGTGGGTCAAAATCTAAGAGGACTCGAAGGAATGAAAATGTAAATTTGGACCCATACTCTGATACTATAGCAAAAATTGGAGATTGTGTAATTACCCACAAAGGCATGGAGAAACTGTGCTAAGACATGGAGTTTGTAGTAAATCAGATATTAACAACAAAAATCACATTGACCGTGTCATACCATACACAGTTTTTTTGGTATTTGTGTACACTCGTACACCCTTATACAGATCTGGTGAAACTAATCGTTCAATTTTATAATCCAAATACCAGGATAGTATGAAAGGAAAATAAAGAAGCACTTTTTAGTATTAGCTCGGATGAAGTGAAGGAGGCGTTTGCTTGTGGTTTGAAGCCTCCTTCATATGTGATTAGTAAGAAGTTTCATATCAATGAGCAAGAGGATATATATGTTTCTACTGTGACGATGCATCGATTCATGGAGATGTAGTTGATCAAAGAGTGATACCTAGGGCAACTTTTTAACCTATCGAAGCCGCTTATAGATTTCAAGAACCTATATATATATATTCAATGTTAGCATGGGTCAACGGTTTACTGATAGATTCCATCATTCATAAGTGGAAGGCGGCCCTAGAACAATGTATTTACCAAGTGGAATTTTACTCTCCACCAGCCATGAGGTAGGGCACCAATCTGATTTACTTCGATTGAACTAATTGGATATCTCGAAAACTAAATTTTCAGTTAGAGAGGTTGCATACTAGAGAGAAAACATCATTCATGCATACTTCCTTCCTGGTATGGTATTTATTTTTCCTTCTACACTAGCATTTCTCCTTCATTGCAATAAGGTAAATGGATGAGAAAGATGAGCTTATGCTAGTATACATGTGGACTTTTGCCCTATCAAGCAAATAGTTGTTCTATAGTTTTAACCACTTGTTTCTAGGGCCTACAATAGAGTTTCTTTGTGGTGCAAGTGACAGGGTGTTGCAGGAGATGATAGAAGTAGTGGTTATAGAAAAAAGGGGAGACATCTTTCTTATTACTCATGGCATGGTTGTAATAAACTTTGGCTTCGCAGGTAAGCCATTCCTACTTTTGTACTTTGCTATCAAAAATATTTTCTCCATGGAGGTGGTACACCAAATAGACTACACTAATGATGTGTATGGAATAGGGTGTGGCAAGAAGACAACTTACAATATGCCTTTCAAGTTTGGTAGCATAGAGGTTAGCCAGGTCGAGAAAAACAGGTTACTCACAATGAATTTGTAGGATCTGGGGTTGATAGAACTACCACAATGATGGAGATATGACCCACTAGGAAAATTTCTAAAAATTAATCAAGGCCAAGACCTTTCATTGCTATCCATAGCCTGATATCTAGAAGAGGCAAAATAATTTTTATGAACCTGACTTAGAGTGGTACATCAAAAATATGATGTCACTACCACCCTGGAATATCTGTTATAAACAAGAGATAGATTACAATCTGAAAAGATTCAAAAATCAAATCCCTTTTCCTAGATTGTTCAGTTAGGTGAAATAAATTTAACCCCAGTGGACTAAGGATAAAATCATGAACTGGTGGATAATATGGTTCACAAAGGAAAAATTATTTCTCCCTATGGGTTGAAGATGGATGAGGCTTTTCAAAAATATATGATGAGTTTGTTGGCACCTACCAAACGATCAATTTCGCTAATATTTTACCCAAAATATTTCAACATTCTGATAGTGGTAAAAATGGGATAAAGGAAGAGCGCCTGATAATTGAAGAAGAGATGCCTAAATAAGAATAATAGTAGCCAATATGTGTTTCAATGAAGGTCTCAGTGGGCAAAGTGCAAAGAGGATGAGGTGCCCTTGCCAAAAAATCTAATTGTCAAAGATGCACCCCTATTCCTAAAAGCTATGAAATGGCCAAGGACAAACGCTACTTCTTCATCTACTATTACCATTTTAGATGTCATAGTACCCACAGTTACATTTTTTTTTACAACTGTTATTTTCCCTTCAGTGGTGATGGATGCTTCGATGATAGTTGCGCAAATGTTTTTTGATGATTCATGAATAGGAGGACCAACAAAAGGATATCATGTAGGTGGAAATCGTTAACCTCAAGGAGGAAACAAAGAAACAACAAGAATAAATCATCTCAATGTTGCTTCCACCATCGAAACACACGATTCCTGCACCCAAAGGTACATCTTCCTTTCCATCTTCTTCTTCTTTGGAGAACGTAGTGGATTTTAGTTCACTTCCATTAGGTTCCACATCTATTTCTCCACTGTTCGATATGCCCTCTGTATCCATTTCACTCCCCTCTTCCTTTCCTTTGTAGGTCACTATTGCTCCTTCTATTCCCCTTCCTTTAGCCTCTCTTTCTTTTAGTTCATTTATGTTAGGGCCAAACCCATTTTCACACCCTTCTCCATCCATTTCTACCACTTATTTTGAAGTTGTAAGTACACAATATCCTCCCCTATTAAGCATAACTTTAACCGAACTCAGTTTCTCCATCCATTCTACCATTTTGGTCCCTCCCTTTCTAGTCATTTCTTTTGCTTCCTTTGAGACTGACCGCTCATAATTGTTTATACCCTTCACATTATTTTTGGATTTATAAGTATTACCCAGAGATGAGGTGACAAAAATAGCCTGACATAGAGAAAATTAATTGAGCGCACCTCAGTTCGTCATAGTGGTTGAAAAGCCACAAACATAAAGAAGCATTGGATCTAGCTCAGCCACCCAAGAAGCTCACTTTTGATCTAGTTGCCATGGAGACCCATACAACTAGGATCACTCCTCTGGTCCAGAAGTTGCGAGGGAAAATGTTTCCCACTAATTATTCTTATGAAACTATGACATAAGACCTGACAAAAATTGAGACAAGTAAAAAAAATGGGGAACATGCAGGTCGATATGAGCTCGTTCCATTTGCACAACGAGTATTACAACCAGTAATTTCATGACATAGAAAAAAATATCATCGAACTTGAGGCCACTTTGGCAGCAAGTAGAGTGTAGGAGGAGAAGACAACCATGGAGAATGAATACTTGTGCCATTAGGTAGGAGTGCACTTGAAATAAATGGACACAACAAGCATATAGATGCATGCACTTAGAAAAAATTGGAGGTAATATAGAATCAAATGGTAGAGAAGGCTACACAGGCTGTAGGATTTTCCCCAAACAAAAATGAAGAAGCACGCCTCTGATCGGTCCAAAACTATGAAAAGCTAGCCGTGCAAGTAGTTCAAGTATTGCATTATCTCTAGGCAGCCAAAATACAGATTCATATGGGGCAGCATTTGATAGATAATACTGAGGAGATGTTGGAGCCCTATATAGATATGGCTATGAAAATTCTAGCTTTGGCTAACCCCAGCATGTACATTCACCCCTTGAGCGATATGGATCATGCTTGGTCATATTCCAAGGTCACACTACACAACTATTTTCAGATAATAAACCTGGTTAGAGAAGACCAAAAAATCCTTAGAACCATATAGCGAGAGTATACTGTATCCATGATTCAACTTGATGCTCTTGTCGATATGGGTTTTCCAAGTTTTACCAATGAGTGGGGTGAACCTTTACCACAAGAATAATTGGAAATGACTTGGAAAATTTTTGTGGAGAACACCTCAAAGATTGATACGTAGGAGGAACCCATCATAGAGGAACGAGTGTTGCCACTGATGTAGAAGTATACTCACATGGAGCTTACATTGTTCGAGCTTGCCTAGAGAGCAAAGTACCTCAGCCTAGAAGACATTCAAAATCTAAGCTTTGTTTATGAGTTATTTAGTTTTTTCTGCTTGTTCACCTTCCATGCCTGGGAGGCAGCGATCACATTCTATGAGGTCACCTCCAAAAGCTTCAAGGAACAGGAGTAATGCATTGCAGTAGAAAAGACCACAACATAAAAGGTAGTGGAAGAAGCAGAACGAGTATAAGTACTCCGAGTGGCATTAGAAGTTGAAGCTGCTGAGAAGGCAAAAGAGGAAGCACGAAGAGGAGCATCTACATCAAAAGTTTCAACCAAGGCAGTAGGAAAAAAGACTCCATAGAATCCCAATTGATAAAGGCCTAGGATCGTTTGCATCCATGCGAGCTGGATACCCCGTGAGTCATCAAAAATGTTGGTAGTTTTACAATATGCCACATTAATATTTTTCATCAATTTTTGATTGTAATGTGGCAAAATATATTAATTTTAACATACCGTATTTTGATCGATATAATATGTTGTAGTTATATTTTTATTTTTCTTCTTTATTTTCCCACATTATTTTGGCTTGAAAATAATGGGTGTTTTAAGGAAAATGGTTGGGGAAATGGATTGGAGACTTTGGTTCGAATCATTTGTAAAACAGTTGTAAAATGGTGCATAAAAGACTAAGTGCATAAAATGAAAATCGTGTTCATCTCAAGCAATGGGTGAAAGGCTCGTTTTCCTTACTCTAAGGCAAACATAATATAAAGCAAATACAACCAACTTTGATGAATGCGATTCACCCCAATTGAGGGGGGAAAGCTCTATGCGCCCTCCATTGGAGAAAAAGGAGAAAATAAATTAAGAAAGAATCAAGTTTTAAAAAATTTCTAAGTCTCAAATTCATTCCAATTCAAGACGTAAAATAAATCGTGTTCGCCCTAGAGGTGGGGTGAAAGCTTCACTCACCCTACTTTGGGGTGAATATCCCTAAAAATTAAATAAGTGCACCCACCCATCACGTTGGTAAAATGGGAATATATTTAGCAAATTTCTTGAGTTGTGATGGACTTAGCAAGGAAATCAGTAAGTTTTAGACAAGGGTGTGTTTACCCAAGGATGGGACGAAAGTTTCATTCGCCCCAAGTTTGGGCGAACGTCATTAAAAGATGAAGTATTGAAAAATAAATGATGTGTTCACCCTGGTTGAGGGGCTAAACCACCATTTGCCTCTCCCAAGGGCGAATGCACTATGGATAGCTAAGTTTGGGTGAACATCATTAAAATATCAAAGCAGTGTTGAATTGTCAACTTCATGTTCGCCCCAAAAGTAAGACAACAATTCCTTTCGCCTCTTTTGAGGGTAAACGCGGATTCCAAAGGGAGTGAAATATATTTTGAAGGTGCTTTCATCATGGAAGAAAAGGACAATTTTTGCTATGACCAAGAAATAAATAAAATCCATTAGATAGAATGTGCATCTATTTATTATCCAATTCGAGCGAATTGTGCAATCAATAATGTCGTAGGTTTTAAGGAGGCACCCAAGGTAGGTGAATGAAGGGCACTAAATGATTGAGACGAGGAACAATAAAAATTGTATATATCGAGCAAAGGGAATAGCCATATTGAAAGTGCTAGGCAATTTTTATGATTTCCAAGTAGAAGCATATTTTTGGGATAGCGAATGTATCCAACCAACGATCAAGCCTTGCGGTTTTCCATGCACTGACACCAAAAAATGCTAATTTCTTGGAGGAATTTCCTTAAAAGCTGGATCGTTGTGTTGGAAAGATGAATTTTTAATATTTCCAAGGAGTAATTTTCTCACTATGGTTACTGATATATGAAAATTCTGTCTCCATATACATTTAATGAAAGAGGAAAAATCCTCTATAAATACTACTCAATTTTCATTGTAAAAAGAGGATAGACATTCTACAGATAAAATTTTCAAGTTCTTTGCATAAATAGAAGAAGTTGTGGCTTTTGATTTTTGCAAGTGATTTATGTGTGTGATTTCTTTCTATTTCAGAATTTTTATTTCATATTCATGTTTTCTATTTACTGTTAAATTTAAATTATGCATCTGAATTTGGACATTGTTGGTGTAAGTGTGGATATTGAAATGTGATTTTGAAAGTTGTCTCCTAGGAACTGTGAGTGAATTCTCTTGCCTTCCCTCTATTTTATATTGTTACAATGCTTGGTTTAAATTCCTACTGTTATTCTATCCCCAATCCTACACCTTCATCTTGTGGCCATATTTCTCATTCCTTTCAGTTATTTCTAATTGTTTTCCTACAACTCTAGTCTTAAACTAGTGTAGGATTTAGTAAGGGATTCAACCCTCTCTAGAGATTGGAACAAAGGACATTGTTTTCCTCCAGTATTTTAATGTTGGTCATGTCTAGGGTGCACAAATACATGTTTGTATTATTAGGCAGATATTTGACCAATACTGTTCTCCTCCTTAGAAATATTAAAAACTCATCTTTCCAACATAGAGATCCAACTTTTAAGGAAATTCCTCTGAGAAATTAGCATTTTTGGTTGTCGATGTATGGAAAACCATGAGGCTTGATCATTGACTAGATACATTCACTATCTCAAAAATATGCCTTTACTTGGAAATTATGAAAATTGCCTAGTGCTTTCAATACAGTTGTTTCCTTTTCTTGATATCCACAATTTGCATTGCTCCTTGTCTCAATCATTCAATGCCCTTAATTAGCCTACCTCGGGCACCTCCTTAAAACCTATGACGTTATTGACTGCATAGTTCACCCAAACTAGATAATAAATGAATGCACATTTGCTCTAATGGATTTTATTCATTTCTTGGTCATAGTAGCAATTGTCCTTTTCTTCCTTGATGAAAGTGCCTTCAACAACTATTTTGCTCCGTTTGAAATCCACGTTCACCCTCAAAAGAGGCAAAAGGATTTGTTGCCTTATTTTTGGAGCGAACACAAAGTTGACCATTCAATGCCATTTTGATATTTTAATGATGTTTGCCTGAACTCGGCTATCCATAGTGCCATATCACAAGCATCACTAGGTAACATCCTTTTTTCGTACTAATCCACATGTGTACATACTAGTACTTCCACTCAACACCATTCCAATATAAATAAGAGGTCAAGGCCAAAACATAACCAATATCTAGAGTTAGCAATATATGGATGTTAATTCTTATTCCCAAGAAAATTTTGGTGGGAAGGCTTCACCATTCGCCTTCATAATTGGCTATTTACCAAATTTCAAGGTTTGCCCTTTTCATTGCTAATTTCCCTTGTTGTCATGAATTTGAATTTTACACAATGATTTTTGTAATTGGTTGGACTTGTTTTGTGTGTTATTACTACTTGGATACAATCATGCTATATTTTGATCTTTTCTTAGATTACAAAATACTTTCCTCCCACACACACACACACACACACAAATATATTGGAAAAAATGTGGCTTTGCTTAGTGCTTAGAATATACCTTCAATTTTGTGTTCTTTAGAAATATTGGGGTACCATATCTTAGTCTCCTATTGATCCTTTTGTTTATCTAGGATGATGAGAGACTTATTTATCATACCTTTCAATTTGGGCAATTTATACCTTTTTATATATGCCTGCTCAATTGTTGGTAGATATTCCATGTGTTGAGATGTCACTCCCTAAATTATACCTATGTAGTACTCAACTTGGTGGCTCAAATTTAAGGAATCACCCCCATTTTTGGTGGCTCAAATTTAAGGAATCACCCCCATTTTTAGTACAACCACAATGGCTGCTAGAGATTCCTTTTCTCCTTTGAAAATAAGCCTATTTTTTGTGTCATAAGCAACAGAGGTGGGAAAATCTTAGACCAAACTTGCTTTATCTTCTATACTTCCTTTGACTAGTTAAAAGCTATGGAATTCTTCCTAGAAGGGATTCCTCCTATTTCTTCTTGAAGGGATTGCATTTGTAATTTCTCCCTAGTATAGGTAATGTATTGTTGAGAAAGATTCAATTGATAGGAGGTAAGTTGGATAATTGGTATTGGTTGGTTATTCAAAGGTTGATTCATAAGGGTATTGGAGAATGGTTTTCTTCTTAGATCAAGTTATCTCTATCATAAATATTTTCTCCTATTTTATTTTGAAATCCTCCACGAGTAGGGCAACCAATTGAACCTAGACTATAGTTAAATATGGGGGAAGAGATTCGTCTTTTTGGTGAGCTTCTCCTTGAGGCAATGCCACCAATAGTCTTAGGGCCACATTTTTATTTATGATATTATGCACTTGGTATATAAATACCATCTCCTATAAGTTCTCAAGTGGGGTTTTTGGGCCCTCAATAATGTATATTGGTAGTATATCTAGTACTAACTTTGAGAGCTTTTCCCACATCACTAGTGGCTTTGGAGGTTGTAATGGGCTTACATTATTTTGATCTAGGGGTAATATGTTTGACAAAGTACCCATGTTTGGGCCTTGCACACTTCTTATTTTGGGGAGCAAAGATACTGTTAACAATAAAAATTGATCTAATAGTGATTTTTTATCTACATCGATGTGGGTCCTTTTCAACAAAGTCACCAAGTGAATGTAGCAATTGTTTTGAGAGTAGATAGACTAAGGCCTTCACTAGAACCTTTGCTTGGTTTCCTTCATAATGGCTTGTTATGGATATTTGTCCTTGAGTAGAGTCACCAGGTGAGTTTGAAGTGCTTCAACAAGCATAAATAGGAAGAGACTTTTGCCAAAGACCAAACCTTACTTATTCTTGTGATTTCAAGACCATAGATAAACCAATCGGGTCTCATTCGGTGTGCCATTAAATTGTTGTTCTTTGTTATCATCTTGGTCATTATACATTTCAGAGACCAAGCAATTAAGGATATCACACTTCATACAAAGCGATATAGTAGGGCTGGTCTTGAGAGCATAGGGTTTTGCTTAGTCAGGGGCCTTTAGGATTTTGATAAAGTCTAGCTCCTTTATGGGATGTGATCTTGAACACACTGTTTTAAATCTATTAGTTTGGTAGGGAAAATAGTTGGAGAAATAAAAAACAAAAAAACCTAAGCTAATAAAGCGATGATGTACCAAAGATCAAATAAGACCCCCTACATAGCAACTTTGACCATAATGCATAGGCATGAACACCTCCTTTTCTCAACATACATAAGCACATATTGAAATACAAGTCCACACACATACAAAGGAGATGGGTAAGAAGATGAGAACCAAACATATCTAAAACTAAAAAGACACATAGACCTCCAATACATACATACATACATATATGTATGTATGTATGCATGTATTGGAGGCCTATGCATATCTATCTATCTAACTAACTAACTATATATATATATATATATATATATATATATATATATATATATATATATATATATAATGTTAGGAGCAGGGATTTGGGTGTCGACAAGACCACCGAAAGATTTGAATACTACTATACAAAGGGAAATAAAGAGAAAGTTATACAACTCTTTGATCCTTTACAATACTAAAAAACTACTATTTATAAATTATAATTAGGAAGAGTTTCCCTCCAAAATTTATAGGATGATTTAACAACTTGAGCTACTCTTTTTGTAGATGTGAATATGAGCACCTTTACAATTACTGCTATTAGATGCATGACTGCAACTATCATGTTTACTAGACTGGATGGTTCAAAGACTTTTGCTCTAAACACTAGACTGCACGACATAACAGTACTTACATTTGAATGTGCTTGATGTTTTTTTCCCCTCGTTTTCACGGTAGTGTTTGTAGTAGTTTTGGATTTATTCGAATTATAGTTAGCTTGTTTGTAACTATAGTTATCCGTGACGATCCGTCTTGAATTATGTTATCCATCACGATCCGTTTTACGGTATCTAGCTGCCCGTCTTTCCTCATTCTACAACTGCGGCTACAACCACGTGGCGGCGCAAAAAGCAAACATTCCTCGTCTGGCAACAACATTGATGGACCCAAAAAAAATCAAATTCTTCAATTTAAATTTTTATAAAATGAAATTCATATTTCCTTTTAAAAAATCCAAATTTAAAACAGTAACACAAAAAAACTTATCTTGAAATGACGTGGGCTCCATGTTTTTAGGTAATTCTGGAACAAGAGGGAGAGCGACGGAAAGGGAAACGAAACGGCCATGTAGTGTGGTGTGAAACGTGGGGCCCGCATATGACGTATGACCTCGATTATATTATTTTTCGAACTTAATCAACCTTAAGAAAGATATTTTTTTTGTTATTAAAATTTTATTAAAATTATATATATATATTTTTTTAAATAGATCAATTTTACTTGTTTATTCAATTTTAGGAAAGAATTACTTAATAATTTGCAAACCATAATTTATCATTTTATTTTTCGGAGGCCATGATCAGGAAACCTTAAGATGATCACAAAAATACAACAAGATCAACTCGTCGTCAACTCCAAAAAAGAACATTTAGATGATATCCAAGTCTTACATCACTCATTCTTGTTCAGCCTTGAATGTTGAAGTAATTTTTGATGGACATATCTTGTATACTATATGTTTATTGTTTTTCTTACTTTATTTTTCGTGGAAACTACATTAAACACTCTTGTTAAAATTAATACAAATTCAAATTCATGCTGGAGGCGCCACAAATTTTTTCATGGTAGTGGGAGTGTTTATTAATGGAAAGATGGTAACCATTATCACCTTCAAATTTGACTTAAATTCCCGTATTGACTTAATTTCCTTCGTCCCTCACCCGCCTTTCCCTTTTCTAACTACTCCCTTTGGTCCTATTTTTCTAAAGTTGTTATAAAGAGGTGGTTTACCAAATATATTATAACTTTAACAAAATTTTAAGGAGGTATTCCTTAATGTAAGGACGGTAACATTGCACATCATTTTTTATTAAGTTTTAAATATTAGGTAGATTGATAAGTTTTGGTGTTTATCAAAAGAATATTTATTACGTTTCAAGAGATTCAAACCTTAGAGGTGAATTTTTTTAAGGAGAAAGGTAGTAGATTTTTCTAATTCCACTTAGTGTATGTCAACCTCATGATAACAATTTCAAGGTTCAAACCTTAGAGTCAAACCTATTTAGGATAAAAGTAGTAGATTATAACTCCACTTAGTATATGTCAACCTAATGGCAAGAGTTTCGATCTGGTGGTTTCCCTCACAAATCACTAATAAGGAATCATAAAAACACTTCCAAAAATTTAAACCTAAATTTGATAATAAAAAATAAAAAAATTTATTGATAATATATATATATATATATATATATATATATATATATATATATATATATATATAACTTAAAATTAAAGTATATTTAAGGGTTGTATTGCGTGACATCAAGAAAAAATAAAACAAGAGTTTTTTTTTATTGAATAAATAATTCATATTAAAAAAAAGATAAAAAATACATCAATAAAAAACAAAGAGCCATTACATCAGCTTGCCCAAGCAATCAGATCTAGCACTTTTATCTATTCTAAGGCTCTTTTAAAATTTCATTCCTAAAACTCTTAATTTAACCAGAAACAAAACTAGTTGCTCTGCCAATAGTAGCATGAACAGGGCTTCCTCATTTTTGAAAACCAAGTTGCATCTATCCTTCCATATACTGAAAATAATAAAGACCCTAATAACATGCCAAAACACTCTTTTATGAGGGGCACAATCAAGAGAGTCACCAAAAACAATCTTCTTCCACCCAAGATGGCCTTGAGAAACACTGCCATAAAACCAAGCCCTAAAACTCTTAATTTCATCCCTAAAACACTTAATTTAATCAGAAACAAAACTAGCTGCTATGCCAATAGTAGCATCAACAATGCCTCCTCATTTCTGAAAACCAAGTTGCATTTATCCTTCCAAATATTGAAAATAATAAAGACCCTGATAACATGCCAAAACACCCTTTTATGAGGGACACAATCAAGAGAATCACCAAAAACAACCTTCTTCCACCCAAGATGGCCTTGAAAAACACTGCCATAAAACCAAGTCGTTGCTCTCCAAAATAAAAATAAAGCAAGAGTTAATAACGCCATTATTAAATGTCGGTATAGATGAAATTGGTTATATATTATGTACAATCAGACACACTCATCCTTTATGTAATTTGAATCTTAAACCTTCTCAAAAAAAACTAAAGCAAAAAACGTATGTTTTTCCCTAAAATAAATTGATTATATATTATCTTTGTGTGTGGAACTAGGAGTTTATTGTTCACTTGAATAATGCCTTATGTCCTTGATTGCTTAGGAGAAGAATGCCTCCACGTAGACCCCACAAAAATAATATTATTTAAAAAAAAAACAACCGGAAGATCCATGCATTTTTAATCAAAACAAATTAAAAAAGAAAGTGAATGAATCGGATGAAGGTAACACGGAAGTGGTGGATGTCTGCAATGGTCATAAAGAGTTTTTATAATAAATTTACTTTTAGATTAATTATATCATAATAAACATGTGAATTTTGATTATATTATTTTTAATTTTATAATTAAATTAAAAAATTAATTATATTTAAATTAAAAGGAAAATATAAATATAAATTATATAATTATATTGCATTTACCATTACCTTATATTGTAAAAAAAATTATTTTATAAATTTTAATTTTTTAACGTATCATATAATATATATAAAATTTATTCTTATATTAGAGCGAGATATATATTTTTGAAAAAAAGTATAAGGGATTAAAAAATTAATAAAATATTTTTTCGTTGTCATAATGAATGTATATTTATTATAGGACATAGGAAAATTAGGTTCTTTAAGGTGAGGATCCAAAGTGGAAAAAGGACAAGGAGGCTCAATTGGACGAAGAATGTGGCTAGGGACATGATTTTTATTTTTATAAAACTAATATTTATTACATGCTTTAACATAATTATTGACATCAATTTTTTTTTTTTTTAATAAGCGAAAAACTTCTTGTGGGGCCGCCTTGGTCTAAGAAACTACGAACAGGGGTTTTGCACCATCAAAGTCACCCGGGGGTTGCACCCAGCCCTACTCGCACCAACATTATCAATTGGATTTTAGGTACCCAATTCAGCTTTTTGGTACGGTGGAGATTCGAACCTGGAACCTTCCTTGGAAGATTGCCCTCTCCTCTCCAACTCACCTACAACACTTGGATTATAGCTATAAATAACTCATTTTTAATAGTTTATAAATTGTGTAAAGACCAATAAAATGTCCTCCACAATCACCACAATGCACATCAAAGAGGAATTTTAAAATTTTGACCTATGTAAGGCATTGCGGGTAAAACACCACTAGGGTTTCAATAGAACAATATCCCACTGAAAATTATGTATCAAAATGATTTTATGTGAATGCAATATCATTGCTTAGCAGTAGCTACTAGTAAATAAGTTTGACTATTGAAAAAAATGTAAAATATCACCATAACAAGAATCCTTTATGGTAATACGTCAATCAATAAATTATGAACATCCATTGAACCTTCTATAATAAAATTAATAAGTTCATCCTAAATGTTAACCATTAAAAAAAATAATTAAACATTTTTTTTATTATTCAAAGCATTTAGAGAGTAAGCTTTGGTATTTTCCTAGAAAATACCTATTATTTCATATACCTACCTAATGTAAGTGCATCCTTTTGTATAAGGTTACTTAAGTTGAATTTGTTTTCGAGTTTTTTTTTTTTATAGAAAAAGTTAAGATTATATTAATTCATTGATCGGAAAATTACAATATTTTGGTGCTAGCACTATTCACCAGCTAAAAAACAAAATGAGGTGGATGAGGTGTAAAGAATCCATAACTGAATATACATAAGAATAAAAGTTAATATCAACAAAAAGACAATAGCTATATTTTGTTGCAATACACTAGATATCAGCATTCATATGTGTGAGAGTTTGCTATATGAAAAAATTATGGGCATGTCTTCCATGATATCTTCTAAAGTCTTCAAAGAAGAAAAAGAAGTAATCAAAACTTGAACCTGCTCATCATAATGAACTGTCTTCTTCTTAGTTTCTTGTTGGACCTTATGAAGATCCTAAATCATGTGAGAAAGTTGATGAAGCCTGTCAATAACATCTCGAGGTGTGTTGGAAGATCCATAGACTTAGGAATGAATGCGTCCCACATGTAAAAGAATATCAAAGATCAAGTCCTCTAAAACTATATCCCA
Source organism: Wollemia nobilis (assembly GCA_028583015.1). Taxonomy (NCBI): domain Eukaryota; kingdom Viridiplantae; phylum Streptophyta; class Pinopsida; order Araucariales; family Araucariaceae; genus Wollemia; species Wollemia nobilis. The sequence goes on from JAQPPZ010002931.1 coordinate 67,392, forward strand.
TGGAGGAGTAGATCCAATGAACACCTTTTTGCATCTGCACTTCCAAATGTGCTTGAGAAGGATGAGTCTACAAACATCCCAGAGTTTGGGGCACTGATCCAGCTGAGAAAAACTAAGAAAAGAAAGCATAAAATATCTAGTGAAAGAGGGAAAAATAAAAGAGTAGAATATATCCCAAAACTGTTTAGCCATGCCACAAAACCAAAATAAGTGAATAAGAGTTTCTAAAGCATTACAAAAATTGCATTGAGGGGGAATGTGTAAAATCACAACCAAACTTTCAGCAGTTGGAAGTTTTTATGCAAAATCTACCATCCAAAAAGTTGAGTTTTAGATTCAACAAGAGCTTTTCAAAATTGAGTAGCAAGAAACTGCGATTGGATATTTGGTAAAATTCACTTGCCACTTGACATTGATCTTAGAGTGTAAATAAGGGAGACACAAAATATTTTTGTATATCCAACTAGAAGTAATGGAAGATATTCTATGACAATTAAGACATATTTAGTCATTCCAAATATTATGGATAGTTGTTCCCAACTTCATAAGGACCTCACAAGGGATGAAAGCCACAACTAATACATAAGACTCTTTGAACCTAGTGGTAAGGGAGCAATAATTGTAGATCTAGTTCTAGGTAACAATTGAACAGCTACCCAGATCCTAGATATCTCTAATTCTATTAATTATTTTCTTCGAAAAAGCTAGCCCATGAATAGCATTGCATAAATCTGAAGGTTCATCATTATGGAGGATAATTTTATTCCACCAAATACTATGTAGACCTATGCTCAAACCATATCTCAAGGAGTCAGACTTCCAAGCCAATGTATGAGAAACTAATTTCCAAGCTTTCCAGTTTTGGGTAACTAGAATAGAACCTTTAAATGTAAAATAAGGCACATTAAGGAACTTATCCTCCCAAGGGGTTTCTTTTCATTTACCTTTTTTAGTAGCTAGATATATTTTGTAAATAAATAGGTGTTTCTAATTTTCATCACCAATAATGGCTCTAGAAACCCATTTTGCAACCAAAATTTTTCTCTGGGTAAAAGGATCAATGATGCCTAGACCTCTTAAAGTCTTAGGTTGAGTACAAAGTTTCCAAGAGATGGATGCCATACCCACCTCCCCATCCCATTTAGTCCATAAAAATTCATGAATGAATTGATTTAATTCATTATAGGCTACCTTGGGGGCCATCCAACAAGAGAAGTAATAAACATGAGAAGTTGCCATAATTTTATTCGCTACTTGAATTCTTCCTACTAAGGAAATAAATCGAGCTAGCCAAGCATTAATTTTTTTGAATTATTTCCATAACCCAGTTCCACATATCCTTAGGAGATATATTAATCCCAAAGGGAATTCCCAAATAACGCACAATCATACCATGAGGGATGATCTTCCACTCAATTAAGGAGTTGCATTCACAAGGAGAGGAAAAGGTATAGAAGACTTCAATTTTAGAATCTTTAATACGAGAAACAGAGACATCACAAAACAATTGAACAATCTCTTTAGTCGTTTCCACCTCTTGTTTGGTATTTTGAAGAAAAATAAGGGAATCATCAGCAAAATGAGATTTAAGACCATGATTATCCCGAGGAAGCTTAATACCTTGAATGAGGCCATTAGATTGAGCCTTATGAAGAATATAACCAAGAGCATCGACAAACAAAAAAGGAGCAAGGGGGCAACCTTGTTTGATAGATAGATGAAGAGGGAAGGAGGGGGAAAGAGCTTCATTAACCTGAACACAAGTTGAAACATCACCAAAGAGCATACCAATTCGATTATAGAATTTTTGACTAAAACCAAGCCAAGAAAGCATACTAAGAATAAATTACCATCTGATTCTATCATAAGCTTTGTCCAAATCTAACTTAACCAAGAGGGCATCTTAATTAGAATCAATAGCCCATTGTGAAGTTTCCCAGGCCATCATAAGATTATCTAAAATATAACGAGCTTTAAGAAAAGCAAATTTTTCAAGGTGAATAATCTCTTGAGCAACAATTTTGATTTTTAAAGATATAGCTTTAGCTATGATCTTGTAAGAAACATTGAGGAGGGTAATAGGTCTCCAATTGAAGATTTGATTTACGAGACGTACCTTTAAGAATAATCTTGATAAGCCCTGCATTGATATACGCTCCAATGGAAATGTTATGAAGAGCTTCTAGGTAAATGTTATGAAGATCAAAGGAAAGAGTATGCCAATTTTTTTATAAAACTCCACTGAAAGCCCATCCAAGCTAGGAGCTTTGTCATTCTTCATAGAAAAACAAAAATTTGTAGATCATTCACAGAAATAGGATATTCAAGTTGATATCAAATAATGGGGTCTAGTAGGGTGGAAACATGTGCATGCACGTATTCATTTCATCCCTTAATTTCTTTGTAAAAAAATTAAAAAAATCATAATGTCAAGAAAATGACCTGAAGGGTTGATCTATCAACTCACTTATCCTTTCGAGGATGACATGCAAGTTTAAATTTAAAGATCGCATGGATGGTGAACTTTAATTTAAAATCATGTGGATTCATGGGCTTCGTTTGGTAGCCCAGCTGAATGTGAGGTACTTTGTAACAACCCATCCATTTATATGTTTTATTTTTTTTGGTGAATGATTATGATATTTTTATTTTTTATTTCCTTTCTATTTAAATGGATGGGTGTACTTTGTAACAACCCATCCATTTATATGTTTTTATTTCATTGAACTATTCTTTTATTTATTTTGATTAAAATTTTCATTTATATGTTTTTTCAATGTTCCACACGAATGCGTCCCCCCGTTCCCCCATCCCCTAGCATGGGGGGTGGCAAGGGGGACGTTTCCACCATCCCCATTATTGGGGGACATATGGGAAACATCTTCGAGATGGCTAAGGCCTATGGTCTCCCGCACTTGGGACATCCCCTTTTTTGGGGCATCCCTAGGGACGTCCAGCCATCCTCGATATTCGGGCATGCCTAGCCATCTCTAGGGATGGTCTAAGAATCCCCTATGGGGCCCAGTTGTCTCCCATGGCTGGGCATCCTCCCCTAAATGGGAAACCAAAAAAAAGAAAAATAAAATTTAATAAAAAAAATGTAGGGGTGGGACCCATTTTAAGTCTCACCGCCCCCCAAACCCTAAACCTAAAAGAAACTTATATAAAGTGAAAACAAAATTTTTTCTCATACTCATATTTCAACTCAAGTGAAGAAGAAAAGAGAGCTGGGAGAGGAAAAGGAGGCAAAAATAGTAGGAAGCAAGGGCAACATAGCAACAGTAATCAACAACAACAAGCAACAACAAATGGAGGCAACAATAGCAGACAACAAGGGCAAAGATAGCAAAAACACTAGCATCCATCAACAACAAAATAACAACACTAGGTTTTCAAAAAAATTTAACCTCTTCCAAGCTATTTTCAAATTTTATATTTTAATTTCAACATAAAACATGGCCAACAGTGCATATAGTTCATTTGAGGTTAATTTGGAGGAGGGAAACCTAACTGAAAATCAAAACATAAACATGAATGTTGCTATTAGGGATTCATCCTCTACCATCAAACCCCAAAATTCCAAATGGAATAGCAATGCTTCTAAACCCAATTTTAAATGCCCATCTTCGTTATTAAAAGAATATGCCAAGGGTCCATTTAGTATCAAAAAACCTCTGCTGCAATTTGTAACTAAGTATGACCAAGGAAAACAATTCTAGGGGCTCAAGAACATGGCTATGTAATTTTTGCAAAACTATATTTAAGGGAAGCTATACTAGGGTTGAGTCTCATCTCATGGATAAGGTAGTAACATGGGTTAAGGCTTGCCAAAAAATGACCTGGGCACAAGTTAATGAAGTCCATAAGATTGTGCAAGAGTATAGATTTAAAAATTTTGGCTTACATTTACCTACAGTTGGCCAATATTTTAGAGAGGATATTAGGGCCTCCTCAAAATAGCCACAATAATCAACCCAAAAATTTAGTATGCCACTGTTGCCCTCAAATAAAAAGAGAACCGTAAATAAGATGTTTAATATGCAAGGAAGATAAGAAGCAGATGATGCTATAACAAAATTATTTTTTGCACATGGGTTGCCTTTCCATATTGTATGCTCCCCCTATTTCAAGGATGCAATAAGACAAATAGCCAAGGCAAGGTTTTCATATCTATCACCTAGAGAAACTAGGTTGCATAGCTCTCTTTTAGACAAAAACTATTTCAAATGCAGTGTGGTTATGGAGCAAATGAGGAACACATGGTTGACTCATGGATGTTCTATCATCATGGATTGGTGGACTGACATTCGTCAACGTCCACTCATCAATATCATTGTCACATGTAAAGAAGGTCCCTATTTTATTAAAGCCATTGATTGCATAGGGAAAAAAAGGATGTTGAGTTCCAGTTCCTTCAGTTGAAGGAGGCTATTGAGGAGGTTGGAGCCTCCAATGTTGTATAGGTAATCAATTCGACAATTTTTGTTTTGCTTTTAACTTTTAATTTTTGTTTTTAGATTTTTCTATAAAAATCAAAATCTTTAAATTTTAAAATTATAAATCTAGATTCTAAATGGTTGTTATATGAGACCATTTTTTTGTAGACTACAGGTAGTTACATATGCAACCCCTATTTACCAACGTGTAAATAAAATGATAGAATAGGGATATAAACATATTTTTTGGACCTCGTGTTGTGTTCATGCTTTGAATAATGCATTGAAGGACATTGGGAGGATAAATTGGGTGAAGGCTATGGTTGCACAAGCTAGAGATATGCAGATTTTCATTTACAACCATCACAATTTGTTAGCCCTCTTTTGGTCCTTCTCAAAGGAGTTCATCAAACCAAGAGACACTAGATACACCACCTACTTCATTTTATTGGAGAGGATGATTGATGTGCAATATGCTCTACAATCCATGGTAGTATGCACAGAGTGGAAGAGATGGCCGAAATCAAGGACGGAAGAGGGGAAAAAACTAGAGACAAAAAATTGGATGATAGTTGGTGGACTCAAGCCAAGTAAGAAATCAAAATGTCATTTATGATTTTTTAATTTTCATTTTTTGTTTCAAATTGGATTTTCTCATATGACAATGTGACATATAGTCTAATTTTCTAAATTTTTAATTTTTTTTTTGATTTCTTGTAGGTATATTGTGTCTTTTGTTGCACCAATTGTTGTTGTCATCATATATGCTGACACAAATGCTCCTAGTCTAGGAGAAATCTATGAGACTTTTTCTAGCATGTTGGGGGATAATTAAAAAGTCATTTCTTCTAGAGTTCCATGGACCATCCTTATTATTCTATGAGGACTACATCAGGCCTATTATACAGAGGAGGTGGGATAGGATGAACACCCCCTTAATATGACAGCATATGTAGTAAACCCAAAGTGGTATGAGCCTAGTCCTTGAAGAGTGCTTCCCCATGAGGATCTAGAGGTGAGAGAAGGGTTTTTAGATGCCCTTAGAAATATATATGTGAGGGAGGAGGGCTCAAATATTAGATATGAGTGGATCAAATTTGCTAATCTTGAGGGCCCTCGCTTCAGCCATCCAAAGTGTATGGAGGATAGGGCTACCATTTTCCAAACAAATTCCATTGGATGGTGGCAGCTATATGGATACAACACACCTAACTTGAAACATTTTGCAATTAGGGTTTTTTCACAGGTTGCTAGTTCCTCTGACGCTGAGATAAATTGGTCTACATACAAATTTATCCACAATGTGAGGAGGAATAGGCTTACCTCTCATAGAGCAGAGAAGATAGTTGTAGTGCATAGCTCTCTTCGTCTTTGTGAGAGATTTAAGCCAGAGCATAAGCAATATCAAACTACACTATGGGATGTTGATCTAGAGGATGTAGGATAGATTGATGAGGATGAGAGTCATGAGGGGTTGGCTGGAGTTTCATTGGAGGATATTCACTTAGATGATGAGGGCAGCTCATCAAATAGTGATATAGATTTTGATAGTGATAGCCCATCAGAATTTCCAAAGGAGTTCCATACAGTCTCATTCACATTTTTACTATTTTAGTATTTACTAGTTTAGTTTTATGATGTACGTTGTATACTATTTTGTGTATTTTTGTTGTAAATGAGCATTGATACTATGAGTATTTCTGATTTCTGATTGTTGTCATATTTGAACAGTTAGTGACTAAAAATTTATAAAAATGACAATCTTTGTTTGAACATTGGTGGCTAAAAAAATGATGACTATTATTATTTAAAATAATTATTGTTTGAAGTTTGAACATTGTTTGCACTGATATCCTTGGCTGAAACTTCAAGTTATAGTTGTTGAACTTTTTTTTTTGTATTTACATGGTGGAATTGGTAGCCGCCATGAATTTAGGTAGGTTGTCCAGTTTTTATGGCCGCCACAGTATTATGTGTTGTCCACCTTGGAATCTGCTACATAGATCTTTGCGTAGTTCTCCCCTATAACCACCATGCCCCAATCATTTTAAACATTTTACGCTACTGAAAGCACCAGGAAAGGGACAAGCATTCAGTCCGATGAGGCCCGAGATTTGAACCTTGGACCTCCGCCCCCTTATGGGGTTTGGATGAACCAATAGTTCTTGAACTTGAATAAATTAAATGGCTGCAATTAGTAACTAATATGAATATGAAAATTACTCAATTATGGTTGGACTTATGTGTTAGTAACTAATATGCATATGAATGGCCACACTTACATAATTGTTTACTAATATGAAATATCATTTTTGTTGGGTGTAGAATTCTGAATGTGTATATTATTCTAAATTTCTAAAAAAATTCAATTTTTATAGTATTATACCAGCCCTCCCCCCCAGCCATCCCCAAGCCATCCCATAAAATTGGCTTGATGTCCCCTGTCGTCCCCCGAAACCTGTCCCCTAGGCTCATGGAACCTTGGTTTTTTTGTGAATAACTGTCGTGTCTTTATTTTTTCATTTCTTTCTATTAAAATGGATGGTTGTACTTTGTAACAAACCATATTTTTTTATGCTAACAAGTAATACCACAATTCTCCTTGACAAGAACCCATGCCTGAACCCTGTTGACAGAAAGGGAATAAACTAAGCTCTCTATTTCAAGACAAAGAAATAATAGAGCCCTCCTCTATCACAACGAGCCAACCATTTATGGGAAGAGTTTATGAGAGATATTACAGAATGTGCAGTATGAGATAGATTTTTCTTTTATGGATTCTAATTTCCAATTGTATATTTGACTGCATACCAGTGCGATCAATAGTGCCAAACCAATGTTCTTAAGAGTACAAGAAAGTCTCGATCAAAATTTAAATTTTGAATTGATCCGACCACTAAACTCAAGGGAATTTCTATTACAAGTGGGATCAGTGGTGTTCATTTTAACTGCTTCCCTCAGATGACCTCCTTATATAATATATCTAATATAGACTGGAGCTTTTTTGATTAAGTGGGTTTTCTTTCATTATTATTTTTTGGTAATTTTGTGGTTATATTAAGTGGTTTTTGTCTGGGTTCCAATTCTAGATGTACATAAAATCTCGATGGATAGATAGACCAAACTGCTAGATAATCCCATATCGAGGAGGATAGTTATCATTATGACTGCCATTACCATGCAAGAGAGGTCATAATAAAAATTTCCCACACAGGGGAGGGTTGTGCTATCCCAAAAGCAAAATTGCCCATGTAGGGGTAGAAAATTATGGACACTAAAAATTGAAAGACAAACCAGAAGCCACGCAAGTCCAACCAAGAACCCAGGAAAACCGAATAAAGAAAGGAATCCCGACCATAACGCAAACCAGAAAACCCAACAAAAAAAGAGGCAGGAGCAAGATTACAGAGGTTCGACCTCTAGGCAGTCCTCCTTAGTGTTTGCTTCATTCTGCTTAAGGTACTTCTTCATGGCAGAACTAGCACTCTCAAAAGTGGTAATGAAGAAATTGATGAGCATCTTGGAGATTTTTTCAGAAATCTCAGTTCTAGGGAGTGAATTCCCACTGATGTCCTTAGGGACATGGATAGGGAAATTTTGGCTCGATTCTGATTTCACCTTCTTGATTCTAGATGACCTTCGAACCTGGGCAGAGATCTCTTTGACCTTGGATTTGCGTCTAGCTGATTCCAGTTTGTTGTTGCTAGAATCAAGGGGCTTGGAGGGAGTAGCAATAGGCGGGGTCCCTTTTTTGGATAAAGTAGTGTGGATTTCAAGGGCTTCAATCACCAGAGTTTTTTTGGACATGGAATGTGTAGGACTGTAAGGGGAGAAAATGGGGGTGGATTGAATGGGGTTTTCCGGAATGGGAGGTAGGGTGGAGGTGAAAACATGGTGGAAAAGGACTGCAAACAACCCCTAGTGAGTGGGAGCTGAGTGTTTCTTGCGAGCGCTAGTCATAGAGAGCATGATGGACCAGTGGAGGAAAGTAGGGAGGTTGATGGGTCTATATCCTCGAAAGTGGTTCACCAGGGAAATATGGAAGCTAGAGAGTAGTTTGGATGGATCATCATAGGATAGATACTGAAGTAGAGGGATGGTGATAGTGGGCCAAGGGGAGGGAAGGGATTCTCGGTCCAAGGTCACTCCAAGCCACATGAATTATTGATAATTCGATAATCCTTCGAGCTCTTGGTCCTAATTGTGTTTGTCACACTACACCTGGTGTCCCATAAGAGGAAGGCCAAAGACCTTGAAAATGAGCTCATGAGTAAATTTGAAGAAGATTTATCTCATTGTAACGTGGTTGTTCGACCAAGTTATTACAAAGTTTACTATGATATCAATATTAGCACCCTTAAATTTTGACAAGAAGGGGATAAGGCTATAGCCTTGCAGATAGGATGATGAAAGGACATTGATTCGTAGGCTTCTCGACTCCAATAAAGCCATGGGGGTGGAAAATATGGATAAATGGAAGGTGACAAGGGGGCTATGGAAAATGCTAGGGTTGCGAAGATGAAGGAAGTAGTTTTGGATGGTGGCTCGAAATGTTCTTAAATAGGCATGAGGTGAGATTTTAGTCATGCCACTAGCCACAGGGTAAAAATAGGTGGAGGGGCGATGGAAAAGGGAAGGTGGCTTGGGATTTGTGTGGGTCCACGACCCAAGATCCACACGGGTGGATATGAAACAACACAGGGGCTCAATGATACCTAAGCATGGTAGAATATTTTATAATAAATTGAAAAGGCATTCATGGTCGAGAATGAGAAGCTTGATTTGGAAAACAGTGATGTTTGAAACTTGCACTTGATATCGAGCATCGCAATTACAGGGGCCAAGTAGTTTTCCAATAATTTGGTGGATATGGGATGCACATCATAAAGATGACACCCAAGGAAGAGCACCCCACGAGACCTACAAAAACCTGATCAAAAAAATCATAGATTAGCATGGAAAAATTTAAAGGTAGTGGGGCTACCTTGGCCAATATGTGGTCACTAAGTGGATGATGATCGACATAGGAGAGCTACGCCACATGAATAAATATGGTTGGATGGTTCCCAAGTTGGCGAGGCCATACGAAACCCTGTTGGCTTCCCAATACACAAGGGTAGCAACAACTTGTCTTTGCTGGCCAATGAGCTTTCTTGATTCTTGTATCAAGGATTGGATGTTCCACGGTGGGATTTTATCACTATTGATGTACCGAATGATGTTTAGGGTATCCCCTTCGACTTGGAGGCTGATTTTATGATATTTGATGATGTTCAAACTATGCCACAATGCCCATGCTTTAGCTATGTTGTTTGTCTAGAAATCCAAGTTTTCAAAGAAGGCAATGACAACTTTTCCTTTATGATCTTTGAATAATCATGCCTGCTCCTACTAAATCTAGGTTCCCTTTGGAAGCACCATCAAAATTTAGCTTCATCCAACCTTTCGATAGGGTCTCCAACAAGTCTTATTTCTAGTATGGGGCATGGGAGGGGGTAATTTAGGAGGGAAAGGAATGTTTAAAGATTTAAGGATCTTCACTTCGAGGTTGCTGATGTGATAAGTGCACGAGAGGAGATGGGAATTTTCAGCAGTGTAGGCAATAGCTTTGGAGGTAGTGGACACAGGGTCATTGGATAATGTGGAAACAATTTTGCGGTTCCTCTCTAGCCATAATTGTGAGAGGAAATGGTGGAGGCAAACCCTCCACAAGAAGGATATCTTAGGATTTTTGAACGGGGTAGGCCACTAAAATAAAAAGTCCAAAAGGGAATCAGGTGTGGCCCATTGGATCTAAAAAGTGGTTAGCAAGTGGCTGAGTCCTTCTTTAGTAAAGTCACAATCCACTAAGAAGTGGTTGATCGATTCCCAATTGGAAAGGTAACGGTGACATCTATTCGGGACAGGGATTCCTCTTTTCATGAGATTGTCAATATTAAGGGATTTTTTTTGGATGGCAATCCAGGAGAAGAAGCCTACCTTGGAAATGATATGCTTGATCCACACCACTCTGAAGAGAATAGGAAGAGCTTGGGTATTGAGCAAGATAGAGTAGGCTGATTTGATGAAAAAATCTCCACTATCATTCCCTTTCCATATGGGGTAGTCCAGGGTGGCTATGGGTGGGATGATAGTGGTCCATAGAAGGCGGGATAAGGATATTTCAACTCTGATAACTTGATCATTTTTTTTGGTAGTGAGAATGATTTTCCATTTTCCTTGGCTATCAATGTAGTCTATCACTTCACTACCCCACATCCATTCTAGGATAGGTCTGAGAATGGAGACCTCAGATATTTTCACAAGGGATTTATCTTTTAATCAAGTATCATTCCAAAATATGATTTTAGAACCATTGCCTAGCTGCCACCGAATACCTTTAAAAATGAGGGATTTATCTTGAAGCATAGCCTTCCAGAAAGTATATTCACTAGAGGGGACATTGTACTTAAAAATGGATAGGTACCAGAGGTATTTGGCTTGAATAATGGAGACCCACTCTGCCTTGTAGTTGGTGAAGATTTTCCAAGCTTGCTTGGAAAGGAGGGCGAGGTTCATGTTGGCTGATCTTCTTAGGCCAAGCCCTCCTTGGAATTTAGGTTGATAAACTTTTTCCCAGATGACTAGGTGAAATTTCTTCTTTTTCTCTATCATGGACCACAAAATATTCTTTTGAATATACTCAATATTGGAGTGCACTGATGTTTGAGCTTTGAATATCGACATGAAATAGACATGGATGCTTTGGAGGACTGATATTGTGAGAGTTGCTTTGGCTTCCTAAGACTAGAGAGAACCCTTCCATCCTACAAGTTTACATCTGATCCCATCAATTACGTTGTCCCACAAGGATTCTTTTAGGCTTTTGGTGAACATGGGAAGATCCAAGTAGGAAGTGGGGAAATTAGCAATGCAGCATTGGACGATATGATAAATCTTGCATTGTCTACTGCCTAGGGTGTTGAGGAAATAGCATTTTCTCTTTAGGTAGTTGATTTCTTGCCCTGATGCTAACGAATAGATGTCTAGGGTGGATTTGATAGTCTTAGCTTGAATAACAAAGACTAAGGTCGTAATGATGGTATCATCCACAAAATGTCGATGGGACAGGGGAGGGGAGATTGAAGAGGCTTTGATATTGGAGACACTCCTTGAGGCATAAGAATATTTGAAGGTTCTACTAAGAGATTCTACAATAATAATGAAGAGGAAGGGGAATAGGGGATCTCCCCATATAAGGCCTTTGTAGTTGGGAAAAAACCTGTAGTAAAACCATTCACTAACACTGAGAACCATGGGGAGGTAATGTAGCCTTTGACGAGGTCGATCCATTCTTGATGAAACCCAAACTTGGAGAGGACATTTTGGAGGAAATACATGTTAACTCTATCAAAGGCTTTAGAGATATATAGCTTTAAAAACATGGCCACCTTCTTGTTGCACCAAGTTGAGTGGAGCATTTCATGGAGAGAGATGATGATGTCAGTGATAGATCTGCCCTTCACAGAGCTTCCTTGGCAAGGATGTATGATCATGGAAAGAATATTTTTGATCCTTGAATCTAGTGATTTTGTTAGGATATTGTATATAATGTTGCATAAACTGATAGGCCTAAAATTCGTCATAGATTTGCATTAAAGGGTTTTGGGGACCAGGGAGATGAAGGTGGAGTTCATCCCGATGGGAATGATTTTGGTTTGTTGGAGTTTGATGATGGCCTTGTAGATATATTCCTCTAGGATATTCCAAAAGGTTTGAAATAAATGGGGCGAAAACCCATCCAATCTAGGGGCTTGGTCAGCTTGCATGGATAACAAAGTGAGTTTTATTTCTTTGTTGTTGAGGGGTTGGATGAGTGAGGAGTTCATCAGAAGAGTGACTAGAGGAGGGATGTTCTGTAGGAGAATCTCTTTTGCTTTTGTATGTCCAAGGGTATTGGTTCTCATCATGTCACTGAAGTAAGATGCTGCTTCATCTCTAATTTTTAATATGTCTCATGAGACTGTGCCATTAGACAAGGTGACCTCCTTGATCTTGTTCGTACTTTGATTTTGCAAAGTAGAAGTATGAAAGAACTTCATGTTTACATCATCATATTTTAGCCAAAGGGCACGAGATTTTTATTTCTAGTAGGTCTCTTCTTTGGATAAGATGTTGTGGTATTATGACAAGATCTTACTCTCTTCTTATCTTATCTAGGGGGTCCATTGGTCATGCTGAATTTGTTGCTCCAATGTTTTGAGATTGCCTAAGATCTTGTATTTGCTCTCAAAAATATTCTATAAAACTGCCTTGTTCCAGATTTTGATGTTCTCCTTTATTTCCTTCAATTTATTGGATACCTAAGAAATGGCAGTCCTAGAGTGAGGGATCCCCCATCATTCAGTGATCCACTGTCTCAGGCCAGTGTGTTGGATCCACTTATTCTCAAATCTGAAGGGTGTTTTGAAGGATGGAGCCCTGTTGGATTCTAGTAAGAGGGGACAATTGTCAGATCCAATTCTAGGAAGAGAGATGAGGGAGGTGTCTCTAAATATGGGAATGACCTATTGGGATAGGATAAATTTGACGATATTGACTTGAATGTGTTCAGGCCCTGCTATTTTGTTGCTCCAAGTGAACTGATAGCCTTTAATATGAATATCCATGAGGTCATTCTCTATGACAAAGTTTTGGAAATCCTATATGCTTTTAGAGGGAGTGGATATGTTGCCCTTATTATCAGAGGGAAATATAGAGGAATTTAAATCCCTTACTAACATCCAGGGGAGCTTGGAGAAGGCATCCTTCATATGGGACAAGTATCTCCACACCAACCATATTTCAAGAGGATTATTAGGGGCGTAGATGTTGGATAGAACCCAGGTAAACATATTTTCATTACAATAGAAAACCAGGTTCAACATTCTATTAAAGAATGAGATAACCCTACCTTCAAATTTATCTAAATACCACATGCACAGGAGGCCTACAATTGAACCTTCAGTAGGAGAGGAAGCCCATTGACAGTTCTTCCAAACTGACTGGGAAATGTTATTGATTCTAGAAGCATATAATTTCATCTCTTACAAAATGAGAATGGTAGGTTTTTAGTCCTTCCTGATGATTCGAGCTGATATCTATTTTATCATGATATTGAGACCTCTAATGTTCTAAGAGAGAATATTCATCTGGAAACTTTAGCGATTTTTTTCCCTCCATTTCCCAGTGGAGGGGAAGGTTTGGAATTTTTGGACTCATCCTTTACCTAGTTGAAGAGATCTGGGAACATGGTTGACTACACCCCATTGGTGACCTAATTTTTGATGTCTTTTTTAATTTACTCGAATATAGTGGGTTTGCCTATTTTATTTTCACTTCCTGTGTCAATCGAGCCCTTTCTACTTCGAGTGATGGTGGGGCTAAGGTCCGATATCATATGGGAGGGACTATCAATTTATTTTAGGGATTCAATAGAGGATTTGGGAGGGGAAATGGGCACCTCTGGGTGGGATGGGGGGTTAGTACCTTGAAATGAATGGTTAGAGATTAGGGGTTTGAAGGTGGATCTAGCAGGGGACGACGGGACGGGATGGGGGAGGGGGTGGATCAAACCTAAAATGGGAGGGACAAGGGTGGGTGTTGGAGGAAGTAGGGGGAGGGAGGGAATATTCAGGGAAAATAACTTCATCATTGAAAATATATAAAGGTCCAAACATATTATGGAAAGCAAACATGGAGCATACCTGGATTGATTTTATAGAAAGATGGTTGGTGAGGGGCGTTGGGGCTACCAGTTGATTTCCTTTGAATTTCTTATCCCACTTGATATCAGCAAGGGATTTGGGTATTTCATTGTTGAGTCCTGTTTGGATTTTCTATTTCCAGGAGGAATCTTAGAGCTTTATGCCTCTTTTTTCTAGTGGAGAGATGGACATTGAGACTTGAGGTGTCCTTGAGATTGGCATTTGATGTAAAAAGCCAATTTTTTTTGTATTCGATTTCTTAGAACCACTTGAAGGTTGCATATATAATATTAATGCGAGTGGGGATTTGGAAGGTCAGGTTTGTGTTTACGCAGATTCTGGCATGAGCCATCTGAGTTCTAGCTTTTGTTGTAGGGTCAATAGCAACTAGTTCTCTAATGTATCCCCCAATCCCGCGTAGGATATCTTTGTGATATAATTGGATGGGAAGATATTTTAGGCAAACCCAGATGGGTGAGAAGTTGATATCTTGGGTTCGAGGGTTAAAATCCTCCCCCCACTTTCGAAGAAACAAAATTTTCCTACCATTAAACCACGGTCTCCCTGTGAGGATATGGTAATAGTCATTCTGGTTATTTAGCTAGATCAGAAAATCCCCTTGGATAGGACCACTAGTTGAAAGCTCCCTGTTGTTCACCACTTGAAACCCACCTATTTTCTTATGGACTCTATGTTGGGTCTGCCTCCAAAAAATTTCCCCACTAGGGAGAGAGATTTGATAGATATTTTAGGTGCCATGACTAATTCAAGGATAACCATATTTTCACCTGACGTAGTTAGTGGGGGATGGGTCACGATCCTAAAGAAGCATGGATTTCGAGTGTCCATTACCTTCTCGAGGTATGAATGGGAGACTCCATGCTACAGATGGGGGTTGGAAACCCCTTTGGATTTTTCCCACGGTCGATCGTAGTTTAGGCTACAGTTCCTATGAGAATTGGGGTAAGGGCCCTTGGGATCGTCTACCGTAGCAGCTTCATCCACAAGGGGAATCTATCCCCATTCCAACTCAAAACTCCCTGCAAGGGTTTGAGAAATATTTCCTGAGGTCGCAAAGGTAGTTGAGGTCGCTCCTACTGCTGCTGTCGCCATCCCAATTCCTCAATCCTTCTCTACATCCTTATTACTCCATCCATATTCACTTTCTATTTGCTAAAGTTGCAATCAATTCTATTTCATTATTTTATTAATTAAATAATGATAATTTATTAATTAAACACAACCATATTTTTAATTAATTATTTAATTTTATTTTTCAAATTTTTATTGTGATTATATTTTTTTTTGTAGATAATATACTATAGCATTAATACCGGGTTTTACAAGTTGACCCAAAACCTTTTACAAAAATCAGCCTAGGGTTGTTGATGAACATGTCCTTACTAAGGATCCTATATATGTAAAATCTACATGCCGCCAAAGCCATTACATTCGGTAAGGCACATAGCTTGTTATAAGAAAGAAAATTCCCATACACCATTTTGGGTATACCCCGAGAAAACACACCTGCATCATAATTACAAAAAAATAAACAGACACAGATCCCTTCCTTGAAATAGTGGAGAAACAAAAATTTGTAGACACACATAGGAGAGTACTGAAAAAAACTCCCACAAGCTCTGTATTGACAATTACTCTTAATAATTATTTGGTAATTGCTTTCTTTCGTATATGACATGCTTTGGTACCACATCCCGTCTTGGCCAATCAGCCTTGGAGAAGTGAACCTACTAGCTAGATTTATGGTGGTGGCTATCTGGTGGTCCACGTGACTCTGGTTCGAAGTTTTATATTGTCGTTTCTTTCCTGCCCTGCGATTATGTTTATTTTGAGCTTAAGGCACCTAAGAGATTTCTATAAACCCAAAAATTTCCAAGTCTCCTATAGTTCATGAGTAAGTCTCATTGATGATTATATGCTTCTTCGTTTGTAATCGGCATGAGAAGTCTATTTCGTTTTATTCTATTCTAATAAAACATTTTGTAAATAAATAACTTTATTCATTTATTTTATTTTTATTTTTATTTTTATATATAGGGGAGTTAGTTATATTAACTAAGTGTAAGATTCAAACCATAACGGTTGTTCCAACCAACCTATTATACCACCTTGTTATTGGTGACCCGACGTGAGGGAGACCATCGGTGTCGCTCGAGATTCTACCATTGTTGTCAATCAAGGTTCAAACCACAAGGGTTGTTCCAACAAGCTTATACCATTTTATTATTGTTGACCTAACATGAGGGAGACCACCGGTTGCTCGAGATTCTACCATTATTGTCGATCAAGGTTTAAACCACAAAGGCTGTTCCAACAAACCTATTATACCACCTTGTTATTTTTGACTCGGCGTAAGGAGGGCCACCGATCGATCGATATTCTATCATTTTTACCCATCTTGCATACACTCAGATGATTTCAATCAGACTACTACCTTTGCAAACAACAAATACACATTCCTCCAAGGTTTGAACCTCACACAAACAACTACCAATCCACCTAACCCTTAGAAGTTGAGAATAAATAAATTTTGATATTGTTGTATTTTTAATTTTAAAAGATAAATGATGCTTAAATATATTTAAATTTATTTTTATTTGTTTATTATACATTATTAATGAACAATGTTACATTCTTTAGTTTCTTTAGGTTTAGATTAAGATATCTTATTTTTTAGTTGATAATTTTGACCTATTTAATTAATTTTTAGTAAATGGATAACTTTTAATTAAATAAATTTATTTAGTTATTTTATTATTTATTTTTAATTTGAATTTAAATTTGTAAATAAATTTAAATATAAAAAAATTATCATATATATATATATATATATATAATTTTATAATAAATTTTATATTTTTATTTTGAAATGATTTAAAAGAATATAATACATATAAAAATGACTTGTGGGTTTACATATTTTACATATATTTTGTAATATTTTATATTGCTTTATGTGTCATTCTTTAGGTAACTAAACTTAAATATTCTTATGTAAATGAATATAAAATAACATGAAACTTCATAATTAGGCTTGAAATGAAATGATTTTAACTACAGTTCATGAGACTAAAACAATTTATAGGACCAAGAGTTTTAATACAAGACGGGGTATGGTGTACAACCATACTTCCTTTTGGATTAAAATCTTGGACCTCCTATTCAGAGTTCTAAAGTTTAACATCTAAAAAATAATTGTTCAACAAAGTAAAAAAAAAACAATATCTTCTTATCATATTTTAGAGTGTATTTCTTTTGTTGTTGATTTTGTCAAGAATTTTTTTTTTTTAATCTTAATTCTTCAAAAAGTTTCATTATTGAGTTTACTTTTAAAGTGTCCTAATATGCAATCATAATGAGTTTATTTATCATATTATATTTTAAAAATACATATCATATCTTTTTAAAAATGAAAATAATTTATATTAATTATTTTTCATACAAACTTATTCATTTTAAAAATTATACTTAAATATAAAAATATATAATGTAAAAAAAAAAACACTATAAATAATTAATTGCTTATTTTTATTTTATTTTACATATTAATATATTATCCAAAAAGAGGAGGGTTTTGAAAAAATATTTCACTATGGCGAAGCCCTAATCAGGGTTGCGTTATGAGTTCTCTTCAATCATTTTCTATCAGGATTTACCAGCAAGTTTTAGAGTGTTTGGGGGTTTTCAATATTTTTTGAAGAGCATTGTAAGGAGTTTTTCGAAGGATCAATGGATAACAAATCAGTTAAGCCCTGGATGAAACAAGACCGATATGCAACATAAGCTAAATATTAACTCTAAGAAGGGCCAAAATAATCACGATCACGTGCAGGTGGAATAGATAATAGAAACCACTAATCAAACCCCATTCAAACAAGAGATCCAAAGATTTATTTGAGTTCACAGCAACCAATCTTAAACAAGGGAAAAACCAAGGGTGCAAATGCACAAGGGGTAAAGGACTGACCTTAAAACAACAAACTAGGGTTATATTGCAACAAGTGAAAATACCTAAAAAGGAGAATAATTGTGGACCGATGGGAAGTAATCAAGCAGGGGCCAATTTTGTTGATCATAGAAAATAAAATGAACTGATCCCTAGTATGGGGATATTCTGGTGACAAATTTCTAAAGATGCTTTGCAAGGAGGACAACCACAAACAATTATAGTTAATAACTCTACGATTTCTTGTAGACCTTTAAGAAAGCCTAAAATAGATTCCTAGAAAAAATCTTAAAGGTGCATGAAAGTTGTAGATGGCTCTCCTATAGTCTAACTTCAAATGTTAGACATATAGATTAGGATTTATGTTATGGAACATAGAGGATTAATCTATCAATTTTTAGGTCTTCGTTTAGGTCTCTCTAATTTCGATATGTGGGTTTCTAGACAATAGAAAAATAGAGATGAATTAAATATTTTTGCTTAGCTTAATGGTTATTTCTTAGTTATTTTTGCTAATAAAGAGGATAGATAAAACGTTTTCAAAGGGTGTCCTTGGTTTTTAGGTATGGTAGGGCTTTTCATGAAGCCCTAACATACCAAGTTTAAAGTAGAAGAGCAAATACCTTCAATAGCCACAATCTAAGTGAGACTTTCTATGTTGCCAACAGAGTTATAAAATCAAGTTGTTTTCATGAAACTATGCAATAATTTAGTATCTTATATGATGACAACCAATAGTACAAGCTGATATGAATAAATTATCTATGCCATAATTCATTTTCTCATTGACCTTGATAAGCCTTTGTCAAAACAAATACTCTATAATTTGGGGAGGCTACCTAGGAACAAGATGTGGACTATGAGAACATTCCTTTTAGGTGTAGTATTTTTCATGAATATGGTCACCTAGATAGGGGTTGTAAACATTGGATCCCAAAGAAAGCACAAAAAGAAACAACTCATGAAGTTTTTTAACTACATAAACAAAAGAACATACAAAGAAAACAAACACCTAAAAAGTATGTAGTCATATCTCCTAATAATCTTGCTAACCTCCCAATAGATGATGAGAAGAACATCATGGAGACAAAGATCCTAGAAACTCCTCTTCAAGCCCTAAGAAATGATCCATAAAGAAATACATTGTAACACTACGCAAGTTCTAGATTTAATGAGTAGCCTACAAGAGAACTCACCCCAAAATTTGAAGAGAAACGAAAGGAAAAATTGAAGCCAAGAGAAAAAAATGACGCTAAATAATCAAATGGAGGAACTCATAAAAGAATATATAGTGGAGGTGATATCCAAAAATCTTCTAACATTGCCATGGTTGTATTCTCACCAATAGCATACAAAAACTAATAGGAGCGAGTCAGGAGTCTATTAAAAAAATGAATATAGATACATACCAAAGAGCAGGCAGGAAGATTACTCAACATCATATAGGGAAAGAAGGTATAAAGTTAATAGCAATGGATAAGGTCAAGAATATTATCTATATTTTAAGTCCCCATGCTTGATGAAGTGCATCACTTAGAATATTTAAGGTCTTAAGGGTAGCACGATAAAGCATAATGAAGTAAAATGAATGATTTAGCAACATCGTTCATAGATGGTTTTTAGTTAAGAAATAAAATTGTTGATAGAAGATATGTAGATTTTTTCTAGAAATATTTTTCTTGTATGTAGTTTTGAAGTTCTAAGCTCCCAAGGAGCTTCTAGAGGAGTGGCTTGTCGTTGGGATCCAAAAGAGATAGTGATACACCAAATAATGGGAAGTTGAGGGTTTTTGGCTTCACTAGCCCAAAGTAGATATTCTTTTCAACATTGTTTATGTCTCAATATATACTCTCCTATCAGCTTGGATGAAAAACAAAAATATTGGAGAAATGCAACTTATATTATTGGTCATTTTCCCAAAGCTTGGTTGCTTTTACATGGTGATTTTGACACCATCCTCTCATTGGAAGAGAAGATAGGAGAAATCAAACTCTAGATAGTAGTACTGACCTCATGATGGAGCATATTATATCCCTTCATCTGGTATATATCAAACCATACAATGGTATGATGGACTGGTCTAATAAAAGATAGGACCCAACATGCATTCTTGAAAGACTAGATAGGTTTTTGGTTTAAGAGGATTTTTTGAGTAATGGATATATTCCAAGAGCACAAACATTAAATAATTCAAGATTAAATCATTGGCCAGTCTTGGTGTAAGTGTGGAAGACTATATTCAATATTGCTCCTTTTAGATTCTAGTTAATGTGGTATTGAGATGGTAGTTTTCGTGATAAGGTTCAACAATGGTGGTAGGAGGGTAAACCCAATAATGGTACAAAGATGAAATTTTTTGTTAAGAGGTTTTAGTATCTCAAGTTCAAATTAAGAATATGAAATTGGAAGGATTTTTGTGACATAAAGGAAAAGAAACAACTTATCTTAACCAAAATTGAGGACCTTAATAAGAAAATATGAACAAATGGCACTATTGAGATCCAAACAAAGATAGAGGCTAAGCTTACTACTTATATAGATAAATGGGACAAAAGAGAAGAGATATTGTAGAAATAGAAATCTAGGATCCAATGGCTCTAGGAGGGAGATAGAAACACTAGCTTCTTCCATAAATCTCTTCTAGCAAGGCGGTCAACAATTTCATCTCTTCCTTAAAAACAATTGCAAGTGATTCAATACACACATGGGATGGGATGAGAGATATAGAAAGAGATTACTTTGCCCAACTCTTTAAGGTAAAACCATGAAATAAGGAGGTACAATAGGAAGTACACCAAGTGATTCTTTCTCTCATCATAAAGGAGGATAATGCAACTTTGATTGCCCTAATTACTACCAAAGAACTACAATAGGTAGTTTTTAAGATGCAAACAAATAAAACTTTAGGTCTAGATGGATTTCCCTTATAATTCTACCAATAATTTTAGGATATCCTTAATAAAGATATGTTGGAAGTAGTATAAGAGGCTAGGATATTCAAAGTAGTGCTTAAATACTTGAACAAGATATATATAGCATTGGTTTGAAAAATATAGGAGTCTGAGTCATAGGAGTTTGAAAAATATAAGAGTATGTAGCTTTTTCTATTGAGACCATTTTTGTTCTAGATTGAATATTGTAAGTTTTTGTGGTTTGTTGGCTCCTTTTGGAGCTCTATGTACAAGGTTGTGGGATCCTTTCAAAACCCTCGTCTTTTACCTTAATAAAAAAAAAAAATTATTGCAACAAAACATATTATCAATATATCCATAAAAATCAATATGACGACCTAAAAAACCTTTAATATTAATCTCATTAAACATCATTGATTTTGCAAGTAGTTAGTCTTTAATATGCACAAAAGATTTATCAGTGTTATACTGACTAATTCTATTTTAATCATATTTTTAGAAATTATCTAGGAGGATAGTGCAATGGTTCGGGCTTTGGCTCTTCTTTGAAAGATCCAAGGTTCAAACCGTGATGTGGGTGAGTGTGTGAGGAGGTGAGTGTGTGGTGGTTGTGTGTTAAATTTCCTATTGATAAGCATAACTCTCGACTTTAAGAGGGATCATGGTTTGGGGAGCCTACTCAACCCTGTACATTGATCATAGAGGTTTCTCACACTAACCAAGTAAAAAATATATATATTTTTATAAATTAAAAATATTTAAATATAATAATATATTAAAATAGCATAATATAAATAATATTGGTATTTAATTATGAAATTTGAATCTATTTTTACTCATAGTTATAAGTCTTCATATAAGGTTATATCTCAAATATGTTAAGAATAATTTAATAAAAATATAAATAATATTAATTAAAAATTTATTATTTTATTATATAAGATTTATTTTATAATAAGTTATAAGTAAATTATTGTAAATCTACAATAAAATCATATAATAAAAATAAAATTCCATTAGAATCTCTACCTTACTAAAAGCACATTGGATATCCAAAATCCAATTAATAATCTTGGTGCCATCGACCGTGTATAACTCTGATCATGGTTTCTCAAACCAAGACAACCTCATCAGCAGTTTTTCACAAACCTAAATTAAAAAAATAAAATCCAATTATATACACCTAATCATGATTCTTCAAACCAAAACAAACCCATCGAATTTTTTCACTAAATTCAAAAAAATAAAACCCAATTTTGTTGATATACTTAAAAAAAAAATCCATATACAAACCTAGACAAGGTTGTTTTATATATATATTTTTTCGCATCTGTTCAATGGTATTCAATGAAGACAATAGTCCTTCAGGATCTAATACTGAGCCCTGCATGGCAGACATGTATATTAATCGTAGGATTTTAACTTTAATGTGCAGCCAGCTTAGCAGAACAAAACCTGAAAATGAGTATTACTGTAATCTAATAAATGAAATTGAACTGTTGGAAATTCAAATTCATGGACGTGTGTTCTGATTTTACAGTGATACGCAGACATGTGGGCTGCAAATGATTTAAATTTTCACTTAAGAAATAAATTGCATGGATTAAAAGCTTTCGTGTCTTCCCTTTGTTGGACCTGCAAGGAAAATACAACTATGTAAAAAAATAAAAAATAAAAATTATATATATATATATATATATATATTAACAAAATTTCACTTCTATTTCCTCTATAAAAGCATAACCCATTTCATCTTTTTATAAAGTACAATCTCTTTTTAACATCTTAAAACAAAAATAATTTCAATTTTTTTCTAGCACATTTGCTCTTTTTAACATTTGCTCATGTAGAAGAGTTGGAGAGCAAGTGGGTAGTTAAAACTCTCCAGTTATCGAGAGACCCAGGTTCAAATCTCTCCCCTCACATGTTGTGGATATGTTGTATATAAAAGGTTCCTCATCAAAAAAAAAAAAAAAACAGTGTATGAACCAACTCTTCAAAAAATCTGTTATAGCACACTCTACATAAAGCATAAGCCTTTATTCACTTGTTTTTTTTTATTAGTAACAGATTTTAAAAGGGACCCAAAACCTTATAACATGCCGTAAGGAGGATCCTGTGAAAGTTCAACTTCCTATAGAACAAGTCAAAATTGGACCATTCGCAGAATCCATAAACTAAAACAGCCTAAACTATTACAAACATACCACCCATGGACACAAACAGAAAACAAGAACAACATAGATATCGCAGGGACCTTCCCAAACAATCGCATACAAAGAGACAGGGAGAGCACAAAGACCATCTCAGGAAACAAAAGGGGATAATCCCGTTCAAGACCAACTGTTTTACTTGGGGATGTAGTCCTCATCATCTTTGGGATCATCCATAAATACATTAATCATGGCATTAATTATCATTGGTAGCAACAAGTTCACTACAAGAATCAACAATACATTGAAAATATTCCCCTGCCACGTCAAAAAATATTGAACAGTTAAGCCAAAGTGTGCCATTGTATCTATCGCCCGATTGCCTTCCCGATACACATGTTGAGTACACCTATTGCTGATCGCCCTTAGTTGGGCAATTGACTCTTCAATGGTTGGTATACATTCCAAGGAGGATTCAAGACCCTCTTCAAATAGTTTATGGTGTTTAAGGAATCTCCTTCGACTATTAGGTACTAGATATTGAGATCGATGACCATTTGGATGCCTCGAAAAGCTGCCCAAGACTTAGCAAAATTATTAGATTGGACTTCAATTTTTTTCGCATATGCCAAAATGAGTTGACCTATATCATCCTGGATCACTCCACAACTCGCAGCACTAGGATTGCCTTTTGAAGCACCATCAAAATTTAGCTTGAACCAATGAGGAGGGGGGGAATCCATGAAACCAAGGATCTATCCACATAATCTTGGGGATGACCAAAAACCTCAAAAGATAGGTTAGTAGAACGTGCCACTTGAATCTCAAATAGGGATGAAGGACAATTGTCCAAATGAATGATATTAGCATTTTCTGAGGTAAACATGATAGCTATCAAAGAAATAGACTTCGGGTCAAGGCACGAATATCAAAAATTACGATTGTTCCTTTCTAGCCAGATTTACCACATAAAGTGAGGGAGAATGATCGCCCACCAAAACTTTATATGAGTGGACTTAAAGGGGTTTGGTCATTGAATAATAAGATCACTAATAAATTGAGGAGCAACCCAAGAAATGGATACACTTAACATGATAGAGTACAAGACAATGCAAGAAAATGGACACTCTAGAAACAGGTGATTGACTGACTCCCATGCATATTTGTAGAGGTAACATTTTTGGGCAAGATCATACCATGGGTTATTAAATTATTGATCGTCAATAGCCTATTTTTTGCTGCCAGCCAATTAAAGTGAGAAATTTTAGGAATAATATTTTTGATCCATATACTTTTGGAGGGGAACCAATCATCTTCAGATTCAATCATAGCTATATATGCAGTTTTGACTGAGAAATTCCTAAACTATCTCAGTTTCCAGAAGAGAACATCAGGTGGCTTGGTGCTTGGAATCACATGAGTTCGAAGAAGCTCAGATAGGTGAGAATCCATATCAGCAGGGATGTCAGCACAACGAGGAACCACTGCTTCATTATTAATAAAATTCACTTGTCACAATAGCACACTCTACATATGTATTTATTTATTAAAACGTAAAAGCCTTTATTCACTTGTTATAGGAGTAGATAGTGCATGCATTTCTTTGGTTTGCAGTTTTACACATAGTCTGAAATTCTAGCAAGGAATCATCCATTTAAAAATAATAATATTTAACAAATTTTTATTTCTATTTATCCTATAAAAGCATAACACTATTACATATTTTTATAAAGTACAATCTTTTTTGGACATCTAAAACAAAAATAATTTCAATTTTTTCAAGGACATTTGCTCAAGTATTATCTAAAAACAGTATATGTACTAACTCTTCAAAAAGCCAGTTATAGCACACTTTACATATATTTATTTATTAAAATGTAGAAGAATTTATTAACTTGTCATTATAGCACACTTTACATTTATATTTATTTATTAAAACATAAAAGCCTTCATTCATTTGTCACATGAGTAGATAGTGCATATTTTTTTTGGTTTGTAGTTTTACACATAGTCTGAGATTTCAGCAGGAAATCTCATTCATAATTGCCTTAGTTATTTTGAGCTCTATGTTCACCTATTTACTATCTGGAAATATCATAAGTACATAACTGCCATGCACACAACAAATATCCTGCACTGTAAATGCTCTCATATTATTTCTATCGCTGCAATATTCTATTACATTTGCACTGCAATTTACCCATATTTGTTACATTGCAGGAATTAAGCATTTATTCCATAATTCTCCCTATTAATGATTAATGCGGTGACACCTAACATATTTCTCATCCTTATAAAATTTTCTTTTGATAAGGCTTTAGTGAACACATCAACAAGTTGGTAATGCTTAACTCTATAAAACTTTTACCACAAAATTTCTAATAAAGTGATATTTAATATCAATATGCTTAGTGAGATTGTTAGAGATTGGATTCTTTGCTATGGCAATTGCAAAATTGTTATCATTGTTTTCACATTTTGTGCATACCTCAAATATACCAAAACCCTCTTTAGACATATTGCTTGACATGAAGCTAATGTTGCTGCAATATATTATGCTTATGTTGTTGATAATGCAATTGTTGAATACTTCTTTAAGGATCAAGAAATCACACCTAATCCAAAGTTGAATACATTTCTAGAAGTGTTTTTCAATCATCAAGGAATCTTGCCCAATCACTATCTCTATATCCAACCAATCTAGAATTATCAGTTGGTGCATACAAAATACCAAAGTTGCTTGTACCATGAATATACATGAGTATCCTTTTTGCATGAAAATAAATCTCACTTGGTCTTGCAAAAATCTTGAAATCAAACATACAATATACATTATATCAGGTCTTATGGCATTAAGATACATTAGGCTACCAACTAAGCTTTTGTATAGTGTATCATCTACCCTTTTACTACCATCATTCTTGACTAGCTTCTCGCTCATATTCAAGGGTGTATTCAATGACTTACAATTTCTCATTCTAAATTTCTCAAACAAATCAGAAACATACTTTTCTTGTGACACAAAATTTTCACCATTTATATGTCTTACTTCTAAGCCAAGAAAATAATGCATCAACCCTAAGTCTGTCATATTAAATTTATTCTTCATGACATTTTTAAATTCTTCAATTAACACTATTAATAAGTAGTTCATCCATACCTCTATATTTGACATAGAGTGTAGGTTCATTTTCACTCCTGTTAAAACCATTTCCTTAAGATACCCATCTATTATTATACCAGGATCTTGGTGCTTGCTTAATCCCATAAAGAGCCTGAATCAACCTGTAAACCTTTTGTTCCTTTCCTGCAACTTCATAACCTGGTGGTTGTTCAACAAATACTACTTCATCCAACATACCATTTAAAAAGGCTAATTAACATCAAATTGATATACTGGCCACTTAAATTGTGTTGCTAATGCCAAAACAGTTCTAATGGTTTTCAACCTTGCAATAGGAGCATAGATATCATTCTAATCTATACCTAGCTGTTGTGAGAAGCCTTCATCTACCAATCTTGTTTTGTGTCTCTCAATGGATCCATTTGCCTTATATTTTATTTTATAGATCCACTTTAGCCAAATCACATCCTTTTTTGTTGGAGGATCTACTAACTCCCATGTTTCATTCCTTTTTATGGCATCCATATTTTCATCCATGGCTTTACACCAAACTTCATGTCTCACTGCATCTTCAAAACATCTAGATTCCACTTGAATATGAGATAAAGCAAAACTTATAAATGGACTGCTAGTTATTTCATAGATTTCTTTAAGATTTTTTACCTTCCTTGGAGGATGACTCAGACTTGAAGGAGGACTAGATGGAGGAGATGTTGACTTTGAAGAAGAGTGGATAGAACTTGAGCTGCTGCTTGGGATAGTATAATAAGATGAAGCATCTTGTTCTATAGCTATAATTATTGGGTTTTCTTGCTGCACATTTTCTTTCCATTTCCATGCATTATTTCCAACAAAAATTACATCATGACTAACTATAAAGCTTTATATCATAGGATTATACAACCTATAACCTTTTGTCTCCTCACTATAGCCAATTAAAATACATTTTTTACTTTTATCATCAAGTTTTTTCTTTTTTTCTTCAGCAATATGAGCATAAGCAATGCAACCAAATACCTCAAGATGAGCCAAACTAGGCTTCCTTCCACTCCATTCCTCATAAGGAGTCATATTTCTTACACTTTTTTTGGGACATCTATTAAAAAAATAAATAGATGTGACTACAGCTTCAGCCCAAAAATTATTTGGAAGATCTTTGGCTTTTAACATGCTTCTTGCCATCTCCACAATTGTACGATTCTTACGTTCAACTACTCCATTTTGCTGAGGAGTATAATTTGTAGTAATTTGTCTTTGAATACCATAATTCTTGCAAAAATATTGAATTTCATTTGATGTAAACTCTCTCACTCTATCTGTATGCAGAGTTTTCAAAAAATGATCACTTTGCTTTTCTACATTAGCTTTAAATTGTTGAAACACAAAAAAATATTCTGACTTTTCTTTGATGAAATATAACCAAGTCCTTCTACTATAGTCATCAACAAAAATGATAAAATACCTATTTTTGTTGAGTGACGAGGTTTGCATTGGACTACATATATCAACATGTATTAATTCAAGTTATCTCTTTACCCTCCATGCTTTTGCTACTGAAAATGATTCTCGATGTTTTTTACCAAGAATGCAACTTTCACAAACTTGATCATCCCATTCAATTAATGGTAATCCTCACACCATCTCCTTTTGACATAGTAGTTTTAGCCCTTGAAAATTCAAATATCCATACCTCGTATGCCATAACCAAGGGTCGTCATTCAAGATTGCTTTCATATCTTCACCTTCTCCATATGAAAGTCTAAGAGGGAAAATTTTATTTTGTAGCATACTTACTTTTGCTACAATTTGATTGCTATTATTTTTTCATAGATAAAACATTCATTATTTTTAAAAATAGTTGAATATATTTTTTTAATAAGCTGCCCTATACTCAACAAATTATGAGCCAACCCAGGCACATATAAAACATCATGAATGAATCCTATCTCACCTTGTTTTGTTTTAACTACAATGGTACCTTTGCCTTTGACCTAAACTTCCTTGTCATCTCCAAGCTGGACTTGAGATTTGAAAGACTCATCCATATTTACAAATATATTTTTTTCCTTGTCATGTGATTGCTACAACTGCTATTCAAAAGCCATACTTCATCAGGAATTTCTTTTGTAACATCACAAACAAAAAATAAACTATTTTGTTCTTCTTTTTCTTTAAAATAATTAGCTTGTTGCTTTTGTTTTTTCCAAAAATCACGTTCATAATGACCAAAATTTTGGCAATAATAACATTGAAATTATGATTTATGATAATTTTGATTACCTCTTTCATAATGGACATTCCCTCTTTCTTTTTTGTTGCTATAGTTTCCTCTTCCTTTGTTATTGTTGTAGTTCCATCTTTCTTTGTTGTTGTATTAATTCAAGTGATATATTTTCCCTCCATGCTTCTCCTACTGAAAAATATTCTCGATGTTGTTTACCAAGAATGCAACCTTCACAAACTTGATCATCTCGATCAATTAATGGTAATCCTCTCACCATATCCTTTTGACATAGTAGTTTTAGCCCTTGAAAATTCAAATGTCCATACCTCATATGCCATAACCAAGGGTCATCATTCAATATTGCTTTCATAGCTTGACCTTCTCCATATGCAAGTCTAAGAGGGAAAAAAATATTTTATAGCATACTTACTTTTGCTACAATTTGATTGCTATCATTTTTCATAGATAACACATTTATTATTTAAAAAAAAAATCTAAATATATTTTTTCAATAAGCTACCCTATACTTAACATAGTATAAGCCAACCCGAGCACATATAAAACATCATGAATGAACCTTATCTCACCTTTTTTTTTGTTTTAACTGCATTGGTGCCTTTTCCATTGACCTAAACTTCCTTGTCATCTCCAAGCTAAACTTCCTTATCTAAAATCTGTGATTGCTACAACCGCTATCCAAAACCCATACTTCATCAAGAATTTCTTTTGTAACATCACAAGCAAAAAATAAACTATTTGTTTCTTCTTTTTTTTCAAAATAATTAGCTTGTTGCTTTTGTTTTTTCCAGAAATCGCGTTCCTAATGACCAAAATTTTGGCAATAATAACATTGAACTTGTGATTTATCATAATTTTGATTATCTTTCATAATGACCATCATCTCTTTCTCTGTTATTATTATAGTTTCCTCTTCCTTTTTTATTGTTGTAGTTGCTTCTTTCTCTATTTTCATTTTAGTTGCCTCTTCCTCTATTGCCATTATAGTTGCCTTTACCCTGTCCACTGCCACTTCCTCTTCTTATTTTTGCACATCCTCTTCCTCTATAATTTTTTGTTCCTTCATAAGAAGATTATCTTCCTTTATCCACTGAAATATCAAGCTGCATTTGAAAATCTTGTTCAACAAATTTTTCAGTGGATCTATTCATTCTCTGCTCATGAGTTTGAAGAGATCCCATAATCTCATTAACTGACAGCAAGGTTAGATCCTTTGATTCTTCAATAGCAATTACAATGGGATCAAAACGTGGAGTAAGACTTGTCAATTTTTTTTTTATAATTTTTTGTTCTAATAAATGCTTCCCACAAGATCTAATTTGATTCACTAATCTCATCACTCACATGAAAAAATATTGCATGGATCCAAAAAAAATCATAAAAAATATCTTTAAAATATCTTCTAAGTGTTTTAATTTTGATGATTTTTACCTTTTTCTGTCCCTTGACATGCATTTTAAAGTAGATCTCATACCTTCTTTGATTTTGTTGTTGCAACAATTTTTGAAAAAATTGACTCATCCAATTCTTGCTAAATAAAAAAAAGGACGTTTGAATCCTTTTTTTTTTATTTTCCCTTAACTGATCTCATGCATGAGACCATATAGCAAGTACTTTTGGTTCTTTGTAACCTATCTCAACCAAATCCCAGAAGTCTTGCGAAATAAAGAGTGTTTTCATCTTACTGCTCCAAAAATCATAGTTCTTTCCCTTGAACACTAGAATCTACTGAGAAATATGCTAGTTAATGCTACTGCTTGTAGCCATATTCAACTGCTCCTTTTGCTTCTGCTGCTGCAACTACTCTCGTTTCTTCTGCAAGTTTCTCTACCTTCTCCACTCTCTCTATTGCAGGCTTTTATGCCTTCTCACACTACAGGCTTCTTTGTTTTTCCTCACAAACAAACCCCGCTCTAATACCAATTGTTGGACCTGCAAGGAAAAATACAACTATGCTAAAATAACAAATAGTCGACAAAAATAATGGAGACTCAATTGTTATTGCAACACAAATTTATTCACTTCTATTTACCCTATAAAAACATAACATTCTTACATCTTTTTATACAATACAATCACTTCTCGACATATAAAAAAAAAAAAAAATTCAAAGACATTTGCTCAAGAATTATCTAAAAATAAAAAATACATTAACTTTCAAATTAATAGCAAAACATCAGTTATAGCACACTCTACATATATATTTATTTATTAAAACGTAGAATCCTTTATTCACTTGTCACATAAGCAGGTAGTGCATGCATTTCTACAATTTTATTGTGACTAAGTGCGTTCACCTGATTACTACCTGGAAATATCATAAATACACTGTAAATGCCCTCATACTATTTTTATCGCTGCAATATTTAGTTACATTTGCGTTGCAATTCGCAGGTATTAAACATTAAATCAATCACCTTTCTATGTTGGTCTTCATGTTTTGGCTGCATGAGCTTCACCTCCATCTCTCTGCTGTAACCATAAGTCTCTATCTACCAACTTGATAGCAGTTTCTTATATCTATCTCTTCTTCCCTTTCATATTAGTAATTTTGAAGTGGAGGAAAATCGCCAGTTTTGGATTTTAAAACGTTTACCTCAACTTTTAAAATAAAACTTTATTATAAAAATATATTATTAAATATAATATTAAATATTAAAAAAATGATTTCTTAATTTTCCTATGAATTAATTGTACTTAAATGCATTAATTTTTAATATATATGCATGTGCAAAATGATTTAAGCTTGTTATATGCATTGTTTTATGTGTTATATATATTATATATTTCTTTAAAATAATTAAAAAGATTGAAATTTGTAAATAATAACATTTTAATATATTATGATACTACATAAAATATTAGTTGCAAGTTTATTATAGTGGTAAGGGTTTTGGCTTTTTTTTGAGAGGTTCAAAACTCCACTCAATACGAAGGGACCACATCTCTTGTGTAAAAACCTTGTGTAAACTCAATGAAAAATAATACAAAATAAATTATTATTTTATATATATATATATATATATATATATATATATATAAAATGGATAAGAAAGCATGGTTTAAAAATATTTTTTCCTCTATTACTTTATTTATATATATATATAAAATAATGGATAAGAAAGCATGGTTTAAAAATATTTTTTCCTCTATTACTTCATCATAACGGCATAAGCAAATATCATCTAGAATACTTGGTTGAGAAATTTTGTACCAAAGGAATATATGGATTACTATAACTATATGAAGTTATATATATAGTAATGGTGAAAATAAGGGTTGGGTTTTTGGAAGGGCCCCAACCCTTCTACATAGGTTAACAAAAATTCTAGCACACATAAAAGCCCAAGGTCGAATGTGAACAACCGATAAAAAATATTAGATCAAAGAGCAATTATCACATCCCTCATTGGTAGGTATCATAGTTGATATATATTATGTATGCTTAATCTTGTTTTGTAGTTGCAAATATGATGAGTAGTTAAAAATATTTGATGTTTTGAATATGGTACTCCATGAGATCGACATGTCTAATAGAGATAAATCATGCAAAGGATTCCACAAATGTTGAAGACCAATATTAATGGTTAATATTAACATTTGACATTAACTATGGCTTAATTTTTTGTACATGGTGGAATCGGTAGCTGCCTCGAATTCGGGAAGGTTGTTCAACTTTTTATGGTCGCTACAGTATTCTACGTTGTTCGCCCCGAAAGCTGCACATAGATCTTCGCGCAGTCCACCCCTACAACTACCATGCCACGATCATTTTAAACCTTTTATGCCACTAAAAGCACCAGGAATGGGACAAGCGTTTAGTCCGACGAGGCCCGAGATTTGAACCTTGGACCTTCGTCTCCCTTACGGGGTTTGGGGGAACCAATTGCATAATTAGGTAGGTTTTGGAATGCTATTAGGTGAGTTTTGTCTTGTTTCAATTAACTGAAAAGAAAAATGATTATTTTATTCCCCTTTGCATGCATTTATAGTTTTAAATTGGAAAAGGTTCCTAAGGGGATATAAAAAAAAAAAGAGTGGTCATTTTACTCCATCATTATTCCATTTTGACTTATTTATCCCTTACCTTATTTCTTACTAGAGGAAAGAAATCAATTGTTTATAAGATGTATCTTTTACCTTAGAGAGAGGGATACCTTTCTATAAGCCTAGAGAGGCTTAGATTTAGGAGGACAACTAGGGAGATAAATTTTGGGGGAGGATCCTTGGAGGTATCCTTGAAAGGACCAATTTGGGAAGCAATATAGGAGGCCGTGAATTAACCCTTGAAACACCTCAATTAAAACTTGCAAGTCCATTGCTAATGATGTTTGAAGACCAATATTCTCCTCACCCTGTTCTACATTTCAGGCACAATCATCCATTAATTTTAAATGATGAAAAACCAAACTACTTTGTTGTTTATGACTCCTCAGGGTTTGCAACTTTTAATTAAATGTTAATCTTAGATTTGGGAGGTCTTTCGACCTTTGGTTGGGTGCCACTTGAGCAACTAATGTGCTCTAGTTTTCATTTGGCGTGCTTAGGAAAAATATTGTTAGAGTCTTCCACAATCATTATCCCACATGGGATGTTCTCGACTTGATGATGACCTTAAAGGGAGCAAGGCTTCCATAGGTTTTCAACCACCAAGTGATGGTCGAGGTTGAGCCACTTCATGGCTAAGCATTGTATGTAATGTGGTTTTTTGGATATATGGACCTTTGTTTCATCTTCCAATTTTTTGTTGATCACATACTTTGGATTGATTGTTAACACATGACAATGATTTACTATCTAGCTCAATTTGTGGGTGAAATCCTTTTTAAAATGTAAAGTGGGATTTATCTTACATTTGATGTGGGGTGGGAATAAGGCTCCTTATAGAAGACAATATGCCATAGGCTTTATAGCCAAGTGCTAGCCTCCATTATGCTTAGATAAGCCCTCACTCTCATGCGACATGTTGCTTGTGACCTTGTTATTGTTGGCCTCTTTACCACGTGGGTTATTGTGATTGGTTTGGATATGTAATTAGCATTGGTCGCCTATGGTTGAATGTAACAATTACTTTTTTTATGGTCTATGTAGTTTATCCCACATGCTCCCTAGTCTTGTTATAGGGGAAGTCATCCCTAATAGCATGATAGTAGATGATGGTCATGGTAGACGTAGAGGCTAGATCTCTAGTTGTTGGGTGGATTTGATTTGACTTGTTTTCTGACCTAGTTAAGTTTTTGTTTGATCGATTTATCAGATGTTTGACCGATTTATTAGATGTGTGATGTTTGACCAATTTATTAGATGTTTGATCCCTTGATGATTGAGTTGATTAACTCAAACCTTATTTTTGTAAATTAAACCCTTTTTGTTTTGAAGGAGATTATAGAACTATTTTCTAATCCCACCTTCTTGATAAATCAAATCTTTTTGTCTTAAAGGTTGATTAACTCAAACCTTATTTTCGTAAATTAAACCCTTTTTGTTTTGAAGGAGATTATAGAACTATTTGCTAATCCCACCTTCTTGATAAATCAAATATTTTTGTCTTAAAGGTTGATTAACTCAAATCTTATTTTCGTAAATTAAACCCTTTTTTTTTTTAAGGAGATTATAGAACTAGTTGCTAATCCCACCTTCTTGATAAATCAAATCTTTTTGTCTTAAAGGCTATTATAGAACAATTTTGGATATTGTTAGAGGTGTTGATTTAAAATAATGTTGTGGAAAAATTGAAGGAATTATAGGTATCAATTTGGTGGACAAATGGATTGTGTGTTGGGATCAATTTCGTGGAGAAATTGAATAAATCTTAGATCAATTTTGTGGAAAGAAACCAATAATTTTGTGGAGAATAAAAAGTTTGAAGAAGCTTTGAAAATCCCTTCTCTTTACCATAAAAATAATATTTATTAATTCAAATTTTATTAGATTATTACTTAATATTTATTATATAATAAATTAATAATTAAATTAAATAATTCAAAAGTACAATAGGACCATAATATAATAAAAATAAAACCCCATAACATAAAAGGGTGTTGATATAATTTTTTTAAAAAAATCCATGTACACAGCTCAATTGTTTAAGTTTTATATAATATAATATTTTTTTCTCCTTCCAATCATATTCAATGGAGACAATCCGCCGGGATCGAATACTGAAATCTGCATGACAGGCATGTATATTTATCGTAGGATTCTCACTTGAAGAAGATATACCGTATGATTCTGACTTTAATTTTTTACGTCTTTATCTACCAACTTGGAAGCAGTTTATTATAACTATCTCTTCTTCCCTTTCCTATCTTTCCTATCAGTAATTTTGAAGTTGGGGAGAAATCGGTTTTAAAGGTGTTCTCTTTTATGTTCCTGCTTTCTGCTTCTAAAAAGTTTATCTCAACTCTTTTTTAAAAACAAAATTTTATTTTAAAAATTTATTAAAAAAAATATTTATATTAAAAATTGATTCCTTAATTGTCTGTGAAGTTATTGTACTTAAGTACATTAATTTCCTGCAGGTTCAATTTTGAAAATAACTGATAATACTGGCCAGTTTTCACTGGTTAGAAATTTAGCTTTGAAGAGATTCTCTTCAAAATCAAAACAAAGGTATTTTTTTTTCTTGCGAGTTAATTTTCATTTTTGAATTGTTCTATCTCTTATTTTATTCATCGCCATCATTCTCATCGTTCTTAAAAAAATAATAGAAATTCAAACCTGCTTCCTAAATCTATGGTATTTTTAAATAAATGTTTAGATGTAAGTTAAAATGTCCTCAAGCTCCAACCTCAATATCTAAGGTAGTATCCATACAAATATAATAATGAATTTTAATGAAATATCAACCAACATTTAAAAATATATTATTTTTTATAAAGTATAAATAAGTTTTAATAAAAATAAAATACTTTAAATTTCTTATATCCATGTGTGTCAAGTATGTTTTATGTGTACTTATAGGTTTTTATAAAAATGAAAATATTAGAAATTGTAGATAATAAATTTGGTAAAGTGTGTTTCATGTGATATATTTTGTTAGAAAATTTTATATATATAATTAAAAGGATTGAAATTTGTAGATAATAAAATTGGTTGAAAAATGCTTGTATCAAAAGAATATATAGAATATAGTATATAGAATATCATAGTTATATGAAGTTTTACATAATTAAGTATATTATTGTTGATAAATGAAATATGAATTTAGGATTTCAAATTTAATTATAATTAAATATAAAACAATTCACTAATTATTTAAGTTAATGCAATTTTTTAAGTTTATTATATGGGATTGAAATAGGTTTCATTCATGTTACATCATGCCTAGATAGTGGTATTACAATAGTTTGGAAATTGTTCATGTATGGGTTGCAAGATTTGAACTTAGTCCTCCTTGAAAGTTGAGGAATTGATAAGTTATTGTAATTTTAAGAAGTGAAAATAATTTTTAAAACTCGATGTGACTAGGTAATCCACTTTCCTTTGAAAACCACCACACTTCCTCCACCATTCTATCAAATATCTTATCCGTCAAATAAAAACCTATTTTGAAACACTAATTTATAATTGCCTTTACATAAGATTTATTATTAAATACGTCTGTGTTTTTACATTTAAAAGTTAGTGGGAGGGAAAAAGAAATCCCATAAAGGAGATATGGAGGCTCATCATGAAAGAGACTCATTTTTTTACTTTCTAATCTATTATCATACTATCAATCTTCAGTATAAAAATTTTAGTGATACTTTTGTTTAGTAATTATCCTTTTGTTTGTTACATATAAATTTTATTTAATTATATTCTATATGGAGACCAAGTTAGAGGGATGGATTTATTTCACTTTTGTATCTTAAAATTCAAAAATAAAAATTCCTTTATATATGAATGATCAATAAAATGATATGTCACAACCAAGTGTGTCATTTTGTGAATATTTGATGCCCCTCATTGTATACATAAAGTCTCTCACTAGTGATATAGTCCATTCTAAGTAGTTCCCATAACAACGAGGTTGTGTTACCTTGGCTCACACCTCTAGTTTTACACCTTCACTACCAAAGTGATTCTCTACTATAAGCCTACCAACCAGATTCGATAAGTTACCCTTAGTGATATTTGGTAGTTCCCTCTAGTTTTGCACCCTTATTACCAAAGTGATATTCTATTATAATTCCACCAATAAGATTCACTAAGTTACTCTTATTGATGTTTGATAGTTGAATAGGTTTAGTGAGAGGGTTTTACTGAAGAACATATGTTTATACTGAGACGGGGGGTGAACAGTATAAGAGCACTTTTTACTTTTCTTCTCAAATCAATATTATGTAGTGTATAGATATCATTATCAATAATCGTAGTAAAAGCAATGCATAAAACAACACACACAATAGAGACATAGATTTAATGGGGTTCACCCAATGTGGGATACCTCCATAGAGAAAATATTTCTTCTAAATATTTCTCAAATTATCTCTTGGGAATCCTTTCCAAATTACAATGTTTAGGGACCTCGGTCCAAAGGAGATGTTGATCCCCTAATCTCAAGTTTGTGGATCTCTTCCATAGGAGAACTGTTTCCCCTTCTGCTATGGCTAGTGATATTCTAGAAGACTTTGTCTCTATGTTGTATTGACTGGTGGATCTCTCTCCACTTGATGACTTCTCACTCAGATCTTATCTTCAATTGTCCTAGTTGTTGGATATCTATTTAATGAGAGTCTATCCTCTATACTTTGTCACCTCCAAATATTTTTATCAATATTGTACCAAACACAGTTCAGTCGATCTAGCACAGTTCTGCTCAATCTCTTACACTAACCACAGTATAGTCAGTCTAGTACAATTTTGCTCAATAGGTTCACTCACAACCTGCTCAAATTTGCTCAACAATTTCACACAAAACCTGTCCAAATCTGCTCAAAAGGTTCACATAAAACCTATCTAAATCTACTTAACAAATTCTCTTTAGGACTTGCTCAAATCTGCTCAATAAGTCCTCTCTTGAACTTGCTCAAATCTTCTCAATAAGTCATCTCTTAGACTTGCTCAAATCTGCTCAATAAGTCCTCTCTTGGACTTGTTCAAATCATTTTAGCAAGATTTCACAAAATCTTAACTCAAAATAGTCCACAAGCCTTCTCAAAGACTTGTCTCAAATCTGTTTAACAACTTCACACAGAACTTATTCAATATCATAGAATCATAAAGAGAATTGTTAGAGACTCAATATGTTCTAAGATCAAAGTACAATCAATATCTCAATTCAATCTCATAGAAGCATAAAGATAATTATTAGAGACTCTATATGTTATATAATAAAATCCCAATCTCAACTTAATAGAAGCATAAAGAGAATTGTTAGAGACTCAATATGTCCTATTCTTAAATCTTAATCTCAACTCAAATAAATCTCATAGAAGCATAAAGATAATTGTTAGAGACTTTATATGTTCTATACTCAAATCCTAATCTCAACTTAATAGAAGCATAAAGAGAATTGTTAGAGACTCAATATGTCATATTCTTCAATCTCAATCTCAACTCAAATAAGAATATATAATAGTTTGTTTTATGGAACTTGAACAACCATTTCACACATCCACTTGACTAGGCTTAACCAACTCAACTCAACCAATCACATCAAGGAAAAACCCTTTCTCACAAAACCTAGTTCAAGAATGTATCAACCAACTCAAAATATTTCCAACAATGTTTTATGTCAAGTCTCACATAACAATGATACTCATGTTATTTTCTAGATCATGTTCAAGTTCATTTCATCATCAATGGGATTCAACAAAAATGCTAATGAAACAAGGTTTAAATACAACTCACAAATCAAAAAACCTTGAAGCATTCAACCAACCATCTTCACAAAGGAAACTATAATCAATAATTTTCTCTCCAATGATATTTCAGAAATCAACCACCACAAAAAATCAATAAGAGAATGTACCCATACCTTTTTGATGCCAATAAGTTATCCATAAAATTTGCCACACTTAATCACAACTTTCCTTTTCAATATTAATAAGGGTTAGTGGTATTTTAAATAATCACAATAAAAGCATAACTTATTTTACACCCTTTTCACTCCAACTTCATAAATACATCCACCAAAGTCTATTTTAATAAAAACCCTTATTAAGAATAACCCACAATAAATCTCTCAAAATCACTTTATAAACAACTCCTTATTTCTCCTAATATCAATTCTCTATTTCCATCAAAATAAAACATAAATCAAATATGCTTTTGTAAATAATAATCACAACCCTAATGATAAAATTTAATTCCCATTAAATACCTTATAACTCCAAAATTTAGAGCTAACAAAAATTATTAAAGGCAAAAATGTAAATACCTCTCAAGGGGATTCGAACCCTCGTCCAACCGAGCCAAAGCGCTCATTGGAAAAGCAAAGGCCAAAAGGGCCTTTAATCTTCCTTCGCCTGTCGCAAAGGACAAAGCGCCAAAGCACTTCCCACACACTACCATCAAGGGGATTTGATCCCTGATATTTGAATTGACCACAGTCTTAGCAAAATTGATAATGCACCACTCCTCATACCACGTTTGAGATTTCCAAATTTTTGTGCTTTCTTCTCTGCTTCCTTTTCAATAGTTTGCATGAGCTCTTTCGAATTCCAAGGCAATTAACACACGAGAAAAAGGATAATATTTAGTTTAATTGCCACCCATTTATATAGTATTTAATAATACTTTGAAGACGTCGACATAAATATTAAAATTGTATTTGCATGATGAGGTCAGCAAGAAAATTTCCATTTAAATTTTAAATAATTAAAATTTAAACAAAACACTAAAACTCAAATAACTCCATCATCGAGGCACCTTTTTCGACAAAATGAAAGCCCAATGTGGGTTTTAAGAAAAAACCAGATCAAATCTGTTTTCCATGTTTTTAAATAAAACCTTTTATTTTCCTTGCCTTGGTTTTCACAAAAACTCTTCATAGATCCTTTTGGCATTTATTGATCTATTGACATCACTAACAACATTTCAGCTTAGGGACTCAAAATTTCCAACAATCTCCCCCTTTGTCATTGATGGTAACCCAAATCCTTTTACTAAATTCTTACCTTTTTTTCTGCTCCCCATGGGGATTTTCTTCTCCTGGCTCAATTCTCTCTTAGATATCAAATCTCTCCTCATATCCAAAAACTCTCCACATAATACACAAATCTTTCCCCCTTTGACATCAATGGAAAATGGTCACCTTTGAGGATCGTGGCTAAGAAATAAGCCTCTTAGCTTAGCCCCTCCCCCACCTCCACATGAGGTGGTTAATTCTGGGGTGGGAGTATTTATCCTCCTCGAAAGCTTTTTCTTTTTGTTGAATTATCTCACTATTTCTTTCTGAGTCATCATCCATGTTTTGTTCCTATTCTTATTCTCATCCATGTTCCTATTCTTGTACCTATTCTTATTCTTGTTCTTGTTTTCATCCATGTTCCTGTTCTTACCTATTCTTGTTCTCATTCTTTTTTGAGTCTCTATTCCTATTCATCTTCTTGTTTCTATTCATGTTCCTGTTCCTGTTCCTGTTCATATTTCTATTCCTGTTCATGTTCATATTCATGTTCTTGTTCATGTTCATATTCATGTTCCTATTCATACCTATTTCTGTAATATTTTCTCTACACCATATTGGTATGTGACCATCATTATTGCACTTATAACACTTAATGTGATTATTCCTTGGATGTATAATTGTCTTAGGATTTCTTCTAGTGAAGCCATATCTTCTTCTATCATGAATCTTGCAATTTATTGCCTTATGACCAAAATCATTACATGAAAAACAATATCTTTGGAAAAGTTGTTCTCTTCCATATACTTGTCTTTCATGTGTCCTACATTGTGAAGCCATGTACCCAAACCTATGACATGAGAAGCATCTCCTATTGAAGCTTCCTTGCCTAGACCTCATTGGTCTCCTATTATGATTGTTGTTCCATATGTATCTTTTTTACCCATTGTCCCTGTCGAACCCACTACAATCTGAATCGTCCTTAGAAATTTCACTTTCACTCACATTTGAGAATCCCTCTTCTGAAGTATCTTCTTCTGATGTTGTTTCTTCTTCTTCAAGACTTGAAGTAGACTTTGCCTTTTCCTTTTTCTTTCCAAAACCTAGACCTATTGAACATGATGTTATTTTTTTTCCATGAATGAATTATCCAAGTTCTTAGAGCTATTTGTGAAGCTCTTCATCTTTATTTTGGAGTCCTGTAAATATTTCTTTAGAGTAGCCACTTCTTGTGCTAACTTCTCACATTCCAAGATTTTTGCTTCTAACTTTTATTTGAACTTACTTGCCTTGGACTTTGACTTCTCTAAGTCCTCTATGAGCAATAATATTTCTTCATCACATTCTTGAAACTGACTTTCAATCTTAGAGAGTTGCTTTCTTACCTTCTTCAATGTGTTAAGAGCATAGATAATTTCACCTTTGAGATCATAACCATTCTCTGTTGAGCAATCCTCTATTTGTTTGCCTTTGTCCATATTATTTCTTTCTTTTGACTTTATTTCTATAGGATCACTCAATTCTTCATCTTCTAAAGCCATTAGAATATTCTCATTTTTTATATCAAGTCCATATTCAAAATCATAATCATTGAAACTATAACCATATCTTGTGCAATCATCTTCAAGGTGTCCAAATTTACCACATCTAAAACACTTGAGATTAACTGGAGTCTTTTTCTTAACTTGATATTTTTCCTTAACCATGAACAAAACTTCATCTCTATCATTGTTTGAAAAGCTAACATCACTATCAATTTGGTACTTACTTGCATTATCCGCATAGTAGCTTCTCTTTTGCCTTTGGAAAAAATTCTTCCCTTGTATATTTTGTCCATCCCTATTTTTCTTCTGGTACCTGTAGTTTTTAGATTCCCTGTACCTGTGATCCTATTTTTCTTCATCATTGTTGATCTTTGGATATTTGCATTCTGTTGCAAAATGTCTAAACTTACCACAATTAAAGTATTTAATATATATCATATCTATTGGTCTTTTGAACCCTTTATCTCTTCT
Organism: Wollemia nobilis; assembly: GCA_028583015.1. NCBI lineage: Eukaryota > Viridiplantae > Streptophyta > Pinopsida > Araucariales > Araucariaceae > Wollemia > Wollemia nobilis. Next base: position 109,022 of record JAQPPZ010002931.1, read on the forward strand.
ACCATAGTTAGCTTCTTCATCACTAGAAGATTTATTTCTTGATTCTGTATTATTACCCTTTTTCTTACTATCCACTTTGAATGCAACTTCTTTTGGAGGAATAGGATATTTTGTTCTTATCTCAAAAGTTGTAAGCATACCAAGCAAAGCATTTCTTGTTAAATTATCACTATCAATTGATGTTTCTATGGCTGAAATTTTTTCACTATATCTTTTTGGAAGAGTCCTCAAGATCTTGTCGCAAGCATCAGATTCATCAACCTTCATTCCAAGACCTTTCATCTCATGTATAAGTTTATCAACCTTGTTGAGATAGTCACGAGTGCTTTCATCATCCCTTATTCTTATATTCTCAAATTCTCCTTTGATATTTATGATCTTTGCTTTTATGACACTTTTATCTCCTTCATATATGTTTTGCAGGAGTTTCCACATATATTTTGTTGTTTTGCATTCCATTACCTTCATAGATTCTGATCTACATAATCCTCTTATAATTATATTTATAGCTCTTGAATTTGTATGCATGAGAAACCTACCTTCATTATCTATAGGAGGATTAATTTTTGAATTGTACCCAAATTCCACTACATCCCAAAATTCATTGCCAAGTGCCATTAGGTGAAATCTCATCAGCACACACCAATATAGGAAGTCACTTCCATAAAATATTGGTACTATATTATTGAAGACCTCATTATTTTGATCCTTTTGATCCATTTTGTTCTTAGATCATTTTTACTTCAACATATCAAAATCTTCTGAAGGAACCTACTCTGATACCAATTGAATAACACAAGCTTATACTGAGAGGGGGGTGAAAATTATAAGACCACTTTTTACTTTTCTTCTCAAATCAATATTATGTAGTGTATAGATAGCAGTTTCAATGGCAGTAATCAAAGAAATGTGCAAAACACAAAACAAAATAGAGACACGTATTTAACGTGGTTCACCTAATGTGGGCTACCTCCACAGAGAAAATATTTCTTCTAAATATTTCGCAAATGATCTCTTGGGAATCCTTCCCAAATTACAATATTTATGGACCTCGATCCAAAGGAGATGCTAATCCCCTAATCTCAAGTTTGTGGATCTCTTTCACAGGAGAACTCTTTCTCCTTCTGCTCTAGCTAGTGATCTTCTAAAAGACTTTGTCTCTATGTTGCACTGACTGGTGGATCTCCCTCCACTTGAAGACTTCTCACTCAAATCTTCTCTTTAATTGTCTCGGCTTCTTGATCTCTATCCACTGAGACTTTATCCTCTATACTTTTACACCTCGAAAGCTCTATCTCAATACTATACCAAATACATTTTAGTTGGTCTAGCACAATTTTGCTTAATATCTTGCACTAAACATAGTATAGTCAGTATAGTACAATTCTACTCAATAGGTTCACTTAGAACCTACTGAAATCTGCTCAACAAGTTCACACAAAACCTGTCTAAATCTGCTCAATAGGTTCACACAAAACCTATCTAAATATTCTCAACAAAACCTCTCTAGGAATTGATCAAATCTACTCAATAAGTCATCTCTTGGACTTGCTCAAATCTTCTCAATAAGTCCTCTCTTGGAATTGCTCAAATTTTCTCAATAAGTCCTCTCTTGGACTTGCTCAAATCTTCTCAATAAGTTCTCTCTTAGACTTTCTCAAATATATTTAGCAAGCTTTCAAAAAAGCCTAACTCAAAAAAGTCCACAAGCCTTATCAAATACTTGTCTCAAACCTGCTTAACAAGCTCACACATAACTTGTTCAATATCATAGAATCATAAAGAGAATTGTTAGAGACTCAATATGTTCTAAGCTCAAAGTAAAATCAATATCTCAATTCAATCTCATGGAAGCATAAAGAGAATTTTTAAAGACTCTATATGTTCTATACTCAAATCCCAATCCCAACTTAATAGAAGCATAAAGAGAATTGTTAGAGACTCAATATATCCTATTCTTAAACCTCTATCTAAACTCAAATCAATACCATATAAGCATACAGAGAATTTTTAGAGACTCTATATGTTCTATACTCAAATCCCAATCTCAACTCAATAGAAGCATAAAGAGAATTGTCAGAGACTCAATATGTCATATTCTTCAATCTCAATCTCAATTCAAATTAGAATATAGAATAGTTTCTTTTATGGAACTTGAACAACCATTTCACACATCCACTTGACTAGGCTTAACCAACTCAACTCAACCAATCACATCAAGGAACAACCCTTTCTCACAAACCCTAGTTAAAGCATGTATCAACCAACTCAAAATATTTCAAACAATGCTTTATCTCAAGTCTCACTTAAAATGATACTCATATTCTTTTGTAGATCATGTTCAAGTTCATTTCATCATAAATGGGCTTCAACAACAATTCTAATGAACCAAGGTTTAAATACAATTCACAAATCAAAAAACCTTGAAGTATTCAACAAACCATCTTCACAAAGGAAACTATAATCAATCATTTTCTCTCCAATGATATTTCAGAAATCAACCACCACAAACAATCAGTAAGAGAATGTGCCCATACCTTTTTGATGCCAATAAGTTGTCCACAAAATCTGCCACACTTAATCATAACTTTCCTTTTCAATATTAATAAGGGTTAGTGGTATTTTAAATAATCACAATAAAAGCATAACTTAGTTTACACCCTTTTCAGTCAAACTTCATAAACACATCCACCAAAGTCTATTTTAATAAAATACCTTATTAAGAATAACCCACAATAAATCTCTCAAAATCACTTTAACAACTCCTTATTTCTCCTAAAATCAATTCTTCATTTCCATAAAAATAAAACATAAATCATGTATGCTTTTGCAATAAAAATCACAACCCTAATGATAAAAATTAATTCCCATTAAATACCTTATATCTCTAAACTTTAGGGCTAATAAAAATTATTAAAGGAAAAAATGTAAATACCTCTCAAGGGGATTCAAACCCCCGTCCGTCACACACCACAAGCATCTTAGCCGTGGCTAAGATTCCACCTGAGCCAAAATGCTCATTGGAAAATCAAAGGCCAAAAGGGCCTTTAATCTTCCTCCACCTGACGTAAAGGACAAAGTGCCAAAGCGCTTCCCACACGCTGTTGTCAAGGGGATTCGATCCCTGATATTTGTGCTACCCACAGTATTAGCAAAATAGATATGCCAATGCGCCACTCCTCATGCCACGTTTGATTTTTTTAAATCACTGCTCTTTCTTCTCTGCTCCCTTTTCAACAATTTGCATGAGCTCTTTCGAATTCCAAGGCAATTAACACACGAGAGCAAGAATTATATTTGGTTTAATTGCCACCCATTTATACAGTGTTTAATAACACTTTGAAGTTGTTTGCGAAAATATTAAAATTTTATTTGCATGATGACATCGACGGAAAACTTTCCATTTAAATTTGATTTTAAATTTTAAATAATTACAATTTAAACCAAACATTAAAACTCAAATAACTCCATCACCGGGGTACCTTTTTCGACGAAACAAAATCCCAATGTGGGTTTTAAGAAAAACCCAGATCAAATCTACTTTCCATGGTTTTAAATAAAACCTTTTATTTTACCTGCCTTGGTTTTCACAAAAACCCTTCATAGATCCTTTTGCAATTTATTGCTCTATTGACATCAATGACAACATTTCAGCTTAGGGACTCAAAATGTCCAACATTTACAACTTATTAATGCTTAGAATTTCCTCCCACAATGGATTTCATTGATATATTTATTTTCATATTATAAAGAAGTTTTTTTATTTTTAAAAATCATTATCCTACACTTAGATCAAGACTATTATGTAGTTTCGATCTTCATCCTAACCCCATCAAACTGTTATTTTTCTAGTCATATCAAATATTTTATTCTACTAGTTTCTATAGTTTTTTGAAAATCTCTATAAATGATCCATAGTCCATCTATTTGTAATCAAATATTGTATATGGTCCTAAAATTTACATTCTAGAATAGAATTTGAAAGTTATCTCATAAAAATATTTCTATGTTTTAATTTTTTTGATATTTTTTTCCTAGGATATCTATAGGAATACTTAGTGTTTAGATCAGTTATCACTCCTAGGGGAAATATTTTTCAATCAAATTTAACTATAAAAAATAAATATCAAGAAATATGTTTTAATCAAAATCTAATATTAGCATTTAAAGATCTATTATATTTAACAATAATAGCTAATAATTTTCTATATTAGTCTACATTATCATGTTTGTTTAATGTATTTATATACATAATATATAGAGGTATTCTTGATAACCAATCCATTAAAATTCTACTAAAATGACTTATAATTCATAATAAAAAACTAGTTCTACCTCTATTTTAGCTCATGACACCTACTGATTTTACCAAAGATAAGAATTTTACTCTATTGTTGCTTCAAACTCTTTTTACTATTTTAAAAGTTTCTCCAAGAAATTAAATAAAATAGGATGAAAGGGTTCATTTCCTTTTCAAAATAATTTATAATTAGGATAGTTACAACTTATCCATGATGATATATTTTCTAATTGGTTATATAAATATTGAAATTAGATGCAACTTAAAAAAGTTTATAAGTAAATTAAAGTGGATCCCATCATTGTTAAATCTTGACTATGATGTCATTTTAAAATTTAACCATATAATGGTATAATACAATAAAATTTTCATAAATGTTCTTACTTTAGTAAGATTTTGAACTAAAAACACAATTTTAATCATTTTGATATTATGCCATTCAATAATTTGATTATTTATATAGGATTAAAATTACATGATCCCCTACATGTACTATACTTATTTAGATTGATAAACAACTCTACTACTTTTGGATATTAACACTATATGTCTTCTCTAAAGTATCGAAGTATTCACTATTAGGCCAATTTCAATTATATTCATCCAACTTGATTTACAATTTGTCCTTTTATTTGGAACCTTTTTTTTTTTTTGTGTATTTAATTATGAAATATTTCAATTTCAATATTTTTATTTTTTACGTTTTTTATGAATTTTTAAGTGTCGTGTAACAACATATCTCATTTCAAGGTTCAAATCCTATGGGGTGAACCTTAACAATAAGTGAGTATGATCTCAATATATGTGTGATGCGGGAGTGAGTGTGAAATGGAAGTAAGCTTCACTAGGTATCATGGATGAAAATCCCAATCTGAAAGGTCTAATTGGAAGTAAGGATTCCCTAGCTAGAAGTATGGATATCCAAGTTGGATATTAGATGAAAAACCAATATACGACAAGTATAATGCATGGAGTAGATGTTACTCTAAGAGTGACTATTGAGGATGTCAAGACCAAATAAGATATAATGGTTATTAAAAGTTCAAGGTTTAATATATAAGTTCCATGTACATTGGATAGAGTTTTGGAAGATCCAAAATTTGATCAAGTGGAATTGGAGATTGAATTCAAATTACTCTATGACTTTTCTTCCTAAAGTTTTTTTTCTTATCATTTTTTCTAATTTATAAATTACGGATAAAATAATGGGTGGTGGCTCATGGGTTAGGGGAGAGATGGCATTTACCATGGAATGAAATTTTTCTTAATGAGATAGAAACTATTAAAAAAATTTTGATGTAGGTTAGTCCTTTTGGACGTACATATCATCTTATCAATAAATTTATTTTAAAGAATATTGGAAATAACCTAGTGAGATCATCAAGGAGGTACCAATTATTAAGGAGTGAAAGAATGCTATATATACCTAGAAATGTGTTGCTATGTATATTTTAAGACCTTTATCATAACCCATTAATATGAAATCTGAATCATGATAATGGGACCAACAAGTGGATTATGAAAACATTACATCTAATACCAATTTTTTTATGATACTAGACACATGGAAATATATTCCCAAGTGAAAATAATGAAGAAAAGATAGAAAATTTTGGTTATGAGACAAACTTCAAGATCAAGCAAGGAAATCATATTGTAGTAGAAGCTAGATTAGGTCAAGGATATTCCACTCCAAACAAAGATGCAACACAATCCTCTCTAGTACATCATATGACAAACAACACCATATTTCACTCAGATAAACTATTAGAAGAAATAAATAAGGGTATAAGTGATGAGAAAATTCAATGCACAAGTTCAAATTTAGAAGGAATTAAAAGTGCAAAGGAAGACATGGAGAAAATTTTAAAAAAAAGAAGAAAAAATAGATCAAGTAAATTATTTTCATTTATATTATAGAGTCATCTCCTAACAATAGAAATATAATTATTATAGAGGTTATTCCTCAAACTTTAGGTTTTAAATAGAAACAAAATAAAAAATAAGGACAAATAAATTCCATAGCAATTTAGGGATTTTAGGGTATTGTAAGATGATAATTGCTATGGATAAATGATATTGCATATTAGGATTTCAAGAGCAACTTAAAGAAGAATTTGCTTTTAAGGTTATTTATATCCTTTAGATCAGGACATACCAATAGATGATAAGTATCACTATTAATAGTGTAAAATTATTAAAGAGATTGATGAAGATTACAATTTTTCTAGGAATGAAAAAAAGAGGAAAATCCAAGAAAATTTAAATAGAAAATAAAAACTAAAGGGATATTGATATGGAAAACCAAAATCAAATATATAAGTATTACAAAGTAGGGATAAGCCCCAAAATAAAAATAAAAAGTTACAATGAAGATGATATCTTGGAATATCAAAAGCATGAAAAATACCCTTAAAAAGAAGGGCAATAGGGTATTAATAGGTTGTTATACATAACATATTTATAGATATAGAATCAAGGAGCAAATGTTTTAGCCATTCAAGGTGTTGTTTTTTTACTTGAAAAAGTTCAAATTTTAGAAGGCAACTAAACAAGTGAGATTTTATCTCTTAAGAAAAATAATATCAAGGAGTTGATCAAAGAAATATAGTAGTTTGAGGAAGTTGATGAATATATTTGTAAAAATACATGTTGGATATGATTTAGTTAACTTGATAGCAATCTCATGGGACTAGTGTAATATTTTGTTATTCTAATGGGAATTACCCCCAAATAGAAGCCTCACATAACTTTTGCCTCAATTTACCATTCTATTTCCTCCTTCAAATAGGTATTTCCATTTTCAAGATGTTGCCTCAATTAATAATTGATGGGTATTCATAAAATATAGCTCATAATAATAATATGTGAACACCCATAAATTTAAATATGTATGCATCCTTTTTTCATGACCATCTTAGTCTTGGTAATGAGTGCATTAGGCTCTACATAATTGTTTGTTGAAGTTTCATATTATTTTGAGAAGGTTAGAGAACATTGCCCTGCCTATATTTAGACATACTAGCTCTCATCTTTTTTATGGTTTCCTTTAGAATCACTATTAAAATTAAGTGTGATAAACCTAAATGTTGGGAATTTTCCTTTTAGTTTAAGCCTAGTATATCCTTTCCATTAATCCTACAGTTTTAAATAGTCCTTACATGTATATTCAAACCTTATAACTATGTGAATAGCACATTTTTCATTCTTGAGACTTTCCACGATGAGAACCATGTCTATAAACATTTTACAATAGGAAATAATATGAAACCAATCTTGGGAGTGATTTTAAGTTTTATGTTTTTGAAAATTATAACTATTCCTATTAAGAAAAAATGCTAACAAATAATGATAGGACCAATCCTCAATAAATTGCTCAATGCTTTGGATTTAAAATAACTTATGCCACATTTTATAAACTTCTATTTTTTTATGAATCAACGTAATATTTTATTATATATTTAAATTATAAACCCGAATAGTTGAACTACATTAAAAATGAATAACTTTATGGTCTAAAATATCTAGAAACTCTTTATATAAAGCACAACTAAAAAGAGTCATAATATCTTGTTCTTTGTAAATTATCACAAAAAATAATTTAATTTTGAACTACAAACAAAAATAATATCTAGGCCTCAATAAGGGGCTCAAATGAACATGCACTCTTCAAGGTAAATTATAAGAGTAGGAAAATCTAATTGCTTTAAATCCTTATATCCCACATAAGAGAGCACCCACCATCTTTTGATAGATTTTGAAACAACTCATCATTTTATAGAAAGACTGGTAGATAGAAGTCCTAAAGCATATTTTAAAGTTCATCTATTCATTTTGTGGGGTCCTCTCCCTTAGCCAAATTCCTAACAAAAATATATATTTGAAATTTTTCTTATATCAATATAATTTTCTACTTTTGTACATGTGCAAACCAAAAATAAATAATGAAGATTGCTATTTTTTATTATTAAAAATATGATAATTTTCCAACAAAACATTAGACCAAAATTAACTAAAATGCCCTCATTTATTGATCATCTAATATTTTTTTTAATCAACTTAAATCTCTTTAATAAAGAGTTACATATTTTTGAACCCCTATGCATGGTTCACTTGCAAAACTATTTTATTGCATCCATAGGACTTGCATATTTTTGAAGTAACACTTTTTATCCAACATTTTAATATTTGAAACTCTATATATATATATTACCCCTAATTATAAACTCATAAATTGGTAATTTTCTAGGCCTAATTTAGTTGGAGCTTATAATATTTTCCAAAAAATAATGGAAGCAAAACATTCACTTAAATATATAGAAATCAAAACAAGGATGAGAGAGAGAGAGAGAGAGAGAGAGAGAGAGAGAGAGAAACTAATGGAAGCAAAACATTCACTTAAATATATAGAAATCAAAAGAAGGATGAGAGAGAGAGAGAGAGAGAGATTGATTTAATGGGCACATATAGGGATTAAAATTAATCATTATATCCATAGATAGTGTTACACGATAGTCCAATAATTAAATTATTGGAAGGATGGTATTTATACCATTACCATAACTCTAATTACATAATAAAGTTAAGCCTAAACTGACATAAGAAAAGGCCTTAAAATTAAATACAAATTATAAAGTGTATTTAACCATAACACGGTTAACTAAATCCCATAGAAATTACATAATAACATATTATTATAAACTAAATGCATCATACAATAAATGGCTTATGCCTATCCAATACATTATACAATTAATGCCTTAGGCCTATCCAATACACCATACAATTAATACCTTAGACGTATCCATACATCATACAATGACAACCTTGGCCATAAATCAAATTACAATTTTAGAATCATGTATATTATAAACTAAGGGGCAAAGTAGAGGAGACATTTTGGTATAAAAATACTCCTAGGTATAAGTTGTGTGCCCTAAGACTTTGACCAACATCAAAAGACCTTGAAGATGTGAAGCTTTGATGTAGGAGCCTACCTTTCGGAGGACATAATTTTTGATTCGACTATTGGATCGACTTGAAATTTTATGAGGAGCTATATATTAAGGAGGAAAACATTGTGGATAGGCCATTTTGTGGATTAGATGATTTTTAGGATGTTATCGGGCCCTAATTCCTTCATCTAGTGCCCTAAAAATGAAATTTAGAAAACAAGAAGAAAGTGTATTTGGAAGTTAATAATTTCTTAGACATGGGTAGGTGTTGTAATTTTATAGGAGGTGTAATATGGGTGATACAATTATGTGTATTAATGTAGAGGGTATCCGAGATTTTTTGGTGAATTCCTAAAAAATGTATTTCTTAGCAAAAATTGGCAATTTGCCCAAAAACATTAATTTCTTATATTTAGGTATTTAAGATTTAGGATTTCGTTTTATGGTTTCTTTTGGGATATATATTACATATGTATCACATTCCAAAGCCTACAATCTTGAAAAGTTCCTTTTAAATACAACTCTGAATGGGCGATAGAAGAAGAATTTAGTGAACTTGTGGAAAGCACTTGGAACCAATAGGTCTAATCCACCAATCCTCAAGAAAAGTGAAAAAGAAAAATTTGAAAATTGAAGCACATGATAAAAAAAAGGTTGGTAGAAAAATAAAGAGTCAAACCAGACAAAAAGCAGTTGATGCAAGAACTAGAACAACTAGAAATAAAAATTGGAGATCATCCTCCTCAACCATGGCAAGAAGATGCAATAAATGACTTGATTCAGAAGCTAAATAAATTAAGCACTGAATAAGAAACACATTGGAGGCTTAGATCTCTAATGGTTTGTCTAAGCAAGGGGGATAGAAACACCAAATATTTTCATCTAAAAACCATGCAACGCTGCCAAAGGAACACAATAAAGGAGATAGAGCATGAGGGAACCACTTATACATACAAGGAGAAAATTAAGGAACTTGCCAATCAACATTATTCAACTTTGCTCTCCAGAGAAAATGGTAACCCTCATTCCCAAGGAATATTGCTGCAATATATATCGATAGTATTAATTTTTGAAGACAGACATGATCCTAGTGAGCCAATAACTATGGAGGAACTTAAGGAGAATATAGCAGCTTTACCAAAGGACAAAGCTCCTGGAATTGATGGATTCACAAATAAATTTTACTATAAATACTTACACATCATCGAAGAATATTTGCAACGCATGATTGAGGATGTTAGGGTGAAAGCTAATCTTCTTGAAGCCATCAACTCCACCTTTCTAGCATTGATTCCTAAAGAAAATAATACCACTACTTTCTCTAGATTCAAACCAATTTCTCTATGTAACTCTTCCTATAAAATTATTACCAAACTATTGGCAAATAAATAAATAGGAAACTTGAAAAACTAATATAGAAGATCAAGGGGGGGTCATGAATGAAAAACAAATATATGATAATATCATAACAATGCATGAAGCCCTCCATAGTAGTAGAAAATAAAAAAATAAAAAAATTGTTATAAAACTTGATATGGCAAATGCCTTTGATCGAGTTAATATACAATTTGTAGAATAGGTCCTATAAAATTTTGGATTCCCACATCAAGTCATCAAGTGGATCGAAGTATGCATAAAAAACCTATGGATAGCCCTCTTAATAAATGGAGAACCAACAATGTTTTTTTAGGCTACAAGGGGAATTAGACAAGGGTGTTAACTATCACCATACCTTTACATCATTTTAGCTGAGAATCTTGGAAGAATAATTAACCATATTTGAAGAGTAAGAAAAATAATAGGGATAGAGGCTACAACATGATGTAAATTTGTAACACAACCAATTTGTAGATGATATCATTATTATAGGTTAATCCACAAAGAAATGTTTTAGAAAATTCAAGAAATGCCTGGATTGGTTCACACAAGCTACTAGGGCTCATATAAACACTCAAAAGATTCAGTTCTATACACAAAATATTGCAACAATAAGAGTCAAACTCTTTTTCACTATTCTAGTATTTCAGTTTGGCACAAAAAATTCTTCAGATATCTAGGAGTGCCTATGAGCTTCCACATCAAAGCCTCAGATTTAGACCCCAATATTGGAAAATATGGTTAGGAGGATACATAGTTATAGTAACAGTTGGTTTAGTCTTGCAGGAAGGGCAGTACTAATCAAATTAGTGTTAGCTTCTCTTCCAATATACCAACTATTAGTATATCATATTCTTAAGTTTATATTGCAAAATGCAGATGAAATCATATGGAACTTCCTATGGCAAGGAGGTAGGCAGTTAGAAAAAAAAGTTGCACTTGGTCAATTGGAAGATGGTCACCAAAAGTAAAATTCAAGGAGGATTAGGAATAAAAAAATGGGGATAGTTTCGAAAGCATTGGCAACAAAACTTCTTTGTAATATACTTAAACACAATCGAGCATGGAAACACATATTAGTCAACAAGTATGTAAATAATCAAATAGGTATTCAAATGCTCAAACACATAGACTAAATTCCCAAAGCCTCATTGGTTTGGAAACATATAGTGGATGCAAATAGCATAATAGAGGATAGAATTTCTTGGTTACTATGATATGGTAAGTCAATTAATCTATGGGAGGACTCAATCCTAGGAAATCCACCATTAAGAGAGAGAAATCCAATAAAATTGCAAAATCACATGGAAATCCATATAATACTCAAATTAGATGATTTGTTTTATTGGACCTCAAAAACTTTAAATTGGATCTCCCCTCCCATTCCATATCAGATTCAAGGAGATTGGGATTATTTTAAGTCCCACATGACGAGCATTAGACCTCTTCATATCACAATGTCAGATAAACTTATTTGGGCTAGCATCAACAGTTTTGGAGAATAATCAATGTATCTAGGAGTCTAACTCAGCAAATTGGACCTACCAACAAAAACTATTGATATTGTGGAAAACTAGAGTGCCACCTAAACTATAATTATTTAGCTGAATAGTCTTTCAAAATAAAATATTAACATGTGATAATATTCAAAATAGGAGTATAGTAGGGCCTCATGTTTGTTACAGGTGCATGCAAAACAACAAAACATTTTTCCATGTTTTTTTTGAATTCCCAAAGGTAATTTTAATTTGTTTAGGAATAACCAAAATTCTTGGTATTTCCTACTTTGGAAGGTTAACCATAGACACATATTTTACCAAGTGGAACAAATAATATAAAGGTAAACTATAAGTTAAGCCTGTCATGAAATATCTGTGGAGTTCTATACCATATTTTTTCATCTGGTACATCTGGTTGGAAAAAAACCAGAGAATTTTTGAAGAAAAAGGTAAGGACAATAAAACTTCAATACAAAATATAAAATAAGAATTAGTCCTAAATGTCAACTTTCTGTCAACAACAGTGTGAAGAATATCTATCACCCATAGAAAGAAGAATGATCCACCAAATTAATCTCCAAGCTTTCCTGACATAGGGAGGATGCAAAGAAAACAATTATGTTCCTGGCATATGTTTTCCAACACTTTTCTTTGATTGTACCTCCAATTCTAATCTCAGTGAAGCAATGATACGGGATTGATTCTTACAATACCCCATCATATCCTTCTCAAATACATGATCAACCTAGGAACAACATCTAACAATGTGGCAGAGGCTATTGGATGTGAAATCAGCTTAAAATTAGTGGTAAATCAAGGAATCACTCAGGTCACATTTTACGAGGATTCTAAATTGATAATAACAACTCTTGCCAATAAAAAATATTTTACATATTTACAATTGAATATTACTCAAGACAAGATTAGACAACTAGGCATGATAATTGGAAAAATATATTATCAACACATAAGGCAAGAATTCAACAAAGAGGCTGACACACTAGCGAATTAGGAAATAAATATAGCTGTTGGTTATTACCTCCAAATCATCAAGAAGTAGAAGGTAAGGGGTGGTATGCGAGGATGACAAAGACTCCAATAATGAGGTTCTTTTTTGTCTTCATATTTTGTTTTTTAAAATGCGTAGTTCACTTTGATCTCTCTAGTTAGAGATTTTTGTACCTTTTTTGTTAAGTGAATAAATATTTTCCTTTTAAAAAAGAGATATCTATTGAACTACCTAACAAACCAACCAATTTCTTAACAGTCATAAAATATTACATTTATCTAATTTATAAGTTATTTGATTGTAAATTCCAGAACTAGAGAGAGAACATATATTGAAATCCAAAGAATATAATTAATATTATGCTCATTTGAATAGCTAATAATAGAAATAAACAACCATTCATATATACATATTCTAAAAATATTTAATCCAGAGGCCAAACAACAATCCAATATATTTCTCAGAGTATAATGTACTTTCATACATGCAAATTATAAAATCCTAAGAGCTGACCTTTTTTACTTCTTACATTGTCATATACATAGCCATTTACAATAAATTATGTTATCAGGGGATCATTGCCTCAACTATGTATTATTGTTTCTTCAGGTGATATACAGTACAAACATTTAGTAGTAAGTTTGTTATAACTGATTGGTTATAGCTTGTTGATGTGTCTTGCTTAGGCATCGTTTGAAGGAATTGTGACCATGTTATTTGTATCTGGTTCATTGGATTCTTTAACACTTCTATTAGGCTGCAACCTCCATCATGATCACACACTTGCACAAGCAAGCAACTAGTGGGTGGATTATTGAGATTATGATATATGATTGTACCATGTTGATAGGTTTCCATATGGATTATTTTGGGAAACCAGGGCCTATTGGAAGATCTGCTTTTAGGCACCAAGCTTTAATTGACCCCTACCTCAGTCTGATAGTCAGGTGATGGGAACAAACCAATAGAGGATATAATTTTACTATCCATGAATTTATTTTTATGCTTTACTATTTAATATTCAATGTTGCAACCTATATATAGCGATAGATTGTAATATAACCTTAATTAGATGAAGTTTTTCAACCATTATTAGGAAATTACCTTTATATATAGAAAAACAATATTTTATTTCATCCAAAATTTGGTCTAAAGATCCTTTTTTATTTTATCAGATAAGGGAATAACTAAATATGTTAATGAAAAATTTCATATTTTAACCCTAAAACATTTGCAATAACCCAATGTAAATAGTGGAAAACATTGGTAAAAAGGATCCTATATTTTGTTGTATACACCACTTGGTCATAAACCTTCTAGCTTGATAGAATTTATTTAAAGTCCATACCCTCATTAAGTGAAGGATGATCTGAAATAAAAATATAATTAAAATAAAATATGAGATTTGAATGGACCATTTATCTCAATGTGGATACCTTTGATTTTGTCTTCTAGTTTTACCTTCAAGAAAGTTATTGCCAAAAGTCACAACAAGAATAATGAAAATATAAGGATGTAATGTATATTATTGGCATAGACTACAATATGATTCAAGGTATATAATGGGTTATCCATTGATTAAAATAAATTATTTTGAAGTATTATAGCACCATATAATACATTCACTAAATCCTTGAACAAAACTAAAGTTTTGATTGTACCATAAAAAAATATCTAGTGAGCCCTATAATATGCTTTTTCCATATTCAATTTACAATATTACATGATATTATCATATATTAAAAATAATACATGGCCTATTATGCAATGATTATATGATTAAGAATTTTCTTTTTATTAAGCAACCACCTTGTTGCTCACATATAAGAGAATCTAAAAATTGTTTCAACGTATATGCCATAATTTTTAAAATTATCTTATAGATCATATTACAAAGTCTTAAGGAATGAAAAATACCAAATAATTTTTATCTTTCCTTCCTTAGAATCAATTAAATAAGGGTGATATTAGTTTTATTTATTATAAAGTTATTTTTCCTTGCCTTTCCCACCATAGCCAAGATCTCATTCTTTTATGGATCCAAATTTGTTTTTGAAAGAAATCGATTAGGAATATGTGGTTTATTAGGGTGTAAAGGGATGATTACCTCATATATATCCTCAATAAATATCTATATCATCAAGTTTTTATTTTATATTTTTGTGATAACAGAAGGAATCCTTTACAAAATATAACCTCAAGCCTCTTCATCCTTTTCAAATTTTGATAAAATGTATTTGAAATAATTGATTGCTTCCTTCCTAATCTCTTATTTTATCTATAATTGTTCCACATGGAATTGTAATACTTTTAATTGAGTGAATGGATAAATTTATTTTGTTAGTAGTTTTAAAAAATGGTATTTCTATCGCCTTTCTTAAGCCACATATTCTTGTATTCTTAGGACCTATATGATCTTTTTTTTATAGTATGTTATGATAGTGAAAAAATTATTTTTGTGTATATAAGACAATATTATGCATAAGGGGTGAACTCAAATGTAATTATAAAAATAAGATAAATTAGTTTCAAAATTGAGGCGAATCCTAGCCAAATTCATGTAGGAGACATGGTTAATTACCTCTATTTTCACTAAATATTATAAAACTATGGTGCATTTTATAGCTTTGATAACCTATTAAATTCAAATTTTAGCTGGAGGTAAATAGCTGCTCAATTTCCACCCGGTTACAAAACAAGGTTTGTCGATGATATGATTGCAAAACAAGGTCATTTTCGGTCTGGTTGTAAAATAGGGTCATGGCTAGTCTAGTTGCAAAAAAGGGTCACCACCAGTTTAGTTGCAAAAAATGGATCA
Source organism: Wollemia nobilis (assembly GCA_028583015.1). NCBI lineage: Eukaryota > Viridiplantae > Streptophyta > Pinopsida > Araucariales > Araucariaceae > Wollemia > Wollemia nobilis. The sequence continues at coordinate 124,980 of JAQPPZ010002931.1, forward strand.
CCATCATTCTAGTAACAAAAAAATGTCCTCACTAATATGATTACAAATCATGGTCACCTACGGTCCAGTTGCAAAACTGGGTGCACCATCGGTTTGGTTGAAAAACTGGTTTCACCGTCAGTCTAGTTGCAAAACTTTATCCACCATCGATTTGGTTGTAAAATAGGGTATGTCATCTATCTTGTTGCAAATCTAGTTCCATCATCAGTTTGGTATAAAAAATGTGTTTGCCCTTAGATCCATCGTAAGTCCAGTTGCAAAAAGTTATCTGCCATCGAGCCAGTTTCAAAATAATACTATTGCTGGTCTGGTTGCAAAATAGATACCATCATCAATTCGATTGCAAAATAAAAACCACTACCACATATCAAATGTTTGGTCACTTGCCTCATGTTGAATGACATGCTACCATGTGTCCATGCACATTCAGTTTTGCTCTATAAAAAGCCATTTTTTGTCATTTATCAGGTTTCTTCTTCTTGAGAACATCATAGATTTAGAGTGAACCCTAGGCCTAGGCATCCATTACCCTACATCCAGTACTTTGAATTTTTACTTTGCTTCCACCATTTCCATCAATATCCTATTAGAGTATATTACATTATTTGGTACATGTCAATGGACCACCTTGGGTACATAACTAGAGGAGGAGTTTACTTTAGAGTAAATTTAAATATTTACTTCAAACAATGTAATAAATGTACAAGTGTCAATGTGCAATGATGTAAATATACAAGGAGTCCACTTGTACATGAGTCATAGGAAAGGTAGTTGAAGATTCATAGGTAGAGTAAGGCCCAAGGAACTTATCTTCCTATATATAGGCCTTATAGAGAGTGAAAGAGTGTAGTAGAGAATATAGAGAGTGCATAGTATAGATTAGTAGTGGAGTACAATGTAGCCCTCTTCAAAATAGTTTATGGAGTGTTCATGTCCTCCATTATGATGCATTGTACTATTTTTGTGAGTTTTAATTAATGACATATTTTTGAGTTATTACAAAAGTTGTTTCTTATATTTTTATTGCATATTATAGTACCATTATCATATAGTTATCATAGCTTGCTTATTTTACATCTTATGGTTATATTTCCTTTATTATATACCCATAAAAACCTAATGGTATCAGATCCATGTAGATCGATAAGATCTAGTGAGAGAGCCACAAGAGATATTGAGAGTAGATAGAAAATATTATTTCTAAATTTTTTAGATTTCATTTGGCTAGAGTCTTTCCTCAAGGTTGCAAAAACACCCATGAATACTAGGACTCGGTGTTGATTCCACTAGATTGAAAAATCAACTAGTGAAGATCGATTATCTCTAGATTTAGAGTTTCTTCCATTATAGTCCTAATATTTTATTACAAGAAAAATGAGATTCAAAGAAAGTTGGGAAGATTCCTACAAAATAGTTAGGAATAATATCTTCTTTAAAATCAATCCAGCACCAAAAGCAACAAATGGAAGAGCGAATATTTGGAGGCTTATAGAAAAGGTCCCATTGCTAGAGATTGTAGACTTGTAGAGTGCAGAAGAAGAAAAGGACACATGAGACTTATTGTAGATTCAAGGGAGAAGAGGCTCCAAATAAGATTCTAGGAGAATATTGGATATTTGTGATCTCCATTGAAGACTGTATATAGCAAATTAAAGACTTCAATGTGAAGAAGTTGAATAGATCCAAAGAAGGTCCCATTGAAGAACTTCATATTTTAGAAGAGATAGAGAAGGACTAACATAATTCCTATTCTTGAAGTAGCAGATTTTAGAGATCCAAGAGGGATATCTCATTGCTAAACTTCCACTGTAGAAGGTTGAAGAAAATGTCTCATTGGGAATACTAGATAAGCTATCAAAGTGAAGACCCTAGAGAAGAGGTATCAAGAAGAAACAAGGAGAAGGCTTCGTGAGCCTCATTGAAGGAAATTCAGAGAAGACCAATGAAGTAGTTCCTAGAAGAACTCATTGGAGAAATTTACTACCTAGGAGAAGTTCCTGATAGTAAATAACTTGGGACAATTATCACCATCCAAAAACAAGCCCAAGGGAGAAGGATTTGGCAAGAAGCTTGCCAAATTTTGGAGGAGACTAGTGAAGACCTCAAGACTTTTATATTATTGATAAGAAGGCCTTGATTGAAGTCAAAATTTGATAAAAATGTTGAAAGAGAAATGAGATATCAAAGCCAAAAATCTAATAGATTTGGGGATTGCCACTGAAGGCTTGAAGGTTATTTCAGAGATAGGGGTTTTTTGTTTTTACAAAAAAAATGAAGGGTTCTTGAGAGAAAATATCAGTTGCGATTTGGAGGACTTCTCGACCAAATTTTTGAGATTCAAGGACAAAATTTTAGTGGAGATATTGACTACTTTGCAATATAATTTTTTTATATTTGAGGTTACCAAAAAGACAACTTGAGAAACATAAATAGCTACTATTTTTAGATTTCTAGGATACATCCTGAAGGAGAGTTGAAACCACCAAACTATATATTCAAGAAAAAAGTTAGAGGAGTTACAAATTTGCAAATTGGTGAGTTAGAGAGCTATTTTGAATAGCCAAGAAGAGTTGCAAGTACATCCAATTAAGGGTAGACATTTGGTGAATCGAATCATCAAGACATACATCATCTATAGATCAGTAATGTAAGAAAATTTGGTGCAAAAGGTTCACTAGTTAAACTTTAGTTATTCATTTCATTATTAAGATTCATTAAGCATCATATTAGAGTTTAAAAGTTCAAGGATAAGGGTTCATTTCTAAAGTCTTCAAGGGAGTACATAATATAGTTTTTTTTAAGGTTAATACCCGCACATTAAAATAGGAGTTAGATATATTTTGAAATAAATAAAAATATCATCCTTCTATTGTCTAAGTTGAAGCAAAGAAGACTTTATCCATGAGTTGAGTTTTCATAGACTATAGTGCATATTTCAAGTGACTTTAAGAGTTCATTTATAGGAGTAATAAGGAGAGGTTGTTATTGCACTATATTAGTTTTCCTAAATATTATTAAAATTGCACTAAGTCCTATAGTGAAGGTTGAAAAATTAGAGAAAAGTTAAACCTTCCAAAAGACATATTAGTAGCATGATTAAGAGCTTGGATTCATTGTTACTAAGTTCACCAAGAAAAGGAGAGAGTTGTGTAGTAAATAAGACAAGATAAAATTATCACTTACATCCAAGGAGTAGTACAAAGTAGCCATCTGATCAATAAGAAATAAAGCTTGCAAGATCTCAAATATAAGTGCAAATTGAAGGTATTCTATTCTAACTATTGCAAAAGTATTTGCATTAGATTCTTGCATCATAATCATCTTGTCCTACATAAAAAAAGAGGACAAAAATAGAGTGTCACAAAGACACTATAATAGCTATCAATACATGTCTACTAAGTGTCCATCTTAGTAGGGTAAATGTGCTAACTTCAAGCAAGGAAGAAAGCTAACGAAGGGCTCACATCAACCAAGGTTCGAGGTGTCTAAAGACACCATTTCCATCACTATATTCAGCGCCTACAACAACATTAACCTATAGCATAAAAGGGTCCATGTAAGAAGGATATCATCTATTGGATATCTACATAAAAATATACAACTAAGGGTCTACTTAAATAAGCTATCATTCATTGCATACCAACGTAAAAGAGATAGTGAAAGGATAACACATTACATCATAAAGTAGCAAGGTGAAATCAAAGGTGCTTTACACAAGCCTTATCTTGGATGAACCACCAACTGAGCATAGAGATATTTGAAGCATTAAATCCACCATTGGAGTGCCATATAACCTCCATTGTAGTGCCCTAGAATCTCCATAGTTGGAACCAATCATTCGCTTAAAAAGAAAGTGTTGAATAAAAAGATACAACAGACATTCACTAGCAAGAAATATATAAGGAATATGAGACATTGATGAGTCTTACATGCATGAGAGTAGAGTGCCACTTGCAACTTACAACCAAGACATCTTGTGCAACTTGAAACATTCAAGCAAGGAACCCATACATTCTTTTTAACGCCTATGTAGATAAGAGACATTCAAAATAGGAGTAACACTTAAGCATTGAAGATATATTTCAAAGGTTACAAGGTATATTCATCATTGCATATATTTCAAGGAGGAATTGAGCATTAGAGGCATCTAAATAATGCTCATCAAGATTATAACCATCAGTATCTACCTGAGTAATGTATACACCACTTGTCCATAACATCAATAAGGGACAAAGGACCTATTAAAGTAGCCAAGTTGAAGATGAGCACAGAGAGAATTCAAGGTATGATTGAGATAAAATTAAAGCTACAATTGATCAAGAATTTAAGACACATAGTCAAGAATTAGAAGAGGAGTCAAAGGTACATTAAATATTGATATAGGATATGTCTAGCTAACTTGCTGCCATTATTGTCATATGTCCACCATCGAGGAAATAAAAAACCCACAATCAATAAGACACAACATTATTTATCTTACACATCCATCCTTATAAATGTAAAGTCTTACTTAGACTAAATTTACTTTTATTAAGGAGTGATAATGTGTATAACATAAAGTTCAATCCATTTATCAGTTACATTGAAGATACAAGAAAAATAAACCTTAGTAAATTTGAAAGCAAATCAAAGAATTTTATATCCTTAATAGTATTTCAAACCACTTTAGTTGAAATACAAGTATTTTTAATATTTATAACTAATATCATAGGATATATAAGGGTTTCTACTTGGAAAATAAAAACACTATTATATTGCAAATATTATTATTTCTAAATTTCCAAATTAGGGAGATATAAGGAGTACTACATCAAACTTAGTTTATTGGAATTTAGAAAATTAAACTATTGGATATTTAGGGTTAAATAATGATGTTAATTATTTAATTAAAATATTTGGAGTGTCAAGACCCAAAATTAACCCAATTTTATTTTTTAACCTAAATTTCTTTTTAGGCTCACCCATCTCTACACCTTACATAATTCTAGCTATGTAAGAGCACTAGATGTTTTAATTAGTGGGTCAAAACTATCCATATCATGGATCCAATGAGCTAGCATTGACCTTCCCTTCATACTTTTGAAAGGCGCGTGCCAAAACTACACTCTATATAAGTCATTTTATGCATGCGGTATATGTAGATGGGAATCAACTATCAATCTCATTCATTTTTGATCTAGACATCCCATAAGACCTCATTCCTAATTCCTTCTTTTTGAAATCAACATCATAGAAAACCATTCCTTTTTATTTAATGGATATCGCTACCCTGATGCTTAGCTACAAGGAGATTGATCACTTCATCCCCTTGAGTCATTTATTAATTACATCCATCAAAATAGTTAATGATGTTTTACTTGGAGTAATATTCTACCCATATATATAAAGAATATTTTTACCATATATATAACACAAGAAATATCATGAAGGTATTGATAAAACCCTTCGAATAGAATTTATTTTAAGGTTAAGGCTTCTCATACATAAGATCTGTAAATGAACCTTTAATATTCAAAGTACAATCAATTCCTTGATAGATAAAATGAAATACCATAACCAAATAACACTACTTTCATAAAGAATTATTACCATACTTAAAGATACAATTCCATAACCAACTAAAAAAATATACATTGCTCCATTATAAAAGAGAATAACCATAAATATTCACACAACTTATTTATCCTGGAAAAACCCAAGGTAAAAATCCAACCATGAATCTACTCTATTTTATTTCATAAAGATTAGATAATTACAATCATCCAGGGCTTACAAAGCCTTTGATCTCAACTTTAGAGTTCCATAACTCTTATCAATTTACATAGTTGGATTTTGAGAGCAAAATATTTACACTTGGTCTAGGTTTCCAAGTAAGCCTTTAACCACATACAAAGGTACAAGGCTCTCATATATTTACATTTCAAACTTGTTCTTCAGTTCAAGTCCACAAATAGATTATAATTTTACCTCTAGGAACCTGTACAAATCATACACATTCATTCCATATTGCAAGTACAATCTAGTTTACAATAGTCGAGGCACCAATACTGCAACATTCTATTACATAAACTAGAGTTCCCATGCAAAATCCAACAACGAATCAACTTGAATATTTGATTACTATTGTTTTAATTTCTAGATATTACAAAATCATCACAAAATGTTTACATACGGTGCTCTCATTTTGATTTACCTCCTTCAAATCATGTAGTAAGGTTTGAGTAGAGAACATATTAGAAGACATAATTCGATTAAACCGTTCGCTATAGCTTTTTGCTCACCTAGGCCAATAACACTCAGCTAAATTATCCAATATTAATATTGAAACCCAAGATACTAGCCTAATTACATACTCATAAAGACTATGGATAACTCAACATAAGACTCATATCACCTTAGAGCATCTGTTGGAACATCAAAATATCTTCATCGAACTTCATAGAAGTTTACACCATTACTAGTGTAGTGAATCATGTCTAGTGAGGAACGTCCTATTGCCCTCACACTGAGAAGATTTATCTTAACCCAAAACCCATATAAATAATTTTCTAGATACTATTTTATCCTTAGGAATAATTTATTATGTTCATATGGAAATGAAACAAAATAACCTTCAATTACGTAGAATCCAACTAAACAAGTAACAATGCTGCTATAGACAAACACAATCATCAATTATTTTCTTGATGTTTACATCCATGCAAACCTAACCCTCTCCAATGCAAAAATAATACTTCCAGGGAACCATATTAATAGTCTAAAGCTAGATAATTAACAACTATTATGATAACAAAATTTTATGTCAACATCAGACATCAAAGCACGCTCGTGCGTCTAACCAACATTATTCCTTATTTTAAACAATAACATGATATTGTACTAATATCATTCAACAACAATATAATGCTGATAAGGCTACATTACTAACACTTCCATTTAATAAAAACATAGAAATGGATCATTCTTATCTCAAAATAATAACACAATATTTCACTAATCTCTTTTAGCAACATTATATCACTAATGAGGCTACATAAATAGCACTTCCATTCAATAAAATCATAGAAATGGATCTCTACTTTTTCACTTTCTATTCCAAAAAAACTAAGCAATGAAAACCAAGGACTTCACTCATTGACCATCATCCCTTCCATCTTGATTTTTATTTACATTCGTACCATCAGAGAGCCTTCAATAAAATCTAAACATACATAGCTTAACATCCACTAATTCTTCCATTTTTCTATCTTCCATATGACTCGAATAATAGTTATAATTTATATTCAATTCCATAGAGCATTTGCTATATAAAGTACCTATTTTGTTTTCTTCGATGAAAGTCACATAGTTTCTTTAGCTCCAGTTCAGTGCCACCCTCTCCTCGATGAAACCCTCCATCCAATGTTTTTCCCCCTTTATTTTCTCCAATGCCCCACTTTTCCTTCCTCAGGCAATGGAATAATTTCCACTATTCCCACCCATTATGTCCTTCCTTTTCTTCCCTCTCACCCCTCACTCCACTTCGACTAACAATAGAAGCATCTTCATTTTGATGAGGGAATCAAAACTCATTCCTCAATATTCTAGTCTATTGTATGTAATAAGTAGCCACAACTTGAGTTATTTGCACATCAAAAAGAGTAATTACTTATGAAGGAAAAACCAATAATTATATATTTTTTAAATATTTTTCACCACTGATAACATGTGGAAGTATTCTATTGGAATTTATCCCTCTTCAAAGTCTTCTCATCTTGAGTAAACCACAAGGTAAGACTTTTAGTCCAATAATTCTGAGTTAAAATATGCATGAAAAGCTAACAAGAGTTCATAAGATAGGTATTAAATAAGTTCCAAGTACCCTGCAAAACTCAATGAGAGTAAAAATGTCATTTTACATAATCCATATGTTCCTTATAAACAACACATGGAATAACCAAACATTCCCTCAATAATTTACATTATACTTTCCACCAAAAAAATATATGTTTGCATAACCGTACATTAAATATCCAAACTATCCATGGATAAAACCATACAATAAAATAGAAATCCGTCAACATGCAAATTTTACTAAGGAAGGGTCATAACATCCTCCCCTTATTGGAATTAACACAATCCTCTATGTTTCATCATGGTTTAAACATAAGACATTAATTACATATCATTCAAATAGAAATGGAAAATATCTATGTATGTTTACCACTTTCTCCTAGGTAGCATTCCTTTCAGATTAGTGGTCCCACTGGACTTTGCATTGATCCATAGTCCCTTTCCTCTTCAATTTGGAATGAAACTCAAGGATATTTACTTTTCAAACCTCTATAGCCTTTGGCTCTGCCATCTACAATTTAGAAAATTCCCACACATGATCAAATTAGCTATGTATTTTATAAGCAAATAAATATAAAAGGTGTCATAAGTCTTCGATAGACTCGATGGTAAGTCAAGTCGGTATGCCAAAGGAATGATATTTTCTATAATATTGAAGGGTCCCACAAAACATACATCAAGTTTTGTGGACTTAATAGCACTCTTCCTTGGTCTCACCATTAGAAACACTCTATCACCCACAATAAACTATCTTGATGACCTCTTAAGATTGACATAACTTTTATATTGATACACAACTTCTTTTAGCCTTTCTTTGATCATCCTTAATTGTTGCTCCATTTCCTTTACCATGTTTGGTTCAAGCACAAACCGATCCTCTGGACTATCCCATGACAATGGTGTCATGCACCTCATGCCATATAGAGCTTTGAATGGAGCCATGCCTAAGTTCAAATGATGACCATTATTGTAGGTGAATTATACGAAGTGTAGGTAATCTTTCCACCATGTTTTTTGATCCATACAATACGTGCAAAGCATATCCTCTAACACCCAGTTCACCCTTTTTTTTTACCCATCAATTTTTGGATGATATTCAAAACTAATGTTTAACCTGGTGCCAATGGCACAATATAAAGCTTACCAAAACTCAGATGTGAATCTTGAGTCCCTATCAGAAATGATCACTTCCAAAAAAACGTGAAGCCTGAACATTTCCTTGGTAAATATGTTAGCCATAACAATAACATCATCCTTGGTATTTATGGCTATAAAATTGTAACCTTGTCTAGTCTGTCAACGACAACTAAGGTCACGTCATGCTGGAATCTGGTTTTTGGCAACCCTACGATAAAATCCATTGAAATCACCTACCATTTTTGTGTAGGTACATCATGAGGGTATAATAGTCGGCTTGATGTCTATTTTTTACCTTCACTTTCTTGTATTCGATATATTGAACAACATATTCAGTTATGTCCCTCTTCATTCTTGGCTAGTAGAATATTTTCTTCATATTATCTCATATTGACGCCTCCTAGGTGAGCAGTATATGAATATTGATGTGCTTTATTTATAATATTTCCTCAGATCACCAACCTCAAGAATTACTAATATATCTTTAAAATATAAGAAACCATCCTTGATGTTGAAGTCCTTGCTTTCCTTAGTTTTCCTTTCCATATTTTCTTGAATTATCTCCAAAACTCATCCCGATGTTGCATTTCTCTGGCTTGCTCCATAAAATCAACATGGATGCATGTTAAAATAGTTGTCTTCTCCTACTCAATGCATCAATGACTTTATTTTCTTTTCCTTTTAGGTATTCAATGCCAAAATAATATTTGATGAGAAATTCCATCCACCTTCTTTGCCTAGTGTTTAACAAAGTCTAAGTAAATATGTATTTCAGGCTTTGATGGTCTGTTCTCAACTCAAAAGGTTTTTCTAACAAACAGTATCATCAATTTTTTAGAACAAAAACCACTACTGCCAATTCTAGATCATAGGTTACCTAATTAACCTCATGCAATTTTAGTTTCCTTGAGCCATAAGCCACCATTGCTTCATCTTGAGAGAGCACTTCTCCCAAACCTTCCAATGATTCATTTGCACATGTAGAAAAGATACCCTAAGGATCTGGTACCTTTAGTATGGAAGATGTAGTGAGTTTTTGTTTGAGCCAATCAAAAGCTACCTCACACTTATCCAACCATTTTAATTCTTTTCCATTCCTTTGAAGGTTAGTTATTGGAGTAATTATCTTGGCATAATCCTTCACATAATACCTATAATATCTGATCAAACCCATGAAACTTTGGACTTCCATCACATTTGTGGGCGGTGACCAATTTAGTATGGCTTCTATCTTCTTAGGATCCACCATGATCCCTTCTACTGATACAATATACCCTAAATATTGCACTTTTGACACATAAAATTCACACTTTGATAGATTCTCAAAAAAATGATTCTTCCTTAATAGCTCCAGCATGATCTCAAGTGTTTTTCATGTTCAATATTATTTTGGGAATATATCAAAATATCATCTAACAATACAAGTACAAATCGATCCAAAAGATTTCTAAAAATTTTATTCATTAAATTCATAAATGCTATTGGAGCATTCGATTGACCAAAAGGCAAGATAGTAAACTCATAATATCCATAATAAGTTTTTAAGGCTATCTTATGGGTATCCTATTGAATCCTCAATTGGTGGTATCTTGAATTTAGATCAACATTTGAGAAGATAGTGACATCTTTGAGCTAATTGAAGAGGTCTTCGATTCTGGGTAGAGGATATATATTTTTAATGATTACCTTATTTAACATCCTATAGTCTATACATATTCAAAAGGAACCATATTTTTTCTTGACAAACAACATTGGTGCACCCCATGGTGACACACTTGGTCTAATTAATCCCTTCTCTAGCAATCCTTGTAACTACACTTTTAGTTCTTGCATCTCAATCATATTTATTCTATAAGGTTTTCTATGAATAGGATCTATTTCAGGTTGAAGTTCAATTGTGACATGAAATTCACATTTAGGGGGTAATCCAAGTAAATATTCTAGAAATACATCTCTGAAATCCTACAAAACTAGGTGTTTCTCAAACACATTTTCCTTCTTTTCATCTTCTATCTCATTTAAATTCACTACATAAATTGTTTCTCCTCTCTTCATTGCCTTATTAAGCTGCATAGTAGAGAGGATCTAGGGTCGAAAAACCCCTTGTAGGCTATACACCCTCTATACTTTCCTCCCATTTTTTGAGTCCTCAATAAATCTATCATGATAATTGATTACGCATTTATGTGTTTATAACAAATCCATTCCTATAACTACATTAAATGCATGCAATGGTGCTACATACAAGCATCCAATGGTCATACCGCTATGTAGGATAATGTTTTCCATAGGATAGAACTGATTTATAAAGTAGGTTTATCCTGAACCATACTCGATATTCCACCCATGTGCCAATATTCTTGGTCTTTCTGGTATATATTTAATTAAGCTAGTGGAAACAAAACTATTTGTAACACCACTATCATTAAAAATTCTAATATTTCTACCAAAGATCTTACCTTTTACTAGAAGTGAAGTGGTTTTCCCTTCTATATTTTGACTTTCTATCATTGCATAAATCTTGTGTGCAAGTTCCTTATGGGTAGGTTCCTTTCCATTCAAACTTTACCCTATTATGTATGGATATTTATTGGCATAGTGTGGTCCACCACAATCAAAGCATCCATCCTTAGATCCTGGGTGAGTTTTTTGCTTCTACCCTTCTTTCACTTTTATTGCTAATGGAGGATTGGACTGACCCTATGGTGGTAGTCTGTTATCTTAATTGATGTGATTGTTAGGATTTTAGTTCTTCCCTTTGAATATTTTTCTAAACTTGCCCTACTTTCTATCATTCCTTCTGTCCTATTTAGATAATTTTTTGTTTGCTTGCTTTCCTTACCACTTCATGAACCTCACACTATTTATTTTTCTTAGTGTCTCTTTGTCCTACTAAAACTCCCCTTTATAGCCAAATTAGGGCTTAAGATAGGTCTCAAATTTCCTAGCCAATTCATAGGCCTTTTGTAGAGTATTAGGTTCTCTCATGTTCACTTCATGCCCTATCCTAGGATCAGCTCCTAAAATGAACTTATGGACCTTCATATTCTCATTATACATAGGCACATATTTTAGCAACTTGACAAATTTTTGGTAATATGCCTCCACAATATTAATCCCTTACCCAAGTTTGGTGAATTCCTCAAATTTCAAGGTATAAAAATGTTTGGTGAGGAACCTTTCCTTAAAGGCTACAACAAAATATTTCCATTTTAGATCAATAAAAGCCTCAATACCTTTGCCCTCATTGAATGTTTCTCACAAATCTAAGCCAACACCCTATAAATATAGAGTAGCATATGACATTTGAGTCCCAGAGGAATAATTATTCATGTTGTAGAAAGTCTCTATCTATTTCAACCAAGCTTCGACTGCATAACCACCTTCCTCTCCTTTGAATTTGAAAGATTTAAGATGCTTCATATCCTTGCCTAATTCTGCCTCTAGTCAAAATCTAGCCTATTATGCCTCTATAAGATATTCATTACCTTGTCTTCCCCTAGAGTTTCTAGCTTTAGTTTCCCGATTCAACATGGCTTCCAATAGTTTCTTCTATGTTTCTACCTTCTCACAAAGTAGGGCATCTATTGCACAAAGATCCTCTCTCTCATTACTAGGATTATTTGCACCTACATCAATGGTCCCAACTTCTACATTATTTTGTCTTGTTTGCCTCATCAATGGGGCAACACTATCAATTCTCTTTGGTGGCATTGTCCTTGGCCACACAATAGAAGTAGTAGAAATCAGTTCATAATTTCATCTTTGAATTTTTTTTCCTACAAATACCCATATACCTAGTTATCCTAGCTAGGCAAACAAAATTGACTTCTAATAGGTATTCTATTCAAACATATAATAACCCCTACATGGGTATGTATTCTTCTACACACCGCCTTCTAATTTTACATAAATAACGTACTTCCCTATGAACCATGCTCTAATACCAAATATCATGACCCATTTCAACCCAACTTTTTTTTCTATCTATATTTCTTTTGAGGCACACCCATCTCTACACCTTACATAATTCTAGCTATGTAAGAGCACTAGGTATTTTAATTAGTGGGTCAAAACTATCCATCTCATGGATCCAATGAGCTAGAATTGACCTCCCCTTCATTATTTCAGAAGGCACATACCAAGTCTACACTCTACATAAGTCCTTTTATGCATGTGGTATATGTGGATGGGGATCTACTATCGATCTCATTTCCTTTTGATCTAAACATATCATAAGACCTCATTCCTAATTCCTTATTTATGAAATCAACATCATAGTTAACCATTCATTTTTATTTAGTGGATATCACTACCCTGATGCTTACCTACTATTGCAAGGATATTGATCACTCCATACCCTTGAATAATTTATTAATTACATCCATAAAAATATTTAATGATATTTTACTTGGAGTAATATTATACCCATCTATATAAAGAATATTTTTACCATATATATAAAACAAACAATATCATGAAGGTATTGACCAAACCCTTCGAATATAATTCCTTTTAACGTTAAGGTGTCTCATACATAAGAGCTATAAATGAACCTTTAATATTCAAAGTACAACCAATTCCTTGATAGAGAAAATGAAATACCATAACCAAATAACAATACTTTCATAAAGAATTATTACTATACTTAAAGAGACAATTCCATAACCAATTGAAAAAATATCCATTGCTCCATCATAAAAGAGAATAACCACAAAGATTCACACAACTTATTTATCCTGAGAAATTCAATGGTAAAAACCCAACCATGAATCTACTCTATTATTGGATAATTACAATCATCCTGGGCTTACAAAGCCTTTGATATTAACTTTAGAGTTCCACAAATCTTATTTACATAACTAGATTCCCAAATCCGAATATTTACACTCAATATAGGTTTTCAAGTAAGCCTTTAACCACATCTGAAGGTCTACGACTCTCATATATTTACATTTTGAACTTGTCCTTCAATTTGCATCCACAAATAGAATATACGTTTACCTCTAGGAACCTGTATAACTCATACAATTCCATTCCATATTGCAAGTACAATCCCATTTACAATAGTTGAGGCACTGGTACTGCATCATTCTGTTACATAAACCAGAGTTCAAATATAAAATCCAACAATGAATCAACCTTAAGATTCAACTACTATTTTTTTATTTCTAGATATTACAAAATCATCACATAATGTTTACATATGGTGCTCTCATTCTGCTTTACCTCCTCCAAATCATGTAGTAAGGTTTGAGTAGATAACATATCAAAAGATATAATTTTATTAAACCTTTCGCTATAGCATTTTGCTCACCTAGGTCAATAACACTAAACTAAATTATCAAATATAAATATTGAAACCTAAGAGACTACCCTTATTACCCATTCATAAATACTACTGACAAGTCAACATAAGACTCATATCACCTTAGAGTGTCCATTGGAACATCAAAATACCTTCACTGAAGTTCAAAGAAGTTTGCACCATTACTGGCATGGTGAATCCCGTCTAGCTAGGAATGTCTTTTCACCCTCACACTAAGAAGACTTATTTTAACCCAACACCCATATAAATCATTTTTTGGGTCCTCTTTTACCTTGAGGAACCATTTATTGATAGTACTCAAATTTTCAATATGTTCATGTGGGAATGAAACACAACAATCTTCGATTACGTAGAGGCCAACTAAACAAGTAACAATGTTGTTATAGATAAATATAATCGTTGCTTATTTTCTTGATGATTACATCCATGCACACCTAACCCTCTCCAATGTAAAGTTGATGCTTCCAAGAAACCATATTACTAGTCTAAAGCCAAAGGATTAATAACTATTATGATAACAAAATCCTATTTCAACATTATACGTCAAAGCATGCTCATGCCTCTAACCAATATAATTCCTTATTCAAATAATAACACAATATTGCACTAATCTCATTCAACAATAGTATAATGCTGATAAGGCTACATTACTAACACTTCCATTCAGTAAAATCATAGAAATGGATCATTCCTTATCTTGAAATAATAACACAATATTACACTAATATCTTTCAATGACAATATATCATTGATGAGGTTATAATTATATTATTAACACTTCCATTCAGTAAAATCATAGAAATGGATCTCCAAGTTTTCACTTTTTATTCCAATGAAAATAAGAAATAAAAACCAAGGACTTCACTCATTGACCATCATCCATTACTTTCTAATTTTTATTTACATTCGTGCCCTTAGAGAGCCTTCAATATAATCCAAGCATAGATAGATTAACATTTGCTAATTCTATGTTCGATGTGTAGACCAATTGGTTCATCAAACCTCATAATGGGGTGAAGATCCAAGGTTCAAATCTCAAGCCTTGTTGGACTAAATAGGTGTCCCTTTCCCTAGTTCTTTCAGTGGCGTAAAAGGTTTAAAATGATTATGGCATGGTGGTTATAAGGGCAGACTATGCAAAGATCTGTGTGGCAGATTCTAGAGTGGACAATGCAGAATACTATAGTGGCCATAAAATACAGACAGCCTACTCGTATCAATGACAGACTACCAATTGGTTCATCATGTAAATTACAAAAAAAACAACTAATTCTTCCAATTTTATATCTTCCATATGACTCGAATAATATCTATAATCTATATTCAATTCCATAGAGAGTTTACTAATGAAAGTACCTATTTTGTTTCATGCAGTGAAAGTTGCATAGTTTCTTTAGCTCTAATTTAGCACCACCCTCTTATCAATGAAACCCCCATACAATTTTTCTCCCCCATTTCTTTTATCCAATGCCCCCTTTTTCCTTCCTCAGGCCATGGAACCACTTCCACTATGTTCACCCATTATGTTCTTCCTTTACTCCCCTATCACCCCTCACTCTACTTTGACTAACGATAGAAGCATATTCATATTGAAGAGGGAATCAGAATTCGTTCCTCAATATTCTAGTCTAGTGGACATAATAAGAACCCATAACTTGAGTTAGTTACACATAAAAAAGAGTAATGACTTATGAAGAAATAACCAACAATTATATATTTTTTTAAATATTTTTCCCCATGGATAACATGCGGAGGTAATCTATTACCATTTATCCCTCTTCAAAGTCTTCTCATCTTAAGCAAATCACAAGGCAATACTTTTAATCCAATAAGTCTAAGTTAAAACATGCATGAAAAGATAACAAGAGTTCACTGCAAGGTGTTAAATCAGTTCCAAGTACCCTGCAAAACTCATTGAGAGTAAAAATGCCATTTTCCATAATTCATATGTTATTCATAAACAACACATGGAATAACCAAACATTCCCTCAATAATTTACATTATACTTTCCACCAAAAAAATATATGTTTTACATACCATAAATAAAATATTCAGACTATCCATGGATAAAACCATGCAATAAAATAGAAATTCGTCAACATGCAAAATTTTGCTAAGGCAGGGTCATAACATCCTCCCCTTATTGGACTTAACACAATCCTTTATGTTTCATCATGGTTTAAACATAAGATATTAATTACATATCATTCAAATAAAAAAGGAAAATATTTATGTATGTTTGCCACTTTCTCCTAGGTAGCATTCCTTTCATAGTAGTCGTCCCATTGGACCTTGCATTGATCCAGAGTCCCTTTCCTCTTCAATTTGGAATGAAAATCAAGGATATTTACTGTTTGAACCTATGTAGCCTCTGGATTCACCACCTGTAATTTAGAAAAGTCCCACACATGATCATGATTAGATATATAATTTCTAAGCAAATAAATATGAAAGGTGTCATGAATCTTAAATAGAATTGGTGGTAAGTCAAGTCAGTATGCCATAGGATTAATATTTTCTATAATTTTGAAGGGTCCCAAAAAACATGGATCAAGTTTTATGGACTTAATGTCATTCTTCCTAGGCCTCACCCTCAAAAACACTCTGTAATCCACAACAAACTCTCTTGGAAACCTCTTAAGATCAACATAACATTTTTATCGATCTGTAACTTCTTTTGGTCTTTATTTGATCATCCTTGACCATGTCTAGTCCAAGCACAACTCGATCCTCTAGATTATCCTATGGCAATGGTGTTCTATACCTCATAAGATCTTCAAATGGAGCCATGCCTAAGGTCAAATGATGACCGTTGTTGTAGATGAATTCTACCAACTATAGATAATATTTCCATTATGTTTTCTAATCCATACAGTACATGCGAAGCATATTCTCTAACACCCAGTTCACCCTTTTTGTTTGCTCATTTATTTTTGGGTGATATGTAGAACCAATATTTAACCTAGTGCCAATGGTACAATGTAAAGCTTACCAAAACTTATATGTGAATCTCGAGTCCCTATCAAAATTATCACTTCCTAGAAACCATGAAGCTTGAAAATTTCCTTGGCAAATTTGTTAGTCATAACCATGGTATCATACTTGATATTTTTGAGTATGAAATGTGAAACCTTGGTTAGTCTATCAACCACAACTAAGATCATATTATGTTGGAATCTATTTTTTGGCAACCCTACGATAAAATCCATTGAATTACCAACCATTTCTATGTAAGTACATCATGAGGGTACAATAGTCCTGTTGGATGTCTATTTTTTGCTTTCACTTTTTGGTATGTAAGATATTGAGCAACATATTTAGTTATGTCCCTCTTCATTCCTGGCTAGTAGATTTTTTTTTCTTTATATTCTCTCATTTTTACCCCTCCTACATGAGTAGTATATAGAGATTTGTGTGCTTCATTAATAATCATTTTCCTCAGATCATCGACCTTAAAATTACTACTATGTATTTAAAACACAAGAAACCATCCTTGATGCTAAAGCAAATTCTTTCCTTAGGTTTCCTTTCCATATTTTCTTGAATATATCTGCAAAACTCATCTTGATGTTGCATTTCTCTAACTTGCTCCATCAAATCAACATGGATGTGAGTTAAAATAGCTATGTGTCTTCTCCTACTTAATGCATCAATGACTTTATTTTCTTTCCCTTTTATATATTCAATACCTAAATCATATTCGAGGAAAAATTCCATCCACCTTCTTTATTTGGTGTTTAGCAAAGGTCGATTAAATATGTATTTAAGTATTTTATAGTCTATTCTCAACTCAAAAGGTGTCCCTAAAAATAGTACCACCAAATTTTGAGAGCAATAGCCACTACTGCCAATTCCAGATCATGGGTTGCATAATTAAACTCATATCATTTCAGTTTACTTGAGCCATAAGCCACCACTACTTCATCCTGAGAGAGCACTCATCCCAAACCTTTCAATGATGCATTTTTACATATATAAATGCTACCTTGAGGGTCTAGTATCTTTAGTATGGGAGATGTAATGAGTTTTTATTTAAGCTGAACAAAAGCTACCTCACATTTATTCATCAATTTGAAATCGTTTTCCTTCCTTTGAAGGTTAGTTATTAGAGCGATTATCTTGGTGTAATCCTTCACATAATGCCTATAATATCCAGTCAAACCCATGAAACTCTAGATTTCCATCACATTTATGAGTGGTGGCCAATTCAATATGGCTTTTATCTTCTTAGGATCCACTACAATCCCTTCTATTGATGCAACATGCCCTAAATACTGTACTTTTGGCACATAAAATTCACACTTTAATAGATTCCTAAACAACTAATTCTTCCTTAAAAGCTCCAACATGATCTCAAGATGTTTGGCATGCTTAGTCTTATTTCGAGAATACAAGAAAAATTTGGTCCAAAAGCTTCCTTAAAATGATGTTCATCAAATTCATAAATGTTGATGGAGCATTCGATAGAACAAAAGGCAATACAATAAACTCATAATATCTATAACAAGTTTTTAAGGTTGTCTTATGGGTATCTATTGCATAACTTATTTATTATTAACATAAACCATTCACCAATATGTAGAAATAACAAATCATTCATCCATAATACATTATCTACAATAACAATCCACAAAGGTAGGGAAACACAAATAATAATCCTTAAGAAAGGAATAACTCCACAAGATCTTCCAAGGTGAGAAGCCACTTTGTGGACATACACGATTACATAAGATTATTCTTCAATGATGATTACAATGACAAATATTCTCTTATTTATATATCCATCTTCATATTCTACTTTGGGGAGCCTACTACTAATATAATATTATATTATAATACAATCAACCTTGGGTTATGTGTGGTCCATGCCAAACCTTATACAATATAATAATATTTCCTCAAATATATATTGCTGGGTACCATACCATGCCACTCTCCTTACAAATTTTTCTTCCTCAAAACATATGAAGAAACATGATAATATGATTTGCTAAGCAATGTTAGCAACTCGTACTAGTCTCAATCATCCATCCATCCAAGTGAAACATGTTTATGATGGTATTCCATTTTGTTACTTGAGTATCCAAATCTGCTTCGTTGGCTCCACACTTCTGTTGCTGTATTTTTATAACTTGAATGATGGGTCCACTTGTTTCTTGATGTTGATGAACTGTTCTAAAAACTAGGATCATTATGCTTTCTCTGCCAAACTCTACCTGTTGAGCAAGGTGTTGCAAGAAGTTTGTCATTTTTGTCAACACAGGTAGTTAGATCTAATGATGCAGTGGATAGACAGTTCAGGAGTCATTCACATGCAGAGGACAGAAGTTCAAAGGATAGTCAGATTATGTAAAGTACAATTCCAAGAAAACAGAAGTGACCCAGTTTCAAAAATTCGAAGAAAAAGACAAGTTAGAAAACTGTCGCGATATCACGACATGTTTTCTGTCACGATTTCATGACAGGTCGAAGGAGAGAGAAGGCACAACCAAAAATGTCACGATTTCGTGACAAAAATGAGGAGAGAGAAGGCGCAGCCGAAAATGTTGCGATTTCATGACAAAAATGAGGAGAGAGAAGGAACAGTCGAAAATGTCATGATTTCACGACAAAAATGAGGAGAGAGAAAGCACAAGGCAAACTGTCGCGATTTCGTGACATGATGGAGGCCAAGAAGCTAAGTCGAGAATCTATAGCGATTTCGCTACATGTTGGATTTTCGCTAGCCAAAGCGAGGAGAAAGCGTTAAGTGGAAAATTTGTAGCGATTTCACTACATGTTGAAATTCCGCTGGCCGAAGCAAGGAGAAAGTGTTAAGTGAAAATTTGTAGCGATTTCGCTACAAGTCGAAACTGCAAGACACAAAGGTGTAGCGATTTCGCTACAAGTCAAAAGTGTAGAACACAAAAGTGTAGCAATTTTGCTACAAGTCAAAGTTTTGCGGGACGAAGCAAAGTTGGAAGCACAAGGCACAAAGTTGTAGCGATTTCGTTACATGTCTTGATTTTGCTAGTGCATGAAGCAAGAAATGTACGAAAGCCGAAAGTGTCGCGATTTCGTGACAAGGATGAGGATGACGTCAGCGAAAGCTGAAAGTGTCACGATTTCATGACAGGTTGCAATAAAAGCCTCTGGAAGCCGAAAGCGTCATGATTTTGTGACAAGAATGAGGATGACATCAGCAAAAGCTAAAAGTGTCACGATTTCACGACAGGTTGCAAGAAAAGCCTTTGGAAGCCAAAAGCGTCGTGATTTCGTGACAAGAATGAGGATGACGTTAGCGAAAGTTCAAAGTGTCACAATTTTGCGACAAGAATGGTGGCAAAGCTATCAAAGGCCAAAAGGGTCACGATTTTGCGATAGCAAGGACAAGAAGGCATACGACTACAAAAAGTGTCGCGATATCGCAACATGTTATCATTTCGTGGCAATAGCTACAGGAAGGTGATAGATGTGGCAGTGGCTGTTGAGGCCGACAAAGTTGGATTTGGGCCGATGGTTTTTAGGGTTTTGTAGCCAATAATTTCTAGGGTTTTGCAGCCAACGTTCTTAGGGTTACAGCCGACAAATTTTAGGGTTTTTGCAACCAACAATTTCTAGGGTTTTATAGTCGACGTTCTTAGGGTTATAGTCGACTACTGTTTAAAATTTGATCATGAAATTTCATCTATAAAAGGAGGGCTATTTCAAGTTTGAAAAGTGATGTGGGTGAAGATAAGGTGTGCATGTGAAAATTGCAGTGCGCAGAGTGTGAGTCATTTCGATTTGAGCTGAGTATGAAGTGATAGTTCTTTCGTGTCGAAGTGAAGTGTGCATATCAAATCTTAGTGAATTAAGTGCAAAGAGGTGCAGAGGTGGAAGATGCACTGATCTAAAGAGCGAAGTGATAATGCGTAGAGAGCAGCAGGAGGTGTGAATTACATCTGTTGTTCCCAGAAAGTGAATCGTGTCAATCGACTATCTGGTAGCAGAGTGTGCAAAGTATTAGTGAAGAAGCAGAAGTGATAGTTCGATTGTTCGAAGCTTTTGCACTACAAAAGCAGAGTGCATGTAATCCACAGACTAGGTAATAAGGTGAAAGTATAATTACTGTAATTCTTTTGATTATTTTTATTGAAGTCCAAGTTGTAGCTTGGCATAAGGAGTTGGTGCTCCTTCCAGTAGTTACTAGTGAATTGGGGGTTGGTGCTTCTTTCTATTGGTGTAGAAAAACTGAGGGGTTGGTGCTCCTTCCATTTGGTGCTGGTAAATAAGTTGTAAAGTTGTTGCTTTGCTTGATTTGGATTTGGATGGTAGTCCAAACAACCAATTTTTGAGGAGTATCCACATTGGTGAACCTCGTTAAATTGTTGTGTTATGTGTGATGCTTTCTTGCTATAATTGATATATCTTTTATAAGTTTTAAATTGCTACTAGTTTTTAAACTATATACTTGAAATTAAAAAAATCACACTGATTCACCCCCCTCTCAGTGTCACTGTGATTACAACAATTGGTATCAGAGCCAAGTTCCTGAACAGGCTCAAACAGCTAGGGTGATCTTGGAAGTGACACAATGGCAAGTGGTGAAGGGTTCTCCTCGAACAAAAGCCCCATTGTTTGATGGAACTAATTATGCATTCTGGAAAATTAGAATGTAGACATATCTCAGTGCTTTGGGATTTGACATCTGGGGTGCATTAGTTAATGGTTACAAAGCTCCTGCCACCGCTCCAACAGACACTGCTGGTAAAAAGGCATTTGAAAATGATTCAAAAGCAAATAATGCCATCATGTGTGGACTAGTGGACAGTGAGCTAGTCAAGATCATAAATTATGAATTAGCAAAATATGTATGGGATAAACTAGAGAAAATTCATGAAGGAGATGATAGGATCAATGAGGCCAAGCTTCAAACACATCGAGCTCAATTTGAATCTTTAAAGATGGACAATGATGAGAACATAGAGACTTTTATGCAAAGATTCAATGGGATCGCCAATTCAATCAGAGGTCTCGACGAAGATATAAATGATGCTACTATTGTGAAAAAGGTATTAAGATCGCTCCCTCCTAGATTTGATTCTAAAGTCTCTGCCATAGAAGAAGCCAAAGATCTAAATCATTTTAGTATGGATGAGATGCATGGTTCCTTAACTGCTTTTGAAATGAGAATAGGAAGGTCTAATACCATAGATAGAGAAACTACTTTCAAAGCCCTAAAATGCAAAGTCACAAAACTAGAGTCTGAAGATGAGGATGTATCAGATGAAATGGAAGCAAATTTTGTTAGAAAACTGAGAAAGGAAAAAGGAAAATACAGAGGAAAGCTACCTTTTAAATGCTTCAATTGTGGAGGCATTGGACACTTTGCTACCAAATGTCCTCTCAATGATAAGAACAAAGGTGAAGAAACTTCGCATCAAGAAATAAGTGAATGGAGGAAGAAAACAAACTTCAAAAAGGGCAATTTCAAAAAGAAAAGTTTTATCTCTCGAAATGTAGATTCTTCAGAGGACATCTCTAGTGAAGACTCTGAAGAAGGAACATGTGAAGCTCTCTTTATGGTGTTTGAAGTAGAAAAATCAAAAGAGGCAAAAAACATAGAAAAGAGAGAAGGAATGAACTCTAAAGTGTCTATTGATAAAGCTGAGGCTGAAGTTGATTTAGAAGGTGAGCTGGTCTCTGCTCTTATGGAATGGAAATCTGAGAAAAGAAAGAATAAAAAACTGTCAAGGAAGCTTGAGTATGCAAATGACATTATAACCAATCTAAAAACATAGGCATAAGAGTACAAGAAAATGTCTGAAGATCTTGAAGTTCAGGTAACCATGAAGATAGATTACTGTTGTAAACTGGAAGAAGAAAATGTTGGTCTTCGAATATAGATACAAGAGCTGGATCAAAAAATTAGTTGTCATTTCAAACGTGAAGAAAGTTTGATGAAGCTGGACAAAATCCTAAGCGATCAAAGACCCACATGTATCAAATTCGATTTGGGATTTATTGAAAGAGAATCATCAAATGGTCCAAAGGCAAGCAAGGTTGAATGTGAAAAGAGTAAAGACAAGAAACTGGCTGTTGAAAGAAAAACAAATCAGGCAAAAGAAAGCAGTAATGCCAGTCCTGAAATAGGAACTGACAATGATGGGTTTACCAAGGTCACACATCAAAATAAAAGAAGATCTAAGGCTCCTACAACAACTTGGCAAAGACCATCTTTCAGATTCAATCATTACTTTTATGGTTTCTATTTCAAATGTAATGGTTATGGGCATAAAGTTGCTGACTGCAAGTATAATGTAGGTCCAAGAAGTTTCACTAGTAGAAATACTTTTGCTCCTCTAATGAGTTATGCAATAGAATGCTTTAATTGTCACAACTTCGGGCACATTGCTAGAAACTGTCATAGTACTTTTTGTTCAAATCAATCTCAGAAAAGAATAATTCAACCATATAGGGCAAAACCAAATAAAATTATTTCTAAAAGATATGTGCAAGATTTTGAAAAGGGGAAAACCAAGCTAGAGCCCAATACCATAGTCAAAATATAATGGAAACAGAAAGAACAGCTCAGGGAAGAAAAAGAATCTTTAATAGTACAGACAGCTTTCAGGGCTCAGAATAAATGTGTACCGTGGATTCTTGATAGTGGTTGCTCAAGTCATATGACAGGTGATAAACATAAATTTGAAAAACTACAAAAATATGAGGGTGGCTCTGTGAAGTTTGGAAATAATGATGGAGCTAAAATAATAGAAAAAGGATCTGTCAAAATTAGTGAAGGGAAAATCAAGTCAGAAGAAGTTTTATTTGTGGATGGTCTAAAACACAACCTGTTAAGTGTCAGTCAAATCTATGATAAAGGACATGAAGTAGTCTTCAAAAAGTAGGGTTGTGAAGTCAAAAAAATAAACAGTGGGAAATTGATAGCAACTGGTTCAAGGACATCTAGAAATTTGTACACACTCTCAAAAACTTTAGAAGGTACGTGTTTCATTGGACAAGAAGAAGAGAACTAGCTATGGCACAAGAGGCTTGGACACATAAGTTTTGATAATTTGGTGAAAATCAGCTTGAAACAAGCAGTGAGAGATATTCCAACCATTAAAAAACCTTCAAACAATGTTTGTGCTTCATGTCAGAAGGGAAAGCAAACCAGAGTCTCATTCAAAACAAAAGAGTACCACACTAGCAGGCCTTTGGAACTTATTCATACAGACTTATGTGGACCCATGAGAACTCAAAGCATAAATGGCGACAAATACTTTATGCTATGTATCGATGATTATTCCAGAATGACATGGATATTTTTCTTAAAAAATAAAATAGAAGCTTTTGAAATGTTCAGATCCTTCAAACAGCTAGTTGAGAATGAAACAGGAAAAAGGGTCAAATGTTTACGATCAGACAAAGGAGGAGAATTCATTTCGAATGAATTTATAGAATACTGTGAAAAACATGGTATCAGGAGACAATATTCAACAGCTAGAACTCCACAGTAGAATGGTGTAGTAGAAAGAAAGAATAGAACTATACAGGAAATGGCATGCACCATGCTGGCAAAAAACAAAATAGCAGATAGATTATGAAAAGAAGCAGTTCACACTGCAGTATACATCCAAAATAGATATATGTTAAGAAATCATGAATGCAAAACACCTTATGAGTTGTGGTTTGGTAGAAAAGCAATGACAAAACATCTCAAAGTATTTGGCTGTAGGTGCTACATCAAAAAAACTGATGACAACCTTGGGAAGTTTGAAGACAGAGCTGATGAAGGTGTTTTTGTTGGGTATTCATCAAAAAGCAAAGCTTACAAATGCTACAACAAGAGACTCAAAAAAATTGTGGATAGTGCAGATGTTAAATTCGATGAAGGTGGAAAACAATTAGCTGACTTTGAGGAAAACTACCCAATCTACGAAGAAGTCTTTGAAGGAGATGAGGTGAATGAAACAGAAAATAAATCTACGTTTGATTCAGATGGATTAATCGATGACTCAGAGGTACAAGAAAACAAGAAATTCAAAATAGGCAGCTGGCAAAAAAATCATCCAAGAGATCAAATAATTGGAGATCCCATAGCTAGTATTCAGACAAGAAGGAAAGTAATAAGTAATTACTCTCTTTTATCCAACATTGAGCCCAAAAACATAGATGAAGCAAGCAAATATGAGAGCTGGATGAAGGCAATAAATGAAGAGTTAGATCAGATTGAAAAGAACAGAACTTTGGAATTAGTACCTAGACCTACAAATAAGAATGTAATCGACACCAAATGGATATTTTGAAATAAATTAAATGAAGACGGATAGGTCATTAGGAACAAAGCAAGATTGGTTTGTAAAGGATATGCATAGGTCGAAGGCATTGATTTTGAAGAGAATTTTGCACCAGTGGCCAGATTAGAAGCAATTAGAATGTTTCTGGCCTTAGCAGTCCACAAGAACTTCAGAGTTTATCAGATGGATGTAAAATCTACCTTTTTAAATGGGAAACTTGAAGAAGAGGTCTATATTGAACAACCTGATGGCTTTCAAATCATTGAAGATCCTAACCTTGTCTGCAAATTAAAGAAAGCATTATATGGATTAAAATAAGCACCACGGGCATGGTATGCAAGGCCAGACAACTATCTCTCTCGACAAGGATTCAAGAAAGGTTTAGTGGACAGTAATCTGTATGTGAAAATAGAATGTGGGCATCTCATTGTTCTTGTTGTCTATGTAGATGATATCATATTTGGCAGCAACAAAGATGAATCTTGTAAAGACTTAGCAAATAAGATGCAGAATGAATTTGAAATGTCTATGATTGGTGAACTGTCTTACTTTCTTGGGCTACAAGTTAATCAAAATGATAAAGGCATATTCATTTCCCAAATCAAATATGTGAAAGAAATGCTAAAGAGGTTCACTATGGAGGACTGTAAGCCAGTTAGCACTCCCATGACAACAGGCTGCAAATTGAGTAAAGAAGACAAATCTCCACCTGTAGACCAAACCATGTACAGATCAATGATCGAAAGCTTACTATATTTAACAACTACCAGACCTGATATTCTGCAGGAAGTTTGCATGGTAGCCAGATTTCAGGCCAGTCCCAAAGAGACTCATGTGACAGCAATCAAAAGGATTTTTCGGTATCTCAAGGGCACCATGGAATATGGGTTGTGGTATCCAAAAGGCAAATACTTCACTCTTATATCATATTCAGATGCAGATTGGGCTGGATGTGTTGATGATGAAAAGAGTACCAGTGGAGGTACATTCTATTTGGGGGACAGATTGGTTGCTTGGCACAGTAAGAAGCAAGAGTCAGTTTCTTTATCTACAACTAAGGCAGAATATATTGCAGCAACAACATGTTGTACACAAGTCTTGTGGATGAAACAAACTTTGAAAGATCTTGGTATTAATTTCAATGAACCAATATCAGTTAAGTGTGATAACACCAGTGCAATTAACATCTCTAAGAATCTAGTAATGCACTCACGGACAAAACACATTGCTATAAGGTATCATTTCTTGAAGGAGAAAGTTGCAGAAGGAGAAGTTAAATTGGATTTTGTCCCAACCACAGAACAAGTAGCAGATATTTTTACAAAACCATTGCCCAAGGAAGTGTTTGAGTACCTTCGAAGCAAATTAGGAGTAGTCACACTTCCTAAGAAGTGGCTAGCTACAGGGATCACTTTCTCAGGGGGAGCATTTGAGTATTTGACTATTCTTTTGCTCATGATCATAATTTGTGCTAGATGCAACAAATTGTGCCTGAGAATTGTGAGGATGGACTCAAGGGGAGTCTGCAGCAGCCCTTTGGTATTATTGACAAAGGGGGAGAAGAGTTACAGGAATGTACACAGGTGTTGCCAACAATTCCAAAGGGGGAGATTGTTGAGCAAGGTGTTGCAAGAAGTTTGTCATTGTTGTCAACACAAGAAGTTAGATCTAATGATGCAGTGGATAGACAGTTCAGGAGTCATTCAGATGCAGAGGACAGAAGTTCAAAGGATAGTCAGATTATGTAAAGTACAATTCCAGGAAAATAGAAGTGACCCAGTTTCAAAAATTTGAATAAAAAGACAAGTTAGAAAATTGTCGCGATATCGCGACATGTTTTCTGTCGTGATTTCACGACAGGTCGGAGGAGAGAGAAGGCGTAGCCAAAAATGTCGCAATTTCATGACAAAAATGAGGAGAGAGAAGGCACAACCGAAAATGTCATGATTTCATGAAAAAAATGAGGAGAGAGAAGGTGCAGCCAAAAATGTCGCGATTTCGTGACAAAAATGAGGAGAGAGAAGGCACAAGGCAAACTGTCATGATTTCGCGACATGATGGAGGCAAAGAAGCTAAGTCGAGAATCTGTAGCAATTTCGCTACATGTTGGATTTTCACTAGCTGAAGCAAGGAGAAAGCGTTAAGTGGAAAAGTTGTAGCGATTTCGCTACATGTTGAAATTTCACTGGTCGAAGCAAGGAGAAAGTGTTAAGTGAAAAGTTGTAGCGATTTTGCTACAAGTCGAAACTGCAAGACACAAAGGTGTAGCGATTTCGCTACAAGTCAAAAGTGTAGAACACAAAAGTGTAGCGATTTCTCTACAAGTCAAAGTTTTGTGGGACGAAGCAAAGTTGGAAGCACAAGGCACAAAGTTGTAGCGATTTTGCTACATGTCTTGATTTCGCTAGTGCATGAAGTGAGAAATGTACGGAAGCCGAAAGTGTCATGATTTCGTGACAAGGATGAGGATGACGTCAGTGAAATATGAAAGTGTCGTGATTTCGTGACAGGTTGCAAGAAAAGCCTCTGGAAGCCGAAAGCGTCATGATTTCACGACAAGAATGAGGATGACGTCAGCGAAAGCTTAAAGTGTCACAATTTCATGATAGGTTGCAAGAAAAGCCTTTGGAAGTCGAAAGCATCACAATTTCATGACAAGAATGAGGATGACATCAGCAAAAGTTCGAAGTGTCGCGATTTCATGACAAGAATGATGGCAAAGCTATCAAAGGCCAAAAGGGTCATGATTTTGCGATAAGGACAAGAAGGCGTATGGCTATAAAAAGTGTCACGATATCGTGACATGTTATCATTTCACGGTAATAGCTACAGGAAGGTGACAGAGGTGGCAGCAGCTATTGAGGCCGAAAAAGTTGGATCTAGGCCGACGGTTTTTAGTGTTTTGTAGCCGAAAATTTCTAGGGTTTTGCAGCCGATGTTCTTAGGGTTACAACCGATAGATTTTAGGGTTTTTCCAGTTGATAATTTCTGGGTTTTGTAGCCGACGTTCTTAGGTTTACATCTGACTACTCTTTAAAATTTGATCATGAAATTTCATCTATATAAGGAGGGCTATTTCAAGTTTGAAAAGTGATGTGGGTGAAGATAAGGTGTGCATGCAAAAATTGCAGTGCGCAGAGTGTGAGTCATTTCGATTTGAGCTGAGTATGAAGTGATAGTTCTTTCGTGTCGAAGTGAAGTGTGCATATCGAATCTTAGTGAATTAAGTGCAGAGAGGTGTAGAGGTGGAAGACGCACTGATCTAAAGAGCAAAGTGATAACGCGCAGAGAGCAGTAGGAGGTGCGAATTACGTCTGTTGTGCCCAAAAAGTGAATCGTGTCAATTGACTATCTGGTAGCAGAGTGTGCGAAGTATTAGTGAAGAAGCAGAAGTGATAGTTTGATTATTCAAAGCTTTTGCGCTGCAAAAGCAGAGTGCATGTAATCTGTAGACTGGGTAATAAGGTGAAAGTATAATTACTATAATTCTTTTCATTATTTCTATTGAAGTCCAAGTTGTATCTTGGCATAAGGAGTTGGTGCTCCTTCCAGTAGTTACTAGTGAATTGGGGGTTGGTGCTCCTTTCTGTTGGTGCAGAAAAACTGAGGGGTTGGTGCTCCTTCCAGTTGGTGCTGGTAAATAAGTTGTAAAGTTGTTTCTTTGCTTGAGCTAGATTTGGATGGTAGTCCAAGCAGCCAATTTTTGAGGAGTAGCCACATTGGTGAACCTTGTTAAATTGTTGTGTTATGTGTGATGCTTTCTTGCTGTAATTGATATATCTTTTATAAGTTTTAAATTGCTGCTGGTTTTTAAATTGTATACTTGAAATTTAAAATATCACACTGATTCACCCCCGCTCTCAGTGTCACTATGATTACAACACTACCATAGTTGGTGCCCTTATGATTCCATGTCTAACCATAATATTGCTACCTTGAGCCATGCCTCCAATAATTTTTCCACTCATGGTGGTGTGGATGGCAATCTGGTGCAACCTTAACTTGATGTTCTACCTTCTTTGACTTCTCAACATTTGGCTCCATTATTTTAAATTCTTCTACACATTGTTCTTTCATGTTATCTTTGTTTGGTGTGTCCTTGTGCTCTTCTATCAAAGCTTCCTTGGACTCTATTACTATTATTTCCCCTAAATTAGTTGCTGCTACTTCTTCCATGGACTCTATTGTTGCTATTGCCTTCTTGGATTCTATTTCAGGTTCTTCAATTTGTTCTTCTACAACCACTTCTTGATTTTCCTTGTATCCTTGCTCCTTAAGCTAAGAAATATCCTGAAATGTTATCTTCTTTTTCATGTACCATAACTTCATAAACTTCTTTTGCACATTAATATTAATAGTACCCAAAGAATCTAACCAAGGATAACCAAGAACAATACCCTCATCATCCATCTCAATAGCATAGAAATTTGAATGTAAAACATATATATCGATGGTGATCTTCAAATATTCAAAAATCCAAACATGCTCACCCTCTAGCTATGTGTCCTTAATTTTTTTTGCTTGAACTTGCAACTTCTTAGCCAAATAAATGTTAATAAAATTATATCTTCTACTAGGGTCAATGGAAATAATAACCTGTTCTTTTTTAATGCTTCCGTGAACCTGTAAAATAGACTTTTGAGATTCAAAAAAATTCCTTTGTCCATTTTTTAATTTATCTTCTACCAAAGGTATGGTTTCCTATGTATGCATACTGACATGTTTTTTTATCTTCCTTGACCTTTTCCTCTTTATTCTTGAGTAATTTAATTTCTTCTTCATATCCCGTGATTGTGACCTTCAAACTAGCTATATTTTTGTATGGGTTTCATCTACTCAAAAATTCATGCTCCATTGTTTCCCAAGTTAGTTCATCTTCATAGACGCGAGGAATTTTACAAAACCAAAAAAGAGCTTCTCCATGAAGACAAAAATAAAGCATAATTTTCCAAATAGGATTCCGATGATTCAAGGATTTAAAATTTTGCCACCAATCCCTAACATCAATATCATCTTACCCTGTAAACTTGTGTAACTCCATAGTTGACACCCTAATGCAAACTAGGGTTTTTTGACAATATATATCATGCCCTAATGCAAACTAGGATTTTATGGAAATAAATATCTTCCCATTGAGTTGAAGCTAAAATTCCATAGAGACAACTAGATCTGTAATTGTTCTTCCAAAAAAAATAAATTACAACTTATTTGCTTACCCGAACTAAACAAATTTTGTCTTTCAAAAAAATTTATGAATTGAAAATTCATCACTAATATTGTTCTAGATGGCTTAATTTAGAAGGTCGTAACTCCCTCAATACTACTCAAATTCCTTAAAATAACCACTCATTTTAAATCTCTTCAAATTCTTCACAAACTAGTCCAAGAATCGCATGAATCGAATAAAATTTCACTGAGATGTGGCTTCTAAAAGATGAGATATTTTCTAGAAAAATTTGCAAAATTCGTCACTATCCTTGTTTCGAATCACTAACTTCATATGATCACATATTTTATAGCTCTTCAAATTCTGCACAATCTAATCCAATAATTTCTTGAATAGGATAAACTTGCACAGAGATATGGCTCTTGAAAGATGAGATGTTTTTCTAAAACAATTTGCCTTAATTTTGTAATTTCACAAAACAATCCCTACTTTGCCAAAATCATTGCTCTGATACCACTTGTTGCATATTTTATTTATTATTAACATAAACCATTCACCAATATGCAAAAATATCAAATCATTCATCCACAAGTAATTATCCACAATAACAATCCACAAATGAGAGAGATAGATAATACCCTTAAGGTAGGGAAACACCAATAATAATTCTTAAGGAATGAATAACTCCACAAGATATTCCAATGCGAGAGGCCACTTCGTGGGTATAGACAATTACATAAGATTCTTCTTCAATGATGATTACAATGATAAATATATCTTCTTTATATATTCATCTTCTTATTATACTTTGGGGAGCCTACTACTAATATAATATAATATTATAATATAATATTATATTATAATATAATATAGTATTATAATAAAATCAATCTTGGGTTATTTGTGGCCCATGCCAACCCTTATACAATATAATATATCCCCAAATATCTATTTCTAAGGACCCTACTAGTATCCTCTTCTCGAATCCTTAATTGATGGTATCCCAACTTTAGATCAATATTTTAGAAGATAGTGGCATATTTTAGTTGATCGAAGAGGTATTTTATTCTCAATAGAGGATATTTTTTTAGTTTTTGCCTTTTTTAACATCTATTGTCTATACATAATTACAAGAAAACATCATTTTTATTAAAAAATAGCACTGGTGCACCCCTTGGTGACACACTTGGTCTAATTAATCCATTCTCTAGCAATCCTTGTAACTACACTTTTAGTTCTTGCATCTCAATCAAATTCATTCTATAAGGTGCTCTATAAATAGGCTCTATTCTAGGTTGAACTTCAATCATGAAATCAAATTCATGTTTAGGGTGTAATCCAAGTAAATCTTCTGGAAATACCTTTATAAACTCCTAAATAACTGGGTGTTTCTCAAATACTTCTTCCTTATTTTCATCTTCTATTTTATTTCACTTCACTACATAAATTATTTCTCCTCTCTTCATCGACTTCTTAAGTTGCATAGAAAAGAGGATCTATGATTGAAAAGTCCCTTGTAGGTTGTACACCCTATGTACTTTCCTACCATTCAAATATATGCATTATCATTGTTTTTTATTTGGTGTTAAGTTGTTGAAAATATGATATAAGATACATTAGTTATAATTAAATGATAATTTTTTTAAATTATTATTTTTATTATGTGGTAGAAGGGGTTTTAAAGGGTCCCCAAATATTTACAAAGGGGTTTTGTAAGGGACCCCAAACCATTACAAATCCAAAGAGTATTCAATGAGCTCAAAGGACGTAAATCAAATGGATTGAATCCAGATTTCGATAAGAGGGTAAGACATCAAATAAAAATAGATCTAGAAATCCTTCCTTATCTCCAATTTAAAATTCAAATTTGAAAAAGAGCACCATAAGAGAAAAACATCGTGAATTCCAAGGCACTCGAGAAAGATTGGGCAAAAACCAATGAGATTTTTAGTAAAAAATGAAGTTGAAACAATCCTGCCCAGCAAGAACCTTACTAACCATCAAACCATGACCAACCATTGATAGAATGCAACCATGGAATGAGGTGAAACAATAAAAAAATAGGGGTATGGTGTTGACATAAATCGATAAGAGAAAATAAACATATTGTTTTGCTTTAAATTTGAACACCCTTGAATCATCCAACGGAAAGAATAGCAGAAGGATTTAAAAAAATAATCCCCACTTACTTTAAAGCCCTTAGGGATCACCTAATAAACCAAATGAAAGAAACATGAATGCTCAAAATTTAAAACTGAGAAGTCCAAGGAGCGCTCAAAAAGTAAAACAATCCTATCTCGTAGCAAAATCTAGCCAAGGAACCCAACCTTCTTTTGACACACAACCCAACCAATAGTTGGAACCCTATCATTATTCTTAAGTCTCAAGTGTCATATGCATTAAACCCACACCTCTTATTATATGCCTAAGCCTAATGTCATGATCTTATACATTTCCACAGAAATACTTTTATTTATCTAAGGTAAAGCCGATCATCATGTTCATGCATCCCTTTCTTATTGAGAATTATGTACTTAATGAAAGGGACCCCTAGCCATTTATAATTACAAAAAGGTATCCTACCAAAGAACTGTTAGCTTTTGATGAAGTATGCTACAAGAAATGACAATCTCAAGATTAATAAAATATGGAGAGTAATTTTAGAATATGACTGAAGTATACTATAAATAGAAATGATGAAAATAATACAATGCAGCTATGGAGGAAATGAGCACTCCATGAATATATGCTAAAGGAATACATTGTATTCCATCACTCATGGAGTTTACTTTCTACACTACTACTACCTAGTGTGATATTTAATCACTTACTATGAGGCCCTTTATATAGGAATATGAGTTCCTTGACCAACACTCTACCTAGTTGTACAAGGGGACACCTTGCACATTGAGACTTGTGCATTTATTACATTATTTGAAGTAACTAGGTAACTTCTAAAGTAATATCCTAATATAACTATGTACCAAAGGTGGTACATTTACATGACCCAAATGATGTAATATATTCTAACACCCCCTATATTACATTATTTGAGTATTGAAGACTTTAGTCTTCAATATGGATATTCTTCTTATGAGTTGTCTTTATCAGGTTCTTCTTTAGTTGCTTCAATCTTCATATTATCACCTCTCGTATTTTCCAATCATCTATTCTTTAGCATCAGATGTTTTTTTATGAACTAATGATATCATGATTTTGCATGTCTTAAGTGGATTAGAATTGATCCATTTACTCTCCTTTGGATATTTGTATGACCTACTTATCTGACCTTCATGAGTATCAAACTTGAGCTCTTTGTTAGTAGATGCTTTTGGAATAATATTTTGAAAGTAAAAATCTATTATGTGTAGTAATATTTCTTTATAGATATTATAGTATTTGAATTTGTAATAACAGAAGAAAGATGAGTGATTTTTCCCTTCACAATATTTGCACAGATGGAAATTCCAAAATTTGATCTTCTCATGACTGTATTTATTGCAATAGGTGCACAATAGATATGTTCTGATTGCTTTGTGGTCTATCTTAGGGATATCATGTTTATCTATATCCTTGACTAGATACTTAAACCATATGTGCACAATTGAAGCTATTCCATCTTTACTTCTTTGTATGATGTCTTCTTGATCTATATTTTCTTCTCCCTTTTGAATGTGATCTTTTGTGTTTTCATTGATATAGTTATCATTTTTTTCATCAGTTAAATTAAAATGGATTTTTATCAAGGATCCCAAAACCTAATTACAACAAGTCATAAGACTATAAAAAAGGCCACAGGAAAGGACACCAAAATCCAAAGGAAATACATAAGGAATACCTTTTAGGATAGGCTTAAGGACAACCTTTTAGGATAGGCTAAAGGATAGCCTTAAAGGACAATTTTTTTTTTATTTTTACATTGAATTCTGGGACAAAACCACCCTATCAAGAATAGCCAAAAACACGTGCAAAAGGACCACCCAAAAAACACGTGCTAAGAATATTTTAAAAAAGCAAACCCAATCGAAAAGATTTGAAATAGGGCTAACCTGCCCACTAAAACAATTTGAAATTTCAAATTAGAAATTAAAGCAAAAAATACAAAAAATCTCGTCTAGGGATGCAGCAGAAGGATGCAACAATAGGGAATGACATCTTGAACAGGCCTGCAATAGGAACAACAACTAGGGTACTCCAAAGGCCATGAAATCATGTTACAAGGATAACTACTCAGATGCCAAGGGAGACTAAGGAAACAACAATGTAGACACGTGATCTAAGGGAAATGCTGGAAAGGCCCTAGGAAACCTCAATAGAGGAGCTACGAAGCATGAGCTAACACCTACAAGTGCAGGGCCCCACTGAATGCCAAGAAAAATGTAGCAAGAGCTTGAGATCAACCTCCAATGCCAACGATAAGCAACTTCAAAAATCTAGAAGAGGATGACCCACATGAACACAACAAAAATCAGCATAGAGACCCTCCACAAGCCACAAAAGGCTAAGAACCTGACATCAAATCTACAACCAAATATACAAAGAGCAACACCACAGGAATAAGCACAAGTTCCCATTCCAAGACAAAATATACTGTGAAGAGTTACCCATGAAGCCAAAAAACCCCAACCACCATGCACTACACCAGAAGAACCTTTGATCCTTAGCTCCAAATAGGACCCTACAAAAATAAGGAAAAGAATTCTTAAAAGAACTTAGGAATACCAAGGGAGGACCCAAGAAAAACTAGGGATATCCTAGAAAACCCTAGGGCCATCCCAGTACATAGAAACCAAAATGAAAACCCTACCAGAAGGCATGAAAATAGGCAGACAAGAGAATAAGGGACCTCCCAACCCAAGGAGATCATTTGCAACACCAACCAAGGAGGGAAAAAGGAGTTCTATGGAACTGTGACAGGACCTAGGGACATCCTAAAAAACCTAGGGATATCCCATATCATAGGCACCAGAAACAAAACCTCACCAAATAGCAAGGAAAGGGGAATAAAAATGGAGTAGTGACCTCCCACCCCAAGGAGATCATCTACAACACCTACCAACCGAGGAGGAAGGGCAAAGGATATGCCAAGAATCTAGGATAGGGCTAGGGATGGGCTGTAGGGAAGAGTACTTCCCAAGGAAGTCCCCTATTGGTGTAGTTATCATTAGTTTCATTAGAAGAATTTATTTTTTCATAGCTATTTGTTTCAAATGTTATTTCCCATATTATTAATTCTTCCTTTCCTTTTGTATTTTTCTTATTGTTATTCATTGTATTATCAATCATTCTTTTAATCCATATTGGTATTTTTCTCATTCCACTGCTGAATGCATTGCTTAATGTTCTACTAGTCATATTTATAGCTCCTTCGATTAGAGTGCTTTTGATAGTGCCTATATCTTATGAGGTATAATCTTCTAAATAGTCTACCTTATAACTCCCTGGTGATTAACTTTATAATCAAGCTAGAAGTTTTTGATATGTAGTATGCTTTTTATTTCCTCAGTATTTGTAGAATACTATATCTATCTCAAAAACCTTTCTTGGATTAAGGTTTTCTTTTTGTAGGATTTATCATGTCTCCCTAGTTGTTAGATTATGCTATATGATTGATAAAGTGCTTTTGGAAGTAATAGTTCAATCTTGATTTGATTTTGTAATGTTTTGTAAGTAACAATAATCAACTTTTATTACACCTTATTTCTCCTATTGAACTAAGCACTTTCTAATTTGAAGAAGTTCTCAAATTTGGATTTCTTTTACCCCTTTAATGTGTTTATGAGACAAGTATATTAATTTATTCCAACACCTATTAATATTTAATGAACTTCTTTCTATATCCCTTGATATTAATTATTTAATGTTCCTAAATTCCAATAATTTATTTTGGTGTAGTATTCCTTATAACTCCATAATTTGGAATATTAGAAAAGAATAATATTTGCAATAATAGGGTTTTAATTTTCTAAGTAGAAAACCTTATATCTCCAACTTTATTATTTTAAAATATGTAAACGTTCTTGAAATAGGCTTGCTTAATATGTTACTAATGCTTTATGAATGCTTTGCAATAGTAAATGAATTATATCTTTATAACTCTAGTGTCACTTAGACTTAAAGCAAGTAGATTAATATGAACTTTACCTTAGTAATACTTGGTATTCAATGTATTCGTTGAAAACTTTATGGATCAATATGTATCTACTTATGGATTAGTATTCCTTATGGCTCAACATATTTACTAATGACTGACGTAGAGAATTTAATGCTTTCTATATGGCATTGCGCTAGTATTTTCCTTGAATGGATCTTGGTCAAAGTATATTCTCCAATTGAAGAGAGCTAGAGTTGTTGGTAAATGATAGGCCATTAATGTAAGTTATAGTCTTTTTTACACTCCTTCTAAATGGTTCACATGCTCCTTTCTTAATTTAGCTTCTTGCTATGAATATACTTCTACACTTTTCAATGCTTTATCATGCTTTTGACTTCGATATTTCTCCCTCTAAGTTGAACTCTTTAAATAGCATGAATTCCTCTTTGAATTTTGAACAAGTGGTAATTATGAGTTAAAATAAATATAGATGTTGAGATTATTCCAATGCTCATTCCCTTTTGTAATTATAGAAAATATATGTAGCCTCCTAATGATTTTGTAATCACTCAAAGGAAGTCATTCAATTAGTCTGAAGTGGTGCTTAGTGTGTTCCTACCAAGTGGCACTACATGCAAACTCTCCCTCTAACATTTTATAGCTCATATATTCCTTGCCAAGGTTTGATTTGAGTGATTATCTTTGGAAGATGTCTTCTCCTAGCTACATCTTTAGTAGAGCACCTCTTATATTTGCTCTTTGATACTTTCAGTATGCTACCTTTGTTAATGTTGATGGTTGTGTGCTAGCTTCTCGTTCCTTCCTTAATAATATTGTTCTATTCACGTTGATAGCTATGTTTTATAAATGTAGATGATAATCACCCTTTATGCTATATATTTTCTTGTAGATGTTGATCAATAATGGCCTTATTATATTGGCCTTAATGTTGTAGGTGGATGCTTGTTCTAGAAACTCAAACCTATATATTTAGGCACCTCAAAATGTGAGCCCTTTAATGGCCCTTATCTTCTTCTCGAACTCAAAACTTATTCCTAGTGAGCTGATGGTCATGCTTGCAAACCCTAAATCAACTTCTCTTCTACCTCCATTGACGTGTAATTAATGTATAATACCTATTGTTTTGGTGTCTTGTGACATTCAATGCTTTTGACCTATTTTGGAGGTATATGGTACTCCAATGTATTATAAATAAGAGATCTTATTTTAACCAAATATCAGTGTATATTTTATCTCTTTTAGATGTTATTTCCTTCTTTGTTATGAAGGTTCCTCGCTATATAACTTGAGAATTTTTTATGCTTTCTTCTGGCTTATTAGATATGGCCTTTACTTGTTCTTATTATATTGAGAGTAGTGTATTGTTGCATTTATTTTTAGATAACACTAATATCTAATTGCTTGGATAGTTTAATAATAATAGATCCAAGCTAATATGCCTTTTTTAGAAGTAGAAATTTTTGCACTTACTTTTTTAATGGAACCCTAAGTGCACCTTGAATCTGAGATTCACCAAGTCTCGATTTGTAGCTTCCTTCAAGGATTTAATGGTGGTTTCTTTTAGCCATAAAAGGTTGTAGGTTTTGTGCACCAGATTGTGTCTCTAGACACTTTGATAGTATTTTGGTTTTGTGCCCTTGATCTTAACAATCAAAAAATACAAAACAATCCTTTAAGAGTAACTAGTTTAAAGAACAACTAGTATAGTGCAATGAATCAATAAAACCTCTAATTTAAATGCACTTTAATTCTAACCTTATTTCTCCTATACATAAGCTCTCAAAGTAGTTTCTAATGCACTTAATAATATTTGGAACTCTTAAGGGTAATTATAATTAACCCTTAAGTAATATGTAATTATTCACTCAATTAGTTTATAGGATGTAGTCTTCTTACTTTCTAGATAGATAATAGGTAG
This sequence comes from Wollemia nobilis, assembly GCA_028583015.1. Lineage (NCBI taxonomy): Eukaryota > Viridiplantae > Streptophyta > Pinopsida > Araucariales > Araucariaceae > Wollemia > Wollemia nobilis. The sequence goes on from JAQPPZ010002931.1 coordinate 163,744, forward strand.
ATGATATATTTCATTTCAAAATACATACAAATCCTATTTTAATGTGCAAATAAATATCTTTAAAGAACTATCTTTTGCACCTTCTTGAAGCCTGAAGTATGAGATCTTTTTTTTGCAACTTTAATCCAAATATGGTGCTTAATGATATTTGATGATGAACCCTAATTTAAATCTCAACTAATTGCTTCCAAGTTTCTTACCTTTAATGGATTTTGTAGATGATGTAGATCTTGGTGTTTAGATTCATCAAGTTGCTACCTTGTGATGATTGAATTCCACAAATTCTTGTTATCTACCCAAAATAGCTTATTACTTCACCAAAACATGGCCTTGAACCTTTTTTCTTGAGCCTAGGGTTTGGTGGCTTGATCCTCCAAATGATATTCTATTTTATGCTATAGATTCAAAGAACTTCTTACCTCTAAAATGTGCCTTCTTGCTATGAGAGGAAATCTCCAAATATCTTGTATTTGGTAGGATTCTTCTGTCTGAATCCTCCTTCAATATTCCTATTGAATTTTGATTTTAAATAGGGTCTTCTTCTCAATATTCTACATATATTGAGGTATTCTCTGGATTCTACCTTCTTTTTTGGGATTTTTTTTGGATGATGAAAATTATCCCAAGTCCTTGACTATTAGGATCTTTTCATTAATAGTGTATTTATCCAATGAGTTCTTTTAGGAACTCCTTTGATGATGCTTCTATAAGTTCTGCAACAAGGATCTCCAAGTCTTTTTCTTGTTTCTTATAGAAACCTCTCCAAGGTCTTTAGTCTTGTAGCTTCTCTAGTATTTTGAATGAGATATTTTATTCAATATTATCCTTCTGAAATTGTTGAGATAATATCCTTAGATGTCTAAATTTTGTTGTTTATTTGATTAGGAATAAGACTTTGTCAATCCCTCTATATCTCTTACGAGATTGAAATATTTCAAATTAAACATTCTATAGATCTCTTCAGATTCTTCTAGAATAGATCTCCAATCTTCTATTTCCAATGGGGTCTTTTTTTAGATCTTTTCAACTTCACTAGTTATTCTTGAAACTAGTGGTATGAGTTTTGTGTGGATTCCTGGTATTTATAGTCTTGTAGAAAGACTCTAGTTGATCTACAATTCAGAGTCTGTAATGGAGATCACCAATATACTATTTCATAAACTCTTCTATGGATTCTTCTTCTATATTTTTATTTAGGAACTCTTCTCTACATTCTTTTGGGATTTTTTGTAGAATTAAGGCTTCTATGGCCCTTTCTTCTAGATCAAGGCTTTTGTGGCATTTTCTTCTGGTACAAGGCTTCTATGGACTTTTATTTCTGTGCAAGGATTTTATGGTATTTTATTCTAGTGCAAGGTTTCTATGGCCTTTTATTCTACAATGTGAAGCTTTTCAATCTAGCAATGGATATCTCCAGTATCCAAACTTCACCATGACTCTTCTCCTTGAGTCTTTTCTGCAATGTCTTTTTTGTAACAAAGAACTAATCTCTACACGAGGAAATCACATTGACTTATAGATAATAAAGGTGAAATCCTTCTCTATCTATTATACGAAGTGTACCAACTTTTGAAAGTTAATTTTATGCAATAAAAAAAATTAGATTGTATTTAGCATGAAAAATCTAGATCTATAAATAGTCTTTACTAGTTGATTTGTCAAACTAGTGGGATGAATATATATTTTTTGAATTTAGTGAAACACTCCTTGAATGGCCACCTTGGTCTGAGAAACCATGACCAGGGGGTTCTACACCATCAAAATCACCCGATTCACGCCCGATCCTGACCACACCAACAAAATCAATTGGATTTTGGGTACCCGATGTGCATTTGGTATGGTGGAGATTCGAATCAGATACCTTCCTTGGAGGATTTCCCTACCCTTTCTAACTTACCTACAACATGGATACTAGTGGGATGAATGTTGATTATTGGTCTTCATGAGTTTTTTTGCAACTCTATGGAAAGACTCTACCTAGATGTGATCTCAGTATTTTTGAAACTGAGATTTACTTCAGTATTTGTGACTTTCCCTAGTCCTATCTATATTCATTGTGGATATGATACCACTATTATATTTTTATGAAGTATGCTATGATAAATTACAATAATAGGATTAAGAAAATATGAAGGAGAGTAATTTTGGAATATGACTGAAGTATACTATAAATAGAAATGATGAAAATAATACAATGCAAGTATGAATGAAATGAGCACTCTATTAATATATGCTAAAGAAAGTGTTATACACAATGGTGAATATTTATAATTGTGTGAATATTAGGATTTCCAAAATTGGAAATTGACGAATATGAAGACCCTCGACGTTGGCCCATTCACTTAAAATTTTTGGGGTCAATTTTTTCATAGGGTCAATTTTTTCTTAGAGACACCTAAATATATGAATAACATCTCTTCAATAAATATCATTTTTGAAGGGGATTCTATGAATGTCATCAATATTCTTAAAGGTTCTCAATCCCCTACATGGAATTTTGATGACTTGATAGAATAATCTAAAGGAACCTTGCAAAAATTTAAAAATGTCATTATTCAACAGTCTTGAAAGAATGTAATCATACCACTAACATCATGGTAAACCTAGTTGTAAATGTCAATGATATTGCTTGTGGAATTCTAATTTTTCTCAATATTTGGTTGATTGTTATATCCTCTATGGTGTCCATACTTCTAATGTGTAGTTCTCATGGGTCTTTCCATTGTAGACCCTCCCCTATGATGTCTTTGGGATTGTATCTCTTCTTGGTTTACCTCTTGTTGTTATCAACCATTCTATCAGTCTTAGTGTCAACCATCTCCCTTGTTATTTGGTGTTCATTTTCCCTTTTCACCTTCATGTTTGGTGTCATGTTATTATATTTATTTATGAGTGGACATTTTATATTAGGACCAATAATATCCCTTGTCATGCTCTATGTTGTCTTAACATGTCTACAATTTTTTGGTAAAGGTTTGGTTTCTAGCCCAGTTACCATTGTGGAATTAGTCCCTTGTGGCAATTGAAGATTGACTATGTGTGGGATAGTAAATTACTAGAAAGTTGGAATTTACCCTTTTACAATCACATTATAATGTTTATTTTCCTTCCCAAAGTGTGGAACTTAAAATTTTATTTCTCCCCTACCAAAGTCTACAATCATTCTTTGAAATTGATTCTCAAGCTCTTTGGTTTCTATCACTCTATTTTTTTCCAATTGTGGGTGGCCTTTTCAAATCCCACTCCTTGCACTCATGTGATGTACTTTTGCATGTCTATATCACCTACTATGTGTCATTACTATAGCACTATCACTTCCTCCAACCTCCTTTTTCAAATATTTTTAAAACCTTATATTTTGCTTATCATGGGTTTGGGTTTCTTACCCAAAATTAGTTGTCATCATCCAAACTAGATTTCCATGGTCCACCTCAAACATGTTTTCCACCACCTGACCAATCTCCATTCGTTTTTCAGCTTAAAAGAACTTCCTTCTTGCCAACTCACTTACCTAATTCTAAAAATTCTCTTCTATCATTGTGTGGTGCACTCTTCAAGGAGTTTTATTTGGTGTGTGTGATCATGGTCATATCAATCTAGTTGGTTTCTCGATCTTACCTAGCTCTAGATATTTTCTCATTTTAAATCATTGTCATCCTTTCTAGAGTGTGTGAACTAGCATTAATAATCCTTTCTAGCTTTTGATAATGTATGCTATGGGAGAAAGCAATAACAATATGTAAAATATGTAGAAAAGTAAGATAATGGAATTTTGCAAGAATGTTGAAATATGCTATTAATGGAAAGTTGTGAAAATAGTATAATACAATATAATGGAGGAAATAAATACTATAGAATTCGAATGAAAGCTACATTGTACCTATTCTCTACTCCATAGTAATATCTATCCTATAGTAACCTCTACTCTCTCTATATCTCTATATATCTCTATGGGACCTATATATAAGGAGATAAGTTGCTTTGCCCTTACTCTTCCTAACTACCTTTCCTATGACTCATGCACAAGTGGACTCCTTGTACATTTACATCATTGCACATTGAAACTTGTGCATTTATTACTTATCTCTCAAGTAACCTAAGATAATCCTCTAATCTAATAATCTACCTAAGTAGGTACATTGACATGTACCCTAATAATATAATATACTCTAAAAGCCCATCTATATTACATTATTAGGGTATTGAAGACTTCATTCTTCAATATGGATCTTCATATTTTGAATAGTCTTCAGCTTGATTTGGTCCTTTGTATTATCTTCGCATTGTGTGCCTCCTTGATCTGGTTCCTTTCCTTCTGTATCCTTGCTTTTAAATGTGGTTTTTGTATATTCATAGGTGGTTGTACTATCACTTGATTCTTGCAAGAGTATCTTATTTTTATCTTTGTCATTTTTATCATGAATAGAGGCTTCTGCATAAGTACTTAAGGCATCAAGATAAGATTTTGAGTTAGTAGAACTTGAAGTATGAATACTACATGAGGATCAAAATATTTTCTCTAGATATGATGCATTTATTTCTATTTTCTTTTTAAATGATTCTATCAATCCTTTTTGTTCTACGTTCTAATCCTTGTAACATTTGAACATAAGTAGTGCCATGTATAATATACTACCAAAGTCTAAAGGAATTTGTATGTCACTTTTTCTATTATCAATTGTTTCAATGAATCGAGCATGTAGATAATTTTTCATAGTTTCAAAGTTGTCTCTTAAGGCTTAACTATGAATCACTTTTGAAGTAAAGTCTAAATATCCTTCATATTTTATAAGTAAATTCTTTATTCTAGTTTCACTTGATCTATTCTTTCTAGTAGTAATGTTCATGTCATTGTTCATTGTATTCCTTGAGGTAGACATTTTCCTTTACATTTTAAGAATACTTTTGGTGGATCCTTTGTAGTGAACTACCTTATGTCTCCCTAGTTTAATGTATGTGAACCAGTTTGAAAAAAACTTTCTTAGATTTAGATTTTTTTTGGATTTCTTATATCTCCCAAGTAATTCAAGATATGCTATAGATTTTGATATAAATCTTAGCAATAATTAGTTCACCTCTTGAGTTGATTTTGCAATGTTTTGTAAACGATAATGATCAAATACTTATTTTCCTTATTTCTTCTAGTGCACTTACCAATTTTGAAGGAGTTCTATGGTTGGATTTATTTTGTCTCTTCAATGTGAGTATGAGATAAACATAATCAATTAGTTCCAACTCTATATGTAAGCAATAAATTTGTTTATCTATTCAATAATTTAATTTTCTAAATTCAAATTATCTATAGTTTGATGTAGTTTGCCTACTCCCTACTTTGGAATATTAGAAAATAATGATAGTAATATTTTTAAATTAATTTTAATTTACCAAGGTTGACAACCTTATATCTCCTACTTGATTATTGCAAATATTATAATACCTTGAAATATGAACTCGCTTTATAACTTACTAGTGCTTGGTTGATTTATATTATTCAAATGCAATAGTAAATTTAATCCGTATATTATTCACATTATAGCTCCTTTTAAACCTTAATTAAAAGCAAGTAATCAATCTAATATTACATTTATAATGTTGCACATACTATTCACTCCTCTATCATGTTTTTTTAGGCTGTATTTGCTATGCGATATACTTTGATCATTGCTCCTCCAATGAATCTTTTGAATGTGGTATTTATTGGACATCGATGAGAATTCAATGCTCTATCTTCAATGGATATATTTTCAAAGTCCTTGAACTCCTTTAATAGCCTTTGACCTTGCTATGTATCGATGCTTCAACGTTGTAGCTACGTGTTTCTTCCTTCACATTTGTGAATCCTATGTGTGTGTAAGAATATATTTAATGCTAGTTTATTAATAGAGGTGTCTCTCTCATGGATTTTTTGAGATGTTATACTCCTTATTGGTGCTTAAAACACATTGTAGTGAATTTTTAATCAATGCTCAAAGTTTCAATAATGATTTACTCCAACGTTCAAGAATTTAATGATTATTTATTGCCTCCAATGTTCAAATATGAATGTTACTATCCTTGTGCTCTTTTACACTCTAATGTGGGCGTTACTCTTTTTGGAAACCAAATGATGATTCAACACTTCAATATGAGCATGATTTCTTTTGTTGGGCTCCTTCATGAGAATGTAATATTTCTCTTATTTATGCCAAGTGGAACCTGCATGTGAATCTCTTCAACATTCTTCTACCTTTATATTTTCTCCAACGAATGTAAGTTTTTCTCTTATTTTTCCAATACTGACTGTTAGACACTTGAATGAGGTAATATTTCATGGCCTTTCCTTAGATTATATGTAAATTTCCACATTGTTATTCTACCTTGTTTTGCAATAGGACTGTAATGGTTGTAATACTTCCAATGTGACGATAGGTTGACAATTTTTATGGGAATTGCTTTGGTGATTGAATGGTGTTTCTAAACACCTAAAATTGATGCTTGTGAATCCTTGATTGGTTATTCTTCTACCTTTGTTTATTCGTCAATAGTAGATGTTGAATCCCTATTGTGTTAGTATCTTGAGACACTTGTTATTATGACCTCTTTTTAGAGGGTTATGGTGATCCAATGTAATATGAATAATAGATTTTATTTTACACCAAATTTTAGTGACCTCCTTATCTCCTTTTGATGTTATTTCCTCCTTTGATATGATAGCTTATCATTGTTTTGATAGATCTACTCCTTGTTGTATAGCTTGAGGACTATTGTAGATTAATATGAAGATTTTATTTACTTCTTGGATATGTTTACTTCTTTTCTTACGTATTAAGAGCAATGCGTTGTTGCCTTTCCTATTATACAACACTAGCATCTAATTCCTTCACTTGGATATCAATGAATACAAGCTAATAATCATGCAACTAGTATGCCTTGGATTAATATTGCACTTCTAATAAGCTTTAAGAGAAACTAATATAGTGCAACTGCAATATTCTTATTACTCCTTCAAAGTAACTTGTAATATGCACTAATTATAACTCTTAAATAATTCTCAAATACTCTATAATATATACAATCTAATGTAGTATTATTTAATTAATCAAATAGGAGGATGATATTTTTTATTTCTATTCAAATATGTCCAACTCCTTTTTTAATGTGTAGGTAAATAACCTTAAAAGAATATTTTTGTACTCTCTTGAAGACTGTAATATGATCCCTTATTCTTGCAACTTTTAATTCTAATAAGGTGCTTAATGCAGCTAAGTAATAATATGAATATGAGTGATCAAGTAATGGACCCTTTGCACCTAAGTTGCTTACCTTTAATGATATCTGAAAATGATGTAGATATTGATGTTTTGATTCACCAATTTACTGCTTGGAATGGTAGTAAATCACAACTATGAATCCTTCAATATTGCTATAGATTCAATATATTTCCTTTCTTCGAACGATCCTTCTAGCCTGCAAAGGAAATCTTCAAAATTCTTACGTTTGGTAGTAATATCTACCTCTTTTCTTCTTGTCAAATTCTAACTTTGATCCTAGCCTCCATCTCAAGAATATGAATACCTTGAGGTCTTCATTTTTCTCCTTTATGATTTGAATCTCCTTGCCAATTTTTTCTCCTTTTTGGACTTGTTGTTGAATGAAAATAATTGTCCTAAATCCTTCACTATTAGGAGTTTATCCTTGGTAGTGAAGTTCTCCAATGAGTTCTTCTAGGAACTCCTTTGTTGGCTTCAAAAAATTGTGCAATATGGCTCTCCAAGCCTTATCCTTGTTTCTTCTCAAGACCTATCCAAGGTATTCAATATTATAACTTCTTTGGTCTTCTCAATGAGACCTTTCCTTCAACATTCAGTTGTGGAAGTTTTGGCAATGAAATTTTCCTCTCGGATATCTAAAATATTTTGCTTCTGAAATTAGGTACATGACCTTGATAGTCCTTCTTAAATATTTCTAAGATTGGCAGTTCTTTCGAGATATTTTGTGAGTCTTCTTCAGCTTATTTTGGTAGAAGTCTTTAATTTGCTATCTAAAGGCTTCAATGAAGATCACCAACCTTGAATATTTTCTTGGAATCTTCTCTGGAGTCTCTTCCTTGAATATGGAACAAGACTTCTATGGATTTTTCTTCTTCTGTAATATGCGGGTTTGCAATAAGATTTCCCCCAAGTTCTTAGAATCTCCTCTTATTTCACTTGTTGCTTTTGGTTTTGTATTGCTTCTGAATAATATATTCTTCCTATCTCTCTGTAGGAAGCTTCGTGTATTTTTTTGAGTCTCTTTTTTCCTACAACAAAATATTAGGACTATAATGGAAGAATTTCTAAATGATGAATCTTCACTAGTTGATTTGTCAATCTAGTGGAATGAATGTTGAGTCCTAGTCTTCATGATTTTTTTGCAACTCTGTGAAAAGAATCTAGCCAAATGCAATCTCAAAATTTTTGGAATTGATATTTGCTTCTCTCTTATCAATATCTCTCATGACTCTCCCTATTCCTATTTGAACTACCATGTCTTTGATACCATTGTTAGCTTTTGATAATGTATGATATGGAATAAATCACAAGATGTAAAATATGTAAAAAAATAAGATAATGGAATTATGCAAGAATGCTAAAATATACTACTAATGGAAAGTTATGCAAATAGTGCAATACAATATAATGCAGGAAATGAATACTCCATAATTCTAATAAAAAATATATTGTACCTATTCTCTACTCCATAGTAATCTCTATCCTATAGTAACCTCTACTATTTTTATATCTTCATATCTCTCTCTTTATTGGGCCTACATATAAGAAGATAAGTTTTTTGGACCTTTCTATTTCTAACTACATTTGATGTGAATCATGCACAAGTGGACTCCTTTTACATTTACATAATTGCACATTGACACTTGTGCATTTATTACTTATTCCTCAAGTAACCTAAGATAATCATCTAATCTAATAATATACCCAAGATGGTACATTGATATGTACCCTAATAATTTAATATACTCTAAAAATCCTAGTTTACTTACTTTTACCCTGTGTGATACCTTATCTACCTGAACCCCATTCACTAGGTCCTCCTTTTTTTACAATTTTTTGTCCCTATATTGGCCAACTTTGTGTTTGCAAATGATTGAAGGTGAATCATGTCTCAAGCCTGAGGTGCTCTATTTCAAGAATCTTGTTGAAGAAATATTGGAGGATGTTTTCCTCCTCCCCTTTCTTAGACTATTTGAAAAACATGATTTAGATCTCTCCAAGGAGCTTGTCTACACTTGGGTTCATGATTGAGTTTCTTTCAAAGGTTTGACCTTCATGGTCAACCCTAAAATCATCACTGAAATAAATGAGTTCTTGGGTGATGGAAAATTTGTGCAAAGGGAGAAGCATTCATTCATTCATGAGCTTTAATTGTTTAGGGATAAGGTAGAAAGCTTCAGTAGAGATAAAGGTAGTATTGTTTGTGACTCCCTTCCCAAGCCATGGGATAAGGTGATAATCCCCATTATTAAATACTTCATGGTTGATGGCTATACTAATATATTAAGAAGCTTTCATTTAGAATTTCTTCATTGTATAAGAGGCAAAAAAAGCATAACAATTATCTCTTCAAGTCCATGGAGAGATCTATTCTCAATGTCTATAAGAGGTCTTCCTCATTTATTATCCACTAGGAACTCCACCAGATTATTTACAAGCATATTCTTCAAATATAGACTCCTTTGGTGGCTATAAATCTCATTCCCAATAGTCTTGAGATTGAATTGGGATATATTGTCAACAATATTGCTCTACCTCCTAAGTTGGTAGTCAACAATAGTATTGAACCTTTTGCAGGTGATCTTGGTATAGGGCCTTCCATGGGTGATCTCTGTGGAGGGCCCTCCAATGTGAGCCACTCTCTTGACCTTGAACTCAAGACAGAAGAAGAATTTCCAAAGTCTAGATCTGAGGGGTAGAGAAGGTTTATTCTAATCAAATCCAAAGGAGGTAAAAGAAAGGGGTCCCCATTCACATTGAGACTAACCAATTCTTGAATTCTATGGTGAATCCCTCCTATATTTTTAATAAAAATAAGTGAAAGAAACTTCTCTTTGTGGCAAGGTTGCACTTCTAAGAAATTTTCTTGTACCCCCAAGTACTCTCTCCACATCTCTTGGTTCCCTCTCACAATAAAAGATGGCTACTTTTAGGCCCTAGAAGATATTATTGGGGACATAAAAATAGCAGCCAACATGAGCACTACCCTGATCCAACAAGTGAACACTCTCCTAGAAGAATTCAAGAAAATATTTGGAGACATTGATGCAAAGGAGATAATGGACCCTTCTGATGGGATGACTGATGAATAGCCTGGCCTGAGGCATCTCTTTTTGTTCTAGTCTTATTGCTACTTATCCACTTGTTTCTTTTTATGGGTTTTTTGGTTAGTTTGTGAGGTTCCCCTATCTTTCTGGTTGTGGGAACTTTTTGTGTCCCCTTTTTCATTGTCATTTTTTTCTTTCCTTAGGGAGCTTGTATTTTTCTCTCTTAGTGCTTTTCTTCCTAGTAGGGATCTTGTCTTTTTATCTCTTAGTGTTTTTCTCCATTATAGGGAGCTTCTCTAGCAAGACCTTCTTTTGAGGTATTCTCCATTTGTAAAAAGGTCTAAGGATCCTTTCAAAACCCATTCCTCAAATGAATAAAAAACAATAAAAAATAAACACATAGGATTCACACTATGCCTCTAAAACCTCAAGTGTGGGTGTGCATTTCACATGTCTATAATGGACAATTTATTTAACATTGCAATTTATGTATTTCATCATTGAATTTATTTATTACATTATTTTTTATTTTTCAATTGAAGTAGAATGCATGTTTTTGTGTTATTAACCATCATGACTACCAAACCAACAATTTTGTAGAGGGTAGGACCCTCTTCTAAGGTTTATCAATGCTAGACTCAATGGGGGTTGATAAGGTTATCATAGAAGGGGATTATTTATACATAATCAATATCCTCACTGAACAGGTTTCACCTAGCTAAAATATTGGTAATCTTGTGGATGAATAAAAAATATTCCTAAGAAAATTTGTGAACTACTAAAGCAAGCAAATTTATAGGTACAATAACAAGGTACATATTTTCTTTCTAAAATATTTGTAATCTTGTGGATGAATAAAAAATATTCCTAAGAAAATTTGTGAACTACGAAAGTAAGCATATTTATAGGGACATTAACAAGGTTGCAGATTTTCTTGCCAATATCAGAGTTCAAAATGAAGGTATGTCTATCTGAAAAGATAATTCTTCGTAAGACTTCATTTCTTTGGCAAGAAATGATATTGCCTAATTAAATGATAATAAATGATTCTATTTTCTTATTCGGTATTTTACTTTGTTCTTGTTGGATCTGGAATTGGTGGATTTTATCTGTGGTTGCTATCATGTTTTGTTTGTTTGTTTGTTATCAGTCGTTTCTCCCATGATTCTATTTGCGGGCTCAGTTATTTCTCTCATGTTTCTATTGTGGGTTAGGCCTTCCCCTATGCTTTGGTATTTTTCTTGGATGTTCTTAGGGCTACTTTTTTGGTCATGTTTGTAAATTTGTAAAAGGTTTAGAGACTTTTTCAAGATCCATTTTTTTCTACCTAATAAAAAAAGTATAGATAAATAAATTTAACTCATCCTCACTCAACTCTCTAACACTTTATCAATGTAACTACATCCAATATTTTTGAACATGTAATTTTAATATTTTAACTAGATTCTCATGTTTTTTGTAAGGAAATGTTATATATTGTATCATGAAAATATTATAAATTTTAAACATTGTAGGGGAGGAGTGACGAGATATTGTATCTTAGAAATATAACATGTATAACTCCCATTACTCTTTAACATTATTCATCTTTGTGAATAGATCTTTATTTAACCAAACATTTTATCTCTTACAATGAATATTGTAATAATATGTTTATGAAATTACATCTCAAAATGTATGTGTATTCTCTAATTTTTAATGTTCTTTCTCTTTTTTCATGTTAAAATTTGTTTGACATTTTCTTGCTTTAGGAAGTATATAATATTATAAAAATATAATTGATCAATTTAATGCTTTTCTTGAAATTGTTTTATCAAAATAAACAACTCTTAAAAATCTATCATTTATAAAAAATGAATTTTTTATTTTTCTTCTTCTTACATCAAAACATCCGTAATATTTTTTTCTTCATCTTTAATTTTCTCATGATCTTGGTTAATCTTACTCTTCAACTTATGTTCATTTACATCAAACCTATTAAGAAAATACAATACTTTTATATTTATTTAATAATATTAAACACTTTAATTAAGAAAGTATTTTTCACTATTTAGATAGGACATGATTTAACATGCATGTTTTTCATCCATTTTATTTTTAATTGGTAAACAATATTAGCAATGCTATCTTTTTATGGTTTATTTTCACTTATCTTATTAGCAATTATGAATGTCAATAGGTTTTTAGATTTTCATCTCATACCATTTGATTAATTCAAGTGGATTTTTATATAAGTTTTTAGTAACATATAATACAATCTAATCTAATCTAATATTATATATATATATATATATATATATATATATATATATATATATATATATATATATATGAGAGTTGGTTACAAATACACTAAGTAGCATATAATATTAAAACATATAAAATATTTTTATTTACTTTAAAATTAAATTTAAAAAAGTTTAAATATTAATTATATATAAAAATAAAAATCAATCAACCATACAAATAAACATATATTTTTAATTCTCTAGAATTATTGCTTTTCTTCCAAAAACATAATTCTCTAGCCTTAATTAATAAAATGATTGCACATTTAAATAATAAAAAATAAAAATAAAAACAAGTATGAGCAATAAAGCCTCCTGCCATAACAACAAAATAATATAAGATAAAGATATATGGAATATAAATAACGCTATTACATCTCTCGTTTGTGTAAAACTTAAAAAGCAGGTTTCTAAATTTTATTTAATATCCAGGTTTCTGAAACTATTTCAAGATTAAAGGACAAGTTTTAACAATTTGGATCATCACTACCACAACATTTGCGACAACATTTCTTAATTCTCTTGAATGACACAGCGCAGCAAACACAATATTGTAATACTTTTTCGTTGTGAGACACACTATTATCTCGTATGCTTGCAGATTCTGCAAATAAATGACCTTTGCCTCCTCCGTCGTATTCTCCTTCTTCAACGGAAACACAGAGTAACACCAAGTTCAAACAAATCAAAATTATCAGAAAACATGACTTGCTAGTTGTTGCTGCCATCCTTTTAGCAAGAAAAATCTCTGATCTGCAATATCTCTTCTTGACATCTTTCAAATAAATGATTATTTATAAGCAGAAAAATGCGTAGAAAGGTGAGCAACACATAGACGTTGGAAACCAAAATAGCAAAAACTTGCTGTCACGTCAGTGTATATTAATTTTCATGTAAAAATGTGCTACGTGCCACGAAAGAATGCATTTGCACTTTATGTTTGAACCCACAATTCCATGTAGAAGTCATAATAATCATTATTATCCTTTTTAAACTTTTACTTTGCAATCATGAAAACTGCATCAAAGACCAAACTTTTACTTTGCAATCATGAAAACTGCATCAAAGACCTTTGGATTATAAAACTTATTTGTTGTCCAATAATCATAAGCATTCTTTTGTCATTTACAATGCAACTTGAGGGATTGTATCATTGAATTCTTAGAATAGAAACCTACTATCCATGTTCATGGAGTCTAAAGAAAATACTTTATTTATTTATTTATTTATATATATATATATATACTAACAATCAAATATAAGGTTCGAGGTGTACATCAATTGGTTCATCCAAACCCTATAAGGGGCCAAGGTCCAAGGTTCAAATCTCGGGCCTCGTACGCTTGTCCCTTTCCTGATGTTTTTAGCAGCGTAAAATGTTTAAAATGATTATGGCATGGTGGTTATAAGGGCGGACTGCACGAAGATCTGTGTGGAACTTCTGAGGCGGACAGAGCATAATTTTGTGGCGGCCATAAAACCTGGACAGCCTGCCCGAATTCGTGGCGGGCTACCAATTCCACCATGTAAATTCAAAAAAAAAAAAAAAAATCAATATTGTCTTTATAACACAATCAATAACTCTCTTCACTTTCAATTAGGTCTTGCTCTAGCTTCTTTGGGAGTTATCACTTCCTTGGTAGCTCAACACATGTATTCTTTACCTGCTTATGCATTCATAGCACAAGACTTCACTACCCAAGCTGCATTGTATACTCATCATCCTTGGACTCATTATGACAAGGGCATTTGCTCATGAAAGTCTTTCAAAGGAAAAAGCAAGCATATTAGATTCATCAACCATGGAATCGGATGAACATGCAATACAATCTATAGGTGAAACAAAACCATAGTCATAGAAAGATCAGATATTAGATTCACTTAGACGGGTAGCAAAATAACCAAAAGACTTGACAAGGAGTCTTTTCAAGCACCACATGATGACAAATAAATATCCAAAGAAATATAATCATAAAAGCTATAAATATTTAACAACTCACTATAATCGACATGAATACACTAATGACTCTTATTTACTATTTATTTGATTTATCATTAAGAATTACCAAAACATGGATAAATATGAAATACAAGGTGTCTTATTTATGCACCTCACAAAATAATATCATTTCTTTGACTGTTCATGCTATTGTCATATTGATAATGTATGTTTCATATGTGATTATTTCACTCTTCAAATTTAACAATATTTGGTTAGCATACATCATACGGTGATAAATCTCTAGAATAACTTAATTTTTTACTAGATCATGCCATTACAATGAGTTTAGTATATTATTCTTTATAACGTAAATTTATGAGCCACACAAAATTATTCAATACTTACTACCACCATCAATTCTTCCACATTTTATCTAAATTTCAATTTAATATTTCACTAATATCTTTATATAGTTTAATACAAAAAGTCTCATTTTTTTAATAGTTTAAATACATAAACATTTGAAATATTTTCTATTAAAATTGAAAAATTACTTCTTTATCAAAATGGAATAAATTAATATATTTCCAAGAGAGTATTTGTGAATGAGATCTAATGATTCTCGCTAAAAAGGGCCAAAATAATGTTTTTTCAAGATGCACTTGTCTCAAGTTGTCATGCATATATACTAGGTGGAATATCATTACCCATATGATATGATGGAGATTCATATGCCTCAAAGATTAAAAAATTTTATGATATTATTGCTAGTGTCATTACCTACTAATATCATTTGCATTAGCAACCATGGAAACAAATTCGTTTGACTTGGAAAAGGGTCAAGAGAGGCCTTAGTGAGTTTTATTTCTAATCTAACTCTTAACACTATATTGAAACAACTAGATCTAAAGTCACTCTCAATATATTTTATCCCATTTCACTCTAAAGTATAATGGAAAATCCTATGAAAGAATATACCATGAAAATTCAAAAATATTAGAAATTATTGCTCATATATTCACCTCCTATATATGTCCTTAAATACTTAATATTTATTTTCTTGTTGATTCTATACCAGTGCTTTGAACTCCTTGAATCTCTTAAAAGCCTCGTCTTTATTACAAATAGCTCACAATAACATATACTAAGAGAAATAACCCATAAGAAGAAGAAATTACTTATTATTAGAAAGATATGGTATGCACATGGGTCCATACATATCATTGCAAATGAGCTCTAGAGGTCATATGACACATCTTGTTGCTGCTTTTAAAAAGGATTCTATATGATGCTTTCCTAAAACACATCTCTCATAATCATTATTGGGAGCATAAATGTAAGAAATTCTATGACCAAAGATATGATAAATCATTTACCTCAATGACTTATAGTCAAGATGCCCAAGTCTATGATGTCATTGCTAACCCTTACCATTCACTTGTGCCACTGTGAGCATAAAATGTTTATTTTAAGAGGAAGAAGTAGAATGAATTAGTTTCTTTCATAGGCTATACATATAATATAACTCATCCCCATATCCAAATTAAACTATCTTAAGTCCATAAATATTATTTACCACCCATCAATTATGTGAGACTTTTACCCTTTTGTTTAAGTGGGTGCTGCAATATATAATTAAACTATTAGGGACTCTAATAGGAATATGAAGAACATCATCAAGTGAAGAAGATAATATCCTAATAACAAATTGCTATATGTAGTTGAGATACCACCTAGGGGTAACCATTATCTTTTTGTATCTATATAAGACCAAAATGGGGCAAATGAGCTCATTTGTGCATGTTTGGCTTAGGAATTTGAGAGGTGAGGAGTAGGAGTGTGATTTTTTTAAGAAGAGTGCTATAAAAACATCTAACCATCACCATGAGCCAGCCATAAGGGTCACCAAGCGGCAGAGTCGGTGCGAGATGGGTACGGGCCGCATTTTCTCTTTTCCTTTATTTAATCTAAAATCATAATTTCTTGTTATTTTTTTATGAAATACACTAAACCATGGTTAATGAACCATAATTATAGTGCAATGTAGGAACACTAGCTGTTATTTGTAGTTGAGATGCATTTATTTTTTGTTTTTATGTTATTTTCTTGCATTTTTAGGGTTGTTTTAGGGGTCAAATTGACCAAATTTTAGCCATTTTGGGGGTCGTCCCTTAGAGGGATGGTCACTGGTGGTTGTCCTTGGGTGGGACGACTGCCAAATTAGGAGCCATACCTTGGTGGTACGGCCAAAAATGAGGCCAAAAAGAGGCCCTTTTTAGTGATTTGTTTGACATTTTGGACTATTTTTAATGCCTTTTTAGGGTATTTTTGACACCTAGTTAGTTTTTTCAGGTTGTGAAGAGTCGGTATTGATTTTTGGATCTCTTTAAGGTCACTAGGGACATGCTAAAAGAGTATGACTACCAATGGCTCAAATCCATTGACCTTAAGTATATGACACGTTTAGAGACTATGGTGGGTGACCACACTTATTTGATAGCTTTGATAGACCTTTGGGATCCTTGCACCAACACTTTCTATTTACCTACAAGAGAGATAATAATGACTTTAGAGGTTGTCTATCAGATATTGTGTATTTTGATAGAGGGATGCCCCATCGGATCCACTCACCGATATTTATGAGATACAGTGATGCAAAAGTACTTTGGAAGACGCTAGGAGGAGGCAGTGAGCGGCTTAGTCGATAGAGGGATATTAGTAGAGTCATGGTTTTGGGTTGATGTACTAGGTATTATACATTCCTTGTTGATGAATTTGATCTCCATCATGTTACTTCCAGACTCATCAAGATCTAGGTTCCCTTGGAACCTAATAGAGTTGGTTTTTACATTTGAGAAGTGCATTGAGGAGGAGCTTATAGTGATGGTTTGGAGTCCTACATTATTGGAACAACTATATGATAAATTATATGAGATTCACTCCTATGGGTGGAAGTGCTTGGGTTGCATTTTTCTACTATAGGTTTTGGGATGGTAACATATTTTAGTGGACCAACCATGGGGATTACGTTGGATGACTTGAACACAACTTACTGACAAGGACATAGGCTATGGGATATTGTGGTAGAGGTTATGGGAGATAGGTCAAAGCTGTCACTTTGTAGGTGAGGTTGAGCACTATGTAGAGTCCTTTGCATGACTTAATGTAGAGGAGATTATTTGGAGACCTTATGGATATTTTCCAGTATGGGCTGAGGCTGTGACATAACTACACCATGTGAGGTGAGCTAGATGGATATTTGGGTGACACAATACTAAACGAGAGTATTTTCCTTATGCTCAAGTCCTATGATAGTTTAGACTATGTCAAGGGTTTCCTAGTAAGCCAATGATCTACCATCTTTGCAAGGCTGAGAGGACTTTTAGTTGGCCTATAGTGGAGGCCTTGGGAGAGGAGTTAGACCCTATAGTAGACATCTATGAGATAGATGATGTTGGGATGATAAAGTATGACTCTTGGTGGGTGACACAACAATGGCAAGGATAGGGGCCTCTGGGAGGGACTATAGCTACAATGGTAGAGGAGGCACCTAGGGATGCTCTAGAGGAGGAGGGTTAGGAGGACTCTCCAGATGATGAGGAGGTAGACATAGGCGAGTGATATGTACTTCACCATGTAGTGGATGAGTGGGAAGAGCTCCTAGACTTAGGGGGTCTACAGGGTGACTTGGATGAGGTCGACTTTAAGGATCAGGGGATGCAGGAGTAGCTAGCAACATGGTATGCTATAATTATTGAGTTGTAGGGTGATCTTAGTAGAGTTCAATGGAAGCATGCAAAGGAGACAACTCTCCTATGAGTATAGGTGTAGAGTGCATAGGCTAAGATGGAGAGGCAGGCAACCTTGATAGCTACTCTTCAAGCACAAGTTGGGACACGAAGCCCTATTTATGAGGGATATAGTAGTGGCGAGTTATCCAAGTTGTAAGAGGGGATGACACAACTTCAGCCCCTAGTGGTGACCTACTAGACTCGTTGCCGATATGATCAATATTATATTGAGCAACTGGAGGATGAGATAGTGCACCTTAAGGGGTGCATACCAGACCACTCATTTGCAAGGAATCACACCAGAGTTATAGGAGAGATACATGACAGTATTATGCATGGATGGGGTATCCTAGCTCTATGTGGAGGTCATACAAGGTAGGTGGTACTAGATATAGGAGTTCATGACTAACTTTGATTGAGGATAGGGGTGAGTGTCACAACACCAATCCTACGTGACCATGGTTTTTGAGACTCTATGGTTCTCTTTTTGGTTTTTTTTGGACTTATGAGGTATGAGGATCCAATTTATTATAGTCCATAGGTAGTAAATGGATGATGATGTAGTTTTTGATTTCATTCATATATATATATATGATTTTTTTTGTTATCATCATGTGATGCTTACTACTTTTATGAGATGTATGTAAAGCTTATATTTTCTTTATGATGTTATGATGGATGTCTAACATGGATGCATGCATTTATCTTATGATGTGATTTGATGATATATATATGTATATGCATAATGCAATGGATGATGTTTTTAATTTGTACAATGTATTATGATTACTAGTTGACACATTAGATACTAGCACCATAGATTGTACAAAAGTTATATTTATTATTTTCATGTTATCATGACACTATGTAATGACTTGTGAACATGTATACTAATAAACATGTGATGGCATGATATGAAATGGAATGAATAGGATAATATTTTATGATATTTTTAGGATTTTTAGGAGACTCAAACACTCTAGTTATCTAATCAAAAGTTGTATAATAACCATGCAAGAATTTTTAACAAGGTATAATTCTACTAAGATAACCAAGATAATCAATATCCCTGTGTGTGCATGTGATTTCATTACTATGATAACACATAAATATACCCTAGCACCAAACATGATTGATTCAACCCATCGGTACTAGAGATCACCCTGTGAGTCTCATTATCTTGAGTTTTGTACTTAATTGGATTAGACCACTAGATAGTATAGGCTACAAAAATCTAGCTCATCCATATGCAAACATTGGTCTGGACACAAGCAAATTGTTTATATATTATATATATCATCATGCGTAAGGATACCGCCATTTCCAAGCAGGCTTGATGCCACCCAACCTGTAATGAGGATCACCTTATGGTTCTTGAATGCTAATAATTACAGGGATTCAAGTTCAAAACTCCGTTCTTTTATTTTAAATTTGAATTTTTCAAGGGAGTTGCTCATTTTTTTTATGGTGAGTAAGGTATTTTGGTAGTGATGAGAACCACTATTTATTTTGCTTTTTCTTATGGTAAAAACCACTGTTTCTTTTTGCATATTGTGAAGTGATGATAATCACTTTTTATTTTTCATTTTGGATAATTGCCCCAATTTGGTGTGAATCAAGGGATTTTGAATTTTTTTGATAGGGAGGAACTTGCCCTTTTGTCAATTCTCAATATCTTTGAACCAATCACATAGGGGTATGAACGAGATAAACTTTTTCACTTAAAGTAACTTAGACCACTTTTTAGGTTTCATATTTCCTTGTGATAGACTTAGATTTATTAATGTGAAAATATGTTGGTATTTTGATGTATACAAGGTATAATCTAATAAGGATTCTACATTATAAAAAATCATGATATTTTTCTACAAAATATGAAAAGAAAACTAGATATGGCTGAGTGACCAAAAACCTTAACTATGTCTTACAAAAAAATGGCTAAGTTTCGGGAAACAGACATAATATGGAGTGTAAATGTAAATGATACATGTAATGTTAATAGGTGTCAATATTAACATATGATAATAGTGAATTTAATAGATGCCTATTATATAGACCTAGTGCTAGACATGTATGATCAATTTCTAAGAATACACAATACAATGATGAGCATGCCTAATGTAATTGATGTTGAAATGCAAAATTTTTATACTTTTAAGATTTTAATGATGCTTTTGTATTTTTGATATATATTTGTATATACAGGTTGACCAATGGGATTAATAGATGCCATTGGGTATTTTTGGGTGACCTAGATGGTTGTAGACTGCCTAAGAGCATTTTAGGGTGACCAAATGGTCTAGAGATGCCTTTAGGGCATTTTGGGGTGATCTATATGGTCGTAGACCACCTAGGAGCATTTTAGGGTGACCAAAGAGCTTATAGATGCCTTTGGGGAATTTTAAGCTGACCTAGATGGTCATAGACCACCTATGAGTGTTTTAGGATGACCAAAGGGCTTATAGATGCCTTTGGAGTATTTTGGGGTGATCTAGATGGTTGTAGACCACCTAGGAGTATTTTAGGGTGACCAAAGGGCTTATAGGCACCTTTGGAGCATTTTGAGATGACCTAGACTGTCGTAGACCACCTAGGAGCATTTTAGTGTGACCAAAGGGCTTATAGATACCTTTTGGGTATTTTGGGGTGACCTAGATAGGCGTAGAGTACCTAGGAGCATTTTAGGGTGACCAAAGAGTTTATAGATGACTTTAGAATATTTTGGGGTGACCTAGATGATTGTAGACCACATAGGAGCATTTTAAGGTGACCAAAGGTCTTATAGATGCCTATGGGTAATTTTGGGGTGACCTAGATGGTCGTAGATCACCTAGAAGCATTTGAGTGTGAGCATAGGGCTTATAGATACCTTTGGAGCATTTTGGGGTGACCTAGATGATTGTAGACCGCCTATGAGCATTTTAGGATGACCAAAGAGATTATAGATGTCTTTGGGGTATTTTAGGGTGACCTAGATGATCGTAAAATACCTAGGAGTATTTTAAGATGACCAAAGATTTTATAGATGCCTTTTAGGTATTTTGGAGTGACCTAGATGGTCATAGACAACCTAGGAGCATTTAAGGTGACCAAAGGGCTTATAGATGCCATTACGGCATTTTGGGGTATGGTCATAGACAACCTAGGAGTATTTTAGGGTGACCAAAGGTCTTATAAACACCTTTGGAACATTCTGGGGTGACCTAGACAGTCATTGACTGCCTAGGAGTGTTTTAGGATGGGCATGGTGCTCTACGCATGAAAATGTCTCAAGTGGATGATATTCAATGGTTCAAGCTCTTCATTTCCTTCAATAAAGACTAAGAAATAAGGTTTAGGTCCAATATGACTAGTAATGATGTATGGACCTAACTAGTTTACCATAAATTTATCCCATAGATGGAGTGGTAAATTTGAGTTTTTCTGGTTCTCTTTCAAAACTAAATCACCAACCTAAAATTCTTTATGATGGAATTTCATGTTGTAAGCTATCTTGAGACACTCTTGATAAATGTGTAGATTCTCGAGAGCATTTACGCATCATTCATCAAGTAGAGTTAGTTGACCTATATGATATTGGCACATAGTATCATCATCGATGGACTCCTGCATGGAGATGCGTAGTGACTTGATTTCTAACTCTAAAGGAATGACAATCTCAGCACCATACACTAGTGAAAATGGAGTTGCCCTAGTGGAAGCACGAATACTAGTGCGATAGGACTAAAGGGCAAGAGGTAATTGATCGTGCCAATCTTTATGATTTTTCTTAATGGTTTTCTTTAATATTGTAACTACTATTTTATTAGATGCCTTTGCTTACCCATTAGCTTGTGGATAATAGGGCATAGAAAATATGTATTGTATATTATATTTTGTTGTTAAAGCACACACATCCTTATTCTTAAAGGGTGTCCCATTATCTAAAATTTTCTCGAATGGAATACCAAAATGACATATGATATTATGCAATATGAACTCTACAATGCTATGATTTTATGCAATATGAACTCTGCAATACGAGGTCCAATCATCATGGTAATGGGAATTGCTTCCACCCATTTTGTGAAGTACTCAGTAGCCATAATGATAAATATGTGATGGACTGAGGAGGCAGGTGAGATTTTCCCAATTAAATCAAACCCCCATTGTAAAAATGGCCAAACCGATTGAATCAGTTGTAAGGCTTGTGAAGGTACGCATGCCAAATTTACATGATGTTGACACTTTACACACTTCTTTATATAAGGGCAAAAATATTTCTCTAAAGTTGGCCAATAATAGCCCATGCAAATAATGCACTTTGCAATGGCCATATTGCTGAAATGACCACAACATGTACCATCTTGTGCTTGGGCAATGCCACAAGCTGACTCTTGAGAGTCTAAGCAACAAAGAAGGGTATCTTCATAACTTTGACGATACGTTATGTCTGCTAACAAGACATACTTTGCCATATTTTGCTTAAATACTCATTTTGTGGCATGCGACAATCCAAAAGGAATACTTTCCAGTTTTAAATAATCTTTAATTTGTATGGCCTAGTCTTGTTTTACAAAATCCTCAATTGTATGAACTATGTAGTCCTTTTGACATTCCTCTCATGCAAATGTTGATTGTGAGCAAACTTGTAGATATAGCGTTGTGCTAGTATCAAAAGGATTTTGAGGGAACAATGTCCCCAAGCTGTATTTTTCAAATAATTGTGTATTTGAGATAACCTTTTGTGTGAAGGCTCAATCTATCATGTGGACTCTAGGTATGGAGTTAATCTCATCATGTTGCATCACATATTGTGGGAGTGTTTTCACTTGAATAGTCATGATATCATCAGATGATTTCTATGAGATTAATGACCCTAAGGATGCAATTGTATTTACAAAATGATTATATGAACGAGGAAGTTCCTCAATATCATACCATTCTAACTTTTCTATAATTTTATCCACTAGGGATTTATAGGCTTGTAAGACTGGCCACCTACATTGGAATATTCCTTTGACCTGATTAACTATGAGCAAGGAATTGCCAAAAATATTTAGATTTGTTATTTTCATGGTGATTTTCATTTGAAGGTCTATGAGAAGGGCTTCATACTCAGCATTGTTATTGGTGTACGAGAAATCAAGTTTAAATGAAAGGGGTATTGGAGCCCCTTGTGATGTGAAAAAAATAATTCTTGCACCACCCCCTTGCTCACACTTAGAACCATCAAAAAACAAAGTTATGTTGGCCTATGACTTAGGCTCTTTATGATCTGATGATTCTAAGACATGAAATACTCCCTCATCGAGAAGCTCTATAGTGAGAGGTCGGTCATCCTACTTCATACTCGGTGTTGTTATTGGTGCACGAGAAATCAAGTTGAAATGAAAGGTGTATTGGAGCCCCTTGTGATGTGGAAAACATAATTCCTTCACCACCCCCTTGCTTGCACTTAGAACCATCAAAAAACAGAGTTATATTGGCCTATGACTCAAGCTCTTTAGGATTTGATGATTCTAAGACATGAAAGACTCCATCATCGATAAGCTCTATAGTTGGATGCTTTTCATCCTAGAGAGGAGCTTTTGCTAGTTGATCAACTATGATCTGTCCTTTAATTGATTTTTGTCCAATGAACTCTATGTCAAATTCCATCAAAAACATTATCTATTTTGTCATGTGACTACTATGATATGTTTGACTCATCATGTAATACAATGGATTCTCTTTTGATACTATATATGTGGTATGATTGAGCATGTAATAGCATAAATTTTTAGTGGAAAAGACCATTGCTAAGCATAGCTTCTCAATGTATGCATATTTTATCTCATAGCTAACCAAGGTGTAACTAATATAATATGTAGCATGTTCTTTATGAAATTTATTCTTTTAGGCCAACATGGTGCTAAATGCAAGCTCAATGGTTGAGATATAAATGTAGAATGACATTCTTGGTCGTGGAGGATTCAATACTGGTGACAAAGCTAGGTATTGCTTAATCTCATCAAAGGCATTTTGACATTCTTCATCCCAATGAAATGAGACCCCTTGTGTAGCAACTTATTTATGGGTCGACACTTATATGATAATTGTACTATGAAGTGTTTTATGGATTCAAAATTTTCTTGCAAGCTATGTAGTTGCTTAATAGTTGTGGGGGGAGGCATTTCTAAAATTACCTTGATATTATTTGGATCTACTTCTATGTCTCACTTTAAGACCATGAATCCCAATATTTTACCATATGTGACACCGAATACACACTTCTTGGGATTTAGCCTAACATTATGCTCAATCAGGCGATCTAAAAACTTCCTCAATACATTGATATGCTCATGGAGTCATAGAGATTTGGCTAGTAAGTCATACATGTAATATTCTAAAATCTTATGCATGTAGTCATGGAAGATATATGTCATGGATCGTTGGTAGATGGTGCCAACATTATTAAGACCAAAAGGCGTGACCTTGTAACAAAATATCCCCCAAGGCATTGTGAACACTGTTTTGATATCGTCTTTTGGATTAATGTGAATTTGATTATATTCAAAGAAAACATCCGTAAGGAATAATATTTCGTGTCCTACTATAGCGTCTACCAATGCATCAATGTTTTCTAAGGTAAACTCATCCTTAGGACTTGCTTTTTTAAGATATCTAAAATCAGTACAAATGTGAATCCTCCCATTGGGTTTCTGTTGGAACAAAATCTGCCTTTAGTTAATAGTGTTGCGCCTTAGACTTTGCCAACATTGAATAGACAGATCTTTCTTGAGATCATCTGTCTAGTCTCCAGAGAAAGCTGGTTCCTTTGAGTTTTTTAGAGAAAAGGGGAACAAGAGATAAGGTAAATATAGCCTAAGCTAGAAATTTTCTCACGGTACAGATTGGACAACAACAAACATTAACGATGCAGATTACTACTTTTAGAGTTTTCTTTATATCTTCTTTATAGAAAACATGAATTCTTGAGTGTGACTTTTAGATGTTCGTCTAAAAGCATGTAAATATATTTTAATGTTCAACTCTAGAAACAAGATTTATATGTGCACAGTCTAGATTTTAGAACAGATACATTATAAAACTTAGAATGAATAAAAGTTAAAACACCAGATACATACACTTGCACACAGAAGTTTTGAAATCCAGAAGAAGAAATCTTTTATTGCTTGTAATCCAGTACATGTACATCAAGCTTGTAAACGTCCAAGAGTCGACCTTTTTTTTGGAGTCGCTCACCCCTATATATACCCTAAAAGAGTATATTTTTCTAAGTACATCTTACTATTTTACAAGCAATCATCTGCAGTTTCTAATAATACACAACAAGTCTTTTATGAATTAGATATCTTCTCTGTAGATTAGATTCTAGACGAGCCTATCATATTTTCAATCATCCTGCAAGCTCTGCTCTATCCTAGATTTCGATAATCATGTCAGAAATCACTTCTTGGTGTCAGTACATGCCTTTGATTGCCAAAAATACATTTTATTCCTTTATAGCTGGCGTGTCATGAAATCATGACATTCTTTCCTTGCTTTGCTCTTTTGCCACCTCCAACCACGAAAATGAGACATGTTGTGAAATCGTGACATTCTTTCCTTGCTTTACTCTTCTGCCGCTTCTAGACATGAAAATGAGACATGTCGCAAAATCAAGACATTCTTTCCTTACTTTGCTTTTTTGTCGCTTCTAGCCACAAAAATGAGACATGTCACAAAATTGCGGCATTCGTCTCCTGCTTTGCTCTTCTACCGCTTCCAGTCATGAAAATGCAACATGTCGCAATATCACGACACTTCTGCCTCTGCGTTCTCTTTTGTTGCTCTTATCCATGAAAATGCAACATGTCGCGATATCGCGACACTTTTGCCTCTTTGTTCTCTTTTGTTGCTCTTAGCTACGAAAATGCAACATGTCACGATATCGCGACACTTTTGCCTCCTTGCTCCCTTTTGTTGCTCTTAGCCGCGAAAATGCAACATGTCGCGATATCGCAACACTTTTTCATCCTTGCTCTCTTTTGTGCTCTTAGCCGCGAAAATGCAACATGTCGTGATATCACGATACTTTTGCCTCCTTGCTCCCTTTTGTGCTCTTAGCCACAAAAATGCAACATGTCACGATATCACGAAACTTTTGCCTCCTTGATCCCTTTTGTTGCTCTTAGCTGTGAAAATGCAACATGTCACGATATCGCGACACTTTTGCCTCCTTGCTCCCTTTTGTGCTCTTAGCCGTCGTGACACTTTTGCCTCTTTGCTCCCTTTTGTGCTCTTAGTCGTGAAAATGCAACATGTCACAATATCACGACACTTTTGCCTCCTTGCTCCCTTTTGTTTCTCTTAGCCATGAAAATGCAACATGTCGCGATATCG
Source organism: Wollemia nobilis (assembly GCA_028583015.1). Taxonomy (NCBI): domain Eukaryota; kingdom Viridiplantae; phylum Streptophyta; class Pinopsida; order Araucariales; family Araucariaceae; genus Wollemia; species Wollemia nobilis. The sequence continues at coordinate 190,429 of JAQPPZ010002931.1, forward strand.
CAACACTTTTTCCTCCTTGCTCTTTCTCTTTGCTTTTGCTCGTGAAAATGCAACATGTCGTGATATCGTGACACTTTTTCCTCCTTGCTCTTTCTCTTTGCTTTGGACCGCGAAAATGCAACATGTCGCGATATCGCGACACTTTTTCCTCTTTGCTCTTTCTCTTCGCTTTGGACCATGAAAATGCAACATGTCGTGATATCGTGACACTTTTTCCTCCTTGCTCTTTCTCTTCACTTTGGACCGTGAAAATGCAACATGTCGCGATATCGCGACACTTTTTCCTCCTTGCTCTTTCTCTTTGCTTTAGACCGCGAAAATGCAACATGTCACGATATCGCGACACTTTTTCCTCCTTGCTCTTTCTCTTCGCTTTGGACCGCAAAAATGCAACATGTCACGATATCGCGACACTTTTTCCTCCTTGCTCTTTCTCTTTGCTTTGGACCACAAAAATGCAACATGTCGCAATAGTTGCGACACTTTTTCCTTGCGGTGTTTTGCTTTTTCTTTGATCTTTAGCATATGGGTCACTTCGGTCTTCTTGGAAAATATGCAAAAAGGTGCATTAGTTGTTTTTCTGTAGTTAGTCACTTTTTGACTAACATTCTTGGTGCCTTTCGGGGGATTTTTTGCTTGCAAAATTGAACCAGGCATTCATCCATTTGGAAACAGAGTCAACAACGCAGTTGTAAAAATAATATTTCAGAGAAAGACAAAGAACATAGGAAAATGCACTTAGATTAAAAGTGAACATTACCTCATCAAAACTCCCTTTATACCTTAGTATCTCTATTCGAAAAAAATGTCGACTTCTGATTGGCTGCGATTGAAATTTTTTTGTTAAGGTCGAAAAACGGTAATATTTACAAATATTGTCTGAATATACTTATATTATACTGTACATATAATTCCTTTTCTGCTTTCTCAACAGAAAAATAACTTTAGGTGGAATGCATTCACCGTGATGGGAAGAACCAATCCATCTTGATCTTTCAACTCGAAAGCATTGAACTATTTCTCTGAAACAATTTCAAATGGTCCCTCCCAGAAAGCATCGAATTTATCATGGTTACCTGGCTTTGCTTTCTTTACATTCCATTTCAAAACCAAGTCTCCCACTCTAAATTTTTTTGCAGTTGTATTTTTGTTAAACCATCCTTCAGTATCTGCCATATGCTTCTAATTGTGATTGTATGATTGCTCTCTTTGTTATTCTAACTGTAAGAGCTGCATTACTCCTACAACTATGTGTAGAATTTGGTCAATCTGAGGTAGCGGGTAATGATCTTTGAGTGATGCTCTATTCAGATTTTTGAAATCTACACACAATATGATATCTCCATTTTTCTTCCTAGCTGGTACCAAGTTTGCCACCCAGGTGGAGTGTTTAATAGGGTATACTATTTTAGCTTGAAGGATTTTTAGCAGTTCTTGTTTCATCGAATATTCTATCTTCAGATTCACTGGTCTTTGCTTTTGCCTAAAAGGTTTAGCTCCTTATTCTTATTCTATGGTATGTTGAATAACATCTTTATTGTACACTTTTAGATCACTATACACCCAAGTTATGATGTCAGGGAATTTTTTACACAATTCTCTGATCTGGTTCACTTCCTCTTTTGTATGACTGATTCCAACCTTAATCATTTTGCCTGGCTCCAACTCTACATATTTGTATCTTCATTTATCGACCTTGATTTTTTGGCCAACTACTCTATCATTGTTATCAAACAGGATTTCAAGGGTGATGAGACCCTTAGGAATATGATTGTTTTTTAACTAAATAATATCCTCTTCCTCTTCATCCTACAGATCTCGGTTTGCTGAGCAATTCATTTCATGGATTAAGAAATCTAGTATATGTTCATCATTTTCAAAAACTTACCAGAAAATATTTTTATCAGGCACTGAAGGCCTGTATATAAGTCTAATAGTTTTAGACTTCTGAATAACATTACTTACAGAACAAAAATTAGCTCCCACTGAAGCTAACAAATCTACGTGGATATTCTATTCTCTAGGGATAAACTTTATATTTAGGGCCTCAAAGGCCTCTAATATATCCCACACTTTGTTATTGTAAGCCTTCAAATAATCTTGTTTACTTATACCTTTTTTGGTGACTTGATTCACAATAAGTTCTAAATATCCATATATGAGTAACTATTTGATTCCCAATTTCTTAGCATTTCTTAACCCTAAGCATAGGGCCTCATATTCTGCTATGTTATTGGGGCAACTCCAAGTCAACCTGTAAGAGAAAACCTTTTCCTCTCTGGTGGGAGAAATCAAAACTATTCCAGCACTAGCTCCATTCTTGCACGTAGCCCCATCAAAGAAGAGCTTCCACAATTGATTCACAGAACCATCCTCTTCTATGGAGGGTATAAATTTTATTTTTGGTTTCTCAATAGAATAGTTTCCTATTTCTATTTCTATCATGGCAATAAAATTCTGTAGAGAAAACTCGTCCTCAACTTGGAGCTCTTCTAATGTTTCTTCCATTAGATCTTCTTCTATTGTTTCTTCAGTCATCATATTTACACGATCAGTTTCACCAATATTTTCTACATGAAACATCGATGGTTTCTCATTAAAAATATTGACCCTTCTACCTTTGAAAGGTATCTCCAAATGAGAATAATCTAAGGATACGTATCCTCTTATATTTGTTGTGAACTCTCTGGATAGACACATACCAAAATAGGGCTCCAAGTCTACGACTACTACCTCTTGTATGACTGTCATCTGAGGCATTTTATGTAGTCGTATGGGAATATCCTTTATCACTCCTACAATTTTTATTGGAGCATCATCTAACTGTAGGATGCTTGAGCTGCTCCTAGTGTACTCCATTCCCATAATATCACATACTGCTTTGGGTATCACAGTGGTAGCAGCGCCTGAATCTATCATGTAGTTGTGGACAACCCATCCTTCCATTTGAAGGGATAAATAAAAGGGTGGTGGCCTGTTCTTACCAGTGGTAGATGTCAAGTTCATTAGAACCATTTTTGAAGATGATGCAGTCCCACCTCCATTTTTCATTGTTCTTTGGGATTCCTGTAGGAGATCGATTTGACCTGGGATTTGAAGAGCATAATGCATACTTGCATTAGAAGGAGTCTTTTTCATTTACACTACTATACTGAATGTAGGTGAATCAACTATTCTTTCTCTTTCTTTGGAAAAAGTTTCATATTTATTTTTTTATCCCTGGGTAGCTTCAGTTCTTTGCCTTTTTGTCAGCCAGGGGAATCTCAACCTTTCCCTAGCCTGTTCTTGGGTTTCATTTTCCCCTCGAGGAATAAATTCTTTGTGTGTTTCTTGCCCTTGAATTTTGGCTAGAAACTGATATTTTCTTTCCTGAGGGAGACTTCCCTTAGGAGTTTCTTTGGGAACTTCCTTGGGAGTAGGGGAAACATTCAATGGTTGAAGCTCTTTAGGGTCTACTTGTAGTGGTTTCTTACCTGATCTTGTCAAAACTGAAACCTGTTCTACTGTAGGCATCATGAAGTTGTGGTCCTTCTCTCTAATTATATTTACATGGCCTTTCATTTTTTATTTACTCTTTTCAACTGCTATACTTTGTACATAATGCTGGTGTATCATACACAAAATTTCCTCATGTGGATCGTTACATGTAGTACACCAAAATTTAGAATTATTGGGAGGCTCCTCGGCCTCCACTATCTCATTTGTATATATCGTGCTCGGTATCTCTTATCCCCTATTGCTTGTCGAAGCACCTTCCTTTTGTATCTGTGGAAATCTTCTTTCTTGGATATTCCGTTCAGCCTCTCTCTTTTTCATGGATGCCATTTCATTTGACAATGTCTTCATTGTATCAATTATGGTCGTGTATTGATCATTGGGGGGAGATGATGCAAGGGGTGTAGCTGGTAATGCAAGGAATGTAGGATGTGCGACTATAGATGGGAGGGCCTACGTTGATGGGAGTACAGGAAGTTTAGAAATCGATGCTTGGGAAAGCTCTGGTATAATTCGCAATAGATTTTTTGATGGATATATTTTTGTAGCGATGAGATTAGCTTCACCCTTTGCTGCCTCTAGATAGATCCCAGGAAAAGTGGTTACACGGGATTACCTTATTATCATACTGAGATCTGAATCAAAAGCTCTTAAATAATAGCATATAGCTTGTTCTTTCATGGGCTTTAGACCTTGTCATACTCTATCACGAGTTTTGGTAAATTTGATGTTGAAATCCTAGATTTCTTCTTGTGGATACCTCTCAATGACAGTGAACTGATTCAGCAATGTGAAAGGATCCGCATGTATATTAAATTCATCGACTAGACGGCCGACAAGTACTGCCCAAGAAGTAATGGATCCAACGAGAAGCTCTCTATACCAATAGAGCATCTTTCCTTTCAAAGATATAATCAACAATTTGACCATTACATCTTCCTAAGTGATGTTGTAAACAGATGCTAGCGATGATACATCTAAACAATGCTCATCTATTTTTTTGCCTATTTCGTCAAAGGTCGGTAATGCTTTTAGTGCATCTTGTGGAATTTGGTGGTGTGTTCCCAAGTTCAAATGGCCAATTTGATTCCACACAAGATGTGCTGGGGTAGGGGTGGCTGCCATGATTGCTAAAGGAGTTACAACCGCTATGGGATTGCTTGCAGATGCTCCTACAGTGGGTGTTAAAGAGGTGCTAATGGTGCCAGGCAGATTTGATCATGCGGCTAGCACATAGTGTGCTTTTAGGCTTTCGAGATGTAGTTCAAAGAACTTGATAGGTTCTTCAGAGTTTCTAGTTCAAGATCTGGTTATCATATGGCTATATAACCAGAATGTTTTTAGACAAGGTCTTTCTTTTATGGTCTAAATTGCAACGGAGTCGCCAGGTGGTTTTTCTTGAGATTTTTAAACAAAAAGGCTCTTAAGGTAAAACACCAAAACTTATACAATACTATGGGATTGCTGGTCCCACCGAGCGTGCCAAAAAATTTTGGAACAAAATTTGCCTTCGGTTAATAGTGTTGCGCCTTAGACTTTACCAACATTGAATATACAGATCTTGCTTGAGATCATCTGTCTAGTCTCCATAGAAGGCTAGTTCCTTTGAGTTTTTTAGAGAAAATGGGAATAAGAGATAAGAGAAATATAGCCTAAGCTAGAACTTTTCTCATGGTACATATTGGACAACAACAAACATTGACGATGCAGATTACTACTTTCAGAGTTTTCTTTATATCTTCTTTATAGAAAACATGAATTCTTGAGTGTGACTTTTAGATGTTCGTCTAAAAGCATGTAAATATATTTTAATGTTCAACTCCAGAAATAAGATTTATATGTGCACAGTCTAGATTTCAGAACAGATACATTATAAAACTTAGAATGAATAAAAGTTAAAACACTAGATACATACACTTGCACACAGAAGTTTCGAAAGCCAGAAGACAAAATCTTTTATTGCTTGTAATCCAGTACATGTACATCAAGCTTGTAAACGTCCAAGAGTTGACCTTTTTTATGAAGTCGCTCACCCCTATATATACCCTAAAAGAGTATCTTTTTCTAAGTACATCTTACTATTTTACAAGCAATCATCTGCAGTTTCTAATAATACACAAGTCTTCTATGAATTAGATATCTTCTCTGTAGATTAGATTCTATATGAGCCTGTCACATTTTCAATCATCTGGCAAGCCTGCTCTATCCTAGATTTCTGATAATCATGTCAGAAATCACTTCTTGGTGTCAGTGCATGCCTTTGATTGCCAAAAACACATTTTATTCCTTTACAGTTGGCATGTCGAGAAATCACGACATTGTTTCCTTGCTTTGCTCTTTTACCGCCTCCAGCCATGAAAATGAGACATGTCATGAAATCGTGACATTCTTTCCTTTCTTTGCTCTTCTGCCACTTCCAGCCATGAAAATGAGACATGTCACGAAATTGCGACATTCTTTCCTTGCTTTGCTTTTTTGCCACTTCCAGCCATGAAAATGAGACATGTCATGAAATTGTGACATTCGTCTCTTGCTTTGCTCTTCTGCCGCTTCCAACCGTGAAAATGCAACATGTCGCGATATCACGACACTTCTGCCTCTTTGTTCTCTTTTGTTGCTCTTAGCCATGAAAATGCAACATGTCGCGATATCGCGACACTTTTGCCTCTTTGTTCTCTTTTGTTGCTCTTAGCCACGAAAATGCAACATGTCACAATATCGTGACACTTTTGCCTCCTTGCTCCCTTTTGTTGCTCTTAGCCACGAAAATGCAACATGTCACGATATCGCGACACTTTTGCCTCCTTGCTCCCTTTTGTTGCTCTTAGCCACGAAAATGCAACATGTCACGATATCATGACACTTTTGCCTCCTTGCTCCCTTTTGTTGCTCTTAGTCGCGAAAATGCAACATGTCGCGATATCGCGACACTTTTGCCTCCTTGCTCCCTTTTGTTGCTCTTAGCCGTGAAAATGCAACATGTCGCGATATCGCAACACTTTTGCCTCCTTGCTCCCTTTTGTGCTCTTAGCCGCAAAAATGCAACATGTCACGATATCACGACACTTTTGCCTCCTTGCTCCCTTTTGTTGCTCTTAGCCGCGAAAATGCAACATGTCACGATATCATGACACTTTTGCCTCCTTGCTCCCTTTTGTTGCTCTTAGTCGCGAAAATGCAACATGTCGCGATATCGCGACACTTTTGCCTCCTTGCTCCCTTTTGTGCTCTTAGCCGTGAAAATGCAACATGTTGCGATATCGCGACACTTTTGCCTCCTTGCTCCCTTTTGTGCTCTTAGCCGTGAAAATGCAACATATCATGATATCGCGACACTTTTGCCTCCTTGCCCCATTTTGTTGCTCTTAGCCACGAAAATGCAACATGTCACGATATTGCGACACTTTTTCCTCCTTGCTCTTTCTCTTTGCTTTTGCTCGTGAAAATGCAACATGTCACGATATCGTGACACTTTTTCCTCCTCGCTCTTTCTCTTTACTTTGGACCATGAAAATGCAACATGTCACGATATCACGACATTTTTTCCTCTTTGCTCTTTCTCTTCGCTTTGGACCGTGAAAATGCAACATGTCACGATATCGCGACACTTTTTCTTCCTTGCTCTTTCTCTTCGCTTTGGACCGCAAAATGCAACATGTCGCGATATCACGACACTTTTTCCTCGTTGTTTCTCTTCTCTTTGGACCGCAAAAATGCAACATGTCGCGATATCGCGACACTTTTTCCTCCTTGCTCTTTCTCTTCACTTTGGACCGCAAAATGCAACATGTCGCGATATCACGACACTTTTTCCTCGTTGTTTCTCTTCGCTTTGGACCGCAAAAATGCAACATGTCGCGATATCGCGACACTTTTTCCTCCTTGCTCTTTCTCTTCGCTTTGGACCACAAAAATGCAACATGTCGTGACACTTTTTCCTCCTTGCTCTTTCTCTTTACTTTGGACCACGAAAATGCAACATGTCACGATATTGCGACACTTTTTCCTTCTTGCGGTGTTTTGATTTTTCTTTGATCTTTAGCATATGGGCCACTTCGGTCTTCTTGGAAAATATGCAAAAAGGTGCATCAATTGTTTTTCTGTAGTTAGTCACTTTTTGACTAACAGTTTCTTAATTGGGACCATGTTTGAAACCCATGGTATAATCTACTAATATAATAAAGTCAACATCCAACAATTTTTGCAATTCATGTTTGACCATCAAGGCGACTATTGGATGCATCTTACACAACTTTTGCTTATCTGGTTTAGTATTTGGGTCCATTGTAAGATTATGCGTGACCATATTATGATCTAGTCTTGGCATATCTTTATAGGTCCAAGAAAAAGCTTCTATCTTCTCTATTAACAACTTTATATAATCATATTGTTCATCAGGTGATAGACCTTCCCCTAATTTGATGTTATGGGGATTATCAGGATATATACCGATATCCTTGTCAATTGTTGGTTCAATTGACATATATGATCCATCTTCTAACAAATGTGGAATAGGAATTAAGTGAATATCATTAGCTGGGTTTACACCTTCAATTGACATCTCATACTCAACCTCAGTGTGACAAAAATTTTGAGTAGTCCTTAGAGAAAAATTAAATGACTGTAACATTTCCTTGCAAGACTAAAAATTTGATGGAGATGGAGGGGAATCCCCTCGATTGAATTCAATTACCTCAACATCGAGCTACAATGGCTTCGATGGGTTATTTAGATCTCTCAATGGTGCACTTAGATCTATGGAAATCATGTTGATGGATACATGATATCCCTTCCATGGGTGAATGGGTCCAGAGATCTGATATTGTATCTTAGATTGCAAAGGAGGTTTTGGTAAAAATGGAATGAATGGAAGTGGCCGATGAATGAGGCGATTATCTTGTTGTTCAAGTGGTAAAATCTACCTCCATATAGGATGTTGTACTGGGAACATGCAAAGATATAAATATTCTTCATCATCCAAAGGGATAACTCTCTCATATTCCTCATCTGAACTGGGATAGTTTATGGGCACTATGCCATAGTCTACCTCATCATATAATGTCTATTCATGAGAAAGACCCTAATCCTCTTCCTCACTATCAGATTGAAGGGTACGCGAACTCTCTCCCACTTCATGAAATTAAGTGACATCATTGGATAACCCTTGATATACCATGTTCATGGTAAAATAATATTCCAATGAATGGAAATGATAAGGATTGGTATAAGGATTGCATGCTAACTCATTCCTATAATTTAGAAACAGGCATTCTAGACCTTCTATGAGGACTTCTAAAGGTACTGGTTTATTGAGTCTCAACCCAGATTTATCATATGGAAGTTGATATTGGGATTGACATGGAACATGAGTACCTTGCTCATATAGTCCTAAACCATAACCATACTAGTGATAGCGATGAAGATATCGTATGGAGAATTTAGTATTCGACATGTAGTTTATATCCTTGGAGAAGGGTTTATCATCTTCTTCTTGTGGAGGAACTGGTAATATTCCATACTCAATACCACCATATACAAAATTTGTTTGGTTGGACAGTATAGCTAGAAGTATAATGCTACCTATGGGTATACGAGGTCTTCCCATGTCTTGTACTATCTCTATAGATGGAACTGTTGTGATATTTATCACCAAATACTCTCCTATCCTTGTACTAGACATGTGGATTGTAACCTAGGATGGTGAAGGTGTAGGGGATAGAAGCAAGACTTGAGATGAATCAATTTGAATGCCATAATATGGTTCCTCATATTGTATACAAGGACTCCATTTCGTAGATATGGTGGAGATGATAAGAGGGATCTCATCGATTGGCCTCTTCGACATGTTCTTGTGTGAATATTATGACGATGATGAAGGTATCTTTAAAGTTGCCAATTATGAGGATGATATGGATGAAGATGGTAATGGTGTAATGGAATACAATGGAGGGGTAAGTGGACTCTAAATAGATGTGTTTAGTTGGAATTCCACATGAGTCAATGGCAATGCCGACTTGGGAAATTGCTACACCATGTTATAATACTTAAAGGACTCTAGATCTGTAGAGACTACGTGCACCTGCCCTTCATAGGTATATTCAATACATTGATGATAAATGGATGGAATGCACTTCATATATCGAATCCAAGGTCTTCCTAGAAGTATTTTATAGGCCATGGTACCCTCCAAAACATGATATAGTGTTGATATAGTTTTGCATCCCACCTAAATAGGTAGTACTATAGTACTGAATATGGAGCAAATCATATCATTGAATGCTCAAAGGGTGTAAGTGGACACTACAACATGAGATGCTAGAAGCTTTAAGTATTTAAGAGCACTAGTGGTTATAATTTTTCTCGATGAACCAGTGTCCATTATAACTCTCTTATACGGTATGCCATTCACACATGCAATGATGTGCAAAGGAGGGTCTACCGTATCACTTGCTATAGGTTTGAGTTTGTGCTTATGGAATGTGATCACTGGTTCTTTACATTGTTGTACATACCCTATAAAATTTATGGAGTTAGAATCCTGGGGCTGCAACTCTATTGACTTGAGAATGTCCATTAGAGCATCTCTATGAGGTGGATATTGCAATATGAGATCATAAATGGATAATCTCGATGATGTGGTCCTTAAGCTTTGCATAATATTACTCTTTATTGTTACTACTGACCTAGGTGGAAGGCTCTATAATGGAGGTGGGGAAGGTTGTGATGTAGATGGAACATCGCTTGAAGTTGTAGGTGGTGCAACTTGACTTGGGTAGCATCTATTCCTAGTCATAATACTTATCATCCTGACATATCCCTACAAAGGAGGTGTTGTCATGACCTCATTCATTGGTTTTGCAAGAGCTTCCTACACCTCATGGGTAGGCAAGGGGTCTTTGAAAACCCCCATATGTTGATTATTTGGGGTGAGAGGATTATCTACTTGGATCTAGTTCCTCTCTATCATGTCTTGCACTACATTTTGGAAAGAATAGCATGTGGGAAATTCATGGCTATTCTATCAATGAAATAAACAAAATTGGTCTTTTCCATGTTCCCTAAGATTTTTTTTACCTATATTTTGTTCTATGGACTTGATTTTAGATAAATTAACCAGCTTTGTTGCCCAAAAATGATCGAATAGGGAGTCCATTTACTCAACAAAGGGTGTAAACTGTCACCTAGGATGACGTTGTTGATTCTAACCCTGATTCACTTGAGTATTATTATTATAACTCATAGGAGGAGGTTGGGCCTGATAATTTACCTTTTGAGGAGGCATTATTTGTGCAGGCCTTGGGACATTAATGGCCACTTGATTGACCATTGATGGCTTTGATGATACCAAACTATTCTTTGTATTCTTTTTCCACTACTTCTTACAAGGTTTAGCTATCTTTCCCTCTTGGATTTTTATTTCTTCTATGGTTCTAGCTTGTGCTAGAGAATCCTCAAGAGTGGGGTACTACTGGAGTTATAAGAATAATGATATTGGTTTCAAACAACTCTTTGAGAACATCCGAGTCAGCTCATTCATTGGCAATAGATAAGGTATCTTAGCTAAGAGTGTTTACCACATGTTTCAATAGTCAGTGATGGACTCATCATCATATTGTTTCAACCCTATAATATAAGTTAGGGTTGCATTCCTCTTAGTATTGAAGGAAAAATGTTCCAAGAACGTGTTTGCAAACTATTCAAATGTATAGATGCTATGTTTTGAAAATTGGTTAAACCACTCAACGATAGGGCTAAAGAGGGTAATTAAAAATGTCCTTAGGAGTAATGCATCATTCTCCTATATTTTGAAGCACTGATTCATGAATCTTGTAACGTTCTCTTGAGAATATTCTTTCTCTTTAAAATTTTCCAACTTGGGAATTTTAAAATGCTTAGGGCATATTAGGGAAGGGATATATGGGTGCAACGATTGATTATGTAGTTGGTGCAAGGTGGGTTTTTTGAAGCTCATTCCCAGTTTTCTTACCCTCTATAGTTTCTAAGTGTTCAAGTAAAGCTTGATACACATCAAAGGATTTAATCTCCTCTTATTTATTTTGGACCCGTAGAGGGGGACAAGGAATATTAAGCATATGTTTAGGTGGTTTATTTTCATCACCCACGCCTCCAAAATGTTCTTCTAAGTAATCCTTGTTTTGTTCTTAATAATTGTAAACCCCATAAGGTGTTTCATTAATGGTCCTACAAGGAGGAACGAAATCCTATTCAAGGTGATCTATATTAGGCCTATTATGTACATTTTGTTCAGGCCTAAGAGGTCTAGGAGGTAACATTTGATTGGGTCTAGGAGACCTCTTCTATTGGAAAGTATGTTGCCTTTGTCGATCCTCCTGTCTATGCGTGCTTGGAATAGAAACCACATTACACAATGTTTCTTGAATATGTTGTTCAAGTCTATTTTTCTAATTAATTTTGATGCTCTAAAATATCCAAGCATTGTTTATCATACCAAATTTGATTAAACGTGGTTTTATGATCAACATACTTTTTAACCAGATGATTAATTTGATCAGCATTATTAGGCCTAAGTGCCCTGACACTGTTGTATTGATATCTATCTTGTTCAAGAGGATTTATGAGATCTACTACGAGTTTCCCTTGATTGAGAGAAGTAAAATTTACTTGAGGTTCTCTCCTAAATATATATTCCTAATACTCTGCTAGATCAGAGGTACATCATGCTTGCATGGAATGATGAGAGTGAAGATAATAAAAATCCTCATTAGGTCTTTCCTTGTAAACAAGGAAAGGTAGGGTAAAATTGGCACACCCATAGTGATGAGTATCATACTCATCATGGTTTTGGTACCTTGGGGTAGGGTGGTTTGAAAGCATAAGATGATAATTTAACCCTACCCTAGGTTAGAAGTATTGATCCTATGCACCAATGTGAGGAGTAGACCAAGAAGGTACGTGAATGCATGGTATTGTTCTATTTGGAGGTGTCTCATTGCATGGTTGCTCTTCTTGAAAGAAGGCATTTGTAGTATTCATATTAGGGATATGGTTTTACAAATTTGGATTGTGGCCTATGGGGGTAGCCCATGTAGGAGTCCCTTGTAGGCTAGGTCCTCTATTTGACACTCTAGGACTAACCATCCACTCATCTATCACTTTATGACTATAGATAGTAGTTGAATTCCAAGGAGAAATAACCATGTCCTTGGGATCAAAATGAAGACGTTTTATGTCCTCTTGCCTACTCCCAGTAATGTCCACCCTTAAATGGGATTAGCTATAGGTATACTCTACTTACTCTAAGCCGATGTGTGATTATCTCCTTTAAAATTTTTATAGATTTAAATACACAATAAATATAAACACACAAGAATACAAATGATTATCTCTTTTAAATATTGTGTTCCAATACTGTTTGATGTGTTTCAAAATTTGTTGCTTTTGTAAAGAATCTCTTTAATGTGTTTTGAATGTTGATGTAATTCTCAATTGTTTAAAGGTTTTCACCTATATACTTATAGCTTGACAACTGAAAATGAAATTCTGATCACGTAAACCATCCAAAGTATGGAGATGAAATCCATACCCGATCAGGGAGCATAGGTCCTATCGATCCTCACCCAACACCTCATGCACAACTATACACCCCTTAAAATAGGAATGTGTGCTATTTTGAATGGTTAGGATAGATATTGGAGTAGTTATTAGCCAAAAATATAGGGTACGTGGGATTTGAGCCACGGATGGAGGTGAAATCCATCGTCATTGAACTCTATCAGTGATTGGAGATGAATTCCAACTTACTAACATTAAAGAAAATTTTGGTTTGTGTGGTCCCTTTTAAAATTATTGAAATAAAACAATAAATAACTCAATGATGATTCACTAAAGGCATGAAATTACATTTTACTTTCAGAATCATAAGCATATATGTAAAAGGAAACTACAAAATTTATAAACTATATGAACACCTAACCCTTATGTAGGTCACACACAGACAAACCAAACAAAGAATTTTGGAAAGTTGTTCCTTTTAATTTTTTCTTTTATTTTGTTAATGAAAAACTTAGAAATATGAAATATAACATAAGACAAGAAAATTTGAAATTTAGGCTTTTTGAAAACAACCTAGATGCAAATTGAAGGTTTAGAAGGTTACATTTTCTGCTCTAAAACTTGTTATTTTTGGCAAAATCTGTTGAAACCCCCTATTTTTATGGCCATACTTGGGTGGGACAGCTGCAAATTTTGGGTTCATCCCTAGAAGGAATGGTTACAGAGGCCATACCTGGAAGTTCCAACCAGGGATTCAAAGGTCATTTCTGATCAAAATAGTTAGAACCTACAACATGCAAAACACAAAAAAGGATGTTAAAAAGTGGTAAAACAAAGAGGAAAAAGGGACACACGGTCCCACCGTGATCACCACTAAATAATAATAAAAAATAACACACCTTAGGTAATTGTATTGAAATGCGGTTAAATATCTAAGCAAGCATTCAAAGGAAAAAGGTACAAAAGATGTAACGATGTAAATATTGCGAGAGGGAATATTTGAAGTAAATAGGGGGGTGTGTTTCCTTGTATTTATAAATCCATAAATAAATAAGGTTACAATACATCCCCTTTGAGGGCTTCATATCTTGATACATTTCAAATTACAATTTACAAAAGGATCAAATCCCTCCTAAAGCTCAATGGCATGTTTCAATGTTCTTCTCGCAACCCACACTTGAGAGCTAATCTTGGGCTTCTTGTAATCTTCCTCTTAGCTTCTCCATAAAGCTTAGAATACCTGAATATACACACAATATATTGATAATAGTTAATAGCATATGCGTTTAGTGATTAAAAACTAGAAAAACATAGAAAGCATGCATCTATAAAGAATAAAACTTATTTGAGATAAATCAAAACAAATATAAATGACTTGCAAATCTGATATGATGTTATTAAGATGATTTTGGTAACATCTAAACATGAATTAAAAGGAAATTGTGATCAAAAACCATGTCCATCCCTGGTAGGGACAACTAAATCTACAATCACAAAAACCTAAATTGACCTATCAAAACTACTCAAAACTTGACCAAAATTGAATGCAAGGATATTATAATGATTTGGGAATGATATATGGTGGAATTTCATCAAAATTGAAAGCCATTTCATGACCATACCTATCAGGTGCAACTAATATTGTTGCCCATTCTTGGGTGGTATGGTTACAAAATTGGGTGGTTTTTACCACCAATTCCAAAGGGATCTGGTTTAGAACCCTCCTAAATGTCTTGTCAGCAAATTTAGTCAAATTGATCTCCAATTTGATAGGTTTTGGAATGGATTTTGTGTATTATTGGATGCCCTTGAAAGCACCTTTGAATTAAGAGGGTTTCAAGAAGAATATTTGGGGAAATATGAGGGCAAATGTGTGGACAAATGTGAGCAGGACTTCATGATCAATGCTTCAATTCATCTCTTCTAAAATTGGGTGAGAGAACCTCAATTTATAGCCCAAATAGGGTATATGGGGCAAAGGGGCAAGTTTTGGAATGCAAGGTAAGTGCTAACACTTGTCCATTCCTTTGCCATGCATAGGTGGAAATGGGATGCCCATTTGGGGCCTCCAATTTGTAGGCCTTGATGTCTATGACACCCTCCAAATCAGTTTTGAGTGATTGGATGGGGAATTGGTAGGAATCGAATGCAAATTTTTCCACCCTTTGATTTTTAGAGGGTCTGGTTCATGGTCGTCCTATCTAGGGATGGTTGCTTATGGTCATACCTGGATGGGATGGTCGCAAACTATGGCCATTCCTAGGTGGGACGGTCATGGGTACATGGCCCAAAACTTCCCAAAACTATGGGAAACCTTCCCAAAAGTTTATGGGAGCCCTAATTAACCCTAGGAGGTTACCCAATGGGGCCATATGATGTCGATAAGAGTGGCGCATAGCAGTATTATCTGATTTATATTATTTTAGTGTCTACATGAATGTTTCCCCTACATAGAGTTAACTCCCACATCCATTGCCTCTTTTTTTCTACTCCTCTTGATGCAATTGGAGATAGATTCTATAAATTTCTCATTAGATGGTGAATTTTTAGTAGTTGTCTATTTTGTTAAGAATATTTCGATGAAATAAATAATAGAAGCTAATGTTGGGTTTTATTTTAAACCTTTCCAATTAAGAGGTAAATCTAAAGCACTATCTTATTTTTTTATGGCATTTAAATGATATAAATAATGGAACCTAAGGTTGAGATAAAAATCCTCAAATATTCAAGCTAGGGGATGTCAAAAAGCAAGGTTCCATCCAAAGAAACCTCCTCCAAACCCTTAGAAGAATCAAGTTAGGGTTTAAATGCCATATCATTCTCCTAACTCAAAAGACAAGAAAATATATTTGCCATGGGAATTTTGTTCATCGAAGAGAAAATTATTTAGGAGGAGAACATACCTTGTATTTTCTTGAAAGTATCTCCCCATATTCAGTAGGTGAAGGATATTAGACCTTCTACTTCTTCATCAATGTATGATTCTTTTATGGGGAAGACCGATGTGGAATGCCATCAGCCTAATTCTCACATATTCTATTGCCTTGTCTACAAATCTCTCCTTTAGACTATTTACTATTCTATAATTTATGTCTATAGATAGATTTTTATGCTTAGGGTATACATTAGATGAATGCCCTAGTTTCTTGCATGTTGTGCATGTGACCAAAGCATTCTCATTCTCAATATTCCATTTCCAAACCCTTAGCTTTGAGATAAAACTAATTGAGGTAGGCAAATCCTTCTCAATATCTACATTGATACAAATTCTTGCATAAATTAGTTGAGAAAATGATCTATTGGTTAGGTCAATAGCCACTAGGACCTCTAATTTTCTTTCTATACTCACCAACGCATTCACATTCTAAATGTGATAGGGAAAACTCGATAACTTGACCCAAATTAGTGTTTGGAAAAAGCTTTGAGAATTTGGATTAAAGTTTGGGCTCTATATTTAGATAATGAGACCCCTTTGTCCAAAAAACCATGATCCCCCCCTAAAATTCTATTTGAGTCCTATTTGGAGAACAACTTGATCAAGAAAAAATCTTTTGACAAAGCAACTATTTCCATGTGGCCATTAAACCTCCATTTTTATGTAGGCCATTTCCTAAGCATGTGTAGATCTAGACAAGCACCCATGAAATGCCCTACTAGACTTGCAGAATCTTGTTCAATATCCATATCTACAAACTCATCAAGGAAAATAATTTTGCCTCCTTTAGGGATTAGGGTAAAACAAGGTTCACAAGGCTTCTTCTTTCCAAAAACCTTAAATGACCATGAAGGACCCCCTAAAAAAGAACATGGGTACCTTCCAACAAACATCGAACAAAGTGCCACATTATCAACACTAAAAATAAAATCCGTGCCTAGACATTATTTACGTCTATTAGAGAAATATTGTTTTGATAAAAATACTTCTTGATACCTCCCTTACCCTCACCCTTGTTATGTGTAGGATTTAAATTTTATTAAATTATTTTATAAATATTTAATTTTTGAATAATTATATATTATTATTTTTAATTATTTATTTTTATATATAATATAATCAAAAAATTACATATTCATAATAATTTAAATTTAATTTTTTTTAATAAAAAAATTAGCAAAATATATAATTCCATAAATTATTAACATATAAAAACTAAATTACATAATAAAAATTTAAACAAATTTAAATTACATTTTAAAAATTGTTCTTTATAAAATGTTATAGAATTTTTAATTTAGATGTTACACAACTTTAAGTACATGTAAGTCCATACAAGTCCGCCATACCTCCTAATAATTATCAACGTAGGAAAACCATTAGTGTGTATTATAAAAATAAACTTTTTATGCAAGAATATTTTTAATGTATGAAATGGCTTCATTGGATTTCGTGAGGTTAATATTAGTCATTTATTTAAATGAATTTTTAATGAAAAGTTAGTAATCCATGATCCCTTAAAGTGTCATTTAAAATCGACTTATAATTATTATTTATGGGAATCCATAAAATATATAGGCATCTCCAGTCATTTTAATGCTAGCAAGGAGGAAGATGCTACATCCAGCGAGGGAATTCAACCATTATGGTTTCTTAAGGATTATAAAAAAAATTAGTACATGGCTATTTGTGTGCTTTGTGGTCCCATATATTATAAAAAAATATATGAATTTAAAAAATAATAATAATAAATGATTAATATAAATACAATGGAAATTTCACGAATCCCTTTCTTAAATAAAAATACCCTTTATAAAAAAAAAATCATCCTTATAGAATGCATGAAAATAAGGGGGTTTACCTCCCCTCATGTACATCATGTACAAAATGTGTTTTAAATAGAAATTACATATACGTGACTTGTTCTTTTATGTTTTTTCCTTTAGTCATGCGTTAATATTGTTCAAGATTCACTTTGGCTACAAATAGCTAAAAATTAAAATTTACAATACACCAATTTATATTGAAAAGTTCTTTTTCTTCCTCTAAGCTTTTTGTTGTTTTTCGAATGAGTCAAAATTAATTATTGATAATAAAGTTATGGCCTTGAAAATATGGTTAGGTAACATTTCTAGATTATTTTCAACTTGATCATACCACATGGCATAGCCTTAATTCATTATCCAAGTGAGTTTTTCTAATCACCACATCAACAAATTACACCACAACACCTATACTGCTAAATGTTCATAATATAAGTTTTGGTGAATAAAAATTGAATATAGTTTCTTTTTACTATAAACAAAGCTCTATAAATTAATAAGATAGTGTTTGACAAAGTGTCAGACTAACTATAAGAGTTGTCACATTAAGTAAAATAATAAAGGATCATATGCTAGAGTTATATTTGTTATAGGGTATAACATGTAACATAATGGGTTACCAATATAATCCATGTAAGAATATTAGGTGTTTCATCTTAGAAAATTAAAAACTGCATTTTAGTTTTCTCTCATCCTATGCATAAAATGACCCAATCATCAATTAAAAGAATGTAAAATATATATATATATATATATATATATATATATATATATATATATATGTTTAGTTGAATTGGTGTTCTATTTTTTTATTATATTTCTAGGATGTGATGCCATGAATAGAATTAAGGTAATCAAAATCAAAACTATTTAACATTTTTTTTACATCTTAGAGGGAACTTGAATGTAGGATATTCTAATAAAAAAATATTATGAAGAAGAACTAGATATATTTTATTTTTGGTATTCAAATGCATACCCTCATTAGTTATTGATGATAGAACTAAATTAGTTATTTATGACAAAACTAAATTACTTTAAAATATGTTGCTTTATTGAATATTCAAAGTAACATCAATTCTTTCATTAGGCAGTCGGTTTGGATGGATTCTACCATTCTACCTTGGAATATTTGGAATGAAAGGAACAACCAGATTTTTAAATAAGAAAGGAAGGATATTCATTATATCCGAAAAAAGACCATTGCTAACTTAGTTGAATTAGTCCAAAAACTCCTTAATCACCCTCAAAATTCCTAACAAGGATGGGATCAATTGATGCAAAGATTGAATATTAACTCTTCTAAGAGCAACCAACTTAAAGGGAATGTGAGTAATTACAATATGGATAGAACAAGAAATTGACAGCCTCCTCCTATAGATTTTGGAAAAGTCAATATTGATGGAGCCTCTAGGGGGAACCCTAGAAAATCTAGTGCTAGAGGAATTGGTAGACTTTCAGATGGTTCCCTAGTTTTCAATTTTGTTGATAATTTGGGTATCCTTTTCAATAACCTTGTTGAGGGGTATGGTATCCTTAAAGGCCTTCAAGAGGCTACTAAGGTTGGATTGAAAAATGTGTTCGTTGAATCTGACTCTCAACTTATGATTAATCTTCTTAAGACTCCTAAGAATCATAAGGTTAATTGTAGAATAAAAATAAATGTTGAGAAGATTCAATTAATCCATATGGACTTTTTAAAAGTTGATTACAATCATGTGGTCAGAGAAAAAATCATGAGTTTTGATGCTTTAACTAATTGGAAATTGGACAAAGGTGATCTTACTTGTTATGGCCACCCTACCAAATGGTGGGCTTTGCAAATAAGGGAAGCTCTTCTTTCTATCCTTTCTTTGGATGGCTCCAAGTACTAGAGGTACCTAGTTCCTTTTTGCTTTATTTTTACTTCTCTTTGGTTTGGTCAACATATTTTGGTTCTCTATCTCGGACTTATCTTTCTTATATTTCCTCTATTGAATCTTGCCTTAAAATTCTTTTGTCCTAGAAAGATCATAGTTGTGTTCTATTTTTTTAGTTTTTCGAGGTGTGTATGTGTGTGTTTTTGTTTTTTTTTTTGTGTGTTTTGTGATTTTTTTTTTGTTTTGTTTTGTTATTTTTATGTTTTTTGTGTGTTTTTTTTGATTTTTTTTATTTTTTATTTGTGGAAAACATCCTAAAAGGGATGCCACTTTCGGGTAAGACCCAAGGAGGCAAGGGTATCCATTCCGCCAAAAACTCCTAGGACTCGGTCCTGGCCTACAACCTTTGACATACTCAAGGAGCAAACAAATACACAAAACCAATTTAAAAATAAGTAAATAACAACAAAAATAATAAAATAAAATAAAAAAACATGCTCCTTGAGTGTGTCAAAAACAAAAGCACAACCAAACATGCATAATAAAATAAAAGAAACCACAACACAAACCACATAGAAAAACACAAGAACCACATAACAAAACACAAACAAGACAAAAACAACAGAACACTACAAAGACATAACCCAAAAAAAACATGAAAAATAAACACAACCAAGACCTTAAAAAAAAAAAACAACCAACAATAGACAATAAAAAAAAACAAAAAAAATAGAAAACACACACATAAAAACATGAATTAACAAAAAAAAAGAGAAACCCAATAACAAGAACGAAAAAAACACAAGAATAATAACAAAAAACATAAAAAAAAATACAAAAAAACAAAAACACAAGAACAACAAAAAACAACACAAAGAACACAAAAACAAAACAAAACAAAAGAACCCACCCACCTTAAAAAAACTAAACAAAAAAAACAAAAAAATAAAAGAAAAAAAAAATGAACATAACAATGACCTATCTAGACCAAAATACTATTAAGGAAATAATCAACAGAGGAAACAAAAGAAAGAATAGAATGAGCTAGGGAACTAAAAAAACTGAATGAACCAAAGAGAAGCAAAAAAAAAAAACAAGAAACTAGGTACCTTCAGAACTAGAGCCATCCAAAGAAATGATAGAAATAAGAGCTTACCTAATTTGGTAATTCCACCATCTAGGAGGGTGGCCATAACAAGTAATATCACCTTTATCCAAAGCCCAATTAGCTAAAACATCAACACTATTGTTTTGGTCTCTAACCACATGATTGTAATCAACTTTCAAAAATCCCATATGGATTAAATGAATCTTCTCAATAATTATTTTTATTCTCCAATCCACCTTATGATTCTTAGAAGGAGACTTGAAGATACTAATCATAAGTTGAGATTCAAACTCAACTAACACCTTTTCCCATCCCACCTTAGTAGCCTCCTGAAGACCTCTGATGATACCATACCCCTCAGCAAGGTTATTGGAAAGAATACCCAAATTCTCACCAAAAGTAAAAACCAGGGAGCCATCTAAAATCTACCAATTTCTCCCACACTAGCTTTTCCAGGGTTCCCTCTAGAGGCTCCATCAGTATTGAATTTTCCAAAATCCTTAGGAGGAGGTTGCCAATTTCTTGTCCTATCCATATTACTAATATTCACATTCCCTTTAAGTTGGTTGTCCTTGGAATATTTAATCTGCAATATTTGCATCACTTGATCCCATCTTTGGTGGGAGTTTTGGGGGTTATTAAGGAGTTGATGGACTAATTCAACTAAGTTGGCTATGGTATTTTGCCAAATATAGTGAATATCCTTCCTATATTGATTAAAAATTTGGATTTTACTTTCATTCCAAATATTCCAAAGAAGAATGGTAGAACCCATCCAAACTATCTGCCTAATAAAATGATCAACACCCTCTTTATTATGCCAATACCTCCAAAGATGTTCAAAAATAAAAAAAATTGGACCATTGTAAGCCAAGTAAAGTGCTCATTCTCCTCCATAGCTCACAGGCTAAAGTACACTCAATAAAAATATGGTTGAGAGTTTCTACATTCTCTTCACACATTTCACATCTAAAAGGGCCATGAAAACCACGCTTCATAAGTTGCTCACCAGTAAGCACCCTACGATACAATAAAATCCAATTAAAGAACCTCACCTTAGGCCAGAGCTTTTGAGCCCATAATAGAGAAAATATTTTAGAAGAATGGTTGGGATTATTATGGCATAAGGCCAAATAACCATGAGCAACTGAATACTCACCCTTAGTAGTGTTTTTCCATCCAAAACAATATTTTTCATGGGACCAAGATAGGGATCTTATATGAAGGATGCATTGGATATCTTGTCTTTGCCTTTCTGGAATTTGAATAGGCCATTCTTCAATAGGGATCCAATATCTACCAACATTTGAATTACCAGTATGGTACCGACAATAATTAGCCACTTTATCCAGTTACCTCGGTGAAGCTCCTCCATCCAAGGCCTCGAATCGAGAAACTGAGTTATCAAAGGCTTGTGACCATCCCAAGAATCTATCCAAAAATTTACCCGTTGACCATTATGAATGATCCAAAATAAAATTTTCTTTATCAAATCCTCACCAATATTAAGAACTGCTAAAATGGGAGAACCTTTGGTAGGAAGTTGATAGCGAACAAGGTCTTCAGGACTTTTGTTCTCAGCATATTTAGCACAAAGATTATTAGCCCAAAGAGCATTGGGGTTATGCAACATCCTCCAATATAATTTAGCAGCTAAATATTTGTTTTTATTAATAAAAGACCGGAATCCTAAGCCCCCTTCATTCTTTTTTTTTTAATTTGTGGAAAACATCCCCAAAAGGGATGCCACTTTCGGGTAAGACCCAAGGAGGCAGGGGTATCCATTCCACCAAAAATGCCCAGGACTCGGACTTGGCCTACCACCTTTGACATACTCAAGGAGCAAACAAACACACAAAACCAATTTAAAAATAAGTAAATAACAACAAAAATAATAAAATAAAATAAAAAAACATGCTCCTTGAGTGTGTCAAAAACAAAAGCACAACCAAACACGCACAATAAGATAAAAGAAACCACAACATAAACCACATAGAAAAATACAAGAACCACATAACAAAACACAAACAAGACAAAAACAACAAAACACTACAAAGACATAACCCAAAAAAAACATGAAAAATAAACACAACCAAAACCTAAAAAATAAAAAAAAAAACAACCAACAACAGACAATAAACAAAAACAAAATACATAGAAAACACTCACACATAAAAACATGAAATAACACAAACAAAGAGAAACCCAAGAACAAGAACGAAAATAACACAAGAACAATAACAAAAAACATAAAAAACACAAAACAACAAAAACACAAGAACAACAAAAAACAACACAAAGAACACAAAAACAAAACAAAACAAAAGAACCCACCCACCTTAAAAAACTAAACAAAAAAAACAAAAAATAAAAAATAAAAAAAATGAACAAAACAATGACCTATCTAGACCAGAAGACTATTAAGGCAAGAATCAACAGAGGAAACAAAATAAAGAATAGAATGAGCTAGGGAACTAAAAAAAAACTGAATGAACCAAAGAGAAGCAAAAAAAAAAATCAAGAAGAAACTAGGTACCTTCAGAACTAGAGCCATCCAAAGAAATGATAGAAAGAAGAGCTTCCCTAATTTGAGAAGCCCACCATATAGGAGGGTGGCCATAACAAGTAAGATCACCTTTGTCCAAAGCCCAATTAGCTAAAGCATCAACACTCTTGTTTTGATCTCTAACCACATGATTGTAATCAACTTTCAAAAATCCCATCTGGATTAACTGAATCTTCTCAATAATTATTTTTATTCTCCAATCCACCTTATGATTCTTAGAAGGAGTCTTCAAGAGATTAATCATAAGTTGAGAGTCAGACTCAACTAACACCTTTTCCCATCCAACCTTAGTAGCCTCCTGAAGGCCTCTGGAGGATACCATACCCCTCAAGCAAGGTTATTGGAAAGAATACCCAAATTCTCAAGCAAAAGTAAAAACCAGGGAGCCATCTGAAAGTCTACCAATTCCTCCCACACTCGGCTTTTCTAGGGTTCCCTCTAGAGGCTCCATCAGTATTGAATTTTCCAAAATCCTTAGGAGGAGGTTGCCAATTTCTAGTCCTATCCATATTACTAATACTCACATTCCCTTTAAGTTGGTTGCCCTTAGAAGATTTAATATTCAATATTTGCATCACTTGATCCCATCTTTGGTGGGAGTTTTTGGGGTGATTAAGGAGTTGATGGACTGATTCAACTAAGTTGGCTATGGTCTTTTGCCAAATATAGTGAATATCCTTCCTATATTGATGATAAAAATTTGGTTGTTCCTTTCATTCCAAATATTCCAAAGAAGAATGGGAGAACCCATCCAAACTACTAAAATGATCACACCCTCTTGATTAGGCCAATCCCTCCAAAGTTGTTCAAAAGTAAAAAAATTGGACCACTATAAGCCAAGTAAAGTGGCCATTCTCCTCCATAGCTCGGAGGCTAAAGTACACTCAATAAAAATATGGTTGATATTTTCTACATTCTCTTCACACATTTCACATCTAAAAGGGCCATGAAAACCACGCTTCATAAGTTGCTCACCAATAAGCACCCTACGATGCAATAAAAGCCAATTAAAGAACCTCACCTTAGGCCAGAGATTTTGAGCCCACAATCGAGAAAATATGTTAGAAGAATGGTTGGGATTATTATGGCATAAGGTCAAATAACCTTGAGCAACTGAATACTCACCCTTAGTAGTGTTGTTCCATCCAAAACAATCTTTTTCATGGGACCAAGAGAGGGATCTCATATGAAGGATGCCTTGGATATCTTGTCTTTGCCTTTCTAGGATTTGAATAGGCCAGTCCTCAATAGGGATCCAATATCTACCAACCTTTGAATTACTAGTATGGTACCGATAGTAATTAGCCACCTTTATCCAATTAGCTCGATGAAGCTCCTCCATCCAAGGCCTCCAATCGGGAAACTGAGTTATCAAAGGCTTGTGACCATCCCAAGAATGTGTCCAAAAATTTACATGTTGACCATTATGAATGATCCAAAATAATTTTTTCTTTATCAAATCCCCACTAGTCTTAAGAACTGCTAAAATGGGAGAACCTTTGGTAGGAAGTTGATAGCGAACAAGGTCTTCAGGACTTTTGTTCTCATCATATTTAGCATGGAGATTATTGGCCCAAAGAGCATTGGGGTTATGCAACATCCTCCAATATAATTTAGCAACTAAAGCTTTGTTGTTATTAATTGAAGACCGGAATCCTAACCCCCTTCATTCTTAGGAAGACATAAAGTATCCCATTTCACCAAGGCCCATTTTATTTTCTCCTTAGTACCACTCCAAAGGAAACGATGACTGATTTGATCCAATTCTCGAAGAACAACCTTTGGGATATTAAAAATGGAAGAAACATAAATAGGAATAGCTTGAAGGACTGATTTTACCAAGGTGATTCTACCCCTGAAGAAAGCCACTTGTTGGTCCACTTTCCAATTTTCTTCTTGACTTTGTCCAACAACCAATTCCAATATTTATTTTTCTGCCTTTGAATATTTATGGGAATACCTAAATAAGTGATTGTAAGGGAGGTCTTATATCTTAATTTAACCAAGACCATGGATTCCTTTCTAGAAGAGCACTTAAAGTAAATAACTTTAGATTTGTCTTCATTGATCAACTGCCCAGTAGCCTTAAAAAAATAGCTAATGATTTGCTTAATATTAGAAGCTTCCTTAACTGTAGCTTTACCTAAAATAGTAGAGTCATCCACAAATTGAAGATGAGAGATAGGTCTAGCTCCATGAGCAATGGTAACTCCCTCAAGGTTTTTGTTTTCCCTCTTTTTGGTTATAGTCCTACCCAAGAATTGAGCAAGAATGATAAATAAATAAGGGGATAGCGGGTCACCTTGCCTAATACCTCTAGAAGCTGGGAATGACTGAGAAGGTCTAACATTGATAAGAACTAAGTAGGAAGCTGAAGAGATACATCCCATAATCCAATCCATCCAATCCTTAGAGAAACCAAATTGCCTCAAAAATTTGATAAGGAAGTGCCAATCCACTCTGTCATAAGCTTTGGATAAGTCTAACCGAATGAACATGGAAGGAGATTTTTGCATATCCATGGAATGGATGGCTTCCTAAGCAAGAACTATCTCATCTACTATTTGATGTCCTTCCACATAACCCCCTTGCTCTGGGGAAATAATCTTATGTAAAAGAGACTTCAACCTTTCTGCCATGATTTTAGTAATGATTTTGAGAAGAACATTACATAAAGCAATAGGTCTAAAATATGAGATATGATCAACCTCTTGAGCTTTTGGAACAAGAGTAATATAAGTTTTAATGATAAACTTCAAAATTTCTTTGGCTTTCCTGGCTTCTTCCACCACCTCTAATAAATCAACATGAAGGATATCCCAGAACTCTTGGTAGAACTCAATGGGAAAACCATCAGGACTTGGGGTTTTCCCTTTTTGCATTTTAAAAACTACTTGTTGAAGCTCATTTATAGTAACATGAGCAGTCAAAATAGAGTTCTCCTCAAAAGTGATAAGATAAGGGATTGCTTGAAGAACATTTTGTTGTGAAGCTGAGTCAAGAGGAGTAGCAACAAAAATATTGGAAAAGTAATCAACAACAATAGATTTCATGCCATCCCAAGTATAAACAACATCTCCAGAATATGATTTTAAGGAAGAAATAAAGTTGTGAGATCTTCGAGCTAGAAGAGATTTGTGGAAGAAATTTGTGTTTCGATCTCCTTCTTTGAGCCATTGAATTCTAGATTTTTGCTTCCATAAGATTTCTTCTCTTTTTTCCATTCCTCTAATTGAGTTGTGAGTTTAATTTCATCCGCACTTCTCTTCTCTGTGAGGCCATCTAAATGGATTTTCTTATTCAAATTTTCAAGATGAGCAATAACTTCATGTTTTTTTTATGAACATCCCCAAACTCTTTCCAGTTCCAAGTCTTGATTTTGGATTTAATGTATTGCAGTCTTTTGGAAAAATAGAACATCTTAGTCCCATGCTTAGGTTTACCTTCCTTCCATCATTGTTGCACACGAGGTCTGAAGGAAATGTCTCTAAGCCACATTAATTGAAAATGAAAAGGAGAGAAACTCATATTGGTTTTCCACATTTCCACCATGATTGGCCAATGATCCAAACCAACATTATTAAGAGTCTTCACTTTAGGAATGTGACCATGGATTAAGAAATTTTCAAAGAGAAAAAACCTATCCAATCTCTCCATTATACAAGCTAAGCCTTGCCTTCTGTTATACCAAGTCATAAGGCCATTATCTGGTTGGATATCCACAAGATGGAGGTTTGCAATATATTCGCTCATGAGGTCAGTGCTTTTGTCCAAATTTCTATTTCCCCCCTTTTCTCATCCAGAGAGAGGATGGTATTGAAATCTCCTCCGATCAATATCCAAGCTTTAGGAAAATAAGAGATAATATGAGTAATATCCTTCCACTATCTTCTTTTTTCCTCCAAAGAAGTCGAACCATAAATAGTAATGCAGAGCATAATTTGGTTGGAATGTCTACTTTGAATAGCTATAGCCAACAAACCCCAAATGCCAACCATATGGTGAATAACTACCTCTTTTGGGTCCCAAAGACAAGCAATGCCACCATAAGTCCCTTGGGAACTAAGGGAAACCACTTTTCCAGCTAGCCAAATTTTACTGGAAATTGAGTCCATATCCTCCATTGACATCTTTGTTTTTGGAAGGAAAACAAGATGTGGATGATTTATCTTAATAATTTTTCTAATTTCATTTTGTTTTGAAAGACTCCCTTTGAGTCCTCTAATATTCCAAGTGATGATCTTCATTAATACTAGGGCTAAAAAATTTGAAAAGGGCATTAATATTACCTTCCTCTACAATATTTTCACCTTCTTTTACCATATGATATTGATTGGTCTTGCGACCTGCTTTTTTATTAGAATCCATCTTCAATTTTTTTCCCTATTTCTTGACTTATTCTAATTGAATCTGAGATGACTTCTAACCTTGAAGAATGCTTGTACACAACCAAAATTTTACTAGATGCTTCAACGGATTCTATATTGGGACCTGCATTATTTAAAGTTTTGACATTTGAAAGATTGTTTTTCTTGTGTAAATTTTCTCCTTTTTTTTTTCTGTTGAAAACCTTTGATTTGTTGGTTTGTCTCTAAGTTCTTCCCTTCATATTTAATTTGTGTTTCTAAGATTTTAGTTTCCATTATTTCCTCTTCCTCACTTGGGACATCATTTGTGGAAAGGATTTCAAACATATTAGCAGATGACTTTGATTGATCCTTCATAACTGGTTTTTTCTGGGTGTTCTTCTTCTTAGGTATTTGGAAAATCATTTCATGAGGAAGAGGATGATAAGGAGTCTTGTAAAAATCTTAGTGTAGAGAGTTATGACAACAATTGTTGTGAGACTCTTATTGTTGATGGTATGTCTTGTGAAGGCATGAACACTAGTAATAATCAATTCTTTCTTTTAGAGGGAGAATATGATGATGAAAAGAAAATTTGTGTGAATGAAACTTTTTGTAATGAAGAAAAAGCAGTTGATAAAATGACATGTTTGGGAAACATGGATATTCAAAATGAAAGTCTCATTGAAGAGACAATGGAGGAAATATCATATTATGGGAATGATGCTTATTGTGAAGATCACTCCAAATTGGATGATGTATTTCTTGAAGATATGGAAGGATGTTCCATTGATGACCATAACCATTTCTCAAGAATGGAGGAATGTTACATTGAAGAGGAAGGAAGAGAAACACTCACATTGGAGTGTTCCTTGCTTGAAGACCAATGTGAGGTGGATGAAAGATGTCTCAAGGAGGAGGTACTACAAAAGAAAATGAAAAGGTGAGAGGAAGATAAAAAGGAAACACCCACATTGGGTTGCTAGAAATAGATGAATGAATATGATTCATATCATGTATCCAAGACTATTCTCATGGAGAAGAATTATGAAGATTGCATTGAAGAGCCAAACCATTACTAACATGTTGAAAAACACTCACATGGAGTGAAGGCAAAATAAGAAGCAAAAGAAGATGCAAATATAGTTACTTACTCATGTGGAGTAAATATTGTTTGTCCTACCAAGACACAATTTGCATGGGATGTTGATCCCCATGATATTGTCGATAAAGAGGAGATGCAAATTAGAAGTTGCATGCTCAATAGAGATCACTCATCAATAGTGACAAATGGAGATGCTTCTTGTCCATCAGCCCAAGAAGTTTGTGTGAAGAGAGATTTTGTGAATCTCAAAGAATAAAATGTTTTGTGTGAAGAAAATAGCACAAATGATTATCTCATTTGGGATGTGGAAAGTGAGAGAGCAAATGAGATAGAAACAGAAAATGAAAATGAGATTGTTGATTTTCTTGTTATAATGATAAAGAAAACATCACTCATGAATTAAGATCACTCACTTGGAGTGTTTACATTGAAGGAAAATAGTTGTCTTGAAAAGGCAACAATGTATGATTGTTTGAATGAATGGTGTTTCAACACACCAACATGGATTGAACAAAGGAGGAGAACTCTTAGTGAAGAGTTGAATACCACAAAATAGTTTTATGAGGAGCACCAAATCTAATCACATTGGAGGTAATATTTTTGTGATTAATGATTTGTTTTTTGTGAACATGTATTTGAAGAAAGGAGGAGAATGTCTTAAAAAGATATTATTTAGAGATGATTATCTTGTAGAGACATCATTGGATGAAGTTCTTTCATTTTCAAAGAACATGGACAACATGATGATGAAAACCATGGATATGTGTTGGTTGTATTTTGTGTTTAAAATTCCTTGGAAGGAATCATGTAAAGCCATAGTAAAGAGTGAAACATTGTGTGAGGAGCAACAATTTATTGTTGCATTTGTAACTAGCTATTGCATAGCTATATTTTGTTTGAAAATTTGTGTAGAGGTATGTGAAATTGTAATATGGAAAAACCATCTACATAAGATGATGCATTGTACATACTCAGGAGGAGTATTAGGAGTTGAAATATGGTTTGAAGACCATAGAAAGAATGATGACAAAAATGTGCTAGATTGGTTAGTGAGAACCAATACTTGTGGCATTATGGGAATGCCATCATTTGAAGGAGATTTGATGAAGGGGGGGTAGCTCATCAAAAGGAGGCACTCGATTAATTGCAAGAAGGAGCAACAAAAAATATGAAGGAGATCCCACACAAACCGTGGAAGGAGTTCCCAAGACATCCTTTTGAATTTTGTGATTTTTTGGTGATAGATTGGAGGAAATGTAAGAGATTGTATTTATTCCAAATTAGTGATGCTTAATAACTCATTGAATGAGTTCCTTTAGCATCAAGGGGAGAATGTTGGAATATTACGTTGTCCCTAAGCCCTAAAGTCCTAAGTTATTAAGCATTAATGTTGATTGTTATTTACGTAGAATTTCTAGAACGTATCATTGCTAGGATATTAGTTAGAGGATTTATCATCATCTATTCTAGGTATAGGCTATTATGAACTGATTTTTTAGCATGTATTTTGGCTATCAAAGCCTATTTAAGATTGTAAGGTTTCTTTAATCAATAGAACAATTAATCATTGATTCTCATTATGAGCAAAAACTCTAGATCATGGATTTCTTTTAGTAACCTCGTTGAAGGAGAGGGACTCCAAAAAAATGCAAATGAGCTTCAAAATATGCTTCAAGAGTTTTATTTATTGATTTTTACATGAAAGGATGAGTTGGTTTGGAACTTATCAAAGGATGGTGGATACTCAATCAAGTTGGGATATGAGGATTTAGAACAATCAAAATTTCCTTCTCCCAAAGATTTTTCTTGGAAGAACCTTTGGTAATTAAACGCTCTCCCTAAGGCTTCAACATTGTGGAAACATAGCACTTTGAGGAAGTTGAAGAATATATTTAAGAGAAAAAAGAAATGAAAAAATAGTGATAAAAATATATGCTGCAACAAATGTAATATTTTGGTATTTTGATGGGAGTGGCCCCTAATAGAAGCCACATATAACTTATTATTAAAAAGAACAAAGATAAAAGAAAACTTAGAGGAATATTCATACGGGAAAACATAAGCAAATATCACAAGTATTAATAAGAAGTGGGTTAAGCCCACAAATGGAAATAAAAAATAACGATGAAACGATATCTTCGAATATTAGAGGTATAAATAAGATCCCTAAAAAATAAGTTATTAGGAAATTAATAGATTGTCATAGTCTTGAATTTATTTTGATACAAAAAACATCAATAAGTATTAAATAATGATGGGGCATCGTTTAGCAATTTAACTACTATAGGAGTTTCAAGAGGTGTTGCAACATGGGACAAACAAAACTGGGATGGACAATTTCAAGAAGTAATAAGTAATTGGATTATTGGTATTTTTTGCAAGAAAGAGGAAAAAATCAAAGTTGGGTTTATAAATGTTTATGCTCCAACTTTAGTTATTCCTCATGATAGATGTTGGAAGGACCTTAGTTTAGTTATGTCAAATTCAATGATGATACATAATAATGATCTATAGATTCTTAGAGAGAACTTCAACATAGTTATACCTCCTTTGGAAAATAAGGGTGGTACTTTTGAATTATCTAGATAAATAGAGGATTTTGTGCTTCATTTATCAATTCAAATGGACTTTGGGATGTTATTCCATTAAGCTTTCAATATACATAGGATAGTATATGCATTAGGAAAACCCATGTAATAGAAATATCGAATATATTTTTTTTGCCTAAAACATGGTTTCAAATAGGGTATACAATATCTTCAAATATTTTAATGTGAGTAGGATCAAATCACAAATCCATTCACTTGAGATGTTATTTACTCATTAATAGTCATCCAAAACCATTTTGATTTCATTCCATGTGGTTCGAAGACCTTGATTTCTTCCAAATGGTTATGTTATGGTGGGATGAAGAAAAGTTTGAAGGATCATGTATGCATATTCAAAATATGCAATATGAACATAAATAAAATGCCAAATATTTTGGTAACCTATTTAAATCAAAAGAGAAAATTAAATCCAAGTGCAACAATTTACAAGAGATAGTAGAAATCAATATACTTTTTTTAAGTAAAATTCACCATTAATTACCGGGTTTTGCAGGTTGACCCAAAACCTATTACAAAACTCAGCCTTATGCTGATGTTGTGGATAGTATTCATCCTAAGGAATTTTTGTCCTTTACTACTGTTGGCCTTCCTAAAACGCCTTACTAGGCGGGCGTAGCAAACATTAACCAAAACTCCTGACAATTCAAACAAAGATGGGCAAACCGCTTTGATACCCATAACAAAAAGAGGGAAAGACATGCGCCATGAGAGGATTACTTCCTTTGTATGATACGTAAAATAAAAATGAAACCCCCAAAGCCTGAGGATCCTCAGGCCTCATCTTCAACGTCTTCCTTGAGCTCCTCTTTCTTTTCATCCTCTTCTTCCTCATCACCGTCCTTGGCTTCCACTTTCGGTATGTACCCCTCATTGAAGAAAACCTGAGTCAAAGTGTCATGGGCCTCGTGCATCTAGTGAATGATGCCAGTGTAGGATTTCAGGATGAAATGTTTGAGGACCATGATGGTAGGTCCCTCTTACTCCATATCATTAGCACTTGTTTTATATCTTCCTCGAATTTGTTTGTTCTTCAGCCTCAAGGAGGCTCTCGTTGGGGGTTCCTCGATCCTTAGTTTCTTCTTTGTCATCCTGCCTCTACTAATTGGATCCCCTAGTATCTTCTTCTCTAGATACACGAAAGCAGGCTTGTTTGTTCCCGGGCTAGCTCTTGCTCCAAACTTTATGCATGGTGGTTGGGCGGTATCTCCTCAATGATCGGAGGTTCAGGGTTTGGAGTCGTAGCCAACACCCATTTGTAAATTACTTTGAACAATCCTTAGTGCATTGGCATAGTAGACCCCCTCTTGCTACGACAAGCGTTGATGGTGTAGTTCATCTAGTTCATCAGGAACTATGGAATACTTATCAGGTTGACATCCCGAAAGAAATTTACAAAAGCATAGTGAAATCTTAACAGAGTCTTGCTGGGATCCTCCGTCATAACAAATTCCATCACATTCTTCATGACCCCATTCCATGGGGTTTGCAAATCCATTCTGGTCAGCCCATTCTTAGCTTCCTTAAATATTTTAGGGTTATCTCATAATTCCTTCAATTCCACCTCCCAGTGATGTTTTTATCGATGGATGGACCGTGCTCTCACAGTTTGCCCTGTCACAGTAGCAAGCATATTCACAAGCATATTCACGTCGATGACGAACTCTCTTCCTCGAATCAAAGTATTAAAAATATAAATTTATATTGGTCCCTAAAATCTAGGGAGAGATAGCTTGAGGAAGGGGACAAAATTTCTAAATTTTTCATGATATATCTAAAGCAGATATATTGTTTTGTCAAATAAAAAATATTTCAACTCCAAACGAAAGATATATTGAGGAAAAAGAAACTATTAGGAAGGAAGAAATTAATTATTTGAAAGATATTTTATCATATGTTAGACAAGATAAGTAGGTAAGGTAAGTTTTTCTAAAATATCCATGAATGATTATATATGGATATAATAAAATTTTGATGAGGAAGATCTTTATGAAGGAACCAAAAGAGGCAATTTTCTCTTTACACCTTAACAATGCACAAGGCCCTAATGGATTCCTTAGACTTTTCCTTCCAAAAAATTAGTATTTATTGAAGAGTGATATGTTGGTTACAGTTGAAGAGATCAAGAAAAATAAGGATATAATAAGTAAGGTCAATGCCACCTTTATTACATATATTCAAAAGAAATGAGAGAAAACATTTTGATAATTTTCATCCATTAAGCCTTTCTAAAATGATTTATAAGATATTTTTAAAAGTTATGGTAAATAGATTGAAGAGCGTTCTAGACTGTGTCAACTTAGGGGAGCAAGGTGGTTTTGTTTATGGAAAACAAATTCTTGATGGTGTAATAATTATATGAAAGGTCATATATTCTCTTCATTTTATAAAAAACCAAGTATTCTTGTAAAATTAGATATGAACAAATTGGAAAAATGGGTTTGCTATTGAAGTTTTCTATATGATATTATCCAAAAAAATTGGTTTTGATTAAGGTTGGCATAAATTGATTAGATGTTGTTATAACGCTCTAAAATATTCTATTTTTGACCAATGGATCCCCTATTGGATGCTTGAAATAATCTCATGGACTTTGTTAAGGTGACCCACTATATCCTAATCTATTTATTACTGTTGTTGAGACATTGAAAATAATTTTCTTAGAGGCAAAAATAAGAAATAATCAAAGGTATTCAAATTGCAATAAATGGTCCCTTCGAATCTTATCTTCAATTTGTAACTAATTCTTTTCTTTTGGGTCATTTCTTAGTTAGTGAGGCCATGGAGTTTAAATAAATATTACCATATTATGACAAGGTTGATAGAAATTCGATTAATACTATAAAATCTAGGATTTTTTCATTAACACTACCCTAGATTTACAATGAGTCATTGTGAAGATTTTAGGCTTTAGAGTTGGAAAATGGTCAGCTACATATCTAGTTATTACTTTATCTCATAAAGGAAAGAAGGACCTCTAGGATTCAATTTTTAGATAGAATGTTTTTTTTTTGGCAAGTTGGAAAAGTAAGTTCTTAACTCTAGCTAGAAGGCTACAAATCATAGAGTGCATTGGAATCTATCCCTATATATGACGTAAATTTCAAGACTACTAGTAGATAGAACATCTAAATTTGATAAAATCTAAAGAGTTCTTTTAAAAGGACATGAAGGAAATTTAGGTTTTCTTTTTGTAAGTGGGACATGGTTTGCAAAGGAAATAATATTAGAGAATGGGTAGGCTTGCAAAAATGTAGGCTTATACGTTTACCCTTAGGGACAAAAATTAGATGGAGATTACTCAAAGACCAAAGAAAGAGTTGGAAAAAATGTTACTTCAAAAATATATAGGTTTTGTTGATGCAATAAAATTGTTTATGAGAAGAACCCTACCTAGAGTCTCAACAATATAGATTGAAATTGATTAAGAAATATATTAGACAATTAGTTAAAGAGGGGGATCTTGTAAGTTTTTGGTTAGATGATTTTTTGAAGCATTATCCTCTTATTTTGTTATCTAAAATGGTAACCACTAGCTAAATTATGTTTATTTTGTAATGGTTCAAAGGTTAAAAATTATATTAATGTGAGTAATAACTCTAGATAACAGATATATTGAAAGTGTTATATGAATTATGAACAAGATCGACATTGTGTGATATAGTCTTGTATAGGCATTTAGGTAATCATTATACAAATGCATTCAATTGATTGTATATTATTTAACTATGTAAGACCTATAGGCCATGGTTAACCTTGTTATGGTTAAACCCACCTTATAATTTGTAACTAACCTAAAGCCCACTTGTCATGATAGGTTAGGATAACTTGATTATGTATTTGGGATTTTTGTATTGATATAAATACCCCCACCATTTCATCCATTGTATGAGTGTTGTGATCCTTGTATGTAGATAATATAATGATTATTTAAGGTGCCCAAGGGTACTCATCAACTTTGTGTCTCTTTATTTCTTTTTCATCCTTTTACTCTTTGTATATAATATTTTAGTGGATGGATTATTTTCATTCTTTTCTAGAAACAGGTGTGAATTTCAACATTATATCTTTCAAACAATACCCAAAAAAATACCAAAATTCTTCAATCCACAAAATAATTCCTATTTTTCCAAAATAATGGCTTTGATACCACTAGTTATGAATTGTTGCTTCTTATAAATATAAAATATTTACGATATACTAAATATTAAATAAATAAACCATAGTAATCAATCTACACACAAAAATATGTGATAATACCCTTTAGGTAGGGCAAAACTAATGTTATTCCTTATGGAACCACTCCACAATATCTCCCAAAATAAGATCCACCTCACGAGCCAATATTTTTATAAGAGAATACTTGATATGATTGATGATGATTACAATGATAGTGTCCCTTCTTTATCTACCCATATTCTAATGCTATTTGGAGATCCAAATCTTAAACTCTTATCCCCCTATGTTAGATGTGGCTCATGCCAACTATCTATTATATCCTTATACAATATAATATCTTATTCCCATATTCCTATCCCTAGGTACCATAACATTCCACCCTCCTTACAAATATTTCATCCTCAAAATATGAGAAGAAACTAGATAATATAGTTTGTTAAGCAATGTTGACAACTAGTACCAATCTTGATCATCCCTCCATACAAGTAAAATTTTGATTAGTGGTGGACTATGACGATGCTAAGCTACCATTGTGCCACTTGAATATCCATAACTACTATGTTGGCTACATGTTTTTGTTGATCTATTATGATATTGTCAATGATTGGTCCTATTATTTCATGATGTTGCTACACCACTTTGAAATCTAGAGTTACTAAGCTTTTTCTGCCAAACACTAACATACTTGATGTCTTCTTTACTCCATGTATATCCATAATAATATTTATACTCCAAGCCCTACCTCCAAGATTATTTCCACTCATGGTGGTGTGGGTGGTGAGATGTTGTAACTTTAACTAGACATTTTATTTCCTTTGATTCTTTGGAACTTTGTTTTACTATTTTAAGTTCTTCCTCAAGCTCTTCTCTCATGTGCCTTTCTTTTGCTCCATCTATGTGCTCTTCTAATGGAGATTCCTTGGATTTTTTTGTTGCTTCTTCCTGGGAATTCTGCTACTGCCTCTATTGTAGACTTAGAATTTGATTCCTATATTGGTTTCTTAACTTGTTCCCCTACCATAATTGCTTCTTATTTCTCCTTAAATCCTTGTTTCTTAAGATGAAAAATATCCTATAGTGTTATCTTATTTTTTATCATAATTTCATGAACTTCTTTTGCACATTAATGTTAACAATAGCCAAAAATTCCAACCAAGGATAGACCAAAACAATATCCACATAATCCATCTCCATAGCATAAAAATGTGAATGTAAAACATATTTATCCATGGTGATCTTAAAATCATCAAAAATATGAACATTCACACCTTTAATTTTGTCACTTGAACTTGCAACCTCTTTAGCCAAAGCAATATTAATGAAATTATACATGTTGCTAGGATTTATAGAAATTATAAACTTTTCCCTCTGAATGAAACCATGAACTTGTAAAATAGAATTTTTAGATTCAAACAAATCCTTCTAACTATTTTTTGGCTTATTTGACACCAAATATGCGGTTCCCTCACACATCATCATGCTTATATTTTTCTTTTATCAATTCCTTGAAATCCATTAACTCTCTTTTTAGTTCCTTTTGTTCATCTAAGAGCCTTTATTTTTAGGTATAACTATTGAGGGTACCTTTCAACCATATTTTTATATGGGTTCCATTGACTTAAGAATGCTTGCTTTGTTTCTTCTGAAGTCAGTCTATAATTATGGGCCATAAAAAAACTATAATACCAAGTGAGTGGCTCTAAGATAAAAAGTAAGCTTAATGTTCCAATTAAAATGAATAGAATACAAGGATTTAAAATATTTTCATTATTATCTAACATCAATATCATTTCCAAAAAATATTTGTAGATACATGAGTTCATGACCCTACAAAAAAGATAATGCAAACTAGATTTTTATAAAAATATATATCCCCTACTTATTTGAAGCCAAATTTCAAAAAAAAATGTTCTTAACACAAAAATAGATGATTTGTTTACCCCAACTGAAAGATATATCAAAAATTGTTTTTCTATATAAAATACAATTTGAAAAATATTATTACCATGTCTAGACAATTGACTTTATAGGGTTGTATCTCCCTCAATACTACACACATTAATTTATATGACCACTCAATTTGAAACTCTTCAAATTTTAAACAAAGTGGTGTAAGATTTGCCTCAATTAGACATTTACAAAAATATATGGCTCCCAAAAAATGATATATTTTCTAAAAAAATTACCAAAATTTTACAATCCATAAAAAAATTTCCAGTTTGCAAAATCATTGCTCTGATACCACTACTTATGAACTTTTGCTTCTCATAAATATAAAGCATCCACAATATGCTAAATATTAAATAAATCAACTACAATAGTTAATTCACACAAGACAAGATGTGATAATACCCTTCATGTAGAGCAACACAAATGTTATTCCTTAAGAAAGAAATATTTTCACAATATCTTCCAAAATGAGATCTGCTCCATGAGCCAAGACTAGTATAAGAGAATACTTGATATGATTGATGATGATTACAATGACAATGTCCCTACTTTATATATCCATATTTTAATTCTACTTTGGGGATTTGACTCCTAAACCCTTATCCCACTTATTATTATAATATAAAATTATAATATAATTAGCATTGAGTTCTATGTGGCCCATGCCAACTATCCATAATACCCATACACAATATAATATCATATCCCCATATTTCTATCCCTAGGTAACATAACATGTTATTCCTTGAACTTCAAATAGTTCAAAGCAAGACAAAGTTATAAATGATAAGTCTCACATTGAACAATATGAAAAATCAAAGAGACTAATGCAGATGAAAGTGTTGGTGTGAATGAAAAAGGAGAGGAAGAGCTAAGAAGCAAAAACAAATAGATAAGATTAAATGATATTAGCTCAACCGGTTATACTCAATTTTTAATAAGGAGACCTAAGTTAAAATCTTGTCAAGAAATGCATACATAATTATCAAATTATTGTAATATCATTATGTGGTCATGATGTAATATAGGTGGGGCTTGTTACAATCCCATATAATCAATTAAAGAGAGAGAGAGAGAGAGAGAGAGAGAGAGAGAGAGAGAGAGAGAGAAAAATATTGATATGGAAAAACAAAAGCAAATATCACAAGTGTTAACAAGATATGGGGTAAAGCCCACAAATAAAAACAAAAAGTGATGATGAAAATGATAACTTGGAATATTAGGGTTATGAATAAGACCCCCAAAAAAGAGGAATTAGGGAATTGATAGGTTTTTATAACTAGTATATGTATAGAGATGGAAATTGGGTAATAGGTATTATTAAGACTTATGCCCTAACTATTTAATTATTGTAATTAGTCTTGTTATTAGTAGTAGTTAGTGTTGTTACTAGTTAGTGGGACATGAAGTCTATTTAGGGTTAGGGTTAGGGTTTGTAAGACATTGTATGGTTCCTTATTATATATTTGATTATAATGAGAGAAAAGTAAGGAAAATTTGCATTTTTATATTAGGAGTTCTAAAGGAGGTAGATTTGTTTCATTTAGCATTAGAGCATATTTCCAAGGCCACTATTCATAGCATCACACATATGATTTATGCAACAACAACAACCACAAATATAAAAAAGGAATTTATTATGGTGCTTAAATAGTGTCTGCAATAGGTTAATACCCTTTTGTAGGATTGGGTGTAAGTCTCGATTGATCAGCTAGGGGAAGTACTTGGGCTAAAATATGTCCAAAAACTCATTTTGAGTACCCTAGGAACCCCCAAGTAGCTAGATCTAAGTGTATCACTAGTGAAAAAGGTCAACATTCCCATACCCTATTTGTAGTTTTTTTCATTTTTGAGTATGTATAAATAGTTGTCTTTTGGAGATAAATCGATAGCTAGATTATCAATAAAACTACCTAGATCGAGTAAGTTGTTGATACTTAGAGAGATGTACTCACTTAGACAACATCTATGGCCAATGATATTTTTTACTTAACCCTAGGAAGCCACAATTTAGAGCCTATTACTTATTTCTTGATATGTTTAGCTTGAAGTAGGTATAGACATCTTAGAGCATCCAATTCATTAGGTTGCTCTTCTTTATCTATGTAGACCCAAGCCAAAAAAAAATTGTATAGATTATAATTTCAAGATTGTTCATGATGAATTTCTTCCAACTTACAAAGATCTAGGGTCAAACAGTATCATGCAAGCAGAGTTTCAAACCTTGTTGGAAAATGAATTCTTTCATTTTTAGAATGCATCCCACTCATAAAAAAACTCATAAAAATTTGAAATTGTAAATTCTGCGTAATTCACTCATTTCCCACTTTAAAAAAAATATTATCATTTGCTCATTCCATAAGTTTAGAAAAAGTCTCAAAATCCTCAATTCCCTAAAATCAATAGAAACCCTCTTTTTGAGGTGATTTTTAAAATTTTCTAGTGATTTTGGCATCTATCCCATCACAATCTTCTCTTTGAGTTGATCATTTGATATATAACCTTGGTAACACTTTTTGGACCCCCTTTTTGTTCCCAATATGGCCTCAACTACCTTTTATTAAGAAAAAATATGAATGAAGACCTTAAATCATTTGTCTACATTGGTCATATAACTTGTGGCTCTAAAATCAACAATTCATTCCTACAAAGACGAAGAAGAGCAATGTGTTGAGATCACAACCACATGTATGCTACACAATATACATCTATTATATAATATTTTAATAATCTCTATGTTGTGCCTTAGAATTCTTATTTATATCCTCAAGATGTCAAATTTATGCAAGACAAAAGATGGCTCTATACCCCTCCTTGTAAAACCCATAAATTGTGTCCTCTGAGTTTTCTTTAGCAAGCATGGTGAATTATAATTTGAGATAAGTATATTTTTACAGTTGGATGAAGAAGATAAGTGGTAAGGAATGTGTGCTTAATGCTCAACAAGGAGATATACAAAGTGTGAAAATTTAAGTGGTTGCCACATATCTTGCTAAATATTGCTTAGGAAGTTCTTTCCAAGTGAAGACATTATTTTCTTATCAAAATTATTGTTGAAGTCTGTATAATCCTAGGTATGTTGTAAATTTTAAGTTTGTTTATTGTTTGATATTTAACTTGAGGAGTTAAGATGTGTTGCATTCTACTAAAACATGCATGACCTAGTAAGATAGCCATAAACTTCTTGTGTGGATACAAATTCTCAATGTTTCTACTTGCTTTTGTTTGTTGGATTGTGATATTGTTGTACATGTTGAATTGAACACTCTTCATTGTTTTTTATACATATGGAAGTTGGTTAAATCCACAATATTTTTAGTAAATGTCAAGTGCAGGGTTAAAACCATAGGGGTTGCTCCCAACAAACCTATAACACCTTGTTATTGTTGACCCGATGTGAGGGGGACCACTAGTCACTTGATATTTGTATTGCCATCATCAATATGACATGCATTCAGAGTATTTAGAAAAGACTACTGTGTTTGCCACAAGCATACCCCTAAGGTTTGAACCTAGGTCTCTTCTTGGTAAGTGCTTGTCTAGATAGACAACTACCAATCCACCTAGCCCTTGGGGTGAGCACTCTTCATTGTTGTTAGTGATATTGTTAAAGAATAAAGGAGATATTTAACATCTAATATTTGTTGGGAGTGAGGGTGCACTGAAGTATTCTAAAATATTAAGGCTGGATATTATTAACTATTCATTAAGATATTTTTTTGGAGGATTTATTATACATTGTACACTGTACATGGATCTATTTGAAGAAAGGACATTATAAAGCACTTCATTTTCTACAAATTGATTGGCCACTTAGGAGGAAATAATTGTCTAGAAAGGGCCAACATCAAGAACCATCTAGTGCATATAGACAAGGAGTGATATTATTGACAATAAGAGATCATGAGAAAGGCTATCTAATGACACCAACATTTAACACCATCAAGAGGAAAGGCATTGAGTTACTAATGAGGTTGTTAGGGTCATCTAGTTATTCCCACTTAATAAAGTTTTTTAATAAATATTGACATAAGTGTTGTTGTGGAGGTTGTATTGTCATCTAATAAATATCAATCGTCTAGAACTATTGATAAAGATATTGTAGAGGGCTATCTAAGATATACCAACATCAAAGTGGTGATGAGGAGTGTCATCTAGAGTTGTTTCCAACAATGTTGAAGTTATCGATGAGACCAAGGTTGTCTATTAAATTCATACCAACAAAAAGAGAGTCATTTGACATATGAATAACAGTCATGTGAGACAATATCAATGCTACTAAAGGAGAGGTGATATGCATAGAAGTGTGGCAAAGCTATGAAGAAGGTATTATTTTGTGAAGTTCATTGGATATAGAGATATTGTAAAATAAATATGTTATTCTCTAGTAAGAGAAACAAAATATTGAAAATAGTGTGACCCATTGAAGTGTCCCATTATTTGAAGATAGTAAAATATTGTAAAAATATTCAAGGATTTACCATCCTTATTATAAAGAATCATGGTGTATTTGCAAGACATTGGTTTCAAATAATATTGAGACATTTTTAATACATTGTGGCATGCAAACGATTTTTAAAGGTATGTGACCCACTTAAGTGCCCCATCATCTCAAGGTAATAAAATATTGTAAAAAAATTCAAGGATTTACTATCCTTATTATAAATAATCATGTTGTATTTGTAAAGCGTTGGTT
Source organism: Wollemia nobilis (assembly GCA_028583015.1). NCBI lineage: Eukaryota > Viridiplantae > Streptophyta > Pinopsida > Araucariales > Araucariaceae > Wollemia > Wollemia nobilis. The sequence continues at coordinate 232,631 of JAQPPZ010002931.1, forward strand.
TCAAAGAATATTGAGACATTTTTAATACATTGTGACATCCAAATGATTTTCAAAGGCATTGGAGAAGTCCCAAGCACACTGCCAATATTGTGAGACGATACTAAGACTTGTGGAAGCATTCTTTTTGCACTTGTGCATAGCAGTTACTATTGTAGCATGAAGGAGACTTGATTAACAACTTATCTTTTTTATTTTCTAAGAAAACTCTAGAATGAAGGAAATTTGAGCCATTAAATCTAGATAGTCAATGGATGAGATAGAATTTGAAGTACTTTTCAAAATTGATCTAAGACATGAGTTGTTAACATTCCCACATGCTCAAATTTGAAATTTGATTGCGTGTGACATGTTTATTTTAATGATAAAAATATTTTTTAATATCCCACACACAAAATGTAAGTATATTTATGGTATAGATATATTGTTGATACCTAAAATGTAAGTTGGGGTGAATTAATAATATTTTGAAGGTGCATGGTGAAGACTTAAAAGCATTTAATTTTTGTTTGGGGGTGAATTATCTTTTTGTGGGTATAGGCTCATATATACTCATAAAAAAGCTCTTTTTGAGCCTAATGCAATTGTTCCTTTTGAAGAGAATATGTCAAAGGATTTGAACCACATTATCAAAATACTATTCATTTGAGGGGGGTTCATTTAATTGACACATTTCAAGAATCAAATTTAGAGTGCATTGTTTATTAGAGATAGTGCTTCGTTTAAGAGAATTGGAGGCATGAACCAACTATTGTTTTGTGAATATTATATTCAGAAGAAGAATGGGTAGGAGTTAGGCAAATGCTGGAACAACTTTTTTCCATGTAATTATATTTAAGAAATTTCCTTTTTTATATTTTTGTGTATTCTTTTGTGAGAAGTTTGTGACTCTAAGCCCAACGATAAATCTATCCATAAAAATATGACCATAGACAATAAATCTATCCAATATTTTAGCCATATAATCCTCATTCACCTTATTATTATGCCAAGTAGGGATAATTTTGATGAGTTCCACATCTACCAAATCTTCTTCTTCAAATTTTTGTTTAAAATAACCAACTTGTAGATCAACTCTAGCTACATTCCCCCAAACCTCAACTCTATTCAAAGTGAATTTTAAATCTCCCCTTATTATTTTATTCCCCTACTAAAAGAAATCATTTGCAAGGAGGGTATCCCAATACTGAATTTTGTTCTCATAAGGCCTATATATTTTGGCTACCACAAAATATTTTCCTAATTCTAGCGAGAAAAGCTTAACTCCTAATCCAAAGATTAAAATAACTGAATTGGTAAGTCTGAAAGCCCTTTTCTTCCAACACAAAATCAGACCTCTAGATCTACCTTTCGAATCCAAAGAGAGAAAGTCTCACTCTTTTTAAAAGGTTTGAAGAAAAATTTCCACTTTCGTACCAACTTCCATTTTCTCTTGAAGCAACAGAATGTCTGGTTGTTGTAATTGCATTAACCTTCAGAGGGAAGTTTTCTTAGAGTTACTGCCTAACCCTTGAATATTATAGGAAAGGACTAGCATTAATTTACCAAATCAGGGGTTTGGAATGCTCTAAGTACCCTGACTATAGATTTTTGTTTTCCACTTTTAACCTCCCTCAAGGTTTTATCCTTGGCTAGTTGAATATTTGATTTCCTTTCCAAGACAAGAATGATACCCACATTCGGACCAAGCCCTCCTACTACTCTAAACTCCTCAAGGAAAGTTGCTGATTTTTGTGATCTTAGAAAATATCTATTGGATCCCTTGCAAAACCCTTCACCCACAAAGGAGGATGACCTTAGAGATGTAGACCTTGAAAGACAATAAATTTTAGTGATGTTAGGGGGTTTATTGTTAGGTATCTTGAGAGAATCTTCTAGTCTAGAATCAGTATCCTTTGATTGATGCTTTTGTCCTCCCTCTTCCACTATTGAGGACTACAAGGGGATAATATTCACCTCCCAAAGATTTGGTTTTGGATTTGAAGAGTGATTCAAAGAGCCAATAGATATGTTAAGTGGTAGAAGAATCCCCTTTATTCCATGTGAAGGATCCACCTCCATTATGTGTACTGATTCAAGTGATCCCTCATGTTATCCATTGTTTGAATCCCTACCAACACCATTGTCCCAAACCTTTGGAGATTGAGTATCATCTAAACCAATATTTTTATCTTTCTCCACTCCATCATTGCCATCCAAAGAGGTTCCTGACCTTAAAACCTATCTTCTTATGCCACGCTCCACATTGCTAACTGATCCATCCACTCTCACCCTAGAAATGTGGTTTTCATCACACTTCCTTCTCCACTCCTTGTACTTTTTAACCAACATACTTCTTCCATATGACCATAAACATGGTACGGTAAGCCACAAAATGGTATCTTCTCATAATCAATATTTTGAACATAATACTATTTTCCAATCTCTATTTCTATAGTCTCTAGAAGACCCCCTCGCAAATCCATATCCACCAAATGCCTACCAATAGAATGATGAGCCACTCACACATGATTGGTCTGGTTCAACCTATCTTCCTAAACAATTACCAATTTATTTTAAAATACTAGGAGACTACAGATCCAAGGGTAGTTTTGGAAACTTGGTCCAAATGGGTTGAAGTAATTTAGACTCCCTTCTCGTGTTAAAATAAGGGGACCATCATTTTAGAGATAGATCATAAGAACCCTAGAATCATCTCCTTTGCTGAATTCTACCTGCATCCTCCATCAATCTAAAAGATAAGGCTAACCAAACTCAAACCAAAACATGAAATATAGGCGTGTATCTCAATACAAGGCTCCAAACCATCTCCATCCACTGAGAAAATAATTTTTTTGAATAAAAATATGAGTGTATCCCAATACAAGGCTCCAAACCGTCTCCTCCCAATATAGTGTATTACTGACTAGAAAGCTACATTAAAAAAACTCAATGAAACCATCTCTTTTAACTCCCTCCATCTAAAGTTCATTTTCTTATCCTTTAAATGAAATGGACACAATACTCTATTAACAATTAGAGGAGTTTAAATTTCAGAAAGTCTTCTGTCTCTCCACATTCTTTTGTTTAAGTTTTGATATTTCTCTACTTCAACAAATAAAATGTTCTAAAGCTTTAAAACAATATCGAATGAAAGGTGAAATGCAATATTCAATGAAAGGCGAACTGCAATATCCAATGATTTTCACTACTCTAAAAACTTGATTGTTTTTTAGCCTAGCTCTTGGAGAAATATATTTTAATAAAAATGTACAACTTGAGAACAATATTGTTTGGCATACACTGATTTCATCTGCTAAAAAAGGATTAAAAATGCAGGATTTTCTTAAAAAACATTAATGAGATAGCACGAAGATGCAATTAATGCATTACCAGGGCTAATAGATTGGGTCGAAACCCCCAAAATCATAGAAAGGATCAGAGTGGTGGTATCCATTGAAAACAAAAGTAGCTCAAGTTGTCCTTCTCGCTCCCTCGCAATGAGAATGATGTTACTATAAACTAATAAGTTAGATATGTGTTCGGATTTTTTCCATGTTACAAGACTAAAAATGAAACCAATCTGACACATTGTCCCTCGACCATGGAAAAACTCTAACTAAAAACATGTGGGTTTTTCATGATTTGGATACCCACATTGTCATAATCCACAAATATGCTTCTTCAACATTAGTTTTTTCTTCTTGTAGGTGCTTCCATGGTTGCTCTTTTACCCTCAGGGCTTTTGTTTACTCAATAGGAGCTTTTGGATCTGCAAGAACATGATACAATGAGGAAATTGTTAGAAAACCATCTTCACCATCTGCCTATCGGTTCTTTAATAGTAATGTTATAAAAAAAAGGGATACAAGCGATCGAAAGAACCAGGCAACTCTTGACTGTCCAAGTGCACCAGGCTTGCGAGCCCAAAGGAAGAGTCCTTGTCCTCAATGTAAACTCTAAAAACCTTTGCCCTTGACCTAAACTCCTTCTGCCTTTAGGAGAGCCGATGAATATGAACTCAAAAAAGATTACTTATGTAGATCATATGGTCATTAGAAATAAGAGAAAAGATATGGATTTTGATATATATTTGAGATTAGTAAAAACTCTTGATCTCTCTAATTATTCAGGTTTATGTGGCCTACAAATCAATATGTTTTTTTATCAGTAATATTTAAAGTGGGTTTTTATCAAGGGAACCAAAACTTGATTACATCAAGTCAAAAGATAAAATTATCAAGGCCACATGAAGGCTGCAGATAAGGACAAAAGAAAAACAAAAGGATGGCCATTCAGGACATCCTTATAGGAAAGGCTAAAGGATAGCCTTATAGGACATAATTGAATTTTTTTTTTTACAATTGAAAACTGGGACAGGGCCATCCTGCCCAGGTCAAACATCATGTGCAAAAGGATGGATAAGAGGATCATGGCCATCTCGCCCAAATAGCATGTGCTAAGAAAATTAAAATAGGGCAAACCCACCTAGGACAATTTTGAAACAAGGCTAGCCTACCCACCACAACAATTTGAAAAAATAAATTTGAAATTAAAGCAAAAAATACAAAACATTCTCACCTAAGGATGCACAAGGACACAATAGAAGGATGCAACAATAGGGAACTTCATCCCGTATAGTCTTGAAAGTGGAACAACAACCATGGGACTCCGAAGGCCATGAAATCTCATTGTAGCAAGGAAAACTACTCAAAGGCCAAGGGAGACAGAGGAAACAACAATGCAAAAATGTGAGCCAAGGAAAAAGGTGGGGAGGTTCCAAGAAACCTCAACAGAGGAACTATGAAGCATGAGCTACCAACAAAAAGCGTAGGGCCCCATCGCAGGCTAAAAAAGTAGCAAGAACTCCACAACAACCTCCAACGCCACCGACAAGTAGCTTCGAGGATCCAGAAGAGGATGACCTGTAGGAACACATAAGCAATAAAAACAAAGGCCCTCCCCAAGCCATGAAAATCTGAAAACCCACCATTAAACTTGCAATCGAAAACCCAAAGAGCAACACCATAGGAATAAGCACGAGACGCCATCCCAAGACAAAAGATAATTTGAAGAGTTGCTCATGAAGCCGAAAACCCAAGCCACAACGCACTGCACTAGAAGAACCTCTGATCCTTAGCTCCAAATAGGACCTTGCAAGAAGAAGGAAAACAATTCTTTAAGGAACTCAGGAATCCCAAGGAAGGACCTAAGAAAAACTATGGACATTCCAAAAAACCCCAAGGATGTCCCAGTTCATAGGAACCAAAAGAAAACCCCACCAAAAGTATGGAAATGGGTAAACAAGAAAATAAGGGACCTCCCAACCCAAGGAGATTGTATGCAACACCATCCAACCAAGGAGGAGGCCAAAAGGAGTGCCATGGGACTGAGACAGGACCTAGGGATGTCCCAAAAAAACCTAGGGACATCCCAGATCATAGGCACCAGAAATAATCCCACCAGGTAGAAAGGAAAGTGGTAGATAAATGGAAAAGTGACCCCTCACCCCAAGGGGATATTTTACAGTGCCTACCAGCCAAGGAGGAAGGGCAAGGAAGTGCCTACCTACAAATCAATATATGGCCTCTTATTTCTCAAATAATTCAGGGTTATGTGGCCTACAAATCAATATGTCATGTTCAAGGAGTTATCCTTCTCCACCAACGAATGATGAAGAAAATAAAGAGGAATAAAAGGACATATGATGGGACATGGGAATGAGTCTAATATTTATATTCAGATTCCCATTTATGATTTGGGTGTTGTATTTCAGTAAATTTGGAGTGCCCTTTTTTTATTATTTGTGGAAAACATCCCAAAAGGGATGCCACTTTTGGGTAAGACCCAAGGAGGCAGGGGTATCCATTCCGCAAAAAATGCCCAGGACTCGGACCTGGCCTACCACCTTTGACATACTCAAGGAGCAAACAAACACACAAAACCAATTTAAAAATAAGTAAATAAAAAACAACAAAAATAATAAAATAAAATAAAAAACATGCTCCTTGAGTGTGTCAAAAACAAAAGCACAACCAAACACGCACAATAAGATAAAAGAAACCACAACACAAACCACATAGAAAAACACAAGAACCACATAACAAAACACAAACAAGACAAAAACAACAGAACACTACAAAGACATAACCCAAAAAAAACATGAAAAATAAACACAACCAAAACCTAAAAAATAAAAAATAAAATAAAAATAAAAAACAACCAACAACAGACAATAAACAAAAACAAAAAACATAGAAAACACTCACACATAAAAACACGAAATAACACAAACAAAGAGAAACCCAAGAACAAGAACGAAAAAAACACAAGAACAATAACAAAAAACATAAAAAAAAAAACAAAACAACAAAAACACAAGAACAACAAAAAACAACACAAAGAACACAAAAACAAAACAAAACAAAAGAACCCACCCACCTTAAAAAACTAAACAAAAAAAAAAAAAAAAAATTGAACAAAACAATGACCTATCTAGACCAGAAGACTATTAAGGCAAGAATCAACAGAGGAAACAAAATAAAGAATAGAATGAGCTAGGGAACTAAAAAAAACTGAATGAACCAAAGAGAAGCAAAAAAAAAACAAGAAGAAACTAGGTACCTTCAGAACTGGAGCCATCCAAAGAAATGATAGAAAGAAGAGCTTCCCTAATTTGAGAAGCCCACCATATAGGAGGGTGGCCATAACAAGTAAGATCACCTTTGTCCAAAGCCCAATTAGCTAAAGCATCAACACTCTTGTTTTGATCTCTGACCACATGATTGTAATCAACTTTCAAAAATCCCATCTGGATTAACTGAATCTTCTCAATAATTCTTTTTATTCTCCAATCCACCTTATGATTCTTAGAAGGAGTCTTCAAGAGATTAATCATAAGTTGAGAGTCAGACTCAACTAACACCTTTTCCCATCCAACCTTAGTAGCCTCCTGAAGGCCTCTGAGGATACCATACCCCTCAGCAAGGTTATTGGAAAGAATACCCAAATTCTCAGCAAAAGTAAAAACCAGGGAGCCATCTAAAAGTCTACCAATTCCTCCCACACTGGCTTTTCCAGGGTTCCCTCTAGAGGCTCCATCAGTATTGACTTTTCCAAAATCCTTAGGAGGAGGTTGCCAATTTCTAGTCCTATCCATCTTACTAATACTCACATTCCCTTTAAGTTGGTTGCCCTTAGAAGATTTAATCTTCAATATTTGCATCACTTGATCCCATCTTTGGTGGGAGTTTTGGGGGTGATTAAGGAGTTGATGGACTGATTCAACTAAGTTGGCTATGGTCTTTTGCCAAATATAGTGAATATCCTTCCTATCTTGATTAAAAATTTGGTTGTTCCTTTCATTCCAAATATTCCAAAGAAGAATGGTAGAACCCATCCAAACTAATCGCCTAATAAAATGATCAACACCCTCTTGATTAGGCCAATCCCTCCAAAGTTGTTCAAAAGTAAAAAAATTGGACCACTGTAAGCCAAGTAAAGTGGCCATTCTCCTCCATAGCTCAGAGGCTAAAGTACACTCAATAAAAATATGGTTGATATTTTCTACATTCTCTTCACACATTTCACATCTAAAAGGGCCATGAAAACCACGCTTCATAAGTTGCTCACCAAGAAGCACCCTACGATGCAATAAAAGCCAATTAAAGAACCTCACCTTAGGCCAGAGATTTTGAGCCCACAATCGAGAAAATATGTCAGAAGAATGGTTGGGATTATTATGGCATAAGGTCAAATAACCTTGAGCAACTGAATACTCACCCTTAGTAGTGTTGTTCCATCCAAAACAATCTTTTTCATGGGACCAAGAGAGGGATCTCATATGAAGGATGCCTTGGATATCTTGTCTTTGCCTTTCTGGGATTTGAATAGGCCAGTCCTCAATAGGGATCCAATATCTACCAACCTTTGAATTACCAAGTATGGTACCGATAGTAATTAGCCACCTTTATCCAATTAGCTCGGTGAAGCTCCTCCATCCAAGGCCTCCAATCGGGAAACCGAGTTATCAAAGGCTTGTGACCATCCCAAGAATCTGTCCAAAAATTTGCATGTTGACCATTATGAATGATCCAAAATAATTTTTTCTTTATCAAATCCTCACCAGTCTTAAGAACTGCTAAAATGGGAGAACCTTTGGTAGGAAGTTGATAGCGAACAAGGTCTTCAGGACTTTTGTTCTCAACATATTTAGCACGGAGATTATTGGCCCAAAGAGCATTGGGGTTATGCAACATCCTCCAATATAATTTAGCAGCTAAAGCTTTGTTGTTATTAATTGAAGACCGGAATCCTAACCCCCCTTCACTCTTAGGAAGACATAAAGTATCCCATTTCACCAAGGCCCATTTTCTTTTCTCCTTAGTACCACTCCAAAGGAAACGATGACTGATTTGATCCAATTCTCGAAGAACAACCTTTGGGATATTCAAAATGGAAGAAACATAAATAGGAATAGCTTGAAGGACTGATTTTACCAAGGTGATTCTACCCCGTGAAGAAAGCCACTTGTTGGTCCACTTTCCAATTTTCTTCTTGACTTTGTCCAACAACCAATTCCAATATTTATTTTTCTGCCTTTGAATATTTATGGGAATACCTAAATAAGTGATTGGAAGAGAGGTCTTCTTATATCTTAATTTATCCAAGACCATGGATTCCTGTCTAGCAGAGTAGTGAAAGAAAATAACTTTAGATTTGTCTTCATTGATCAACTGCCCAAGTAGCCTTAGAAAAATAGCTAATGATTTGCTTAATATTAGAAGCTTCCTTAACTGTAGCTTTACCTAAAAGAGTAGAGTCATCCACAAATTGAAGATGAGAGATAGGTCTAGCTCCATGAGCAATGGTAACTCCCTCAAGGGTTTTGTTTTCCCTCTTTTTGGTTATAGTCCTACCCAAGCATTCAACAAGAATGATGAATAAATAAGGGGATAGCGGGTCACCTTGCCTAATACCTCTGGAAGCTGGGAAAGACTGAGAAGGCCTGCCATTGATAAGAACTAAGTAGGAAACTAAAGAGATACATCCCATAATCCAATCCATCCAATCCTTAGAGAAACCAAATTGCCTCAAAACTTTGATAAGGAAGTGCCAATCCACTTTGTCATAAGCTTTGGATAAGTCTAACCGAATGAACATGGAAGGAGAATTTTGCATATCCATGGAATGGATGGCTTCCTGAGCAAGAACTATCTCATCTACTATTTGACGTCCTTCCACATAACCCCCTTGCTCTGGGGAAATAATCTTATGCAAAAGAGGCTTCAACCTTTCTGCCATGATTTTAGTAATGATTTTGAGAAGAACATTACATAAAGCAATAGGTCTAAAAGCTGAGATATGATCAACCTCTTGAGCTTTTGGAACAAGAGTAATATAAGTTTTATTGATAACCTTCAAAATTTCTTTGGCTTTCCTGGCTTCTTCCACCACCTCTAATAAATCAACATGAAGGATATCCCAGAACTCTTGGTAGAACTCAATGGGAAAACCATCAGGACCTGGGGTTTTCCCTTTTTGCATTTTAAAAACTACTTGTTGAAGCTCATTGATAGTAACAGGAGCAGTCAAAATAGAGTTCTCCTCAGAAGTGATAAGAGAAGGGATTGCTTGAAGAACATTTTGTTGTGAAGTTGAGTCAAGAGGAGTAGCAAGAAAAATATTGGAAAAGTAATCAACAACAATAGAGTTCATGCCATCCCAAGTATAAACAACATCTCCAGAATCTGATTTTAAGGAAGAAATAAAGTTGTGAGATCTTCGAGCTAGAAGAGATTTGTGGAAGAAATTTGTGTTTCGATCTCCTTCTTTGAGCCATTGAATTCTAGATTTTTGCTTCCATAAGATTTCTTCTCTTTTTTCCCATTCCTCTAACCGAGTTGTGAGTTTAATTTCATCTCGCACTTCTCTTCTCTCGTGAGGCCATCTAAATGGATTTTCTTATTCAAATTTTCAATATGAGCAATAACTTCATGTTTTTTTTATGAACATCCCCAAACTCTTTCCAGTTCCAAGTCTTGATTTTGGATTTAATGTATTGCAAGTATTTTGGCAAAATAGAACATCTTAGTCCCATGCCTAGGTTTACCTTCCTTCCACCATTGTTGCACATGAGGTCTGAAGGAAATGTCTCTAAGCCACATTAATTGAAAATGAAAAGGAGAGAAACTCACATTGGTTTTCCACATTTCCACCATGATCGGCCAATGATCCGAACCAGCATTATTAAGAGTCTTCACTTTAGGAATGTGACCATGGATTAAGAAATTTTCAGAGAGCAAAAACCTATCCAATCTCTCCATTATACAAGCTAAGCCTTGCCTTCTGTTAGACCAAGTCATAAGGCCATTATCTCGGTTGGATATCCACAAGATGGAGGTTTGCAATATATTCGCTCATGAGGTCGGTGCTTTTGTCCAAATTTCTATTTCCCCCCATTTTCTCATCCAGAGAGAGGATGGTATTGAAATCTCCTCCGATCAAGATCCAAGATTTAGGAAAATGAGAGATAATATGAGTAATATCCTTCCACTGTCTTCTTTTTTCCTCCAAAGAAGTCGGAGCATAAATAGTAATGCAGAGCATAATCTGGTTGGAATGTCTACTTTGAATAGCTATAGCCAACAAACCCCAACTCCCAACCATATGGTGAATAACTACCTCTTTTGGGTCCCAAAGACAAGCAATGCCACCCGAAGTCCCTTGGGAACCGAGGGAAACCACTTTTCCAATTGGCCAAATTTTACCGGCAATTAAGTCCATATCCTCCATTGACATCTTTGTTTCTTGAAGGAAAACAAGATGTGGATGATTTATCCGAATCATTCTTCTAATTTCATTTTGTTTTGAAAGACTCCCTTTGAGTCCTCTAATATTCCAAGTGATGATCTTCATTAATACCAGGGCTAAAAAAGTTGGGAAGGGCATTAATCTTACCTTCCTCTACAAGCTTTTCACCTTCTTTTACCATATGATATTGATTGGTCTTGCGACCTACTTTTTTATTAGAATCCATCTTCAATTTTTTTTCCCTGTTTCTTGACTTATTCCAATTGAATCTGAGATGGCTTCTAACCTTGAAGAATGCTCGTACACAACCAAAATTTTACTAGATGGTTCAACGGAGTCTATATTGGGACCTGCATTATTTGAAGTTTTGACATTTGAAATATTGTTTTTCTTGTGTAAATTTTCTCCTTTTTTTCTGTTGAAAACCTTTGATTTGTTGGTTTGTCTCTGAGTTCTTCCCTTCATATTTAAATTGTGTTTCTAAGATTTCAGTTTCCATTATTTCCTCTTCCTCACTTGGGACATCATTTGTGGAAAGGATTTCAAACATATTAGCAGATGACTTTGATTGATCCTTCATAACTGGTTTTTTCCTAGTGTTATTCTTCTTAGGTATTTGGAAACCTACTGAGTTTATATCTTCTTTCTTTTGATCAAGAATTTTATTTGGGCAAGCACCGGCCAAATGACCATATTCATGGCAAATTCTACAACGAAAAGGAATGTTCTCATAGTCCACTACTTGCTCCCAAGTGTCTTCCCCAAATTGTAATGTGATCTTTTTAGGTAGGGGTTTGTCAAAATCCATTAAAACACAAATCCGAGCATAAATAATATGTTCAAAATTTTGAGTACAATCAGCAGTCATCATAAAAGTTCCTAAAGAGTTTCCAATTGAAGAAAAAATAGTAGGATTCCAAAATTCAATAGGGAGGCCAAAGAGTCTAACCCACACGGGAGCTATAGAAGGCATCTCTTCTTCGGCTTTAAATTTAGTATGCCAGGGCTTCATGAAAAGCCCTGCCCTTCCAAAAAACCAAGGACCCCCTTGAAAAGTTTTCTCTCTATCTTCATTATTAGCAAATAAAACAAGAAAATAACCATTTGGATAAATAGAGATTTGTAACTCACCTTTAGTTTTCCAGATTTTTGCAGCCCAGACTTTGAAAGCAGATAGACTCGGATGAAAACCCACGAACCGACAAATTAGTCCTCTTTTTTCCAAATCTTCAATGCCAGTCTGAATGTTACCCATATCAAGCTTAACAATAGGAGTTCCATCAACTGCTTTAAGACATCCTGACTCCATTTTCCTGGGATCAATCTTAGGCATTCTTAGAGGTTTATGGGAAGCCCTAATATTGATATTAGCATTGGGCTGAGGCTGTCCACCACGAAGGGCATCCCTAAAATTCATTTTTGGGACCGAGTCTTCGAAATTCTTACCCTTGATAGGGGTTTTCACAGTAGAATTATTTTGTGGGTGCACCTTAGCACCAGATTCACTTGAGATATGAGCCATTTTTTGATCAACTACTTGAAACTTGTTTCGTGATCTCTTTAATCCTTGCCCTAGACGCCGTGGAAAGGTATGGTTTTCACTTTTCTTTTGTGCAGCAAATTGGAAGTCGTTGTCACTCAAGTTCACAGTATGATCTATTGAAAGACAAATTTCTAACCCATATTGTATCCCCTGCAACATTTCCTGCTAAAATATTGAGCATAAACCACAAAAATATTGGCCGCTAGGGCCCGAAGGCCCTAAAAACCAACCTCCGGAGCTGCTTGCACTCAACCCAGATGAAACCCTCGCATAGCCGCTTGCCAAATATCTCGTTCACACATAGGGATGCGCTAGGATCTGTGTTGCTCCAAATGATATGAAAATTGGTGGAGACGTTCTAGGGTTTTTCAGGCATCTACCCTCAAAATTTTAGCTCAATCCGAGTCCGGATGAGTGAGATATGGCCGAAACGAGTTCGGTAGTTTGGGCAGTCCTGCAAAAAATGTCTAATCAATTTCTATGCTCCATACATCAACCCCCCTTCATTCTTAGGAAGACATAAAGTATCCCATTTCACCAAGGCCCATTTTCTTTTCTCCTTAGTACCACTCCAAAGGAAACGATGACTGATTTGATCCAATTCTCGAAGAACAACCTTTGGGATATTCAAAATGGAAGAAACATAAATAGGAATAGCTTGAAGGACTGATTTTACCAAGGTGATTCTACCCCCAGAAGAAAGCCACTTGTTGGTCCACTTTCCAATTTTCTTCTTGACTTTGTCCAACAACCAATTCCAATATTTATTTTTTTGCCTTTGAATATTTATGGGAATACCTAAATAAGTGATTAGAAGGGAGGTCTTCTTATATCTTAATTTATCCAAGACCATGGATTCCTGTATAGCAGAAGTAGTGAAAGAAAATAACTTTAGATTTGTCTTCATTGATCAACTACCCCAGTAGCCTTAGAAAAATAGCTAATGATTTGCTTAATATTAGAAGCTTCCTTAACTATAGCTTTACCTAAAAGAGTAGAGTCATCCACAAATTGAATATGAGAGATAGGTCTAGCTCCATGAGCAATGGTAACTCCCTCAAGGGTTTTGTTTTCCCTCTTTTTGGTTATAGTCCTACCCAAGCATTCAACAAGAATGATGAATAAATAAGGGGATAGCGGGTCACCTTGCCTAATACCTCTGGAAGCTGGGAATGACTGAGAAGGCCTACCATTGATAAGAACTAAGTAGAAAACTGAAGAGATACATCCCATAATCCAATCCATCCAATCCTTAGAGAAACCAAATTGCCTCAAAAATTTGATAAGGAAGTGCCAATCCACTCTGTCATAAGCTTTGGATAAGTCTAACCGAATGAATATGGAAGGAGATTTTTGCATATCCATGGAATGGATGGCTTCCTGAGCAAGAACTATCTCATCTACTATTTGATGTCCTTCCACATAACCCCCTTGCTCGGGGAAATAATCTTATGCAAAAGAGGCTTCAACCTTTCTGCCATGATTTTAGTAATGATTTTGAGAAGAACATTACATAAAGCAATAGGTCTAAAAGCTGAGATATGATCAACCTCTTGAGCTTTTGGAACAAGAGTAATATAAGTTTTATTGATAACCTTCAAAATTTCTTTGGCTTTCTTGGCTTCTTCCACCACCTCTAATAAATCAACATGAAGGATATCCTAGAACTCTTGGTAGAACTCAATGGGAAAACCATCAGGACCCGGGGTTTTCCCTTTTTGCATTTTAAAAACTACTTGTTGAAGCTCATTGATAGTAACATGAGCGAGTCAAAATAGATTTCTCCTCAGAAGTGATAAGAGAAGGGATTGCTTGAAGAACATTTTGTTGTGAAGCTGAGTCAAGAGGAGTAGCAGCAAAAATATTGGAAAAGTAATCAACAACAATAGAGTTCATGCCATCCCAAGTATAAACAACATCTCCAGAATCTGATTTTAAGGAAGAAATAAAGTTGTGAGATCTTCGAGCTAGAAGATATTTGTGGAAGAAATTTGTGTTTCGATCTCCTTCTTTGAGCCATTGAATTCTAGATTTTTGCTTCCATAAGATTTCTTCTCTTTTTTCCCATTCCTCTAACTGAGTTGTGAGTTTAATTTCATCTGCACTTCTCTTCTCTATGAGGCCATCTAAATGGATTTTCTTATTCAAATTTTCAATATGAGCAATAACTTCAGTTTTTTTTTATGAACATCCCCAAACTCTTTCCAGTTCCAAGTCTTGATTTTGGATTTAATGTATTGCAGATCTTTTGGAAAAATAGAACATCTTAGTCCCATGCCTAGGTTTACCTTCCTTCCACCATTGTTGCACACGAGGTCTGAAGGAAATGTCTCTAAGCCACATTAATTGAAAATGAAAAGGAGAGAAACTCACATTGGTTTTCCACATTTCCACCATGATCGGCCAATGATCCGAACCAACATTATTAAGAGTCTTCACTTTAGGAATGTGACCATGGATTAAGAAATTTTTAGAGAGCAAAAACCTATCCAATCTCTCCATTATACAAGCTAAGCCTTGCCTTCTGTTAGACCAAGTCATAAGGCCATTATCTAGTTGGATATCCACAAGATGGAGGTTTGCAATATATTCGCTCATGAGGTCAGTGCTTTTGTCCAAATTTCTATTTCCCCCCTTTTCTCATCCAGAGAGAGGATGGTATTGAAATATCCTCCGATCAAGATCCAAGCTTTAGGAAAATGAGAGATAATATGAGTAATATCCTTCCACTGTCTTCTTTTTTCCTCCAAAGAAGTCGGAGCATAAATAGTAATGCAGAGCATAATTTGGTTGGAATGTCTACTTTGAATAGCTATAGCCAACAAACCCCAACTACCAACCATATGGTGAATAACTACCTCTTTTGGGTCCCAAAGACAAGCAATGCCACCCGAAGTCCCTTGGGAACTGAGGGAAACCACTTTTCCACCTGGCCAAATTTTACTGGCAATTGAGTCCATATCCTCCATTGACATCTTTGTTTCTTGAAGGAAAACAAGATGTGGATGATTTATCCGAATCATTCTTCTAATTTCATTTTGTTTTGAAAGACTCCCTTTGAGTCCTCTAATATTCCAAGTGATGATCTTCATTAATACCAGGGCTAAAAAAGTTGGGAAGGGCATTAATCTTACCTTCCTCTACAAGCTTTTCACCTTCTTTTACCATATGATATTGATTGGTCTTGTGACCTTCTTTTTGATTAGAATCCATCTTCATTTTTTTTCCCTATTTCTTGACTTATTCCAATTGAATATGAGATGGCTTCTAACCTTGAAGAATGCTCATACACAACCAAAATTTTACTAGATGGTTCAACGGAGTCTATATTGGGACCTGCATTATTTGAAGTTTTGACATTTGAAAGATTGTTTTTCTTGTGTAAATTTTCTCCTTTTTTTTCTGTTGAAAACCTTTGATTTGTTGGTTTGTCTCTGAGTTCTTCCCTTCATATTTAAATTGTGTTTCTAAGATTTCAGTTTCCATTATTTCCTCTTCCTCACTTGGGACATCATTTGTGGAAAGGATTTCAAACATATTAGCAGATGACTTTGATTGATCCTTCATAACTGGTTTTTTTTAGTGTTCTTCTTCTTAGGTATTTGGAAACCTCGTTGAGTTTATATCTTCTTTCTTTTGATCAGGAATTTTATTTGGGCAAGCACTGGCCAAATGACCATATTCATGGCAAATTCTACAACGAAAAGGAATGTTCTCATAGTCCACTACTTGCTCCCAAGTGTCTTCCCCAAATTGTAATGTGATATTTTTAGGTAGGGGTTTGTCAAAATCCATTAAAACACAAATTCGAGCATAAATAATATGTTCAAAATTTTGAGTACAATCAGCAGTCATCATAAAAGTTCCTAAAGAGTTTCCAATTGAAGAAAAAATAGTAGGATTCCAAAATTCAATAGGGAGGCCAAAGAGTCTAACCCACATGGGAGCTATAGAAGGCATCTCTTCTTCGGCTTTAAATTTAGTATGCCAAGGCTTCATGAAAAGCCCTGCCCTTCCAAAAAACCAAGGACCCCCTTGAAAAGTTTTCTCTCTATCTTCATTATTAGCAAATAAAACAAGAAAATAACCATTTGGATAAATAGAGATTTGTAACTCACCTTTAGTTTTCCAACTTTTTGCAGCCCAGACTTTGAAAGCAGATAGACTCGGACGAAAACCCACGAACCGAAAAATTAGTCCTCTTTTTTCCAAATCTTCAATGCCAGTTTGAATGTTACCCATATCAAGCTTAACAATAGGAGTTCCATCAGCTGCTTTAAGACATCCTGACTCCATTTTCCTGGGATCAATCTTAGGCATTCTTAGAGGTTTATGGGAAGCCCTAAGATTGATATTAGCATTGGGTTGAGGCTGTCCACCACGAAGGGCATCCCTAAAATTCATTTTTGGGGCTGAGTCTTCAAAATTCTTACCCTTGACAGGGGTTTTCATAGTAGAATTATTTTGTGGGTGCACCTTAGCACCAGATTCACTTGAGATATGAGCCATTTTTTGATCAACTTCTTGAAACTTGTTTCGTGATCTCTTTAATCCTTGCCCTAGACGTCGTGGAAAGGTATGGTTTTCACTTTTCTTTTGTGCAGCAAATTGGAAGTCGTTGTCACTCAAGTTCACAGTATGATATGTTGAAAGATAAATTTCTAACCCATATTGGATCCCCTGCAATATTTCCTACTAAAATATTGAGCATAAACCACAAAAATATTGGCCGCTAGGGCCCGAAGGCCCTAAAAACCAACCTCTGGAGCTGCTTGCACTCAACCCAAATGAAACCCTCACATAACCGCTTGCCAAATATCTCGTTCACACATAGGGATGTGCTAGGATCTGTGTTGCTCCAAATGATATGAAAATTGGTGGAGACGTTCTAGGGTTTTTAGGCATCTACCCTCAAAATTTTAGCTCAATCCGAGTCCGGATGAGTGAGATATGGCCGAAACGAGTTCGACAGTTTGGTATTGTAATCAGGTTCTTTAACCTTATTTTGAGTTTTTTTATTGTTTTAATGCTTTTATGTTATTTTTGTTTGTTTTGTATTATTAATATTATTATGTTGTCTTTGGTTTTTTTTGTCTATGTTTTTTTATGTGTTTTTTTTGTGTTTGTTTGTATTTTTTGTGGTTTTTATTCTCATTGCTTTAGGTAAACTATTGAGTATTCCAAATGGGGTAGTCCAGGTGGGAGCCCTGGGCATTTTTGGTATAATATGTACCCCTAACTCATTAGGAAATACCAAAAATGGCATCCCATTTGGGTTTTTTTACACAAACAAAACAAAATAACATGATAAAATTATTTTTAATACCAATAAAGGCCTACTAGAGAGAAAGTATTGATTTATTTCTTTAACGTGATTTGAAAGGATGAATGAGAAAATACATTAATAGAACCTTCTATATGATCTTGTATTCTTATTTTCCTTTAATATGGTTCCAAAACCTTTAAGTAGTCATATATTGGTTTTTCTAAGCATAAATAATGGAGATTCAAATATACTTAATACAATGAATAATTCCTCAATGTACTCCCTCAATGTACTCATAAGAGGATTAGAGTAAATATATCACACATGTAACAATCCAAAAATAAATAAACAAGAAAACATACAAAGATAGAAAGATTTTTTTAAGTAAGAAGAGGGATTAAAAAATACCTAACCAACCCTAGACTAACTTAATGTTTAGTAACCCCTAAATTTCTCAATAACTATACCACAAGATATTCCTCTCATGTAAGTCCCTTCTATGTAGGCATATCTCATGTTATGCACGTAAGTCCATCCATCTCATAAATCTTGATAAGCTAGACTTACAACCTTCAATAATTAGAAGGTGTACACATCCCCATATTCCACATAAGATATTATGCATGGGTATGCTACATGCACTATGAGTTAAGATATCAATTTGTGTCCTCTAACAAGCTATATTAACTTAGGTATGATATTCTAAACCTATTACCAATCTCCCTAAGGGGGTCTCAAGCCCTTAGGTTAACCTCTAAGTTCACATTAGAATTTGCTACTAAATTTTATGAAACTTATTCAATCAAAAATATAAGGAATGAATCTAGATACTAAATCTAATAAAACATGAATCATTAAACAAGCAAGCAATAACTAAAACATAAATCAATAATTAAAGGATAACATGCAATAGAAAGGATATAAATACAATCACATTCAATTAATGGAATACAAGGTGCATCAACCATATTGTTCATTTATTACATAAGTATGTATGGTATACCCCATACCTTAAAACAATACATTACATCAATTTCATCGAGGAAATCTCCCCACAAATCTAATGTATTTGCATAAATAAGCAAAATGTAAGGTAGAGAGTAAACTTGTGCATCGGTTCATCTCATGAATGTTGTCATACCACTCTTCCATTGATCAAGTGAGGATAGTAGGGGATCAAGACACTCATAGTTTAGGGTAGATATACTTCTAAAATATATATGTTCATTTCATTGTGAAATTGTAATTATACAAACAACCGAAGAAATTCAACTTTCTAATGCATAGTTGACATCATAGAAAACTGCTATTTCTATTTGCCCTCCCATCTCCTCATGAGAAATATTCAACCATACATCAAACCACGTACTCTAATTTTTTTTCTAGTGGAAAAAACCCCAAATGGGATGCCACTTTTGGGTAAGTTCTAAGGAGGCATAGTTATCTATTCCACCAAAAATACCCAGGGCTCGCACCTGGCCTATACCCTTCGGCACACTCAAAGAGCATGACTAAAACAAAAAAACAAATATCAAACAAACACAAAACACAAACAAACACAAAAAACACAACATCAAAAAACAAAGACAATCAAACAAACAAACAAAAAAATAAAAACCACAAAACAAACAAAAACAACATAAAAGCATAAAAATAACAAAAAACTTAAAAAAAAAAAAAACAAACAAATAAATAAATAAAAATAAAATAAAATAAAAAATAACATAATAAAACCATAAAAACAACACACAAAATATCCAAAACAACACACAAACACTTTAAAAAACCAAAAATACAAAACCCAAAAAAAAAACATTAAAAAAAAAAACAAAAACACAAAAAAGAAGAAAAAATATAAAAACACAAAATACATTAAAAACAACAAAAACACAAAAAAAAAACAACATAAAAACAAAAGAGTAAAAACACACACACATCCCTACCCAGGTGTTGTAGGTGAGTTGGAGAGGAGAGGGCAATCCTCCGAGGGAGGTCCCAGGTTCGTATCTCCACCCTACCAAAAAGCTGAATTGGGTACCCAAAATCCAATTGATAATGTTGGTGCAGGCAGGGCTGGGTGCAACTCCCGGGTGACTTTGACGGTATAGAACCCCCTGTTCATGGTCTCTCAGACCAAGGCGGCCCCGCAAGGGTTTTTTCACTAAAAAAAAAAAAAAACACACACACACACACATCCCTCAAAAAACTTTAAAAAAAAGGAAAACAAAAAAACAAAACACAACTACAACCTTTCTAGGCCAAAAGGCTATTAAGGCAAGAATCAAAAGAGAAAACATAGGAAAGATATGTCTAATCTAGGGAACTAAAATACTGTGATCGAACCAAAGAGAAGCAAAGATAAAGCAAAAAGTAACTAGGTACCTCTAGTTTTGAGCCATCCAAAGAAAGAATAAAAAGTAGAGCTTCCCTTATTTTTGAAGTCCACCATTTGGGAGGGTGGTTGTAGCAAGTAAGATCACATTTGTCCAATGCCCAATTAGCTAAAGCATTAGCACTCATATTTTGTTTCTCTAACCATATGATTGTAATCCACTTTTAAAAAGCCCATATAGATTAATTGAATCTTCTTTTTATTCTCTAATCAACCTTATCATTCTTAGGAGTCTTTAGAAGATTAATCATGAGTTGGGAGTCAAATTCAACCAACACCTTTTCCCATCCACATACTCTACTTGTAATAAATGGTCTAACACTTATCTGGAAATCAAATTCCCATACCCTCAATTGCTAGATAGTCTAGGTTTACATTCACTATCCAATTAAATCCAACTACTTTAATATTCAAGTAAATATTTTTCTTCATTTCATAAATTAAATTTTCATACCATTAAATTTATAAAATAAACCATATTTCACATTCATTGTCCAATTAAAACCAACTACTTTAATCTTCAAATAAATGTTTTTCTTCATTTCATAAATTATATTCCCATACCCTTAATTTACAAAACAAACCATATTTCACATTCATTATCCAATTAAAGTCAACTACTTTAATCTTCAAATAAACCTTTTTCTTCATTTCAAAAATTAAAGTCACATACCCTTAATTTAGAAAACAAACCATATTTCACATTCATTATCCAATTAAAGCCAACTATTTTAATCTTAAAATAAACTTTTTTCTTCATTTCGTAAATTAAATTCCCATACCCTTAATTTACAAAACAAACTATATTTCGCATTCATTATCCAATTAAAGCCAACTACTTTAATTTTCAAATAAACTTTTTTCTTCATTTCGTAAATTAAAGACTCATACCATTAATTTACAAAACAAACCATCACATTCATTATCCAATTAAATCCAACTACTTTAATATTCAAAAAAACCTTTTTCTTCATTTCAAAAATTAAAGTTTCATACCCTTAATTTAAAAAACCAATCATATTACACATTCATTATCCAATTAAAGCCAACTACTTTAATCTTCAAATGAACATTTTTCTTCATTTCTTAAATTAATGTTCCATACCCTTAATTTACAAAACAAACCATATTTCACATTCATTATCCAATTAAAGCCAACTACTTTAATCTTCAAATAAACCTTTTTCCTCATTTCATAAATTAAAGTCTCATACCCTTAATTTATAAAACAAACCGTATTTCACATTCATTATCCAATTAAAGACAACTACTTTAATATTTAAATAAACCTTTTTCTTCATTTCATAAATTAAAGTCCCATACCCTTAATTTACAAAACAAACCATATTTCACATTCATTATCCAAATTCCATCCTTTTAAATAATGAAATAGCATTGAATATTATTTCCTTTCATTACCCTAAAATATACCATTTTAGATAATGAAATAACATTAAAGATTATTTCTATTCATTACCCTAAAATTTACCATTTTAGATAATGAAATAACTATTAAAGGTTTGGTTCAACTAATATAACCTACACTCCATCTTCTATGCAATGGATAACCAGTGACTGACTCAAGTGAAAGTAGAGAAAATCACCATGGAGTGGTTTACAATAGAGGACGACAAGGATGCAACATGAAATGGTTCTATTTCATAGTGCTAGATTGCAAGTGCAGTATTCAAAGGGTCTTCATAGTGTTAACTACACTTGTGGTGTGGTTAGATATTCTAGTATTGATGTAGCCCAACGGTCCTATGTTAGCTATGCCCGAAGACGGTTAGCAAGTGTGGTTGAGGACCTACTATGCAAACCATGCACTTTTGTGAATATAAAGAAAGGTTATCTTGATGAACAACAAGAAGACCTACCTTGAGGTACTCCTACTTCATGTTATGTACACTTACTAGCCTTAGTTAACATCCATAACCATGGACACAATTATGAATATGGTGCTAGACAACCAATAGGATAGACAAGGTTTACCATGGACCAGTCAACCACACAATACCTAATTCACGAAGGTAAGGTGTTAAGGCTTGGTCAAGGAGATTAACATGGTTGTGAACTTACACTGGTTTCAAAAATGATCAACCAAATAATGACCAAAGACCATCTTTCTAGTCTTAACATTTCATTCTTATGAAAGCGGGGTTTACCATAGCTTAGAGGAGTCATCGCAAACAGGCCAGAGCCAACAACCTAATGATATTCTAAACCATTGAATGAAAATATTAAACACATTTTATTTAGAGTTCCCAAATCAAACCATATTTTATTCATTGCCAAATGGTTATCTAAGTCACAATCGAATACCCATCGTCTACTTTCTCTTCGTCCCACTAGACTTCTCCCTTACCTTTGTGGTACCTCCTCCTTTCTCCAATGCTCTCCTCTCTAGCTTTTTCTAGAACACCCTTATTTTTACCCCATCTATGTCCTCTTCCCAACACACCCCTCACATTGTTCTCCTTGTATTTAATCCATCACCTACTCACCATAATTTCCCATCTACATCCGTTATATGGTAGGGGAGAACATTCATTCTTATGCCTTCCTAAGGTGTTTGCTATAAATAAACCATCCCTTCATGTTAGAGGGAGCCTCACACAACTTGTCCAATCCGATTATTTGAAGGTGGTATTATCGTATTTAATACCAACTTTAGTTGGTTATTTGATTAAGTGAATTCTCCATCAATTCGATAGCCAAATTCTAATCTCCATAAGTTCAATGAAATGTATTTTTCATAGCAATTAGAGTGGTCATTTACTTATTATGGGGTTCTTTTATTATATAAAACAACCATTTTTTTTCCCTTTAAAAAAAGGTTTTCATAATCAATCTAAAATAAATCACATATTTATTTAAAATGAAAACTCTTTATTATCATAAAATAAATCAACCATTTATTTAAAACGGAATATCCTCAACATTCTAAAATAAATTAATTATTTATTCAAAATGAGATCTCTTCATTATTTAAATAAATTAACTATTTATTTAAAATGATATCTATCTACTATTTAAATAAATCAACTATTTATTTAAAATGATATCTATTTACCATTTAAAAAATCAACTATTTATTTAAAATTATATCTATTTATTTATTTTTAATTTTTGAAAAAATTTGAAAAAACTTGGATTAAAAGAAAGATCAATTACAATTTGGGAAGAGACTTTTCCCAGCCTCAGTCAGAGAGAACACATGCTTACAACAACAAAAAAATATTTGCAATGGAGCCAAATCTCTTGAACCATTAACTAGCTAACAGGGGGATCGGTTTGGTCTGTTGATGCAACTTGTCGCGATATCGCGACACTTTTTCCTTCTTCTCCTTTGGCCGCGAAAATGCAACATGTCGCAATATCGTGACACTTTTCTCCTTTGGCCGCGAAAATGCAACATGTCGCGATATCGCGAAACTTTCTCCTTTGGCCGCGACAATGCAACATGTCGTGATATCGTGACACTTTTTCCTCTTCTGGCCATGACATTGCAACATGTCGCGATATCACGACACTTTTTCCTCCTTTGGCCGCGTCGAAGCAACATGTCGTGATATCGTGACACTTTTTCTCCTTGGGTCGCGACATTGCAACATGTCGCGATATCGCGACACCTTTTCCTCCTTTGGCCGTGACGAAGCAACATGTCGCGATATCATGACACTTTTTCTCTCTTGGCCACGATGTTGCAACATGTCACGAAATCACGACACTTTTTCTCTTTCGACCGTGTCGAAGAGCATGTCACGATATTGCGACGCTTTTTCTCTTTCGGCCGCAACGAAGCAACATGTCGCGATATCACGACACTTTTTTTGTCTTGGCCGCGATGTTGCAACATGTCATGAAATCGTGACACTTTTCCTCTTTTTGCCGCGATGAAGCAACATGTCATTATATCGCGACACTTTTTCTCCTTTGGCCATGATGATGAAACATGTCGCGATATCGTGACACTTTTTCTCTCTTGGTCGTGAGGATGCAACATGTCGCGATATCATGACATTTTTCTCCTTTGGTCCCGACGATGCAACATGTCACAATATCATACTTTTTCTCCTTTGGCCGCAATGATGCAACATGTCACGATATCACGACACCTTTCCTCCCTTGGCCGCAATGAAGCAACGTGTCATGAAATCATGACACATTTCCTCCCTTGGCCGCGACGAAGCAACATGTCATGAAATCACAACACCTTTCTTCCCTTGGCCACGACGAAGCAACCTGTCACTAAATCGCAACACCTTTCCACCCTTGGCCGTGATGAAGCAACATCTTGTGATATCATGACACCTTTCCTCCCTTGGCCACGATGGTGCAACATGTCACAAAATCATGACACCTTTCCTCCCTTGGCCGTGATGAAGCAACATGTCGCGATATCACGACACCTTTCCTCTAGTGACCACGATGGTGCAACATTTCACGATATCATGACACCTTTCCTCCAGTGACTGTGATGGTGCAACATGTCACGATATCACGACACATTTCCTCCAATGACCGTGATGGTGCAACATGTCACAATATCATGACACCTTTCCTCCAGTGACCGTGATGGTGCACATGTCACGATATCGCGACACCTTTCCTCCCTTGGCAACGACGAAGCAACATGTCGCGATATCACGACACCTTTACTCCCTTGGCCGTGACGAAGCAACATGTCATGAAATCATGACACCTTTCCACCCTTTGTTTTTTCTTTGATCATTAGCTCAGGGACCTTTCAAGACCCTGCCTAATCACCTAATCCTCAATAGCCATGTCACTCTGCAACTGAACCCCTACCTCCTTCTCAGCACCCATCTTAGCCAGGAAGTCAGCTACTTTTTTTAAATCTCTACTCACATAAACTGGAATCACATCATCTAATTCCCTCCATAATTCCTTAATTTGAGTGACAAGAATCCTCAACCTCCATGCTTTCAAAGCAAAGTTCCTCATGCAATCTAGAGCTCCAACCATTATTTGATAATCTGATTCAAGGATTATCCTCCTATGGCCTTGTTTAACTGCCCAAATAGAAGTAGATTTGATAGCTATGGCTTCTGCTTCATTGTTTGTGGTTCTTCCCAAGCCATGCAGCTCCCAATAGAGCACTGTTCCAACATGATTCTAGCAAACCACTCCAATTTCGGCTCTACCCGAATTGCCTTTTGCAGCTCCATCAATATTAATTTTAATCCAAACTTCTGGGGGTGATTTCCAACTGGCTCTATCCTGTCCCTATTGCACTTCAACTTTCTCTTCCATTGCCCCAATAACAACCTGAGTTTCCTCTTTAGCATAGATGGCCACAATTTCTGTGACTTTGCTCCAAATGACCTGCCAAACTCCATCTAAAGAAGAAAAAGTTTCTCTAAAAATTATAGCATTTCTCTCCAACCACACTTGCCACCAAATAAAGTTTAATCCAAGCTCCCAACCAATACAAAGAGCTTTAGATTTAAATCCACCCCTCTTCCATCTTTCCCAAATATTAATCCGATTCAAGTCACCATTGATTTGAATTTTATAATATAAAAACCATCTCTCCCAAATATGGCACGTGAATGGGCACTCAAACATCAAGTGATCAGTTGTTTCCTCACTCTTGTAGCATAAGACACATTGAGAAGGACCGATGATTCCTTTACATCTGAGATTATCAAAAGTGAGAATTCCATTATGCATGAACTGCCAGGCAAAAAAGTTTACTTTCGGCCAACCCTTGGATTGCCAAATCTTTCTCCAATCCTCAACCTGATATGTATGAGGGGGAGGCTCTAGAAGGATCTTTTCATATCCGTAATTCACTGTGTAGACACCAAGGCTCCCATAGCCCCAAGCTAATTCATCCTCCTCGTCTCTACCTGTGAGAAATCTTTTTGTCAAGATTTTAGTCATGATGGGTGCCAAATCCGGAGGGATTGAAATTGGCCACTCATCCAACTTCTTAAACTGCTTAAACTTATAATCCCCCAGCTGACTAGTGGTGAAATAACTTTCAATTTGGACCCAACCCTTGGATTCTATGGCTATTTTTATTGGTTGCAATTCAGGAAATTCAACAATGATAGGTGGATAATGATCCCATAAATCTGTCCAAAATAGTGCCTTCTCCCCTCTCCCCACTTTCCAAAATAATCGATCTTTTACTACCTGAGATCCTAACTTGAGAGCCTGCCACACTAAGGAACCAGTACCATCCAAAGGTAAATGACCCACCTCGTTTGGGTTTACATGTCCCAAATATTTACTAGTTAGGATTCTACTGAATAAGGAAGTTGGTTGGGAAATCCACCTCTAGTAAATCTTTCCAGCCAAAACTCTATTATTTAACTTAGATCTTCTCAGTCCCAAACCTCCTTTTACCTTGGGTTGGGTTACTTTGTCCCAACCTACTAGGCTCATTTTCTCTCTCCTTTTACTCCTTCCCATAAAAATTTTCTAGCCATCTTTTCCAAATCTTTCCAAATAGTATGTGGGGCAGCCAAGATAGAGAATTTATAAATTGGCATGGCCTGAATGAATGACTATAAAAAAGTTAATCTACCCCCATAGCTTAACCATTTGTGAGACCAATGATTAATTCTATCCTTGATACAATCAAAAAGATTCCTCCAGATATCTATTTTTAGTTTTTTAAAATGCAAAGGGACCCCTAAGTAAACCACTGGGAGAGAGGTCCTCATGAATCCCAAGATCTCTAAAACTTTGTCCTGAAGCCTTTGATCAAGATTGAAAAAGACCACTTTGGATTTTTTATCATTGATGACTTGGTTTGTAGCCCTAAGGTAGACATTAATAGTATCTCTGATCATTCTTGCTTCCTTGAAGCTAGCCACTCCCACCAATCTTGTGTCATCCACAACCTGTAGGTGAGTCAAAACTTCCTCACCCACCTTGATACCTGTTAGCAAACCTTGTTGTCGTCTCCTCAAGAAAAGTCTACCTAATCCTTCAGCCAATATGAGAAAAATATAGGGAGAGCAAGGCTCTCCTTGATGAAGGCCTCGAGTGGATCCAAACGGTGACGAGGGAAGATCCTTGATTAACACTAAGTATGTCGGAGTAGAAACACAACTCATGACCCATTCTATCCAATCCTGAGAGAAACCAAAGGCTGCCATCATATTTGACAAGAATCTCCACTCCACCCTATCATAAGCCTTTGACATATCTAATTTTATGAACATTCCTTTATTACTAGATGTTTGCATTGAATGGATTGCCTCCTGAGCCAGAACCACCCCATCCAAGATCTGCCTACCCTCTACAAAGCCCCCTTGCTCAGAGGAGATAATGTTATGTAAAAGAGGTTTTAGCCGCTCAGCCATTACCTTTGTGATTATTTTATATATAACATTGCATAAGGCAATAGGTCTATAATCTAAAATATGTACCCCCTCCTCCCATTTTGGGATTAAGGTAATGAAAGTATGATTTAATGCTTTAAGCATTCTTTTACTACCTCTGTACTCCTCTATAACAACCATTACATCCTCCTCCAAGTTATCCCAAAAGGCCTGAAAAAACTCAATTGGAAAGCCATTTGGACCTGGAGTTTTTTTGGTGCTCATTACAAAGACCACATTCTTCAGCTCCTCTCTATCAATGGGTTTAAGAAGGGTCTAATTTTCTTCTTCAAAGATAATGGAAGGTATGACAACAATAACGTCATTTTGAGCCTCTTCATCTTGCACCATACTTTCCTTAAATAGTTTAGAAAAATAATCCATTGAATGGGCATGCATACCTGGAAGTGTATCAAAGGAGTGTCCATTCTCATCTTGAAGAGCTTCCATGTTGTTCATCTGTCTCCTAGCACAGGCAGTCCGATGGAAAATTTTGGTATTTCTATCACCTTCTAATAACCAAGTGGTTCTTGCTCTCTGTTTCCAGTAGGTCTCCTCTTGGTTGTCAATGTCCTCAACCGCTTTACACAAGGCATCATCCTCAACTCTGAGCTACTCTGTAATTGTTCCTTCCCTAAAGTGTTTTTGAACCTCATCCCATATGGCCACCAAAGGAGCTCTTTGGACCTGAAAGTCTATCTTGTTAGCTCGCCTCCATTGTTTCAGTTGATATTTGACATAATGAAGTTGTTTGTGGAATCTAAACATTGTTGTCCCGTATGTTGGGTGACCTTCTTCCCACCACTATGGAATTTTATTTCGAAGTTCCTCTTTTTGTAACAAAATTTTTTCAAATTTAAATGGTTTTTGATGTTGCCCTGTCTTAATCCCTCCTTCCAACAAAATGGGAAAGTGATATGAAACTGGACCCTCCAAAATATAAAATTTTGTATTCCATTTTACAAATGCCTCCTCTGAAACCAAAAAACGGTCTAACTTTACCTTCCTGCTATGTGGCTCCCTCCTCTTATTAGTCCAAGTATAGTTTGTTCCAAGGCATTTAATATCCACCAAGTGTAAAGCCTAGACTTGGGCAATCATAAGTTGATCCCTTGGATCCAAAATTGGGGTTCCCCCTTCCTGATCTCTAGAGGATAATTTAGCATTAAAATCCCCAGCAATAATCCAGTCTAAATCTTCCCTTGATACTCTCATGTTATGCACAACTTTCCATTGAAGCCTCTGACCATCTAGGTTTTGAACCCCATAAAAATTTGTGATTAAAACATGTTCAACTGTGACATTATTTCTAAAATGTGATGTGAGAACACCCCTTCAAGCTATATGTTCTATTGCATTCCATTCAATAGAGTTCCAAAGAGTAACAATCCCCCCTGAGGCACCTTGGGCAGCCAATTCCATATGACCAGCACCCCTCCAAATTATGTTAATTGTTTTACACATAAGATCTAATGATATTTTTGTCTCCTGGATAAGCAAAAAATTTGTTTTACATTTTTCTAAGAGTCTTCGAACAACAGATTGATGGGTTCTAATATTTAAACCCCTAACATTCCATGATTGTATAATCATTGGTTACCTTGAGAGCAGTAAGAATCTATTGGCCTCACCGATCCTACAGTGATCAGTTTGTCTCCTTGAACTGCTAGAAATTCCTTATTTGATTTTCTACCCATTCCTTGAGAGTTGCTATTATTTGATCTCTTTTCCACCTGAGTTATCCCTAAAATTGGCCTTTCTCTATTATTTTCTGCTATTCCCATGCTGACATCCTTAATTATTGGCTGCTCTTCATTATGTACTATCAATGCCCCTACACTCTCTAACTGTGGTAACTCACTATGTTCAATTACCTGCTCTATGATGGGGGGAGATGAAAGAGGAGCTTGAAAGTGGATGTTATTATTTTCACTATTCCCATCCACTCCTTCCATGAATTGTTCTTCTTGGTCCATTAGTGTCTTAAATATCTCATACCTATTGGCGGGCTTGAGTTGGGTTTGCTCTTTACCATCTTTTTTATTTTGCCTTCTTCTTTTGGGCTATTCAAAACCATATCTCTGTGCTTCTTTACCCTAAGAAGTATTGGTTGGTTCTTTGTTTATTGTTGATTTACCCTCCTTAGGAATATTTGACATTCCTAGAGGAGCCTCCATTTTTGTGTTCATATTATTTGGGCAAGATCAGGCCAAATGCCCATATTTGTGGAAAACTCTACATCTGAAGGGCAAAGCCTCATAATCCAATTGTTGAATCCAAGATAGTCCTGCAAGTTCAAGTTCCACCTCTATCGGTAGATGCTGGCTAAGATCCATTTCCACACATACTATTGCATAAACAGCTGTGTTTCCTTCTATTGTGTCTTTGGAGACACCCAAATGTCTTCCAAGGGAATTATCGATAATTTCCAAAACCTGCTCACTCCAAAACTCCATTGGAAGTGCATACAAACGGATCCAGACAAGGACATCAGTGGGTTCAATTCGAGGATCAAATCCCACTCTCCAAGGTTGGACAAATAATCCTGTCGAACCATGATTCCTCTTTTCTGATTCGAAAGCCCTATTTCTATCGACCAGAGAAGAAAAAATAGCAATAAAATACCCATTGCTAATAAACCATAAAGAGTACTCACCATGAGGCTCCCAATTTTTTCGGACCCAAGAATGCAAAAAATTTAGGGTAGGGCGAATACCCATGAATTTACAGATCAAATCATGATTTGATCTGTATAAGATTATTTCTTCGACCATCCTTGGCTCAATGACAATATTGGGCCTTGATTCTGACTGTGGCAAGCATCCATTGACTCGATGAGATGTTGATCTCTTGCCAGCAGTCGTGAAGAGCATTTTAAATGTAGTTCTTTATGCTTCGTCAGTCTTGGAAGGAGATTTATCTTTTAGCAAATCTTCATAAGAGCTATTCTATCGAGAAGAGGATCCAAAGGTGTCCCCATTGGACCCTCCTGGGGCAGCAATCTTGCCTTCAAATCCACAATAACCAAAAATCTCTTCAGAAACCCAACTGATGCCCTAGTTTTTCCCTAGCTCCAGAAACCCTAGTTCATGCGCTTCGCTCCAGTCGGTTCGCCTCAAAGAGACCTTATTTATCTATTTATTATTATCATTATTTATTTTATTTTATTTATTTATTTTACATTTACATTGTGGAATTGGTATCCACCACGAATTCGGGTGGGCTGTTTTGCTTTTATGGCCACCATAGTATTCTATGATATCCACCTTGGAAGCCACCACACAGATCTTCACACAGTAAACCCATATAACCATCATGACACAATCATTTTAAACGTTTTACGCCACTAAAATCACTAGGAAAGGGATAAGCATCCAGTATGGTGAGGCTTGAGATTTGAACCTTGGACATTCGTCTTCCTTACGGGATTTGGTCGAACCAATTGGTCTACACATTGAACCCAAAAATGATATCTATTTACAATTTAAATAAATCAATTATTTATTTAAAATGATATATATTTATTAGGGCATGCAAGAAGTTATGAAGACAACCTATTCATTCATACCTCACAAATTATTAAAGAAAATAGTATAGAAATAAAATACAATCAAGCATGTACATAAAACAAAGAGGGAGTCTCTCTATCAATCTAGTCACCTATATCAACCTCTAGAAATTATGATAGCTACTAAGCCATCATTTTGAGGCTCAAGGAAAGTAGCTATTGATGATTATACCTTAACTGAATGCATGTTTATATGAAGGTATCCATCCTTGTTACCTCCAAGTTGCCTTGTCATCAATTCCTCAACCTCAAGTATGCTCATATTCGATGGATGACTCAACTTCTTCTACATACGAGTGCACTTGATCCTACACATTAGCAATTTGTTAGTAGTATCATGCTCTCAAATATCTATCAATATCACATAGTTGCTTAATTGCACATAATCAAGTATTAAAGCATCATCAATTAATACATTGTCTTCCATGTCAACAAGGTCCATCTAGGAGGGTCATGACATCCTCCCCCACTAGGACTAAATATTGTCCCAAGTGTTTCTCAGTTTTACACAAGCATATACAATTTAAAAGTAAATTATTACAATTCTTGGATATCATTAAACAAAAAGGAAAATATCTTTACACATCCACCACTTTCTCCCCAGAGGTATTCCTTTTTGAGAATCAGTCCCACTAGATCTTACATTGCTTAAGGGTTCGATTATGCATAGTCTTAGAGCAAAACTTGAGGATCCTTACTGGAATTACTTCAATTGCCTCTAGATTGACCATCTGCAAATTAGATATTTTCCACACATGTTCAGGGTCAACAACATATTTTCTAAGTAAATATATATGGAAATTTCCATGGATTTTTGATAGATTGGGAGGTAAAGTGAGTCGATGAGCAACTGGACTAATCCTTTTAGTAATCTCAAATATTCCTACAAATTACGGATCCAATTTTTTGGACTTGATCACACTTTTTATTGGTTTAACCCTTAGGAACACTTTATCTCCCATCGAGTACTCTCTTGGAGTTCTCTTTAAATCAAATTAACTTTTCTGCCTATGAGTATCTTTCTTGAGTCTTTTCCTAATTATCTTCATGTGCTCTTCTATTTATTTGACCATTTTCTATCCAATCACAATTCTATCCTCTAGGTTGTTCCATGACAGTGGTGTTCTACACTTTCACCCATAAAATAATTGAAAGGTATCATTCCCAAAGATGAGTGATACCCATTATTATAGGTAAACTCTAGGTAGTATTTCTAGTGAGACTTGTGATGCATACAATACATGCAAAGCATGTCTTCTAATACTTGGTCTACCTGCTCTGTTTGGCCATCTGTTTTAGGGTGGTAGGTTGAACTCATGTATAATTTCATGCATATTCTCTGGTGAAGAGCTTTCTAAAATTTAGAATTGAACTTGGAATCCCTATCCAAGATAATTATCTTCAAAAATCCATGCAATCGAAACACTTCCTTGAAAAATCTATTAGCCACCACCTAAGCATCGTCCTCGGTTATCCCAAATATAAAATGTGCAACCTTAGTTAATTTTTCGACTACCACTAGAACTGCATCATGTTGGTACCCAATTTTAGGTAAACCTACTATGTAATCCATAGATATGACCTACCATTTATGTGTAGGTATACTATGTGGATACAACTATGCTACAATATGCTTACATTTTGCTTTAACATTCTGAAATTCAAGGCACTGAGCAATAAAATCTATAATATCCTTCATTCCTACCCACAAAAGGTTCATTTTAGATTTTTCATCATCTTTACCCCTCTGAGGTGAGCTATATAAGGAGATCTATGGGCTTCTTGCATTATTAGATTTATTAAATCCCTTAATTTGTGTATGGTGATTCTACCTTTGTAGCACAATAAGTTATCTATCATCCCAAACTCCTTTTTCCTCTTAGGGCCTTTGTCCATTCTAGATTGAATTTCCTTGTAATATTTATCCTAATTTTGCTCTCGCCTCAATTGGTCTATGAGTTTTATGTGGCTCCTAGTTATGATTACTATGTGTCTACTTCTACTCAAGACATCAACAACCTTATTATCTTTTCTCTTTATGTAATCAATTTCAAACTCATACTCAGTGATAAATGTGATCCACCTTCTCTATCTTATATTGAGTATTTGGTTGAGTAAATATGTACTTTAGACTTTGATGGTCTGATTTTAAATCAAAAGGTCTTCCTACCAGATAATGGTGTCATATCTTTAGGGCATGTACTACAATGACTAGTTCTAAATCATGAGTAGCATAATTGACTTCATGCTTTTTAAGTTTCCTTGAGGTATAAGCTACTACTAATTCCTCTTGCATGATTAATCCTCCTAATCCTTCTAACTATGCATCAGTGCATACTAAAAAATCTCCTTGAGGATCTAGAATCTTCAATATTGGTGCAATAGTGAGTTTCTGCTTCAACAAAGTAAAAGTGGTTTCACACTTTTTTTTCCATATGAACTCCTTCCCTTTATTCTAAAGGTTAGTTATTGTTGAGGTAATCTTTGAGAAATCCTTTATATAATGTCTATAATAGCCTATTAATCCCATCAAGCTTCTTACTTCAATAACATTAGAAGTGGGTGGCCAATTTAATATGGATTAAATTTTCTCTAGATCCATAGCAACTCCTTCTACTGATATGATATGCCCTAAATAGTGTACCTTTGAAATATAGAAATCACTCTTGGCTAGATTTTCATAGAGTTGATTTTACCTTAATAACTCAAATTATCTTGAGATGCTTATCGTGCTCTTTCCTATTTTGAGGGTATATTAGGATATCATCTGGAAATACAAGTACAAATTGGTCCATTGCCTTCTGAAAATATTGTTCATTAAATTCATGAAGACGGTTGGGGCATTAGTCAATCCAAAAGGTAGGATTGTAAACTCATAATGCCCATACCTAGTCTTAAATTTTGTCTTGTGAGTATCCTCCTCACGTATTCTCAATTGGTGATACCTTGACCTTAAATATATCTTAGTGAATATTGTGGCATCTTTCAACTCATTAAATAGATATTCGATTCTATGTAGGAAATACCGGTTCTTGATTATATCTTTGTATATCATTTTGTAATAAATACACAATCTCAAAGAGTCATCTTTATTTTTCACAAATGAAATTAGTGCACACCACAGTGACAAACTTGGTTTTATCAACCCTTTCTCTAATAACTCTTACAATTGTACCTTTAATTCTTGCATCTCAATGGGTGAAATCCTATACAAAGATCTATGAATTGGTTTCGCTCCTAGAATAATATTAATAGTGAAATCAAATTCTTGCACAAGAGGGAGCCCAGGTAAATCCTCATGGAATACATCCTTGAAATCCTATAAAATTGGATGTGTTTCTAGTACTTACTTATTTTGGTCTTCTTCTACTTCATTTATATTTATTACATAAACTATCCCTCCTTTTTTGAGGGCTTTCATAAACTACATAGCTGACAACATATAGGGTTTGAATTCACCCCCTTCGCTATGGATTCATAGCCTTCCCTTACCTCCTTTAGAATATTCAATCCATCTATCCTAGAAATTGATTACAAATTTATGGGTTTGTACCCAATCCATCCCTAGGATCACATCGAAGGTATGAATTGGGGCTACATATAAGCAACCTTTTATGGTTCCACTAGCTAACGTAATTTCCATCATTTGGAAACATTGGTTTATGGAGTAGGTTTGTCTAGAACCATAGTCAACCTTTTGTCCATAGGCCAAATACCAAGGCTTTTCTAGTATATCTTTTGGTAAATTATAAGAAATAAAGTTATCAGTGGCTCCACTATCAACTAAGATATTTAATTTCTTATAAAAAATATTACCTTTTATGATCAATGGGTTGGTTTTCCCCTCAAGGTATTGACTCCTAGTTGCAATGTAGATATTGTGCATAGGTTCCTTTCCTTTAATATTGAATGTACTTGGTCCAGGTCAGTATGGGCGTTGGTTAGAAAAATGCAGCCCTCTATAATGGTAAAACCCATCCTTGGGCACTTTTCACTTTAATGATTTATGCTCCTCTCCCTTGATTGTTGGAACTAAAATTTGCAGTGTCTTTTGCAGAGGCTTAGTGTTATTAGGTTTGTTGCCTTTCTTATAAAAAAATTTCTTGAACTTCTTCTAGATTCCATTAGATTTATTCTTTAGATTTTGAGGGTTCTTAGCATTTATATCTTGTTTGACCTCTAAGTTTATAACCCCATTGCTATTCTTATTTTTTAGTTATTGTTGATCTTGCTCAGACAAGGTTTCATATTTATAAAAAAATTGTGATTCTGCTTTCTCTGTTAGGTCATATACCTTTTGTAATGACTTAGGTTCCTGCATATCTACATCATGCTTTATCCTAGATTGCAATCCATGAGTAAACTTATGAATCCATATTTTCTCATTATAGGTGGTTACATACTTCAATAACTTTACCAGCTTCTGGCCTTGCCTTAAACTGGAAAACTCCTCAAATTTTAGAGTGTAGAAATGCTCTATGAGGAACATCTTATTGAAGATGACTATAAATTCCTTCCATGGAATATCTACTGGTTCAATTTTAGTTTACTCATAATAAGTTTACCACCATTATAGGGAAGCTTCTTCAAGGTAAATAGTAGCCCAAACTATTAAGGTTCCTAAAGAATATCCCTTTACTATGAAGAAAACTTCTAGTTTCCTTAACCAAGCCTCAATTGTATCTCCGTCTCCTTCTCCATAAAACTTGGAGATACAAACATTATTTAGATATCTTACCATCTCCTTATCCAAGAGGGTTCTAGCTTGTATCTATTTTTTAGTCAACCCCTCAGCTTGGTTAACTTTTGAACCTCTAGCTTACGAATTTTGGTTCGTAATAGTTTCTAGAACTTGTCTTAATTGATCTTGTAATATGACAATTATGGTATTGAGATCTTCCATTCCTATATTGGAAGTTTTTGAACCCTCATTCTGGATTCATTCTTCAACATTACTTTATCGATTCTATCTAGGTGGAGATATTTCTCTCTTGGCCTTAGGTGGCATCTTGATCTGATTTCAACCATGAAAAGAATTAGATTATAAATTTATATTAAACTAAATCACTAACTCAAACCACATTCCAGAGTTCTTTCCAAATTATTAGAAATCTAAGTAGGATAATATTCAAATGTTATGATGTATCATTAATACCAAAGCCCATACTAGGGGATCGTAACATTCATCTTCCCTTACGGTCAACTCCATTATATTCTAAATAGAAGAGACTCTAAGTCATACCAAATTTTATATTAATACTTAAGCAAGCCTTCGCTAGAGACTTCCAAATCTCATTTTGCACATAAGAAGATCTACACCATCGTACCTAGAGCTCGAATACCAAATGTAACAATCCAAAAATTATGAAATAAGAAAACACAATATATCAATTTCATCAAGGAAATCTCCTCATAAATCTAATCTATTTCATCAAGGCAATCTCCTCATAAATCTAATCTATTTGCATAAATACAAAATATCAATTTCATCAATACAAAATATCAATTTCATCAATACAAAATATCAATTGCATCAAGGCAATCTCCTCATAAATCTAATCTATTTGCATAAATAAAAAATATATAAGGTAGAGATCAAACTTGTGCATTGTTCCATCTAATAGGTTTTATCCTCCCGCTCTTCCATCGATCAAGTGAGGATAGTAGGGGATTAGGACACTCATAATTCAAGATATATATGCTTCTAAAATATATTTTTTCATTTCATTGCCAAATTACAACTATACAAACAACCCAAGCAATTCAAATTTCTAAATCATTTTTGACATCATAGAAAACTACTCTTTCTATTTTCCCTCTCATCTCCTCATGAGAGCTATTCAACCATGCATCAAACCACATACTCTAATTTTTTTTAATTTTTGGAAAACACCCAAAATGGGATGCCAGTTTTGGGTAAGTCCCAAGTAGGTGGAGGTATCTATTCTGCCAAAAATACTAAGGGCTTGCACCTGGCCTACCCCCTTCAATAGACTCAATGAGCATGCCTAAAATAACAAAAACAATAACAAACAAACATAAAACACAAACAAACACAAAAAATACAACATCAAAAAACAAAGACAAACAAACAATAAACAAAAAAATAAAAATCACAAAACAAACAAAAACAACATAAAAGCATAAAAATAACAAAAACTAAAAAAATAAACAAACAAACAAATAAGTAAATAAAATAAAATAACAACAACAAAACACAAAACTTAAAACATAAAATACATAAGAAAACCATAAAAACAATAAAACAACACACAAATCCTTAAAAACCCAAAAACACAAAATCCAAAAAACAAAAACATATAAAACAAAAAAAACACACACAAAAAAAAGAAAAACATAAAAACACAAAAAAACAACTAAAACTGCACAAAAACAAAACGGTACAGAAACACACACACCCCTCGAAAAACAAAAAAAACAAAAAAATAAAACACAACTATGACCTTTCTAGGACAAAAGACTATTAAGGCAAGATTCAACGGAGGAAACATAGGAAAGATATGTCTAAGCTAGGGAATTAAAATACCCTGACCAAACCAAAGAGAAGCAAAAATAAATAAAAAAAGAACTAGGTACCTCTAGTATTGGAGCCATCCAAAGAAAGGATAAAAAGTAGAGCTTCCCTTATTTGTGAAGCCTACCATCTGGGACGGTGGTCGTAGCAAGTAATATCACCTTTGTCCAATGCCCAATTAACTAATGATTGTAATCTGACCATATGATTATAATCCACTTTCAAAAAGCCCATCTGGATTTATTGAATCTTCTCAACAATTATTTTTATTCTCCAATAAACCTTATAATTCTTAGGAGTGTTTATAAGATTAATCATGAGTTGGGAGTTAGATTCAACCAAAACCTTTCCCCATCCACATACTCTAATTGTAATAAATGGTCTAACCCTTATTTAGCAATCAAAGTCCCATACCCTTAATTGCTAAATAATCTAGGTTCACATTTACTATCCAATTAAAGACAACTACTTTAATATTCAAGTAAACCTTTCTCTTCATTTCATAAATTAAAGTTCCATACCCTTAATTTACAAAACAAACCATATTTCACTTTCATTATCCAGTTAAATCCAACTACTTTAATCTTCAAATAAACCTTCTTATTCATTTCATAAATAAAAGTCTCGTACCATTAATTTACAAAACTAACCATATTTCACATTCAATATCCAATTAAAGCCAACTACTTTAATATTCAAATAAACATTTTAATTCATTTCATAAATTAAACTCACATACCCTTAATTTACAAAACAAACCATATTTCACATTCATTATCCAATCAAAGCCAACTACTTTCATCTTCAAATAAACTTTTTTCTTCATTTTACAAATTAAGTCTCATACCTTTAATTTAAAGAAAAAAAATCATATTTCACATTCATTATCCAATTAAAGCCAACTACTTTAACCTTCAAATAATTTTTTTCTTTATTTCATAAATTAAAGTCCCATACCCTTTATTTACAAAACAAACCATATTCACATTAATTATCCAATTAAAACCAGCTACTTTAATATTCAAATAATATTTTTCTTCATTTCATAAATTAAAGTCCATTACCCTTAATTTACAAAACAAATCATATTTCACATTCTTTATCCAATTAAAGCCAACTACTTTAATTTTCAAATAAATGTTTTTCTTCATTTCATAAATTAAAGTCCCATACCCTTAATTTACAAAACAAACCATATTTCACATTCATTATCCAATTAAAGCCAATTACTTTAATCTTCAAATAAAACTTTTTCTTTATTTCATAAATTAAATTCATATACCATTAATTTATAAAAGAAACCATATTTCACATTCATTATTCAATTAAAGCCAACTACTTTAATCTTCAACTAAACTTTTTTTTTTTTTAATTTCATAAATTAAAGTCCAATATCCCTAATTTACAAAATAAACCATATTTCACATTCATTATCCAATTAAAGGTAACTACTTTAATCTTCAAATAAACATTTTTCTTCATTTCATTAATTAATGTCCCATGCCCTTAATTTACAAAACAAACCATATTTCACATTCATTACCCAAATTCCATCCTTTTAAATAATGAAATAGCATTTAAGATTCTTCTGCTATAGATACAAAGATCATGGTTACCCCTAGGATGGTAACAATTGTCCCAAATCTTCTGCTATTATGAGCTTCTTCTTGGAGACGAGTTTCTCCAATGCGTTCTTCTAGGAACTTCTTTGATGGCTTCAACGAACTCTACAATAAGGCTCTCCAAGCCTTCTTGTTTCTCCTTGATACCTCTTCAAGGTATTCTATATTACAACTACTTTAGTCTTCTTGATGATATCTTTTCTTTAACCTTATGTCGTGGAAGTGTTGGTGATGGGATCACCTTCTCGGATCTCTAGATTTTTCTACTTTTGGAATCAAGTACTAGAATTTGCTCATCCTTATTCAATATTCCTTCTTCTGGAAGTTCTTAAATGAGACTTTCTGTGAGTATCTTCAACTTATTATGGAATAGATCTTCAATCTGTTATTTTCAATGGGATCTTTTCTCAGACCTTTTCAAATTTACTAGTTATTCTTGAAACTAGTGGTATGAACTTTGTGTTGAATCCTGGTCTTTATAGTCTTGTGGAAAGACTCTAGCTAATCCACAATTCATAGTATTTAATGGAGATCATCAATCTCATATCTTCTATTTCTCACAAACTCTTCTTTGGAGTCTTTTTATTGAATAAGGCTTATGTGGACTTTTCTTCTAGATCAAGGCTTCTATGGCCTTTTCTTCTAGATCAAGGCTTCTATGGTATTTTCTTCTAAATAAAGGCTTTTATGGCCTTTTCTTCTAGATCAAGGATTCTATGGAATTTTATCTTTTTCAATGTGCAATTCTGTATCAAGACTTCCCTCAGGTTCCTAAAATCTCCTCTTTTCCTTCAAGTTATGGAAATGAGACCTTCTAACAAACAATATCGAGACATCGATATTTGCATGCAATGATACACAATGACAAATTCAATTTACAAAGAAGCAGTGGGTTTATACCAATAGTAGCAATAGTTGTCCTTATAACTTTCCTATCACTAAACCTGGTAGAATGAATGCTGAGTTCTAGTCTTCATGAGTTTTCTTGTAACTTTGTGGGAAGACTCTAATCCAAATGCAATCTCAAAAAATTTAGAACTAATATTTGCTTATCTCCTCTCTTGTGAGTCTCCCTATTCCTATTGATCTACTATAGCTATGATATCACCATTAGCTTTTTATGATATGAGAGTAATCAATTATAATATCTAAGATATACTAAGATGAGCAGTAATGGAGTTCTAGTATAATACTAAAATATGCTATAACTGGAAATGATAAGAATATTACAATGTAGTATAATGGAGGAAATTGACACTCCAATAATTGATGCTTATACTACTACTTTGTACTCCATCACTAATCTATATCTACGACACTATAGGAGTAACTAATGTTATCTCACCTCTATATCTAACACAGTCTAAGATGCCCTTTATATAGAAAGATAGATTCTTTGGCCAACACTCTATCTTGATGTACAAGTAGACACCTTGCTTATTTACAACTTGCACATTCACACTTGTGCATTTATTACTTATTCATCAAGCAACTACTTTACTTTAATCTCAAGTAACTTCCTACTCTTGTTATGTACCAAGGATGATACATTTGCATGACCTAAATGATGTAATATACTCTAACACCCCCTTGTATTACATTATTTAGGTATTTAAGACTTTAGTCTTCAATATGAATCTTTCTTTTGGTACTGGAATTGGTATCCTTATTTATTTCTTACTATAATTTGATCAAGTAAGTAGTTAGTGTCTTCATGCAAGGTAAATAAAGTTGTAGTTAAGGGTTCTTCTGACTATTCAACTTGAATATGTCCATCAGGTTCTTCTTTGTTTGTATCTTCATTATTCTATTTTCTCCTATTGTATATTTTCTTTCTCTTCCTCCTTCTATTGCAATTCTACATTAATGTACTTAAATTCTAATATAAGACAAACTCCTAATATAAACATGTACCCATGATGGTACATTAGCATATACCAAATAATGTAAAATATTCCAACCCACCTTGTATTAAATTATTTGGGTATTGAAGACTTTAGTCTTCAATATGGATATTCATCTTTCAAATACTCTTCAACTTGATCTAGTTACTGTTCTTCTATTGGTTTAGTCTTCATTTTGTTCTTGTAGATCATGCTATATTTTTTTGTCTTCTTCATTCCACTGCTTCTTTGTGTTTCAAAGTGATTGCTAAGATCTTTGGTCTTGAATTTATTCAGGTATCTTTGATGAACAATAGTGTAGACACCAAAATCTAGCCACTTGTCGCCCATACATGTTTTCTTGCAACTTTCACCCATTATTTATATATATTTTTTAAATATATACTTGAAAATAATATTTTTATATTATATTTTATATATATTTAATTATAATATTTTATATATATTTAATAAATATATGTATATATATGTAAATTAATCCCAACCATCAATTTTATCTTAATCTTAGCCATCCATCCACATCAATCCATGCCACACATCTAGAATTAATATCCACCCTCTGATATGTTCTAATCTTGTCCACACAAATTGTGTCATCGAAACCCTAATATAGCCTAGGGAGGATTATTAATAGGACCTTTTTTGATGGCTCAACCCCTGAATATCCTGATATTTCCCTAGAGTTCTTTTGACCTGAGTTTTCTAATTGAGTCTTGAGTACCCTAACGCTTCGCATCCTTGCACATGCTTTCGTATCCACCATCACATCCATCACCTAAAATAGATTTGCTTCGGTAAATTCTGCTTCACCTCTCGAACGCCTATCTATTATTCTTGAGTACCTCTAGGCATTTTCTACCACTCCCAAGCATCTTTGATAACTTTCCACCAGTTTAGAGTACCTTTGGGTACCTCCCCTTAGTTCTCAAGAACCCATGGGTATTTTTACTACCACTGAGCACCCACGGGTGTTTTAAACCCTAGTTATGTAGAACAGCAAACCCTCAGGTGTTGCTAAGACATACACATATTAGTTCAACTACTATAGATTAGAAAGCAACAAGTCGACAAGGTAAATCTATTATTTTTGCATTCATTTCATTGTTTCTATATTTGATCACAGTATTTCTTACTTTACAACTAGGGTTTCTATTGATTTTGAGGGTCTCACATTATGGAGCCCTCATAGTTTCTACTAAATATTTGTTGTCATTTCTATGTGTAGGTCTAGAGATACCATAAATACTTTTGGACAATAAATTAAGCTATAGTGATCCTGTATATGATATCACAAAGTGCACTCACCTCTATAGGGATCAAAAATGAGATTTAAGACACCACAAGAATTGTTCACTAGGGTTTCAGAGAATCCTAGTTCTGTAATATTTTGTATAAAAAGGAATCAATCCATTGTTGTAATATTGGATATTTGAGGCTCCTCCCTATATCAATAAAATATTTTCTTTTGTGAAACATTGTGTTTTGATTTCATTTATCTATTATTATTTGGCATTTCATTTTTTTATCTACAAATGTATCTTATTATCTTGCAAGTCCTAAGTGGATCAAAATTTCTCCACTTTATTTCCTTTGGTTCTATGAATGACCTATCTTCTTGTTCTTCAAAACTTTCAAATTTGAATTCATCATTAGTAGATGCTTATGAAATAAGAACTTGAAAAATATAATCTAATCTAAATATCAATTTCTCTTCAAATATTTTATAATACTTGTCTTTATAGTAATAGAATAAATATGAATGATATTTTCCTCCATAATAT
The DNA here is from genome assembly GCA_028583015.1 of Wollemia nobilis. Taxonomy (NCBI): domain Eukaryota; kingdom Viridiplantae; phylum Streptophyta; class Pinopsida; order Araucariales; family Araucariaceae; genus Wollemia; species Wollemia nobilis. Next base: position 275,391 of record JAQPPZ010002931.1, read on the forward strand.
CTATATGGATAGAAAATCCGACAGTTTGCTTTTTCATGACCAAATTTATTGCAATAAGTGCATTATGAGGATATCCCAGCTTTTTTTTTTAGAATCAAGTTCATCTATTTCCTTGATGAAATAGTCAAACCATCTATGTACAACTAAAGATATTCTATCTTTACTTCTTTTATAAATCTATAGGACATATTTCTGATCAATATTATTTTCTACCTTTTGAGTATGGTTATTGATTTTATTCTTAATATCTTCATTAATATAGATTTCATCAATTATTTTCATCATATAATTAGAAGAAATTTTTGTAGAATCTACTTTTGCCAAACTATTAGCTTGTGAGTTCTCAAAAGTATTGACATCCCATATTGATTCTTCTCTTCTAATTGCATATTTTCTATTATTATTTCTAGAATCAAGTATGTCTTTGAACAATTTTAATTTCTTAAATCCTATATACTTAATAAGATTTTTCATAGTTCCTTTTAAAGTAATCTCTCTTGTAACTCTTTGACTTAAAATAAAAACTATGGTAGAGATTTTTTAGAAAAACTTTAAACCTTTGAGGTTGTCTACCTTATGACTCCCTAGTATAAGATCAAATACTATTTATACTTTATCTAGGTAATATCTCTTTTGGCTCCCTAGTATAAATTTGATAATATTTTTGAATATCAAGTTTTATAAAATAATTTGTATCTATCAAATAATTTTATTATGGCTTGATAGTATGCTAAGTTTTCCTCTGAGTTCAATTCCTTTTGTCTCCCTAATGTTCTTGATGATAATTTTTTATATAATTTTCAACTTCTATCCTTTAATACAAGACCTTTATTTCTCCTTTTAGAAAGCTAAATATGCAATTTCAATTGATAAAATTCTCAATATTTTTAAGATCTTTAAGTTGGATTCTCTATGCTCCTTCAATTTGTACAAGATACCAATATCAATATTTTTTCAACTCTCTAGCAATTCTATGTTTGCTTCCTTCATTTTTCAATAATGTAATTTCTAAATTTGAAAGCTTTAAATTTAATTTTGGACTCCTTATAACTCCCAAATTGGAAATTTATAAAACTAATATATTTGAAATCTCAATTTCAATGTGAAAATCCTTATATCTCCAAGTTTAATAATTTACAAATATTTAATGCAATATGAATTTAATATATTAATTTCAATGCTTCTCTCCTATACTATATTCTAAGGTAGACAATATTTTCTCTAATTTTATCACGTTATTTCTCCTCTCACTTAAATAGCCTTCAATTATTTAACCTTCAATTCAAATAAATTATGCCTTATTTCTCCTTAAAATTTGTAAAGGCTTAATAAATAATTATTACCTTTCTCAAATGCAATGCTTAAGGCTTAAACCTTGATGTTGCTTGACCTACAACCTATGTTATGTTTTCCTTACCTTTAACGCTCTTTTGGTGCTCAAATGTCTTCTCATCAACATGGTCACCTTTTTATTTACTTGCAGCGCTTGTTCTTTATCCTTGTACATCTTGCTCGATTGATCTCCTTTCTACTTGCGTTCATATTTGAATCATGCCTTTAATGTATGTACTAATATGTTATGGAAATAGTGGTTGGTGCTTCTTTCTACATAGACATTTAGCACTCAACTCAATGCTTCTTTTAGGGTGCTTCAAAGTAACTCTTGCTTCTATTCAACGTAGCTAATACTGTTTTTCCAATACCTCTTAAATATTTCTTAATTATTTAATGTAATTCTTGCTCTTTCAAGTGGGCTTGAGGTGCTAAATAAACCTCCATGTATAAGCTTTAACTTGCTCCTTGGTTTTCCCATGAATGTATTTTTGTCTATGGAATATAACATCTTTGATCTATGTTCTATATTCCTCTTCATTATATTATTCTGTAGTGATGGTTAGACTTCCCTTGCACTTAGATTATACTTAATAATTGACCATATATCATGCCATGTGGTAGGTAATAGCTTTGATCCTTTAACTTACCAATTATATAGGTACGTTAATCAATGGTCTTCCTTGTAACACTTCAATGATAAATGTCCTTCAACTATTTGATTCTACTTTCTTATATGAGATGACAAGTGTTAGCTAGTTTCTTCACTTACTTAGAATTATGTTACCTAGTGGTGCTTGTGAGATGGTAGATGAAAAATTACAATTATTTGCCCTAATGCTCTAAAATTTTGTTGCACTTCTAGGTTCTCTTGACTATTACATGCCCAAGTGCAATATTTAGTATCTTACTTTTAACAACCATGTCTCTTTGGCTTCTCTCTAATGGTGCTTAATCCTAATGTTCTTCCTTACAACCAATGGCTTCATTGGATTGGTTGTCTCAATGGTAGTTGGACTTGTTCAAATGTTGTAATTCTTGTACGCTTGGCTATTTCCAATGTTGTGGTCCTCGATTTTGCTTTCCTTCAAATAACTCCTTAATAATGCAAACATTGTTTAAATCCTTCTCTTTAGGGTTGGTTTACTTCCTGCACTCTCTTTCAACCTTTCTTGGTTTTATGTGTTTCTCAAAACTCCAATGGTGGAATATGCATGGTTCTTGTACTCCTTTGCTTGATAATGGTAATATTCTACATAGAACTATAGAGATACTTGCCTCCCTATGCTTCAAATATTCACCTTGCCTTCATAATATGATGTATTTTCCTCTTATAAGTGGTAGTGATACCTCTCCTCTTTGAAATCTATGGTAAATAATGGATTTAATGTTGCCTTCTCTTCCTTGGCAACTCTTTACTATGTATACTTGTTGGTCTAATGCTTGGTCAAATTTTCAATGGTGATTATAGGCTTCTTAACTATGCAAACGCTCTACTATTTTTGATATCATAGTGTATTCAATCATTGATCTATAATAATATCTTCTTTTCAATACAATAGATAGTATGAAGTATATCTAACTTTTCCTTCTTTTGTGCAATTTTTAACCTTGTAAAAGAAATCGTTTGTACTTCTTTGAAGACAAAAAATTGAAAAATTTCTCTTGAAACTTTAAACCTCAAATTTTTTGCTTTTAAAAACTTAATAATAAGATATATATGAGCATTCAAATAATGAACCTTTTACACCAGATTTGCATACCTTTTTTACCTCTTTTTGGTGATGGTTTTCTTGGTTATTTGGATCACCTAATTACTTCTCTGATTTTGATGAATATGCAGCTCCAATTTGTGTTACCCTGCTGATGAGCACCAGAAATGCTTATATTTTGTACATATTTCTTTGATCACTATGCGGCTGTATAATAAGGATTGCGTACTTTTATGAATGATTATATAGATATTTGATATAATTATGCGTGTTATCTAATTTGTGTGTTTTTAGTATGTTTTGTGGAATTGTAGTTGATTTAGTTAGATTTGGAACGATCGAGGTCATTTTGATGGACCTGGAACTTTATTTCATCGGGGGTTAATGAAGAGAATACGAGCACCTCCCTATAGTCAGAAGGTGCCAACTAAATACCAGTGCCTCCCTACAATCGAAAGGCACCAACTAAATACGAGAGCCTCCCTATAGTCGAAAGGCACCAACTGAATATGAGCGCCTCCCTACAGTCAAAATGTGCCAACTAAATACGAGCGCTTCCTTGCAATTGGAAGGCACCAATCGAAGATGAGCATCTCCCTACAACCAGAAGGCACCAACCAAAGACAAGCACCTCCCCACAGTCGAAAGGCGCTAGCAAAAGGTAAGTGCCTCCCCACAACTAGAAGGCACCACTGATTCTTTGCTTGTTGACTAGATTTGAAAGACGTGGATGGCAACGGCTGGTGCAGTTCTAGCTCTGCGTCATGCAAAGATAAATTGGAGATTACACCAACATATCAAAACATCTTACTGATGCTAGGCAAAGTATGAACCAAACAACGAACACGTTGCCATTAGAACAGAACACCAGATGTGGATTGCATTTACCAGACTGTCTTGATTTGGTCTGGGATAGATCGACTGTTGTAACTACTTCTGTAACAGAAGTTTTGTGGGTGTGTTATATAAACATACGCAGATCATTCTAAGAAATATATAGAAATAAAATAAAGATCCATTTAGACATACATAGATAAATTGTAGTGTGTTGACGAATATATTAAAGTTCCAAAAGTTCTAAGCACGTGTTCGATCGAGAAGAATCTGCTGGAGCCTGGGCCCACTCCAAGCCAGTATTTCTTCCCCATTTCCTTTTCATTTATTAATTTTAATTAGTTTATTGCTTTCATAAGAATGTTTTTTAGTTTATTAGTTCCAGCATTTGTAGTAGATTTATTTTTAGGAACGCGTACATGATTTATTTTTTGTAGGTTTAATTCTATTCTTCTTATGTAAATCATTGAGGAGTGTAGGAATGATTGAAAAACCATTTCAAGAACACCCCCCAAAATGTAGGATTAGCAGATTCACCTCTAGTGGTATTGTAGTAACCTAATTCTGACTCTTCGCAAGTTTACAAAGCTCCTTGGGTTGATAATTAAATGCATGGGCATGTGACAAAAATAGGAAACCATTCACCTTGTTTGGCCCGCAACATTTTGGTGATGTTGTCGAGGAAGCGTCTTAATTAGATTACTTACAATACCCTGAAACCTTCCATCTGACCTTGTATGAGTTCTTCGATAAGAAGAGGACCTGATGGTCACTTTATAAGAACTAATCCATCAGGACCTGAGTTAGTCGAGTATTTTGGATTTGAGTTAGACTTGCTCGACCTACCAGTAGTCCATTGGAGTGAGGAACCGCACTTTGTGCAAAGTGCTGCCTCATCCCATTAACAAGGGGACGAACGAATCATCATAAATCCCCTATTTAATAGGACTCCTCTAGAGGAATCCCTATTGTGGAAGGCTATGGAGGATCAGACGATCTCGCCAGACAACCTTAGAGCATTGACTCAAAAAATTTTAAATGACCAGAAGGCCATAAACGCTGCATTAGAAACCACATCTCCCAAAAAAATGGTAGATAACGATGAAGTCTCATCTGGATTTAGTTTCCCAATAGAGGAGGGAGTAGGAGATACCAAAATGAAAAACATATCCCCTGCTCACCTTTCATCCTTTAGAGGACACCCGACTGAGGAGCCTAACCTATTTTTATTCAAGTTTGATGTTTTATGCAGGTCTGTGGATTACAAATCAAACATGCAAAAGCTGAAATTATTTCCTTCTACATTAGACGATGTAGCTTTATGATGGTTCATCGGTCTGGGAGACAAACACATCACCACCTGGGACCAGATGAAGAAGCTCTTTCTAGAGCAATATCAAGATTTCAGGAGAGCAAGAGACTCCAGGGAGGAGGTCCTGAGCATGACACAAAGAGAAGATGAGTCTCTCGAGGAGTATTGGGAGAGATTCAAATTTAATCTTCAATGGTCCCCTCACTTGAAGCTGTTTGATAAGTCCCTCAAAAGCATCTTCTTGATGGGACTTACCAATGAGTCACTAGAGGCTCTCAACATGATCTCTGGAGGTGATGTCTATCAGCATGCTATGGACGACATTCAAAAATTATGCTAGAACTACTTGAGAACACGAGGCAAAATCATCGCCAGGACCATGAAGGCGACTGCTTCAGTCACCAAATAGAAATAGGCAACATGCTGGAGGATTTGAAGAGTGAAATGCTCTCATCTCTAGCACTGCAGATGGATACGTTGTTGTTAGAAAAGAAGAAACAAGAAAATGACGTAGCATTAGCCTATTTCTACCCAAAATGTAGAGGAAGGCACGCAAAGAATGCATGTCCAAAAAACAAGGTCAGATTATGCGCAGTTTGCAGGCTGAATCATAAAACTCGATTGTGCCCACAACTGCCTAGTAACCAGGAAGTGGCTAAGATCACGGAAGCCTAATTCATAGGCAATGGGAAGATTTGGCCATAGCCCCCCATGGGGAATATACCAAATGAAATGCCATCATATGGGGGAGGGCCATACATGCACCAAGGACCCCCTCAACCACCTAATATGGGGTGGTGGGGACCATCACCCTGGACTAACGCACCCCCAACAACATTTTCAAATCAGCAGCCATGGATGCCATATCCATATCTTGGGCAGTAGTGGAGAGGCCACAATGCATGGAATCAGACTCCATAGAGTGCAGCACCTACTCACATCCAAAAAAAATTACCAGCATTGCCAGTACTGAAACCTACATAGCTACCAGCACAACCGACAGCAAACCCAAACAACAGAGTAAATCATTCGACATACAACGTAGAAGGTGAGATGTATCATATGTACAATATTCAGCTTAGATCAGGTAGGCAGCTAGGAGTAGAGACACCGCCTTTGGTAGAAGATGAGGAAGAAATAGTAGAGACACCTCCACTGGTAGAAGAGGAGGAAGAAATAGAGGAGACACCTCTGGTAGAAGAGGGAAAAGCACTTGAGAGAGCGGAGGTTCCATTTCCTAGCCGGCTGTAGGAACAAAGAAAAACAACACATCCAAAATTTGACATCTTGTCGAGCTTGAAGAATCTCACGGTGACAATCCCATTATTTCAATCAATTCGAGATGTCCCCATTTACACCAAGGAAATTAGAGAAATGTGTCTAAGGAGACCGGGATGAAAAGCTACCCTGACTATCAATGTCATGGGTAAACTGGCAGATCTAATGATGGGTGGAACACATCATCCAAAGTATGCAGATCCAGGCAGCCTAGTGCTGACCATAAAAATTGGAGGACATTCCCTGTCCAACACATTGGTTGACCTTGGGGCAGCCATCAACGTGATGCCTCAAGAGACCATGTAGAGGCTACGACTCATGAACCTAAAGCCAACCATGACAGTGTTGTAGTTATCCGATCGATTAACCGTGTCGTTAGAAGGGATGCCGGAAGATGTGATCATAACAATCAGTGCATGGGAATATCCAGCTAATTTTTTAGTTTTGCAAACCAAGACCAGGCTAGATGGTTACCCGCTCATTTTTGGGAGGCCATGGCTGGCAACAGCTGATGCTTATATCAGCTGCCGAGATGGGCTAATGACCATCTCTAATGGGAAAAATGTCAAAAGGCTGACCATTTCACTGCCAGCTCAGTCTATGGACTCGACAAAAGAACCTAGGATCACCGAGCATGGAACTACGGATTTGCCCATAATCCAGCCAGTGATGACCTTGGAGGAGATGGCGGAATAGGATTAGGATGGTGCTATCATGGAGTTTCTCCATGGAGAATCGTCCACCCCAACACTTGGATCGTCGTTGACTGGTGCCCAAGATCAACACATCCGACAAATACACATTGGGCTAGGGAGGATATTAAACGTCAACAGTAGGTTGACGCCCACACAACTAGAAAAATTGGAAGAGCTTTTGGTAAAACACCAGCAAGCATTTGCATGGGACTACGTAGATATACATGACATCAGCCCAAAAATATGTACCCATAAGATTTATTTAGATGACCAGGCAACTCCTAATCGGCAGCCACAGAGAAGGATGAACCCAGTATTGAAATACATTGTTAGAGAAGAACTACACAAAATTTTGGCTGCCGAATTCATATATCTAATTTTTGACAGTGAATGGGTATCACCATTAGTGGTGGTCCCCAAAAAAGAATGGGAAATGGCAGATCTGTGTGGACTACCGGGCATTGAACAAGGCGACTAAGAAAGACCACTTCCCACTCCCGTTCATCGATCAGGTCTTGGGCACACTCTCAAGAAGAAAATACTTCTCCTTTCTGGACGATTTTAGTGGTTATAACCAGATCCAGATAGGGGAAGAAGATCAAGATAAAACAATGTTCACCTGTCCATGGGGAACGTTTGCCTATAAGGTATTGCCTTTTGGACTGTGCAACACACCGTCCACCTTTCAAAGGGTGGTGCTTAGCATATTCTTTGATATGATAGGAGACAGGGTGGAAGTATACATGGACGACTTCACCGCCTATGGAGAAACCTTCGAGGAGGCAATGACAGATCTGGAAAGAGTACTCGACAAGAGCAAGGAAAATAATTTGTCCCTAAGTAATGAAATTTTTTTTATGATGATGCAGGAAGGCATCGTGTTGGGACACCACCTCTCTACGAAAGGAATAAAAGTAGACAAGAGGAAGATCGAGGTCATCAGAGACCTACCTAGCCCTAGAATGCAGAAGGATGTAAGAAGTTTCCTTGGATCAGTCGGGTACTACCGACGATTTATCATTGAATTTAGTAAGATTGCCAAACCACTGCACACCCTACTTTCTAAGGACGTAGAGTTCAATTGGACGGGAGATTGCGAAGAAGCATTCCAATTTCTGAAAGAAAAATTGATATCTACACCGGTCTTGAGAGGACCGAATTGGGCCATACCATTCCATATTTACTGCGATGCATCTAACAGTGTGATCGGTGCAGTCCTCGGGAAAAAATACGGCAAAGAATTTTACTCCATCTATTATGTCAGTAAAAACTTGGTAGGAGTAGAGCTCAACTATACAGTGACAGAAAAAGAATTCCTCACAGTTGTCCATGCAATAAACAAATTCCACCACTATATAACGGGATACAAGGTCTTCATCCATACGGACCACGTGGCTATCAGGTATCTAATGAGCAAGCCGGCCATTGGTGGTAGAATTATCAAATGGTTGTTGCTATTGCAAGAATTCGACATCACTATAGTCGAAAAACTAGGCAAGGACAATGTCGTGGTATATTTTTTGTCCAGATTGATACCAGTAGATCATCAAGCAGTGGAATACCAGTTTCCAAACGAATATATGTTCGCTATTAGTGAACAAACTCTGTGGTATGCAGACATAGCCAATTACTTGGCCACCGGAAGGACCTCACATGCTCTCTCCTATTGAGAAAATCAGGCGGTCATAGAGAAGAGTGCATCATTAATTTGGATGGATGGTCTCCTATTTAAAATAGGATGGGACCAAATTATAAGAAGATGCGTAGCAAAACAAGAGTTTTCAGAAGTGCTCAAGGCATGTCACGATGAGCCATGCAGAGGACACTTTGTAGGGAAATGAACTACCTACAAAATCCTACAGGCTAGGTATTTTTGCCCCACTCTGTTTAAGGACATGACAGCGTATACCAGCAAGTGTGACGAGTGCCAGAGGATGGGTAGACCAACCCACCGAGATGAAATGCCCTTGCAGCCCCAGGTACACCTGAAACCTTTTGATAAATGGGGCATGGACTTTGTGGGACCATTTAATCCACCTTCAATGGGAAGGAGGTTTATTTTGGTCTGCACGGATTACGTCACCAAATGGGTGGAAGTGCAGGCATTAAGGGACTCAAAGGAAAGAACGGTCGTCAATTTCTTATTTGCCCATATTTTCACATAATTTGGGGTTCCTTAGGAGATAACAACAGACCAAGGGCCCCAATTCACCTCCAAATTGATTGAGGAGCTGATGGAGCAGTATAGAGTTGGCACAATAAAACCATGCCCTACCATCCACAAGCAAACGAGCAAGTAGAAGTGACAAACAAGGATATAGAAAACATCCTGACCAAAACCGTGTAGCAACACAAGAAATATTGGGCCACACGGTTGCCGGAGGTAGTTTGGGCATACAACACCACATGGAAATCCACCACAGGATGCACACCTTTCCAACTGGTCTATGGAAAAAATGCGATGATGCCCATCAAGTTCAAAATCAAAACTCTGAGGATGGATTCAAAATTAAATTTGAGATTGGACGAAGCTCAAAAATAAAGGATTCGCCAGCTAGATCAGCTGGATGAAATCTGACTGGATGCTTTACAGAGGACAAAGATTATACAGAAGCAGAGAAAGAAGTGGCATGATAACCACATCAAGCTAAAGAAGTTCCAGGTAGGGGAATGGGTACTGTTGTATGATTCTCGATTCCAAGAAAGGAAGGGAAAACTTATGTAGAGGTGGATGGGGCCATATGAGGTGGCAGAGCTCATTAGGTATGGGGCAATGCACGTTAAGACAATTGACGATAGCAACACCGTGTTCATAGTCAATGGCCATCGACTACGCCCCTATAATACATATGAAACGTTATAGGTGGAATCCATAGTAGGCATGGGGGAGACCCCATCTTGCTAGATCTAGACCGAAATATCACAGGTGAAATGGTGGGCATGAAAGTGCTCAACCAAATTTTTTTAGTTAATATAGTTTTTTTTGTAATGTGTGTTTTTGCAGGGATGATGCCCACATGCAAGCTGTAGGCATCCTAATCCAGGGCCTAACAGGCATGGAACGCATCTAACTACATTTATTTTCATTTCTTTTTTAGTTGCTTTTTGTAGATGGAGGACCTGACAACATGAGGGATAGGTATCTAGGAAACCAAGCCTGATTTAGCTTAGCATCTCGAAACTGGCTTGTAGGTAGAATCTGGGCAGCGTGAAAAACTAGGAAGGCTTGATCACCCTTTTTCCATTCAAATTGCCATCCAAAATAAGGTGCCTTACTGCATATAGAAGGTGCCAAGTCCAGAAGAAGGCACTTTATTACATCCAGAAGAAGGCACCAAGTCCAGAAGAAGGTGCCTTACTACATCCAGAAGAAGACCCCAAGTCCAGAAGAAGGCGCCTTACTACATCTAGAATAAGGTGCCAAGTCCAGAAGAAGGCGCCTTACTACATCTAGAAGAATGCGCCAAGTCCAGAAGGAGACACCTTACTGCATCCAAAAGAAGGCACCAAGTCCACAAGAAGGTGCCTTACTACACCCGAAATGCGCCCATCCAGAAGAAGGCACCTTATTGCATCTAGAAGAAGGCACCAAGTCTAGAAGAAGGTGCCTTAATGCATTCAGAAGAAGGTGCCAAGTCTAGAAGAAGGTGCCTTACTACACTCAAAAGGTGCCCATCCAAAAGAAGGCACCTTACTGCATCCATAAGAAGGTGTCAAGTCCACAAGAAGGTGTCTTACTACACCCGAAAGGTGCCCATCCAGAATAAGGTGCCTTACTGCATCCAGAAGAAGGCACCAAGTCCATAAGAAGGTGCCTTATTGCACCCGAAAGACGCCCATCCAGAAGAAGGCACCTTACTGCATCCGAAAGGCGCCAAATTGGAAGACAACACCTTCCATCCATTTAGAAGTTCTATTTAAAAAAAAATATATATATATATATATATATATATATATATATATACATATGTAGGTGCCTTCCGTGGTAGGAAGGCACCAAGTCTTAAAAAAAAAAGCTAGCCGAATACGCCTTCCAACATCAAGAAGGTGCATTCATCCAGCCGAGACACCTTCCAACATCAAGAAGGTGCATTCATCCAACCGAGATGCCTTCCAACATCAGGAAGGTGCATTCATCCAGTCGAATATGCCTTCCAACATCAATAAGGCACATTCATCAAGATGAATGCCTTCCAACATTGGGAAGGCACGAAACAGAAGGAGGCACCTACCACATTGGGAAGATGCATGCAGGAAAAAGTGCCTCCCACCAATCAGAGGCACCTCATAGCATCGAAAGACGCATTCGTTTGAAGAAGAGCATCGACAACATCGAAAAGGTGCTGCAAGGACACCATTCACATGGGAAAGGTACCAAAGAATGCCTCCTGTGTGTAACATTTACATATATCAGATGCCTCGAGCGAAATGAAGCATTGCACGAATGAGCGACATCAAAGGACCATACCCCTCCCTCATGTCACAAGTCAAAAAATCAGCGGCTACCACGATGAATGGAATGACGAATCAGGTACGTGCATTCTAAATCAAATCGTTTATATAATTATTTATAAATACACAGTACCAAAAAATATATCATCGTCATAGAGATCGTATCCCCCCATAGCTGGAATCACGTGCCAATGATAGTGCATCTTCCATAAATGCTAGGGTTAGGTGTATTTTCTATAAGAAGGCACCTTCCTGAAGAAGGAAGGACAAAAAAAATATACAGCAGCAAAATGCGCCATGGGAGGAAGGTCCAAGAACCACGCGATCAAGAAGAATGATCCCAGTGATACTGATGGGATCAGAGGGGCAGTGAAGACCCAATTCGAAGTTGAGGGGTGGCTTGAATACTACACCTTGGTCAATCAGGGCCAGGACATGGATGCAGCTAGAGAATTTTTTGCCTCTTTGAGGGGCGATGCTGTCCAAGTACGAGGGGTGGAAATTCTAGTCACCCCTGAGTTCATCTCACAGGCAACTGGATTGCCTCTCACGGGGGAATGTACATACAAGGGTGGAGTGTTAAAACTATACGCCAAAATATTGTTTCTAGGAGGAAATGTGCAGATAGATAGGGAGGGGTTACTCAAAAATAGTCTCCCCATGAATATGCGAAAGATGTTCAAGCAGATTGCTCAATTTTTCACATGCACAATAAAGTATACCCATTTGCACATTAATCATGTGCACTTCATCAATCACCTAGAGCATGGGAGGAAATTAAACATACCTTTCTACCTGGTGAATGCTCTAAAAGATGAAGCATCTCGATACCAGAAGGGGGCACCGTCTACCTTAGCCCACCATGGGTTGATATCGGCATTGGTCTACCATGCAGAAGCACAAGGATAGAACCACGATGTAGAGGGAGATGGAGACAAAATAGAGCAACACAATGCGGTTACTGAATTAGGGCAAGATGAAGCATCCCCTATAGAGGAGATAACAAACATTGGGCAATTGGTGTTGCCCTATTTTCCAGGAGGAGCAGAGCAGTCACCGATGCCCGAATACATAGAGGACAGAGGGCATTTCCTAGTGCCCGAGTATGAGGAGGGAGTGCCACTCATTGGTGGTGAGGACAAACCAATCCCCAGGAGGAAACATCTACGGTGATTTCTCTCAATAGAGGAAGGACAGAGTAACCCAGAGATAAATGTTGCCACCCAAACCCTTCAAGAATTAATGAATTAGAGCCCAAAAAATGAAGGAACTTCTAGGAGTAATGACCAGATCAATGCGGCCTTGGAGGAGGTGCTCGAGCAAACCGATTGCTGGATGGCATAATAGATTCTAGAAGATTTCCAAAACCAGCATAAAAAGGAATTAGACGAAAGAGATAGGTGAATTGCTCAGCTCGAGCAGCTGGTCTGACAGTTATAGGAGGAAAATCAAATGCTCCAGGACAGAGGAACAACAAGACAAGAGGTGTCCACTCAGACTGATTGGGCAGAAGAAGTGTCGATGAACTCTCCCACATCTATCAAACGAGTATTCTCTTCAGGGGAGATTCGATCGAACGCCCGACAGAGCATCCCAGAGGTAGGGGAGGATTCCTCTGTTTTTAGGGGTGAAAAGAAAAGAAGTCCTACCATGCCCCCTGTCATTGTCCTGAGTGATACAGATTAGGACAAAGGTCTCCAACAACAGATAAGACCAAAGGATAAGGAGGACCTCCCTAGGCCTGAAGAAGGAGAAGAGCCTAAGGGGTCGATACCAGGTAGACAGGTGAACGAAGGATCACCCCTAGATATAGCAGCACAATTGATCCTTCAGAGCAAGGAGAAGTCCCCAAAGGAGAAATGAGAGACCCCTGTCCAAGCTGCCACATTTTTTGTAGAAGCCAAGGCAAAGAGGCCCAAGACAGCTCGACAGAAGGCAAAAGTGACCTTCGTCGACTTCGAAGAGGACTAATGGGACATGCAGCCATTCTTCAAAAGGAAAAAATATTTTGAGCAGCGGTGCAACAAAATGAAAGCAGCCAAGGAGACCAGGAAGGCATCCTCGAGGGTAAAAAGAGATTCTGGTATCTGCGTCAATCCGGCAGAAGACAACCAATTTTGGGACATCTATGGTTCATCCCGAGGGTGGCCTACCATGATGAGGAAGTACTTGGAATGGTGGGGAGTATATGGCCCACAATTGGAGGCCACTACGATTGCAAATGAGAATGCAGGGCTTACCCCTAAAGTGGCCAGATTATACAAGGCCCAAGTAGTGCCTTCTAGAGGGGATAACTCGGATATCCCTCTGGCAGTGGTCAGACCTCCAGACACCGACCTCTGGAAAGCTGCAAAAGCTACATTTCAATTGGTAGGAACAACGTTGGCTAGACCACCACCAGTAGCGACTAGAACAAGAAGAGGATAATTGACATCCGTAGTTTCCCATAGGCAAAGGCGAACCACACATTCAAATGCTGGCATGAAAAGACAGACTCAGGCCGTAAGGGTAGCAAAATTCTCCAAGAGATGGTGACGATGAAAAGTCAGAGGGCTACCTATAGCTTGGATGCCATGAGGGCGTGGCATATGTTAGGCGTGGGGGGATGATGAGCACCAGAAATGTTCATATTTTGTACATATTTCTTTGATCAATATGTGGCTGTATAATAAGGATTGCATACTTTTATGAATGATTATATAAATATTTGATATAATTATGCGTGTTATCTAATTTGTGTGTTTTTAGTATATTTTGTGGAATTGTAGTTGATTTAGTTAAATTTGGAACGGTCGAGGTCCTTTTGATGGACCTGGCACTTTATTTCATCGAGGGTTAATAGAGAATACGAGCGCCTCCCTACAGTCGAAAGGCACCAACTAAATATGAGCACCTCCCTACAGTCGAAAGGTGCCAACTAAATATGAGTGCCTCCCTGCAGTCAGAAGGTGCCAACTGAATACGAGCACCTCCCTACAGTCGAAAGGCACCAATTGAAGACGAGCGCCTCCCTGCAACCGAAAGGCACAAACAAAATACAAGTGCCTCCCCATAGTTAGAAGGTGCTAACAAAAGGCAAGTGCCTCCCCACAACCAGAAGGCACCACTGATTCTTTGCCCGTTGACCAGATTTGAATGATGTGGATGGCAGCGGCTGGTGCAGTTCCAACTCTACGTCATGCAGAGCTAAATTGGAGATTGCACCAATGTATCAAAATGTCTTACTAATGCCAGACAAAGCACGGACCGAACAACAAACACGTCGCCATTAGAACAGAATGCTAGATGTCGATTGCATTTACCAGACTGTCTTGATTTAGTTTGGGACAAATCGACTATTGTAACTACTTCTATAACAGAAGTTCTACGGGTGTGTTATATAAACACACAGATCGTTCTGAGAAATATATAGAAATAAAATAAAGATCCATTTAGACGTACAGAGATAAATTGTAGTGTGTTGATGAATATATTAAAGTTAGAAAAGTTCTAAGTGCGTGTTCGATCGAGAAGAAGCTGCTGGAGCCTGGGCCCACTCCAAGCCAATATTTCTTCCCCATTTCCTTTTTTTTTATTAATTTTAATTAGTTTATTGTTTTCATAAGAACGTTTGTTAGTTTATTAGTTCCAACATTTGCAGTAGATTTATTTTCAGGAATGCGTACATGATTTATTTTCTATAGGTTTAATTATGTTCTTCTTACGTAAATCATTGAGGAGTGCGGGAATGATTGAAAAACCATTTCAAGAACACCCTCCAAAATGTAGGATTAGCATATTCACCTCTAGTGGTATTGTAGTAACCTAATTCCGACTCTTCGCAAGTTTACGAAGCTCCCTGGGTTGATAATTAAATGCATGGGCATGTGGCAAAAATAGGAAACCATTCACCTTGTTTGGCCTGCAACACCTGTTGCCTTAAACTTGTTGTCCAAATTAGATCCTTAATTTTTCCAAATTGTAGCTTTATACCTCCTTTATCTTGCTATTCAAGAATATTATTTTGTATCTTCAACTCTCCTTCAAGTTTCTCTCTTGAAATATGGAAATTAACAGCTATTAATATTGTCCAAATGCTACCCTCTAACTATCCTTGAATATCTTCAAAATAGCTTGTAAACTCCTCCAATTTGCCTTAAAATATTACCTCCTAGAAGTCTTCAATTTTGTGCTGTAAAAATCAGCAATCTCCTTCTTCAAAATCAGCCTTCAAACCGCTTGGTGGTTGCCCTTAAAACTATCAAATTTGATGGTCTCTTCTAGCTCCTTTCTCCTTCAATCTCCTTGTCAAAATTTAAATTCAAATTTGGCCTCCTTCTCAAGAATTTGAATCTCTTGAGGTCTTTAATAACATCCTCCAAATTTTTGCAAAATTCTTGCCAAATCCTTCTTCCTTTTAGGATTATTATTGGATGGAGATAATTGTCCCAAATTATTCTCTATCTATAAAATATCCTTGCTAGAAATATTCTCCCTTGAGTTCTCCTCAAATATCCTCCAATGGACTTCTTCAAATTCTTCAATGAGGCTTTCCTAACCTTCTCCTTCTTTCTTCTTTCAAGTTAGCTTGAGGTCTTCTCCTCTTGGACCTTCAAATTCTACAACTTCTAAAATATGCGATAGGATCTTTTCTAGTCCTTCTCTATCTTCAATCATCCAAATATGAAAGTTCTTCAATGGGAACTCCTTTGGGTATTCTCTTAAATATTCTATGTGGAGTCTTAAATCTTCAATGGGGCCTTTTATCTTTTACCTCCTCCTTGATTTGCAATATTCAATATTCTATGGGACTCTTTTTCTTGAGTCTCCTCTTCCCTCAATCTATTACTTCAGGTACTATATCAAATTCAAATAAGATATTCATCCTAGCTTATTTTAGGAAGCTTCTCAACTTTATTTGAATATTTTTTGCAATAAAGTATTAGAAAATGATAGTAAAATTTTCTTCAAATCTAGAGAAAATGAACTTCACTAGTTGATTTGTCAATCTAGTGGAATCAATGCCAAGTATTAGTCTTCACAAGTTTTTCTTCAACTTCATGGAAAGACTCTAGCCAAATATAATGTTAGAAATTCTAAAAATGATATTTCTTATATCCTCTCAATATCTATTGTGGATCTCTATTTCCTATCAATAAAACTAGTGCTTTGATACCATTGTTAGTTTTTAATGTTATATATTAAAGGAAATGTAACCACAAGATCTAGAATAAGCATGCAATATTATTATAAACACCAAAATATAGCCACTTGTCATCCATTCATGTCCTCCAATCGTAGTCACCCATTATATATGTGTGTGTGTATTTAATTAATATATAAATATAAATATTTTATATTATACTTAATAAATATATATGTATTTATATGAATTAATCCTAGCCATATGCCACATTTTGATATCATTTATCCATCCATCTCAATCCATGCCACTTACCCAAACTTAATCTCCACCCTTCCTCATGTTTTAATCTCGATCTCTTATTTTATCTTATCGAAACCCTAACATGTTCAAGGGAAGATTATAAAAGAGGAGTCATTTTGATGAGTCAAACCCTTAGTCCCTGAGAATTATGGATCCCATAAGAAATACTTAAGCCCTCACAAATATTTGCCCTAGCCACTTTGCCATCACTTTCATCATTCGTCAACGCATTACATCGCCCATTTTTGTTGCTGCCAAACCTATGAAAACTAAATCTACTTCTACAACCCTTCCCTCAATCCTCGGATGCCCTCCAGAGTTTGCAAAACTCCTCTAAGTATTTCTATAACCCTTTTGGGTATACACAACCATCACATAACACTTCTGGACATTTTCTACACTAGATCTATAGTCCTACGACCCTTGAGCATCATCGATAGAAGCAGAGATAGAAATTAGCACTTTGACAAGGTAAGAATATTTGGTGCATTTTATTTACATTCTTGTAATTCTATTTTTAGTTACATTCTGAAACATCTAGGGTTTTAGTAGTTTTTATCTTTTTGAGGTTCTCACACTATGGAGCCCCTGTAGGTGCTTCTAATCCCTTTTTGTTGTTTGTTGTTTACAAGTGTAGAGATCATCTTTTTGGAAGTTGTTGAAGCTAGGGTGGCCCTACAAGGATACGCAAGCCCACCTACAACCCTTGTTTGGATCGAGAATGAGCGAGAAGAAACTAGCTATTCACTGCACTAGGAATTTAAAACCCTAGCATATTCATAAATCTATATAAAAAAGTATTATAAAACCTCATATTGGGGCACATTCATTGTTTAACACAATAATCTACCCACATTAATAAAATCTTATTCATTTTGTGTAATATTGTATTATTACTATGTTTTTTTTTGCTTTATCTTTGCATTGGTTTTGTTCATTTTTGGTTTACAAAATGGCAATCATGATGGGACCCCCAAAGGGTTCTGTTGAGCAAGGTGTAGCAAAAGTATTGTCATTGTTGTCAACACAGAAAGATAGATCAGTTGATGTAGTTGAAGCAGTGGACAGGAGTTCAGAGGTCGGTCAGATCATGTACAGTGAAATTCCAAGAAAACAGAAGTGACCCAGATTCAAAAAATCAAAGAAAAAGACAAGTAAGAAAACTGTCGCGATATCGCGACAGGTTGAGAAGTTAGAAGGCAGAAAGAAAAACGTCATGATTTCATGACATATCGGAGGAGAGAGAAGGCGCAAGTAAAATTGTCATGATTTCGCGACATGGACGAGGAGAGAGAAGGCGCAAGCAAAACTATCACGATTTCATGACATGTTGCAGGCAAAGAAGCCAAGTGGAAAAACTCTGTCATGATTTGACATGTTGAAAAGAAGCAAGGAAATGTCAATTTCTGACATGTTGGAAAAGAAAGCAAGTAGAAAAGCGTCGCGATTTCGTGACATGTTTGGAGAAGAAGCGCTTGCAGAGAAAAAGTGTCACGATTTCACGACAAGTTGCAAGAAGAAGCGCTAAGGAGAAAAAGTGTGTCACCAGATTTAGAGAAAAGTTGCGACAAGAAAAAGCGCTAAGGAGAAAAAGTGTCACGATTTCGCGACAAGTTGAGAAGAAGCGCTAAGGAGAAAAAGTGTCACGATTTCGTGACATAGTGCAAGAGAAAGAGGAGAGAGAAAATGTTGTCACGATTTCGTGACATGTTGCATTTTCGGAGGCCAAAGCAAAGAGAAAGTGCAAAGGGAAAAAGGTGTAGCGATTTCGCTACATGTTGTATTATCGCGGGCCGAAGCAAAGAGAAAGTGCAAAGGGAAACAGTGTAGCGATTTTGCTACATGTTGTATTATCGCGGGCCGAAGCAAAGAGAAAGTGCAAAGGGAAAAAGGTGTAGCGATTTCGCTACATGTTGTATTATCGGGGGAAGCAAAGAGAAAGTGCAAAGGGAAAAAGTGTAGCGATTTCGCTACATGTTGAAGTATCACGGGCCGAAGCAAAGGTAGAGTGCAAGGAACAAAAGTGTAGCGATATCGCTACATGTTGAAGCATCGCGGGTCGAAGCAAAGGTAAAGTGCAAGGAACAAAAGTGTAGCGATATCGCTACATGTTGGGTTTTCATGACCCGAAGGGAAGAGAGAGAGTAAGGAAGCGAGAATGTCATGATTTCGTGACATGCTGGTTTTTGCGAGCAAGACAGGAGGAGAACAAGGAGGCCGAGAATGTCATGATTTCGTGACATGCTGGTTTTCACGACGGCAAGACAGAAGGAGAACTAGGAGGCCGAGAATGTCATGATTTCATGACATGCTATTTTTTTGCGGGTTAAAGCCGAGAAGGGCAGAAAGAGACAGAAGTGTCACGATTTCGTGACAGGTCGCAACAACACGTTAAACAGACAGTTAACTGGAACAGAACGACAGTTAAAGGGGCAGTAGTAGAGAAAAGGCATGCAACTTTTTAATAACAGTTAACTGGAGTAAATGCGACAGTTACAGGTGGATTTACTGATAGAATTCATGCAACTTTTTAATAACAGTCGTAGAAGGAGAAATCGAACAGTCACATTTTTAGAATCGTAAATTGCATGCATGCATAGAAATAAATACGAACAGTCATAGGAGAGGTATTTGAAGCATGCAACGTGTTCGACAAAAAGCCCCTCATTTATATACGAAAAGAAATTACGCAAAGAAGCAGTTACAGTTGTCAAGTGGCAGAAGTGATTTTTAGAAGAACAGTTACGGGCTGCATGCATAAAAATTAAAGCTTAAAATAGAGACATTTTTTTAAATAAAAGCAGGTCTGAGTAAATATTACAGCTGCTGCAGGAAGTGAGTATTTGCTGTGCAAAGAGGGTAAGAAGAGAGCCGAGAGAAAAATAAGCAGAGCCATGAGAGTGTGTAGAGTTTTATTGAGATTATTTAATTGCAGACCAGTCGAGGTCGTATGAACAGTGAAGGCATTTTTATGTCACTATATTAAATCGAATTGCAGTCCAAGTTGGTGCTTGGAATCAGGGGTTGGTGCTCCTATCTGTTGCAGCAGAAAAATAAGGGGTTGGTGCTCCTTCCAGTGGGTGCTAGTAAAGTGTTTGTAAAATTGGTGTTTTACAAAGGCTGGATTTGGATTGAAGTCCAAGCAGTCATTTTTGAGGAGTAGCCAAATTGGTGAACCTCGTTACATTGTGTGTTGTGGTGTGCTCTCTTGTCATTATTGCTTTATCTATTTTCAGTTCTCTTTGCTTCAGTTTTAAGAATTGCAGATCAAAATTTTTAGCTACACTGATTCACCCCCCCTCTCAGTGTCATTGTGAGAATATCAATTGGTATCAGAGCAAGGTTCCTGAACAAGCTTAATCAGCTAAGGTGATCTTGGAAGGAACACAATGGCAGGTAGTGAAGGTTTCTCATCAAACAAAGCTCCTCTGTTCAATGGAACTAATTACTCATTCTAGAGACTCAAGATGCAGACATATCTGAGTGCGTTAGGATACGACATTTGGGAGTCAGTAGAAAGTGGATACACAACACCCGCTACTCCTCCAACAGATACTGTCGATAAGAAACTGTCTGAGAATAACTCCAAAGCAAAGAATGCCATAATGTGTGGGCTAGTAGACAGTGAACTGATAAGGGTCATGAGCTGTAAATCAGCAAAAGACATATGGGACAAACTGAAGAGCATCCATGAAGGAGACAACAAGATCAAGGAAGCCAAACTGCAAACTCATCGAGCTCAGTTCGAAGCATTACAAATGAATGACGATGAAAACATAGAGGCCTATATGTTGAGAGTCAATGGAATCATTAATGCAATCAGAGGACTCGATGAAGAGATCGATGATGCGGTTGTCATGAAAAAGGTACTTAGAACTCTTCACAAAAGATTTAATTCTAAAGTTTCTGCAATAGAAGAGGCTAAAGATCTAAACAATTTTAGCATGGATGAGATGCATGGTTCCTTGACTGCATACGAAATGAGAATAGGACAAACTAAGCCCATAGACAGAGAAGCTGCTTTTAAAGCACACAAGAATACAAAAGCTGAACAAGAATCTGAGGATGAAGAGACATCGGATGAAACGGAAGCCAATTTTGTTCGAAAACTTACAAAGGGAAAAGGAAAATATAGAGGAAAGTTGCCATTTAAGTGTTTCAATTGTGGAGGGGTCGGTCACTTTGCAGCTAAGTGTCCCATGAATGAGAAAACCAAAAGTAATGAAGGGTCACACCAAGAAAGAAGTGACTGGAAGAAGAAACCAAACTTTAAGAAAAGCAATTTCAAAAAGAAAAGTTTCATATCCAAGAATGTCAGCTCTTTTGAAGATAGCTCAGGTGAAGATTCTGAAGAAGAAACAGGTGAAGCTCTGTTCATGGCATTTGAAGAAGCAAAAACAGAAGAAAAATAGGAAGATGATACAAAAAATAAGGATGAGGCTGAAGTTTATCTGGAAGGTGAGTTGGTTGCTGCACTTAAAGAGTTGAAGTCAGAAAGGAAAAAGAATAATAAGGTCTCAAGAAAGCTTGAGGATGCGAATGAAATAATAAACAGTTTGAAAGTACAGACAGAAGAATTTAAGAAAATGTCTGAAGAACTTGAAGTACAGTTAACCATGAGAATAGATGAGTGCAGCAAACTAGAAGAAGAGATTGTTGTCTTAAGAATGCGGCTAGAAGAAAAGAATCAAAAATTGAGTTGCTATCACAAACTTGAAGGAAGTTCTGCAAAGCTTGAAAAGATTATAAATAGTCAGAGGTCTACAGACATCAAGTTTGGCTTGGGGTTTGTCGAAGGAGAATCATCAAGTGGATCAAAGGCCATAACTATAGAACCAGTAAAGAAAGAGGATAAGATCAAGGTTGACCAAAGAAAAATGAATCTTGCAAAAGAAAGCAACAATGCCAGGCACGAGAAGACTGTTGACAAAGAGGGATTCACAAAAGTCATACATCAAAGGAGAAGAAAATTTGTGGCTCCTACTACAAATTGGCAAAGACCAACTCCCAGGTTCAATCTTTCCTTTTCTGGTTATTGTTTTAAATGCAATACTTACGGTCATAAGATTTCAGACTGCATTTATAATATAGGACAAAGAAATTTTACCAGTAGAAATGTCTTTGCACCCTTGATGGATTATACAGTAGAATGTTACAACTGTCATAACTTTGGTCACATTGCAAGAAACTGTAGAAGCACATATGTAGCAAATAAATTTCAGGGAAGAAGAACTCAACCAAACAGTTTAAGGCAAAACAGAAAATTCCCTAGATAAACATGCACAGACCACTGACAAAGAAAAGTCTAAACAAGTGACCAAAACTACAGTCAAATCAGAATGGAAAGAAAAAGAGCAACTCAAGGAAGAAAAGGAATCATTGATTGTACAGACAACTTTCAAAGCACAGAACAAATCTGCTCCATGGATATTGGATAGTGGATGCTCCAGTCACATGACAAGAGATAAACAAAAATTTGAAAAATTACAGAAATATGAAGGGGGCTCGGTAAAGTTTGGAAATAATGATGGAGCCAAAATAGTTGGAAAAGGATCAGTCAAGATAAGTGATGGAAAGATCAATTCCAAAGAAGTTCTGTTTGTAGTTGGTTTGAAGCACAACTTAGCGAGCGTAAGTCAAATATGTGACAGAGGTCATGAAGTCATCTTTAAAAAGTAGGGCTGTGAAGTAAGAAAAGCACACAGGTGGGAAGCTGGTAGCTACTGGATCGAGGACTTCTAGAAATCTATACACTCTCTCAAAAACTTCAGAAGGATCATGCTTGATTGGACAGGAAGATGAAAACTGGCTATGGCACAAGAGGCTCGGGCATATTAGCTTTGACAATCTGGTAAAAATAAGTTCAAAAAGAGCAGTAAGAGATATACCTAACATTGGCAAACCAGTAAATAGCATCTGTGCTTCATGCCAAAAAGGGAAGCAAACCAGA
This sequence comes from Wollemia nobilis, assembly GCA_028583015.1. NCBI lineage: Eukaryota > Viridiplantae > Streptophyta > Pinopsida > Araucariales > Araucariaceae > Wollemia > Wollemia nobilis. The sequence goes on from JAQPPZ010002931.1 coordinate 298,381, forward strand.
TCCACATTTAAAGCAAAGGAATATTTCACCAGCAAACCGTTAGAGCTGATACATACTGATTTATGTGGACCCATGAGAACACAAAGCATAAATGGTGACAAATACTTTATGTTGTTCATAGATGACTACTCCAAATGACATGGGTACTTATTTTTAAAGCTTAAATCAGATGCCTTTGAGATGTTCAAGATTTTTAAAAAATAGGTTGAGAATCAGATTGGAAAAAGAATTAAATGCCTAAGATCAGACGAGAGGAGGAGAATTTATCTCAGAGGAGTTTGCAGAATACTATCAAAAATATGGGATTAGAAGACAGTTTTCAGCGACAAGGACACCTCAACAGAATGGTGTTGTTGAAAGGAAGAACAGGACTATGCAAGAAATGGCACGGACAATGTTGGCTGAGAACAAAATAGCTGACAGATTCTGGAAAGAGGCAGTACATACTGCAGTTTATATTCAAAATAGGTGCATGCTAAGAACACATGAAAGCAAAACACCGTATGAGTTGTGGTTCGACAGAAAGGCTACAACAAGATATTTCAAAGTGTTCGACAGCAAGTGCTACATCAAACGAACTGAAGATAATCTCGATAAATTTGAAGATAGAGCTGACGAAGGTATTTTTCTTGGATACTCAACAAAAAGCAAAGCCTACACATGTTACAACAAGTGGCTAAAGAAAATTATTGAGAGTGCTGATGTTAAAGTTGATGAAGGTAGAGAACGAGAAGTTACGTATCAAGAAAACTACCCTATTTATGAAGACGTCATTGAAGGAGATGAAGAAATAGAAAAAGAAGAAAATCAAAAAATTGACCCAGCTGATTTAAGAATCGACTCAGAAGAAGAAGAGAACAATAAATTCAAAACAAGCAGCTAGCAGAAAAATCATCCTAGAGAACAGATTATTGGGGACCCAAGAGTTGGTATTCAGACAAGAAGAGCAGTAATACAGAACTACTCTTTATTATCCAGCATTGAACCCAAAAATATTGCTGAAGCAAGCACAGATGAAAGTTGGATGAAGGCAATTAATGAAGAACTAGATCAGATTGAGAAAAACAAAACCTGGGAATTAGTACCACGACCAGCAAATAAAAACATAATTGGCACTAAATGGATTTTTTGAAATAAATTAAATGAAGATGGGCAGGTTGTCAGAAATAAGGCAAGATTGGTCTGTAAAGGCTATGCTCAAGTTGAAGGCATTGATTTTGAGGAAACATTTGCACCAGTTGCCAGACTAGAAGCAATCAGAATGTTTCTGGCTTTAGCAGTCCATAAAAACTTCAAAGTATATCAAATGGATGTAAAATCAGCATTTTTGAATGGAAATCTGGAAGAAGAGGTTTACATTGAACAGCCAGATGGCTTTCAACTCGGTGACAATCCCGATTTTGTTTGCAGGTTAAAGAAAGCGTTGTATGGTCTGAAACAGGCACCCAGAGCATGGTATGCAAGGCTGGATAACTATCTTATTAAACAAGGGTTCAAGAAAGGTTTGGTGGACAACAATCTGTATGTTAAAACAGAAAATGGCAATCTTATTGTCCTTGTTGTTTATGTAGATGATATCATTTTTGGCAGCAGTCATGATAAATCTTGTAGAGACATAGCAAATAAAATGAAGACTGAATTTGAGATGTCAATGATTGGTGAACTTTCTTATTTCCTCGGACTGCAAGTCAATCAAAGTGAAAAGGGCATTTTTATCTCTCAAGTTAAATATGTGAAAGAAATGCTGAAAAAGTTCACAATGGAGGATAGTAAACCTGTTAGCACTCCCATGACAACAGGTTGCAAGTTGAGCAAGGATGACAAATCTCCAGATGTAGATCAAACCATGTACAGGTCTATGATTGGAAGCCTATTGTACTTGACAACCACTAGACCAGATATATTACAGGCAGTATGCATGGTAGCAAGATTTTAGGCTAGTCCCAAAGAGACTCATGTGACAGTTGTAAAGAGGATTTTTAGGTACCTCAAGGGTACTATGGAGTATGGGTTGTGGTACCCAAAAGGTAAGGACTTCACTCTTATTGCATATTCTGATGCAGATTGGGCAGGATGTATTGATGACAGAAAGAGTACCAATGGAGGAGCATTTTATCTTGGAGACAGGCTGGTAGCATGGCACAACAAGAAACAAGAATCAGTCTCTCTATCCACAATAGAGGCAGAATACATTGCAGCAACAACATGTTGTACACAGATATTATGGATGAGACAAACACTGAAAGATCTTGGTATTCACTTCAAAGAGCCAATTTCAGTTAAATGTGATAACACCAGTGCTATAAACATATCAAAGAATCCGGTTATGCATTCTCGAACCAAACATATTGCAATCCGGTATCACTTCTTGAAGGATAAAGTTGTAGAAGGTGAGGTCAAATTGGATTTTGTTCCAACTACAGAGCAAGTAGCAGATATATTCACAAAACCATTGCCCAAGGAAGTTTTTGAGTACCTTCGGAGTAAGTTGGGAGTAGTCACATTTCCAAAGAACTGACTATCAATTGGGATCACATTCTCAGGGGGAGTACTTATGCCTATGTTTATAGTTTTGCTCATATTCATGATTTTTGCTAACTATAACAATGTGTATCTGAGAATGTTGTGCATAGACTCAAGGGGAGTCTGCAGCAGCCCTTTGGTATTATTGTCAAAGGGGGAGAAGAATTACAGGAGAGTGCATGAGTGTTGCCAACAATTCCAAAGGGGGAGATTGTTGAGCAAGGTGCAACAAAAGTATTGTCATTGTTGTCAACACAGACAGATAGATCAGTTGATGCAGTTGAAGCAGTGGACAGGAGTTCAGAGGTCAGTCAGATCATGTACAGTGAAATTCCAAGAAAACAGAAGTGACCCAGATTCAAAAAATCAAAGAAAAAGACAAGTAAGAAAACTGTCGCGATATCGTGACATGTTTTCTATCGCGATATCGCGACAGGTTGAGAAGTTAGAAGGCAGAAAGAAAAACGTCATGATTTCATGACATATCGGAGGAGAGAGAAGGCGCAAGTAAAATTGTCATGATTTCGCGACATGGACGAGGAGAGAGAAGGCGCAAGCAAAACTATCATGATTTCGTGACATGTTGCAGGCAAAGAAGCCAAGTGGAAAAACTGTCATGATTTTCGCGACATGTTGGCAGCAAAGAAGCCAAGTGTGAAAAAGCTGTCATGATTTCACGACATGTTGGAAGCAAAGAAGGCAAGTAAGAAAGTTGTCACGATTTCACGACATGTTGGCAGAAAAGAAAGCAAGTAGAAAAACTGTCGCGATTTCGTGACATGTTTGGAGAAGAAGCGCTAAGGAGAAAAAGTGTCACGATTTCATGACAAGTTGCAAGAAAAAGCGCTAAGGAGAAAAAGTGTCACGATTTCACGACAAGTTGCGAGAAGAAGCGCTAAGGAGAAAAAGTGTCACGATTTCGTGACATAGTGCAAGAGAAAGAGGAGAGAGAAAATGTTGTCACGATTTCGTGACATGTTGCATTTTTGGAGGCCAAAGCAAAGAGAAAGTGCAAAGGGAAAAAGGTGTAGCGATTTCGCTACATGTATTATCGCAGGCCGAAGCAAAGAGAAAGTGCAAAGGGAAACAGTGTAGCGATTTCGCTACATGTTGTATTATCGCGGGCCAAAGCAAAGAGAAAGTGCAAAGGGAAAAAGGTGTAGCGATTTCGCTACATGTTGTATTATCGTGGGCCGAAGCAAAGAGAAAGTGCAAAGGGAAACAGGGTAGCGATTTCGCTACATGTTGTATTATCGCGGGCCGAAGCAAAGAGAAAGTGCAAGGGGAAAAAGTGTAGCGATTTCGCTACATGTTGAAGTATCGCGGGCCGAAGCAAAGGTAGAGTGCAAGGAACAAAAGTGTAGCGATATCGCTACATGTTGAAGCATCGCGGGTCGAAGCAAAGGTAAAGTGCAAGGAACAAAAGTGTAGCGATATCGCTACATGTTGGGTTTTCACGACCCGAAGGGAAGAGAGAGAGTAAGGAAGCGAGAATGTCATGATTTCATGACATGCTAGTTTTCACGGCAGCAAGACAGGAGGAGAACAAGGAGGCCGAGAATGTCACGATTTCGTGACATGCTGGTTTTTGCGATGGCAAGACAGAAGGAGAACTAGGAGGCCGAGAATGTCGTGATTTTGTGACATGCTATTTTTTTATGGGTTAAAGCCGAGAAGGGCAGAAAGAGACAGAAGTGTCACGATTTCATGACAGGTCGCAATAACACGTTAAACAGACAGTTAACTGGAACAGAACGACAGTTAAAGGGGCAGTAGTAGAGAAAAGGCATGCAACTTTTTAATAACAGTTAACTGGAGTAAATGCGACAGTTACAAGTGGATTTATTGATAGAATTCATGCAGCTTTTTAATAATAGTCGTAGAAGGAGAAATCGAATAGTCGCATTTTTAGAATCGTAAATTGCATGCATGCACAGAAATAAATACGAACAGTCATAGGAGAGGTATTTGAAGCATGCAACGTGTTCGACAAAAAGCCCCTCATTTATATACGAAAAGAAATTATGCAAAGAAGCAGTTACAGTTGTCAAGTGGCAGAAGTGATTTTTAGAAGAACAGTTATGGGCTGCATGCATAAAAATTAAAGCTTAAAATAGAGACGTTTTTTTAAATAAAAGCAGGTCTGAGTAAATATTACTGCTGCTGTAGGAAGTGAGTATTTGCTGCGCAAAGAGGGTAAGAAGAGAGCCGAGAGAAAAATAAGCAGAGCCATGAGAGTGTGCAGAGTTTTATTGAGATTATTTAATTGCAGACCAGTCAGGGTCGTATGAACAGCGAAGGCATTTTTATGTCACTATATTAAATCAGAATTGCAGTCCAAGTTGGTGCTTGGAATTAGGGGTTGGTGCTCCTATCTGTTGCAGCAGAAAAATAAGGGGTTGGTGCTCCTTCCAGTGGGTGCTGGTAAAGTGTTTGTAAAATTGGTGTTTTACAAAGGCTGGATTTGGATTGAAGTCCAAGCAGTCATTTTTGAGGAGTAGCCAAATTGGTGAACCTCGTTACATTGTGTGTTGTGGTGTGCTCTCTTGTCATTATTGCTTTATCTATTTTCAGTTCTCTTTGCTTCAGTTTTAAGAATTGCAGATCAAAATTTTTAGCTACACTGATTCACCCCCCCTCTCAGTGTCATTGTGAGAATATCGGGTTCATGTTAATTTATCTTATCACTAATTTCTATTTTTGTTTTCATATTGTGTTTTCTAGAAGTTTGATCACATGAAAATACCAAAAATTATGGTTTTTTGGGATTGTAGAATTTGATCGAAGGCTACGTAAATGCCCTGCAGCATTTGAGGGACACCCTACTATTGGTCAAATATATGCCTAATCATACAAACATGCATTTGTGTGTCCTAGATATGGCTAACATTGAAATTATGAAGGAAATAAATGTCCTCCATGCCAATCTCCAGAGAAGGCTAGCTCCCTTACTAAATCCTAAGACTAAGGTTATAGAAAATAAATTAGAAATGATAGAAATATATGGGAAATAGAGCCACAGGCCGAAGTTGTAGGATTGGGGATAGACTAAAAGCAGGAATTCCACCCACATATTTAAGTAGCATATAATAAAAGAGAACAACAAAATTTACTTGACCTTACAAAAACAACCTCCAAGACCGCATTCCAGAACTCACTCCCTTACCAACAATATTCAAATTCAGATGTAGAATTTGAATTTAATAGCAGACAATGAATATGAGTGTAAAATATAAATGCATAGATTAGAAGGAAATCACACACAATATTACTTACAAACTTAGAAGCCCTATATCTTCTATTAATACAGAGAACTTGAATGGTTTTTCTACATAATGTCTAACCTCCTTTTATAATAATAATTGAGTAGTATTCCCTCTTTCATTAAATTCACATGGAGACAAAATGTTCATAGATCAGGAACCATAGTGAGAAAATTCCTCCTTGAAAATATTAAGAACTCATCTTTCCAATACAATGATCCAATTTTTAAGGAAATTCCTCCAATAAATTAGCATTTTTGGGTGTCGATGCATGGAAATCGTGAGGGTTGATTGTTCACTGGATGCATTCACTATCTCAAAAATATGCTTCTTCTTGGAAATCATGAAAATCGCCTAGTTCTTTCAATACGTTTGTTCTCTTTGCTCGAGATTCAAAATTTGCATTGCTCCTCATCTCAATCATTCAATGCCCTTAATTCACCTACCTTGGGTGCCTCCTTAAAACCTGCAATGTTATTGACTACACAGTTCACCCAAACTGGACAATAAATAAATGCACATTCGCTCTAATGGATTTTATTCATTTCTTGGTCATAGCAGTAATTTTTCTTTTCTTCCTTGATGAAAGTGCCTTCAATAGCTATTTCAATCCCTTTGGAATCCATGTTCACCCCTAAAATAGGGGAAAGGAGCCATCACCTTACTTTTGGGGTGAACACAAAGTTGACATTCAACGCCACATTGATCTTTTAATGGCATTCACCTGAACTCATCTATCCATAGTGCATTCACCCCAAGAATGGGGCAAAATTTTTATTCACCCCAAGTTTGGGAGAACATCATTAAAATATAAAGTGTTGAACAATGTGTTCACCCTGGTTGAGGGGTAAAACCACCATTCACCTCTTCCAAAGACGAATGCACTATGGATAGCTGAGTTCAGGTGAACATCACTAAAATATCAAATTTGTGTTGAATGGTCAACTTCATGTTCACCCCAAAAGTAAGGTGATGGATCCTTTCATATCTTTTAGAGGTGAACATGAATTCCAAAGGGAGAAAAATAGTTGTTGAAGGTACTTTCATCAAGGAAGAAAAGGAAAATTGTTGCTATGACCAAGAAATGAATAAAAATACACTAGAGCAAATGTGGATTCGTTTATTGTCTAGTTTAGGAAAATTATGGAGTCAATAATGTCACAGGTTTTAAGGAGGTGCCCAAGGTAGACAAATGAAGGACATTGAATTATTGAGACAACGAGCAATGCAAATTATGGATCTCAAGCAAAGGGAACAACCATATTGAATGTTCTAGGCAATTTTCATAATTTCCAAGCAGAAGCATATATTTGAGATAGCAAATGTATCCAATAAACGATCAAGCCTCATGGTTTTCCATGCATCAACACCCAAAAATTTTTATTTCTCAAAGGAAATTCCTTAAAAGCTAGATCGTTGTGTTGGAAATATGAGCATTTAATATTTCTAAGAAATAAAATAATTGTTGGTCAAATATCTACCTAATCATACAAACATGCATTTGTGCACCCTAGACACGACCAACATTGAAAGGTTAGAGGAAATAAATGTCATCCCTGCCAATATCCAGAGAGGGTCAGCTCCCTTACTAAATCCCACATTGGTTTAAGACTAGAGATATGGTAAAAAAATTGGAAAAAATTGAAAGGAATGGGAAATATGGCCACAAGATGAAGGTGTAGGATTGGGGATAGACTAACAATAGGAATTCCAACTGAGCATTGTAAAAGCATAAAACTGAAGGAAGACAAGAGAATTCACTCATATTTTCTCGGATACAACTTCCAAAATTGCATTCCAGTATCCATACTTACACTAGTAATGTCCAAATTCAGATGTAGAATTTAAACTTAACAACAAATAGCAAACGCGAATATGAAATAGAAATGCTAAAATAGAAAGAAATCACATAAAAATCGCTTGCAAAAATTGAAAGACAAAAATTCTTCTATTTACACAGAGAACTTGAATTTTTTTTTTTGTAGAATTTCTATCCTATTTTTACAATGAAAATTGAGTAGTATTTATAGAGGATTTCACCTCTTTCATTAAATTCACATGAAGATAGAATTTTCATAGATCAGGAACCATAGTAAGAAAATTCCTCCTTGGAAGTATTAAAAAATCATCTTTCCAACACAACAATCCAGATTTTAAGGAAATTCCTTTGCGAAATCAACATTTATGGGTGTCGGTGCATGGAAAACTGTGAGGCTTGATCGTTGACTGGATACATTCACAATCTCAAAAAATATGCTTCTTCTTTGAAATCATGAAAATCACCTAGCGCTTTCAATACGGCTATTCCATTTTATCGAGATCCATAATTTTCATTGCTCCTCACCTCAATAATTCAACACCTTTCATTCACCTACCTTGGGTGCCTCCTTAAAACATGCGACCTTATTGACTACACAATTCGCTCAAACTAGACAATAAACGAATGCACATTCACTCTAATGGATTTTATTCATTTCATGGTCATATAAGCAATTGTCCTATTCTTTCTTGATGAAAGTGCCTTAAATAGCTATTTCACTCCCTTTGGAATCCATGTTCACCCCCAAAAGAGGCAAAAGGAACTATCGTTTTACTTTTGGGTTGAACATGAAGTTGACCATTCAATGCCTCTTTGATATTTTAATGACGTTCGCTTGATCTCAGCTATCCATAGTACATTCGCCCTTGGGAGAGGCAAATGGTGGTTTCACCCCTCAAGGTGAACACACTGTTGATTTTTCAACACTTTATATTTTAAGGACATTCGCCCAAGCTTGGGGTGAATGAAATTTCATCCCATCCTTGGGGCAAATGCACCCATGTCTAAAATTTGTCGATTTCCATGCTAAGTCCATCATAAATTTAGACTTTCACCGAATGTATTCCTATTTTACCAATGTGACAGATGGGTGCACTTCTTTAATTTTTATGGACTTTCGCCCCAAAGTGGGGTGAACGAAGCTTTCGCCCCACCTCTGGGGTGAACACGATTCCTTTTACGTCTTGACTTAGGATGACTTCGAGACTTAGCAATTTTTGAAACTTGATTCTTTCTTAATTTATTTTCTCCTTTCGCCCCAATGAAGGGTGCATAGAGCTTTTGACCCTCAATTGGGATAAATCATGTTCACCAAAGTTGGTTGTGTCTGCTTTCTATTATGTTCACCTCAAAGTAAGGCGAATGAGCCTTTTACCCATTGCTTGAGATGAACACAATTTTCATCTTCAAAAAACATGATTTTCATTTTATGCACTTAGTCTTTTATGCACCATTTTACAATTGTTCTACAAGTAATTCAAACCAACGTCTCCAATTCATTTCCCTAGACATTTTCCTTAAAACACCCTTTATTTCAAGACAAAGGAATGTAGGAAAACAAAGAAGAAAAATAAAAATATAACTACAACATATTATATCGATCAAAATATGGTATGTTAATATTAATATATTTTTCTAAATTATAATAAAAAATATTAATGTGACATATTGCAAAACTACCAATATTTGTAGTGAATCATGGGGTTTCTAGCTCGTATGGATGCAAGCAATTTCATGCCTTTATCCATTGGGCTTATATGGAGTATTTTTTCCTTCTACCTTAGCTAGAACTTTTTATGTAGATGCTTCTCTCCGTGCTTCCTCTTCTATCTTCTTAGCAGCTTCAGATTCTGCTACCACTCGAAGTACTTCTGCCTATTCTACTTCTTCCATTGCCTTTTCTACTACGACCTTTTTTGCTACAATGTGTTCCTTCTATTCCTTGAAGATTTTTGAGGTGACCTCATAGAATATGACCGTTGCCTCCTAGGAATGGGTGGTGAACAAGCAGGGAATACTCAATGACTCATAAACAAAACATATATTTTGAATGTCTTATAGGCTAAGGTACTTTGTTCTCTAGGAAAACTCAAAAAATGAAAGCTCCATGCGAGTATACTTCTGCATTAGTGGAAACACCTATTCCTTTGTGATGGGTTCCTCCCATGTATCAATCTCCAAGGTGTTCTCCACAAAATTTTTTCAAGCCACTTCCAGTTGTTCCTGTGGCAGAGGTTCAACCCACTCATAGGTAAAACTTGGAAAACCCATATTGATAAGAGCATAAAGGTGAATCATGGAGACAATTTACTCTCACTCTATGGTGCTAAGATTTTTTTGGACTTCTCTCACCATGTCCATATTATAAAAATAGCTACACAGTGTGACCTTGGCAGCTGACCAAGTGTGATCCATCTTGCTAAGGGGGTGAATGTACATGCTAGAGTTAGCCAAAGCTTGGATTTTCATAGCCATCTCCATATAGGGCTCCAACATCTCCTTAGTATTATCTATAAAATGCTATCCCATATGAATTTGTATTATGGTTGCCTAGAGATAATGCAATACTTGAACTACTTGCATGGACAAATTTTTGTAGTTTTGGGTTGAGCAAAGGTATGCTTCTTCATTATTTTTTGAGGAAAAGCCTATAGCTTGTGTAGCCTTCTCTATCAGTTGATTCTGTATCACCTCGAGGTGCATTCTAAGTGCATCCATCTCTATTCTTGTTGTGTTCTTTTCTTTCAAGTGCACTCCTACTTGCTAGTGCAATTATTCATTATCCATGGCTATATTATCCTCTTGCACTCTACTTGATGCCAGAGTAGCCTCAAGTTTGGCAATATTTGTTTTGGTGTCATAAAATTACTGCTTGTAATACTCACTGTGCAAATAGACTGAGCTCATATCGATTTGCATGTTCCCAATTTTTTTACTTATATAAATATTTGTTAGGTCTTCTATCACAATCTCATAAGCATAATCAATGGGTAACATTTTCTATCATGACTTATGAACCAGAGGAGTGATCCTAGTTGTATGGTCCTCCATGGAAACTGGATCAAAAGCAACCTTCTTGAGCGGCCAAGCTAGAGCCAGTGCTTATTTGTGTTTATGGATTTTCAACCACTACGATGAACTAAGGTGTGCTCGATTGAGTTTATCTATGTTGGCATATTTTTACACTAACTCATCTCTGGGTAATACTTGTGACTCTAAAAATGGTGTGAAGGATATCAAAACTTGTGACCAGTCAGGCTCAAAGGAAGTTGAAGAAATGGCTAGAATGGGTGGTACTGAAATGGTAGAATGGGTGGAGGGACTGAGTTTAACTATAGTTATGCTTACTCATGGAGGATATTGCATACTTATATCTTAAAAAAAAGTGGTGGCAATCAATGGGGAAGAATGTGAAAATAGATTTGGCCCTGATGCAAATGAACTGAAAGAAAGAGAGGCCAAAGGAAGGGGAATAGAAGGAGAAGTAGTGATCTACAAAGAAAAGGAAGAGGTGAGTGAAATGGATACATAGGGAATACCAAATGATGGCTTATCTATGAAGCTAAAGTTTCTTACCACCATGCCCTGAGTAGTATAGAAATAGGAATGGCTCATCTATGAAGCCATTCTAAGAAACTTAGTGTAGTACAGAAGCAGGAATGGCTTATCTATGAAGCCAAAGTTTCTTACCACCATGCCCTGAGTAAGCAAAAATATGTCTCCATTTTTTTCTATAACCACTGCTTCTCTCATCTCCCGTGGAACCCTTTCACTTGTGCCATAAAGCAATTTATTGCAGACCCTAGAAACAAGCGGTCAAAACTATATAATGACTCTTTGCTCGATAGGGCAGAATTCCACATGTATGTTGGAAAAAGCTCATCTTTCTCATCCATTTACCTCACTATAATTGAGGAGAAATTATGGTGTATATGGAAAAATAAATACCATACCAGGAAGGAAGTATGTATGAATGACATCTCTTCTCTAGTATGCAACCTCTCCAGCTAAAAATACAATTTTTGAGATATCTAATCAATCCAATCGAAGTAAATTGCATTGGTGCCCTATCTCATAGCTGGAAGAGAGTAAAATTCCACCTGGAAAATGCATTGTGGTAGGGCCACCTACCACTTATAAATGGTGGAATCTATTGGTAAATCACTGACCCATGCTAACATTGAACTCTATAAGTAGCTTTGATAGGTTTGAAAGTTACCTTAATTGCAACTCTTTGATCAATTGCATCTCCATGAATTGACACATTGTCATGGTAGAAACATATCTATCCTCTTGCTTGTTGATATGCAGCTTCTTACTAATCACATACGAAGGAGGCTTCAACCTGCAAGCAAACACCTCCTACGCTTCATTCGAAGTAATAGTAAAAAGTGTTTCTTTATTTATCTTTTGCACTGTCCTAGTATTCATATTATAAAATTGATCTATTAGTTTCACCAACTTCAAATAAGGGTGTACGAGTGTACACAAATATCAAAACAAATATGCATGGTACAACACAGTAAATGGGCTTTTTGTTGTTAATCCCTAATTTACTACAAACTCCACATCTCACAGTAGCTTCTCTATACCTTTTTGGGTAATCACACAGTCTTCAATTTCTGCTATAGTATCGGAGTACAAATCCAAATTCACATTTTCATTCCTTCAAGTCCTCTTGGATTTTGACCCACCTTCTGCCCTTTTCTCAAACTTCTTTGGCCTCACATTCTCTTGCACTTCTTTACCTTTTCTTCCCATTATACTCTTCCAATGGCTACCCTAAATTTTTTTTGCAGTCTCTACAACAAAAGCTTTCGAAAACACTATGGTTGTAAAAATTTAAAATTTAAACTACAAAGCTTTTACATTTTTCTTTAATTAGAGCACCCTTCCAAACACCATAGTAAATTATAAATTTCTCTCAAGTGATTTTAGAAGAACGTGCATTTTTTTTCTTTCACTCGACACTATTCCAAATGTTGTAATGGTATCAAATGTTACTCACTACAGGATCATCCTTGGAATGTGTGCCTTTCTTGTTGCATGATTTTATCAAAAAACATTCCCTAGCTGTTAAAGCTTCCTTGGGGTAATAACCCCACCACCTGTGAACCAATAGATATTTCTCTTTTGATGGTGTGAGATTTTTCTCCTCGAAAACCCTCACATCTCCCTCCAACACAAATTTGGGTGCACGTTTTAAATTAAATACCCTAGGAATACATCATTTAATGCACCCATTTTTTTAAATTTTATCACGTGTCGGGCAAAACCACCTTGAGAGCACTCTTCATCCTCTTTCACTCTGAAAAATCATCACGTTCCAAAGAATAATGAGAGAAAAACATCTCTAAAGCACACTTTGTTTTCATTCTCTTTCACCCCGAAAGCACTCACCGCACGATTGATGGGATTCATTGCGAAGGCCTTCTTTTAAAATCGTTTTAGCTTTTTATTTTTCCCCAAATTTAGCAAAAGCATGCTTTCCTTAAAAAAACTCAATTGTTTTAGGGTTTTTTCTCTTTTTCGTTTTTTCCTTTATAATTTTTTTCTTTATATTCCTTTTGAATTTGGAATTCACTTGCATTTTGAATGCCCTGTATAACTTGTACTTTCATGCCCCTTGTTATTTATATCAACCTTGATATTGTATGAATTAAAATTTTAAAATATATTCATGAAAGAGGGGGGTGTGCACATTTTATAGCTTCCATGACACCACGCATTTTAAAACATCACCAAATTTTAATGTGATGCTTGAAAGAACCACGATGCGTGCTATTTCTACGCTTTTATTTCATATGCACCTTCACTCACCCTCCACTTTATTTTGAGTTGGTGATAGTATTTTATCGCCACGTTCACCCCAATGAGGGGCGAATGGACGTTTCACCCCTTCTTTAGGGTGAACATGATTTTGAACATTTTCTCAATGTGTTAACTTAGCGCTTATGTCCCTCTTTATACGTTCGCCCTCAAAGGGGGCGAATGGGGTTTTTACCCCTCCCTTGGATGAAAGCACCTTCCTATTCAATTGCTATCTTATGTTTCAAAATGGGGTAAAAATGCCTTGCTTTTACCACATGCCTCTAGTCATAAAATATGTTTTTCGAAGGCCCTTTATTAAGACTCTTCGTAAGGCCGTCCTTTTGGAATTTTTTAATACAAGGGTGAAATAAATTTTCAAAATAACATGTCTCATTCATTATTTTTTTTATATATCCATCATTTTATAAAGCAAATAAAATACTGGAAAAGAAATTTGTACATATTTACAAAGTTGTATCTCTTTTGATCAAATCATTGAACATAAGCCTTCAAATGAAGACCATTTACCAAAATCAGAAGATCCTAGACATCCATATCACAAAGATGATATGCATTTGCCAAATTTATTACAGAGATATGAAATGGACCTTCCCAGATCACATTAAACTTGTGGTGCTTCCTTGACTTGGTTTTGTTCTTGTTCCATTTGAGAACTAAATATCCTACCTGAAACCTGTGCTTCGTTGTCCTTTTTCCAAACCAATTATACATTTCTTTAGTGCGTTCAACTAAAGATTTATACACCTTTTCTCTTTATTCATCCAACTACAATAATTTAGCCTTGCACTCATTAGGTCATACTCATCGTATTCCCCTTTGAATAACTGCAATGTATGGAGTACTGGAAGCTCAATGTGAGTGGGGAGGACTGCATATTTTCCATACATGAGAGAATAAGAAGAGGATTTAATAGACTTCTTCATGGATATGTGGTCTTCCCACAAATCTTGATTCAACAATAAGTACCAACTCCTTTTTTTGCTTCCTAGTGTCCTCTTTAAGATTTGTTGCAAGTTTTTGTTGGTCGATTTGGCTAAGCCATTACCTTGTGGGTAATAATTGGATGATATCTTGAGATAAATCCTATACTTATTGGTGAATTCAGTGATATTAGCCCTAATAAATGGAGTCCCATTATCTGTTACAATAGCATCCAAAACACTGAAACATGTAATAAATCCCTCCAGGAAAGAGATGACCATAGCTTGATCTACTTTTTTGGTGGGAATGGCCTCTGCCCACTTGGTGAAATAATATGTCGCTATCAAGATGTATTTGTGCTCTACATAAGAATATTCATCGATAACTCCAATGAAGTCATTACCCCACTACTGAAATGGTGCTTACACTTGAATCGGGTGTAGGGGCAATGCTCCTTTCCTGGTTATGCCAATATACCACTGGCAACTATCATAGTTTTAGCTCACCCTATGTGCATCTAAAAAAAGGGTAGGCCAAAAATAGCCAGCTTGAATGAAATTTAATGCCATGGGTATTTCTCCATAATGACCATTAGATAGAGCAAAATTAAACTCTTCCAATATTTCTTTCTTTTATGACCCCTTCACACACTTCAAGAGTACTCCGTAGATATTATTATGGAACAATTCGCTTGCCATTAGGACATATTTAAGTGCTTGCAGCCTAAATATTTGATGTTTTGAAGCATTAAATATGTGATGGAAATTTCCCTATGGTAAGGAATTCAACAAGGTCTTATGTCTAGTCATGATCACTCATAGCACAATTTACACAAATGCTTTCTCAAACATCCTCTTTTTGTACTGTATCCAATGACTCGAATGATGCACTTTTGGCTAATTCCTAATAGAGATCTCTTCCATGGACCAATTTAGTTGATCGAATATCCACATCATATTCCTAAATCTTTGAGATCCAACCTACTTTTTTATTGCCTAGTTCCCCTTGGAGAATGAAGTTTTGGACATTGGGGCGTATAACATAAATGATTGTTTTACTCTGTGAGACAAAGTGCTAGAACTTCTTCAGGAATTTCATCACTACGTACACCTGTTTCTCAATGAAGTGATACTTCTCCTGGTGTGGTGCAATAACTTCACTCAGAAAGGCAATCAGATTCTCATCCCCATATTCTTTTTTATGTGTGAGAACAACATAACTCTCTTGTTCACCCATTGCATATAGAATGAAATCCTTAGAATAATTAGGATTAATTGATACTGGAGCTTAGGTGATTCTTTCCTTGATTTCTCAAAAAGCTCATCTTCTTTAGTCCATTTGAAATTTGCATTATTTTTTAAGAGCTCGGTCATGGGTTTTACCACCTGACCAAAATCCATAATAAACTTTTCAATGAAATTTATCTGACTAAAGAAATATTGGTCTTTCTTATTAGCTGGTAGTGGTAGCTTGAGGAGTGCCTCGACCCATATGGGATAAATCGCTAGTCCTTCTTGTGAGATCACATGAACTAACATTTTTCCTTCTTTGACAATGAATATATACTTTTTTAGGTTAATGGAAATCCTGAACTCTCAATATTTTTTGAACACTTGCCTCAAATGAGAAACGTGCTCTTCTCTGTGATGTGAAAACATGGTCATGTCATCAAGATAAATCACAATAATTTTGTTTAATAAATCACCGAAAGTGACGTCCATGGCTCTTTGAAATGTAGTGCCAGTATTTGAGAGAGCAAACAACATCCTTTGATAGGCGAATGTGCCCCACTTAGTAGTGAATGTCATCTTGTATTGGTTCTCATATATTAACCATGTCTAGTTGTAACCAGAAAAACCATATAGCAATGAAAATATTTATGCTCTAGCAACCACATGGAGGATTTGATCAATCTATGATAGAGGGTAATAATATTTTAAAAACACTTGTTTCAAGTTCTAAAAATCAATGCACAACCAGATATCTCCATTATTATTCTGAATTGGAACCAAGTTTGCCACCAATGTTGATTGCTTATTTGGATATATTATCTTTGCTTCCAACATCTTTAACAAATCTACTTTCATGAGCACCTCATTTTGGGATTGATGGGTCATTGTTTCTACCAAAAAGGATTTACTCCCTCCCGTAGCTCAATGGTATACTGAATTACATTTTTTTGTATCCCTTCAAGTCATGATAACTCCATGCAATGATGTTGGGGAACTCATAATACAAGCTCTTGATATCCTCTAATTCTGCTAAAGTACAATTAGTTCTTATTTTGATGATATTCTCAGGATCTAGCTGCAAATCCTTATATTACTTTACATCTACCTTGATTTTATGCTTTTCAGCCCTATCATTTTGGTCAAATAGGCTTTCCAATGATATCAGCCCCTTGGGAATGTGATTATTCTTTAATTGAATCATCCCTTCCATTTCCTCTTCAACAAGGACTCTATAATCTATGCTTGTAGCTTCCTTAATCATAAAATTAACTATTTTCTCATTATTTTTGAACACTTGCCAATAGAGATTCTTATCAGGGACTGAGGGTCTATAAATTACCATGATAGTATTGGGTTTCCTGACTACTTGCTCAATGAGAGAATAATTAGCACTGAGTGAGGCTAAAATATTTGCTTGTTTGTTTTGCTTCGACAATATTGCCTGAATGTTAAAGGCTATAAAGGACTCAAAAAAATTCCATAACTTGTTGTGATAGCCCTTCAAGTAGTGCTACTTTGACACATGCTTGTTTGTAGTCTAGTTAATAATTAGCTCAAAATATTTGAAGATTTATAGATAGTTTATGCCCAAATTTTTAGCCTTTTTCAAACCAAGACACAATGCTTCATATTCGACAACATTATTCATGCAACTCCAAGTTAGTCTATATGAATAGGTATTTTTCAATCTAGTAGGAGAAATAAGAATAATACTAGCTCTTTTGCCTTTCTTGCACCTTGCACCATCAAAATACAGCTTCCATAATTGTTCTACAACAGGATCGGGAGAATTAGGGACCATTTCTTCAATCTACTCAGGTTTGGTTATAGTATAACAACCAATGTTAGTTTTGACCATTATTTTGAAATCCATAAGTGAGAATTCATATTCAAGGTAGATCTCACCAAGTGCTTCTTCCATCAATCAACTTCTTGTAATTATTTAGTCATCATGTTAATTATACCTAGAGATTTTTCTTTCTCTTCCAATTTTTTTGTGGAAAGTGGATGGATTCTCATTATAAATGAGGATTATCATTCCCTTGTATGGTATATATAGATGCAAATAGTCCAAGGAAAGGTATCCTTCCATTTTTGCTATGAACTCCCTTGAGAGACACATGCTGAAGTATGGTCCCAAGTCAACCACCACTTCTTCTTGAATAAAAATGATTTACTGTATGCTATGTAGAACAATAGGAATGCCTTTGATTACTTCCACTATCTTCACTAGGGTCCCATCCAACTACAATACTCCTAGGCTACATCTTGTATATTCCATCCCCATGAGTTTGCATACTTGCCTTTGGCATGACAGTATTTGTGGCACCGAAATATATCATATAGTTGTGCACAATCCACCCCTCCATCCTGAGTGACAAATAAAATTGGGGTGGTCTATTATTTCTAGTGGCAGAAGTCAAAAGTGTTTGTGCCAAAACTATTTGGAAATGACTCTTCTTCTAGTCTTTTGTAGACTTCAGAGACTCTTTTAGGAGGTCAACTTATTTAGGTAACTGCAATGCATCGTATAGACTTACTTTCACGTGAATATTCTTCATATCTTCCACAATGTTATAATTACAAACACCAAGAGATTTTTCCCCTACAACCGACTTATACTTGTTCTAGTATTGTTGAGTAGCTTCCACCCTTTGTCGCTTAGTCAATGATAGGTACCCAAGGTACTCCTTAGCTTGTTCTTTCACCTCATGTTGTGCTTGAGAAACTATGGGTTGATAAGTTGAAGTCTTCATATTCAACTTCTCTTGAGTTGGTTTGGGCAGTATATCCTTCAACTAGATAGAATCTTGTTGCTTTACCATCGCACTAGACACTTTTGTTGGTGGTTGGAATTTTTTTTTGCACCTTTGGTTCTACAAGAACCTTCAAAGGCTCCAAATCCATTGGATCTACATTCATCAGTTTCTTTCAAGATCTCACAAGTACTCAGACTTGCTCCAAAGAGGGTACCATAAAGTTATGATCAACCTCTATTATCATATTGACTTGTCTGCCAGTAGAAATTTCCACTAGCATCTGTACATAGTTCAGGTGAACCATGCATGTGTCTTATCCATGAGGATCATTGTAAGTTGAGCACCAATATGCCCTCTCCAAAGTGCTAGTTTCTTTATTTTATAACATTGTTTTGCTCCTTTCAGGGCCCTTGCTAGTCGTTGGTTGATCCCTGATAATCGATGGTGTTTGAAATATTCTCGACTAGAATTCAGCTTCAACTTGTTTCTTTCTTACTATAGTCAATTCATTTGACATTTTTCTTATAAATAAATTAGTAGATTACACCTCCTATAGCAATTTCATATAAGGATCGAGATTTGAGAATGAAGGAGATGCTAATAAGGGTAAAGGTATTGATGGAGCAAGAAATGATAGTGGAATGGGTAGTGCTAGTAGTGTTGGGAAAGGAACAAGTGTTGGCAATTATGGTGCAACTGGTGAGGATAGGTGTGGAATTTGTGGAGATGGAAGTAGAGCGATTTGAGGTAAACCCGAGCTCCATGAGGAAATAGGGTACATAGAAGGCATAGGCTATGATAACACATTTGAATATAAATATTGTGGAATATCAAGAAGGATGGGAATGGTTACTTTTAGGTGAAGCTTGCTTATAGCAATCAATTTTGATTTGGCCTTCTGCACCTATGTGTACAGGTCTAGAAATGTATTCACATTGGACTATCGTACTACCATGCCAATATCAAAGTTAAATACTCTAATATAATAGAACATAGCTTATTTATGCATGGGCCGAAGGCCATCAATAACCCTTTGCCAACTTTGAATGAACCTAACATTGAAGTCAACTATCTCATCCTACAAATGCCTTTGAATCATTGTAAAATGATGCAGTAAGGAAAACATATTGACTTATTCATGAAAATGTTTTATCAATAATTTTACCATTTAATCCCATGTGGCGATAGTGGCAGGTGGCAAGGATCAATACTAGTACAATAGCTTTCCTCTCAATGATAACATCAGTAATATTACCATAATATCTTCATCTGCAATGCCATGGATTATAGCCAAAGAAGCCACATCCTGAATATGCTCATAAGTGGTCTTACTAGTACCATCATAGGTAGGAAAAGGCTTTAAAGCTACTTGGGGAACTAGATTTTATGCTTGTAAGTTCAAGGATCCTGAGCTATTCCATGCTAGGAATAGCCTTGGTGGTTGTGATTGCTATGGTGGTGGGTTTTGAGCCATGTGGACTGGTGTGTGTGGTTGAGCCTGAGGAACGCTAGTAGCGGTATTAACTAGACTTGTAGGAGCATAAAATACACCAGTTAATTATGAGGATGTTGTGGATGATGTATGATACATATGAGGTAATGATGACGTATGATGTAAAGTGACTAGTTGAGGATGCGCACCTAATATTTGGGTATCAAGTTTATAGAATTCAATGGGATTTTCAATATTTATGGCCTTTGATCTCATAATCATGAAGCACAACTTTTGCTACGCTCACATTTGGAGGCTTTTGGGTATAATCAAGTAGCAAAATATTCTAACTATACAACATGAAAGTGAACATAAAACCTCAATACTATTGAAAGTAGAACTTTTTGGGGTCTCATCAGGCATAACAAAAACTATTAGCGTAGGTGGTTTTTGCAACTTGATATAATATTTGTTCCACCGACTATGAGTCTTATCGGGATAGAGACTTTCTGTCCCATTTGGCGTGCCAAAAACTGTTGGTCAAATATCTACCTAATCATACAAACATGTGTTTGTGCACTCTAGACACAACCAGCATTGAAAGGCCAAAGGAAATAAATGTCCTCTGTACAAATCTCTAGAGAGGGTTGTCTCCCTTACTAAATACTACACTGGTTTAAGACTAGATTTACAGGAAATAAATTGGAAATAACTAAAAGGAATGGGAAATATGGCCACAGGTCCAAGGTGTAGGATTGGGGATAAACTAACAATAGGAATTCTAACCAAGCATTGTAACAACATAAAATAGAAGGCAAGAGAATTCACTCACAGTTCCTCGAAGACAACTTCCAAAATCGTATTCCAATATCCACACTTACACCAGCAATGTCTAAATTCAGATGCAGAATTTAAACTTAACAGTAGATAGCAAACATGAATATGAAATAGAAATTCTAAAACATAAATAAATCACACATAGAAATCGCTTGCAAAAATCAAAAGCCACAACTTCTTTTATTTACGCAAGGAACTTGAAAAGTTTTCTATAGAATGTCTATCCTCTTTTTACAATGAAAATTGAGTAGTATTTATAGAGGATTTCACCTCTTTCATTAAATGCACATGGAGACAAAATGTTCATAGATCAGGAACCATAGTGAGAAAATTCCTCCTTGGAAATATTAAAAACTCATATTTTCAACACAGTGATCCATATTTTAAGGAAATTCCTCCGAGAAATCAGCATTTCTAGGTGTTGATGCATGGAAAACTGCGAGGCTTGATCATTGACTAGATACATTCACTATCTCGAAAATATGCTTCTACTTAGAAATCATGAAAATTACCTAGCACTTTCAATACGACTATTCCCTTTTCTCGAGATCCACAATTTGTATTTCTCCTCGCCTCAATCATTCAATGTCCTTCATTAGCCTACCTTGAGTACCTCCTTAAAACCTACAATGTTATTGACTGCACAGTTCACCCAAACTGGATAATAAATGAATGCACATTTGCTCTAATTGATTTTATTTATTTCTTGGTCATAGAAAAAATTGTCCTTTTATTTCTTGATGAAAGCACCTTCAATAGCTATTTTGCTCCCTTTGAAGTCCATGTTCGTGTTGGACATTTTGAAAGTCAAAGTTGTCATTGATGTCACCTAATAGAGTTATCACACATCTAGGAAAAACCTTCATCAGTGCAATAGTGAAAGGAAAAAAGCTCCATATTATTTTAATATTATTGGAAGCACAGGTTAAGTGATTGGTTTATAAAAACCCAAGGTTCATTATTGCAAAGGTTAAAAAGGAGGTTTAATAATTATTTATAAATTATTTAAATTCACAAGGAATTTAAATTTTATAAATAATATTCAATTATACCAAGGTTGGGCATTAAGACAATGTTCTAAGGTTTAATTAAATTAAACCTAAGGTTGGTTCTTTTTAATTTATGATATTTAAATTTAAATTTAAATTTAAATTAATTATAAATTAAAAATCATGCTGACGTCGAAATTATTTGAAGTGTCGATGTGATTGCAAAAGAGGACAAAGGCATTATATAAATGCCATCAAAAATATTTACCAAGGCATCCCTTGCAATAATTATTCGAAGCGCATGTGAAAAGGTTTTTTTTTTGAAGGCCTTACAATTTATGTAAAGGCTAAAGGTGTGAAGGTTCGGAGGCTCTAAGCGCAAAGGCCAATGTGGCCTAGTGGAATGTTGGCTTAGTACTAAGGAGAAGGTCCCTTGTTCGATTCGTCTAAGGCATTTTGGATTGCAAGGAAGAAGCGCTTGAAGTGCTTGTTGTTTTTCAGAGGAGCATTGTTCACGGAATCTTTATGGTGGATGTGCCATTTCAGACATGTCAGGGCACATGGCTCAACGGTGGCTTGGCTATGGCTAAAGCATTGGGAAGGAGGAAATTATCAAATCCCAGTGAGGGCAAGGCAAGTGGATTTAATTTTCGATGTTGTATAATATTTTAATTTTTTCCAAGGTTGCCTATTTTTAATAAGGATATAGTATGCCCTAGGAAATATAGAGATTTCTGCTGATTTTATTTTTGGAAGTATATCATATTATATATCATTGGAAAGATCTTTTCAAGAGATACTTGTTTAGATTACTTAGAAGGAGAAATAATGTGTGTGTAAAGAGATATTTTTGGTTTTGTAAAATAGGTTCATAAGTGAGTTTGATTTGTTCTTTTTCAAAGGGGATTAATTCTTTTATGAGAGGACATGGTAAATTTTATTGAGTAGGAGTAATAAGGTGTTATTGGGATATTATTTTTATTGTTGTGATATTACTCAAGCCCTATAACCTCTTTGTGATTGAAAATGATATATTTGAGAGTGTGTTGAGTTTGACAGATTTTGTGGACAACTCCTAGGCATCAAAAAGGTATAGGCAATATTCTCCATTGACATGATTGGGTGATTGATTTATGAAAATATCATTGGAGAGAAAATTATTGATTGTAGTTTCCTTTTCTAAAGTGATTGATTTAATGATTCAATATATTCTGGATTGAGAGTTGTGATTAAACCTTGTTTTATAAGCATTTTTGTTGAAGCCCATTGGTTGTGCAAAGAACTTGAACTTGAGTTGGAAAAGAATATGAGTATCATTGTTATGTGAGATTTGTGGTTGAGCATTGTTGGAAACATTTTGAGTTAGTTAATACATTCTTGGACTAGGGTTTGTGAGAAGGGGTTTTTCCTTGAGGTGATTGGCTGAGTAGAGTTGATTAAGCCTAGTCAAGTGGATGCATGTGGTTGTTCAAGTTCCATGAAATAAACTATTATATATTCTGAATTGAGTTGAGATTGAGATTTGAGTATAGAACATATTGAGTCTCTAACAATTCTTTATGCTTCTATAATATTGATTTGAGTTGAGATTGAGTTTGAGAATATAACATATTGAGTCTCTAACTATAGACACTAAAATCTAGGCATTTGCATTGCATATCACAATTCTGCATAATAATATATGCCTAGGTCTAAACTTAGGCATATAATTCCTGCACATTATTCATTGGCATTACACACCACAATTTTGCATAATAATATATGCCTAAGTCTAAACTTAGGCATATAATTCCTACACATTATTCATCCACATTGCACATTTCAGTTATACATAACATTATGTGCCTAAGTTTTGACGTAGGCATAAAATCCTGCACATAATTATATCTTCTAGATTTTATTAAATCTGGAATATATCCTCCTAGGATACCCTCTCTCCTCACTTGACATGTGTCCTGGCCACATCACCATCACTCCTTTGCCACCTCCCATACACTATTATCCCCTTTGTCCCTTCACATGGGGAAACCCTCCACATTTCACTCCACTTGCACCTACCCACTTTCCACATATTACACCTCACTCCACACTTAACCCCACTTGCCACATCTCCTTAGTTAAGTGAGACACTTCTAGTGACTCACTACAACTACCCAGGATAGGTGGCTACCCAGTCCCTGCCACTTGGCAGCCCTGGCTTGCCACCTATTCTTCACTCCAAAATCCTCAAAGACCTATAAATCCACCATCACATGAACAAAAGGAAGAGGAGGAGAAAATGCTAATGTTATGCTGCCCAGATTGTGCTGTGTAAGCCATACTCATTGTTTGTTTTCTTCTATCCATATTCATTTACATTAGTCATTTTTATTTACATTTATCATTATCATTGTGATAGGTGCTACTAACCCTTTTTCAATTTCCATGTGTGCATATTTTAGGTTCAACAAGCTCCAGCTCATCACGATGGTCACAACAAACCCACCTCCTGTATTGTTATAGCATGAAGAGACGAAGACACCATACTTAATTGTAAAATGGATTCCCCTTTGGCACATATCTTTGTAAAATGTGCCCTAAAAGGGTCAAAGTGTATCAAAAGGGATTTTCTTGAATTTAATAAATTGTGTCATTTTTATTGCAATGGTGTTGTGTTTTTATGCAGACAAATTGGTGATCATGGTGGGAACTCCCAGGGGTTTCATTTTGTTTTGCCTTGCTTTATTTTAATCTTTCTAATCTCTGTTTGCATGTATAGGTGCTAATAATTTGAAACGCGTGAGAATTCAATCTCGGGTTGGTGAATCTAGATTGTGATTAAACTGTCACTGTGAAACCGTGCATCTGTGGTTTCTAATTTGTGAAACTATGCATCTACGATTTCTAATTTGTGAAACCATGCATCTATAGTTTCTAATTTTAGGAAATGCACATTCACGGTTGCTGCACTGTTGAAACGTGGATCGACGGTTGAAAGCAGGAAGGAGCAGCAAAAGGAACACATGTATGTAACCTGTGTCATATTTTTAATTGCTCCTTTAGTTCTAGGTTTAGGCTACATTTAAGTAGATTAAGGGTTTCATTTTTGTATACCAATGCTTGCATTTAGGTATTAGGATAGAAAAATCTACTTAAATATTGCATTCATAAACACAATAACAAAGCAAAATAAACAAAAATCTGCATATGCATAGTAGGGAATAATCATATTGCATGTACCAGGTTAGAAATAACCCAAGTATTTTTGTTTCAAGGTTTAGGCTTGTATTTGGCTTTTGTTTTGTTGATAGAAAGGACCTGTGCACCCGTGGTTGGGATCTCCTAAACGTGCATGCGCGGTTGGAAAACCATGTACCCACGGTTTACCAGAACTAACTGCCCACCTACGGTTAGCCCTGTTAAACAGAATTGGGCCGAGTCTTACCTGGATTTGCAATTTTACCCCTGATATGATTTTATCTGCTATTCTATGTCTTTCCTGCTTTCTACCTTAGGCATAAAAATAGAATTGCATGTTATATTTGCATCGCACGATAGAAAACAAAACATTCACACACACATATAATTAAAACATTGGTCCGGTTGGATTTCATCACCAACCCCCAATTCAGATCGATGACATTGGAATTCATCTCCTTCCACCGGCTTACCCTCTAGATCATCCGTAGACAGGATAAAAGTGCTCTTTAAGCTAGTATAAGTCATTGGTATTCAAGTTGTCTCCCACTATTGGAATGATTGTTGAATCATAGTGGGAGAGCTAGGCGAACCTCCCACTGGGATTTAAGTGGTGCACCCTAGCCTATTTTGAGAAATCATGCTTGGTGCTAGTGTTCTTAATCACCATCTTCATTGAGTTCTATTATTCAATTCCAAAAAAAAAAAACAAAATCTCTTCAAAAACTTCAAAAAAACACACCAAAAAAAAAATGTAAAAACTTAGTGCAAACTAGGGTCAAACACTTTGTATGTTTATTTTATTGGCGTGTTGTATTGCATTGTACTTTCTTTTTCATTCACATAGATAGCATATTAGCGTATGGTAGTGACTCATAATCAAGCTAAGAAATTAGTGTCAAGCCAAATTCAGTGGTCATCCCCTATGGCCTCTTAGTTTGGCAATGTCCCTCACACTTCAGTGGTAGGACAAGTAGAGGTACCCCTTTCTATGTCCCCAAGTCTTGATATAGGGCCTTCTAGTAATAACCCCAACACGGACATAGATATTATGCATAGAGCTACTCACACAGCTATACTTGAGACACCTAGGAGTGAACCTCTTACAACAGTAGATAGTCAGGCCACCATGATGGATATGGACAATGTTAGAATGTACTTGAATGCAGTTGGAATGGTCTTCCCATCATTACCACCACTCTCCATCCCATCACGTGTTGTACACTCATCACGACCTATCCACAATAGTCACAACAAATTTTCACCAATCCTCTCTTTGAGTTGGCCGCTATAGCGTTAGCCAATCAACCATTTTCATTCGACCAAATTCCCCCCACATTATCACAAAAAATGATCATTACCACTAATCCCTTGTATGAAACAATCCCTATTGTTTTGTAAGCCTCAACATTCATTTCTCCATCCACACTTGTAGGACATACATCTCATACCATTCCATAGTCAATGGTGAAACCCTTCGCTACTTACCCCCCATCCACATCCACTACCATGGTTGTTCCACAACCAAATCAGTCCACCACATTAGAGGTAGCAGTCCCTATGTCAAATGCAACTGATATGCAACAAGATTTCTTACAGTTGCAGCAAATGATTTTAGATAATGCTAATCGTAGCATAAACCCTGGACCTAACCGACATTTACAAGGGATTGAGAAAAATATTTCACCTACATCTCATCAACCTAATGCCTTTATCCAAGATCCATTTTGGGTAATGAATCCTCCCTCTACCACTGTTGTTCACAATCAACCACTGCATCCATATGCTAATGTAGTAGGTTAGGATAATACCATACCTTCATCATCCCATCCATATAATAACATCCCTCAACATCAATACCATAACACATTTCCTCCAAACACATCTTATCATCCCCAACCTACATACAATCCACCCCATTACCAGCAGCATCAAGTTCATTTGAGTGACAGTCCTATAGATGATCCTAGATACCAGTTTTTACAGAGTCAAATTGATAGTCTTGCCATGCAAGCCCAAGGCTTGAAATACCAAAAACCAACTTTAAGGCAACTACTCAATCACCCTATTCATGCTTCGGTACCAGAACCACTGTATCCACATGATTTCCAAATATCAAAGCTTGAATTTAAAGGAGAAGAGGATCCTAGAGAGCACGTAACGAGATTTGTGAATGCATGCTTCAGAATCAAAAGTAGTGATGCATTGCTATTACATAAATTTCCTCAAACATTAGGGGGGAAGCCCAATACTGGTACAATCATCTCCCACATCAAAGTATTTTTACCTTTGAACAACTAGCAGACCAGTTTATGGAAAGATTCACCCTAAATGTTAGAAAACAAACAACATTGACTGATTTAATTTATCTAAAACAATATGATGATGAATTAGTCTATGAATTTAGCAATAGATGGAGATCAATAATGATCAAGTTACCATTTTCACTCCCCATTCTAGAGATAATATGAATGTTCATGAAGAGTTTTGGTAGACCCATCTCTTCATTACTACAACTACAACAGTATAGAACATTCGATGAGGTACTCACCCAAGTAAAATTGATTGAAGAAATCAAAATTTAAAAAGGTGAGATTAAGCCTAACAAGAAAGAGTGGCATAATAAGAATCAAAATAGGAATAACCATGGTCATTCCAAGATCGCACAAGTTAATCAAATAGTTTTGAGCCAACCACAGTCAAAACAACCAGCTCAAACACAAATCCAACAACCCCAACAACAACAGCAACCACATAAACCGAATTATCAAGCAGTTCCACCCCCACAACAGGCACAAAATTAGACACAACCTGTGGAAAGGCAACAACATCATTTTAAACCAAAAAGAAATTACACACCAGTACAAGAGCCATATTCATTAGTATTTCAAAAGTTGTATGCAGCAAAAATTTTTAATTTATCGAAAATGAAACCTAATGATCCTAATAAACCAAAGATAAAATATTACAAAGAACACCTATTTTGCATCTATCATAGACAAAGAGGACATGATATTGAAGGTTGACATCGATTTAAAGGAATTATGCAAGATTTATTGGAAGCAGGTACAATCAAAATTGACAATCTACTAGCCCAAAATAACCAAAACCTAGGCATATATAAGACACCTTTGCCACATCGAGAGGCGAATCAACAACCTACGGGAGCATCAACTTCTATAGTTCCTCCCAATCAGATTAATTATGTGTCTGAACTACCACAAGGTTTTGTAGGGGCTATCAGTATAGTTACCCATGGACAAAGGTAATCTAATCGCACAACCCAAGCTTTGGTAGCATCACCAACTAATGTGACCATACAACTTGGATCGAGTTGGCCACCACTACCATTCCACAACCGCCCTGTTGTTACATTGAACAGTCGGTTGACACAAAGTTTGAAGATGGCTTCAGAAAAATTGTTAATTTATGAACTAATACAACAATCAACACCTCACAGGGAAGCATTGATGGAAATTTTAAATTCTATTCAGGTACAATCAGAAGACCCAAATGCATTCAATTCCTTTGTGGGTAGTGTGCAAAAGTGCATGGAACCCTCGATAGTATTCTATGACTTCGAGGAAAAACAAATATCAGTAGATTCACCTGACCCACCATTGCACATAGTAGCTCACATTGACAAGAAATCCTTCAAGAGAGTGCTTATTGATACAGGTTGTTCAATAAACCTCATTACCACACCTTCCATGATGAATCTCAACGTCCCATCATCTCACATCACAACATCCACATTCACTCTTAGTTAATAACGCTTTATACTCAATTATAGGGAATTTTGTTCTTCCCATCATAGTGGGTGTGAAAACAATACATGTTCTCTTCCACATATTGGAAGGGGAAATGCAATATAACATACTTCTTGGATGCCCTTGTATTAGGGAAATGAAATGTGTGCCTTCAACATTGCATCAATGCTTAAAATATGTGCATGAAGGCAAAGTACATTGCATACTAGCAGACACTAAACATTTCAAATACTGCAACTTTATTTCAAATCCTTATGATCCTTTACTCCCATAAGCACATCTAACCATCCAACCACTAGTCATTAGAACAATTCCATAAAACACCACATCATCAAAAACACCCATTCTAGAAGAGTTGCCTATAGTTGATTTGGATTTCACATCCAAAAGCGTCAGCTCAGCGCATCCTTCAAACACTGCATTCCATTTTCAAATTACACCCACTCATCCTTCTAACCAATGGTAATTTCCATCTAATACACTTCCAATTTCAAAGCCACCTTTCACATTCAAAGCACAACCCACATCATCAGCCACTACGTCGCAGTCATTAGAACCCATAGTCTCATAAATATGGCTGCCTGTTAGAGATAATCCAATGTCACCAGTAGAGCCAAGAGATAAGGCTCAAGAACCCTCTTCATCCACCAAGCCATTAGCCACACAAACATCTAGAGTTGTTGTATACCTCGCCAATCCAAGTATTAGTGAGTACATCATTGAGAGTGTCAAAGTTACACCACCTATCGAGTCAGTCAAATATTATGGTCACCCTCACAACCCACCTTTAGCTATTGATGATATATATAGAATGGGTTCTCAAAAAAATGCAATCAATTTCACAAATGGGGGGATGGATTCTTCATCATACCCATCCCCTCAAAATGACAACTTTTTCCAAGAGTTTAATGAAAACATTGATTATCTATCGAACCCCAGTTTCCCAGTCAGATATTTTTGAAGGGTTAGTTGGCAAGGATATGGACTTGGAAGACATTAACAAGGTCCTCACCACATCATTGAACTAGAATATGGAGAGCCAAGTGACCGCTCCTATCTAGGATATAAACCTTCCATTGCAAGCTCTTCGCTTAATAAAGCTTTCCAAGAACTGGACATAGAATGTGAACAAGAGGAGGAAAAGAGCGATGATGACGATGAAACTAATGATGAGGGTGAACAACTAGAAAGTAGATACCACATCTACAATTTTTACCCTCGAGAGCAAGCTTTACAATGAGAGGCAGACTATGAAGATCCTACTACGATAGCATATCTTAGGCAAGACCTTGAGACACTAATGCTAGGACGTCATACAAATGCTAATGGATTTTGGATGAGTGATAGTAATGATGATGAAATCAAAATGATTTTTATCAACCATGCTCTTGATATACAAGCCAAGAGAATGCTCCAAGATGAAGAACGTCCTGAATGGTTTAATCAAGAAGAAGAAGAACCTCAGGAAGAGATAATATATGGATAAACCATGAAAAAGGATAACTGGTATTAGCAAAAGTTTCCAATAAATTGCACACTTTTTTGGCTGAACAAAGAGCATGAGGGTCCTGAACCAGAACCTCCTCCATCACATTGGCAAAGCACATAGCAAAACCAATCACACACATTAGATCAGTTACAACATAGAGAATATGAGTCATCTATTCTTGAATCGCGACCACCTCATTTCCATCAAGTCAACATGATTTCTGTTGATTTTCTCACCCACTCTGTAATTCATATAATGAGACAAAATCAATATATATCAACACCAGTATCATATCCATGGACAGGATTTCATCCCCACCATCCACTGCTGACTTCATCATATTCGAAGAGTTGTTGCACGCTTAAAACACTTATATTTTGCAACAACCTTCATCATCAAACAATTCAGTTTTTCAAATTGAGATAGAAGGGTGCACCTCGAACACATTTGAAAATGTGGTAGATGATATCCACCTCATCCCAACTCCGTATCATCTAGACGAAGGTTCTCAAATTCTAATAGAAGATTCTATATATGTGAACCTTAGTGAAGACGTGGATAATCCCTAGATTGTCAAAATAGCAAAAGAATTATTCATAGATGAAAAATACAACATCATAAACATTCTTATTAAAAATAAGGAAGTGTTTGCATGGTCCTACAAAGAGATGCCTGGCTTAGTTACAGACTTGGTATTCCACAACCTTACGCTAGCACATGATGCCAAGCCATTCAAGCAGAAGCTTAGGAAAGTTCATCTAACGGTTGCATTAATTGTAAAAGAAGAGCTGAAAAAGTTATTGGATGTACACTTCATAGTACCAATCGATTATCCTGAGTGGATTTCGAATATGGTACCCATTCACAAATCGAATTGGGGGATACGAGTATGCACTAATTTTTGAGATTTAAACAAAGCGTATCCCAAGGATGATTTTCCTTTGCTAAACATAGATAAATTAGTATACTCCTGTGTTGGTTATGAAATGCTCTCTTTAATGGATGGTTTCTCTAGATACAACCAAATTCAGATTAATCCAGAAGATCAACATAAAAAAACATTTACAATGCCTTAGGGGACATTCTGCTATAGAGTGATGCCTTTTAGATTAAAGAACACAGGAGCTACATATCAACGTGTCATGACATACATATTTCATGATTATATGCATAAGATAGTTGAATATTATGTAGATGATCTCATTGCTAAATCAAAAAAGCATCTTGAACACATATATGTGCTAGAAAAGGCATTCGATCGATTAATAGAACATAAGGTAAGGTTAAATCCTAAGAAGTGTGTATTTGGTGTAACATCAGGAAAACTTCTAGGATTCATTATCTCAAAGAGAGGCATTGAAGTAGACCCAGGTAAGGTAAAAGCAATTTTAGAAATGTCACCTCCCAAAAACTTGAAAGAGTTATGAAGTTTACAAGGAAAAGTCCAATCTATTCACCGATTCATTGCACAACTCTTAGATAAATGCAAGCCTTTTAATCGCCTGTTACAAAAAGGAGTGATATTTTCTTGGACAACTGAATGTCAAGAGGCATTTTATGATATAAATAAATATCTAGCCTCACCGCCAATTCTTATGCCACCAAAAATAGGAGTCCCATTTCACCTATACATTTCTACAATATATTTTGCCTTAGGAACAATGCTTGCACAAAAGAACAAGAAAAATAAATAGCAAGCGTTTTATTACATCAGTCGAACACTGGTAAGTTACGAAACAAGGTATGATTATGTTGAAAATTTATGCTTAGCCATGGTTTTGACCACCAAGAAACTTAGACATTACATGCTACACAATACCACCTATGTTATAGCTAGAGAAAACCCTTTGCGATACATGATGAATCGCACTTAAAACAACACCCGCACTACTAAATGGATAATGTTATTAACAGAATTTGACCTCGAATTCACAAGTCAAAAATCCATAAAAGAGCAAGTAATAGCTGATCAATTAGCGAAAGCTACGTTGCACAATGATACACCATTAATGACTAAACTTCCCAACAATTCAGTATTTTCTATCATAGAGCAAGAAGAAATAGTTTCACCTAAGGATGAAGTAGATGTGACAATGTTTTCTGATGGATCAAAGTGTGAAAAAGGGTAAGGTGCAAGAGTTGTGTTTTACACACCTGAAGGAATGCCCATTCGTTTATCATTCAAACTCGACTTCACATGCAATAACAATAATGCAGAATATGAAGCCCTAATACTAGATCTTAAATTAGCTATAGCAATGGAAATAAAAAGAATAAGCATTTTTGGTGATTCTCAATTAGTTGTCTACCAAATAAAAGGAGAATATCAATGTAAAGAGCCAGTATTAAATAGATATCACAAAGTAGCGATATAGTTGCTAGGAAAATTTGACTGGTATGAAATTAGTAACTTGCCACGATCAACAAATAGATTTACAGACGCAATGGCTTCCTTGGGATCTCTCATTCCTAAAAATGAACATGGAGAAATCATAACAACAGTGTCTAAACCATCAATTCAAAAAGCAAAATCTGTGGGTGAGAAAAATATGTGTTTGATACATGCCGAACCTTACAATTCTTACCTTGATGAGATAAAATATTTTCTCAAAATAGGCACACTACCAATGGACATGACACGAGCTGCAAAAATAACATTCAAACAAAGAGCCATTCGTTTCACTTTACTTGGAGATGTGTTATATAAAATTAGTTATGATGGAATACTACTATGATGTTTAAATCCAATTGAAGTAGAAAGAGAAATATCAAAAGCCCATAATGGTACTTATGGTGGTCACTTTAGCGAAATGGCAATTGCAAAAAGAATATTGCGCATGGGATACTACTGGTCGAAAATGGAAAATGACTGTTGCAAATATGTCAAAAGATGCCAAAAATGTCAACATAATGCAAACTTGACCCATGTGCCATCAAAAAATTTACAACCCATTCAAATTTTGTGGCCCTTTTCACAATGGGGCCTTGAATTGATCCGTAAAATAACACCTACTTCATCAGGACAACATAAATTTATCATAACTGCTACATAATACTTCACAAAATGGGTGGAAGCAATTCTAATGACAACTATGACTGGACATTGAATAGCGGAGTTTATACTTCAGCATATTATCTGTCGTTTTTGAATACCCTCAAAAATAATTTCAAATAATGGAAATTCATTTAAGAATAAGGATTTTAGAGCATTGTGCAATAAATTCAAAATACTACACAACTTCTCAACACCTTATTACCCATAAGAAAATAGGCAAGCTGAAGCAACAAATAAAATAGTCATATCCATTCTCAAGAAAGTGGTAAAATATAATCATAGAGATTGGCATACTCGCCTCCCTTTATCATTATGGTCTTATAGAACAAGCATAATAACACCAACGAGAGCAACACCATTTTCACTAGTTTACGATGCAGAAGCAATATTACCATTGGAGCTCGAGATACCATCCTTACGAATTGATATACAGGAATTCATGAACGATGATACAACTAGACAGGAGCGTCTTGACCAATTGACAATTATTGATGAGAAACATATTAATGCTCTAGAAAATTTACAAGTATATCAATATAGAGTCAAGTGCGCTTACAACCCAAAATTCCATCCTCGTGAATTTCAAGTGGGGGACCTAGTGCTCAAATAAAATCAACAAAATACCAATGCTTTACCATACTTAAGGGATAAATTTGTAGCAAATTGGTTTGGCCCATATATAGTAAAGAAAAAATTGAGACAAGGAACGTACAGACTCTCCAATTTAAAAGGGAAACTGGAGCCAGAACCACTGAATATTATGCTCATTATATGTTATATATATATATATATATATATATATATATATATATATATATATATATATATATATATATACATATATACATGGCTAAAACAAAAAAAATTAAAAAAAAAAAAAAAATTCATTTTAAAATTTTGCATGCATTTCACAGTGTAAATAGACATATTTCAAATTGCATTTTTCATATGGCATTTGCATTTCAATTAAGTATTCATAAAAAAAAAAAAAATAGTTGCATCCATCTCATCCCTTGCTCAGTAATCGTTAATAGTGGTGATGATAAGACCAAGAAAACAAATTCCAAGAATTGGGGGTATTCAACTAAGATTCTTTACAACTCACAAATCATACATATCATATATGATATATCATACAATTTTCAATCACTCAAACATGTCTAGTGAAAAACCAAACTTCATGAAGTGTCCAATTTTCTTTACGACCAAAGCACCTTCATCACATTAAGAAAATGTTGAGTATGGTAGATTGATCCAAAAGCAATGTGGAACCAAATACACTTTTACAAATCTTAAAACATCTTGAATAATAGAAAGATAACGCCAATTTGGGTAAACCTTAAAGCGAAAAAATTCAAATCCTTCGCTTACCCTATCATGCAACATAGTCCAACAACAAAAATAGTGGTTATCACCACTACCACAGTGAAACAACAAGTATAAATAAAGGTAGAGTAGTAAGGATAGGGTATAATTCTCATCATACTTCAGTTGAGAATCCGATTCCCCAACACTCTACACAAAAAACAATAAATAACACACACCACATATCTCTAAAGCTAAAAATATTGTACTATGTTCCCCTCATAAAGTTATGTAGTCATCACAAAGGCTTAAATATCAAAACCATTGGACTATGGAGTGAGCCTCCACCAGGGCTATAGATGCTTGACTGGCAGTGGAGTAAACTCATGCAAGGTGACATGTCTCTCTCTTAAGAGGGGACCTCTGAACGCACATACGAGTAAGCTAGCAAAAAAATGAAAACCCAGAAAGGTACCATCCAAAAATTACTCAAGATGGGGCAATAAACATCACAATCACATGCACTAGTTCTGGATTTCTTAGGGTCATCGACACACAAGATTCAGAAAATGAACTTCACTTGCACACAATATGGTCCTAAATAAAGTAAGACAACATTCAAGAAAAATGGTTAACGTTACTAGCTTCTTTGAGTACTCAAGAATATTTTTAGTTACATACCAAAAAGCAAAATCATTATCCATATCACCATACACATACCATTTATACATACCACATACATCACCACAAAGAATAATCAAGTGGGAACCCCCAATTGCAAATATGAATGAGTAAAGGTCAACTACTCTGAATTAAACAAGATTACATGAGCACCATGCATACCTTCATTCAGTTACATTACTATAAATAAAAAATGCATTTTACATGTTCACTTGTATTCATTATCATTGCATTAACATACAAATATAAAATTGCATAATATAAACATTGCAAAAAGCATAAACAAGAAGAATACATATACAAATAACACATGTGAATATCGAAATAAAATGCCATGTTATATATATATATATATATATATATATATATATATATATGAAAGTCTACAAAGTACAAAATACCCGAAGGCAGTATACATTGGAGCATTGAGGCTCATACTAAGATAAAATATACAAAAATAAAAATAAGGCAAATACAACATCTAGCTAGTACTAGCAGGATCCCTCTGTGAACCCTACATAGTAGAAGCCCCATGAGAGCTAGAAGTACGATGAGTCCTACGACTCGTCTCGGTCCCTTGGGTAGCAGTGGCAGCAGATGATGAAGGAGGAATAGGTAAAGGAATCTGATGCTCATGAAAAATGTTCTCCAACATCTCGATATAGACAACCTTCTTATGTAGGCTTCTCAAATCAGCACCCTGGTGAGCAACCCTCTGAGAAATATCTACTCTTAGAGAAGCAATGTTTAGATTTGAATCGTCACCTCCAGCATCTGACTGCAATCGAGAAAGCTCACCCTATAAATGGGTAATCTCACCACCGATTCTGGTGATCTCTACATACTTAGCAACCACAAAAATGCTGCTAGGTCCAACCCATAGCCCATCCACCTCAGCATGAAGATGAGTAACCTCACCCTGATACCATGCTAACTCAGCCTTCACTCAACCCAACTCCAAATATAGGCTATCTCGCTCAGACTAGAGAATCCCCCACTCATCCTCAGACCATCGAGGAGGTAAACCCTCATAATCACCACCACCCTCCTCAGGCAGCTGAACATTCATCCCTGTGTCAAATCTTGAAGAGCTGTCACACCGATGCTTCGTTGACCAAGGAACCCATCCACCCACATTAGAATCATCACCACTCCCATCGTCATCTATAATGATGCTAGGATTCCATAAAGTCTGACTCACAAACCAAGCATCATACTCAGCAGTTGTGCCAACATCATCTAGGTCAAGCACCTCCAAGTTTGAGTCTTCAGGAGGATCATCGACTCGCCAAAAATTAGGAGCAATAGGTAACCCTAACTCATCACCCCATCGCCTGTATGTAACAGGCACATCCAGAATGTCCTAAATGAGACCAAACTACCACGATACACGAGAGAACTAGATAAACTCCATATCCCTCAAATGGGCACCAACAACCCATCATCCCTACCTAATGCAATGAAGCTCTGTTACATCCATTGCCCAATCCAAACCCCTCCAAGACCACCAACACATTAGGTCCCTAGTCAGATAACTCAAGGTATCTCTGAACTCCGATGCACTTGTAGTAGATCAACTGACCTCCTCACTGAGTAACCACTTGTATGCCTGAGGAGAGGTGGCATCCATGCCATATGACAAACCCATAGGGCGACCAATGATAACATGCTCCCAACACCAAATCTGGAGCAACAAACTGTAGCCCAGGCCCTTACACCCGCACCTCTTCACCTCATAAATCTCGTTGTAAACCTCACAGAGAAGAGCAGTAGCCCAAGATAACCGATGATGATAAGCTATCAAGTCAATAACAATAGACACCTGATTCCACAAGATCCTCGATCTCATGGAATTGGGCAACAACATGTTGCTCAAAATATACATCATGAAGGCAGGCAATTCATCCAAGATGCTAGTTATAAAGAGATCTAGATATGCAATGTCCCTCCTGTTGCAATCAATGTCCCACATCTCACCAAACAAAGGGAAAAGGTCCTCCTTATCAAGGCCAACACGAATAGTAGGACCCTTGATAGGGACGCGAAATATATGGTAGATATCCTCAAGAGTAATAGTCGGCTCCCCCATTGGAATCTAAAATGTACCTCTATCTGGATCCCAACACTCAACAATCATCGAAAGAATATCCTCATCAGCTCAGACGGTGCCTAACCACCCGCAACCATCCAAACCAATGGTCTGAAGTAGAGCCCAATCATCATCAGAAATTGCTTTTCACACTTTCTGAATAGTCCTCGGCCACCTATGCCGAGCATTAAGAAGCTTAACCTGAAAAGAAAACATAAAAAAAAAAAAAAAAAATTAGCATACATGCTAAAAATAAAAGCAACAAAACATAAAAAATTTACCTACCCTAGGTAATAAAAGCAAAAACGAAATTTTTTTACATACAATAGGTAATAAAAAGCAAAAAAAAAAAAAATTACCTACCCTAGGTAATAAAAACAAAAATGAATTTTTTTACCTACCCTAGGTAATAAAAACAAAAAAAACGAAAAAAATTTACCTACACTAGGTAATAAAAACTAAAAAAAAAAAAATTTACCTACCCTAGGTAATAAAAAAAAAAAATGAAAAAACAAAATTTCCTACACTACACAATAAAAACAAAAACGAATTTTTTTTACCTACCCTAGGTAATAAAAACAAAAACGAATTTTTTTTACCTACACTAGGTAATAAAAGCAAAAAAATATAAAAAAACAAAAAAAAAAAAATTACCTACCTTAGGTAATAAAAGCAAAAAACGGATTTTTTTTTCCCTACACTACACAATAAAAACAAAAACGAAAAACAATTTACCTACCTAGGTAATAAAAGAAAAAACATTTTTTTTTTTTACAAGTTCATTGCCAGTCCCGCTTAATGAGCAAACAATAATAATTTACCAGCCCCGCTTAGTTTTCAAACAAGCAAAACAAACCCAACACAAAAAAAAGGCCAAATCGCCTACCTCTGCAAACCGGTCACCAACTTTCGCTCCAACCGAGCCACCACCACCGCTCCCCTTGCCCACCTCCATCTCACTCATCACTTCAGCCAATAAACAAATGAAAACTGGCAGAATGATTTTGAAATCGACAACAACCTATAAATAGCCACTTTTAGTGGCAAAAAACACGTTGCAACGAAAAAAATGTGTGCCCGTGTTTTTGTAGCGGCGAAAAACATGCGCCCACATTTTTTGCTATGACGAAAAATGCGCGCTCACGTTTTCTACAGTGGCAAAAAATGCAAACCCATATTTTGAGGTGCAAAAACGTTGTTTTATAAATAAAAATGCAAATCCATGTTTTTCAACCAAAATAACTTAAAAATAAAATAAAAATGAATAAGTGCCTCAATTCCTTTGTTCAAAAACAAATTCAATAGGCTTCTAAAATAATAGAAGTGTCCCATCTCAACTCCTTAAGAAGGCCATATGGTTGGACTGCTTCAATGGATAGAGGTGTACATTTCCTTCTTCCACTTAGACTCAAGTGATCCTTGTATACAGTAACTTATCCTATATACCAGGTAGTTGTAGCAACTACAAATCCATGCAATTCGGTAGGATGGGTATATAACGGTGCACAATTATCAATAATGAAAATATAATAGTTGAAACAAAAAAAAATACATTTCACCAAATCAACATCTCACATCATCATTATCTCAAATAAACCTTGTATCTAGTGGATTACCCTATACACCTAGCGGTTGCAATGACTAGTAATCCATGCAATCCGGTTGGATGGGTATCTCACCATAAGGAAACTCATTCAAACATTCAACATCAAATCACTATGACATTAAATCAGCTAGATCCCTATATATTTGAGCTTAGATGTGTCTAAAACAAATTTGCACAAGGTTATCCTTTAACCCCTTCTATTGGGTCAAAAGCAGAAAACAACCAAACACAATTTGGTAATAATCAGAAATCACTTGAGTATCGAATTCCTGAACGACTGGTTCCTTGAACCCATCATTTGGAAGGAATTGCTAAAGTCAATGTGGAACAAGAACTCCAAATGTGGTTAAATATTTTACCACATATTATGCACATCAACGAAACCAAAGGCAAATTTGCAAGAACACACAAAATCCAAAACTTGAAGCATTAAGTTGATCAACATGACATATGTGCATCACATCCATATCATTCAAACAAACACTTCAGTTCAACATCCATAATTGGTTAATCGGCTCATGGGTTTCATCCTTTATCCATTCTCCAATTGAGGGGGTAAGCAAAAAAGCAAAAACCAAAATGAAAAATAATTCATTCATTTTGTATGTCAAAAAGGAGTAAACCCATTCGTCCAATAAAGTTAGATGTCATTAGTTTTTTCACCGCATTGTGTTGTACACAACATAGTACAAAAAGGGGCAACTGTAGACACCAAAATCTAGCACCCTTCAATTCATATTCACCACATCACCATCAAATCTTGCATAATAAAGATATATGCCTAAGTTCTAAATTAGAGATATAAAATCTTGCACATCATTATACTTTCCTAATTTATTTAATTAGGAAAATCACCCTAGGATACCCTGTCTACCCATTGGACATGTGTCATGGACACTTCATCCAACATCCATGCCACATCTTACCCACTCTTGTTCCCTTTGTCCTTGCACATGAGACAGATTCCCATCACCCATGCCACAACTCCTTTGTTGTTGTCCCCTTTTCCCTTCACATAGAACAACATCCCACATCCCACTCCACTTGGAGCCACATCACCCCAGTTAAGTGAGCCATATTGAGTGACTCACTGTAACTGCCCCTTCCACTTGGCAGTCCAGATTTACCACTTGGCAAATCAGGCTTGCCACCTCACATTCCCCTCCAAAGCCCCAGTAAACCTATAAAGACACCATCAATCCACCAAGAAGAGGGAGTTGAATCTATATATGGACAGATTGATGAATTAGATCTAGACCCGATGAGAAGTTGAGGGTGCAAGCCAAAATCTGATCGTTGGCTAAAATTTTGAGGCAATCTTTCATTCAGCTGAAACTGCCCGTCCGTGGTTCCATAGTCGAGAACATGCATCCACGGTTTCACAACCGTAGGTCCGTGGTTTCAAGATGCAACCGTGCTTCTACAGTTCCACAATCTTGAGAATAGAAACATGTTTCATCGACAGAGATTAGCGATTCGAGTAGTAAGCAAGGTTTTATTTGTTAATTGTTTTGCATTATCTATTGTTCCTCTATATCGGTAATAGGTTTTATATGTAGCATTGGATTTATTGTTTGAATATACGGGTGCTGCTAATCCCCTTTGCTAGTTTGCATGTGTGCAGGTAACAGGTATCTTGGATAGGCTACTGAAGCTGGAGTGGTCCCGTGTTGGATACCAAATCCCACTCACCTTTTGAAGCTACAACTGGATACGAGGAGAGCATTGTACATCGTGAAAGATTTGAAAAAACTCCTAGAGATTAAATTTGTATCACATTG
Source organism: Wollemia nobilis (assembly GCA_028583015.1). NCBI lineage: Eukaryota > Viridiplantae > Streptophyta > Pinopsida > Araucariales > Araucariaceae > Wollemia > Wollemia nobilis. The sequence continues at coordinate 338,941 of JAQPPZ010002931.1, forward strand.
AGGCCAAGATTGTATCATTGTACCCAAGCTACTTGGGGCAATCTGAAACATTGTAAATCTGTATCGTGAGAGTCAATATATAAAGTATTTCATTATTTTGGGCAATCTCTTTGTGTCTGTGTGATTTTATATTGCAAGTGATCAAGTATTCTAGTTACACTAACAATTCTCTTTATGCTTCTATGAGATTGATTTGAGTTGAGATTGGTATTTGAGTATAGAACATATTGAGTCTCTAACAATTCTCTTTATGCTTCTATAATATTGATTTGAGTTGAGAAAGAAATTGAGTTTAAGAATAGAACATATTAAGTCTCTAAAAAATCTCTTTTTGCTTCTATGAGATTGATTTGAGTTGTGATTGGGATTTGAGTATAGAACATATATATATATATATATATATATATATTTATTTGCAAAAAACATCCCAAAAGGGATGCCACTTTCGGGTAATACCCAAGGAGGCAGGGGTATCCATTCTGCTAAAAACACCTAGGACTCGGACCTGGCCTACCACCTTTGACATACTCAAGGAGCAAACAAACACACAAAACCAAATTAAAAAAATTAAATAACAACAAAAATAATAAAATAAAATAAAAAACAAGCTCCTTGAGAGTGTCAAAACCAAAAGCACAACCAAACACACACAATAAGATAAAAGAAACCACAACACAAACCACAAAGAAAAACACAAAACCACATAACAAAACACAAACAAGACAAAAACAACATAACACTACAAAGACATAACCCAAAAAAACATGAAAAATAAACACAACCAAAACCTAAAAAATAAAATAAAAATAAAAACAACCAACAAAAGACAATAAACAAAAACAAAAAACATAGAAAACACTCACAAAAAAAAAAATGAAATAACACAAACAAAGAGAAACCCAAGAACAAGAACGAAAAAAAAACAAGAACAATAACAAAAAACATAAAAAAAAAACAAAACAACAAAAACACAAGAACAAAAAAAAACAACACAAAGAACACAAAAACAAAACAAAACAAAAAAACCCACCCACCTTAAAAAACTAAACAAAAAAAACAAAGAAGACAAAAGAAAAAAAAATGAAAAAAACAATGACCTATCTAGACCAGAAGACTATTAATGCAAGAATCAACAGAGGAAACAAAATAAAGAATAGAATGAGCTAGGGAACTAAAAAAACTAAATGAACCAAAGAGAAACAAAAAAAAACAAGAAGAAACTAGGTACCTTCAGAACTAGAGCCATCCAAAGAAATGATAGAAAGAAGAGCTTCCCTAATTTGAGAAGCCCACCATATAGGAGGGTGGCCATAACAAGTAAGATCACCTTTGTCCAAAGCCCAATTAACTAAAGCATCAGCACTCTTGTTTTGATCTTTGACCACATGATTGTAATCAACTTTCAAAAATCCCATCTGGATTAACTGAATCTTCTTAATAATTCTTTTTATTCTCCAATCCACCTTATGATTCTTAGAAGGAGTCTTCAAGAGATTAATCATAAGTTGAGAGTCAGACTCAACTAACACCTTTTTCCATCCAACCTTAGTAGCCTCCTTAAGGCCTCTAAGGATACCATACCCCTCAGCAAGGTTATTGGAAAGAATACCCAAATTCTCAGCAAAAGTAAAAACTAGGGAGCCATCTAAAAGTCTACCAATTCCTCCCACACTGGCTTTTCCAAGGTTCCCTCTAGAGGCTCCATCAGTATTGAATTTTCCAAAATCCTTAGGAGGAGGTTGCCAATTTCTAGTCCTATCCATCTTACTAATACTCACATTCCCTTTAAGTTGGTTGGCCTTAGAAGGTTTAATATTCAATCTTTGCATCACTTGATCCCATATTTGGTGGGAGTTTTGGGGGTGATTAAGGAGTTGATGGACTGATTCAACTAAGTTGGCTATGGTTTTTTGCCAAATATAGTGAATATCCTTCCTATATTGATTAAAAATTTGGTTGTTCCTTTCATTCCAAATATTCCAAAGAAGAATGGTAGAACCCATCCAAACTAACTACCTAATAAAATGATCATCAGCCTCTTGATTAGGCCAATCCCTCCAAAGCTGTTCAAAAGTGAAAAAATTGGACCACTGTAAGCCAAGTAAAGTTGCCATTCTCCTCCATAGCTCAAAGGCTAAAGTACACTCAATAAAAATATGGTTGATATTTTCTACATTCTCTTCACACATTTCACATCTAAAAGGGCCATGAAAACCACACTTCATAAGTTGCTCACCAGTAAGCACCCTATGATGCAATAAAAGCCAATTAAAGAACCTAACCTTAGGCCAGATATTTTGAGCCCACAATTGAGAAAATATGTTAGAATAATGGTTGCTATTATTATGGCATAAGGTCAAATAACCTTGAGCAACTGAATACTCACCCTTAGTAGTGTTGTTCCATCCAAAACAATCTTTTTCATGGGACCAAGAACATATTGAGTCTCTAACAATTCTCTTTATTCTTCTATGATATTGAGTTGAGAAAGTGATTGAGCATTAAGTATAGAACATATTGATTCTCTAAAAATTCTCTTTATGATTCTATAAGATTTGGACAAGTTTTGAGTGAACTTGTTGAGTAGATTTGGACAAGTTTTGAGTGAGCTAGTTGAGCAAATTTGGACAAGTTCTGAGTGAACTTGTTGAGCAGATTTGAGTAGGTTCTGAGTGAACCTACTGAGCATATTTGAGAAGGTTCTGAGTGAACCTATTGATAGATCTTTGGAGGTGATGGAGTACAAAGGATAGAGTCTCAGTGGATAGAGATCCAGTATCCAGGATAATTGAAGATAGATCTTCTAAGTGAGGAGTCTTCAAGTGGAGAGAGATCCACCAGTCAATGCAATAGAGAGAAAAAGTCTTCTAGAATATCACTAGCTAGAGCAAAATGGGAAAGATTTCTCCTATGGAAGAGATCCACGAAATTGAGATTTAGGGGATCAGCATCTCCTTTGGATAGAGGTCCATAAACATTGTAATTGAGAGGTATTCCCAAGAGATTGATTGAGAAAGTTTTAGTAAAATATTTTCTTCATGGAGTAGCCCACATTGGGTGAACAATGTAAATTGTGGTGTCTCTATTGTGTATGGTATTTTATGCATTGCTTTTATTACTGCTATTGATACTGTTATCTATACACTGCATAATATTGAATTGAAAAGAAAAGTAAAAAGTGGTCTTATACTGTTCACCCCCCCTCTCAGTATAAGATTTTGTTCTTCAATTGGTATCAGAGCAGGTTCCTTCAGAAGAGTTTGACATATTGAAGGAAAAGTGGTCTAAGAATGCAATGGATCAAAAGGATCAAAGATATGGATCTTTCAATAATGCAATACCAGTATTTGATGGAAGTGACTTCTTGTATTGGTGTATGTTGATCATATTTCACCTGATAGCACTTGGAAATGAAGTTTGGGATGCATTAGAACTTGGATATGACTCAGAAATCAATCCATCTACATATAAGTAAGGTAAGATTCTAGTGCATGTAAATTCAAGAGCTATGAATGTGATTATAAAAATATTGGGTAGATCATAATCTATGAAGGTTATGGATTGTAAAACAACAAAATATATGTGAGAATTATTGCATAACATATATGAGGGAGACAAAGGTGTCACAAAATCTATGATCAAAAATCTCAAAGGATAATTTGAGAACTTAAGAATGAAATATGATGAAAACATTTGTGATTGTCTCATTAATATTGATGAACTTGTGCATGAGATGAGAGGTCTTGTAATGAAGGTCGATGTATCTGATGCTTGTGATAATATCTTAAGAACTCTTCCAGAAAGGTACATTGAAAAGGTTTCTGCTATAGAAACATCAATTTATAGTGATTCTTTGACAAGGAATTCTTTGCTTGGCATGCTTACTACTTTTGAGATAAGAACAAAATATCATATTCATCCTAAAGAAGCTACTTTCAAAGTGGAAAAAAAGAAAAAAAGAAAGTAGATTGAATCTAGCAGTGAGTCATCTAGTGATAAAGAAGCAAACTATGGCAGAAGAGATAAAGGTTCCAGAAGACCCATAGATATAATATCTATTAAGTGCTTCAATTATGGAAAGTATGGATATTATGCAACATAATGCAAAGAACCAAAGAGCAACAATGATGAAGAAAAATAGGATCATATGTACAGGGAATCATAAAGATACAGGTATCAAAAGAAAAGCAAGGATGGATAAAACATACAAACAAAGAAATTCTTCCAAAGGCAAAAGAGAATCTACTATGTTAATAATGCAAGTAAGTACTCAATTGATAGTGATGATAGTTTTTCAAAGAATGATAGATATGACATCCTATTTATGGTTAAAGAAAAAGATCCAGTTAATAAAAGGACTCCAGTTATTCTCAAGTGTTTTAGATGTGGTAAACTTGGACATATTGGAGATGATTGCACTAGGGATGGTTATAGTTTCAGTGATAATGGTTTTTAAGATGCAGTTGAAAGACCAAATGAGAATATTCTAATGGCATTATAAGAAGTGAGTGATCCTATAGAAGACAATCCAAAATGAAGTAATGATATGGACAAAGGTAAACAAATAGAGGATTATTCAGTAGAGAATGGTTATGATCTCAAGGGAGAACTTATCTATGCCCTTGACATAGTAAAGAAGGTTAGAAAGCAACACTCTAATATTGAAAGTCAGTTTCAAGAATGTGATGAAGAAATATTATTGCTCATTGAGGATTTAGAAAAGTCAAAGGCTAAGGCAAGCAAGTTCAAAGATAAGTTAGAAGCAAATATTATGGAATGTGAAAAGTTAACACAAGAAGTGGTCCTACTAAAGGAATATTTAGAGGATTCCAAGAATAAGCTATACAAGTATGTAACCAATGCAAAGAATGTGGATAAAATAGTCAAGATACAAAGAGAAGCAACAAACAATACAGGTCTTGGTTCCAAACAAGTTCAAAAGAAATGGGAAGAAAGGTCTACTTCAAGTCTTGAAGAAGAAGGAACTTCAGAAGAAAATACTTCAGAAGATGACAGTGTAAGTGGGAATGAGACATCAGAGGATGAGTTTTACAACAAAGAGTTCAACAAAGATAGGAACAATGCACAAAGAAGATACAGATGGAACAACAATCAGAATAGGAGACCAATGAGGTCAAGACAAAGAAGCTTCAATAGAAGATGTTTTTCATGTCACAGGTTTGGGCACATGGCTTTATAGTGCAGGACTCATAAAATATAGAAATATAGAAAATGATAGCTTTTCCAAGGATATTGCTACTCATGTAATGAGTTTGGTCACAAGGCAATGAATTGCAGGGTTCATGGTAGAAGAGGATATGGCTTCACTAAGAGAAGTACTAAGACAGTTGCACTTCCAAGGAATAATAACATAAAGTGTTAGAAGAGCAATAATGATGGTCACATAACAATATGATGTAGAGCAAATATTCCAGAAATAGGTATGAACAGGGACAGGAATATGAACATGAATAGGAACATGAATAGAAATAGGAAGATGAATAGGAATAGAGACTCAAAAAAGTACAGGAACAGGAATAGAAGTTATGACAGGAACAGGGATGATGACTTGGAAAGAATCAGTGAGAGGATTCAAAAAACTCATAAAAAAGAGAGAAAGATAAAGGTAAAGAGCAGTGCTTTCGGGGAGTAGAAATACTCCCACACCAGAATTAACCACCTCATATGGAGGTGGGGGAGGGGCTAAGCTAAGAGGCTCATTCTTAGCCCCGATCCCCAAAGGTGACCCTTTGCCATTGATGTCAAAGAGGGAGAGATTTGTGTATATTGGGGAGAGATTTGATATTTGAGATAGCATTAAGCCAGGGGGAGCAAAATAGAAGTTCAGGTTTTAGTAAAAGGATGTGGGTTGCCATCAATGACAAAAGGGGAAATTTTTGGACATTTTGAGTCCTCTAAGTCAAAGTTGACATTTATGTCACCTAATAGAGTAATCAATCATCTAGGAAAAAGCTTCATCAGTGCAAAAGTGAAAGGAAAAAGGCTCCATAATATTTTAATATTATTGGGAGCACAGGTTAAGTGATTCGTTTATAAAAACCCAAGGTGGGTTATTGCAAAGGTTAAAAAGGAGGTTTAATAATTATTTATAAATTATTTAAATTCACAATGAATTTAAATTTTATAAATAATATTCAATTATACCAAGGTTGGGCATTAAGAAAAGGTTCTAAGGTTTAATTATATTAAACCTAAGTTTGGTTCTTTTTAATTGATGATATTTAAATTTAAATTAATTATAAATCAAAAATCACGTCGACGTCAAAATTATTCAAAGAACTGACGTGATTGTAAAAGAGGACAAAGGCATTATATAAATGCCATCAAAGGCATCCCTTGCAATAATTATTCGAAGCACATGTGAAAAGGTTTTGTTTTTCGAAGGCCTTACAATTTACGTAAAGGCTAAATGTGTGAAGGTTCAGAGGCTCTAAGTGCAAAGGCCAGCATGGCCTAGTGGTATGTTGGCTTGGTGCTAAGGAGGAGGTCCCTCGTTCGATTTTCTTGAGGCCTTTTGGATTGCAAGGAAGAAGCAATTGAAGCGCTTGTTTTTTTTTGGAGGAGCACTGTTCACATAAAATTTATGGTGGATGTGCCATTTTAGACACCTTAGGGCACGTGTATCAATGACGGCTTGGCTATGGCTAAAGCATTTGGAAGGAGGACGTCGGGGGATCGAATCCCATCGAGGGCAAGGCAAGTGGATTTAATTTTTTATGTTGTATAATATTTTGATTTTTGGTAAGGTTACCTAAGGAGAAATAAGGATATGGTATGCCTTAGGAAATATAGAGACTTTTGATGATTTTATTTTTGGAAGTATATCATATTATATATCATTGGAAATATCTTTTCGAGAGCTACTTATTTAGATTTCTTAGAGGAGAAATAAGGTGTGTGTAAAGAGATATTTCTAGTTTTGTAAAATAGGTTCATAAGTGAGTTTGATTTGTTCTTTTTCAAAGGGGATTAATTATTTTGTGAGAGGACATGGTGAATTTTATTGAGTAGGAGTAATAAGGTGTTATTGGGATATTATTTTTATTGTTTTAATATTACTCAAGTAATCTAACCTCTTTGTTATTGAAAAGGATATATTTTATTGAGTTTGATAGATTTTGTGGACAACTCCTAAGCATCAAAAAGGTATGGGAAATATTATCCATTAACTTGATTGGGTGATTGATTTCTAAAAATATCATTGGAGAGAAAAGGATTGATTGTGGTTTCCTTTTCAAAAGTTATTGGTTTAATGCTTCAAGGTTTTTTGGATTGAGAGTTGTGATTAAACCTTGTTTTATAAGCATTGTTGTTGAAGCCCATTGGTTGTGCAAAGAACTTGAACTTGAGTTAGAAAATAACATGAGTATCATTGTTATGTGATATTTGTGGTTAAGCATTTTTAGAAACATTTTGAGTTGGTTAATACATGCTTGGACCAGGGTTATGCATAGCGGCGAAACTTCGCCATTGGGGCGAAAAGACCCATTTTCAAAAATTCAAATTCGCAAAATTTTTGAGACCCGAACATTGACCATGTAGCCAAAATTTTTGGGAAAAATAAATTTTCAATGTTGATTAGCCATCCTTTGATGAGAGTATCACGAATATTTTAAAAAATTCACAAGTAATCCCGCCTAAATAAAGTACCATTTTCGCCATAAAATTTTAGAATTTATAAATTATCTTGCCAAAATCATCAAGTATACCTCTATATATAATTAACACCCCAGGTAAAATACCTACACAATTACTCACAACATCGAAACCTTTTTTGCTACCGGCCACAAAAAAATTCAGCAACCGAACGAAACAATGTCATGTTTTGCAACTGAACAAAACTAATTCTACAATCGACCAGATGGAACCAGAATCTCATGCAACTGGTCAAAAAATCTCCGCATCAAAAATATTTCATGCATCTGGATGGAACCATTTCTGCACTCGAGACCTGCTATGCAACCGAATAGATAATTTTTGTGTTCATGGCCTGGCGTGCAATCGGATGGCGCCTTCCCAGCTTCTAGATACTTTCGTGCAACCGGGCAGATCCTTTTCTTCTTTTAGAAACTACCATACACCCAGATGGATCCTTTTATGCTTTTGAATACAACCCTACAACCAGACGGATATTTTATGTTTTCGAATACTACCATGCAACTGGTCAAGCCATTTCTAAATCTGGAGACTTTTGTGTAACTAGATAGACAATTTTTGAATCCGAAGACTTCCATGCAATCGAACGGATCCATTCCTAAATCCAGAGACTTTCGTGCAACTAGATGAAACCATTTCTGAATATGGAGACTTCCGTGCAATCAGGTAGATCTGTGTTTACCAGGATATTTGGTTACATATGATCGGAACCAATATCTCTGCATACAGACATAATATCTTTTAGCACCACGTTCTCTATCACTTCTCTACTTTTCTTTATATTGCCATGTTTTACTTATTATTTTTCCAGGTTTTGAATGTCATTGCTCTATTGAGTCTGTTCCCTTGTTTTTCTTTGTTTTGCTATGTTCTGAATGTTTTAAAACTCTTTGATTCTTAGTTTTAATTAAGATCTTTTTTCTTGCTAAGATTATACATAAGTAAATGTTTTGGTTCTCTATTGACATATTGATGCTCTTTTTCTCTGTTAGAGTGCTTTGACCAGAATAATAACTAGTGGCATAAACTGATAAAATCACAATAAATAATGGCTAGAAAAAAGTATGTATAATTTACCACCCAAACATTGTTTATTCTATTTACATTAATATCTTAAGGCTTCCAAAAAATACACCCTCTTTAACCTTTTTTTGTCACTAGTAAAATGTCACCTAGTGATGGAAAGAAGGGCACCAAATCTTCTGCTGAAAATAGTATGCTCAAATATTTTAGCCAAACTTAAAAATACGATGAGCCAATGACATCTGTGCAAATTCAAGTTACAAATGATTTTTTACTTCCCAGTATGTGCTTGATTGACGATTTGTATATTTTTTTGTAAAATTTTCATCCAATAGTGATAACAAATATTATGGTATGCTACTATGCAGAATACCCTATCAATCCTGATATGCCTCCACTTGAAGATATTCCCCAAGAAGATATGAATTTCATTGAAAATCCCCTTAGAAATGACATCCAAAAAACACCTGATGACAACACGTAAAATGACATCATAATTGAAAATGAAAGTGATAAATCAAAATCATTACAAGCGTCAATTGAATCTTCAACCAAAAATTCTAAAAAAAGAAAAGCATCTCTGTGGATACTTGGAAGGGGATTTAGGAAATAATGGGCAAACATATTTTCCTGGCTTGAGCCTATCATGACTGAGGATAACCAAATTGATGAAAAAGAATGTATATGCAAAATTTGCAGTAAGAGACTTGGTAAGGATCATAGGCTTCAAAACAAGATTGATACAATTGAAAAACATGCTGACAAATGTTATGTAAAAGTTATAAAAAGAAATGGTGAATTTAGTAAAGAAGTTAAGTGGAAGGATGCATCATAATGTATGCATTTAATATATGTTATAGAATATGACAATCACTTAAAGCAACAACAATATCTTGTTGATAAATGTGGAACAATTGGAGCCCAATTTCACAAATTAAAGAAGATTGTTTTTGCTTCAAAAAGGAAGTAGTTTGCCATTTTTTACAATATTATCAATAAAGGTAGACCACTGTCTGATTTTATTGATTATAAGCAGCTATTATAACTTTTTAATGTTCAAAACCTTCCTAGTTCTCATTGGTCAGACCGAAGTGGTTGGGAAATGGTAAAATGTTTATCTTTTGTTGAGAAAGAAGACCTAAGGGAGCAAGTAAAACTTGCCAAATTTATTTCACTTTCTATTGATTAGGTAACAACTGTGGATAACACTTCTTGGATTTGCATTCATGTGTACACATTTCAAAATCATGTTAGGAGGCCTATTTTATTGGGAATACATAAGATGTTGGAATGTTCAAATGCAGAAAATATTTATAGTGTTGTTAAAATTTTAAAGAATATTGTGGGAATGAATGATATAGACATTGCAACAAAGTTAATTTGTGTTGGAGATGATGGAGTTGCTATTATGCAAGGTCATAGGTCTGGTTTGTATGTTCGACTCCAAACCATAGTTGCCCTATATATGATCCCCATTCACTGTATGGCTCATAGAGTAAATATTGCATATAAAATTGTGAGCACATTTTCAAATGTTGCTAAAGTTTAAAACCTTGTTCGTGATATTTATTCTTATTTCTCATTAAGTCTAAAAATATTTTTAGAGTTTCAACAATTTGCACTAGGAGTTACAGAAGGGAAAAAATTGTTAAAATATGGGGATACAAGATGGATTTCACTGTATCAACCTGCTTAGAGAGTTTTGGCAGAATATAAATCACTGACAAGGTTTATGCATTCAAATCGCATAATAGTTGATAAAGCAAAAGATATGTTGTTTTGTTTGATTGACTTGGAAACACTTTTGACATTATGTGGTATTCTTCCAATGTTAAAATAAATGAACAGATTAATTAATGTTGCACAAGAGAGATCCATCTATATCATTGATTTTATGAGGATGAGAAAAAAAAATATGCGTGCTTCTTGATACATTATATATATCTAATGTAGATTTTACAGAACCTGTATTCGATAGTTGGAATACATTGATAAACGTGAACAATCCAAAAATCTTCTTGAAGTTTGACATCAATGATCATATATGTAGTAATGTTCATGAAAAGATGATACTTGTTTATTATTTTGAAAGGCAAACAAGTATTATTGTGGAATATTTTGAAGAAGTTCCTATAACACATAATAGATTTCATGTTGTAATACAGAAAACAAATAGTAATTTGTCAAATATAGCAAAAACTTTGATAGGTGAGATAAGAGAACGGTTTCAGAGAGATGAGTTTCTTGAGAGTCCATGGGTGTGGTTAACCCCATGTTTTGGGGACCTTGTACTGAATACAGTTCTACAAATGAGTTGTTTATTAAATATGTGGGTAATATCATTAACCATTTTAGTAAGAGTGTGGAAGTCAATTGTGTAACAATTAATGGTATACTCAACAGTGAAATTTTGAAAGAACAGTCATTGCATTTTGGAAGAACAATGGTTTTGCAAAAATAACTTATGATAAGTGTCCATGATATTGGTTCCACTACACGTTTGTGGCAAAAAGTGTATCCAAGCACAGTCTTAAAATATACTATAAGTGAATACTTTCATTTATATGAATTATGTGAAACAATGATTTTGGGGTCAGTCTAAGATGAAAGAGTTTTCAGTGCACTTGGTTTTGTTAAATCTAAAATCCACAACAGACTTGACAAGAATTTAGAAATTTGTTTAAGAATTTATGTGTCCTCATATCAGTTGGATACATTTATGTATGATAGGGCGTTGGAATACTGGAGTTACTTGGTAGACAGAAGAGGAATGTTAAATACAATTGATAATGACGATGATGATGCTTTCAGTGATCAGATGGTGGAGACACAAAATTCTTCTATGCTTCATAATGATTCTAGACAAGCTGATATGTTTTAGCTTCCATAGTGATAATTTTCCATGATTTCATTGACAATAATAAACACAAACTGATTTGATAACATATTACTCAATATTGTTCCAGATTTATATAATTTCAATGAATTGTTGTTTTAAATCATATTATTGTTTTAAAATTACATGGCTTATTTCATTTTTGTAGATTGTAAAATTGTATGTTTGGGTCTTAGTGTCTCAACTCTCATTTCATTGACAATGATAAACATGAATTGATTTGATAGCAAATTTTTGAATATTGTTCCAGATTTATATTATTTCAATGAATTGTTTTATAAATCACATTATTGTTTAAAAATTACATGGCTTATATCATTTTTGTAGATTGTAAAATTGTATGTTTGGGTCTTAGTGTCTCACATCTCATTTCATTGACAATGATAAACACAAATTGGTTTGATAGCAGATTTCTGAATATTGTTCCATATTTATATTATTTCAATGAATTGTTTTTTTAAATCACATTATTGTTTTAAAATTACATGGCTTATATAATTTTTGTAGATTGTAAAATTGTATGTTTGGGTCTTAGTGTTTCAACTCTCATTTTATTGACAATGATAAACACGAATAATACATAACATTTTCAAACTGAAATATTACATACCATTTTCAAACCCAAATTATGTGCATAATTTATATGAATTAGATATTAGATATTGCAGCCTTTTTCAAATTCAATTTATGTGCATCATAACTTTTTCAAACCAAAATAAGATATTGTAGTCTTTTTAAAATATTTTCAAACAAAAAAAATCATATTAACTAGTTCAAAAAGATTTATATTACATGATTCAAACATTTTGAAACCCAAATATTACATAATATTTTTAAACTCAAATATTACATTACACTTTCAAACCGAAATTAGATATTACAAAATTTTTAAAACATTATCAAACAGAAATTACATGACATTTTCAAACAGAATATTTCATATCAACTAGTTCAAAAAGAAACATATTACATCATTCAAACATTTTTAAACACAAATATAACATAACATTTTCAAACAAAAATTAATATATTGCAATCTTTTTTAAAACATTTTCTAACTCAAATCTCAAATGTTACATACCAATTTCAAACATAAATTCTCAAATATTAGATAACATTTTCAAACTCAAATATTACATAACATTTTCAAACCCAAATTATGTGCATCATAACTACAAATTAACTATTTTAAAAAGACATATATTACATCTTTCAAACACTTTAAACCCAGATATTACATGCCATTGTCTAACTCAAATACTACATAACATTTTCAAACCGAAAATAAATATTCCAGTATTTTGAAAATATTTTTAAACTCAAGTCTCAAATATTACATACCAATTTCAAATAGAAATTACATATTTCAGTCTTTGTAAAACATTGTTAGTATTTTCAAATTTCAATCTTTTGATTGGTGCTTGTATGCTTCACTAGTGTTTGGAGTTGCCATTTATTTTCCTTTATCAGCTTCTATGACACTCTTTCCTTTATCAACTTCTGTGACACTCTCTTCCGGCAGTGCTCCAACTCTAACAAGGTTGTCACGTACTTTCACAATACTTGACACACATGCAACTTCTTCTTTGTTCGGATCTTCAAGTATTGTTGGAAGAGTTTCTTTCATTTTCTCAAGCACATTTTACGGATCTTCATGCAACTTCTCTCTGATGTATTTTTTTAAACGATTGTTTTCTAAAACCTTTGCCTACATTTTCTTTTTCATTTCCATTGGTTTCATCAAACATTATTTTGTTGTAAGAATATTGACATCCATGCTCTTAACCTGTGTTTTCAAGTTTTCAAAATTTGACTGCAAAAAAAATTGAAAACTTAATTCAAAAGGGATATATTGAAATTATTACAAATTTTCAAGAAATATAAAAATTTAAATGCAATAGAAAATTGGAATATATATAAATTTTTTACCTCAGCCAATTCTTTTGTAGCCTCAGCAACTACAACCCTATCCTTATCAGAAGCCCATAAGTTGTAAAATGCTTGGGCGTCAGCATTAACATTCTCCAATATACCAATAGCAACATTTAAGACATCATCATCATAAATAAAACTAGATTTAACAATTCCTGAAGTAGCCTGTTTTAGCAAGCCATCAAGCTTTTTGGGTTCATATTTGACTAAAGAATAAATAGAATTCATTTTTTCATAATTTTGATATCGGGCATTAATTTCCCTAATAAGGACCTTTTCCCAATATTCCCATTCTTTCAACTCCTACAAATATTTCAAAACAAACTCCTAAATTGTTGACTCAATACTTGCTACCAATGAAACATTTTCATTAAAATTGACAACATCATCCTCAGTTTGAGGACCCTGAGGATGAGGGTTGTCTCCTTGGGTGGGTGGTTATTGTGTCTTTTGAGTTGCAAGGACTTATTATTCTCGTGCTATATCTTTAAGCACATTTGTTTCCCTGAAGCCTTCAATGTTGCCCTAAAAAATGTAATTCTGATCAAGTGGAATATTATCCAATCCTTGTCCAAAACATTCAAGTGCCTATGTATTTGAAGACAATGTAAATTGAGACCATCCATGCCCATAACTTGTTGCGAGCATTTGTGATCTCTATGGGTGTGAAATCCCATGCCCATAAATTTATGAAGTGGCTTGTGATCTCTATGAAAACAAATGTTTTCCAACATCGACTTGCCCTTGCATAGGTTGAGGATGTGACTGTCCCTGTTGCTTATTGTGTGTAACCGGTGAATGTGATGCTTGTGGATGTGGTGGTGGCATATGCCCTCTAACTTGTGATGTTACTACTTGAACATGAGAATCAACTAAAAACAATCAAAAATACTAAATTTTGATTAACTACACATAGAATCATAAATTTACCTAATGCAATGTGTTGCAATTGTCCTGCATTGGGGGAGGGGTTGGCCACACTAGATTCGTCTTGCAAATTTTGTGCATACCTAGGTATACAATAAACCCCAGGAGTAGTTGCTTGTCTTGCACGTTTGTGTGACCTCTGCATAGTAACAAGTGTTGCTTTAGAGCCCGTATCTTCAGAATCACCTGTTTGCTCTGGCCTGTGATCCCTATTGGTAGCAATCTATTTAGTCCTTGAAATTTTTGCCTTCGCCTGCATATAGATGAAAAAAATTTAAAAAAGGAATGTGGTAAACTATAAAATAGTATGTCAAAGATAATGTAGTTAAAACCCTCAATTCCTCTGGTGTCATGGAAATATATTATAGTTTTGAATGCATAACAATTGGTATAGGATTAGTTGACAAATTATGAAAAGACTCAAAATATAAAGCTAAAAGATAATTTACAATACCCATAATGGGTTAAGTCTTGGGGGGCTGAGTCTTGGCCGTTGCAAGTTGGACCGCGTGCAACTTAGTCCTGACTCGATCTGAAATATAGGTACACCAATCGAACTTGTGATTTTGTTCAGACTGGATAATATAATACCGTGCCCAAAATAGAATTTTTGGTCTAGAATAAGTCTGGCCTGGAAAAACTTGATAATGGCCTTTAGATTTTTATGGTTAACATAACTAATCGTTAAACCTCTTTTTGTTTTTGCGTTAGAAGCTGCATAAAAAAATTCGATGTCAATTTACAAATTTAAAACATTGAAAATTAATAAGATTTATACCTGCCAAATATTCCTATGAAAGACCCTACTTGTTATTGAGGTGTGCTTTGTCATTGGAGAAAGTTGTGACCTTGGCAACACTTGATTAAAACCAATGAATGGAAGACCTATAAATCAATGAATATTTGCAGGGGTGATGCTGAAAATAATATTTCTAGTTCATATTTTAATGCTTACAGTACCCCTATCGTGGTCATAACCAGAGATAATATGATGTAGGAGCCCTTTGTCTGTTCTGAAATGTGGCATGGAAATAAAGGTTGATAAACATACATTATGGAGCCACTAAAATTTCATCCCTGATGTTGTTATGAGATCTGATAAAAAAGTGCACGCAAAATTCTTGAATTTTGGTGCGATTGTGGAAGGGGTATCCATTAGAAGTAGTTGGAAGTGGAATAAAAATTATTGGGAATCAAAACTGAAAGGTCAATCAGAAAGGTTAGCTCTAGTTGTAGCAGTCGTAGAAACAAAATAGGAAAATGATTGTTGATGCCCTTTTATAGACTTGAAACATATTTGACACGTGGCTACATCGTATTAGACATGGAGAACAATACATGCAGTATTAGACATGTTACTGTACAGGTGGTATTTGAACCAAACTATGCATCTGGTCTGAGGCCGATACATATTATGCATCTTATTCAAGAATGAAATATATTATGTAGCCAGTTTGAGACTAGGCTATAATATGCACCCGGTTCGAGATCGAAACATAATATGCACCATGTCTGAGACTAGAAAATAATATGAATCAATTCTAAAATTGGGACCTGTCGTGCAACCGACCAAAATCATTATTATGCTTCTGTACGATATCCAAAATAAAGTATGCATTCAGGAAACAACCGGATACATAATATGATCCTTGGTTTTGTGAGAAAGGGTTGTTCCTTAAGGTGATTAGCTGATTAGAGTTGATTAAGCCTAGTCAAGTGGATGCATTTGGTTGTTCAAGTTCAATGAAACAAACTATTCTATATTTTGAATTGAGTTGAGATTGATATTTGAATATAGAACATATTGAGTATCTAACAATTCTCTTTATGCTTCTATAATATTTATTTGATTTGAGATTGAGTTGAGAAAGAAATTGATTTTGAGAATAGAACATATTGAGTCTCTAAAAATTCTCTTTATGCTTCTATGAGATTTATTTAAGTTGAGATTGGGATTTGAGTATAAAACATATTGAGTCTCTAACAATTATCTTTATTCTTCTATAATATTTATTTGAGTTGAGACATAAATTGAGTTTTAGAATAGAATATATTGAGTCTCTAACAATTCTCTTTATTCTTCTATGAGATTGATTTGAGTTAAGATTGGGATTTGAGTATAGAATATATTGAGTCTCTAACAATTATCTTTATGCTTCTATGAGATTGAGTTGAGAAAGTTATTGAGCATTAAGTATAGAACATATTGAGTCTCTAAAAATTCTATTTATGATTCTATGAGATTTGGACAAGTTCTGAGTGAACTTATTGAGTAGATTTGGACAAGTTTTGAGTGAGCTTGTTGAACAAATTTGGACAAGTTCTGAGTGAAATTTTTGAGCAAATTTGAGCAGGTTCTGAGTGAACCTATTGAGAAAATTTGAGAAGTTTCTAAGTGAACCTATTGATAGAGCTTTGGAGGTGACAGAGTATAGAGGAAAAAGTATCAGTGGATAGAGATCCAGTAGCCAGGACAATTGAAGATAGATATTCTGAGTGAGGAGTCTTCAAGTGGAAAGAGATCCACCAGTTAGTGCAGTAGAGAAACAAAGTCTTTTAGAAGATAATTAGCCATAGCAGAAGGGGAAAGAGTTCTCCTGTGGAAGATGTCCATGAAATTGAGATTTAGGGGATCAACATCTCCTTTAGATAGAGGTCCATAAATATTGTAATTTGAAAGGATTCCCAAGATATTGATTGAGAAAGTTTTAGTAAAATATTTTCTCCATGGAGTAGCCCACATTGGGTGAACCACATAAATTTTGGTGTCTCTATTATGTATGGTGTTTTGTGCATTGCTTTGATTACTTTGGTTGATACTGTTATCTATACACTGCATAATATTGAATTGAAAATAAAAATAAAAAATGGTCTTATACTGTTCACCCCCCTCTCAGTATAAGCTTGTGTTCTTTAGTTTACCTCCAAAAAAGGTGAAAGGAGTTGTCGCCTTACTTTTGGGGTGAACACGAAGTTGACCATTCAACACTGCTTTGATATTTTAATGGCTTTTGTCCAAAATCAACTATCTATAGTGCATACACCCTTGGGAGAGGCGAATGGTGGTTTTGCCCCTCAACCAGGGCAAAAACACCATTGATTTTTCAACACTTCATATTTTAATGGCATTTTTCCAAACTTGGGGTAAGCAAAAATTTTACCCCATCCTTGCGATGAACAAAAATTTTAACCCATCCTTGGGACAAACACACCCATATCTAAAACTTACCAATTTTATTAAGTCCATCACAACTTAAGAATTTTGCCGAATGTATTTCCATTTTACCAACATGACGGGTGGGTGTGCTTCTTTAATTTTTGAGGATGTTCATTCCAAAGTGGGGCAAACAAATATTTCACCCCACTTCTAGGGTGAATGTGATTCCTTTTATATCTTGACTTTTTATGACTTCGAGACTTATCCATTTTTGAAACTTGATTCTTTCTTAATTTCTTTTCTCCTTTCACCGTAATGGAGGGTGCATAGAGCTTTCACCCCTCAAATGGGGTAAATCATATTCATCGAAGTTGGTTGTGTCTATTTTATATTACATGCACCTCAGAGTAAGGCAAATGAGACTTTCACCCATTTATTTAGGTGAATGTAATTTTCATCTTCAGCGAACATGACTTTCATTTTATGCACTTAGTCTTTTATTCACCATTTTACAAATTTTTTACAGGTGATTCGAACCAAAGTCTCCAATTCATTTCCCAGCAATTTTCCTTAAAACACCCATTATTTTTTAGCCAAAAGTATGTAGTAAAATAAAGAAGAAAAATAAAAATATGACTGCAACATAATATATCGGTCAAAATACGGTTAATATTAATATATTTTATCGCATTACAATAAAAAATTGATCAAAAATATTGGCATATTGTAAAGTTGCCAACACCTACCGAGTTCAGGATATACCTAACAGTGTTGTAGAGACTCTAAGGGGCATTTAATAGAGTGGGGAAGAAATACGTAAGCTTCTTTGTAAGTCTGTCTCAAACCCTAACCCATTTTAATTTTCATTTTCCTACTTTTAATAGTATAATTAACAGAAGAAAAATTATTTTTCTGTTTAAAGTAGTTATATATTTATTTGCATTTTAGACATTTACATCCATAATATAGATTGCACTTAGAGTAAAATTGCATTCATACATTTACTATAGTTCACATTTTTAGATTTAGATTTATGTTGGTGTATTCATTCAATATTTTGTATGTTGTTTGCATTTGAAATCACAAAAGCATTACTAGCCACATAGTAGAGTTGAAAGCTTCCATTTTTACTTTTCTAAGTTAAAACAAGATCATAATACTTAAGTATACTCCCACTGTTGGAATCACTTGATGATTCATGGTAGAATAACTAGATTAACCCTTTATTGTTGGAATCACTTGATGATTCAGGGTGGATCTTAAGTGGTGTATCCCTAAGTTCTTTTGAGGAGCTTAGTGTTCATGTTTTTGGCTTCTATCTTAGACGAGTGAAATAGGTGTGTTTTCAACATTGAGTGAACACAATAGATAAAACAAGTATTAAATTGAATGGCACACTTTACACATTTCACAAAAAACAATAGTGAGTTGGATTTTATCACCAACCATTATTTGAGAATTGGAAACAATGGGCTTCATCTCCATCTGTCAATATCTGCTCGTAGCAACCATAGTCACCCATGAGAAAAAAATTTAGATTTCATCACAAGGAAGAATCTCATTTGCCATCCAACCTTAGATTTCACCTTGCATAATAGTTTAGGTTAGCACATTTACAACACACAAAATCATATAAAATAAATAAAAAATTTGTTGCAAATCATAGGGTTAATTTGCTTGTTTGATTCTATGTTTTCTCCATTTGAATTTTTTGTCTACACATTTCACACACATGACCACCCTCATCTAGCTCATTAGCTTATGGTTTCAACCTTAATCCAAGCAAATATTTTGATTCAAGTCCCTTTTAGCCAAGACACTTCATCTATGGAGTGTTCTGCATCTTTCCCTACCACTTATGTGGTAAACCTTGTCAGTGTGATATAGATAATTTGTTCTAGTTTTTCTATGGTGATGCATTGTCGTTATACACATCATTAATTCTCAATGAATTTGTCAATCCAGGGCAGTGTACAAGGCTATCTGTAGAAGAAGGGGTGAACAGGGTTATAACTTAGGTCAATCTAGAGCAATAGGTCTTATTGGTGAAACCGATTGTGTGGGGGATTTTGGACATTCCTATCTCTAAATTGCATGAATTAAACCTTAATCTAAGTTGCAAAAATGGAAACTAATCATTAACTACAGAAATGAAGTCCTAATTACAATTGCAGAATGAGACCTAATTATGTTGCAAAAATAATAGTTGCAGAATTAAAAGTCTGATTATAATTGTAGAAAGGAAATCTATTTACTTTTGCAGCAATGGAAACCTACTTATAGCATGGAAATGAAACCCTGTCAAGGCTCTGTAATAGAAGGTTGTCAATATTCTGTGCAGGGGTTGACAACAAAACATAAAATGCAAGAAATTACAAAAAATAGTAAATTCTGGAAATGACAGTCTGCAATAAATTGAAAGCTTTGCTAAAAGTGGAGATTACAACCAAACCATTAATCACAAAACATAAAATAAGCTAAGATTGCAAATATCATTAGTTGTTTACAAAGGAATGAAATGACAAGTTCTACTACTCATTCTGCTGCAACAAAATTAGAATAAAAACCTGTTGTTAGTCCTCCTCCTAGGTCTGGAAGTGGCCAGCCTCCTTGTCCAGAAGAAGGTATGAGTCTCTCTCTCTCTAGATCTTACTCACACTCATTTACAAGAAATATGAAATAGAAATAGTACACTTTATTGATTCAAGAACATGATTACAATAATTTTGTTGAAAACCTGTTACAGAACTGTAACAGTCACTTCTCTAATTATTGCCTATTTTCTCCTATATTTCTCTACTTTCTACTTTCTCTATCTCCTTCCTTCTACCTAGCTCAACCTCAACGAGAGCCATATTTATAGATGTCCTAAGATCTACTAACAACTGAGAAAAAGATCTAATCCTATTATGCTGCAACAATTTCTGGTTTTATCCTAGAAGAAGATCACACTTGATCTTTCCATAAATGGTGGCTTTGGTCGGCAATGGATGGCAAAGTCAGATCTGAGATATTTTCCTTTACCCTTTTCAATCTTTATTTCCCTTTTTCCAGTGTCAGAATTCGGTCAATAAGTCAAAAAGCACATTCTATTTTCATTCCGAAGATAAGTGGCTCATTCCGAAGATACTGCAATTCTCATTCCGAAGATCCGCTCATTTCGAAGATACTGCAATTCTCATTCCGAAGATCCGCTCATTTCGAAGATACTGCAATTCTCATTTCGAAGATCCGCTCATTCCGAAGACACTGTGTTTTCTCATTTCGAAGATATCTGTTCATTTCGAAGAGACTTCGGAATGAACAAATGTGGGCTCCTTAAATGATTTCCTCTGCATTTCTCATGTGGGTTACTTCTCAGGATCAGATTCCAATGGTCTTCATCTCTTTCCACATGTGAATTCCATGCCTTGCCATTCATTGGAAGCTGGCTGGAATTTACATGGGAAAAGCTAGTTTTTGTTGCACAGTAATAGTTTACTTGCATTGTTGCCAGATTTAGGTAAAACAAATGCTTGAGACATATCAAAACATGATTAGTGAAATGTTGCTATCAATCTAAGCATATCTCATTTAGCAAGTCATAACAAAACAACATAAAACTTATGCAAAAAGCTGTAAAAATCAGAATATAGTATTTCAGATACATTCATCATGCAAATAGTTAATACACAGCATATTGAATTAACTTAACTAGCATATTAGATTAAACATAAGAGTTTGTAGGCAATTTTAGTGTTCAAAACATGTTATGATTGAGGCATTTTCAGGCCTCATCATTTTCCCCCAACTTATATTGATGCATGTCCTCATGCATTCTATTGGGCTATGGAATCACATATGTCCATGGTCAAATTCCATGACCTGTAGAACAATTTCTTGCCTATATAATACCCCCATGTTCTCTTGAAGGTTCCTGAGCCATTCTTCAATCTGTTCATTAGGTTGGGCATCTTCTTCAAAGTAGAATGGAGCCGGAGTGATGATGGTTGGAGTCCTAAATCTGAGACCTATCCAATTATGTTGCATGATTTCAATCAAATTGTATTACTCCTTACGCCCTTATTCTGGACCATTCTAAGTTGATGGGGGAGATGGGTTCTCTTTTCTGTAAAGACATGGAGAGTTTAGCCCATCTGTTTCTACAGACTGATAATGCTGGCACAAAATTGTCATTACAAAAGTTTTGGAATCTATTCACATAGTCCCTCAAGTTTTTCAAGTACATTCTCTTCACATCATCCCTGTTCATCATGGTGAAGTGTTGTCTTGTGATAATGGGGTGATTTGGCTGAATTGCTCTAACTAACAATTTAGCTCTTGTTTCAATATCTTTGTTCTGCCTTTTCTCCTGGTCCCAATAAAATTGATTATGCAAGGTGGAAATGAATGCCCCCAATTGAACATCTCCAATGTAGATTTGAGGATGAAATTCTACTTCTTTCGGAATAAAGAAGCTATGTAAAAATAGTTCACACAGGAGATTTTTCTGCTCAATAGGGCTGTCAAAATATGCTTCTAGGAAATATGCAAGGGTGTCCAATTTATATGGAAGACCTGAGCTAATCCACATGACCTTCCATCTGAGGTATTTCTCCTTTAGAATAAGACTGTAAAATCTGGTTGGTCGTCTGAATTGGACTAAAAATTCAGCAATTTGACATAAATCAGACACTTTTTCTTTCAATGCCTGAATCTCTGTTTCCTTGGCCTCTAGTTGTTTTCCTTCCAATTTGAATTTTTTAGTCTTAGTGGCAAGCTTCTCATATCTAATCACCCAACTGGCTATGTCTGCATTGTATTGTTCTAGGGACACAGTATTAGGTGGTCTGACTACAAGTGGAACTCTAGGTAGCAGATCTACCTAAACCCCTTTTTCTGCCACTTCTAGTGGTTGATCATCTATCAATAATTCTACCTGTACCCTCTTTTTTGCTATTTCTATTGGATTGTCATTAGACAGTAATTCCACTTGCACCCCCTTATCTGCTACTTCTACTGATGGTGTAATAGTTTGAAATATAGGGACATCAATAGAAGTACTTACTTGATCTATTTCATGCTGTTGCTTGGACTGTTCTTGTGTTGGTGACTCATCTCCAATGTTTTTTGCTATGCTTTTTGCCAAGTCTGAAGCATCTTCAGAATGAAAGGGTGCTTTTGAATGAGAAGGCACATCTTCAAAATGAAAGGGTGCTTCTTCAGAATGAGCACCTATGTCTACTTCAATAGAGTCATCTACCCTAGATAAATTCACAAGCAATTGAGCCAGATCATCCTCATCAATGGATATAGTTGGCTATTTTTTAGACTATGACAACCTTTCTCTCAATTCTGCCACTTCCTGCTGTAACTTTGCAATTTTTCTTTCCTGCATCTCAATGATGTTTTCTCTCTCTTCAATCCATCTGGTTTGTGTTTTGACAACACTCCTTGCTGCTCTCAACTACTCTATGATGTCTTCCTCCTCTATTTCTACTTTAGAATCTGATGCAGACAAGTCAGCTATAGTAGGTTGCTCAACAACTATCTCTTCCTCTACAACATTTGTCTGCTCTTGTTCAGGAGGCTCTATGAAACTGTCTATAATTGCATCTACCATTTCTGTGGCCTATTGAACTATAGCCACCTCCAAACTATCCTGCCCAACCTCTTCCTCAATTATCTGTTCAGGTAATTCTGGAAAGTTTTTAGGGGCTGGTTGTATTTCTGTGACATCTGGACTGCTTTGTCCACCTTCTTCTTCTATGACCTGTTCTGCCATTTCCCTCAAGTGGAGTCTTGTAGACCTCCTAGTTCCAAATGCAAAATTCTTCTTTTTGCTTTGTTTTTTGGTGACAACAGGGGTTGTGGGGACAGTTTCAGATGCTTCTATTTCTTTTGTTGTTTCTTCCCCTATTGGGCTAGGTGCTTCACTTCCCTATTCTGACAAATCAGTTACAACTTCAAAAAAATGGACCTTCTTCTATTTTTTTTTTCTACTACCAGTTCCAGACCCTCTTTTCTTTTGCTTCTTGGCTCGTGAAGTTGAAGGTTCTGGAGCAAGGTGTTATGTTGCTGCTATTGGGTGTGTTTCTTTTTCTACAATAGCTTCTGCAGTAGTTTCTATTTCATCTTCTGCAATAGCCTCTACAATAGTTGTTTCTTCTTCTGCAATAGCATCAACAACATCTGTTTCTTCCTCCTCATCCTCATCTCCAAAAATTACATCATTTAGGGTAGAGTAAAACCTGTCAAAGCTCCTAGGGTTTCCTCTAAAATGGTGCTGGCAAATTAGTTTGATGAGACCATGGTGGCGAAGGCTCCCTTTTCCTTCCTGATATCTTTTTGCCATGTTTTTCAATTCCTGGTGCAGATACAGGGGAAGATTTACCCTAACGTCTGGTTGTTGCCTACCATGTCTGAGATGGTTTAAAATTTTTATATGATGCCCTGACAATAGTACATACTACCCTTCATAGGTTAAAAATTTAATTACCCATGTGGCCACTTCATCCCAGGGTTCCTGCAGGCTGGCCCTTTTTACCCCCTTGCATGTGTTATTGTGTGTTAAATATTCTGGCTCCTTATCATTTTCTTCCAGAAATTGATTAACTATATTTACCAATGTGTTTTTGCCAGCCCTAGAAATTGAAAGACCTTCTAATGGTAGCTCAGTAATTTGACTCAAAACTTTAGGGGTTACCTCAATGGTCATGTCGTTAACGTGTGCCCGGTTGTTTCTGAATGTGTGGGCGAACATGTCGACCAAATATTTAGAGGACCCATTAAACTTATCCAAAAATGGCATAAGCCCTCCATCTTCAAAAATCTGCAGCACTTCTGGATTTTCCTAGAGGTGGGTGGTATCCGCTGGTTCCATTCTCATTTTTTGCCCCATTTTCCTGTCTTGGTACGTTACAAACTGCTCACTTCTACTGCTATTCCTTTGTTGGATCTCTGGTTTCTAGTGTTTGTAGATTTGTAGGGTTTGGTTCCAAGTTTTCAATTGCCCTATTTTTGTTCTTTGAAATGAACCGTAATCTAAGCACTATACCTCGTAATCATTTTGTGCTAGCAAATATGTCTTTGAAAAGAAGAGTGGCACACATTTCTATTTTTTCTTCGAACACATGTCCATCAATGGTTGCGTAGATGTCCTTGCCGTCAGATCCACCTTACTTGTTTTTAGTTTTTCTATTTTTCCTATGGACTGTCACGTGCATGTTTATTAGCATCAAAACAAATGGTGGCATACTGTTGGTCACGTCTCCCATGATTCTGGTATTTTCCAAATGGGTGCAAAAACAAACCACATCCTGACTGACACGTGTTCATTTATCGTATGCTGTCAAAAGAATTTTTACTTGATCGTATTTCTTTTCTTCCTTGGATGCCACGTGGAGATATTATATTGAATGCTCTTTTCAAAGATTATGATCTATTGCAAAAACAAAACCTCATTCCGAAGATTATGACTTCATTCCAAAGACAAGTCTTCATTTCGAAGATTATGATTTCATTTCGAAGACAAGTCTTCATTTCGAAGATCATGCTTCTTTGCGATGTCAAATCCTCATTTCGAAGATAAATCCTCATTCCAAAGACAAATCCTCTTTTCGAAGATAAATCCTCATTCCGAAGACAAATCCTCTTTTCGAAGATCAGGCTGCATTACGAAGGCAAATCATTCCGAAGACAGAACTTCATTCCGAAGACAATTCCTGCTGCATTCTGAAGACAAATCCTACTTCATTCTGAAGACAAAGCTTCATTTCGAAGATGAAGCTTCATTCCGAAGATGATGCTTCATTATGAAGACAAATCATCATTTCGAAGACAAAGCTTCATTCTAAAGACAAATCGTCATTCCGAAGACAAAGCTTCATTCCGAAGACAAAGTGCAACATTCATTTTGCTGTCATTCCGAAGACAATTTCAATTCGAAGACAATACAACAATTAGTCTAAAGAAGATAGCAGGCACTATTTTTGGCATTCTTGTTCTGAAGATTAGGCAGAAATCAATATTCCCATTCTCAAAACATGTTTTAAGTATGCCAACTCTTATGGATACCTTTTATGCTAATGGTTAATTGTTATATACTATATACCAATCATTTACAATGAAGAAATGTAAGAAATATATACCTGATTAAAACAAGTTAATGCAAGTTTTTGAAAGATGACTACTTCTGTTGATGTTCTGCTGAGATTTTCTGCAATATTTCAAAACAAGTGCAGTTGGTGAATTTGTACAATGATGGTTCAGAAATTTTCAAGGTTATGCATGCCAAAAAACTGGTTTTCATGCATACCAACCCAGTAGTGCCTTAGAAAAGGTTTTCACTGCTGAGTTATTCATTTTTCTCTCTTTTTTTTTTTTTTATTTTTTTACCTCTCCTTTTCTCTCTTTTTTCTTGATTCTTTTTTCTTGATTCTGACTATGCCCATGAAGGAATTCATGATTTCCCTAAAATCATGCCCATGAAGGAATTCATAATCAAAATTTATTCATCTTTTTGTTTTTTGCTTTTCTATTTTTGTACTTTTTCTATTTTTTTTCTTGAAATCCATGATCATGCTTATTGTTTTGAAGTGGAAGAGGAAATTTCTTCCACCTATTGTGTATCCAAACTGTCAAGTTGCTACAAGAATTCTTCTTTAGTCAGAGGTGTATGGTACACCCTGAGGCGATGTCCATTCACTACCAACTTTCTCTGTGACCCATCAATAGGAGATAAATGAGCTACTCCATTGTCAAATACCTCTTCAATTCGGTAAGGTCCAAGCCATCTAGTTCTCAACTTTCTAGGGAAGTCCTCATAGCGAGAATCAAATAGTAAAGCCCAATCTCCTTGTTGAAGTTTCCTCTGCTGAATGTGACTGTCATGCCACAATTTCCTCTGCTCTTGAATTACTTTAGTTTGGTGTAGAGCATCCAACCTAAGTTCATCCAATGCATTCAGCTGTAGAATCCTATCTATTTGTGCCTATGACAATTCAATTCCAATTTCCAATGTTGTGCGTAGTGTTAGTAGCTCAAATTCAATAGGTAAGAGGGGCTTTTTACCAAAGACTAGTTCATAAGGTGTGAATCTAGTAGTGGATTTCCAAGTAGTATTGTAAGCCCACACTACTTCAGGTAATTTATCTAGCCAATTTCTCCTATGAAAAGCTACTATTTTTGTTAAGATTCATTCTAGTTCCCTGTTTGTTACCTCAACCTGGCCATTTGCTTGTGGGTGATAAGGTGATGATTTTCTATGTTTGATTTCATATAATTCTGTAAATGCCTCAATGACTTTAGATGCAAATTGGGGTCCTTGGTCTGTGGTGATAGACCGGGGGGCTCCAAATCTCTAAAAAATCTAAGTATACAAGAAATCAGTGACCTTCTCTTCATGAGCATGTTTGAAAGCACGCACCTCTACCCACTTTGTCAAGTAATTAGTGCATACTAAAATATGCACCTTTCCTTGAGAAGGTGGATCAATAGGTCCTACAAAATCAAGCCCCCACCTCTCAAATGGCTCTAAAACCAATTGAGGCTGCGGTGGCATTTCATTTGTATGAGTGGGTTTCCCCATTATTTGGCATGCATCACAATGCCTGATGTACTTTTTCACATCCTTGTGAAGAGATGGCCAATAATATCCTATCCCTAAGATTTTCCTAATTGTGCTTTTTATAGAGTAGTGTCCACTTGAGGGTTCATCATGACAAGCCCTAAGGATATCATACACCTCATCCTTTCGGATGCACCTACGTAACACATGGTCAGGACTGCACTTAAAAAGTATACCCTTAATCCATTCAAAAGAAGAACTCTGTTTGATCAATTGTTTTTTCTGTTTTGAAGTGAAATGTGGAGGAACTTTCCCTGTGACCAAGTAATTGGCTATATCTACAAACCAAGGTGATTGGACTGATATAGCAAATAATTTTTCATCAGGAAAGGTGTCTTCAACTAATTCCCCTTCATCTATGTTTTGTAATCTGGACAAGAAATCTGCTACAACATTAGCTTTTCTTGGTTTGTTGATTATAGTGATATCAAATTCTTGCAACAACAGTAACCAACGAATAATTCTTGCACTTACCATAGGATTATTCATCAAATACTTAATGGTTGTGTGATCTGTGTGAATAAATATTTGATAACCTGTGATGTAATGCCTGAATTTGTTGATGGCATAAATTACTGCCAAGAATTCTTTCTCGAGTTGTGGTATAATTTTTCTCGGCTCTGTCAAATTCTTGCTAATGTAGTAGATGGCATAGTGTTCACCATTGTCAATTTGTCCCAATGTTGCTCCAATTTTTGTATTGGAGGCATCGGTCTATATGTGAAATGGTAATGTCCAATTAGGTCCTCTTAACATAGGTGGAGTTACTAATTTCTCTTTCAGAGATTCAAATGATTCCTGACACCTTACAGTCTAGGAAAATTTAGAATCTTTAGTCAATAGGGCAAACATGGGATTGGCTATTGTGCTAAAGTTGGGAATAAACCTACGGTAAAAACCAATGTGTCCTAGGAAGCTTTTGACATTAGTCTGAGTTTTAGGAGGAAGAAGATTCTTGATAATTTCCACCTTCTTTGGATCAACCTGGATTCCTTGAGGAGAGATGTGATGACCAAGAACTATTCCTTCCTCCATCATCATAAAACATTTTTCTGGATTCAAGGATAATTGGTATGTTTCACAGTGAGCTAAAACTTTGTCAAGGTTTTCTAATGTAAAGTCAAAATTCTGTCTGCATACTGTGAAATCATCCATGTATATCTCAACACTATTGGTAGTCAGATAAAAAAAAATTGCTAAAACTGCTCGCTGAAATGTTGCTAGGGCATTACACAAACCAAAAGGTAAAACCCTATAGGCAAATGTTCCCCATGGACAAGTAAAGGTTGTTTTCTCTTGATCTTCAGGTGCAACCTGAATTTGATTATATCCACTAAATCCATCAAGAAAACAAAAGTATTTCTTTCCAGAAAGGGTATCTAACACCTGATCTATGAAAGGTAATGGAAAATGGTCTTTGTATGTCACTTTATTCAGCTCTCTATAGTCTACACATACTCTCATTTTTCCATTTTTCCCATTGGCTATTAGAAATTGGGTAAATGAATCCTACCTCCAAAAGTTTTTCAATTTCTTCCTTTACAATATCTCTTAGGGAAGGATTCAGTCTTCTCTGGAGTTGTCTTATTGGTTTGACTTCTTCAGTATAAATTCTGTGGGTGCATATGTCAAGATGAACTCCTAACATATATTTATAGTCCCAAGCAAAAGCATAAACATGCTTATACAAGACAACTATCAATTTTTCTTCCTCTTCCCTAGTAAGCCAGCTGTTAATGTTCAATAATTTGCCTGGCTGGACTTCTATTTGTTTTGTATTTGGAAGGACTGAACTCACTTCTTCATACTTGGTGATTAGGGAGTTAAGATGACACTGTTGAGATGAGAGGAAATAAGAAGTTTCTATTTCATTAATTCCTAATGGGAGCACATCCTGTATGGAATAGTGAGAAGGAAAAATTAGGTGATGGTGCCACCCATGTGGTAGTGAAATAGAGTTTTTCTGTGATAGTACAGATGGTTCACCTTCAAAATTTTGGTTCTCCTCATTCCTTAACAACTGATGGATTTTTACTGCTTCCTCTTCTAACCCTTGTTCATGTAGAACATTTATTAGGATAGTTTCATTTTTTGAGTTTTCTGTTTCATGGAGGTCTTCTATGTGTTCCCTTACTACCAAGGTGGCTAGTGTGGAAATAACCTCCTCCGATTCTTCATATAAATCAGGAAACCATAACTGACCTAAAAAATTGCCGGAAGGTTTTGCAGGAGGATACAGAGAGATCTATTTTAGATCAATACCATTTGAAATAGTCATTTTTCCAGATCTACAGTTTATGAAGGTTGCTACAGTTACAAGCCAAGGTATTCCCAAAATGATGGGATAGCCATGTGTTGAATTTATTGGTTGTAAGACCAAAAAATATGTAGGGAATTCCCAAGAAGAAACTTCTATAGGAACATCTTCAATGATACCTTTAGGTTTTGCAACTGACCTATCAACCATTTCTAAAATTGTAAATGTGGGGCTGAGATGTTTGAGCTGTAATTGTTTCATTATATCCTTGGTCATGACATTTATTGTAGCTCCTAGATCTACTAAGACATTTGATATTGGCACTGAATCTATGGTAACTATGATAACTAGACTTCCTGGGTCACTATAGTTTGGAGGTACTAGTTTTCCAGACAAGAGATCAGCTATCTTTCCTTCAACCTGAACAGTCTTGGGAAATGCTTTCTTTCTTCTTCCTGCTCTTCTAATGCACAAATCTCATATAGTACTTTTAATCACTGGTATATCCTTAATAGCTTGCAATAAGGGCAATGATATAGTTAACTTTTTAAGTTCCTTGACCAGGTATGATTCAGAATTTTCTGTTGTGGTATTGAATCTTTTAGGATATGGAATTATCTTTGATGAAGGTAATTGTTCTACCTGTGGTTCTATTTTTTCTTCTTATTTCTCTATTGTTGGTTCCACTATAACTGGTTCCAAAGGTTCTTGCTCTTCATTTTCCTTGCTTTTATTGGAAATAGGTTTAGGTACAACTTTTATTGAATGAAGTTGGATGTTACTACAGTCAATAACATTTATTTCAGCATTTTCTTTAGCTTCAGCCACATGGACAAGGGATGTCTGTCTCATGCTATTTGGATTAGTGAATGATTGAGCTAGAAGTTGAGGTTTTTTCACCTGTTGTGTTTACTGTGGTTGGTTCTATTTTTCTTGAAAATTTTGATTAGGTGCAAGCAGCAAATGCTGATTTTGACCTTGATTTCTTTGTTGCCTTGGATAAGACTAGTATTGATGACTCCACTGTGGTTGATTTTGCATCTAGTGTGGATTATTTTGATTCCAATTCCAGGATGGGTTGTTTTGATTCCATTATGGGTTATTCTGATTCCACGATGGGTTGTTTTGATTCCATGATGGGTTGTTTTGATTCCATGATGGGTTATTCTGATTCTGATTCCAAGATGAATTACTCCAATTTGTTTGTGGCAATTCTTGGGAATTTGTCCATTAAGGATAATTCCAAGGATGTTGGGGTGGTTCTTATTGTCCCCAAGGCATATTCCAGGGATTATGCCCCCAATTTGTAGGAAAACGAGGGGGATTTTGGTTTTGAGATAAATTCCTCCTTGTTTTTATCCAATATAGTTGAGTTCCTCCGTCTAATTTTCTAACATAGTTTTGAGTTGTGGTAGTAGATGGAATTTATCAATTCAATGCATCTTTGAACAGATACTACAAATGGTTGAGATGGATGTTTTATTCAAAGGACATTCCTGTAAAGCATGTTTATTTCTACATCTTGGGCAATAAATTGCCAAAGGTTCTGTGGTTTTTGCTTTTGTAGACATTTCCCCCAAAGTTGTATTTAATTGCAGTAAAATATCAGTTTTAAAATTTGCAAGTTCCTCACCTAGGTGTTGTAGGTGAGTTGGAGAGGAGAGGGCAATCCTCCAAGGGAGGTCCCAGGGTTCGAATCTCCACCCTACCAAAAAGCTGAATTGGGTACCCAAAATCCAATTGATAATGTTGGTGCGGGCAGGGCTAGGTGCGACTCCTGGGTGACTTTGATGGTATAGAACCCCCTGTTCATGGTCTCTCAGACCAAGGCAGCCCCACAAGGGGTTTTTCACTTAAAAAAAAAAAAATTGTAAGTTCCTCTATTAATTCCTTCACATCAGTGCCATTTGTACTCTTTTTTCTTCTTCCCTACTTATTGTGAGAGTAATTCCTATAGATATCCACAATTTACTCATTACTGAGAGTATTTACATCCCCTTTTCCCATCAAATCCAATATGTCTCTGGATTCATCTTGTAATCCTCTCAAAAATATGGTTTTGCATAACTATGGTTCTACAAGTCCACATCTTCTTTGAACAAAGTAGAACATATCAAGATAGTCTTCTAATGTTTCATCATCTTCCTATTTAATCCTAAATAAATCATATTTTCTATTCCTTACATGGCAATACTCCTGATATTTGTCTAAAAACATAGTTTCCATTTGATCCCAAGTTTGAATGGAATTTGGCTCTAAGCTCATGAACCAGCGTAATGTTGAGTCCTTGAGTGTTGAGGGAAAAACCTTAAGTTTTTTATTGTCATTTACATAGTCATAGGTTTGACACACTACTTTGAATTTAAACAAAAACTGATCAGGATCTTCAGATACAACACCTCGAAAGGTTGGAAGTCCTAAAGGTGAAATAGTTTTCATGGGAGAGTTTTGTTTTGGATTCAAATGGATAGGATATTCAAATGTTCTAGAAGATTGGGGCATATCTTGATCATATCCTTCATTATGGACATAGCCATGTTGGCCATCTCTATCTAGATTACCTCCTTCTGCCATAGTTTCATGTTCCTTAGTTAAACCTATCCAAATTTCTCTTTCAAGAGGTCCAAGACCCTCTGTTGATAATGAGTCTGATGATTCTTCTTTCTCAGAAAGTTCTAATGATGGTGATACTGGTGATTTTTCTTTCTCATAATGTTCTAATGATGATGAGACCGGTGATTTTACTTTCAATATTTTTGGTAATTCAAACATAGGTGATTCACCCCTTAGGCATGAAGATATCCTTAATGGAACAAGCCAGGGATCATTTTGGGTAATTCTACCTTTTTCATCCTTAGACTTACTCATTCATGTTTACTCTTAAATGACATAAATTATAGGTCAATAGTTGTTATTTTAACCAGTTGTTCTATTCAGATTTTATCTTGAATATTCACAGTTTAGTCTAACTAACAGCTATTGGACTGTTGTTACCTTCTAGAAACACAATTCCTTGGCAACGATGCCAAAATTATGTGTTGTCGTTATACACATCATTAATTCTCAATGAATTTTTCAATCCAGGGCAGTGTACAAGGCTATCTGCGGAAGAAGGGGTGAATAGGGTTA
Organism: Wollemia nobilis; assembly: GCA_028583015.1. Classification (NCBI taxonomy): domain Eukaryota; kingdom Viridiplantae; phylum Streptophyta; class Pinopsida; order Araucariales; family Araucariaceae; genus Wollemia; species Wollemia nobilis. Next base: position 371,546 of record JAQPPZ010002931.1, read on the forward strand.
TAACTTAGGTCAATCTAGAGCAACAGGTCTTATTGGTGAAAATGATTATGTGGGGGATTTTGGAAATTCCTATCTCTAAATTGCATGAATTAACCTTAATCTAAGTTACAAAAATGAAAACTAATCATTAAATGCAGAAATGAAGTCCTAATTACAATTGCAGAATGAGACCTAATTATGTTGCAGAATTAACAGTTGCAGAATTAAAAGTCTGATTATAATTGCAGAAAGGAAATCTATTTACTTTTGCAGTAATGGAAACCTACTTATAGCATGGAAATGAAACCACTGTCAAGGCTCATAATGAGAAGGTTGTCAATCTTCTGTGTAGGGGTTGACAACAAAACATAAAATGCAGAAAATTATAGAAAATAGTAAATTTTGGAAATGACAGTCTACAATAAATTGAAAGCTTTGCTGAAAGTGGAGATTACAACCAAACCATTAATCACAAAACATAAAATAAGCTAAGATTGCAAATATCATTATTTTTTTACAAAGGAATGGAATGACAAGTTCTACTACTCATTCTGCTATGGCAAAATTAGAATAAAAACCTGATGTTAGTCCTCCTCCTAGGTTTGGAATTGGCCAGCCTCCTTGTCCAAAAGAAGGTATGAGTCTCTCTCTCTATAGATCTTACTCACACTCATTTACAAGCAATATGAAATAGAAATAGTACACTTTATTGATTCAAGAACATGATTACAATAATTCTGTTGAAAACCTGTTACAGAACTATAACAGTCACTTCTCTAATTATTGCCTATTTTCTCCTATATTTCTCTACTTTCTGCTTTCTCTATCTCCTTCCTTCTACCTAGCTCAACCTCAATGGGAGCCATATTTATAGATGTCCTAAGATCTACTGACAACTGAGAAAAAGATCTAATCCTATTATGCTGCAACAATTTCTGGTTTTATCCTAGAAGAAGATCACACTTGATCTTTCCATAAATGGTGGCTTTGGTTAGCAATGCATGAAAAAGTTAGATCTGAGATATTTTCCTTTACCCTTTTCAATCTTTATTTCCCTTTTTCCAGTGTCAAAATTTGGTCAATAAGTCAAAAAGCACATTCTATTTTCATTTCGAAGATAAGTGGCTCATTCCGAAGATACTACAATTCTCATTCTAAAGATCCGCTCATTCTGAAGATACTGCAATTCTCATTTCGAAGATCCGCTCATTCCGAAGATACTGCAATTCTCATTTCGAATATCTGCTCATTTCGAAGACACTATGTTTTCTCATTTCGAAGATATCTGTTCATTCCGAAGAGACTTCGAAATGAACAAATGTGTGCTCCTTAAATGTTTTCCTCTGCATTTCTCAGGTGGGTTATCTCTCAGGATCAGATTCCAATGATCTTCATCTCTTTCCATATGTGAATTCCATGTCTTTCCATTCATTGGCAGATGGCTAGAATTTACATGGGAAAAGCCAGTTTTTGCTGTACAGTAACAGTTTACTTGCACTATTGCTAGATTTAGGTAAAACAAATGCTTGAGACATATCAAAACATGATTAGTGAAATGCTGCTATCAATCTAAGCATATCTCATTTAGCAAGTCATAACAAAACAACATAAAACTTATGCAAAAAGCTGTAAAAATCAGAATATAGTATTTCAGATACATTCATGAAGCAAATAGTTAATACACAACATATTGAATTAACTTAACTAGCATATTAGATTAAACATAAGAGTTTGTAGGAAATTTTAGTGTTCAAAACATGTTATGATTGAGGTATTTTTAGGCCTCATCATATGGGTCCATCATACATTGTGTATACCTCAGACATTTATGTATTACATAGAGCCACCAACACCCCCATCCAAAAAATTGAGCCATCATCTTCCATCAATCATAACATCACCTACATAGACATGGCTAAAATGAAATATTTTTGAAGATCTTCTCACTATGTTCTAGAAAAAATCCATAGCCCCCCTAGACATGAAACTATTTCTCAATAGGAAATTACCTACTCACAGCCTTCCAATTTCACCTAGGTGTATACTAACCCTCTTTTTGAGGTATCATTTGTACCTTCCAAAAATTTGTCCATTCCACAACAATCATGTGTCCAAAGCACTTCCATTCCATCTTCATATACCACCACTTATGGAAATCCACTATGTGAAGCACATATTAATGTTTCTTTGCAAATGCTAGCTTCCACTGCATCCACCACCCCCAATTCAGTTGTAATCCCTATTGTAACTTATCCTCCACCCACTTCATCCATTCCCACCACATCCAAACCATTTGCCTTAGAGATATTCATACATAAAGCATAGCAAAATCTCCACAAATTGCTTATGGCTCAACAAGGTACTTAGTCTTATTCCCAATAGTAATTCTAGGTGGCAGATATTAAGTCTCAACTTTTTTTTATCCAACCTATTTTCTTCACAAAAAATTCATCATGGGTATTGCAATATTTTGTGGTTTACATTCCCACACCTCCATCAATCTATATCCATTCCATTCCCATGAGTCAACCTATTCATAGTCCTCAAACTTCATCTCCATTTCATCATCCACAATCGTTCCATCATCAATTTCAACATCACCAAATTCAATCAACTCCATCAAATCATCAACATCTCATCACACCTCAGAAGTTCACCACTTCATCTCCATACAATCATCAAGTAATTTAGGGATTCCATATACCTAGGGAAGACCCTATAATTAAAGCAATGCAACAACAGATTAATATATTGATGTAACATACTCTTGGTATGATGAACCCAAAGTCAACCAATTCACTTTTTGATACCATCATTGCCATATCTGATAGATTTTATAGTACCAAAATTTAAAAAATCAAAGGGACTGAGCACCCTAGAGAGCATATTAGCACATTCATTCACTCATGTTTTAGAATCTAAAATCAATATACCCTAATGCTCAGAACCTTTTCTCAGACATTAGTGGAGATACCGTAGAGTGGTATAACCGTCTACCTCATCATAGTATTTATACTTTTGAAAAAGTTGGTGAACAAATTCCTTGAGATATTTTCCATCAATGTTTGAAATAAAATTTCACTGACTAACTTATATAATCTTAAGCAATATGAATATGAGTTAGTATATTATTTTGGCAACCACTAGAGGGTTGTTATCACAAAACTACCATTCTACCTACCAATGGAAGATCTAAATCAATTGTTCACCAAGATTTATATATGACCCATATCTTGGCTATTACAATTACAATAGTATAGATCATTTGAAGCTCTTACCCAGGCTAGCATAATTGAGGAAATAAAAATCCAATAAGGTGTGCTAAAGACAAAAAATAAAGAATGGCAGAACAAGGGCCAATCCAAGCCAAATAAGGCTAATCAAGCAAATCAAGTAAATCAAGTGGTGATGAGCCATCTAGTAATGGATCAATGGGAACAACCAATACAACAACAACCACAAAAAAATTCATATCAAGGAATTCCCCCACAATCACAAGTTCAAAACACAGTGCCAATTATGAAAAATCACCAACATCAACAATATGTTTGAACAAACCGTCATTACACCCCCTTATTTGAGTCATATACCTCCTATATACCTCCATTTTTATAGGTTGTATGACACCAATTAGATTACCTTACCTGAGGTCAAACTAGATGATACCACTAAACGTAGCAAATTTATCTTTATCATCAATAAAATAGGTATGATATAAATGGCTACTACACATTTAAAGATATGGTGCAAGACCTAATTGAATTAGGGCCATCAATATTGATAGTCCTTTAGCTCAACAAAACCAAAACCTTGGCATCTATCAAACACCACTTCTCCATCACAAGGAAGTGCAACTAACAACAATAGGGTCAAATTATAAATACTCTTCCTAATTAAGTTAATCATGTTTAACAAAATAAATGTTTTATGGGTGCTATTCATATTGTCACATGATGTCAATAATTCATAAATCAATAAAATGTATAACAACAAACTATTCAATCTCCCATAGAACCACAATAAAGTGCATCTCCTCAACCTACCACCTCATCATCACCCATATAGTTCTTCATTAATTCTTCCCAACTCATTAATATCCCAAGTCATCCAACTCCACCCATTCATCCTTCCAACCATCCATCAAGACCAATCATCTCTCTGAGTAGCCTATTAACCACTAGACTTGAAATAGCTTCAACTAAAATGTCTATTTATGAGCTTATTCAACAATATCCCCCACATCATGAGGCATTAATCGAGATTCTACAATCCATTGAAATCTAATCTTAGTATGCTAATACCTTTAGCAATTTTATGAGGAGCATGCGAATATGTGTGGAACCCACTATTACATTCTATGATTCTGAAATCAAACCAATATCATTAGGATCTATGGACCCTCCATTCTATATCATGGATCAAATTGATAGGAAGCCATTCAAACAAGTTTTTATTGATATCAACTCCTCCATCAATATCATCACCACATCCACTCTTCAACATATTAATCTCCTACCATATCACATCACTAAATCCACCTTTACCATGAAAGCATTTAATGATGCTCTCTATTCCATAGTTGGCACTATAGTTTTACCCATCGAAGTGGGGGTAAAAATATTGCACACCATGTTTCACATATTGGAAGGGTCCATGGCATACAATGTACTCCTTGTACATATTTGTATTAGGAAAATGATATGTGTCCCTTATATAATTCATAAATGCTTAAAATATGTACATGAGATATAGATTTATTGCATACCAATGGATGTCAAATTGTTTAAGTATTACAATTTTATTTCAAATCCCTATGAATCCATGCTTCCATCCATCCACATTTTATTAACATCAACCACATCATCCACCACACCATACACTTCTTCATCCAAATTTTCTATTCCTAAGGAACTCTCCCTCAATGCTCCACCTCAAAATTCCACTTTTATGCCCCCATCTTCATCACCATTGACTACATGTACATGTGGTCAAGCTCAATCCACATCAATCCCATCATCATCATCAACATCCTCCATAAAAATTCCTTCCACATCATTACCTATTCATCAAATATCTTAGTAAAATCCACCTCCATCCACATCAACCGATGTCTCACAAGTCAAGTTAACTGATTGTGATATGCCATTCTAGTCCATACCTCTCCCATTATTGAAGCTCCTAGCCAATTTTGAGTCTTCCACATCCACTTCCATATCCACTTCTACATCATTCAAAGTTGCAGTACACCTCACTAATCCTGGTATTGGTATATATGTGGTCCAAGACATCACCATCACATCACTTAATATCTAAATTGCTAGGTATTATGGTCACCCATGGGACCCACCCTTATCTATAGGAGTGATGTAATGAAGAACACAAGCTTATACTGAGAGATGAAGGTGACCATAATACCACTTTTTACTTTTTTTTCCCAAACAATATTATGTAATATATCTGGTAATATCAACAACAATAATCAAAGCAATGTAAAAATCACCACACGCAATAGAGACACCCATTTAACGTGGTTTAACCAATGTGGGATACTCCGTGGAGAAAATATTTCATTAAAATTTTCTCTCCAAAAATTATGGACCTATTTTTATGGAGACACCAATCCCCTAATAAATTTTATGGATACCTATCCAAAGGAGACACCAGTCCCCTTAGCTAGTTCATGGATCCCTATCTATAGGAGAACTTCTTTTCCTCTCCTCTAGCTGGTGATCCTTTAGAATACTACTACCGCCATTGCACTGGCTTGTGTATCTCTCTCCACTGAAGACCTCTATCCTCACTCATAAGACCATTGTCCTCACTACCCAGGTTAATGGATCACTATCCATTAGAGACTACTATTATCTGACTTGTCATATCCAAAGCTTACTCTCAACTCTACTCAATATCTATCTCAAATCTACACTAAACACTATCCTTTGGTCTAGCACAAATCTTCTCACAAGTCTGTCTCTGGTCTGGTACAAATCTACCCTCAAATTTGCACCAAAATTTGTCCTTAAATTTATCCTCAAATCTATCCTTAAGACTTAACATAAATCTTGATCTAATCACAAATCAACTCTGCTAGATCTATCCCAATATTTAACTCAAAGCTTGAACAAATAAATCAATCAACTCTAATCTCAAGTCTTCTCAAAGAATTACCTCAAAGTTGCCCACAAGTCCTCTCAAGAACTTTCTCAATCTTCTCTTAAGTCTTCACTAAGACTTACCTCAAATCTGCTTAACAAGTCCTCTCTAGAACTTGTCTAGTCTTCTCAACAAGTATTCACCAAGACTTACCTCAAATTTACTTGTGAGATTCCACAAAAGCTCACACAAATATATCTTTAAGCTTTCACAAAAGCTTACTCAAATTTGTCCTTAAGTCCCCTCTAGGACTTACTCAAATATGCCAACAAAATTTCACAAAATCTTGCTAAACTCTGTTCTTAAGTCCTCTCTAGGACTTACTCAAATATGTCAACTAGATTTCACAAAATTTTATTCAAATCAATTGCAAAACTTGTATACAAAACTCAACTTAATCTCTTTCATAAAACATTTTCAATCACAAAAACAAGTTTCACTCATAATAATGTTTAATCACAGAAACATATAGAGAATGGTTAGAGACTCAGTATGTTTCACAAGCACTCAATAACTTTCAAACTCTATTTCAAATCAATCTAGAATAAAGAACAATTTGTTCCATAGAACTTTAACTATCACTCCAATACTTTCAATCAATAATGCTCAACCAATTTTACTCTACCATTCACTCAATGAAACACAACTTGCTTACAAACCCTAACCAAGTATTTCATAATACTTCCAAAAACTCACACTATGGAACTCAAAATTTGAATCAAGATGATTCTAAATTTACATAATAATGATACTCATGTTCTTTCACAAATCCTACTTAAAGATAATTTTTAGCTTCATATAACAATGATACTCATGATCTTTCAACAAACACAACTCATGCACATGAAAACTCACTCAATATTTCCAACAATACTCAACAATCCTTTTCACTCCAACTTTGCATTTCACAACATTCAATCCAACAATATTTCACTCATAAGGAATATGTGCCCATACCTTTTGTTTTTATGGAGATATATCTTCAAAACCTATCTCAATCACAATCAACTTATACACCTTGGCCCACATGCAAAATTGACAGCGCATGCCTTGGATGTGCTTTGAACCCATGACCTCACTACTGCCACTACGCTCTAGCCAAAGCTAGGTAACCATTGGGCCACACACCCACACAAGCACTAACATGTGATCACTCCTTGTTATCTCCGTAATTTTTGGTGAACAAAAACAAAACACTTTGCCCTCTAAAAATGACTATGCAGGAATTGAAACCCCAACCTCTAGCCTGCGAATGTGCTAGCTTTGCCTTGGTCACCAACTGCACTAACTAGTGTTATAGATATGTTAAGGTTGCACCACATGCATTTAACCGGTTGCTTACCCTCCAAAGATTTTAAAAGTGTAAAGGTCTCTTCTTCCTCACAACAAAGAAACACACAATATCTTGCAAAGAATTTGGAATTCGAATAAATGCATGGATGAGTTAATTAAAAAATTAACTCCCCTTTTATATATGTTTTGCCTTATGCGCTCGATGTCGGCTTTAATTCGAATTTAAAAATTTGAATTAATAAATTAATTTATAACCTTTAACTTTGGCACCCAAATTTATTTAAATTAAAATTTTAACCTTTAGGTTAAAATATTTTAATTTTATAAATTAAATTAAATATTTTGCAAACTACTCAATGGGTCTTTCAAGGAATAAATTATTTTTAATTACTCCTTGGACCCTTTCTATTCACCTCAACCTATAACCTAGAATATTATAATATTATTATTACCTTTTAAACTTGCTTTGCCTTCTTTGGGATTTCCTTTTAAACTTGCTTCTCCTTCCTTGGGTCTTCAACCTTTTATGTATCTTTAGGCATATAATAATTAGAATAAATATTATACCCTATTCCTTTAAACCTCTTCCTTGCCTTTTGAAAAAATCACTTGATGACATTAATGATGACAAAACTAAAACAACAAAATAACAAACTCTTGACAACTCTTGACATCAATGACAACAAATCTTGCTTAAATCTCCAACATGTAAAACATGGGTTCAATTCCCAATAACATAAATTTTATTTATGAGGGGATTGATTCATCATCCAATCCATCTTCCCAAGATGAAACCAAGCAATCAACACCTACCAACATACAACACATGATAGGTTTTCCATATTGATATTTTCTTCGAGTCAATTGGTAAGGTTATGGCCTAGGACGACATGAATAGGGAATGCATGAAATCATTGATACCTCATATCGAGGAGTGCATGACCATTCAGGTTTAGGCTATCATTCTCATTTTTCCACCTCTTCTTTTGAACAAGATTTTCAAAATCTTCATTTGAGTTCATAAGAAGAAAATCATCCTCCCGATGAATTTGAAAATGAAATCTATGAAGAATATGACATTATGTCAATAGCTTCTGATGAATCTAATTAGTAATTGATACCCATCATTCTATTCACTAAACAAGATGATTTTTACCTCAAAATATTTTCCATCCATTAGCCCATCTTTCGCTTGCTTCTTCCACAAGAGCGAGTTGAACCAATCGGTGAACCACCACCATTTCATTAATCCACCTCATCAGAAATTTTTATTGTAATATATGTAAAAAAATAATAAAAAAATACAAAAATTAAAAAAAAAATATTGCATTGCATGTACATGGTTTTTTTCCTATTGCATTTAATTTGTGTTGCTTGCTATTGTTTAGGTTCCTTGAGCCCTTGCATCGATTCTAGAAGATAGGATCCATCCATCCTCCACTTTGCCAACCACCAATTTTCCCCTTAATTCAACATGAATCTTGTTGACTTATTCACCCCACTCCGTAATCCATACGATTTGGCAAAGCCAATTCCAATTTACATGAGCCTTATTGGTATGGATCGGATTTTGTCTTTGCCATACTTTTTTAAATTTGTCCTTTTTGAGGAATTATTAAGGGCTTCAACCAATTACATTCCTTGATCACCTCCACCTTCACCTTCACCTTCACCTTTAGATCCTAAGAATTTCTAGGTAGACATAGAAGAGGTTGAGTCAAAAGAGTTTGATAATTTCATAGATGAAATTCATCTAATTCTAGATGAAATTCATCTAATTCTAACACCCAATCAACTTGAGGAAGGTTCTCACATGTCCATTGAAGATACCATCGATGTGAACCTTAGTTTAGATGCAGATAATCCCCAAATCATCAAAATTAGTAAAATTTTATTTGTAGATGAACAAGAGCAATTAATTACTCTCCTCAAGAAGATGAAGGGTATTTTTTGCATGGTATTATAAATACATTCCTGGTCTTGACCTTAACTTGGTTGTCCACAATCTCACCTTACATTATGATGCTAATCTGGTCAAACAAAAATTGAGAAAGATGTAACCTATATTTGCCCTCATCATAAAAGAAGAGATTTAAAAGCTTTAGATGTGGATTTCATTATCCACATTGATTATCCTAAATGGCTTTCAAACATGGTATCCATTTATAAGCCTAACAGGGTGATACACATTTGCACTGATTTTTGAGACCTTAACAAAGCATATCCAAAGGATGAATTTTCTCTACCAAACATCGATACTCTTGTCAACAGTTGCATTGGCCATGAAATTCTTTCTTTAATGGATGGCTTTTCAATATACAACCAAATTCGAATCAATCCTGATGACCAACACAAAATATCATTCACTACATCTTGGGGGATGTTTTGTTACAAGGTGATGCCATTTGACCTCAAAAACATAGGTGCCACTTTTCAACATGACATGACATACATCTTCCACAATTACATGCATAAGATCATCAAATATTATGTGGATGATCTCTTAGAAAAATTCAAAACTCAATAAGAGCACATTGGTGTCTTGGAAAAACTCTTTGATCTACTTCTAGAGAATAATGTAAGGTTGAACCCCAAAAAATGTATCTTTGGTGTTACCTCTGGATAACTACTAGGATTCATTATCTCTAAAAGAGGCATTGAGGTAGACCCAAAAAAATGTAAGGTCATCATGAAGATGTCTCCCCCAACAAACTTGAAGGAATTACATAGTTTACAAGGAAAGATTCAATCGATCCATCATTTCATTGCATAAATTTCTGACAAATGCAGACCCTTCAATCACTTGCTATAAAAGGGGGTGATATTTTCATGGATAGATGAATACCAAAAGGATTTTGATTACATCAAGCAATACTTAGATTCTCCACTAGTCTTAAAACCTCCTTGTTCGAGGGTCCCCTTCCATAATTATGTTTCAAAAATGAACTTTTCATTAGGGACAATGCTCGCACAAAGAATGAAAAAAATCGAGACCAAGTTGTCTATTACATTAGTCAAACATTTGTAACGCTTACATGGAAACATTATGCTTAGAAGTGGTTTTTATTACTAAAAAAATTAGATATTACATGCTTAGTCACACCACATATGTCATAGCTCACAAAAATCCTCTATGTTATATGTTGTCTTGCACTTACAATAATATCCACACCATAAAATGGATAATGCTTCTCACTAAATTTGATCTCGAGTTCATCAACCAAAAATCCATTAAAGATCAGGTCATAGCCAATCAACTTGTGGAAGCTCCACTACCTAGTGATAAACCCTTGAATATTGAGCTCCCAGATGATTCAATATTCGCTATCACTAAACTAGAAGATGTCATTTCAAAGGAAGATGTCAATATCACACTATTTTTTGATAAGTGTGAAAAATGCCAAGGTGTTGGAGTCATTTTTCATACACCACAGGGGGTGCTTATTCCCCTATATTTCAAACTCGACTTCTAATGCACAAAAAACAATACAAATTATGAAGCCTTAATCTTAGGTATTCAAGAAGCCATAGCTATGTGAATAAAGCATATCAAGATATTTGGTGATTGTCAACTTGTTAGATAAATCAATGGAGAATCCTAATGCAAGGAATCTTCCATAAATTTAAAACATAAAGTAGCAATGTCATTGTTCTCTAAGTTTTATTGGTATGAAATATATAGTTTGCCATGTTCAAATAATATATTTGCAAATGTGATGGCCTCTCTTGGATCATTGATTCCAAAGAACTCCGTAGGAGAGGTACAACCACTCATTGTTACAATGATCTCTAAATTTGTAATTGTATGTGTTAAATCTAAGGATACAAATTATGTTTGCTTTATCAATTTGAAGCCATATGAGCCTTGGTTAAAGCAAATAATAGCCTTCCTCAAGTTTGGAACGCTCCCATCAGATGTGTCATGGACTTCTAAACACACTTTCAAGAAAAAGGCAACTTGTTTTACTCTCTTGGGGGAGGTGTTGTATAAACATGGTTATGATAGAATCCTCCTTTGTTATCTCAAGCCTACATAGGAATAAAGAGCTATAGATAAAGCTCATGATGGTACTTGTGGTAGTCATTTGAGTGGAATGGCCATTGCAAAACATATTTTATGCATGGGTTACTATTGGCCCACCATGGAGCGTAACTGTTGCACTTATGTCAAGCATTATCAACAATGTCAATAACATGCTAATTTAACTCATGTGCCATCATAATAATTACAACCTATTAAAAGCCTTTAGCCCTTTTCACAATGGGGTCTTGATTTGATTGGCAAAATCTCATCTCCTTCCTCAGGATAACATACATTCAAATCTTAATGCTTATCCCTTGTGGTACTTTCAGCAGTGTAAAAGGTTTAAAATGATTATGGCATGGTAGTTATAGGGAGAAACTACATGAATATCTGTATGGAATATTTTAAAATGGACATCGTAGAATACTGTGGTGGCCATATATGTATATATACATGGCTAATACACAAACACAATATTGCATTTCACACATTTCATTTTACACATTGCATTGCACACATTACATTGCACACATTGCATTGCACACATTACATTGCACACATTGCATTTCACACATTACATTTTACATTTTGTATTCCACACATTGCATTGCACACATTTCACTTCCCAAAGCGTATTTCATACTGCAAGGTACTTGAAATATATAGTTAGTATGCAACATGAAAATGAGCAATAGAATCAATTTTTTGTAAATAATCATAGTTGAATTGATGGTGATAACCAATCAATAAATGAATTTGATGTCTTCGATGATGCCTTACAAACATTCATTGCATGCATATTAATATGTCTAAGTGTATAAAGTGAAAGGACATGATGGTCCTTGATGAATATAATAAAGGTTAATGTAATTTATTAAGTTAGGAGTTAGGATCCTAACATATCATCCTCCTTAAAATGAGCTTCATTCTCAAAGCTATAATTGAGGAAATTGTTGTTGGATATGATGCAATATCTCCCATGTGGCATCTTCTGAAGGTAGACCTTTCCATTGAATCAATACTTTAGTGATGGTACGATTGTGGAGGTGGTGAATGTGATGATCTAGGATAGCTTCTGGTTCAACCATGAGTGCCTCATCTTTGGTAAACTCGAGAAGTTGAGTTTGAATAGTGATGTGGGTGCCTATTACTGGTTTAAGGCAAGAAATATGGAACACATGATGAATTTTGGAGGACTCTGGTAACTTAAGCTTATACGCAACTGGTCCAATACGTTGTATAACTTTATAAGGTCCATAAAATTTTGGGGCTAACTTTTGAGAACCTTTGATTTTTAGAGAAGTTTGGTGATATGGTTGAAGGCAAAGGAATGTCATATCCCCTTCTTGGAAATCATGCTCAACTCAATTTTGGTCTGCTTGTTGTTTCATACATTTTTGGGCGGTGTGTAGATTTTCTTTAAGAGTACAAATAATGGTATCTCAAGTAAAAATTTACATCTCTACTACTGGTACCTTTGTACTTCCTAGAATATAAGAGGTAAGGGATGGGGGTGTTTGGCCATATAGTACTTCATATAGGGTTATTTTAATGGTTGTATGATATGTGGTGTTATACCACCATTCGACTAGTGGAACCCATTTAACTCGATGAAGGGGTTGAGTGGAAATAAAACAGAGGTAAGTTTCCAAACATTTATTAACAACTTCAGTTTGAATGTCTATTTGTGGGTGGTAACTGGAGCTCATCCGAATTTGAGTTCCTGGGAGTTTAAACAATTCTTTCAAAAAATTACTAGTGAAAGTGGGATCACGATCACTAACTATAGTAGAAGGTATGCCATGTAATTTAAAGATATTATCAAGGAAAATTTGAGTAATAGTACTAGCTGTATAAGGGTGGGTTACTGGGAAAAAATGGGCGTATTTAGATAAATGATCTACCACAAATAGGATGGTTTTTTTTCTTACATATTTTGGAAGGCCTTTAATGAAATCCATTGAAATATTAGCCCATGTTGTTGTTGGTATGGGAAGAGGTTGAAGAAGACCCGATGTAGCCACTATTTTACCCTTATTTCTTTGGCATATCTCACTTTCATTTTTAAAATTCTTGATATCATTTTTCATCCCTACCCAATAAAAATATGTAGTCACTCTTTTATAAGTTTTTAAGAATTCAGAGTGTCCTACAATGGATGTGGTGTGTACCTCATGGATAATATTTGTACAATAGGATGTAGGAGAAAGGAAAATACATTCTTTATACTATAATATGTTATCTCTCCAATAATAGTGAGGTTTGCTCATGGGATTTTTTTTGAGTTGTGTAATTATGGTGTGTGTGGTAAGATACTTAAACCACTCTTCATTGACTTGGTCTATCCATTTAGGAATAGGACAGGAAATATCATATAATTGAGAAATTTCTTCAAACTTTCTTGAAAGTGCATCTGCAACCATGTTCTATTTTCATTTTTATTTATGATTTCATAATCATAACCAAGTATTTTTGTAACCCACTTTTGTTATTTTGGCATGGTTATATGTTGCTCCAATAAGTACTTCAGACTATGGTGGTCGGTGCAAATAATGAAATGTTTGCCAATAATATAAGGTCTCCAATGTTGGACAACATGAGCAATGACTAACCTTTATTTTTTATATGTTGAACATGTTAAATTATTTTTGAGAATGCTTTGCTAGTGAAGGCTAAAGGGTTTTCATTTTGTATGAGTATGACTCTTATTCCTAATCTTGAAGCATCACTTTCAATAATAAATGGTTTGGAAAAATTTGGCATGGCTAAGCGAGGGTGGTACACATGAAATTTTTTAAGGTAATGAAGGCTTCATTAGCTTTTGGAGACCATAAAAAATAATTCTTCTTAAGTAGTGTTGTTAAGGGGGGCAATATTTTGCCATAATCCTTAAAAAACTTATGATAATAGCCTGTTAGTCCTAATAACCCATGCAAACATTTCAATGTCTTTGTAATAAGCAAATTTTCTACATCTTCAATCTTACGAGGGTCTACTTTAACTCCTTCCTTGGAGATAATATGTCCAAGGTATTCAATTTTTTGTTTTCCAAAGGAGCATTTTGATCTCTTGGCATATAATTGATTGTCCTTCAAGGTCTTTACTGCTTGATCTATATGGGTTAATTGATCTTCTCATGTTTTACTGTAAATCAAAATATCATCACAGAAAACTAAAATAAACTTTCAAAGGAAAGGGTGAAATACCTTCTTCATAAGACTTTGAAATGTAGAAGGAACATTGGTAAGACCGAATGGCATCAACAAAAATTCATAATGCCCTTCATGAGTACAAAATACTATTTTGGGTATATCACTTTCTTTAACTTGAATTTTGTGGTAGCTTGATCGTAAATCAAGTTTGGAAAAATATGCAGCCCCATGAAGTTCATATAGTAATTCATTGATAACTAGAATATAAAATTTATCCTTGATAGTTATTTTGTTGAGGATGCAAAATTCAACACATAAGTGCCAAGATCCATCCTTATTCCTCACTAATATGATAGGAGAAGAGTAAGGACTTACACTAGGTCTAATGACTCCGGCCCTGAGTAGGTCTTGTACTAATTTTTCTATTTTCATATTTTGTAGATATGGGTATTGGTAAGGTCTAATATTAGGGGGTTGGTGCCCCAAAAGTAGTTGAATGGCATGGTTATGGCTTCATTGAGGAGGCAATCCTTTTGGTTCATTGAATATTTTATCATGGCATTCTAGGATTTTTTGTAGTTCAAGTGCCATTGGTTGTTCTTCATCAATGGTTTGCATGGAAAAATAGTTGTGCAAACATACCTTTACCTTCTTTGTGAATAATTTTTTCCATTATGTGGAAACTTTTGATTTATTAAGGACCTGATTTTAACCCTTTTATTATGTACGTTTGATATTTTATGTGAATTTCATCCATAATCCTTCAAAGTCCCATTGAATTGTGTCGAGTGTCCATAGTCATTGCACTCCTAAAATGATGTCACATCCTCCTAATGGTAGTACATACATATCCTCTTTCATGTTATAATCTCCCATAGTGAGTTTAATATTTTGGCACTTTCCTTTACACGTAATTTTTCCCCCATTTCTAATCATGACTTTGAAGTTATTGCAAGGATATATAAAACAATTAGCTTGTTTGGCCAACCTAGGGTCGATAGAATTGTGTGTGCTATCATATTCTAAGAGCAAAATAGAGTTTTATTTCTTAAAGTACCCCTTAAATTTCATAGTTTGTGGAGTTGAACATCCTGCAAGGGCATTAAAGGAAATTTCTATTTTATCCTCGTTATTATCTTCTTGAATATCTATTATTACTTCGACTTCGATGTCATCCTCTTCTTTTGGAGTGCAATATCCAATTGTATCCAAAATATATAACTTTGGTGAAATGCATTTGTGATTATGAGTGAATTTTTTGTTATAATGGAAATAAAGGCCCTTATATCATCTTTCTTTCATTTCCTCTGGGCTAATTGTTGGATATTTTGAGTCCCTAAGTCAAATTTGTCATTGATGTCACCATTGATGCCACCAAATGAAGTCATAATTAATACCCAGATTTCAGCATAAAACAAAGGCAACAAATATGGGCAGTTGATATTCAGCAAGAAGGCAGAAGTTCGAATGAAACAGTGCAAAAGATAAAAGTTGAAAAGGAGTGATAATATTTATTTTATAAATTATTTAAATTTAGGATGAATTTATATTTTATAAATAAATATTAATGGTTAGAAGTGTCATAGTGAAAACCCAAATAAAATAATTGTAATTTTAATTTATGTTAATAATTGTAGTGGGTTTATAAAGTCTAAAAATAATAAACCCAAAGGGTTGGGTTAAAGGTTTAAAGACCAAATTTTATGTTAATAAATCCAAAGGTTGGATTTAGAAATTTAATCAAGGCAACGTTTATTTCCAAGGGAAGCACCAACGTCAAAACAAAGCAAAGGATAGTGTCGATGTCATCCAAAAAAAGGGAAGCACCGATGTGTTTAAAATAATAGGAATGCATATTAATACCATGCCAAAGGTTGTTTCAAAATTACCCTTGATCGATTTAAAATAAAGCACATCAAATTTAATGTAGAGCTCGTGATAGTATTTTGCATATTTCGTGGGTTGACTTGATGACAAAAAGGACAAAGGCAAGCACTTTGGTGTGTTGAATGCCAACAAGGCACCTTGGCCTAGTGGCAAGTGGGCAGTAGCTTACGTTTTGGTGTGCACGGTGGTTTGAGTTTGAATCTCATGGAAGCCTTTGGTGGACATGTTGAAGGTGCCAAGGAATAGGTGCAAAAATTTTATTTTGCAAGGCTTGGAAGGAGTATTGAAGCACGTAGTGCTTCCTCCTTTCCCAATGAGCTTGTAAGCTCGTGTGGTGTTGGTGCCATGGGCAAAGACTTGTGTGGACTGCATTGAGAGTTTGAAACTCTCCAAAGGTAAAAGGTACATTTTGTTATTTTATTTTTATTAATGCCTAAGTTGGAGGTATAAGAAATTTAGTGGTTAAATTCTTTGCATTGTGATTAAGGGTGGTTGTTGAGAAATATTGTTAGGAGGTATAAGGAGAATTCTGGTTTTGTTTTCAAGTCTTAAATTTTGCTATTGTGAAATATTGGAAGGTTAAGACTTTGTGGGTGTATTTGAATAAAGGTTTTTAATTATTGTGAAGATATTGATTATTGTTAAGTTGGAGTGATAAGGTGTAATTGTGGTATTATTTTTATGATATAAAAATTATCCTCTAACCCTTATTGAGTTTGTTAAAGAAGTAATTGTGAGTGTGGAAAATTTATAAAGGGCAATTACTCTTCAAGAAAAGGTATGGGCAAAATTCTTCTTTGTTGAGTTAGGTGATTGGCTTGATTGAAAATTAAGTTTGGAGTGAAAAGGATTTGATTAGGGTTTCTTTTTCGAAATTGGTTGAGTTAATGCTTCAAGGTTTTCTAGTTTGAGTGTTGATATTAAACCTTGTTTTACAAGCATTGTTGTTGAAGTCATTGGTTGTGCAATGAACTTGAAATTGAGTTAGAAAAGAACATGAGTATCATTGTTATGTGAGATTTGTTGTTGAGCATTATTGGATATATTTTGAGTTGAGTGATACATGCGTGGACTAGGGTTTGTGAGAAAGGGTTGTTCCTTGAGGTGATTGGTTGAGTAGAGTTGATTAAGCCTAGTCAAGTGATTGTGTGAAGTGATTGTTCAAGTTCCATGAAACAAACTATTTTATATTCTGAATTGAGTTGAGATTGAGATTTGAGAATAGAACATATTGAGTCTCTAACAATTCTCTTTATGCTTCTATGAGATTTATTTGAGTTGAGATTGGAATTTGAGTATAGAACATATTGAGTCTCTAACAATTCTCTTTATGCTTCTATGATATTGATTTGAGTTGAGATTGGAATTTGAGTATAGAACATATTGAGTCTCTAACAATTCTCTTTATGCTTCTATGTGATTGAGTTTAGAAAGTTATTGAGCATTGAGTATAGGACATATTGAGTCTCTAACAATTCTCTTTATGATTGTATGAGATTGGACAAGTTTAGTGTGGACTTGTTAAGCATATTTGAGGCAAGTCTTTGAGAAGGCTTGTGGACAACCTTTTTTGTGAGCTTTTGTGGAAGCTTGCAATGCAGATTTGAGCAAGTCCTAGAGAGGACTTATTGAGCAGGTTTGAGCAAGTCCTAGAGAGGACTTGTTGAGAAGATTTAGACAAGTTCTAAGTGATCTTGTTGAGCATATTTAGACAAGTTCTTAGTGAACTTGTTGAGTAGATTTAGACAAGTTTTAAATGAGCTTGTTGAGAAGATTTAGACAAGTTCTGAGTGAGCTTGTTGAGTAGATTTGGACAAGTTCTGAGTGGACCTTTTGAGCATATTTGGACAAGTTCTAAGTGAGCTTGTTGAGAATATTTGGACAGGTTATGTATGGACCTGTTGAGAATATTTGGACATATTTTGTGTGGAATTGTTGAGAATATTTGGACAGGTTGTGTGTGGACCTGTTGAGAAGATTTGAACAGGTTCTGAGTGGACATGTTGAGCCGATTTGAGCAGGTTATGATTGGATTTGTTGAGAAAATTTTATCAGGTTCTGAGTGGACCTATTGAACAGATTTAAGAAGGTTATGAGTGGACTTGTTGAGCATATTTGATAAGGTTTTGAGTGAATCTATTGATAGATATTTGGAGGTGACAGAGTATAGAGGATAGAGTCTCAGTGGATAGATATCCAGTAGCCAAGACAATTGAAGATAGATCTTCTAAGTGAGGAGTCTTCAAGTGGAGAGAGATCCACCAGTTAGTGTAGTAGAGAGATAGAGTCTTCTAGAAGATCACTAGCTAGAGCTGAATGGGAAAGAGTTCTCCTGTGGAAGAGATCCACAAAATTGAGATTAGGGGATCAAAATCTCCTTTGGACAGAGGTCCATAAACATTGTAATTGGGAAGGATTCCCAAAATATTATTTGAGAAATATTTAGAAGAAATATTTTTCTATGGAGGTAGCCCACATTGGGTGAACCACGTTAAAACGATGTGTCTCATGTGTGTGATGCTTTGTGTGATGTTTACTAGTTTATTAATTATGATGATACTATTTGGATTAAAAGTAAAAAAAATTTATTGTATACTGTTCTCCCCCCTCTTAGTATAAGCACATGTTCTTCACTAATTCGTTTAATAGACATGAATTTATTTAGTTTTTGGCTGGTGTATGTGTTTAGTGTTTTCCTTGTTGATAATATTCTTATTCGGTGTTGGTTATCAATATTATCTTCCATAATTTGTGCTAATGCCATTGTGTACATCATATCAATAGGATTGAGTATTTGTAATTCCAATCAAATTTCTTATTTCAAGCCACTGATGAAGCAACTTTGAAAGAAAAAAGCATCGAGTCTATTAGGATACTATCCTAACATTAATTAATAATAATAATACATGTTATCCTATGGTTATATTAATAAATAATATAATAATTAATTATATTAATTATTATAAGATTAGGGTTAGGGTTAGGAAGCATGGTGACTCTTCACTCATAACCCTAAAGGGGTATAAGACACTATGTGATTCTATCATTTAATATATCCATGAATATAAAATATAATATAATTTATTGAAGGGACTTCCCGACAATATCAAAAGGTGATTCTTTTAGATTTAGGTTATTTATTATTTATTTATCAATATTTGTGCTAGGAACCCTAGGTTCCTACCATCTGGTATCAGAGCTTTATTGATCCAACCATATTGGTCAAGGAAATGAAAAATGACATTGCAAAAATTAGAAGAATGATTGAACAAAAACAAAAAAAACAAATGGAACGTTCTGATCGTATTATACAATGTTTAATAGAAATACAAGAGGAGACCCTAGCCATGGAATCTCAAGTAGAGGAGGATCCCATATCCATGGAATCCCAAGTGGAGGAAGAGCCCATAACCAGGGAATCCTAGAGGGTACCCATTGCACTCCCCAAGAACAAAAAAAGCCAAACCCTAAAAATATCTCCAATATTGTTTGCAATATCTCCAATGTTGTTTGCAATGTTCTTTTTAATGCAGAGGAAGAAATCAAATTTTGTAAAAATTGCAATGCATATCAAAGTGGAAGCCAACCTAGTATCACCTATGCAAACAAAATAGTGGCTCAAGGTGCTCAGTATCATAAAGTTATTTCCATTGCACTAACATCCACTAAAGATCCTTATTTATCTCCTTCACCTGGTGCTACTAAAACTGTTTCTCAAAATTTAGGAGGTCCAATCCTCATGAAGGACATCATTCCCAGTGAGGTTACATTTGAGTATTCTCATAGCTCCAAATTAGTTGCAGGTGAATTTTAGATTGCAAAAGCAAAAGAAACAAAATCTAAGGAATGCAGCCCTGCCCGTCCGCCTCCATGGCCACCTCTGCCATTTCCCATTTCCTATGCAGTGTCAATGATCCTTCTTTGTGAAATTGTCTGGATGTAGTTGAATTCGTATTTAAAAATTATAAAGTACCATTACCATCCTTTCTATTTGATTGAAATGGTCATTTGGCTTGGTGGTAATTCAAACAATTGGGCACATAAAGTGAAGGACTTGTCAAAAAATTTTGAATCTACATGTGAGGACCAATGCCATGCACTGTCATTCATTCTTAGTGACATTCAGTATGAATCATTTCATCATCAATTTTTGGTTTTAAAAAATGTGGACAGTATAAAATAGTGGTTCACGTCTTTAATTCGATTTACAAAAACCTAGAACAAATCACAGATAATGGACAGAATATAAATCTTTGTGAGCATCCATCTCAAATTCAATGCCATATTTTAGAGTTTTTTTGGGTAGATTTTTGTCAGTAACTCAAGCTTACTCTTCTTCGGAAGGGAAATCGAGCCTGAGATATAACAAAACATATGTGTTTAAAAATGTGAGGAACCACAGGCTTTATGGGAATCACATCATCGAAGCCATGTTCAAAGCCTAAGCCCACCGTGACCATCCAAACTAGGAGACCAGTGATGATGAACGATCTCTCCACTTCAAAGATGAAATCTAGTAGCAACTCGGTCCAGAAATTGTAGGCCAACTGCATACCACACCAACCACACTGCCAAGCTAGATGACTACTCAAACGTAAAATAAGAAATTAAAAACAAAATACATTTGGCTTCCCTTAAATTCTAAGTGCCATGAAAAATTTCTTCCTTACAAGCTCTCACACTCCTCTATTGCGAACGAACGTCAAACACAGTAGTCGGTTCTAAAACACATCGATTAAGTTATGGGTGATAATATCTATTATGCGCATACTCTGCCAGACATGGAGAACGAACGAGGGATTTGTCTATTCAAAATATTTTTTTCTATCTATTCATGGATTTCATCCTAGGGATGTCTTTTTGCAGCATCTCATGATCATTGAAAATTTTGAACGTGTTTGAGAAGAAAAGATTAATGGAGGTGCCAATAGAGCATTAGTTCAATGATAACATATAAGTGATGGGATACACTAAATTTGAATCAGAATGACAACAAATTATCTCAAAAATAAACAAGATGAATATATCGTAGCCTACGTGCAGAAAAGGTCGCCCTTTTTCGTTGTGGTGAACATTAGTTATTACCAGTGTTCATCAATAAGATTTAAGATGGACTCTTATATCACTGGCAGTTAAAATAAATAAATTTAAAAGAGAAGATTTATAGTTGTTGTCTCTTCTTATAAGGTTCAAATGGAAGCTTTTTATATACAATTTAGAAGGACAATTAGATATCTATATCATATTTTGTCTACGTTCAAAAAAAAAAAAAAAACTGAAGTGAAAACTATTCCATTTTGTTTGGATACGATATGAATTTCAAAATAAGATGATATAAAGACTACTGTGTAGTGACTACTAATGGAAATGATGATTGTTGATAGATGGGTCTATTTTCATTTCATTGAAAGTGTACATAGTTTGTAGGTATTATGTGTACAACTTACCGACATGTAATCTTACAAGCATCGAGCCACATTGAAGAAATTCATAGGCACATGGCACTCAAGTTGGTAACAGACACTTGGTAGATGGCCATACTTAACAAATTCATAGAGCCCTTTTATTTCATAAAACATGCCATGGAGGAAAATCTCACAATCAAATTCACCAACTATCATGATCACAACTTAGAAGAAAGACCATCTCCATAGAAGATTGCACATCGTGTTTGTCCTATGCACTAAACAATATAGAGCACTGTTATTCTAAAAAAATATTGGGAATTCTTAGATCCCATGGTATAAAAAAAAAAAAAAAAAGGTATTTCTTTAGAAATTATGATCAAAACGAGAAAAGAAGAATATGGACCATAAATAATACAAGATAGAATTATTCATATACTACCGGGAGTGGCAATACAAAGAGGTTCTTTATCTCTAACAAACAAGTTCTAAACCTTAGGAGAAATAAGGCATTTGCCTCGTTAAGGATTTTCAAAGGTTTAATTAACCAACTATTTAGAGAAAGAAGTTGTGAATAGACGAGAAGTGGCTGATGTTAATGTGCATTATAGTGTGACAATTGAGTTTTTTTTAAAGATAAACTTAACTACAAGAAGCCTGTGATATTGAGATTGGCAAACTTTATAGAAGCATATTTCCAATTTTTTCTAGCTTTGAGGACAAAGCTCTTCAAAGAGGGATGGCATGTTAGGATACTATCCTAACATTAATTAATAATAATAATACATGTTATCCTATGGTTATATTAATAAATAATATAATAATTAATTATATTAATTATTATATTATTATAAGATTAGGGTTAGGGTTAGGAAGCATGGTGACTCTTCACTCATAACCCTAAAGGGGTATAAGACACTATGTGATTATATCATTTAATATATCCATGAATATAAAATATAATATAATTTATTGAAGGGACTTCCCGACAATATCAAAAGGCGATTCTTTTAGATTTAGGTTATTTATTATTTATTTGTGCTAGGAACCCTAGGTTCCTACCAGAGTCCTAATGTAAGGTTTGTTAATTTCTTGAATTATGCTTGGTATTCTCTTACTATAGATGTTTGATGGAGTTTTGTGAGAGCTCCTATAAAATCTTTGAATTTGCTTAGGCCAAATCACAACACTAGGTTCTTCATAAATTTGGTCCATGTGGGAGTACCTTTTGTTTTTCATACCACTGGTACCATTGTGTACCAACTTTATCTAGGTGAAAAGAGGCGATGCATACTTTTTGAATCTCCAAAATTTCATAAAACAAGAAATATTGATCATCCTAATATATCCAATTTGTGGGGTCACCTCCATCAAATTTTGGGAAATCTAGTTTTGTGGTTCGAGGTAGGATTGACATGTGAGGTCCCCCAAATAATGCTTGTTGTGTTGGTGCTACGAGAGGTTGACCAGCTTGGATTAGTGCCAGGTTTTATTAGACCAAATCAAGTGTAGTCGAAGGTGACACCAATTTTTAGGTTTAATTTTGTAACCTTGTTTTCATGGTCTTCTCCCCATAAGCGAAAATCCTCTTTTGTTTGAAATTTATTCTCAAATTTTTCTTGCCATTTATGTAATTCTTACATGACTTCCTTCATGACTTCTTTAACGATATCTTGTGATTGTTTATCATTGGTATTTGGGATGTGATTTGGAAGTTACAATAGCATTTTCGTAATATGATAATTTACTAATTGTTTTGCAAAAATTTGTTATAAATGCTACAAGTTTTTTTAATTTTTTTGCAAAATTTTGCAAAATATTGTCAAAAAATTATCAAATTGTTGTCACCTTTTTGCAAAAATTTAAAAAAATAGTATTTGTAGTTTTGGTAACCCTTCGGTTGGGAACAACA
Source organism: Wollemia nobilis (assembly GCA_028583015.1). Lineage (NCBI taxonomy): Eukaryota > Viridiplantae > Streptophyta > Pinopsida > Araucariales > Araucariaceae > Wollemia > Wollemia nobilis. The sequence goes on from JAQPPZ010002931.1 coordinate 395,351, forward strand.
TAGGCAGGCGACTGAGGCAGTGATCTAGGCGGGGTGACAAAGGTTGGGCAGCAACCGAGGTGGGGGTGAACAAAGCTGGATAGCGACTGAGGCAAGGTGATAACCTAGGCAGTGATTGAGGTAGGGCGATGACTAAAATAATAACCGAGGTGGGGAAACTAAGGTAGAGGAAACTAAATCGGTATGATGACTTAGGTAGGGAAGTTACTGATGTGGAAGTATAGTGATGTGGAAGCACGGTACAAGTTTAGAGATAGTGGGGATGTGGCAACAAGGGACTAGGTAATGCAGACAATAGGGTGTGCAGTGGATGGGCGACAAATCATAGGTGCATGACTACCATGAGGTAGTCACAACTCTATAGTTGTGACTAATTCCTTTTATATAGTGTGCTCACACCCCACACTCCCAATGTGGGATAAAATATTTTTTATTTTTAAACTAAAAAAAAGAATCCGTCATCGTAATATTCTGTCGATGGTAAAAAAATGCAAGGATCTTGGTTTATAATTTAATTTTTTTTATAATTTTCTATCGTGAAAATTTGGACGTTGCTGAAAAATGATGCAATGTGAATTATTTGGTTTTATTTTTGATTTTTTGATCAGCTTCTTTGTTGAATCTGGGTCCAACCCTTTTTTAGAAATACTTCATGAATTTTTAAGCAATTTTATGTGGATTTTGTTTTGTGGAATTTGGTCTCTCTATCCCTATTTCTTTTGTGATGTCAGGATTATAGGTGCGTTGTGCTACAATTTTTTTTGCATATGGTTTGGCTGGGATCACTATTTTCTTTTTTTTGGGATCGTTATTGGTGTATGCTTTAGTTGTACTATATTATCAGTGTGCAACATTGTTTGATAATTACCAAGTTATGAGTTTTTGAGATAAAAAGGAAAAAAAATTGATTATTTCTTCCTATTATAACTTGGCTCTAATACCAAATGCAAGGCACCTGAAAGATGTAGTTAGTATGCAATATGAAAATGAGCAATAGAATCACTTTTTATAAATAATCACGATTGAATTAATGGTGATAACAAAAAATAAATGAATTTTATGTCTTTGATGATGCCTTACAAACATTCATTGCATGCATATTAATATGTCTAAGTGTATAAAGTGAAAGGACATGATGGTCCTTGATGAAATATAATAAAGGTTAATGTAATTTATTAAGTTAGGAGTTAGGGTCCTAACACATACATTGCATTCACAATCGTATTCACAAATATTTCATTTCATATTAGGGATCATTTATTTAGTTTAGATAGTAATTGGTCCAATAAAATCATGTTTTCTTAATCAAGGGTGCCCTCACATCATCATCCATTTCATTGTACCATTTCATAAATCCCAATCATCATTTGCAAAAACCACATTTCCATAATCCCTAGGTATTTTTGATCATTCAGCAACTCCTAGTGTTTCTAGCAATCTCCAATACATGTCAAGTTTTCTTTAGGACCAAGACACATTTTCACTAAGAAAATATTGAGTTATAGGAATTGACTCTAATACTCTTGAACCAAACACATTACACATATTAAAAATATCTTGTGTCAAATAGGGATAGCACCATGATTGGGTTGTACCTCAAAGTAAAAAGGGTATTCCTTGCTTGTCCCATTATGCACATAGTCAAAAAATAAAAATAGTATTTTCACCACTATCATAATTATTTCCAAACAAAAGAAAGCGTAGTAAGGATAGGGTAAAATTCTCATCACACTTCAGTTGAGAATTTTATTCCCCAAATCTCTAAATAATTTACGTATCACACACCACAAATACTCAAGTTGTAAGAATAGAACTACATTTCTAGTCAGACGGTTAGGTAATTTGAATCCCCAAAGCTTAGAGATCATATTCTTGGACTTTGGAGCTAATATCCACTAGGGCTATATATTATTGAATGACAATGGAGTATGCTCATGTGTGGTGACACGTCTCTCTTGAAGAGACATTTGATTGAAACTAAGGACAAGCTAGCTCCTTGGTCTTCTTCATGGTAGATTTTCATCTCAATTTACTTAAAATGGGTTAATGAATTCACTTGCACACACATTGCTTCTTGATTGTCTCGATTCATTAACATACTCCTAATTTGATAAATGAATTCACTACACACACATTTGGTCTTAGAGAAAATTAGACAACATTTAGTGAGTTTGTTTGATGTCACTAGTAGGTTTGAGTCTCTGTAAAACATATCTCCTTACATATAAATATCCATATATTCTCCCATTTCAATATCCATATCATTACATCAGTCTTCCATTTCACATGCCACCAATTTGGTACCTGTGATTAAACAACAATGATATACATGATAGTCTACCACCCACATAGCCTATTGAATCCTTCGTAGTTGCATCCCATCATCCGTCTACTTAGATCTTCATCATGGTCTCCAAAGAAATTGATCAGGTGTCAACCCTACCCATATATCCCTATACTCTTGGCCAATATGGGTAGGATAACTCAGCTATACCTCCTCAGCCACTCACCACCTCATAGCATATGATTGCTTCTCATACCATACCTCAATAGGCAATCCAATAGGTCAAGCCACACTAAAGTACCCCCAAACCCAACACTGCAGTAGTACACTACATCCCAACCCCTTTCACCCCCATTTCCTCACCTCATACAAATCTTGGTATAGTTGCACTGACATATCAGGTTCCCATGCATACACCCAAGGCTCATCGATCATACCATACACTAGCCTGATCATGTTTCATGGGAACTAATAACTAGTATTTTTGGACACCACTATGTTGGCAAATAGGAACATGACCAAGGTAGGCAAAGCCTCCAACTTCTTCTCCACATACATCACCAAGTACCTTATCCCTCCACCCTTCACACTCACACTTTGCCATCAATATCCAAAGATCCAACTCATCTCATGCCCCTTATCGTGTCCAACCTTGATACGTAGCCCCTCCATTGATACTTTAAGGATGTGGTATACATCCTCAAGTATCACTATCACATCACCAGTAGGGAGCTAAAATGTCCCCCTATCTAGATCTCATATCTCTACCAAGGTAGAGAGATACCCCTCATTTGCCCTCACCACATCAATTTGAGCTACACTAGCCAGCCCCACATCCTCCAACCACTTCCACTACTCATCCAAAAATGCATTTCTCATCCTTGGTATGAGAGGCGATAATCTATGTCAAGCCTCCAAGATCCTCAACTGTAGCACAACACATACAAAATGCACATAAATTAATATCACATTCATTACATAACTTCAATTTTTTTTGCACAAGTCCAAAAAAAGAATGCCAAGGGCACTTACCTCAACAACATGCATCTTTGCTCCCACTCTTACATCTACACTCCACCTCACTCCACTCCACTTCACTTCTTCACTCACTTAGACGTAACTTCTAGAATTCATGAATGTAAGAATGAATCTAATTTCACTTTTGTAGACTATTTATAGCAATTTTTGGCATGATGGAATTTCCATGGGTGTTCATAGGTACATTGAAGTGCTGACCAACATCTACAGAGTGGTAAAATCTTGTCATCGTCTTTGCATGATGTAGATGCTAGTCGGTATTTGGCATCAAAATTTGTAGAAATACCAAAATTATCCAAAAATGTAGCTTACCACCACAAAATCACTCCACATTGCATCCATACATTCATTTCATCATCAATCATGTTTTGTGAAACCAAATATTGATTTGGCACTTAATTTTTGCTTACGATAAAAAGTCATAAAAATCACCTTACAAACTTCAAAATGCACCAAAACGGTCCAAATTTTCACAAAATGACCACATTCATCAGCATTATCAACAATTATATCATTTCATTTATCTTTGTGATAACATGGATTTATTTGGGTGATTATATTTTATTTGCAATCAAAAGTCATAAAATTGTCCAAAATTGCTTAAAAGCACTCCAAAACAATACAAAATTTTACAAAATCATGCAATTCATTTATAAATACATTTTTCATCATCAAATATTCTTTTAACATGATCAAACCCACCAACAATTGAATTTGCATTAAAAAAATTCTAAGATTCACATACAATTTCAAGTAAATCTCGTATCTAATGGTTTATTCTATATCCTTGGTGATTGCAGTGATTGGTTGTCCATGCAATTTGGTATGATGGATAAATCACCATAAGGAAACTTAACCATTATCATCATTCAATATATCTTCATTTGAAATAAAATCATATTTGATTCCTCATTTTTATTTTCAACTACGCTCATATTAATTTGCTCAAAAGCTATCATTGATGGCTTTGTCCATGGGGCTTGAAAGATAGATAATCATATTGCATAATTCTATTTAACATTCAATAATTACACGTAGTCACTAGGAGGGGCCTCCTAGCAATCACTCTATCCTAGGATGATTGGTTCTTGATATTCTACATTTTCATCACTTTGCATTTCAATGACGCCAAAAGACACTTTCTTCAAAAGCATGGAATCACCCCAAACTTGGGGTAAACAAATTTGATTTTGGTTTCTTACAATGGCATACATCTTACATGATCATGGTATCTACACTTGGCAAAAACCCTTTCTCTATTGGATAAAAAATAGAATCAACCCATTGCATTTTACAACAACCCTTTTTTTTGTTGGAGCAAAAACACCATCAATTTACATCATTCATATCATCTACATTTACATCATTAATTCACATTTACATCATACACTCACACTTACATCATTCAACTGTATTTTTTACTGCACAATTCTATCAATTGACTTATGAGACTCATTCTTTATTCATTCGCCAATTGAGTTGGTAAGTTGTTGTAAATTGAAAACAAACAATACCAATATAAATATAAATTAATCAAAAGCATAGTAATAACACAAGATTGCACAAAATGAATAATATTTTACTAATATAGGTGGATATAAAAATTATACAATCAATGTACCCAAATATGGGGTTTTACAATGCTTTTATGATATAAATTTTACAAATGCTATGGTTCTCTGAAACCCTATGCCAATACACTACTGGTGTCATCTTGCTCATTCTCAATCAAAGCAAGGAGTGTGGGTGGGCTTGTGTATCCCTACAAGGCAACCCTAGATTCAACAGCTTCTAGAAAGTTGATCCCTACACCTACAAATAGAAAATAACAAAAAGATATTAGAAGCACCTATGAGGGCTCCATAGTGTGAGGCCCTTAGAAAGATAAAACTACTAAAACCCTAGATGCTACAATATAATACTATAAATAAAAAGTATAGGAATATAAAATAAATGCAAATAACTTCTTACCTTGTCAACATGCTAATTTATATCTTTGCTTCTATTGTTGATGATCACGAGGATGCTCAAATAGTGCTCAAGGGTTGTAGGAATTTAGATATACTATGAGAAACACCTAGAGGCATTCTATGATGGTTGTGGATGAACCAAAAAGTTCTAGAAATACCCAAAGGTTTTTTACGGAATCTAGAGGGTGTTTGGAGGTTGAGGGAAGTTTCATAGAACTAGATCTAGTTTGTGTGGGTTTGGTAGTGATGGAAGTAGGGGATGCAATGGCAACAACGAATGATAAAAGTGATGGTGAAGTGGCTAGGGTAGAAGGGCTTAGGGATCTCTCAAGATGTTGAGATAGCTTAAGGGATTAACGGTGTAAGAATTTATATGGTGCTTAATAATTAGAGAAGCTTAGGATTTCTAAATATTCTCTAGGAGCTTAAGGCTTTCCAAGGGTTTGATTCATAAAAATGAATCCTCTTTTAAAATATAACTTTGAACATGTTAGGGTTTTGATGACATAAAATGTGTGGCCAAGATTAAAACATGAGGAATGGTGGAGATTAATTTTGGGCAAGTGGCATGGATTGATATGGATGGATGGCTAAGATTAAAACATGGTGGATGACTAGGATTAATTTATATAAATACATATATATTTATTTAATATATATAAATATAATATATAAAATATTAATATCTATACATATATTAAGTAAATACATATATATATATATATATATATATAATAGACAATTGTGATTGGAGGATACGAATGGATGACAAGTGGCTAGATTTTGGTATCTATAACTACACATAAAAAAAATTGTCTTCAAGATCACCTTCACACTCCAATGAAAGAAAGTTGCTTCTTAAAGCCAAAACTAGGTGTCTCATATTTTTGCACTGCATCATATTTCACACAATGTGGTACAAAAAGGGGCATCTATAAATACTAAAATATAGCCACTTGTCATCCATTCATGTCCTCCAATCATAGTTTCCCATTATATATATGTATGTATTTACTTAATATATAAATAAATATTAATATTTTACATTATATATATTTAATAAACATATATGTATTTATATGAATTAATCCTAGCCATCCTCCATGTTTTAATATCAGCTATCCATCCATATCAATCCATACCACTTGCCCAAACTTAATATCCACCCCTCATCATGTTTTAATCTCGACCACTCATTTTGTGTCATTAAAGCCCTAACATGTTCAAGGGTGGATTTTAAAATAGGATTCATTTTGATGAATCAAAACCTTAGTCCCTAAGATTTTTGAATCCCCTAAAAAATCCTTTATCCCTCATTAATATTTGCCCTAGCCACTTTTCCATCACTTTCATTGTTTGCCTCTACAATCACATCATATTTTTTCACCATCGCCAAATCCGTGTGAACCTAATATGGTTCTACGACCCTTCCCTCAACACTCGAATGCCCTCCAGAGTCTGCAAAACACCTCTAGGTGTTTTTGAAACCCTTATAGGCATCTACAAGGGTTGTGGGTGGGCTTGTGTATTCCTACGGGATCACCCTAGCTTCAACAACTTCTAGAAATATGATCTTTACACCTAAAAATAGAAAACAACAAAAAAATATTAGAAGCACCTACGAGGGCTCCATAGTGTGAGGCCCTTAAAAAGATAAAAGCTACTAAAACACTAGATGATACAGAATGTAACTAAAAATAGAAATGCAATAATTTAAATAAAATGCATCAAATATTTCTACCTTATCAAAATGTTAATTTCTATCTCTGATTCTATTGATGATGATCACGAGGATGCCCAAACGGTGCCTGAGGGTCATAGAACTATAGATCTATTGTGGGAAACACCTAGAGGTGTTATAATATGGCTTTGGATGCCCAAAAGGGTACTATAAATACCTATAGGTATTTTGTGGACTCTTAAGAGTATCCAGGGGTTGAGGAAAGGGTCATAGAACCAGATCTGGTTTGCATGGGCTTGGCAGTGACAAAAATAGGTGATACGATGGTGACGACGAATGATAAAAGTGATGGTGAAGTGGCTAGGAAAATTTTTTGTGAGAGCTTAAGGATTTATGAGGGGATTTAGAATTCTTAGGGACTAAGGGTTTGATTCATCAAAATGACTCCTCTTTTATAATCTATCCTTGAACATGTTAGGGTTTTGACAACACAAAATGAGCGGCCAAGATTAAAACATGAGGAAGGGTGGAGATTAATTTTGGGTAAGTGGCATGGATTGAGATGGATGGATGGCTAAGATTAAAATGTGGTGGATTTCTAGGATTAATTCATATAAATACATATATATTTATTTAATACATATGAAAATTAAATTAAAATATTAATATTATATAATAAGTAAATATATATATATATATATAATGGGCAGCTATTATTGGAGGACATGAATGGATGAAAAGTGGCTAGATTTTGGTGTCTATGGTTTTATCTATGATAGTAACAATATAATAAGCAAGTAAATAACATGAGAAAAATTTAAAATAACTCGTGAAATAGCCATTAATGTAAGCTCACAAAAATTAAACAATGCTATGAGATAGAAATCTCTAGTACTCCATATTGTATAAATGTACTACATTGTATCTACTACTACTCTACCTTGTGCACTAAAAAATCATGTTAATTCTACTCTAAGAAGGTCTATATATAATGAGACATGACTCTTGTCCTTCCATATTCCTATGACTCTTCTTCTTCCTATTCGTAAGGACTCATGTACATGTGGACACCATGCACATTTACATAATTGCACATAATGCATTTTTTACATTGCATAAAGTAAATACTTAAATCCTAATCTAAGACAAATTCCTAATCTAAACATGTACCCATGATGGTACATTATAATGTACCAAAAAATGTAATATATTCCAACATTGCCTATAGTGGATTTCTCAATTCTATGATTATAGACTATCTTCTATTTTTCCCTTTTGCCTACCCCACTTCCTTTAGGGATTTTTAAAATAAAGTAACAACAAGATTTTTTAGAAGATTCTAAATGCCACCTCTTGAATGGAACAAATATCTTAAATATTGTTATTAATAATTCATCATTAATTCCACCCTCAAGTGTCATAGGTAATTTCAAGGATATTAGGTTGATTGTGTCTCTTGGAATACAATATCCTCTGCCCATATTTTCTTCAAAGATTGAAAAATCCAATGTCAAATAGACTCCCCTCTTTTAGGATGGATCAAATTCAAATTTGATGGTGACTCTAAAGGAAACCTTTGCCAAGCAAGTGCTGGTGGTATCATCAAAATATTTGAAGGCCAAATCATGTTTACCTTTTTTAAAAACCTTGGAATATAATCAAGTCATTTTTTTGAAGCTAGAGCTACTTTCAAGAGCCTAAATCTATGAATAACATCTCTTCAATAAATATCATTGTTGAATGGGATTCTATGAATGTCATAAATATGCTTAAAGGTTCTCAATCCCCTACATGGAATTTTTATGACTTTTTAGAATAATATAAAGGAGAGTTGAATAACTTTGACAACGTCATTATTCAACATGTTTTGAAAGAAGGTAATCATACCACTAACATCATGGCAAACCTAGTTTTAAATGTCAATGACATTGCTTTGTAGAATTCTAATTTCTCTGAATATTTGGTTGATTTTTATATCATCGATGGTATCCATGCTTCTAATGTGTAGTTATCATGGGTATTTCCATTGTAGATCCTCCTCTATGATGTCTTTGGGAGTGTATATCTTCTTGGTTTACCTCTTATTGTTATTTGCCATCCTATCAGTCTGAGTGTCAACCATCTACCTTGTTATTTGGTGTTCATTGACCCTTTCCATCTTCATATTTCATGTTATGTTATTATATTTATTCATGACTAAACCATTTATATGAGGTCCAATAATATCCCTTGTCCTAATCTATGTTGGCTTAACATGTCTACAACCTGTTGGTAATGGTTTGGTTTCTAGTCCAGTCATCATTGTGGAATTAGTCTCTTGTAGAAATTGAGGATTGGCTATGTGTGGGATAGTAAATTACTAGGAATTTTGCCTTTATCCTTTTCCAATAACATTCTAATTTTTATTTTCCTTCCCAAAGTGTGGAACTTAAAATTTGATTTTGCCCTTATCAAAGTCTACAATCATTATTTGACATTGATTATCATGCTCTTTGGTTTTGGTCACCCTATTTTTTACCAATTATGGGTGGCATTTTCAAAGCCCACTCCTTGCACTTAAGTGATGTCCTTTTGCATGTCTATCTCGCCTACTATGTGTCATTACTATAGCACTATCACTTCCTTCAACCTCATTTTTTAATTTTTTTTAAAACATTGTATTTTGCTTATCGTGGGCTTGGGTTACCCAAAATTAGTTGTCATCATCCAAACTAGATTTCCATGGTCCATCTCGAACATTTTTTCCACCACCCGACCAATATCCATTCGTTGTTTAGCTTAAAATATTTTCCTTCTTGCCAACTCACTTTCCTAATTCTAAAAACTCTTCTCTATCATTGTGTGGTACACTCTTCAAGGAGTTTTATTTGGCATGTGTGATCATGGTCATATCTATCTATCTAGTCTCTTGATCTTACCTAGCTCTAGATATTTTATCATTTTAAATCATTTTCATACTTTCTACAGTGTGAAAACTAGAATTTAATAATCCTTGTTATCTTTTGATAATGTATATTGTGGGAGAAACCAATCACAAGATGTAAAATATTTAGAAAAATAAGATAATGAAATTCTACAAGAATGTTGAAATATGTTACTAATGGAAAGTTGTGAAAATAGTATAATACAATATAATGGAGGAAATAAACACTCTATAATTCTAATGAAAACTACGTTGTACCTATTCTCTACTCCATAGTAATATCTATACTACAGTAATATCTACTCCCTCTATATCTCTATCTATCTCTCTATGGGACCTATATATAAGAAGATAAGTTTATTGGCCCTTACTCTTACTAACTACCTTTTCTTGAAGAACACAAGATTATACTAAGAGGGGGGGTGAACAATATAGCACCCACATTTTACTTTCTTTCCAAATCAATATCAATTAATTTCCTTAATTGCAATAACCAAATATAGCAGTGTGCATTAATAACTCATATAGAAATAGTAAGCAAGAGCACAAGTCACCACACACAATTGAGACACAAGATTTAATGTGGTTCCCCCAATGTGGGGTACTCCACAAGATAATCTCATTATAATATATCACATAGAAATAAGTATCCTTATCCAATACAATAATAACTTTGATCTGCTCAAAGCTAGGCAATACACTGATCTGCTTAGGTAGGAACTCCATCGATCTGCTCAGCTATGCAACACACTAATCTACTCAGGTAGGCAATCCATTGATCTTCTCAGCTAGGCAACACACTAATCTACTCAGGTAGGCAATCCACTAATCTGATCAGCTAGGCAACACACTGATCTACTCAGGTAGGAAATCCACTGATCTACTTAGATAGGCAACACACTGATCTGCTCAAGTAGGCAATCCACTGATCTACTTAGCTAGGCAACACACTAATCTAATCAGGTAGGTAATCTATTGATCTACTCAGCTAGGCACTCCACTAATCTACTCAACAAGCTCACACAGAACTTGTCCAAATATTCTCAACAAGTTCACATAGAACTTGTCTAAATCTGTTCAACAATCTCACACAGAACTTGTCCAAATCTGCTTCAACAAGCTCACACAAAACTTGTCCAAATTTGCTCAACAAGGTCACACAGAACTTGTCCAAATCTGCTCAACAAGCTCACATAGAACTTGTACAATTCTACTCAAAAAGCTCACACAGAACTTGTCCAAATTTGTTGTACAAGCTCACTAAGAACTTGCTCAAAATTTCTCCCAAAAGCCTTCTCAAGGCTCAATAAATCATGCATAAAAACTACCACAAATTTTTCCAAAAATCTATCCCAAAGACCTTATCAAAGGCTCAACCAATCATGCTCAAGTAGCATTCAAATATCATCCACAAATATACTAAGGCAAGGCTCAATGATGAACTCAACAATGAATGGCAAAGCACTCTACAATGGATGACAACAATGATCTACAATTATATCAACTCAAATCAATCTGAAATCAACTCAAGTCAACTCATAGAAGCATAAAGAGAATTGTTAGAGACTCAATATGTTCTAAGCTCAATCTCAACTCAATTCAGAATTATAGAATAGTTTGTTTCATGGAACTTGAACAATCACTTCACACATCACTTGAATAGGCTCAATCAACTCAACTCAACCAATCATCACAAGAGACATATCTTTCTCACAAAACCCTAGTCCAAGCATGTATCAACCAACTCAAATATTTCCAACAATGCTCAACCACAAATCTCACATAACAATGATACTCATGTTCTTTTCAGGTTCTTTGCATAACCAATGGGCTTCAACAACTATGCTTATAAAACAAGGTTTAAAAACAACTCTCAAACCATAAAATATTGAAGCATTCAACCAACCACTTTCAAAAATGAAACCACAATCAATCCTTTTCTCTCCAATGATATTTCATAAATCAACCACCATAATCAATCAATAGGAGAATGTGCCCATACCTTTTATGAATATGAAGAAACCTCTTTGGAAATCTACCACACTCAACCAAATTTGTTTTCAACTTTCAACAAGGGTTAGATATTATGATTAATATCACAACAAAAATATTCAAATAACACCTTATCACTCCTACTCAACAAAATGCATCATGTCCCCTTATGAAATAATTAATCACTTTTGAAAAAGAACAAAAACAACCTTAATTTTTTAACCCCTTTACAAAAATAGAAATATCTCTTTTCATACACTTTATTTCTCCCTCTACACAAGTTAATCAAATATCCCTCGAAATAAGCTTTCCAACGATATATAATATGATATACTTCTAAAAGGAAAATCACCAAAAATCTCTCTTTTTCTCAACATGCATCACAACCCTTATCTCTCCTAGGGCAACCTTAGAAAAATAAAATATTAGGAAAAATTATTAACTTGCCTTTGTCCTCAGTGGGATTCGATCCCCAATCATTGCCCCTGCACCACTCTAACCATGGTGTAACCAACCACATGAGCCAACCACTCACATAGAACTATGAGCGCAAACCTATCCTTTTCTCTCCAATGATATTTCAAAAATCAACCACCATAATCAATCAATAGGAGAATGTGCCCATACCTTTTATGAATATGAAGAAACCTCTTTGAAAATATGCTACACTCAACAAAGTTCTTTTTCAAATTTCAACAAGGATTAGAGATCATGATTAATATCACAACAACAATATCCAAATAACACCTTATCACTCCTACTCAACAAAATGCATCATGTCCCCTTATGAAAGAATTATTCACTTTTGAAAAAGAACAAAAACAACCTTCACTTTTGAACCCCTTTATAAAAATAGAAATATATCTTTACATACACCTTATTTCTCCCTCTAAGCAAGTTAATAAAATAGACCTCGAAATAAGCTTTCCAACAATATATAATATGATATACTTCTAAAAGGAAAATCACCAGAAATCTCTCTTTTTCTCAACATGCATCACAACCCTTATCTCTCCTAGGGCAACCTTAGAAAAATAAAATATTAGGAAAAATTATTAACTTGCCTTTGTCCTCAACAGGATTCAATCCCCGATCGTTGCCCCTGCACCACTCTAATCACTACGCCAACAACCATGTGAGTCAACCGCTAACATAGAACAGTGAGCGCAAACCTTCTATTTGTTTGCTCCGAGCATGTCCTCAAACACCATGTGCACCAAAAGAGTCCTCCATTTCACTTTGCAAAACCAACACCGGTGGGATTCGAAATTTGGATCTGCTGGCGCTTCAACACCTTACACAAATTCCTCTTACCGCTAGGCCACAAGTGCCTACGGTGATTGGTAAGGGACCTTCCTTACTTTTATTGTCTCCTTTCTCCATTGGAATGAGCTATGATGCCTTTGCTCCCTCTTCGAATGAACACCCTTTGCACACTCTTTAACATGCTGGCACCTTTCGCTTCCTTAGCAATTCGAATGCATCACCATCATCGAGGACATGGGGTAAAAATCAAAGAATTTGGTGGCATATTTATATAAGTCTTCCTCCTTTATTTTGACATTGGCACTTTAAATTAAACTTTAATATTATATTCCTCCTCCTTTCTTTTGACGTCGACGCTATAAATTAACTTTTAATTTTAATTTTAAATAATTAAAATTTAAACTTAAATATTTAAAATTAAATATCTCCATCACCGGGGCACCTTTTTCGACAAAACGAAAATCCAAGCTGGGTTTTAAGAAAAAACCATTTTAAATATGCCATCCATGGTTTTGAATAAAACCTTTTATTTTGCCTGCCTGGTTTTCACAAAAATCCTATATATATTCATGCTTTCCAAAATATCATAAATGTTTATTTATGAAATACTTTGGCCACCAAAACTCAATGTGATCCATGTGACATCAATGACAAAATAAAATACCTCAAATTTCCAACATTCCTATGACTCATGCACAAGTGGACTCCTTGTACATTTACATCATTGCACATTGACACTTGTGCATTTATTAGTTCTCTCTCAAGTAACCTAAGATGATCCGCAAATATAATAATGTACCTAAGGTGGTACATTAACATGTACCCTAATAATGCAATATACTCTAAAACCCCCTTGTATTACATTATTAGGGTATTTAAAACTTTAGTCTTCAATATGGATCTTCATCTTTTGAATAGTCTTCAGCTTGATTTTGTCCTTTGTATTATCTTCACATTGTTTGCCTCCTTGATCTGGTTTCTTTTTTTCTTTATCCTTACCTTTAAATGTGGTTTTTGTATTTTCATAGGTGGTTGTACTATCACCTGATTCTTGCAAGAGTATATTATTTTTGCCTTTGTCCTTTTTATCATGAATAGAGGCTTCTACATAAGTACTTAAGGCATCAAGATAATATTTTGAGTTAGTAGAACTTGAAGTATCAATATTGCATGAGGATTGAAATATTTTCTCTAGATATGATGCATCTATTTCTATTTTATTTTTAAATGATTCTATCAATCCTTTTTGTTCTACATTCTCATCCTTGTAACATTTGAACATAAGTAGTGCCATGTATAATATGCTATCAAAGTCTATAGGAATTTGTATGTCACTTTTTCCATTATCAATTGTTTTAATGAATCGAGCATGTAGATAATATTTCATAGTTTCAAAGTTGTCTCTTAAGGCTTCACTATGAATCACTTTTGAAGTTAGTCTAAATCTCCTTCAGAATTTATAAGTAAATTCCTTATTCTAGTTTCACTTGTTCTATTCTTTCTAGTAGTGTTGTTCATGTCATTGTTCACTGTATTCCTTAAGGTAGACATTTTCCTTTATATTTTAAGAGTACTTTTTATGGATCCTTTGTAGTGGACTACCATATGTCTCCCTAGTTTAAAGTATGTGAACTAGGTAAAAAAAAACTTTCTTAGATTTAGAGTTTTTAGGATTCCTTATATCTCCCAAGTAATTCAGGATATGTTATAGACTTTGATATAAAGCTTAAAAATAGTTAGTTCACCTCTTGACTTGATTTTGCAATGGTTCATAAATGAAAATAATCAACTTCTGCTTTTCCTTATTTCTTCTAGTGCACTTATCAAATTTTAAGGAGTTCTATGGTTGGATTTATTTTGTCTTTTCAATGTGAGTATGATATAAATGTGATAAATTAGTTCCAACTCTATATGTAAGCAATAAATTTGTTTCTCTATTCAATAATTTAATTTTCTAAATTCAAATTATCTATATTTCGGTGTAGTATGCCTACTCCCTACTTTGGAATATTAGAAAATAATTATAGTAATATTTGCAAATTAATTTTAGTTTACCAAGTTTGACAACCTTATATCTCCTACTTGACTATTGCAAATATTTTAATGCCTTGAAATATGAACTTGCTTTATAACTTACTAGTGCTTGGTTGATTTATATTATACAAATGTAATACTAAATTTAATCCTTCTATGATTCACCTTATAACTCGTTTTAAACCTTAATAAAAATCATGTAATAAGTCTAATAAAACCTTTATAATGTTGGACATAATATTAGCTCCTCCAACATATTTTTTAGGATATATTTGTTGTGTGATAGACCTTGATCGTTGCTCCTCTAAAAAATATTTTGAATGTGGTATTTTTTGGACGTCGATGAGCATTCAATGATCTATATTCAATGGACATATCGTCAAAGTCCTTGAACTCCTTTAATAGCATTTGACCTTGTGTATTGATGCTTCAATGTTGTATCTATGTGTTTCTTCCTTCACATTTGTGAATCCTATGTGTATATAAGAATATCTTTAATGTTGGTTTATTAATATAGGTATCTCTCTCATGGATTGCTTGAGATGTTATACTCCTTGGTGCTTCAAACATGTGGTAGTGAGTTTTTAATCAATGCTCAAAGATTCAATAATGATTTTCTCTAGTGCTCAAAACTTTAATAATTATTTATTGCCTTCAATGTTCAAAGATGAATGTTACTTTCCTTTTTGTGCTCTTTTATGCTCTAAGGTGGGCGTTACTCTTGTTGGACACCAAATGATGATTCAACACTTCAATATGAGCATGATTCATTTTTCTGGGCTCCTTCATGAGAATGTAATATTTCTCTACTTTGTGCCAAATGGAAATTGCATGTGAATCTCTTCAATGTTCTTCTTCCACATTTATATTTCCCCCAATGAATGTAAGTTGTTCACTTCTTTTTACAATACTTTTCTAGTGAGTGCTAGCTTGTAATTCTAGTGATGATTTACCTCCAGTATTGGCTCCAACTGTGAATCCAACATAGATTCTAGGTAGATGAAATGGCATATCTTGATTTTAGCTCTTAGATTCTTTGATGGCCCTCTTCCTTACTAATTTTTAGACACTTGAATGAGGTAATATTTCATGGCCTTCCCTTGGCTTATATGCAGATTTCCATATTGTTAGTCTACCTTGTTTTGCAATAGGAGTGTAATTTTTGTAATACTTCCTATGTGACCATAGGTTGATGATGTTTGTGGGTATTGCTTTGGTGACTGAATGGTATTTATAAAAACCTAAAATTGATTCTTGTGAACCCTTGATTGGTTCTTCTTCTACCTTTGTTGATTTTCCAGTATATTATGTTGAATCCCTATAATGTTAGTGTCTTGAGACACTTGATGTTCTACCCTAATTTTATTTTGCACCAAATTTTAGTGAGCTCCTTATCTCCTTTTAATGCTATTTACTCCTTTTATATGATAGATTATCATTGTGTATATAGATCTTCTCCTTGATGTATAGCTTGAGGACTATTTTAGATTAATCCAAAGCTTTTATTTTCTTCTTGGATTTGGCCGCTACTTGTTCTTACTTCTTGAGAGCAATGTGTTGTTGCCTTTCCTATTAGACAACACTAGTATCTAATTCCTTCACTTGGATATCAATGAATCCAAGATAATAATCATGCAACTAGTATGCCCTGGCTTAATCTTGCACTTTTAATAATATTTAAGATAAACTAATAAATTGCAACTGCAATATCCTTATTACTCCTTCAAAGTAACTTGTAATATGCACTAATGATAACTCTTAAAGAATTCTCAAATAATCTATAATATTTGCAATCTAATGTAGTCTTCTTTAATTAATCAAATAGGAGGATGATATTTTTCATTTCTATTGAAATATATCCAACTCCTATTTTAATGTGTAGGTAAATAACCTTAAAAAAATATTTTTGCACTCTCTTGAAGACTATAATATGATCCCTTATCCTTGCAACTTTTAATTCTAAGAAGATGCTTAATGAAGCTAAGTAATAATATGAATATGACTGTTCAAGAAATGAACCCTTTACACCTAAGTTACTTACCTTTAATGATATCTGAATATGATGTAGATCTTGATATTTTGATTCACCAATTTACTGCTTGGAATGGTAGTAAATCAAAGCTATGAATCCTTTAGTATTTTTCTATGGATTCAATATATTTCCTTTCTCTGAATGAGCCTTCTAGACTTCAAAGTAAATCTTCAAACTTCTCAGGTTTGGTAGTCATATCTACCTTTTTTCTTCTTATCAAATTCTAACTTTGATCCTATTATCCTTCTCAAGAATTTGAAAACCTTGAGGTATTCAATATTCTCCTTCGAGATTTGGCACTCCTTTCCAAATTCTTCTCCTTTTTGGACTTGTTTTTGAATGGAAATAATTATCCCAAATCCTTCATATCAAGAGCTTATCCTTGGTAGTGTATTTCTCTAATTATTTATTCTAATAACTCCTTTTATGGCTTCAAAAAAATTTGCAATATGGCTCTCTAAGCCTTCTCCTTGTTTCTTCTCAAGACCTCTCCAAGGTCTTCAATATTACAGCTTCTTTGGTCTTCTCAATGAGACCTTTCCTTCAACCTTCAGTTGTGGAAGTTTTAGCAATGATATCTTCCTCTCAGATCTCTAAAATTAGTTGCTTCTAAAATCAGGTATAGGATCTTGCTAGTCCTTCTTCAATATTTCTAAGATTAGAAGTTCTTCAATGAGATCTTATGTGGGTCTTCTTCAACTTCTTCTAGTAGAATTCTTTAATATGTTATCTATAGGATTCAATGGATATCACCAACCTTCAATATTTTCTTAGAATCTTATTTGGAGTCTCTTCCTTGAATCTAGAACAAGACTCCTATGGCATTTTCTTCTTCTGTAATATGCAGGTCTGCAATAGTATTTCCCTCATGTTCCTAGAATATCCTCTTCTTTCACTTGTTGCTTTTGGTGCTAGATTGATTCTGAAGATTATATTCTTCCTAGCTCTCTATAGGAAGCTTCACGTCTTTCTTTGAGTCTCTTTTTTCCTACAACAAAGTATTAGGACTGTAATGGAAGAATTTCTAAATGATAAATCTTCACTAGTTGATTTGTCAATCTAGTGGAATGAATGTTGAGTCCTAGTCTTCATGATTTTTTCTACAACTCTGTGGAAATACTTTAGCCAAATGCAATCTCAAAATTTTTGAAACTAATATTTTCTTCTCTCGTCTCAATATCTCTCGTGACTCTCTTTGTTCCTATTTGAACTACCATGGCTTTGATACCACTATTAGATTTTGATAATGTATGATATGGGAGAAACCAATCACAATATGTAAAATATGCAAAAATATAAGATAATGGAATTCTACAAGAATGTTAAAATATACTATTAATGGAAATTTGTAAAAATAGTACAATACAATATAATGGAGGAAATGAATACTCCATAATTCTAATGAAAACTACATTGTATGTATTCTCTACTTCATAGTAATATCTATCCTATAGTAACCTTTACTCTTTCTATATATCTATCTCTCTCTATGGGGCCTGTATATAAGAACATAAGTTGCTTGGACCTTACTATTTCTAACTATATTTTTTGTGACTCATGCACAAGTGGACTCCTTGTACATTTACATCATTGCATATTGACACTTGTGCATTTATTACTTCTTCCTCAAGTAACCTAAGATAATCCTATAATATAATAATATACCCAAGGTGTTAAATTGACATGTACCCTAATAATGTAATATACTCTAACAATCCTATTTTTCTTAATTTTATTCTATGTGATGCCCTATCTACCTTAACCCCATTAAATAGGTCCTCCTTCCTTTAAAATTTCTTATCCCTAGGTTGGCCAAATTTTTGTTTATAAATTATTGAAGGTGACTCATATCTCAAGCCTGAGGTGCTCTACTTGGTGAAGCATGTTGAAGAAATATTGGAGGATTTTGGCTTCCTCCCCTTTCTTATACTATTTGAAAAACATGATTTGGATCTCTCCAAGGAGCTTGTCTACACTTGGGTTCATGACTGAGTTACTTTCAAAGGTTTGATCTTCATGATCAACCCTAAACTCATTATTGAAATAAATGAGTTCTTGGATGATGGGAAATTTGTGGAAAGGGAGAAGCATTCATTGGTGAGTGAGTTGTAATTGTTTAGGGATAAGGGAGAAAGCCTTAGTAGGGATAAAGGTAATATTGTTTGTGACTTCCTTCCCAAACTATGGGATAAGGTGATAATATCCATTATTAAATACTTCATGGTTGATGGTTATACTAATATATTAAGAAGAATTAATTTGTATTTTTTTATTGTATCAGATGCAAAAAGAGCATAATCATTATCTCTTCCAAGTCCATGGAGATATTTATGCTCAATTTCTAGAATAGGTCTTCCTCATTTCTTATCCACTAGAAACTCCACCAGATTATTTACAAGCATATTCTTCAAAGATAGAATTCTTTGGTGGCTATAAATATCATTCCCAATAGTCTTGAGATTGAATTAGGACCTACTATCAACAATATTGCTCTATCGCCTAAGTTGGTATTCAACAATAGTATTGGATATTTTGCGAATTATCTTGGTATAGGGCCTTCCATGGGTGATCGCTATGTAGGGGCCTCCAATGTGAGCCACTCTCTTGACTTTGAGCACAAGAAAAAATAAGAAACTCCAAAGTATAGAGTTGAGGGGTAGAGAAGGTTTGTTCGAATCAAATCCAATGGAGGTAAAAGAAAGGGTCCCCCATTCACATTGAGACTAACCAATTCTTGAATTCTATGGTGAATCCCCCCTATCTGCTTAAAAAATATAAGTGAAAGAAACTTCTCTTTGTTGTAAGGTTGCACTTCTAAGAAGTTCCATTGTACCTCCAAGTGCTCTCTCCACATATCTTACTTCCCTCTCATAATAAAAAAATGGCTACTTTTAGGCCCTAGAAGATATTCTTGGGGACATAACAAGAATAGCCAACATAAGCACTACCCTGGCCCAGCAAGTGAACACTCTTTTAGAAGAATTCAAGAAAAAAATTGGAGACATTGATGCAGAGGAGCTAATGGACCCTCCTGATGGTATGACTGATGAATAGTCTAGATTGAGGCATCTCTTTTTGTTCTAGTCTTATTGCTAGTTCTCCACTTATTTCTTTTTATGGTTTCTTGGTTAATTTGTGAGGTTTACCTATTTTTATAGTTGTGGGAAATACATGTGTCCCCTTTGCTCATTTTTGTTTTTTCTCTCCTTAGGGAGCTTGTATTTTTCTCTTAGTTATTTTCTCCCTAGTAGGGATCTTGTATTTTTTTCTCTTAGTGCTTTTACCTCTAGTAGGGAGCTTCTCTAGCAATACCTTCTTTTGAGCTCTTATCCATTTGTAAATTTTCTAAGTATCCTTTCAA
Organism: Wollemia nobilis; assembly: GCA_028583015.1. Lineage (NCBI taxonomy): Eukaryota > Viridiplantae > Streptophyta > Pinopsida > Araucariales > Araucariaceae > Wollemia > Wollemia nobilis. Next base: position 415,932 of record JAQPPZ010002931.1, read on the forward strand.
AACCCATTCCTCCAATCAATAAAAACCATAAAAAATAGACACGTAGGATTCACACTATGCCTCTAAAACCTCAAGTGTGGGTGTGCATTTCACATGTCTACAATAGACTAGTTATTTGACATTGTAATTTATGCATTTTATCATTGAATTTATTTATTGTATTATTTTTTATTTTTAAATTGAATTAGAATGTATGTTTTTGTGTTATTAACCATCATGACTACCAAAGCATAGGATATACAAGCAAGAAAAAAAAATATTATGTAGCCAAAATACTTCTACAAGCATTTGATGAATTCATCAATTCTAGTTATAACTCATTTATAAATCATTTTTATGACCAAATCATAGTTATAATAACACAAAAGAAAGCATGATTATAATATGAATTTTATTGCCATAATGAATAAACAAAGGGAGTCTTATCAGTCTAAATTGATTGGTAGTACATATATTTTGCAATGAGATCTTCTACATGACTGAAATAAAATTAAGATATTAATATCATTTATTTTATTTGATGTAACTTCAATTATTGATGTCTTTGGCAAAACACGTTCATCAATTTTACATTTTATAATTTATTTTATGTCATCATAGTACTAAACCTTTTTTTGTGTGTGGGTATTGTAAGCATAAATTGATATAGGAATATGCTAATTTTCATGTATGGGTTACTTTAATTACATAAATAAATATTTTTACAAGATTATTCAATAAAATGGTAAAATTATTTATTATAAATAGTATGTGGTAACATGTTGAAAATATTACCCTTAATTCTTCCATGAAAAGCATACTTTTTGACTCATATTTTTTAAGCTTCTCTTGATAATACAAAGTTAGAAAAAATTAATAATATAAATCTATTGCTTCTTCCCACTTTTGTAAATAGGCACTATCATAATGATTAATTTTATAATTTTAAATTTCCTTATTTATTTACAATAGTGTAGAAAGGTTGCATTCCTTCTCTAATGTATTTTTCTATATAAGCATTCCAATTATAACTATAATCAAATTTGTGTGCCAAGTACTTGTATAAAGGAACCACCTCTAATTTATCACCATTAAATGGCAAACATATATGTCTTTATATTTAAAACCTATAACCATTATAACAGATTTAATACTTAATTTAAGTTTTCATTCAAGGTGACAGTACATTTTCCTTGTGTTATTAAATTTGATTTTAGGATATCTAAATGTTTACTCATGGTAAAAATTCATCTACATAATACAAACAAATTAATTATGTATACCTTCCAATAAAAAAATATCCTTTTTATATCAACTATTGTATTCTATAGTTCATAAATAAATAATTTATAGAATATTTTTGAGAGAGTTTGTTTTTCTCCAACATCAATATTGGTAGTGTCCTAGGTAAATCATTCCTATTATTTACTAATAATTTAAAATTTTCTCTATAAGTTGGAAAAATAAGGTGTTTTAAAAGGATCCTCGAACCTTATCACAAACAAGCTAAATCAACAAAAATAATAGAGAAAATGAAACCAAAGAACAAGACAATAAAAAGAGACGGTCAATCCCAAAGAGTGGTACCAACACTTACAACCATATAGAAACAAAAAAAAAAACTTCAAAAAGGGCCCAAAAACCCTAAAGCCTGCAAGAAAGCAATAGGTATTCAATCCTCATAATTATCATGTTTAACCATATATTGATTGACCATCCAAGAGACTTATTTATCATAAGTAGAATTCAACTCAATCGATTTGGTTAGAGAACCAAGAAGATCATTAGTAAATTTGCTTGCCTACTTAGGAGTCTTTAGTTGGTCCCAGTTCTTCTGCATAGAGTTATCCTTTTCAGTTGAACATGGTAGAAGAAAAAAATGGGCCAATGCATCCATACCCGTTCGGCATGTACATAATTTACCACCTCCCAAGAGTGCAACTGAAACATAGCACTAGGGAACTCGAGAAGGAGTATCCAAAATCTAGAGACACCTTGACTAGGCAATGGAAACCACTTCCATAAAAAAGAGAGAAGTTGGGTGACATAAACAAGAGGTAACAACCAACTTAAGATAAGAGTTTGAAAGAACCGCCAAAAAAGGTAATTCAAAATTTTTGCCAAAAGAACAAAAATTGGGCTTAAGCAACTTTGATACTTAGAGCAAACTCTCTTATGGTCAACAAAATCAAATATTGGAGAAATAAATTCCTCCAAATGGCCAAGTTTTCTTGATGAACATCAATATTAGCAAGAATTTTGGTAGCCCTATTCCCTTCCTTGAAGATATGTCTACATTGAACACTTTCAAGGGAGTTAAGAATTATTCTAGCTTCATCCATCATGTTGCTAATGTTCCAGCTAGTGGGACTGGTTCCTTTGAGGGTGTTAATTAAGTTTAAGGAATCCCCTCAATGATGAACTTCTCTAAACATAGGGATTTAATAATGGTCATACATTGAAATAGGATCGTGGCCTCTACAAAATGGCTAGATTGGACACCAATATTCTTATAATAAGCCATAATGATTTCACCTTTACTATCTCTAATGATCACACCAACTCCTACCAACATAGGATTTCCTTTGGAGGCTCCATAAAAATTTAATTTTACCCATTCCACAAGTGGAAAGGGCCATTTAGTTTGTAGTGTACTTTGATAATCCTGATTAGCTCCATTATCCATTCTAGGAAGGATTAACTTAAATGCTAGTCTTAATTCAACATAGTTCTCTTTGCTAGAAGGGAAATATAGGTAAGAGGTGTTCTCAATAAGGAAATCCAAAATCTTGATTCCCATAGAATACAAGTCTTTAGAGAAATTATTAAAGGCCTTATTTTTCCTCTTCCTCCAAACATCCCATAGGTAGTATGAGAGGCTTAATTTATAAATAGTGTGTAATATAGGACTAAAAAATGGTGGAAAGGACCACTAATTAAAATGATCTATCATCGTCTTAGAAAGGATCCAACATATTTCCAAAGAAATTAAGAGGAAATTAAGGACTAGAAGAGAAAAGAGCAATTCAAGAAGAGGTGTTGAGTAGTTTCTTCATGCTGACTTTTGAAAATTTTGTCACATTGCCTAGAGGGGTAGTAAAATCAAAATTTTTGTAAAGTATTTCTTTTAATTTCATGAATTTGTTCCCTTGTTTTTTAGAAACAACATTTTCAAGCATTGCAGCAATTTTGGCTTTCATCGCCATCCCCCTTGTACATAGAATGAAGATGAAAGAGCTTCGCTACTAAGCAGGCTAAGAAAAAAAAAAGCTTCACAAGAAAAGGAAGATAGCTTCGCCGAAAGAAAGAAGTAGGGAATGAAAAGAGCTTCGCACCCGAAGCATTTCCAGCAGCTACTTCGGGCGAAAGTTTTGTGAAGCGACATTCGAGCAGTCCAAAAGAACAGCTTCGCCGAAGAAGGAAATTCTAGATCGCGGTCCGAGTTTGCTAAGACGTGAAAACTACTTCGGGCCCGAGGCATTTCAAATAGTCACTTCGGGCAAAAATCTTGCGAAGCAGAAAGAGCGCAAACATTTAAAAGTACTTCACCAAAAAACCGCCGAAGCACCCACTTCGGGCCTCCCCACCAGCGAATCATTTCTACTTCGTCGAAAGTTGTCACGAAGCATCTGCTTCGGCTAGCTTTCGTGCGAAGCATTTTCACCCGAAGCGGTAGTGGTCATAAAGAACGAAACATTTTTCGAAGGCAAGAATGCGCTTCGGCCGAAAAACCCCCGAACCATAGTTTTGAGGGAGGATCGCGATGAAGCATTTTGAAGACTCACTAGCGAAGCATCTACTTCGGGCGAAGAACCTCAGCGAAGCAGTTTTGACACGTCTCTCCAGTGAAGCAGCGAGAAACGAAGAACCCCACCTTGAGGAGGAATACCTGCTTCGGCACTCGGCACCCCCAAAGGTTCCTAGCAAAGCTCCACCATGCGAAGTGTAAACCAAGAAGGAAGATCTGCTTCGGCTTAAATCCATTGCGAAGTAGAGTTGCGAGAAAAAATCTAGCGAAGCGCTTCAAGGGCACACACTCCAAGCTGGGTATTTTTTTGAGGCAATCAAGTGCCTCATAAATGCATTTTTACGTGCCCGATAAGACCGCTGCTCATTTTTGGCAATTGGAAATGAGGTATCAGTTCCTAAAGGAGGACCCAACGGGCATGGCGGCCACTTGAGCACTACACCCAAAGGCCAAGGACGTTCAGGCGGCTCATTAATGCATGTTTCCCCGGCTGACCCGATCGTAGCTGCTAGTTTTGGTAAAGGATTTGAGAGCTCAATCACGAGAGCCACGAAGAGCCGACTTCTTAGGTTTCGAGGATGTACTCCTCCATTTTGTGCATTGATGGCTCAGAGGGTCGGGTCCTCTATAAAAACCCAGGCATTGTAATGTAAAAAAGGGGGGGGAAATTTCTGCTAAGAAAGCTGCTGTAACTTGAATCCCTGTGATTAATACTAAAGAGCTTTGAGCCTAATTTCTCTCTTGTATGCTGCCTTTTGTGTTTATTTCTTTTATTTCTTTCTTCATTTGCATACTATAATTCTGCATTCTAGATTTAGGTGTGCGATTGGGGATGGAACCCCTAAAATTTTCTCGAAGGATACATAGGAGAGGAAAACGTTGTATTAGTTTTCTTGTATGCCGCTTGTGGATCGTGTTTCTGTCATATTCACTTTGCCCTAATCATCGTAACTCTGAACTCTAAATTTTGACGAAAGGGGAGGGTAATCCTGGAACTCATCCAGAGGATACATAGGAAGGCTAATACCGTGTTCTTTTAGTTTTATTCTTGGTATTTCTTGTTGCTATTTCAAGCTATTGGTCAGCGATCGTGCTTCTCGTTCTTTCCCACTTTAAATTATCACATCTCTTCCCTTATTTTTATTTCTTTCCTGTACCCTTACTATTTTATCTCTTTCCTGCACCCTTATCTTAAACACCAAAGTAGTTTAGTATAGGAGCCGGCCTTTCTTCGGAGATTGGCATGAGGGGCATCTCTTCCCTTCGGCCTTTCAATGTTGGTCTAGGTCTAGGGTGCGTACACTTTCCCAAATCCTTTCTTGGGCAGATTTGATGACCAATAGTTTTTGGCACGCCCGGTGGGACCCGGTCAGTCTCACCTTGTGAGTGGTAGTGAGAGTCGATGCTCGTCTCATTGCCAAAATACTCTTAGCATCTGGCGACTCTATTCAACTCAAGAATATTTAAGTCATAGAGACCGGTACCTAAGTTTGTGCCTTCATGCAAACAAGATGGAGAGTTAGGAATAGAGGAGAGGAAACTGAGTTCTTTGAGCTTGATATTGACGCCTTCGGGGAACATTCTAGGTTGGTCACCCCTGAGTCACTATTGCATGGAACATCCTCGCAAGAGGCCGCTATTGATGAACAAGGATTAACTTTGGATAGTACAGCGGCTAGCTTTCCTCCTAATCCTCCCAACTCACCAAAGCATCCTAGTGCCTCCATTCACATTAATTATCCTATTAGCAACCAAGGAGGAGCTTTGAGAATTCTTGTTTCTCAAAATCCAGTCATAAATATGGTGCAACAGCAACAACAACAACAACAAATGCAACAGCAACCATCGCCTAGATTGTTCCCAGCATGGAATTCTTTGGGACCACTAAATTTAGCGGGACAAGGGCAAGTTCCACCTGCTGCTATGAAGAAGATCCCAATGTTCGATGGAACTGGGAAGACTGCTCTAGAGCATATCCAGGACATAGTTTCTCTGGCGATGATTCATGATATCATAGAAGAGCGAGTTATGGTAAAGCTTATGGTTCTATCCCTTAGAGGGAAGCTCCTCTACTGGTATAGATCTTTACCACCCGATACTATAACGGGATGGGACAAGTTAGCCGGATAGTTGATGTGAAGCTTCAATGAGTCTATTGATCCATCTTCTCTTCTGCATCAGTTCACGACTATCCAGAGACATCCACAAGAAGAGATCACTGATTTCAATGTTAGGTTCGCTCGAACCTAGCAAAGGATACCAGTTGGACTTCGACCAACTGACGAAGCTACAACATACTATTTCCTTCAGGCTTTCAACCCTGATATCAGTGTGATGGTAAGGTATTCAAACATTAATACCTTCCTCGAGTTATACGAGTTAGCCCAGAGAGTAGAGATGGATCTAATAGCTATGGGCAAGCTTCCCCAAAGGATGTCGATGCCCATACTTCTCGATTTCCCTCAATCCTAGTATGTGAGCGCAGTCGCTTCGTAGATCTTTGCAACCCCCGCATACCCGATCTCATCTTGGAACCCGAATCCCATTGTATCATAGATCGCCACTCCATAAATACATTTTCCTACATTCCCGGTTTCATAGCCCATTGTCTCTTCGGCATTCCCTGTATTTCCAGCACCACCTCAACACCCCGCCCTACCTCCAATACCAACGATGGCTCCATTGCCACCTATTCCTAAAATCGATGATATGCAAGCCAAAATACTACAAGAAGTTCAGTATCTCTATCTAATGACATGACCATTATGAAGAAAAAGCAAGCACAACACGAGTTTCTACCGAGAAGGTCGTATCCTACGCCTGCGCTTACTAAAGAGCAAGCGGTCCAGCAAGGGAGAGCATCGACAAGAAATGTCATGATTGATGAAGCTTCGAGCACTTTCGATTACATACATTGGTGCTCCACGTGTAATGACCCTCATGAAGAAAATACCTGCATGCTGCACCAACATTATGTACAAACTCTGGCGAGTAGTAGTCATGGTGGTCAGGTCAACATCATCAAGCAGATGGATCAAAACCTGGTAATTGGTGAAGAAGAGCAAGTTGCAGTCCTTACCAGAGGAGGAAAAAGGTCGATAGAGGTAGATGCTACTCAAATGGCTCCTTTAAAGGTGCATGCTCGCCATGAGAAGGGACAACAACCTTCTCAGGTTCCTAGTGAAGCTCCTCAGCCTGCACCAGCCAAGGAGAAGGCCCAACAGGCCCTTGCAAATCCACCTCAGGTGGAAACTAAAGAACAAGCTAGAGAGAAGCTCAAGCTTCCTTCGCTGACCAAGCGGTAAAGGGTCAAAGCTACGGAGCAGTATCGCACCAGGTACGAGACAAAAAAAGAACCTGAGGTGCCTAACTCCCTAGCCTACAATATAGTAGATGAGCTGAAGAAGATTCCGGCCAAGATCAGTCTGTATGATGCACTGCAACTACCCGGTCAAGTGGACTTGCTGTAGGAATCGTTGAAAATGACCAAAGCAAGAAAAGTAGCACCGCTTGCCCTAGTGCAGACCCTATCCACATCCATCACAGGGAAGAATTGGCCACCTCCATTCTACATGTCTCTACAGATGGAAGGGTATGTTGTACACAACTATATGATTGACTCTGGGGCCACGACAACAGTCATGCCCAAGGCAGTGTGCGAAGAGATAGGGATGGAATATACGTGAAGTAGTCATGACATGCTCCAATTGGATGGTACTCCCATGAAGACTGTAGGTGTGATTAAGGACATACCTATTCAACTACACAAGATGCCTCAGGTCACAGTTATACAAGAGGTGGTGGTCGTCGACTTGGAGCCATATTTCAGTATGTGCTTATCAAGAGAATTTATGATGAAGCTGGGAGGATATCTATCCATGGATTACTCACACTTGGAGATCCCATTCAAAGGGAAGAAGGTAAATATCTACAATGAGAAGCCTTCTACCTTCCTTGTATAGAAAATGTTCGAAGAAGAAATCAACGATCCTGTGCAAGCGATAGTGGAGGAAATAGAGCAAGTGGACCTGATCGAGGAATCCCTCGCATAGTTAAGTTGTGAAGATGAGTTTTCATTGGCATGATTTTAATGCCATGATAGAAACCGATATGGGATGTTATGCCATCGCCAAGCCTGAGAAACACATCAAGTCTGAAGAGAAGGTCTCTGCCCAAGGTGAATTATGGAAATTATTCTTCGATGGCGCCCGATGCAAAAATGGCGTCGGGGCAGGGATTCTTTTAGTATCACCTTCTGGAGAGCAGAAGGAATATTGTTACCGGTTGGTGTGGAGTTGCACCAACAATGAAGCAGAATATGAAGCATTATGCCTAGGACTCAAGAAAGTGAAAAAGTTAGGCATAAAGCATCTCCAAATCTTTGGAGACTCAGAATTGGTATGCAATCAAGTCACCAACAAGTGCACTTCAAAGAAGCACTATCTCAAGTCATACCGTAATAGGGTATGGGACTTGTTTGACCAGTTCGAATCTCTCAATATGCAGTCTATTCCAAGAGAAAAGAATCGACATGTCGATGTTCTAGCATCCATCGCAGCCAAGTACTCTCCAGTAGAAGACATGGTGCATAAGCCCAAAGCTGTGAGGATGATTTACAGGCCCTCTGTCCCAGACAGAGATCTACATTGGCAAGTTTTTGATAGTGATGAACAGATTGTGAATTTTATGATTCAAGAAGCAGTCACGGTTGAGAGAAGAAGCCCTGATGATGAGGAATATGATGGGCTAGTTCAATTGAAGAATAATCATGTACCTAAGGGATTAATTACTCTTGAGAGCCTCTTTGATTAGAATGATCGGGAAGTTTCTCATAGGATCAAGGTCAATGCGAAGCAGTATCAGGATTTGGAACTTGAACCTAGAAAAGCAATAAAAGTTGGAACAGATTGCACTTCGGAGGAGCTAGAACAGATCCGATCTCTGTGCAAAAGGTATCCCGACATTGTGGCATGGTCTTATCAAGACCTAAAGGGATATGATCGACAACTGATCCAGCATACAATTGAATTGCAGGAGGGGATCAAACCCTTTCGACAAAAGCAAAGGCCTGTAAATCCAAAGATCGAGGTCCTAATGAAAGCCGAGCTCCTGAAGATGCTCGAGGCAAAGATAATTTATCCCATTAAGCATTCCTCTTGGGTGGTGAATCTAGTCCCAGTTAGAAAGAAGAATGGAGATATACGATTATGCATGGACTTTCGCAACCTGAACCAGGCTTCTCTCAAAGACCACTACCCTCTCCCATAGATAGATCAAATCTTGCACTCAGTGGCTGGGGCTCAGTGCTTCTCCCTACTCGATGGCTTCTTAGGGTACAATCATATCTGGGTTAGGGATGAGGACCAGCATAAAACCACATTTATGACCAAGTGGGGAACATTTGCTTACCAATGAATGCCATTCGGCCTTTCGAATGTGGGGGCCACCTTTTAGAGAGCCATGGATCTAGCTTTTGGTGAGCTCTTGAAGGTTATTGTTATCTATTTAGATGACATGACTGTATTCTCCCGAATGAGGGAGGATCATCCTTTTCATCTACAATAGGTATTCAAAAAATGTCGAGAGTTTGGCATTTCAATCAATCCAAGGAAGTCCATATTCACGGTCAACGAAGGGAAGTTATTGGGACATGTGATATCAGAGAAGGGTCTCATTGTAGATCCTGATAGAGCTGAGGCTCTCTTGAAGCTCCCACTCCTAGTGAACAAGAAAGGACTTCAATCCTTTTTTGGCCAGATCAACTTTGTGAGGAAGTTTGTTCCAGATTTCACCCAGGTCATCAAACCGATGTCCAAACTTTTGAAGAAGGGCACCGAATTCATCTGGATGAAGGAAAGAAAAGAAGCATTTGAAGAGATCAAGGCCCGAATCGCCCAGGCACCGGTCCTAACCAACCCTGACTACAATCGGGATTTCATCCTATATGCCATAGGAGAACCTGAGAGCTATGTTGCAGTCCTAACACAAAAGGGGGAAGATGGCAAAGAGCGCCCCATCGTGTTTCTAAGTCAAGTGATAAACCCCCATGAAGAAAAATACAATTTCATAGAAAGGCAGGTGCATGCAGTAATGAAGGCTCTTAGGAAATTTAAGCAATTCATTTCCCAAAGTCGGGTTACAGTCTTTGTCATTCACCTGGATGTGCGCAACTTCATTATCCAAGGAGAATTGGGTAGCAAAAGAGTCGGTTGGGTCAGCAAGATACAAGAGTTTGACATCGAGATCAGACCCACAAAATTGGTTCGTGGTCATGCATTGTGTCAAGAACTGGCGAAGAGCGTAGTGGCCGAAGTGATAGCTTTCCAGTGGGATGATTCGCCAGTGGAAGGATGCTTCACAAACCAGGAAGAGAACGAGAAGGACTGGGTCGGTGAGATAGTTGAATACTTCAACATCGGTAGATGTCCTTCGCATCTAAGTGCTTCATAGCGGAGGCATTTTAGGATGCGGTCCCTTCGATACACATTGCGCCCCGAAGGCCTATTTTTCAAGAACATTGATGGCGTTCTCCTCAGGTGCATAAAAGAAGACGATAAGAAGAGAGTCCTGGGAGAATTTCATTCAGGGTTGTTTGGAGGTCACTTCGCAGGAAGGGTAACGACATTGAAGATAATCAAAGCTGGTTATTATTGGCCTACACTCTTCATCGATGCCTTTGCGATCTGTCATCGATGTGAGCAATGTCAGAAGTTCACCAGCCAAAGCAGAAGTGCTCCTATGCCTCTCCGATCGATACAAGTAGAAACGCCCTTTCAACAATGGGGGTTGGATTTCATAGGGGTCATATCACCTAACTCCTCCATCGGGCATAAGTTCATCCTGACCATGACCGACTACTTCACCAGATGGGCCAAAGCAGTTCCCACGAAGCATGTTGATCAGGAGATCGTCATCACCTTCCTTGAGGGATTGATCACCCGGTTTGGCATCCTAGAAGCAATCGTTACAGACAATGGTCCCGGGTTTTTAGGCACCAAAATCAATGAATTCCTCTACCAATATGGGATATACCATAAAGTTTCCTCTAATTACTATCCACAGGGTAACGGCTTGGTAGAATCTACCAACAAGACTCTGTTAAGGGTGCTAAGGAAGCTCATAGAGATGAACAAAAGAACTTGGCACCTTCTTCTAGATCGGGCCTTGTGGGCCGATCACATTTCTATCAAGAAGTCAATCAAGACATCACCTTACGCCCTGGTGTATGGCAAGGAGGCCATCCTACCAACTCATGTAGAGATCCCTGCGTTGCAGCTGCTGGACGATGAAGAGGAAGTTGATCCTATGGAAAATAGGCTGGCTTAGCTTCTACAACTAGAGGAAGATCACGAGAAGGCTTACCAGAGCTTCGCTAAACATGCCCAGATCACTCGAGACTGGTTTAAGAAGAAGTCCTCCGACCGCACTTTCAAAGTGGGAGATCTAGTATGGAAGTGGGATTCTTGGAAGGCCAAGCCTAGAAATCATGACAAATTGGATGCATTCTAGGATGGACCATTCGAAATCGTGAAGGTAAACTCAGCCAATTATTTCATCCTCAAGGATGCAGATGGCCAGGTATTGCCAATTTTTGTCAATGGTCTTCATTTGAAGACTTTTCATCACTGAAGATGTAAAAAAAAAAAAAAATGTTCAAATTTTGCTTTTGTACATAGTTATTTTCATTCCTGTATATATACCCTGCTTCAAGATCTCCGAAAGGCTAAGTGTCACAGTGACAAACTCCAGCTTCACTAAGCATAGTCAGAAGCTCCTTCGGGAAGTTTTGATGTGAAGCAACTAATGCAAGATGCTTCGTAGCGAAGAACTTTAGCTTGGAGGGAGTCGTCGAAGAACCAAGCAAGAGCACGATGAAGGCATAAGATATGCTTCGCAAAAGAAGATCGAGCGAAGAAATTTTCGAAGGAAGGTCTAGCAAAGCATTTTTCAAAGAGAACGAGCTTCGGGGGGCTAGCCTTCCGTGAAGCAAAGTAGTGATGCAGCGAGGGAGAATTACTTTGGGCCCGAAGCATAGAAAATCTACCCACATCGGAGGTTCACCGCGAAGCAGTTTTAGCACCGGTTTCACTTCGCCAACCCAATGGCATGCGAGACAAGAAGCATTTAAAACGTGTCTTGGGGGATGCACCAATGGCAACCTAGGGGAGTGTTCGGGGCAAATAATTTTAATGCTAAGGTGGTGGAGTGCATCCCGAGAGAATTCTATTGCGAGAAAAGTTCATGCTCGGGTACGAGGTGGCAGAAGGTTAAGTTCCCGATACAGGGGAAATCATCGAACCACATGGGCCCATGTACCACGCCATCGCAGAGCCAATCAAAAGGCACGGCAAACTCCTCCATCTAAAGCATAAATTTAATTATGGTAGGTGCCATAAATTAAGGTAGTTGCCTTTTAAGGCTATAAAATGCAAGGCTCAGTGGTAAGAGGGGTGTTCGCCAACTGCTAATGCAATATTAAGAGCCCCACTGTCACTCTACAATTCTTCCGCCCTTCGCATCGAAGTCCTTCATGTCGAAGCCCTCTGCATCAAGGACTCTACCACCGCCCACATTCACAATGGGAAAGAAAAACTCTAAGGAGAAGGGGAAGGAGCCTGAGGTAGCAGCCCCGAAGAAGGGCAAGGAAGAGAAAAAACATACACCTAAGAAGATCAATCTCAACCCCCACCCAGAAAAGCAGCCGGTGGAAGAAGGAGAGGATTCTAAAGAGGAACAACTTGAAGAACCACCAATTGATGGGTGGGAGAAAATTTGGGACACTGAACTCTCGAAGAGTGTGGTCGAGCTCCGATGCACTATCGAGTTTATGACAAGCAGACTTTCCCCGGAGAGCAAGAGGGCTACCGCATACTATTCTCAAATTTACTAGTATCTGACCCCGCCCGCTCACCATTGTCCCGAGTTAATCTGTGCCATCATGCAGAACTACCAGCCCTCCTCCAGGCAGGTGTTGGATGCTATAGGCCATAAATTGTTTTCAATTTTAAAAGAAGATGTGCAAGCAACCTTCGCATCGCAGCAGGGACCGCCCAAGGGCTATTTCGTTTGCAATGTCATCCTGAGCGAACAAATGGAGAGATTCACTACCTCTACCTATATTTTGAAATTCCTAAGAGAGAACCTCAAGAATGGGCTCCCTTCAGGCAAGCTACCCTAGATGCCCCTCCCCCTGATAGATTTCAAGAGTGCTGACATCTTCTCCATCATTGCATGGGTGGCGGGCCTATCGACTGATTCTTCGGTGCACCCCTGGAAGGTGTCTTTGGCCGAATGTATTTCGAGAGGGGAATTCTATGCCCCTGATGCTTCAAGGCCAAACACCAACCCAGTCTTCTTTGATTGGGTAGAATGGGTGGCCCGAACCCTGCACACATGGCTTACCAGCATGAAGAATTCTGGTATGGGCCAGTACTTCGCACCCTGCTCTTTCCTTGTTTGGTTGTTTTTCTACCATGTACATAAGCAATTCCCCCACATTGCCATTTCTTCGAGTGGCAAGGATGGAAATCCTCTACCTGTATACCAATGGACTCCCCTCCTATTGAGGGTAGAGTCTTATTATTCTTTTAATCAACAATTCTTGGGACCTGCTATGCATTTGTTGAAGGGTTCTTGCCCTCGGGTGCCCCTCAGTTTGAGAGACAGAGTGGTAATGGAGAAGAAGGGAGACATGTTTCAACTGACACAAGGACTTGTGATTCACCTATTCGGCTTCATAGGGAAACCCTTCCTACTTCCCGTCTACCCCTTTGAGTACCAGTTCGCCTTGGAGGTCACTCGGCAGAGCGACGCCACAAATGCCATCTATGACCATGGCCAAAAATGGGTGCACACCTATGACTTCCCCTTCAAAATGGGGGTAATAGAGGTGTTTGCCCTAAAGCAACATGTTTTCCTAGAGGAGAAGCTTGCCAGCTTTGGTCTACTCTAGATTCCTCAAAGGTGGCTCTACGATCCCTTGGGAGTGATGAGGGACCACCTCAGATTCAAGAATTTTCATGTCTACCCCCACCCAAAAATTGTGGAGCAAAGAAATAATCCCAATGGGAAGGATCTAGAGTGGCATTTAGAAAGGATGAAGACCTTGCCCCCCTGGCATGAGTTCTACCCCATGGAAGTTGAGTTTGATCATGTTCAGCATCCTTTCCCAACCCCAGACTCCACTTTTTGGAGGAAGATGAAGGACGATCTAAGGGAGGAATTGAAATATTGGGGCATGGAAAAACTAAAATAATGGTGGAAAATGAGAGTTCATCGACAAAAGATGAAATAATATGGACTCTTGGAGATGGATAAGGACTTCGTGGTCATTTATGAAGCCAATGCTGGGACTTGGAAGCCCACCTCCTTCACCGACTTCATTCCCCCAAGTGCCCTAGGTTTGGGCGAAAGCCCAAGGAGAGATGATGATGCTTCAGAGGAAGAAGAAGAGGAAGAGGCCGAAGCTACACCACAAGAACCACCTCAGGAGCCGGTGGAAAGCCATGACACAAGTGCCGTAGGGTCAGCATAGTCATCAAAAAATAAGAAAAGAAAGAGGCAGGAGCAAGCTCAAGTGCCTCCGACCCACCCGAAGCGACCCCGCACGAAGCTCCCAAGTGTCTCTGTCGGACAACCTACGACCGGTCCAGCTAAAGAAAACATCGAAGGGATGGTGTCACCAAGAGCCGAAGCAACCCTAGACATGGATGTCATCGATGTGGAGGAACTCCTCCAACAAGAAGGGGTCCCCGAAGAAGAAGTCATAGAGGTCACGAGTATCGAAGTTCAAAAGGAGCAAGAGTCGATCACACAGGAAGTCACTACTGCTGCTCTGCCAGGTGGGCATGAAGGTACGCACTCTCCACCCTTTGCCCTAGTTTCTCAAAGCATGTCCCCCATAGTCTCGGCCGTGAGTCCCCAGCAGTCTCTCCCTCCCTCGCAAAGTCAATCACCTCCTCGCGCGTTGCCCATTACTACCTCAAGTTTGTCTTGTGATCCCGTTAGCCCCACTCCATTTGAGTCATCTAGCCGGGACAAGTCTATTGGTACTACCTCACCTACCCATGCCACTATCCCCTTGGTTCTTAGTCAGGGCAAAGATAGTACCCCAACGTCGAACCCCGTTCCTTGTTCCCCTGTTACACATGGCATCGTCCCTTTCACCGAAGCTCCCATCACACCCATCGCTGAGCCTACTGGTGAAGCATCCCCCGTTCATTCCTTGTATTTGTTCACCCCTTTGGCTGGAGATCCAACCTCATTTGAATCAGAGATGTCCTTGATTAAGGAACACCCTCTAGCCGAGAAGCTGCTCCAGGCCCGGAAAAACATCGAAAAGATGCTAAAGGAGGCCAAGAAAAAGAGAGGGCGCTCTCTGGCCGAAGTAGAAAAATGTGCCATTTTTGACCTGAAGGGCGAAAAGCTACATAAAGTGAAATAGGTCCCTAAGGTCCAGAAGCCTTTGGATGAGATGACTCCAATGGATTATGATTATCAGGAGAAGACCAAGGACCTGGAGCACCTAAATGTAGATAATGAATCTGCATCCATGCATGTAAGAATTGAAACTTTTCGAGCGCATGCGAACATCGCCAATCAGCATAGATTTGAGGCTGAGAGCACCAATATCAAGTTGGAAGAGGAGCTAGCCAAGATCCGCTCCAAGCTGGAGGACTCAAAAAAGTAGTGTGAGCAGATGAAGAAGGAAGTAGTTGCCCTGAAACAACAAGTGAGACAACTGCAAGGTGCAACTAAAACTCAGAGCCAGATACAGGCCGAAGCTGATCTGAAGGCCAAAGAATTTGAAAGTAAAATCTTGGAGATGCAACAGTAGTTGTACGAGAAGGAGAGCCTGGAGCTCTTTGACAGAGGCAGAATCAAAGAGATCCGCTCACACTTGCTAAAAAACTTCAGATCTCGGGCCTCTAGTGCCCTGTCGATTTTGACCTACATCATCAAAGCCCAGTATGTCGCTGCTCAAGAAGGGCCAGTAGTGGATGAGGTCATCCAAAAAATTAGAAGGTGACTCAAATTGGCTTTTGAGGTCCAAAGCATCAAATATCAGGACCTGCAGGTCGTCGCGATGAGTCGAACCACCAGAGATTGGTCTACAGCTCAAGCCACGGTCCACGCTTTCTTCTCCAAGGTGAGGAAGGCACAGAAGGCGAAGGACCTCCTGGATGTATTCGAACAAGAGCAGCGTACATCACTGGGCTATTTCCAAGACCTCTCTTCATTAGGTTTCTCGAGTTTCATGAATGAGGATGGGAACCTGTTGACCAAGGAAGAGCTCAAGCCGGCTTGGCTCCAGTTTGAGAGTGATGTCTCAGAGGTAGATGGCTGGGAGGAGCCAATTATAGAAGGACAAGTCACAAATTTTATTCTAAGACATTGCAAGATCACGGCCTGCCTCAACGATCTAAGCACGAGAGCCAAACATGCCGACATAGGGCAAATAGATCGGTTCCATGTTTTGGTAAAAGCGCTACAAGACCGAGAACCTTTCTCAAAAGGCGCCTAGGCTCACGTTCGTCGAACCATGGAACGCATCCATGATCACCTTCTCCCATCACCACAACAGGAAGCCTCGCCAGAGGAGGAAGAAGAGGAAGGAGAGGCAGAAGAAGAAGAAGAAGAAGCCATGGAAGCACCCCCAAAAGGAGAAAAAGGAGAAGGGTCTGGAGGTAACTCTGGCCCAACGGATCAAAGCTGAGGGTTCTTCCACCGAGATGAGCTCGTTGCCCCATGAGCCACCAAGAATGTTGACAATTTTGTCACATTGCCTAGAGGGGTAGTAAAATCAAAATTTTTGTAAAGTATTTCTTTTAATTTCATGAATTTGTTCCCTTGTTTTTTAGAAACAACATTTTCAAGCATTGCAGCAATTTTGGCTTTCATCGCCATCCCCCTTGTACATAGAATGAAGATGAAAGAGCTTCGCTACTGAGCAGGCTAAGAAAAAAAAAAATCTTCGCAAGAAAAGGAAGATAGCTTCGCCAAAAGAAAGAAGTAGGGAATGAAAAGAGCTTCGCACCCGAAGCATTTCCAGCAGCTACTTCGGGCGAAAGTTTTGCGAAGCGACATTCGAGTAGTCCAAAAGAATAGCTTCACCGAAGAAGGAAAGTCTAGATCACGGTCCGAGTTTGCTAAGACAAGAAAACTACTTCGGGCCCGAGGCATTTCAAACAGTCGCTTCGGGCGAAAATATTGCGAAGCAGAAAGAGCACAAACATTTAAAAGCACTTCACTGAAAAACCACCGAAGCACCCACTTCGGGCCTCCCCACCAGTGAATCATTTATACTTTTCTAAAAGTTGTCATGAAGCATCTACTTCGGTTAGCTTTCGTGCGAAGCATTTTCACCCAAAGCGGTAGCGGCCGTAAAGAACGAAATATTTTTCGAAGGCAAGAATGCGCTTCGGCCAAAAAACCCCCGAATCATAGTTTTGAGGGAGGATCGCGGTGAAGCATTTTGAAGACTCACTAGCGAAGCATCTACTTCGGGCGAAGAACCTCGACGAAGTAGTTTTGACACGTCTCTCCAGCGAAGCAGCGAGAAACGAAGAACCCCACCTTGGGGAGGAATAGCTGCTTCGGCACTCGGCACCCCCGAAGGTTCCTAGCGAAGCTCCACCATGCAAAGTGTAAACCAAGAAGGAAGATCTGCTTCGGCTTAAATCCATTGCGAAGCGGAGTTGCGAGTGAAAATCTAGCGAAGCGCTTCAAGGGCACACACTCCAAGCTAGGTATTTTTTCGAGGCAATCAAGTGCCCCATAAATGCATTTTTACGTGCCCGGTAAGACCGCTGCTCATTTTTGGCAATTGGAAATGAGGTATCAGTTCCTAAAGGAGGACCCAATGGGCATGGTGGCCACTTGAGCACTGCACCCAAAGGCCAAGGACGTTCAAGCGGCTCATTAATGCATGTTTCCCGGTTGACCCGATCGTAGCTGCTAGTTTTGGTAAAGGATTTGAGAGCTCAGTCATGAGAGCCGCGAAGAGCCGACTTCTTAGGTTTCGAGGATGTACTCCTCCATTTTGTGCATTTATGGCTTAGAGGGTAAGGTCCTCTATAAAAACCCAGGCATTGTAATGTTAAAAAGGGGGGGGAGGAACTTTCTACTAAGAAAGCTGTTGTAACTTGAATCCCTGTGATTAATACTAAAGAGCTTTGAGCCTAATTTCTCTCTTGTATGTTGCCTTCTATGTTTATTTCTTTTATCTCTTTCTTCATTTGCATACTGTAATTCTGCATTTTGGATTTAGGTGTGCGATTGGGGATGGAACCCCTAAAATTTTCTCGAAGGATACATAGGAGAGGAAAACATTGTATTAGTTTTCTTGTATGCCGCTTGTGGATCTTGTTTCTATCATATTCACTTTGTCCTAATCGTCGTAACTCTGAACTCTGAATTTCGATGAAAGGGGAGGGTAATCCTGGAACTCGTCCAGAGGATACATAGGAAGGTTAATATCGTGTTCTTTTTATTTTATTCTTGGTGTTTCTTGCTATTGTTTCAAGCTATTGGTCAGCAATCGTGCTTCTAGTTCTTTCCCACTTTAAATTATCTACATCTCTTCCCTTACTCTTTTTATTTCTTTCCTGCACCCTTACTATTTTATCTCTTTCCTGCACCCTTATCTTAAACACCGAAGTAGTTTAGTATAGGAGCTGGCCTTTCTCTAGAGATTGGCATGAGGGGCATCTCTTCCCTTTGGCCTTTCAATGTTGGTCCAGGTCTAGGGCGCGTACACTTTCCCAAATCCTTTCCTGGGTAGATTTGATGACCAAAATTGACCATAGAGGTAACATTGGTTGGGGACAACTAGTCCTCTTTTTTTCAAATTTCCAAAAGTAAGGATTTTGTCTTGAAGAACAATCCAATAGAAAAAGTTAACCTTTAGGATTAGATATTTTTTCTAGATTTTCTTACCAGATAACCATAAAAGGTTCTCCTCAACTTCAAGATGGTATGCAAACCTCACAAAGTTAACCTTTTTCCTCTTCATACCATATTACAAAGTCTTCATAGTTGACCTATCTTATGATTTGGTTTCTCCATTTAAGGGACATGAGGTTTAAATTGTCATCTTCCCCCTGGGCCACTTCAAAAGTTTGAAGATCCTTCCATTTCTTTCTTCCTACCACTTTTTCAATATAATAAACAACTCTATTCCCTCATATATGAGCAATCCTAGGTCCCAATAGGGTGAAGTAGGGATTATACAACAATGGAGAGTCTTCAAGCCATGTATCTTCCTAGAAATTGATCCTTTCCCCATTACCAAGGCTCCATTTAATCCTTTTTTTTAGAAGTTTTTTTGTTTTTGCTAATCTATTCCAGAGGGTTGAACCATAAGGTAAAACCTCTTAGATAAGAATTTGTTTCCCCTGATTAAGTACTTGGATTTTAGAATTTATGACTAACCATTATTCTCATTTTTAATCAAGTTCCAACATTGTTTGGCTAGCAAATCTTTGTTATATGGGATATTTTCCTTATCTCTAAACCTATAACATATTTTCTAGTGCGCACTTTCTCCTAAGAGACTAGATGAGACCTCTTTTTTCCCTTCAAGACAGACCATAAGAAGGATTTTTGGAAGTGTTCCACTGTCTATGCAATTTTTGGAAGGGATTTTGGAAAGGAAAAGAAAGTAGATCAAAAGAATTTGGAGGGGAGGCCTTGACCAATTGGGATTTTCTAGCGTAACTTAGTAGAGATCCTTTATAGACAACCAATTTTCTTTTAACTCTTTCAAGGATAAGATTCCACATCTTTTCCTTAAATCGGCCCTTGAAAAGAGGTAGACCTAGGTAGGTAGACGAGAGGTCCACAATAACACAATCAAGAATTTTTGCAATGGCTCTTTATCTAGCAAGTGGGGTATTAAGAAAATATTTTTGTCTTCACAAATTTGATTAATTGACCCACAACTAACACATAACAAATAATAATTTCCTTGATTACTTTGGCTTTGGGATTGAGGATATAGTCAAGAGGAGCATATCATCAACAAACTATTGATATGAGATGGGATTCAAGGTGTTGGCTAGTTTGATCCCTTCTATGTCTATTGCAGCTTTAATAGATCTCCCAAGGGCCTCTACAAGGATAATGAAGAGAGAGGGAGATAGAGGATCCCCTTGTCTTAGGCTTCTAGAAATCTTGAAAAACCCAAAAACTTCCCCATTGATAATAACAAAGAAGAATGGGTAGAGAAGAATTGCTTAATGAGAGAAATCCAACTATAATGAAGCCCAAAATAGATCATAACTTTTTCCAAAAAGCACTAGGAGACTCTAGTGTAGGCCTTGCTAATATCAAGTTTGAGGAACATGCCTAATTTTTCACTCTTTTCAATAGAATATAATATTTCATTGATTTTAATGATTCCATAAAGGATTTTCCTCTTTGGCAAAAAACCACCTTGACTTGAGTTGATAATAGAGGGGAGAATAAATTTCATTCTATTAGCCAAAACCTTGGATAGAATTTTGTATATAGTATTACAAAGGTTGATGGATATGAAATATTTGAGATCTCTTTTTCCAACACTCTTTGGGACAAGGACAAAAAATGTAGAGTTCATATCCCTTGGAATAAAATGAGAGTGGTGCACCTCAAAAATAGTTTCAACCACCTCCCTTCCAATAACATGCCAAAATTTTTGGAAAAAATTGTTGAGAAACAATCTAGACATGGTACTTTATTTTTGGCCATAAACAAAACAACAATCCTAATATCCTCCTATTCAAAGGGGTTAATTAGCTATGAGTTCATCTCATATGAAATGATCTTGGGGATTTTGGCTAGCAATCTCCTTTCAATAAGAAAATCCCTTTTAGGGCTAGGACCCAAAATCTCTTCAAAGTACCTCACAACTTCATCCTTAATATCTCTCTGATTAACAAGAATGGAGCCATATTCCTTTATAACCTCTTTGATTTTGTTAACACTTTTATGTTTAAGAGTTATGTGGAATAATTTTGTGTTTCTATCCCCATATTTCAACTAGATTGCTTTAGATCTATGCCTCCAAGTAATAATTTAAATTTTTACAAAAACCTTTTTATATAAATATAGTGATAGTTTTTCTCTACTAATTTGAAAATTCATTATTTTATAATTTTATTCTTCATACTTTATAAAAATATCCTGTCAAAACCCATGGAACAAATATAGTTCATATAAGTTTTTCTCCATGTTTTCTTAAGGACTGTAGGAGTGTTCAAATGGTTTAGGTCCAAGAAAGCTTGAGAAAAACCATTAATTTTTTTGGTTTAGTTTATGCTTCATATAAGGTTGCGCACCATTATTATTCTATAGTTCTTACATTATTAATCTCTATAATTTATAGATAGATAGATAATATATATTTTTTAAATCTATTTAATTGTTTCAACTATCAAATCATAAGCAACATATGCTTTCCAATTGATTAATGCTTAGTTTTTTCTCTACAATTTTTTTATAAATAGATATGAAACAAAGCTTCTATTTCATTGCTTCAACTATTGAATCATGTGCAACATTTTTTTTATCTACATCATTTAGAACAATTCAAAGGTAATTGATAAGAAAATTTTATTTTTAATTGATTTATAGTCTTTTATATAAAATATCTCAATAAATAGACCTTGAGTTGCAAGGTAGTAAGTATACATGGAGCAATATAAGATATGGTTCTCAACTAATTTAGATAAGACTTGATAGGATTTAGATCTCAAAGGGTGATCTAGATTTTCTAAAAAATTCCTCCTTGATTTTCCTCCCCAAAATAAGGCTAGACCATAACCCCTTGGTGTTGTAAATCCTCTCAGGTAACTCAAATCTTAAAAGGTCCTTCATATTTGAATCGATGTGAATCCATCATCAAGAGTTGGAGCCCAAAATAGAGGAACGGTGTTTAGAAGATTATCAGGCTCTTTAATATCCCAACTTGCTAAAAATCCTAAATTTGTAAAAGTCAATCTGATAGCATGGAATAAATTAATTTTTGGTCATATTTTCAAAAAAGAGGAAAATTTGAAACAATAGTTGAAGGAAATTGAGTTTATGTAGGAAATCAATCTTATTTAATGAGGATCTCAAAAGCAATGAAAAATATTTGATCTTATAATTCCATAATACCTTGATGAGAGAAGAGACATTCTAGAGATAGAGATCAAGCGTGCTCTCACTAAAAAATGGTGATCGTAATACAAATTATTTTTATACCATTGTCCTCAAACATAGAAGTCACAAAAAAATTAGAGAAATTATCAAATAGGATGGCTCTAGTCTACTCTACCCAAAAGTTATCAAGGATGAAGTGGTCAAAATTTTTGAATCTCTATTGGGTGCTCAAATTCAATGTGATTCTATTGTAGAAATAATACTAATGGCCAACATCCATAACCTCATTTATGAAGAAATGAATTCCACAATGATATTCTCCTTTGATCCTGATGAAATCAAGGGGGTTATTTTTCTATGGCTAGTGAGAAAGCATTGGGTTTGGATGGCTTTCCCATGTTGTATATTCAAAAGTACAAGCACATTCATGGATTTAATGTTGTTGAAGTTATATCTAACACGTAAATTTTTTATTTCCTACCAAGAGAAGTTAATTCCACATTTTTGGTCCTCCTTCCTAAGAGTGTTGGAGATAAGTATTTAAATGAATTTAGACCTATAAACCTATGTAATACTATTTACAAAATTTTATCTAAAGCTATGGTTAACAAGCTCAAATAGATCCTTTCCAGAATCATTTATTCCAATTAAGGGCTTTGTTCTATGGAGATATATTTTGGATAGAATCATAGAAGTCCATGAGTTGATTTATTCAGTTGATAAGAGTGGAAAAGCTTGTATGTTATCAAAATTGACATGAGTAAAGCATGTGATAGAGTCTCCTAGGGCTTTCTGGAAAAAGTGTTGTTTAAATTCACTTTTCATAATAGACGGTTCTCTTTGATTAAACAATGCTTCTTTAACCCTATGTTCTCGATCATTGTTATGGTTAGGTTTTCGGGTACTTTAGTATCTCCTAAGGTCCTAGTAAAAGTGACCCTCTTTCCCCATTTTTATTTATTAATCTTGATGAATCCCTTAGGAGAGATCTAAAACTGTAATTATCTCCAAATTCATTGAAGGTATTAAACATACTTCTTCTATTAAGCCAAATTATCCATCAACAATTTGCTAATATTACTTTTTTCTACCTTCTCCTCCATTTCTAAAGCCAAGGAAATCAAAGTTCTTTTGAAGTACTATGAGCTAGCTACGAGGTAATATATTAACTTTTTTAAAATCAAGTTGTTTTTCCTGAAGAACACAAGCTTATACTGAGAGGGGGGGTGAACAGTATGGTACCCACTTTTTACTTTCTTTCCAAACAAATATCAATCAGTGTCTTAAATTGCAATAACCAAATATAGCAGTGTGCATTAATGACATAGATAGCAATAGTAAGCAAGTGCATAAATCACCACACACAATTGAAACACAAGATTTAACATGGTTCCCCAATTTGGGTTACTGCACAAGATAATATGCTTATAATATTTCACAAGGAAATAGGGATCATTATCCCAATATAAATGATTACTTTCATCTGCTCAAAGCTAGGTTATCCTGATCTACTCAGGTGGGTTCCACTAATATGCTCATCTAGGCTATCCATTGATCTACTTCAGCAAGCTCTGCTCAGAAACTGCTTTAGCAAGCTAACCAAGAACCTGCTCAAAATATGCTTTAGCAATCTCACCAAGAACCTACTCAAAATTTGCTTCAGCAAGCTCACTAAGAACTTGCTCAAAATATGGTTTAGCAAGCTCACCAAGAACCTACTCAAAATCTGATTCAGCAAGCTCACAAAGAACTTGCTCAAATCTGCTTAGCAAGCTCACCAAGAACCTTCTCAAAACTTCTCAGTAAGCTCACCAATAACTTGCTCAAATCTGCTTCAATGCCTTCTAACAAGGCTCAAATAATTTTGCTCAAATTTTATCCTAGATATGTACTCAAATCTGTCCCAAAATCCTTCTCAAAGGCTCAATCAATCGTGCACAAAAGTTGCCTCAAATATATCCACAAATTTATTCCAAGAGCCTTCTCAAATGCTCAATCAATCATGCACAAAAGCTACCTCAAATCTATCTAGAAATCTATCCAAAAAGCCTTATCAAAGGCTCAATCAATCATGCTCAAGTAGCACTCAAATATCATCCACAAATCAACGAAGGCAAGGCTCAATGATGAACTCAATAATGAATGGCAATGTACTCTTCAATGAATGACAACAATGATCTACAATGAACTCAACCATGTATGACAAACACTCTCTCAAATGGATGATAACAATGCTCAACAATGAACTCTCAAATATATGGCAAATGATATCTCTAATGAAAACCTCTCCAAGCAATAACAATGAGGACTTTAATCAACCAAGGACAATCTCCACAAGTGATAGCAATAGGTTCTCCATAATATCTTCCTCATGCAATGTTAATAAGCTCTCAAGAAACAAGCATAACTCTCTCAAGCAAAGATCTTTCAAATAGCCAACAATGATCTCCTCAAATTAAAGACATATGTAACCAAAAGTGACTAGAAAATTATCTCCTCAATTGTCTCAAATAGTGGAAATGTACTCAACAAGTAACCAACAATAGTCTCCTCAAGCAATGGTAAAAACGTCCTCAATAATGGCAATACTCTCAATGGATTCCACTAAGGAAATTATGAACTCAAGCATCAATTTTATCCACAAAATTGATTTTCTAATCCATCAACTTCTTCTTAATAGCCAAGGCACATAATCAAGCAATTTGTATTCAACTTCAAACCCTAACTCATGTGCATGTCTTCTAACTCAAGGTAGCAATTAACTAGGTCTTAAGTTCCTAGTTTAATTTCATAATTAAATCATGCACTAGGACATATAACAAGTTCAACACTTTTCAACTTTATGACTCCCTAATTTATATTTTTAATTCGACACCTTATAAATCCACATACATAAATTACAAATATTTAACTTCACACCTTATAACTCCCTAAGCACATACAATAATCATTTATTTTACTAAATACCTTATAACTCCCTAGTTATAATAGAAATGATTTTCAATGCACCACAACTTTGGCAATATCAAATATTACCATGCGCTAGAGATAAATACCTTTTTACAAAATTCGTAGCCTCCACAACCTTTGAAATCATAAATGCCTTTTCCAAAATTAATGTGCCTTCACCATATTCGAAATCGTTAATGCCTCGCTAAAAACAATGTGCCTTCACACCTTCGAAATCATCAATGCTTTGCCAAAATAATACGCCTTCACACCTTCACAAGAGTTGAACTTTGTTCCTCTCACCTAGCATTGTGAAGCGCTTACCACGTGGGCGTCAGCCCACGTTGGGACTTAATCCCAAACACCCAACTTTGCCTGCGCTCAAATCTGAAAACTCAAGTTGCCTTCCTTAGCAAAACACTTTGCCCCTAGCGAGATTCGAACAGTGAACCTACCTTGTGCAAAGTTTGTGTGCTAACAACTACGCTATTAGCTCCTGTGTGACATCACTTTCCCGCATTGTCTCCTTCACCTTGCTCTCAAACGAAATTTATTTTTATTTCTTCACTGCTCCCCTTTTGATGATTCTCACTCAATGCTATATTTTCGATCACCAATAAACAAAGGTTTTTACCATTTATTTATATGCACCTCCATGCCTTCGAATGACATTGGAAAATTTATTAATCTCCCCAACCATTGCACGTCGACGAATAATGAGCTTCAACTTTAGACCTTGGAATTATTAAATAAAAATTTAATAATTCACCTCTTAACTTTGAATTGGGATATCTCCTTCATACTTTTGAATTTTGCCATGAAACTTTTTTCACCTAGGTTTTATTTGAAAAACATTTTCATCCATAATTATTTGGAGAAGTCTTAGCATAGTGGTTTTAATAAAAAACCCTTTCCAATGGTTTTAATGAAAACCCTTTCCATTGGTTTAAATAAAAAATATTTCCATCGGTTTTAATAAAAACCCTTGCCATTGGTTTTAATAAAAACCTTTACCATTGGTTTTTATAAAAGCCATTAATATAATATTTAAAAATTAATAATTATATGCCTCTTGTGCCACAAAACCCTGTATATATCCATGCTCTCCAAAATATCATAAATGATTATTTATGAAGTTCTTTTGCCACCAAAACTCAATGTGATCCATGTGACATCAATGATCCATGTGACATCAATGACAACACAAAAAATACTCAAATTGCCAATATTTCCTTAATACCCCTCATAATAAGAAAAGAGCTATTACTAGAATCCTAGGATGTACCATTGTTGAATTCTCCTCTATTTACTTAGGGTTGCCTTTTTTAAAGGAAGGATCAAAGAAGAACTATGGAATTCACTTTTGGAAAGGGTGCAAAAAAATTTGATAGGATGAAAGGGAGTACTTCTAAGTCAATTAAGAAAGTTCTAGCTAGTCAAATCTACCCTTCAAAGCCTATCAATATACTTTCTTTCTATTTTTAAAATCCCAAGAAAAATCTCTAAAAAATTAGAAAAATTTCAAAAAACTTTCTTTGGTCAAGGAAAAATATAAAAAGAGATTCCATCTCATTTATTGGGACTAGGTGTTCTCCAAGAAAAGTGTAGAAGGCCATGGGCTAAGAAAGATTAAACATATGAAAAAAGCTCTATTGGAAAAATATAGTTGGAGATTGGTTTCTCAAGATAATAATGGATGGGCTTAAATTATCTTCGCTAAATACTTTAACAGGGGATTAATCTTCATAGAAGAACAAAATACCTTGCATTGCTTGGTCTTTTGGAACAACATTGTTAAAACAAAAAATATTCTTCAAAAATATCTTAAATGAAAATTAGGTAATGAAGAGCATATTGACTTCTGGGAAGACCCATGGCTTGAGGACATGCCTCTTATGGATATTCCTTCTTTTGTTATCTTAAGGCCTATATTTTCTTTGTACTTTGGTTTCAAGGTGGTAAACTATATTGAAGAAATCAATGGTATTAAGAAATAAAAAGATATTTTGAGGTTTATCCCAGCTCAAAGAGTGGATATTTCCTTGAATACCCTTGATCCTGCATTAAATATTAGGTTGTTAAGAACTCCATTTGTGTGAACTCATTAATATAAAAAAAAAAAGAGGAGAGTGGCACCTTTTTGGTGAAGTTTACCTGCTACCTTACTGCTGATGAGAATGTTTGTTGGTTCCCTTATAGTTTGGTCTATTTCAAGGAATTTATGCCCAAAGCTTTATTTTTTGGCTTGCTCTTCAAAAAAATCTTTCTTTGGAAAATATTAAGAAAAGAGGAGTAGTCATTCCTAACTGGTGTTATCTGTGTGGGGCTCATGAGGAAAAAACTCAACATATCCTTTTATAATGCTTCTTCTCTTTGGATATCCTTTTCTTTCTTCTTTCAACCTTGGGAGTCAATTGGGTGGTCCCAAATTCTCTATAAGACTTTTTTGATAATTGGTCCTTTTCTCCCTTTCTTAGACCCAAATGCCATATCCCATGGAAGCTTTGTCTCCCTTATTTCATTGGTGAGGTTTGGAAATGAAGGAATTATAAAATCTCCTCTACAAGTTTCAAAATTCTTAATGCTTTAGTTAAAAATATCCTAGTTATCTCCTTTCCCTTCTCTAATGTTTTTCCTTTTGAGGCTCCTCTCTCTGCTAGCCTAGGGACCCGTTGGGGTCCCTTTTCCCCCTCATGTTGGCTCAAGTAGGCTACAAAAAAATGGAGCTTTCCCCCTTTGGAATGATTTAAATTGAATTTTGATGGGGTGTCTAAAAGAAATCCAAGGATGGCAAAAGTTGGAATATTGATTAAAAAATCCAATGGAGAAATTGTTCTAGCCTTTGTTGAGAACCTTGGTCAACAAACCAATAATTTTGTAGAGGCCAGGACCCTCTTCCAAGGTTTATCTATGCTTGACTTAATGGGGGTTGATAAGGTTATCATAGAAGGGGATTCTTTATACATTATCAATATCCTCACTGAACAGGTTTCATGTAGCTGAAATGTTGGTAATCTTGTGGATGAATTAAAAATATTCCTAAGAATATTTGTGAACTACCAAAGTAAGCATATTTATAGGGACAGTAACAAGGTTGCAGATTTTCTTGCCAATCTCAGAGTTGAAAATGAAGCTATGTCTATCTGAAAATATAATTCCTCGTAAGACCTTATTTCTTTGGCAAAAAATGATATTGTCCACATAAAATATAATAACTGATTCTATTTTCTTATTTGGTATTTTACTCTATTGATATTGTCCATATAAAATATAATTCTTTTAATAACATATAATATAATATAATATTATATATTAATATATATTTGCTTGATAGGAGAATTGGTTACCACACTAAGTAACATATAATTTTAAAGCATATAAAATATTTTAATTTACTTCAAAACTAAATTTAAAAATATTAAATTAATTTTTAAAAGTTTAAATATTAATAATATATAAAAATAAAAATCAATCAACCATACAAATAAACATATATTTTTAATTCTCTAAAATTATTGCTTTTCTTGAACATTAATTAATAAAATGATTGCACATTTAAATAAATAAAATAAGGAATAAAGCCTCCTGCCATAACAACAAAATAATATAAGATAAGATTCATAGAATATAAATAACGATATTACATCTCTCGTTTGTGTAAAACTTAAAAAGCAGGTTTCTAAATTTTATTTAATATGCAGGTTTCTGAAGCTAGTTTTAACACTTTGGAGTCTTTTTATAACAACATTTGCGACAACATTTCTTATTTATCTTCCATGACACAAAGCAGCAAATACAATATTGAACTACTATTTTGTTGTGAGACCCACTATTATCTCGTATGCTTGCAGATTCTGCAAATAAATGACCTTTGTCGTATTCTCCTTCTTCAATGGAAACACAGAATAACACCAAGTTCAAACAAAATCAAAATTATCACGTGACTTGCTAGTTCTCCTTGACATCTTTCAAATAAGAGATTATTTATAAGCATAAAATGCATAGAAAGGTGAGCAACACATAGACGTTGGAAACCAAAATAGCATGAACTTGCCGTCATGTCAGTATATATTAAATTTCGTGTAAAAATGTGCCACGTCTTAACGTTTTCGTGCTGCCTTCACTTAAGCAATGAATGTAGACTTAATTCTGTGCATAACAAGTGGAAGAAATTATTCTCATACCTTTGAAGTCATTACTTCACGATTAATTAGTATCCATTAAGAATCACAATAATTTTAATTGAATAATATATAAAAATAAATAAATAATGTAATTAAACTATTTTAAAATCTTAGAAGTTAATAGTTTTACATTGAATTATGTAATAGTAACAATTTATCTCAAATTTCTTTTTAATAAGATGGACAAAGGGGTTTTGAAAGGTGCCCCAAACCTTTTACAAGAAGGGATTAACCAACCAACTCGAAACAAGGAATATAGAGAACAACATAGCAAACCAAAAAAGATCCACAAAACAGACAAACAACAAAACAAACCCAAAGTAAAACTATCAATATACTAGACTTTTCACTATCAACAACTAGAACCCCAGAAAGACCTCACGTCTCACGCAGGCTCAGAAAAAATCATCTTTTCACCTTACCGATTCTCCTTAGATTGCTTGAGGACACAAAAAAGATCAAAGAAATTTAAAAACATAAATTATCTCTTGGAAAGTTAATTATCTATTTGATTTAATCCATCTAGGAAATCTTCCTACCAAATTGTACATCTTTCTTGTAGAATTTTCAAGTTTGCTAAAAAATCAGCCAATCTATTGCCCTCCGTGCAAACATGCTTAATCTCAACCGCTTCGAGCTTTAAAATCCATCTTTGGGTTTCAGCAAGTTCATTTGAGAACGTCTAAGAAGGGACTTGAACACCTTCGAGTATACTAATGATATTGAGAGAATCCCCTTCAATAACTACCTTGCTACCATTCAAAATTTTCTATTGACAAACCCCTTGAAAGAGAGTTCCTACCTCCATAAAATGACGGGTCTAATGATCTAAAATTTTCAGCGAAATCCAACAAAATCCTTTTGTCAGAGTCTCTAACCAAGCCCCCCGCACTGACTTGTCTTGAATTCCCTTTAGAAGCTCCATTGAAATTTAGTTTCAACCAGTGAGGAGGAGGAGATTCCCAAATAGTCGTATGTCTGGAAGGACCTTCAGATGTTTGTGAGAATAATCTCTAAATCCAAAAGTTGACTCCATCACCAACTCCCCAATGGAAGTGACCTTATCTAAAGGAGTTGCATCCACATTCTCAACAATGGCAGTAATAGCATGATGTAACTCAGTCAGAGAGGAGATATTTTTAAAGGCTCTAGAATTGCTTTCCTTCCAAATACACCACCAAACATGAGGTAAACCAAAGGACCAAAAATCTTGAAGATGCGAAGACAAAAAGGGAGACCTCCATTGAATGATGATTTCAAACAACAGGAACTGGGAGAAAATAGATCGAGAAAATAGAAGACAAAAAGGGAGACCTCCATTGAATCATCAAGTCAAACGACAACTTCAAAAAAATCTAAACCACAGTAACGGTCCTCCAAAACTGAGAGAAAATAGATTGAGAAAAGAGACAGTCAAACACAGGTAATTCTTCAACACTACTAGTTGGGATAACCAATCCTCTTTTCTGCAAATCATCCAATGTGAGGCACTTCCCGCCAAAATATAAAACTATATATATAACATATCAAGTTATTCAACATATAAAACATTTATATTAAAATTAGTTATATAGATTTAACAAACTGGTATACTTACAAATAATTAATATTTTTCTAAAATTTATATTCAATTTAAGCATAATGTTGCTTTCTCTTGAGTGCATAGTGTAATGCTAGAAGAATGTATTTGCACTTTATGTTTGAACCCACGATTCCTGCAATGTAAAAGTCAAATAATAATCATTATTATCTTTTTAACCTTTTACTTTGCAATCATGAAAACTGCTTCAAAGACATTTGGATTAATAAACTTATTTGTTGTCCAAAATCATAAGCATCCTTTTGTTATTTTACAATGCAAGTTGATGGATTGTATCATTGATTTTTTAGAATAGAAACCTACTATCCATGTTCATAGAGTCTGTAGAAAATACTTTCTATATATTAAGAATCAAACATAAGGATCTTTATAACACAATCAATAACTTTTTTCACTTTCAATTAAGTCTTATATAAATCTTATATAAGTATATTTATAACACAATCAATAACTTTCTTCACTTTCAATTAGATTTTGTTCTAGTTTTTTAAATAATTATTATTTCTACGATAACTTAATACATGTATTCTTTACTTACTTATACATTCATAGCACAAGACTTCACTACTCAAACTGCATTGCATACTCATCATCCCTGGACTTATTATGATGGGCATTTGCTCATTAAAGTCTTTCTACGAAAAAAACAAGCAAATTTGATGTATCAACCATGGAACTGGAAAAGCATGCAATACAATCTATAGGTGAAACAAAACCATGGTCATAAAAAGATCAAATATTAGATTCACTTAGACGAGTGGCAAAATCACCAAAAGACTTGACAAAGAGTCTTTGCAAGCGCCACATGATGACAGATAAATATCCAAATAAATATAATCATAAAGGCTATAAATATTTAACAACTCACTATAATCGGCACGAATACATTAATGAATTTTATTTTACTGTTTATTTGAGTTATCATTACGAATTAACCAAAACAGGGATAAATATGAAATACAAGGTATCTTATCTATGCACCTCACAAAATGATATAACTTTTACCGTTCATGCTATTGTCATATTGATAATGTATGTTACATATGTCATTGTTTCACTCTTCAAATTCAAGGTATTTTCTCTATGCATCTCACAAAATGATATCACAAGTTTGATTGTTCATGCTATTGTCATATTGATAATGTATGTTGCATATGTCGTTGCTTCACTCTTCAAATATAACAATTTCTGGTCAGTATACATTTGGTGATAAATCTCTAGAATAACTTAATTTTTCACTGTATCATGTCATTACAATGAATCTAGTAAATTATTATCTATAATGTAAATCTACTAGCCACACAAAATTCTTCAATACTTACTATCACCATCAATTCTTACACATTTTATCTAAATTTCATTTTAATATTTCACTAATATCTTTATATAGTTTAATACAAAAATCCTCATTTTTTTAATAGATTAAATACATAGATATTTAAAATATTTACTGTTAAAATTGAAAAAATACTTCTTTCTCAAAATGGAATAAATTAATATATTCCCAAGAGAGTATTTGTGAAGGAGATCTAATCATTCTCGCTAAAAAGGGATAAAATGATGTTTTCTCAAAATGCACTTGTCTCAAGTTGTCATGCATATATACTAGGTGGAAGATCATTGCCCATATGATGGAGATTCATATGCCTCAAAGATTAAAAAATTATATGATCTTATTGCTAGTGTCATCACCTACTAATATCATTTGCATTAGCAACCATGGAAACAAATTTGTTTGACTTGGAAAAGGGTCAAGAGAGGCCTTAGTGAGTTTTATTTCTAATCTAAATCTTAACACTATATTGAAACAACTAGATCTAAAGTCAATATCAATATATTTTATCTCATTTCACTCTAGAGTATAATGAACAATCCTATGAAAGAATACACCATGACAATTCAAAAAATATTAGAAATTATTGCTCATATATTCACCTCCTCTATATGTCCTTAAATACTTAATCTTTATTTTCTTGTTGATTCTATACCAGTGCTTTGAACTCCTTGAATCTCTTAAAAGCCTTTGTCTTTATTAAAAATAGTTCACAATCACATATACTAAGAGAAATCACCCATGAAAAGAAGAAAGTACTTATTATTAGAAAGATATGGTATACATATGGGTCCACACACATCATTGCAAATGAGCTCTAGAGGTCATATGACACATCTTGTTGCTGCTTTTGAAAAGGATTCTATATGATGCTTTCCTAAAACACATCCCTCATAAAAATTATTGGGAGCATAAATGTAAGAAACTCTACCACCAAAAATATAACAAATCATTTACCTCAATTACCGATAGCAAAGATGACCAAGTCTATTATGTCATTACTAACCATTACCATTCACTTGTGCCACTATGAGCATCAAATGTTTATTTTAAGAGGAAAAAGTAGAATGAATTAGTTTCATTCATAGGCTATACATCTAATATAACTCATCCTCATATCCAAAGGAAACTATGTTAAGTCCATCATAAATATCATTTACCACCCATCATTTGGGTGAGACTTTTACACTTTTGTTTAAGTGGGTGTTGTAATATATAATTAAACTATTAGGGACTCCACTAGGAATATGAAGAACATCATCAAGTGAAGAAGATACTATCCTAATAACAAATTGCTATATATAGTTGAAAATCATTTACAATGAAAACACACCCTTTTGAATATATTATGTTGTAATTATATAGGTGTCATTGCTTAGTCATGTGTTTTGTTGACCCTAAATATTATTCTATTCATTAGAAGAAGTGGATATCTATTATGTTGAATGAACAACTATATGAGCTCTTAATGTTTTACCATTATGATTAAACTCACACTAAGTATTAAACAGATTCACATTAACAATCTTATTTTTTGCTACCTCTTAAAGCTTCTTCATGCATATCTAACAAAATGTTATTATGTGTTACTCATAAAATTCACAAGTTGGCTTCTTGAAGGTCTTCTTAGTCTTGTTCTCATTGTGCTTTGGTTTCTTCTTAGTATTATTCATAATAAATTCTTTTATATGAGACTCATTTTTTATAACATAACCATCACACCAATATCTTTAAGCCTAATCGTGAAGAAGGTACTTGAAAACTTTATCAATGAAGGAAATTTTTTAAAATAGACATGAAGCATCTCAAATACAACAACTATTTTTTATGTCTCTGACATGTTGTTGAACATAATGATGATATGCTTTACATTTTTTATATCTTTAGCTAATTGTTCTTACCCTATCCCTTCTGAAATCCCTATAGTATTCTAGATATCATATTTTAAATTCTTGTATAAAATGATATAATCACCAACACTATTAAAATAATTAGTATTCAAGGTAGCATGTTATGCCTCTAATCTAGTAATTTATGTGGAATCAATTGAATCACATGGCCCCTAATTGTTTACAAGCAATCACTTAGCATCCATAATTCTAATAATAATAGGTGCCATATATCTTGTCAATATTAAGAGCTATCACACAAAAGGAATCAACCTTTTAATTCCAAAATAATTATTTTATCTATGATTGTACCATTTGTCACTCTATGATTTACTTCACAATTGATGAACTAGATTAC
Source organism: Wollemia nobilis (assembly GCA_028583015.1). Classification (NCBI taxonomy): domain Eukaryota; kingdom Viridiplantae; phylum Streptophyta; class Pinopsida; order Araucariales; family Araucariaceae; genus Wollemia; species Wollemia nobilis. The sequence goes on from JAQPPZ010002931.1 coordinate 450,095, forward strand.
TTGACATGTTAATCTCATATTTGATTTAAAAATCATATTTTTCAAAGCTTGTTATTGATTCTATGAATTTACAATGAATGGTTTTAATAATTTGATGGATTACTATTGGTTGAACCCACATTTATATTGTTTATATGGTGCTCCATCTTCCATATTAATCTTTGGTATGTCATCTACTATCATATAATGACCCACCATATCTTCATATACCACATTATTGAATGCTTAATCATTTTCTAAATCACCTCCCATATCGTCATGGGGTTCACTACGTGGTTTTATATCATCAATTACAATGTCATCATCTGTCTACATCTGATAACTAGGTGTCATATCATCCTTGGCTACTATGTCATAACATGAGGCTATATCATCATAGAGGGTGGTGATGTCATCATTAGGTTTGACATCATTATGTAGTGTAATATTATTAGAATTTTTCATATCAATAATATATAGTGCCATTTCAAGTCTATTGTTATCATATTTTTAAATATTTATGTGATTTATTTTATCAAAATAAAGGGTATTTGGGATTTGAGTCTTACACCTACAAGACCCAGTTCTTTTAAGAAGTATTTCAAGTCCCATTTGTAAGGGTGATTAATACATATAATAGGTTTCTCATAATATTAAAAGATTTTTCCACTTTAAATATTGCACTTCTTAGATTCCCCATGCATGTATTTGATGCAATGCAAGCACTAGTTATCATCATGATATGCAATAACTTTTGTTCTTATCTATAAAATATTTCTCAAAGTATTCCAAAATTTAAACTTCAATTTTTTTAAAATGGTATGGAAACCATTAATTTTGTATATAGAAATATAGATAAAGGTAAAATGAAGAAAAATATTGAACTAGCAACACCTAAAATTTATAAATAATTTGAAAGCAGTAAAGGTTCATTTGTATATATTATCATATTCCCTATAAAACCTCTTTATCAAATGTAATCAATTAGGAGATCCTATCATCTCCATACAACAAATATTTACCAAACCATATTAGCAACTTCTCTTTTTTTTATTGGATGGAAAAGAAGGGGTTTTGAAAGGGTCCCTAAACCTTTTTTTATAAATACAACCCAAGCATAAAGGGAAGACCTAATCATACCAAGAAACTAGAGAGAAGCAAAATCTAAAATAGGATCAAGATCACTTGAATACAAGGGATAAATAGGGTAGATCAACTAGAAGGCAAAGATAAGTACAAGGACGAGAGGAATCATTAAGCTGGTTGGATTCCTCCACCAACTCACAACCTCCTCGGAACCTTCTAAAAAATAAAGGCCTAAAGGAAGTGCAGGATTGTGGAAAGGGCCTATAGCTTCCCCACCCACAAAAAAAATACAAAACTATCAAATAAGTAGATTTACAAAAATGATATGTACAATATTTCTCCCTTGAATAGGAGTCCAAAAGCGAATTTCAATCTCCAAATAACCAAAAACTAGCATTCACATCCTTATTTATTTTCCTTTAGATATAACCTAGAGGGTATAGCTTTCAATAAAACTAGCCACTTTAGACAAATGAATAGATTTAATGAGATACATTCCCCTCATCTCAAACCCTATGACCTTTCCAAATTTAGCTTGGTTTCTTATGGGCCTTGGGGAAACTTATCCAGAACTCAATTTGCTTTTTCCTTTAAAAAGAGATCCTTGCACACTATGTGAGAAAATAACATCCTTGCCTAGAGATATAGGCAAAGATATAAAGACTAAAGCATTCTTTTTAGATTTATCTAATTCAAGCCTTAAAATTTTACCATCCTTATTTGATGCTAAGAACTCAAAGAGATTCCCAAGAAGAGGGGAAAAAGGAACAAATGTTGAAGCCACTATAATCAAAAGGGAGGTATTATCCATAGGAAATCCAACTACAATATTTTGAGACGTATTAGGGACTAGTTCAATAGGAGGTTTGGAAGAAGAACCATCCAGAGGACCCATATTTTCCATAACTTGATTACTTACCACCTCATTTGTGTCATTCTTTTTTAAAGGAAAGTGAGCTAAAATATACCCACACTTTTTGCAATTAAAACAAACCACAAGCCTATTTTCATATTCTATGATTTGAGTCTGAGATTCTAAATTTGAGAGAAGTACAATAGATGAAGGGAGATCAAAATCTAGATCTACCATTACACACATTCTCATAAGGACCATCTTATATTTTACTTGAGTTGTCGCATCAATCGGAACTAGATCTCTCAATATTTTTACAATGCCTCAAAGGATAGCCTCATTCTAGAATTGAAAGGGAAGTCTAGGAAGCCTAACCCAAATGGAGGTAATGTTAATTTTTTTATATCTAGATCAAAATCCATTCCCCACCTATGAAGAAATAAACTTCTCTTTCCAAATAACCAAGGTGCACCCCCAAGAACAGGGTTATGCATATCGACTATTTATCACCAAATTGGCTAAAATTAGGATTTTAAAAATTTGGAATTGGCTAATATTTGGGACCCTTGACCAGGGCTCATTAGCCAAAAATATTTGGGTGCACATTTTCTTTGGGTCGATTCACCCCAATTTTATAATAATATGATCATTTTAAGTTTAAATTTCCAATATTGCCCCTAATAATAGTGAACCTTCTACATGTTTTTGGACACTATTTGCCTAGATTTCAAAATTGATTATCCAAATTTTTATAAATACATTTTTGGGCTGACCCTTTACACATAACCCTACCCAAGAATGTGAATCAAGTCTTTCTCTCCTTGTAACTTAAAAATAAAGAAACCTTTTGAAAGAGCCACTAAATCCATTTGACCATGCAGTCTCTATTTTGCAAAGGCCCATTTCTTGATAGAGTCTATATTAGGTTGGGTGCCTAAGAATTTTTCAACCAAACTAAAATACCTCTCCTCCATGGTAATATTCAAAATATTTTTTTGGGTAGATATAGACATATGGCTTGGTTCAATATTAAAGAAAAAATCATGGAATCCACACTCTTAGACTTGGACACCACCTCCATAAAGGATTTACGACCTGATCTAGAGGGTTGAGTCTTGTGTAATTCTAAGGAGAACGTTTGGCCTCCATAAGGTGCCAAGGGATTGTCTTGTACCTTGGGAATTCTCCTAGACAACTTGAGATAAAAAGGGCTATGAGCCCAAGTATCAGACTCCCAGGGAGGACATCGATCTCTCATAGATAAGGGACCCATCAAGTCACTCCCATAGAGCCTATTCATCAATGCAAAAAATCCAAGTTATTTCCTACACAAAAATTTAATTTTTTTAGAATAAACTTATCATTCAAGATAGAAGGAAATTTTACTTGAGGTGAAGTCTCAGGAACATCACTCCTAGAGTCTACATTCACCAATTGAGCAACTTTAGGAGTAGAGAGCTCGTCTGAAGAAGAATTAGAAAGTTGAGCGATATCCAAACCTAGATAAACTATCAAAGAATTAGACATAGCTAAAACCACGGGTCCAAGGAAGTTCGCATTACCACTCATCATGAAACCAGCAGCTTAAAGTGAAGGCTTAAAGGCAACACTCATAGAGTCCACATTTACCATTTGAGCAACTTTAGGAGCATAAAACCTGCACAAAGTAGAACTTAGAATATGGTAATTATCTATACCAAAATCAACTGCAAATAATCCAAGTAAAGCTAGATTCTTGGGTTCAATAAAATATACGTTTATGCTTACCATGGAACCAGAAGCCTTCGTAATATCACATGCAACAAAATATTTTTTATAAATAAAATTAGGATTGGGATAGTTGATGGATTTGATCCTAGGAGTCACTCTTCCACTAGTACCTATCCCCCCCTCTTCCTCTCATCCTTCATCACCTTTCCTATCCTACCACCTCTCCATTTTGTAGTTGCCCTAACCATATTAACAATTTTGTCAAGTGGCTTAGAGGTATTTTCATTCATAAATGTGTATCCATGACATTATTGGCATACAGAGTATGTCCAAAAAATCTTAGTCTATTATTTTATACTTTCTTCATAGTCATGTAGTTTATTGTCTCATTTGTGTTAATATTAGAAATAAAACAGTAGAAGAGAAAGGAAAATTATTTTTTAAAGAAAGCAAATGAAAATTTATAAAGTATATTTTTTTTTTTTATTAAGGTAGAAGAAGGGGTTTTAAATTCAAATAAAAAAGGTAGAAGAAGGGGTTTTGAAAGGGACCCGAAATATTTTACAATAAAAATAAAAGAATAATATTTACACTCCAAATATGATTCCAAAAATAAGGTTTCAGACCTTAAACCAGAAGATAAAACAACATAAAAACTATTTAAGTTTTTGACTTCATGATTATTTAAGATTACATATATGTAACAAATAATGAACAATCAAAAAACCCATACAAAGCTTAAAATTTTTGGGCCTTGGGCATCAAGATCCTCCTTTTTAGGTCCTCCAAGTATTTTTTTTTTAGTTTCCCAAGAAAATTGGAGCAAACATTTTGATGAGTCAAAAATATCTTTCAAGAATCATTTTAGTATGTAGGTCTTTCAATATGCAGTTCTAGTCCCTTATTCATGGCTCTAGTCAATGAGACACTTGTGGAAACATATTACTCAACAAGATCAATCATGTCATATTTCCTTCTGATGCTCCGGTTGTTGGTACAAATAATAACTGATGTTTTTTAGGTGGACTCAAAAACATGAGTATTGGGACTTAGAGAAGCCCCACATACTAGCTCCAGTCCTATTGAGAAACAATATGCAACCTATAGCTCACAAAATAATGATTAGTAAAAAAACCAAGAGTAGAGTAGACCAAACCCGAAAGTGGAGTTCGCCAGAGGCAAAAACTTGTTCGCTCAATAACACATGATCCAACTACAAAATAAAGGATCCACCACTATTGGAGACTCACTATCAAGTGATATTTTCTTTCCTTCATCCCTAATATTATACTTGTAGCAGTCAGGAATATTAAAAATCCTCCCTCAAAATGAATAGTAAAGCTTTACGCATAAAATATTTAAAATCCCCCTAGCAAATTTAATCTCTGATCTCATTTTATTCATCATCCTTGGCTTCGCTATTAATAATTTCTTGAACACTATGAGAGAAGATTAACTCCCAACACTGCAATCCATTCAAAGGTACACCCATGTTTTCTAGATAGTCAGTTGCCCCATTAGCCTCTCTATAGACATGGATAATATGCACTTCTTCAAGGAGCTCTAGTTTAGTATTAATCTCATTTATCATATCTATTATATTGGAGGATGTTTTCCATTCAAAATATTAATGATGTTTTGTGAATCTCATTCTATTATTAATTTTCTTATATTTAGCTTATCAAGAAGTGACACCCATAAAGGTTGCTCTAGCTTTAGCAACATGGTTTGTTTGATCTTCTAGAGGCTCTACATAGGCCAAGAGTGGTCTACCCCAATGATCTCAAAATATATCTCCTACTCCAGCACTCCTAGGATTTCCTTTTGCCACTCCATCAAAGTTAAATTTTATCCATCCACTTGGAGGCCTTTTCCATTTTGAATTGGTTCGTAGATGAATTGAGGATAAGCAGGAATTCTAATAATTGGAAGCTAACTCCCAAACTCTAGCAATTTCTTTCTTTGGGTCTAGTTAAAAATCATTCTTGAACTTCATGATACTTAAAAATTCCAACACTGCACTTAAAATTCTATTTGCTACTGATGTGTAGTTTATCTTCTTGTATTTGAAGATTTGATGGTTCCTTTCTTTCCAAACCCTCCATAGAACATGTGGAAGACTTAACCTCCATAACATTTGCAGTATTTTACTTATAAAGGAGAACTCCCATTGAAGATAAATATCAAGAGAGACTTGAGGAGGACCCAGTCTACTTTGAAGTTCTTCATAATATTATTTAGTAGTTCAACTATACAAGGGTAGGTACAAAAGAGATGATTAGTATCTTCCTCACTCATCTCACAGAGAACACACCTATTTGATAATGTGAAGCCTCATTTACGTAAATTATCCACGATCAAGATCTTATTTTGGACTAGTATCCAATAGAAGTGTGCTATCTTGGGAATAAGGTCTTTGATCCAAATATTAGCTACTGGCAGTCATCCAAAGCCATCCCCTTCAAGGAGATAATAACCTAATTTGATCGAGTATGTTCCTTCATTTTGGCTCATCCAAATAAGAGAGTTTGAAGATCTAGTATTATTCAAGAAATAGACATGTAGAAGAATATTTTGATTCCTTAACTTTTGTTGATTTATATCATCAAGATTATCCACCTGTAAATGTTTCAATTTTTTACTATTTTCCTCAATGATTATATAATAGTTGACTAGGTCCCCATAAACATCCTCAACAAAAGGTTTTAACCCTACAAAATATGGATCCTTAATGAGAGGAATATTTTTAATTCATTTATCATTCCAAAGTGAACTTGGGATCCATCCCCAATATGCTAGCATTTTTCTTTTTATAAAAGTGGCTTGGTTGTTTGAAGACTATTCCACATGTATGACCCTTTTTGTAGATTATCTACCTCTAAGAAATTTGAGGTAGATCTCAAATATTTTACCTTGAGGATGTGATAAAATTATAAATATAGAACAATAATTAAAAATAAATAATTAGATTTCATGTTTATAGAAGAACAACAAATATTTTAATGAATGTTTCTACTAGATCAAAAATGTTGGAACTAGTGAGACACATGTGATTTAAATCCTCCTAGGTTTTTAATAAAAAAAAATCTTCATAATTTGTTGGAGGTTGATGTGAATTCTTCTAGTTACTTTGAGCAATATTTTCCTTGGGGGACACCACAGGAATTAATTTATAAAGTACAAGTAATAGAGAAATGAAGATTTGCACCCACCCTAATTCCATATTGGATTGTAGAGTAGTATCTACAAATTAATAAAATCAACATATTATCTAGAAATGTACTCATAGAAATCACACATGTGGTATAATAGTGTGACCATGGACATGAAAATATCTCATAAAGAAATATATAATACACTCCAAATAATAATAAAATAGTTGGTATGAGGGGGCATTTATACCCAATTATACAATAACTTTAGGTAAAATTTAAGAAAAAAACCATTAAATTAAATAATAAAATATTTAAAATATTGTCCTATGCAATGTGTACAATATCCTAAAGGTTCAAAAGGAAGAAATATATAAATTGATCTTATATAATATTACTTTACAAAAATTGATTTTATGGGAGGATTATCTAGTAGAAGCTTTAACTATCACCATGTTTACCCATAATACCCTTTTCAACTTTGTGTGGTATTTTTTATTTTTATTCAACAATTTTTCTTTTAGGATCCTAATAATATTTTTATTTATTCATTCTATTAAGCCTTTACATTGGGGGTAGAAATTGGATGAGTTTTTTACCATAAATTCATATTCAAGCATAACACATGTTGATTTGACCATTACAATAGTTATGATGTTAGTAACCTATTATTAAAATAAAGCACATTCACACAAAATACTAAAAAATAACTCACATACATCAAATAACTCAATATCACTATGCAGAAATCAATTACAGAAATGAAACAATCTCAGAGTAACACTGAATCATTGGCCTCTTTGAGGGGGCAACCTTCTTCAATATTTCATTAGCTCACAAAATGATAATCTTGTACATGGCTTCATATCTTTTTAAAGGAAAACTTCATGCAACCCTACCTAAATGCTCAAGAGGTGGCTTACATGCAAAATGCCACTTGAGCTAGAATCTTCCACCAAATGATGGTTACGATATTGATAAAAATGATTACATGAAATGGTATCACTTGGTGAGGTATCTTACTACATCGGTTACAATATTGATAAAAACGGTTACATGAGATGGTACCACTTGGTGAGGTACCTTTATTGCCACCTACATTACTAAGTATTGCATAATAACATTAAAATGGGATCCCCACATTGGAAGTGGGTTATTACATAGGTAAATGAGAATTACAACATGGTGTTAGGATAGGATCCTAACATGTCCTTTCCCTTAGAAATTCTTTGTCCTCAAAGCTAAAATTGAGGAAACTGGTGTTGGAGTTGATGGATAGACTCCCATGTAGCATCTTCTTGTTTGAGCCCATGCCACTGGACAAGGACTTTTGTGATGGTATGATTGCGGAGAGTGCGGGTGCAGCGATCCAACAACTATTCTGGTTTGAGTAATATGGACCCTTCCTCATATAATTTTGGTAATGTTGATTGAACCTATACTTGTGTTACCACAACTTTCTTGAGAGATGAAACATGGAAAACACGATGGAGCTTGGAGTTGGGCAGAAGAGCCAATTTGTAAGCAGTGGAACCAATCCGCTATAGGACTTGGTAAGGTCCATAGAATTTTGTAGCAAGTTTTTGGCATCGACAGAGTTGGAGCGATGATTTTTTGTACGTCCGCAAATGAAGGAAAACCATATCACCCACATCAAAGCTATTCTCAGATCGATGTTCGTCGACATGTTGTCGCATCTAGTTCTGGGCCATGTCCAAATTATGCTTCAGCTGGTGAAGGACATCGGTCTTCTGGAAAAGAGTAATGTTGACTACCTGGACCCTGGAGCTGCCTGGAATGTATGAAGAAGGCATGGATGTAGGGCATCCATAAACAGCCTCAAAATAAGTAAGTTTGGTAGCTATATGATAGGACGTGTTGTACCACCATTCAACCAAAGGAAGCCACTTCTCCCATTGAGAAGGATGATCTGATGCAAAGCAAAAAAGATAGGTCTCCAAAATTTTTTTGACAATCTCAGTTTGATCATCTGTTTGTGAATGATAGGCTAAACTCATTTTGAGCTTCGTTCCCTACAACTTAAACAACTCTTGCCAGAAATGACTAGTGAAGGTTGGGTCTCGATAAGACACAATGGAGGTGGGCATACCATGAAGGTGAAAAATAGAATCGAGAAATATTTGGGCAACATCTCCTTGGCATATGTAGATTTTTCCAAATTACACTCAGAGAGTGTCATATTGGTGAAGGCAAAGGGTCTCCCTTCTTGCATCAATACTGCCCCAATGTCATGACTGGAGGCATCACTTTCAATGACGAATGGTTTAGAGAAATTCGGTATGGCTAGAATAGGTGTGGTGGTCATGGCATGCTTTAACTCAAGAAATACTTGATCCGTGGGTCCTATCCAAGTGAAAGATTCCTTATTTAACATAGATGTGAGGGGAGCTACTATTTTCCCATAATTACAAATAAATTTCTTGTAATAACCTATAAGTCCTAATAATCCCCAAAGTCCTTTGATAATATTGGGTTTTGCCCAGTCCTGAACTGCCTGAATCTTCTCAGGGTCGACCTTGACACCATATTTGGAAACAATGTGTCCTAAATACTCCTCTTTAGTCAGATCAAAGGAGAACTTAGACCCCTTAGCAAAAAGTTGATGTTGGGCTAATAATTGTAATGTCTGATCCACATGGGGAAGGTGTTCTTCCCACAAGCGGCTATAAATCAATATATAATCAAAGAAAACCAGGATGAACTTCTGCATGAAGGGACAAAAAATGTTGTTCATAAGGCTTTGAAATGTGTATGGTGCATTTGTCAAACCAAATGGCATTACCAAGAACTTATAGTGACCTTCATGAGTACGAAAAGCAATTTTTGGAATATCTTTGTCCTTGAGCCTGATTTGATGGTACCCCGAATGAAGGTCCAACTTGGAGAAGTACATAGCTCCATGTAATTCATCCAACAATTCATCCACTACCAAAATGGGAAATTTATCCTTGATGGTGATATTATTGAGCTCACGGTAGTCTATGCACAATCGCCACGAGCCATATTTCTTGCGAACTAGCAAAACTGGAGAAGAATAGGGATTGATACTAGGTTGAATGACACCTACCTTGAGAAATTATTGTATCTTCTCGATTTTTGACTTGAGAGAATGAGGATATTGATACGGTCTGATGTTCGATGGTGCAATACTCGGAAGAGTGGAATAGCATGGTCATGAGAGCAATGAGGTGGCAGTGTAGTTGGTTTTGAAAAGATGCCATTGTGCTTGGTTAGAACAAGTTGCAAATCTATTGGAAGTGGATCTGTTATAGAAGTAGGTGGCTGAATTGAAAATATTTGTGCAATGACCCCATGGGAGGACGTTTTCAACAACTTCTCCATGCGATTGGAACTAATAATTTGTATAGGGCTAGTCTTAATACCCTTGAGGGTATATTTTTGTCCATTTTGTGAAAATTGCAGCCATAGTTCTACAAGGTTGCAGGAGAAAGTGCCCAAGGTGCTCATCCATTGGGATCCTAACACAACGTCACATCCTCCAAATTGGAGGGTGAACATATCTTGCTTAAGTTCATAATACCCTATCTGAATTTTGACATTTTGACATTTACCTTTACAAGGTAAGGTGCCTTCATTGGCCACCGTGACTTCAAAATAATTGCATGAGTGTATATAGCAGTTGGTCCGTTTGGCCACCTAAGGATCAATAAAATTGTGCATACTTCATGAATCAATAAGAATTGTGAGACGTTGGCCTTTGAAATAACCCAAAACTTTCATGGTTTGTGGGGTGGTAATCTCGGCAAGAGCATGGACTAAAATTTTTGCTAGTGTTTCTGATGGTTCCTCTTCCTATGGAGTTGGTGCCTCAGTTGTATCACTCTCCTCATCACTATGGTTATTGTTTTCTGGTTCCTCCACATCTATTAAAAATAATCTCTTATTTGCATATCCATGTTCCTTCATAAACTTTTCATCACAATTATAACATAAAACATGTGTGCGACGCACATCCATTTCCTCTGTAGTCAACCACTTGGGAGTAGGAGTTTTATTATTAGTATGTTTTTAGACCCGAGGAGGGAAATAAGGTCGGTTATGCAAAAATCGTGGTGTCCACCTTTGATATGAGAGTTTAGATTTTGCCAGTTGGGTTAAACTGATAGCCTCCATCATGGTGTGGGGTTTGAAAATCTTGACTTCATCCTAGAGATCATCTCATAACCCACTAAAAAAACAACTCATAAAAAACCCCTCATTCAAACCCTTAGTTTTATTGGCCATTTTCTCAAATTGGGTCTGGTAATCACGAACTAAGGTGGTTTGTTTCAGCTTTGTCAGTGCACCTGTAAAGTCATCATAATCATTAGGGCCAAATTGGGTGAGTAGTTGGGACTCAAATTCCTCTTAGGATAGATCAGGGTTAGCAACCCGTAGCCATTGAAACCAGTGTAAGGCCTCAGATTCTAGGTTGAAGGAAGCCATCTGAACCCAATGATATATTGGGACATTATGGAGTCAGAAGAACTGATCAACCCGACATAACCACCCATCAACATCCTTTCCACTGAACTTAGGGAAGTCTAATTTAGACATTCTAAAGGTTGGATCTCGATTAGAGTGATTATCATCTAGTGTTCATTGACCTCGTTCAAAGTTTTTAGCATGGTGTTCAGTTTTGGTGATGTCGTGCAATTTGGTCTCCATCTCTGTGAGTTGTTCTTCTAAACGGATTTGAGTGTTATCCTGATCTAGTTGAAACTCTTGAATCTCTATGCCTATGTTCTTGTTTGTAGAGGTCAAGTCAGCAATGGATTTTTGTAGGTCGACCAATAATGTGCCAAAGTCTAAATCCTTTTGTTGTTGTCCTTGAGTGTCACTTGCCATTGTGGTCCCTCTTGTGCTGATTTACTAAAAATAGACCTCGGATTTTCAGGAGTTACTATTTTTAGTAAGGGTCCAAAATTCAATTTAGGAAATGAGTTGCAACATTGATTTTAGGATAGGGTCCACTCCGGTCATTGTTCGATCTGAGCACTCAATGAGGAGATATACTGAATTTCTTGACTTTTTGTGATCTTCTGTTGGTTGCAAGTCGATGTCAAGGTAATTTCTTCCACTTGTACTTAAAATTTCACCAATGAGTCCTTGAGGGTCTTTTGTGCAAAATAACAAGTAGATTCTATTCCTAAAAATTTGGATCAATTTTATGGACCAATGAAAAATTATGGCCTTAGCAAGAAAAATTAAAATTTGCTATTTTTAGAAATTTTGTGCAAAATTTGACTAGGAGCTGTCGAGGACAATTTTGTCTAGAATAAAGTGTAAAGTTTATGCTAAATTTTTGAGTCAATATGAGCTCTGTGTTAAAAGATATCCCTGTTTTAATAAAATTTCAATGTTTATTTTTTTTCTACTGTGTTGGCGAGTCTACTGGTGTTTTCTATTTTTTATTTGGAGTTATGGTTCAAAAGTTGCCCTCTGGAATCAACTGTCACTGACTTGTGTAGACTGTACTCTGACCACCGTATCATTCATTGTTCTCTGTTCCTATCACTTGTACTAGGGTTACTGACACAATTGTTGCTTCTGACCTTAGGGAATTTTTTAACACTGACAACTCTATTTCTGATACTAAAAGTCTGCAATTATGGACTGGTACAGAGGACTATTACTGTCGTTGCCTTGATTGTTCAGATTTTGACCACATGTTGTTTCAAACACTTGCAAAAAAATTTTGTGATTGTTGGTGCCTGCAAGTTGTTTTCTGTGATAGGGAAAGCCTTCTTCATATGCTCACTTTTGGGTATGGTGAATGCAGGTTAGCAGAACAAGGATGGGTTGATTTGCAAGGGGATGATACTTTGTTTTTGTTTTATTTTCTTGAACTAGGTATGCTAAGTAAGCGAGTATGTAATACCCATAGGCCCTTTGTTATACCGCAGTGACGAACAATAGTGCTCGGACCAATATTTTAGGCCACTACTCAAGGAGGATTCCACATATACCCTTGAGCACACTATTTGCCTCTCTGACAGTATGGGAAGGTAATCATCCAGGACGGTGTGTCCCGTGGACTATGGATAATACAAGGCCAAAAATCTTCCTAATGAATAAAATCTTGTTTAAACCTAGATTGTCTCCCAATATACCTGAAGATACGTGGGAGCTCAATTTCGTGTGTTAGTGTTGTTTGAGGCCTGGGTATTGGAGCCCGATCGCCCCTCACTTCACTAGATGCTTTATGGGCTATCTAGCTTAGCCAATAATGACAACTCCTTCATGATATTTTAAAACCCCCAACACAAGGTTTCTAACCTACACAACTACTATATTGTTTTTTGGTGTTTTTTGGTATTTTTTGATTTTTTGTGAAAAAAATGACTATATTTTTTGCATTTTTTTTATAACGGAAAAAAAAATAAAAACACATAGGAAAATTATATCTAACAGGCAAAATTACTAGCAAGAATCGTCTTATTTGTAGCAATAATTACTAAAAAGTGCTTTGATACCATTTGTTAGAAACCTACTATTAAAATAAAGCACACTCACACAAAATACTGAAAAATAACTCACATACATCAAATAACTCAATATCACTATGCAAAAATTAATTACATAAATGAAACAATCTCACAGTAACACTAAATCGCGAGCCTGTTTGAAAAGGCAACCTCCTTCAATATTTCATTAGCTTGCAAAAGGATAATCTTGTACATGGCTTCATATCTTTTTAAAGGAAAACTTCATGCAACCCTACCTAAATGCTCAAGAGGTGGCTTACATGCAAAATGCCACTTGAGCTAGAATATTCCACCAAATGGCGGTTACAATCTTGATAAAAATGGTTACATGAAATGGTACCACTTGGTGAGGTATCTTACTACATCGGTTACAATATTGATAAAAACGGTTACATGAGATGGTACCACTTGGCGAGGTATCTTTATTGCCACCTACATTACTAAGTATTGCATAATAACATTAAAATGGGATCCCCACATTGGAAGTGGGTTATTACATAGATAAATGAGAATTACAACATGGTGTTAGGATAGGATCCTAACATATGATAATATCAATTACTACCATTAAAAGCATCATAAAGTTAGGGTTGATGTATTCAACAATTTGTATGAAAACCTCTTGGTTTCTTGATTGAATTAGCATTGCTTTAGACTATCTACTAAAAATAAATGTTTTGGTTAAAATCCCATTCTTCTTGACTTTTGTAAAAGTACTAATATTTCTAATGGAATCAACATGCTATTTTTGGATGGGTTCTATAATGACTAAATGTCTTAAAGGCATTAGAAATTTTTTTCTTTTACATATAAAAATACAATAGGATTTGTAATTTTCTACCCATTGAAAATAATTGGTGAATATTGTTTTTTTTTACATGGTGGAATTGGTAGCCACCACAAATTTGGGCAGGTTGTTTGGGTTTTATGGCCACTACAATATTCTGCATTTTCCATATTGGAAGTTACCATACAGATATTCGTGCATTCTACCCCTATAACCACCATATCATGATCATTTTAAAACTTTTACACTGCTAAAAGCACCAAGAAAGGTACAAGAATTCAGTCTGATGAGGCATGAGTTTTGAACTTTGATATCCACCCCCCTTACGAGGTTTGGGGGAACCAATCTACACCTCAGATGATGAATGTTATTGGCTAATAATATCTCACTCTAAAAATTTTGCAAGCTATATCATGTTTTGTATAGTGGCTAATTTCACTATTTTATGCCTTTATAAATGTCTGTGTTGTTTCTTCTTTCACACACCTTAACAATACCCTATGATATATAATTCGTAAAAATAGTGTCATTTATCTATGTGCAATGAGTTATTTTTTATGTTAATTTATCCATTTATTTTGGTGTTAACTTGCTTGGTCCTGTCCTCTCATCATATATCTTTTCATGTCACCCATCCATCCTACTTGATATTCTAGTTTTTTTTTAGGAAAGACTAGATTATATTAATTTATTAACCAGAACATTACAGTATTTTGGTGCTATTACTACCCACCAGTTAAAAAACAAAATGACGTGGATTAGGAGTAAAGCATATATAATTGAATATACATAAGAATAACAGCTAATATCAACAAAAAATACTATAGTTATATCTTTTTGCAATACACCAGATATCAGCACTCATATTTGGAAGAATTATGTTATGAGAAGAAATTTTGGGCATGTCTTCCATGATATATTATAAAGTCTTCAAACAAGAAAAAGAAGTAATAAAATCCTAAACCTTCTCATCATTGTTAACTACCTTCTTCTTAGTTTTTTGTTGCACCTTCTAAATATATTGAATCATATGATAAATTTTATGAAGTCTGTCAATAACATCTCAAGGTATGTTGGAATTTCTATAGACTTGGGAATGAATGTGTCCCACATGTAACGAAAGATCAAAGGTCAAGTCTGCTAAAACTATATCCCACAGAGGAGCAGATCCTGTAAACATATTTTTGCATCTACACTTCCAAATTTTCTTGAGAAGGATGAGTCTACAAACATCCCAAATTTTGGGACATTGATCCAAATGAGAAAAACCAAGCAAATAAAGCTTCCAATATATAGTGAAAGAGGGAAAATGAAAAGAGTACAAGACATCCCAAAACTGTTTAGCCATATCACAAAACCAAAACAAGTGAATAAAAGTTTTTATAGTATTACAAAAATTGCATTGAGGTGGAACGTGTAAAATCATAGTCAAACTCTCAGCAGTTGGAAGCTTTTGATACAAAATCCGCCATCCAAGAAGTTGAATTTTGGATTCAACAGGAGATTTCCAAATTTGAGTAGTAAGAAACTGCCATTGGATATTGATAAAATTCACTTGCCACTTGACATTGATCTTAGAGTCTAAATAATGGGAACACATAAGATTTTTGTATAACCAACTAGAAGTAATGGAAGAGATTCTATGACCATTAAGCCATCTCCAGTCATTCCAAATATTATGGGCAATTTCTCCCAATTTCATAAGGACCTCACAAGGGATGGAAGCCACAACTAAGCCATCAGACTCTTTTAACCGAGAGGGAAGGACCTCACAAGGGATGGAAGCCACAACTAAGCCATTAGACTCTTTTATCCGAGAGGGAAGGGAGCAATAATTGCATATATGGTTTCAAGTAAGAACTGAATAATTCTTCTACCAGTGTTATCTACTCCTTTGATACTAATTTAATGAGGGTTTTATATAAATATTGTCCTCTAACTAATTTGGTTGGTTTACTTTTTATGTCACACTCATTAATTTTATTCATCCATCCAACTTTATTTTCTCCTAGTTAACCATGTAGCACTATGGTCCTTACACCAAGATGGACCACAAGGATTGTTGTCTAGCTTTGGATAAGTAATATCAAAAATTATATAGGGCCTTTATAATTGAAAATATCCTTATAATTGAGAAGAGTTTTTATCATTAAATAAATTTTATGTTCCTCTTTATTTTCATTTTTTTAGGACTATACGATTACAATACTTTGAAAAGTACCAAAAACATACAACTTGAAGTCCTTCAAGAAAGCTATGTTGATTAGATTATGGGATTTTATGGTTAAATATCCTTATTTATTCAACGATAGTTGGTGTATTTTTTTAGCATCTTGGTAATAGGGTGAGATGTGCAAATTTATCATGAACTTAATGATAATTTAAATTTACCCAAGGAAATATTTTATATATTTAATTGATGAGTGCAATAGTAGCTCCTTTATTACTCTTAATTTTATCAAGATTAATCACAAGGTATTCTTTAATTGTGATATGTCCTATAAGTTTTCCTTGTTGAACCATGAATATATATTTCTTACAATTTAATGAGATTTAATATTCCCTACATGTTTTGCAAATAGATTCTAGATATTTAATGTGTTTAGTTTTATTTAATAGAAACCACTACTAATTTATCAAGGTATATGATTATTATTTTATCTATCAATCCAATGAATTAAATATTCATGGATATTTTTAAAGTAGCCCCTACATCCAAATAGATTGAAAATATGGTTTGGTATATGAAGGTTCCCTAGTTTATCATCAATATTATATTATGTTGATATTCATAGTTAACCCATATCAAATTGTATCAAAAGAAATTGTTAAATAATGATGGCATTACGACCTTCATATCAATCTATAGTATTTGATCATTTTATGATCATCGTTATGATATACCAAATATGTAAAATTTAAAATTCTAAAGTCAATACAAAGCTATATGCTCCCATTATTTATATGAATTGGTACCTGATTTTCTACCTAGATAGGGTGATTGATAGGGAATATGATTTATGTTTGCATTAATTTTAGCAACTCTAACTTTTCTATTGATTTAATTATTGGGTTGAAAAACTTTGCTTTTAATAGAATATCCTATCTTTAGGATTTAATTCATTGGTATGCTCAATAATATTTTTACTATAGACCTTCAATTGTTCTTATTTTCCAGTAATGACAACTCCATATTTATTACATAATTGTTTGAACAAATGGGCATATTAATTAGTGCAATCATTCCCTAAACTCATACCCTTGAATACTTTAATAAAATGGTCTAAGAACATCTTCACGATAATACCTACCTTCATACAACTATAATTTTGATTGAAGATACTCTCTCATATGATTAATCATCTTAGACATTTTTTGGTTTCAATTTGAATTACCTCACCCATTCTGTCATCTCCACATTCATTTTTTTCATTTGAATGTCCAGCTTATCTAATAAGGAATTCTATAATCTAGTCATTATTGAATACTTTCTAGTGGTCTTCATCATTAGGGACTAAGAACCTAAAATTCCTAGACTAAGAATATGATTTTATGCTTTGAAAAATGTTTATGACTTGACCTATCCCAACCACTTGACTTATTAATATTTTAAGAATTAGGATAATGCAACTCGCAATAGCCATATGCTTCATCATGAGAGATCATTAAAGGTAAGGCAAAAAATAGTATAGAAGGTTTTAAACATTGATGAGGCCTAAATTAGCCTATGAGATGAATTTACAAATAAAAATTTACTAACCATAAAATTTCATCAATGTGAAGCCAAATAAACCATGAACCATATCAATTAACCTTTTTTAGAATTAAAAAATAATAACATATATCCAATTGAAACAAAATCCTCCAAGAGGGTGTCATATCTCTCCTCTTGATGAGCAAAAAAGAGTCAACCCACACCTTTGGTGAGTCATCCTTCTATATCTATTCCTATTCAAAGAAGATGGCTTGGGGTTAGAATGAAGATCTCAAATACATAATGGTCTTGATCTAAGTGTAGGCTAATAATTTCTAAAAATAAAGAACTCCTTTATAAGATGAAAATAAATATATCAAGGAAATTCATTATGGGCAGAAATTCTAAGCATTAATTAGTTGTGAAACCCTCTCACTAAACCTATTCAACTACCAAATATCAAATAAGGGTAACTTATTGAATATTAATTATGAGATTATAATAGAACATCACTTTGGTGATAAGGGTGCAAAACTAGAGGGAACTACCAAATATCAATAAGGGTAACATATTGAATCTTGGTGGTTGATTTATAATAGAGCATCACTTTGGTAGTAGGGTACAAAACTAGAGGTGTGAGCCAAGGTAACACAATCTCATTGTTATTAGGATGGACTATGTCACTAGTGAGAGACTTCATGTATACAATGAGGGGCATCAAAGTTGCACAAAATGACACATTTGATTTTGACATATCATTTTATTGGTCATTCATATATAAAGGATTTTTTTTTATTTTAAAATGCAAAAGTGAAATATGTCCACCTCCTCCAACTTGGTATCCATCTAGAATATAATTAAATAAAAATAACATATAACAAACAAAAGGATAAATATTAAACAAAAGTATGAATAAAATTTTTATACACCGCATATGTATTTTGAAGATTGATAGTATGATAATAGATTAGAAAGTAACAAAATGAATCTCTTTCATCATGAACCTTCGTATCTCCTCCATGGGATTTCTTTTTCCCTCCCATTAACTTTTAAATGTAAAAACACAAAATCAAACATGATAAACAATACATCTTATGTAAAGACACTTATAAATTAGGGTTTCAAACCTAGGTTTTTATTTTATGGACAAGATATTTGATAGAAAGGTGGAGGATGTTTGATGGTTTTCAAATGAAAGAGGATTGCCTAGTCATATATAGTTTTTAAAATTTAAATTACAATAACTTATCAATTCCTTAACTTTCAAGGAGAACGAGGTTCAAAATCTTGTCAAACCATACACACATAATTGCAAACTATTGTAATACCACTATATAGGCATAATGTAACATGCGTGGAACCTATTTCAATCCCATATAACCAATTTTAAAAATTACATTAACTCAAATAATTGGTGGATTGGTTTATATTTAATTATAATTAAATTTCAAATCTTAAATCCATATTTCATTTGTCAACAATACTATACTTAATTATGTAGAACTTCATATAATTACAATATTCCATATATTCCTTTGATACAAACATTTCTCAACCAAAGATTCTGCATAATATTTGTATGTACTATTATAATGAAATACAAAAGAAATTTATTTTTAAACCACCCATCAACTATTATATATAGTTCATTGGTTGTAGTACTTACGTACCCTCATGGATCATTGAGGGAATGCAACCTGCTTTATGAGTTATGTGCCTCTTCCTTCTTCTTCCAGGTGGCAGTGATTTCTCGATTTTTTTTTAATGCATATTTGACAATGTTTTGAAAGTTGTTATCTTGGAGTTTGTGGACTGTTTCTATACTCTTGTATACACGTAACCATAGTGTTTAGTGTAATGGTTTACGGGGTGTGCTAATCCCACCCACCTTTATTTTTGTATGATTAAACATTATTTTATTAATATAATAAACATACTTTACACGTAAATATAACAAATTAAAGTTTTTTATTTTCATTTTCATAAAAATAAAAAAACTTCTTAAAAATACACTTTATAAAAATCATAATATATTAAATAACACAAGTAACTACATTGACTCCAAAAACTTTATAAATGTTAAATGCTTAAATAAAGCAAACCTGAAGTCACATGAAGATTAGTTCAACAAGTTTTCTTAGACGCATCCCACAAATGAATGTACTATCAATTTAAGTTTATGCATAATCCCTTAGATATTAAGGTTGAAGGTTAAGGATTTTTAAGCTACATTTAAAAATTTATTTTAAAATGATTTTAAATTTTTATTATAATTTTTTAAATATAATAAAGATGAAAATGAAATAAAATAAAGAGAAAAACCTAATTTTAAAGGTTTGATCTTTAATCTCTTCAAAACTTAAGTTCTAACCTGAACAATGAAAATTGGCCACTATTATCATTTATTTTCAAAATTGAACCTGCAAGAAATTAATGTATTTAAGTATAATAACTTCACAAAAATTAAGGAATCAATTTTTAATGTAAATTATTGTTGTTAATAATATATTTTTATAATACAATTTTATTTTATAGTTGAGATAAACATTTTAAAATCCAAAACTGAGTAACAGTTTAAGAAGCAGAAACGAAAAAAAAATAACACCTTCAAAACAGATTTCTCCCCAACTTCAAAAATCACTGATATGAAAGGAAAGAAGAGATAGATATAAGGTAGATAGATGAAGCTGAAGCTCATCATTTGCAGCCCACGTGTGTACGTATTACTCTAAAATTAGAATACACTTCCATGAATTTGAATATCTGACAGTTCAAATTCATTTAATAGATTAAGTAATACTCATTTTGACGTTCTGTGCTACCTGCTCCACATTAAAGTCAGAATCATACAGTTTATTTGCTCCATGTTAAAGTCGCAATCCTACCATAGATATAAATGTCTGTCATGCAGATTTCAGACGGATTGTCTCCATTGAATATCCAATCATATAAGGGGAAAAAATATTATATTATATAAAATTTAAACAACTTTGTATGTAGACTCGAGGTTTGTATATGGATTTTTTTTTAATTATATCAACAACACTTTTTTTTTTGTTATGGTTTTTATTTTTATTATATTATGGTCCTTTAATTTAATTATTAATTTATTATTAATATTTAATTTAATAAAATTTAAATTAATAATTATTAATATGGTAAAGGGAAGGAATTTTCAAAGCTTTTTTAAAACTTTTATTTTCCACAAAATTTTTAACAAAAATATTTTAAGGTTTTATTTCTTAAATTTATCTAATTTCTTCATAAAATTGGTTTTTAAATTCATCCAATCTTTTCACAAAAAATTAATTTCTCCACGAAATTGATCCCAACATATAATCCATTTTTCCACCAAATTGATACCTATAATTCCTACAATTTTTTCACAATATTATTTTTAAATCAACACCTCTAACAATATCCAAAATTGTTCTATAATAGCTTTTAAGGCAAAAAGGTTTGATTTATCAAGATGGGATTAGCAAATAGTTCTATAATCTCCTTTAAAACAAAAAGGGTTTAATTTACAAAAATAAAGTTTGAGTTAATAAACTCAATGATCAAACATCTAATAAATCAGTCAAACATCACACATCTAATAAATCGGTCAAACATCACAGAGTCAAACATCCGATGAATCGGTCAAACAACAAGTCAAACAGAAGACACCCAACAACTGGTGCTCTAACCTCTACAACTACCATGATCACCATATGTGATTAGGTTGTTAGGGATGACTTCCCCTATAATGATCTAACCTCTACGGCTACCATTACCACCATCTACGATCAGGCTGTTAGGGACAACTTCCCCTATAACAATACTAGGGAGCATGTGGGATAAACTACACATACCATAACAAAAGTAATTGTTGCATTCAACCATGAGCGACCAATGCTAACCACACATCCAAACCAATCACAATAACCCACATGGTAGAGAGGTCAACAATAACAAGGTCGCAAGCAACATGTCGCATGAGAGTGAGGGCTTAGCTAAGCATAGTGAAGGCTAGCACTTAGCTATAAAGCCTATGGCTTCTTAGCTTCTATAAATAGCTTTATACCCATCCCACATCAAATGTGGAATAAATCCCACTTTACATTTTAAAAAGGATTTCACCCACCAAGTGATCTAGACAGTAAATCAAACATTGTCATGTGTTAACACTCAATCCAAAATATGCAATCAACAACAAATTGGGAGATGAAACAAAGGTTCATATATCCAACAGACCATGCCACATACAATGCTTAGCCACGAAGTAGCTCAGCCTTGACCATCACTTGGTGGTTGAAGAACTATGGAATCCTTGCTCCCTTTAAGGTCCTCAACACGTTGAGCACATGCCATGTGGGATAATGCTTGTGGAAGACTCTAATAGTATTTTTCCTAAGCAAACCAAACGCGAACCAAAGCACATCAGTTGCTCATGTGGCACCCAATAGAGGTCGAAAGACCTCCCAAACCTAAGATTAACATTTAATTAAAATTTTCAAACCCTAAGGAGGCATAAATAACAAAGTAGTTTGGTTTTTCATCCTATAAAACTAATGGATTATTGCACCTAAAATGTATAACAAGGTGAGGAGAATATTGGTCTTCAAACATCATTAGCAATGTACTTGCAAGTTTTAATTTAGGTGTTTCAATGGTTAAATCATGGCCTCCTCGATTGCCTCCTAGATTGGTCCTTTCAAGGATGCCTCCAAGGATCCTCCTCCAAAATTGATCTCCCCAGTTGCCCTCTTAAATCTAAACCTCTCTAGGCTTATAGAAAGGTATCACCCTCTCTAAGGCAAAAAATACCTCTAATAAACAATTGATTTCTTCCCTCTAGTAAGAAATAAGGTAAGGGACAAATAAGTCAAAATGGAACAAAGGTGGAGACTAAAATGACTACTTTTTTATTTCATATCCCCTCATGAACCTTTTCCAATTTAAAACTATAAATGCATGCAAAGGGGAATAAAATAATCATTTTTCTTTTCAATCAATTAAATGAAATGAGACAAAACTCACCTAACCACATTCCAAAACCTACATAATCATGCAATTAGATTAATTAAGCCATAGTTAATATCAGATGTTAATATTGACCATTAATATTGGTCTTCAACATTTTTGGAATCCTTTGCATGATTTATTTCTATTAGACATCTCGATCTCATGAGTACCATATTCAAAACATCAAATGTTTTTAACTACTCATCATATTTGCAACTACAAAACAAGATTAAGCATACATAATCTATATCAACTATGAGACCTACCAAGGAGGGATGTGACAATTGCTCTTTGATCTAATATTTTTTGTTAGTTGTTCATTTTCGACCTTGGTATTTTATGCCTACTAAAAGTCTTGTTAACCTATGTAAAAGGGCTGGGGCCCTTCCAAAAACCCTTATTTTCAACCATATATATAACATCATATAGTTACAATATTCCATATATTCCTTTGGTACAAGCATTTCTCAACCAAGGATTTTAGATGATATTTGCTTATGCCATTATGATGAAGTAATGGAGGAAAAGAAAAACATTTTTAAACCATGCTTTCTTATCCAATGAAATATATATATTTTAAATAATAATTTATTTTATATTATTTTTCATTGAGTTTACACAAGGTTTTTACGAAATATGTGTTCCCTTCATATTGAGTGGAGTTTTGAACCTCTCAAAGAGAGGCCAAAACCCTTAACACTATAACAAGCTTGAAACTAATATTTTATGTAGTATTATTATATATATTAGAAAGGGAAGAAGAGATAGATATAAGAAACTGCTACCAATTTGGTAGATACAAACTTCCAGTTACAATAGAGAGATGAAGGTGAAGCTCATGAAACCAAAACAAGAAGACCAATAGAGAAGGGTGATGGAGTTAATGTTTAATTCCTGCAATGTAACGGACATGGGTAAATTGCAGTGTAAATGTAACAAAATATTGCAGCGATAGAAATGCATTTACAGTGCCAAGATATTTATAGTAAACAGATGAACACAAAGCTTAAAATAACTAAGACAATTATGGATGAGATTCCCTGTTGAAATCTCAGACTGTGTCACAATAAAAATGTAGACCAAAGAAACGCATGCACTACCTGCTTCTGTGCCAAGTGAATAAATAAAAATATATTTAGAGTGTGCTATAATTAATGTTTTGATATTAATTTTAGAGCTAGTGCATATATTATTTTTAGATAATGCTTGAGCAAATGTCCTTGAAAGATTTTTTTTTTTTGATGTCGAGAAGGGATTGTACTGTATAAAAATATGTGAAGTGAATAAATTTGTGTTGCAGCAACAATTGGATCTCCATTATTTTTGTCGAGTATTTGTTATTTTGGCATAGTTGTATTTTCCTTGCAAGTCCAACAATTGGTATTAGAGCGGGGTTTGTTTGTGAGAAAAAACAAAGAAGCTTGTAGTGTGAGAAGGTAGAAAAGCTTGCAATAGAGAGAGTGGAGAAGGCAGAGAATCTTGTAGCAGAAAGCAGAGTAGTTGTAGCAACAAAAGCAAAAAGATCAGTTGAATATGACTACAAGAAGCAGTAGTAACCAACATATTTCTCAATAGATTCTAGTGTTCAAGGGGAAGAACTATGATTTTTGGAGCAGGTAAGATGAAAACACTCTTTATTTCACAAGAATTGTGGGATTTGGTTGAGATAGGTTACACAAAAATTGTAGATGCACAAGTACTTGCTACATGGTCTCATGCACAACGATATTAGTCAAGGGAGAATAAGAAAAAGGATTCAAATGCCCTTTTTTTATTTAGCAAGCATTGGACGAGTCGGTTTTTTCAAGAATTGTTGCAACAACAAAATTAAAGGAGGTATGGGATCTACTTCAAAATGCATATCAAGGGATAGAAAATATAAAAATCATCAAACTTTAAACACTTAGAAGATATTTTGAAAAATATTTTATGAAATTTTTTGAATCCATGCAATATTTTTTCACGTGAGTGATGAGATTAATGAATCGAATTAGATCTTGTGGGAAGAATTTTTCAGAACAAAAAATTGCAATTTTTTTTTAGAAGTCTTACTCCATGTTGCTATTGAAGAATCAAAGGATATAACCTTGTTGTCATTTAATGAGGTTATGGGATATCTTCAAACTCATGAGAAGAGAATGAATAGATCCACTAAAAAATCTATTGAACAAGCTTTTCAAATGCAGCTTGATATTTCAATGGATAAAGGAAGAGAATCATCTTATGAAGGAAAAAAAAATTGTGGAGGAAGAGGACGTGCAAATAGAATAAGAGGGAGTTGCAGTGGACGAATTAAAGGCAACTACAATGACAATAGAGGAAGAGGCGACTAAAATGGAAACAAAGGAAGAGGCAACTACAACAATAACAAAGAAAGAGGAAACTATAGCAACAACAGAGAAAGAGGGAATGGTCGTTATGAAAGAGGTAATTAAAATTATGATAAATCACAAGTTCAATGTTATTATTGCCAAAATTTTGGTCATTATGAATGTGATTGCAGGAAAAAATAAAAGCAACAAGCTAATTATTTTGAAGAAAAAGAAGAACAAAATAGTTTATTTTTTTCTTATGATGTTACAAAAGAAATTATTTATGAAGTATGGCTTTTAAATAGCGTTTGTAGCAACCACATGACAAAGAAAAAAAATATCTCTGTAAATATGGATGAGTCTTTCAAATCTCAAGTTCAACTTGGTTAGTTTAGGTCAAAGGCAAAGGCACCATTGCAGTTAAAACAAAACAATGTGAGATAAGGTTCATTCATGATGTTTTATATGTGCCCAGGTTGGCTCATGATTTTTTGAGTATATGGTAGTTTATTGAAAAATATATTCAACTATTTTTAAAAATAATGAATGTCTTATCTATGAAAAATGATAGCAATCAAATTGTAGAAAAAGTAAGTATGCTATAAAATAAAGTTTTCCCTCTTAGACTTGCAAATGGAGAAGGTAAAGCTATGAAATTAATCTTGAATGATGATCCTTGTTTATGGCATACAAGGTATGGACATTTGAATTTTCAAGGACTAAAACTACTATGTCAAAAGGATATGGTGAGAGGATTTGAAGAACACAAGCTTATACTGAGAGGGGGGGTGAACAGTATAAGAGCACTTTTTACTTTTCTTTCCAAATCAATATTATGCAGTGTATAGATAGCAGTATCAATAGCAGTAATCAAAGCAATGCACAAAACACCATACACAATAGAGACACCAATTTAACGTGGTTCACCCAAATATGGCTACTTCCACGGAGAAAATATTTCACTAAATTTTCTCAATCAATCTCTTGGGAATCCTTCCCAATTACAATGTTTATGGACCTCTGTCCAAAGGAGATGTTGATCCCCTAAATCTGGTTTGTGGATCTCTATCCATAGGAGAACTCCTCCTCTTCTCTGGTTGGTGATCCTCTAGAAGACTACTGCCTCCACTACACTGGCTTGTGGATCTCTCTCCACTAAAGACTCTTGTCCCCACTCAGAAGACCTATCCTCACTACCCTGGTTGATGGATCTCTATCCACTAGAGACTACTATCCTCTCTGCTCTATCACCTCCAAAGCTCTGTCTCAATTCTATACTAAACATAGTCCAGTCGGTCTAGCACAACTCTGCTCAACTCTTGTACTAAACACAGTCTAGTCGGTCTAGCACAAGTCTGCTCAACAAGCTCACTCAAATCTACACTAAACACAAATCCAATTAGTCTAGCACAAATCTACTCAATCTCTCTCTCTGGTCTGGCACAAACCTATCCTCAAATCTGCACCAAACTCTACTCTCAAATATGCACTAAACATAGTCCAATCGGTCTAGCACAAATCTATCTTCAATCTCTATCCTCAAGCCTTAACTCAAGGCTTGAATCAACTCTATTGGATCTACCCCAAACCTTAACTCAAGGTTTGAACAAATCAATCAACTCTACTCTCAAGTCTTCTCAAAGACTTATCTCAAATCTACCTTGCAAGCTTCCACAAAATCTCACACCAATCTATCCACAAGTCCTCTCTAGAACTTGCTCAAATCTGCTCTACAAGTCCTCTCTAGAACTTGTTCAAATATACTCTACAAGTCCTCTCTAGAACTTGTTCAAATATGCTCTACAAGTCCTCTCTAGAACTTGCTCAAATCTACTCTACAAGTCCTCTCTAGAACTTGTTCAAATCTTCTCAATAAGTCCTCTCTAGGACTTAACCAAATATGTATTGTAAGCTTCCACAAAAGCTCACACAAAATCAGTCCACAAGTCTTCTCAAGACTTACCTCAAATCTGCTTAACAAGTCCACACAGAACTTGTCCAATCTCATAGAAACATAAAGAGAATTGTTAGAGACTCAATATGTTCTATACTCATCAATCACTTTTCAACTCAAATCAATCTCATAGAAGCATAAAGAGAATTTTAGAGACTCAATATGTTCTATACTCAAAGTTCAATCACTTTCTCAACTCAATCTCATAGAAGCATAAAGAGAATTGTTAGAGACTCAATATGTTCTATTCTCACAACTCAATCTCTTTCACAACTCAAATCAGAATATAGAATAGTTTGTTTTATGGAACTTGAACAATCACTTCATACATCCACTTGACTAGGTTCAATCAACTCTACTCAACCAATCACTCAAGAAACAACCCTTTCTTACAAACTCTAGTCCAAGCATGTATCATCCAACTCAAAATATTTCCAACAATGCTCAACAACAAATCTCACATAACAATGATACTCATGTTCTTTTCAAACCCTAGTTCAAGTTCTTTGCATAACAACTCACTTCAACAACAATGCTCATAAATCAATCTTCACATAACAATGATACTCATGTTCTTTTCAAAACAAACCCTAATCAAATCCTTTTCACTCCAAACTTAATTTTCAAGTAAGCCAATCAACCAACTCAACCAAAGAAGAATTTTCCCATACCTTTTTGTTTGACAAGGAGTTGATCTCACAAATATGCCACACTCACAATTACTTCTTTGCCAATCTCAATAAGGGTTAGAAGATAATTTTCTCAACAAAACATAACACAAAAATAATATCAAAATTACACCTTATCACTCCAACTTGATTAATAATCAACACCCTCACAATAATCACAAAAACCCTTAATTCAAATTAACACAATACCCACAAAGTCTTAATCCTCCAAAAATCAATATAGCAATTTAAGACTTTATTAAAAAATTAAAACCAAAAATCCTCTTATAGCTCCAAATGATAATTCTCAACAACCACCACTTTTCTACAAAGCAACCTTACCAAAAAATTCCATTAATCAAACCTTATACCTCCCAACTTAGGCAAATAATTAAAATTAAAACAAAAATATTACCTCGCCTTCGGAGGGAATCGAACCCTCAACCTTGCCCCCAACGTGCGCCTTAGCCATGGCCAAAGTCACCATACGAGCCAAGCACTCGTTTGTGATTAACGAAGCACCATGTGCTTCTTAATCTCCTAACACCTTCCGCCTTGGGCAAAAGAACATGTGCCATAGGTGCCTTAACCAACACAACTCACGATGCACCCATCGAGATTCGAACGCAAACCCTCTCGCAAGCCAACGCTTTCGTGCTTCCCAAAATACCACTAGGCCACGTTGTCCTATGTGACTTCGAGGATTAAAGCTTCCTCCCTTAAACGCTTCGTTGTCACGACTTTCGCAAAAACTCACGAGCTCTTATCTTCGCATGCCAATTTTTTAATTTTGAGCAAGGATAATTAATTTGGACTTTGGGCATTGTATTTATATGCTTCCTCCATTACTTTGAAGATGTCGGTGCTCTCCATGTTATCTTCCATGACGTCGACAAAGATTATAAAGGCTTCGAATGCCTTTTGTCTTAAACCCAACCTTTGGGTTTATAAAATGTATTTAAACTTTATAAAACCCACTTTGCATTATAAAATATTATAATGAGAATTATAAATATTTTATTTGGGTTTTCACCATATCACTTTAATATTATAATAACCATTATTATAATATTATGCCTTTGATAAATTACCTCCTTCTCACTGTATTCCATGTCGTAAATAATATTTATTTATAAAATTTAAATTCTCACTGAATTTAAATAATTTATAAAATAAATATTATAACTCCTTTTTAACTTCTATTTTCTGCATTGATTCTCTTGATCTTTGGCCTTCTTCCTGGATATCAAATAACCATTTTTATCCCCTTTGTTTCCTGCTGAATTCCTTGATATTAATGATGACTTCATCTGGTGACATCAATGACAACTTTGACTTAGGGACTCAAAATGTCCAACAATCTCCCCCTTTGTCATTGATGGCAACCCATACTCTTCTTACCAAAACCTGACCTTTCTTTTTATTCTGCTCCCCTTGGGACATTGCTCCCCTTGGCTCAATGCTCTCTCAAATATCAAATCTCTCCCCATTACACAAATCTCTCCCCCTTTGACATCAATGGAAAAGGGTCACCTTTGGGGCTCGGGGCTAAGAATGAGCCTCTTAGCTTAGCCCCTCCCCCACCTCCTTTTGAGGTGGTTAATTCTAGGGTGGGAGTATTTCTACTCCCAAAAGCATTGTTCTTTACCTTTATCCTTTTCTCTTATTTTCTGAATTTTTTGATTCCTCTGATTGTTTCTATCTGTGTCATCATTCATGTTCCTGTCATCATTCATGTTCTTGTTCCTATTCATGTTCACATCCATATTCCTATTCTTATTCCTGTTCTCATCTATGTTCATGTTCATATTCTTGTTCCTATTCACATCCATGTTCCTATTCCTGTTCCTGTTCATGTTCATATTCTTGTTCACACCTATTTTTGGAATGTTCGCTCTACACCATTTTGTTGTGTGACCATCATTATTGCACTTATAACACTTAATGTTATTATTCCTTGGAGGTGCAAATGTCTTAGGATTTCTCCTAGTGAAGCCATATCCTCTTCTATCATGAACCCTACAATTCATTGCCTTGTGACCAAACTGATTACATGAGTAGCAATACCCATGGAAAAGTTATCTATTCCCATATTCCTATCTTTCATGTGTCCTACACTGTGAAGCCATGTGCCCAAACCTGTGACATGAAAAACATCTTCCATTGAAGCTTCCTTGTCTTGACCTCATTGGTCTCTTGTTCTGATTGTTGTTCCATCTGTATCTTCTCTGTGCATTGTTCCTATCTTTGTTGAACCCTTTATTGTCCAACTCATCCTCTGATGTCTCACTCCCTCTTACACTGCATTTTTTTGATGTATCTTCATCTGAAGTTTCTTCTTCTTCAAGGCTTGAAGTTGACTCCTCTTCCCATTTCTTTTGAACCTGTTTAGAACCAAGACCTATTTTGTTTGTTGCTCCTCTTTGTATCTTGATTATTTTATCCACACTCTTTGCACTATTTACATACTTGTATAGCTTATTCTTGGAATCTTCTAAATCTTCCTTTAGTAGTGCCACTTCTTGTGCTAACTTCTCACATTCCAAAATCTTTGCTTCTAACTTATCTTTGAACTTCCTTGCCTTAGCCTTTGATTTTTCTAAATCCTCTATGAGCAATCTTCTTTCTTCATCACATTCTTGAAACTGAATTTCAAGTTTAGAGTGTTGCTTCCTTACCTTCTTTACCATGTCAAGGGCATAGATAAGTTCTCCCTTGAGATCATAACCATTCTCTACTGAATAATCCTCTATTTGTTTACCTTTGTCCACATCATTACTTTATTTTGGCTTATCTTCTATAGGATCACTCACTTCTCCTTCTAATGCCATTAGAAGATTTTCATCTGATTCTTCAAGTGCATCTTCATATTCATCATCACTAAAACTATAACCATCCCTTGTGCAATCATCTTCAAGATGTCCAAATTTACCACATCTAAAACACTTGAGAATAACTGGAGTCTTTTTCTTAACTGGTTCTTTTTCTTCAATCATAAATAGGACTTCATCTCTATCATTGTCTGAAAAACTAGCATCACTATCATTTGAGTACTTACTTGCATTATCCGCATAGTAGCTCCTCTTTTGTCTTTGGAAGAACTTATTTCCTTGTCTGCTTTGTCCATCCTTGATTTTCTTTTGATGCCTATATCTTTCTGATTCCTTGTACCTGTGATCCTATTTTTCTTCACCATTGTTGTTCTTTGGTTCTTTACAATCTTTTGCAAAATGTCCATACTTTCCACAATTGAAACACTTAATAGATCTTAGATCTATGGGTCTTCTAGAACCTTTATCTCTTCTACCATAATTAGCTTCTTCATCACTAGATGACTCATTGCTTGATTCTGACTTCTTACCCTTTGTTTCCTTGATTGCTTTGAATGTTGCTTCCTTCTAGGAAATAGGAACTTTTGTTCTTATCTCAAAAGTTGTTAGCATACCAAGAAACTTATCTCTTGTCAAAGTATCACCATCCAATGATACTTCTATAGCAGAAACTTGTTCACTGAATCTATTTGGAAGAGATCTTAAGACTTTATCACAAACATCTGATTCATCAATCTTCATTCCAAGTCCTTGCATATCATTAACAACCTCATCAATTCAAATTAGATAAGCACTGATATTTTCATCATCATTCATTCTCAATGCTTCAAATTATCCTTTGAGATTTCGTATCTTTGCTTTCTTGACACTTTTATCTCCCTCATATATACATTGCAATTTATCCCACATTTCTTTTGCAGTTTTACAATGCATAATTTTCATAGATTCTGATCTACGCAAACCTCTCACAAGTGCATTCATTGCTTTTGAATTATAGTGTTGTAGTAGCTTACCTTCCTTATCTGTAGGAGGATTGACTGCTGGATCATATCCAAATTCCACTGCATCCCAAACTTCATTGCCAAGTGCCATCAAGTAGAACCTCATCATCATACTCCAATACATGTAGTCACTTCCATCAAATATTGGTGCTGAATTATTTGAGGACACATCCTTAGGATCCATTGTGTTCTTGTTAGCTTTTCCTTCAAGATGTTAAACTCTTCTGAAGGCACCCACTCTGATACCAATTGAAGAACACAAGCTTATACTGAGAGGGAGGGTGAACAGTATAAGAGCACTTTTTACTTTTCTTTCCAAATCAATATTATGCAGTGTATAGATAGCAGTATCAATAGCAATAATCAAAGCAATGCACAAAACACCATACACAATAGAGACACCAATTTAACGTGGTTCACCCAAATATGGCTACTTCCACGGAGAAAATATTTCACTAAATTTTCTCAATCAATCTCTTGGGAATCCTTCCCAATTACAATGTTTATGGATCTCTATCCAAAGGAGATGT
This sequence comes from Wollemia nobilis, assembly GCA_028583015.1. Classification (NCBI taxonomy): domain Eukaryota; kingdom Viridiplantae; phylum Streptophyta; class Pinopsida; order Araucariales; family Araucariaceae; genus Wollemia; species Wollemia nobilis. The sequence continues at coordinate 482,168 of JAQPPZ010002931.1, forward strand.
TGATCCCCTAAATATGGTTTGTGGATCTCTATCCATAGGAGAACTCCTTCTCCTCTACTCTATATGGTGATCCTCTAGAAGACTACTACCTCCACTACACTGGCTTGTGGATCTCTCTCCACTGAAGACTCTTATCCCCACTTAGAAGACCTATCCTCACTGCCCTGGCTGATGGATCTCTATCCACTAGAGACTACTATCCTCTCTGCTCTATCACCTCCAAAGCTCTATCTCAATTCTATACTAAACACAGTCCAATTGGTCTAGCACAAATTTTCTCAACTCTTGTACTAAACACAATCCAATCGGTCTAGCACAAGTCTACTCAACAAGTCCACTCAAATCTACACTAAACATAGTCCAGTCGGTCTAGCACAAATCTACTCAATCTCTCTATTTGGTCTAGCACAAACCTATCCTCAAATATGCACCAAACTCTACTCTCAAATCTGCACTAAACATAGTCCAGTCGGTCTAGCACAAATCTATCTTCAATCTCTATCCTCAAGCCTTAACTCAAGGCTTGACTCAACTCTGCTAGATCTGCCCCAAACCTTAACTCAAGGTTTGAACAAATCAATCAACTCTGCTCTCAAGTCTTCTCAAAGACTTGTCTCAAATCTGCCTTGCAAGCTTCCACAAAATCTCACACCAATATGTCCACAAGTCCTCTCTAGAACTTGCTCAAATATTCTCTACAAGTCCTCTCTAGAACTTGTTCAAATATACTCTACAAGTCCTCTCTAGAACTTGCTCAAATATGCTCTACAAGTCCTCTCTAGAACTTGTTCAAATCTGCTCAATAAGTCCTCTCTAGGACTTAACCAAATCTGTATTGTAAGCTTCCACAAAAGCTCACACAAAATCAGTCCACAAGTCTTCTCAAGACTTACCTCAAATCTGCTTAACAAGTCCACACAGAACTTGTCCAATCTCATAGAAACATAAAGAGAATTGTTAGAGACTCAATATGTTCTACCTCAAATCTCAATCACTTTCACTCAAATCAATCTCTGAAACATAAAAAATTTTAGAGACTCAATATATTCTATACTCAAAGTTCAATCACTTTCTCAACTCAATCTCATAGAAGCATAAAGAGAATTGTTAGAGACTCAATATGTTCTATTCTCACAACTCAATCTCTTTCACAACTCAAATCAGAATATAGAATAGTTTGTTTTATGGAACTTGAACAATCACTTCATACATCCACTTGACTAGGTTCAATCAACTCTACTCAACCAATCACTCAAGAAACAACCCTTTCTTACAAACTCTAGTCCAAGCATGTATCATCCAACTCAAAATATTTCCAACAATGCTCAACAACAAATCTCACATAACAATGATACTCATGTTCTTTTCAAACCCTAGTTCAAGTTCTTTGCATAACAACTCACTTCAATAACAATGCTCATAAATCAATCTTCACATAACAATGATACTCATGTTCTTTTGAAAAGGCCAACCACCAACCAACCCAACAAACAAACCGAAACCCTAATCAAATCCTTTTCACTCCAAACTTAATTTTCAAGTAAGCCAATCAACCAACTCAACCAAAGAAGAATTTGCCCATACCTTTTTGTTTGACAAGGAGTTGATCTCACAAATCTGCCACACTCACAATTACTTCTTTGCCAATCTCAATAAGGGTTAGAAGATAATTTTCTCAACAAAACATAACACAAAAATAATATCAAAATTACACCTTATCACTCCAACTTGATTAATAATCAACACCCTCACAATAATCACAAAAACCCTTAATTCAAATTAACACAATACCCACAAAGTCTTAATCCTCCAAAAATCAATATAGCAATTTAAGACTTTATTAAAAATTAAAACCAAAAATCCTCTTATAGCTCCAAATGATAATTCTCAACAACCACCACTTTTCTACAAAGCAACCTTACCAAAAAATTCCATTAATCAAACCTTATACCTCCCAACTTAGGCAAATAATTAAAATTAAAACCAAAAATATTACCTCACCTTCGGAGGGAATCGAACCCTCAACCTTGCTCCCAATGTGCGCCTTAGCCATGGCCAAAGTCGCCACACAAGCCAAGCACTCATTTGTGATTAACGAAGCACCACGTGCTTCTTAATCTCCTAACACCTTCCACCTTGGGCAAAAGAACGTGCGTCGTGGGTGCCTTAACCAACACAACTCACGATGCACCCGCCGAGATTCGAACGCAAACCCTCTCGCAAGCCAATGCTTTCACGCTTCCCAAAATACCACTAGGCCACGTTGTCCTATGTGACTTCGAGGATTAAAGCTTCCTCCCTTAAACGCTTCGCTGTCATGACTTTCGCAAAAACTCACGAGCTCTTATCTTCGCATGCCAATATTTTTAATTTCGAGCAAGGATAATTAATTTGGACTTTGGGCATTGTATTTATATGCTTCCTCCATTACTTTGAAGACGTCGACGCTCTCCATGTTATCTTCCATGACGTCGATGGAGATTATAAAGGCTTCGAATGCCTTTTGTCTTAAACCCAACCTTTGGGTTTATAAAATATATTTAAACTTTATAAAACCCACTTTGCATTATAAAATATTATAATGAGAATTATAAATATTTTATTTGGGTTTTCACCATATCACTTTAATATTATAATAACCATTATTATAATATTATGCCTTTGATAAATTACCTCCTTCTCATTGTATTCCATGTCGTAAATAATATTTATTTATAAAATTTAAATTCTCACTGAATTTAAATAATTTATAAAATAAATATTATAACTCCTTTTAACTTCTATTTTCTGCACTGATTCTCTTGATCTTTGGCCTTCTTCCTGGATATCAAATAACCATTTTTATCCCCTTTGTTTCCTTCTGAATTCCTTGATATTAATGATGACTTCATCTGGTGACATCAATGACAACTTTGACTTAGGGACTCAAAATGTCCAACAAGATTACCATTAATTGATCGAGATGATCAAGTTTGTGAAGGTTGCATCCTTGGTAATCAACATCAAGAATATTTTTTAGTAGGAGAAGCATGGAGGGAAAAGAAATCACTTGAATTAATACATGTTGATATATGTGGTCCAATGCAAACCTTGTTAGTCAACAAAAATGAGTATTTTATCATTTTTTTTTATTACTATAGTAGAAGGACTTGGGAATATTTCATCAAAGAAAAGTTAGAAGCTTTTTCTGTGTTTCAACAATTTAAAGCTAATGTAGAAAAGCAAAGTGGTTGTTTTCTGAAAACTCTACGTACAGATAGAGCGGGAGAGTTTACATCAAATAAAATTTAATATTTTTGTAAGAATTATGGTATTCAAAGACAAATGACTACAAGCTATACTCCTCATCAAAATGGAGTAGCTGAACGTAAGAATCGTATAATTGTGGAGATGGCAAGAAGCATGTTAAAGGCCAAAGATCTTCCAAATATTTTTTGGGTTGAAGCTATAGCCACATCTATTTACTTTCTTAATAGATGTCCAAAAAAAAGTGTAAGAAACATGACTCCTTATAAGGCATGGAGTGGAAGGAAGCCTAGTGTGGCTCATATTAAGGTATTTGGTTGCATTTTTTATGCTCATATTGTTGAAGAAAAAAAAGAAAAAAACTTGATGATAAAAGTGAAAAATGCATTTTTATTGGCTATAGTGAGGAGACAAAGGGTTATAGGTTGTATAATCTAGTGATAGAAATCTTGATAGTTAGTCGTGATGTAATTTTTATTGAAAATGATGCATGGAAATGGAAATAAAGTGTGCAGCAAGAAAACCAATAATTATAGATATAGAACAAGATGCTTCATCTTATTATACTAGCCCAAGCAACAACTCAAGTTCTACTCCCACTTCTTCAAGGTCAACATCTCCTCCATATAGTCCTCCTTCAAGTCTAAGTCCTCCTCCAAGGAAGGTAAAAACTCTTAAAGAAATCTATGAAAGAACTAGCAGTCCATTTATAAATTTTACTTTATCTCATATTCAGGTAGAACCTAGATGTTTTGAAGATGTAGTGAAACATGAATTTTGGTGCAAAGCCATGCATGAGGAGATGGATACAATAAAAAGGAATGAAACATGGGAGTTAGTATATCCTCCAACAAAAAAGGATGTGATTGGGCTAAAGTGGATCTATAAAATAAAATATAAGACAAATGGATCCGTTGAGAGACACAAAACAATATTGGTAGCTAAATGCTTCTCACAACAACCAGGTATAGATTACAATGAGACCTATGCTCCTATTGTGAGTTTGGAGGAATTTTTTTGGCATTAGAAACACAATTTAAGTGGCCAATATATCAATTTGATGTTAAATTAGCCTTTTTAAATGGTGTGTTGGATGAAGTAGTATTTTTTGAACAACCACCAGGTTATGAAGTTGCAGGAAAGGAACAAAAGGTTTACAAGTTGAAAAAGGCTCTTTATGGGATTAAGCAAGCACCAAGAGCCTGGTATAGCATAATAGATGGGTATCTTAAGAAAAATGGCTTTAATAGGAGTGAAAATGAACCTACACTCTATGTCAAATATAGAGGTATGGATGAACTACTTATTGATTGCTTGTATGTTGATGATTTGATTTACACTAGCAATAACATAGTGTTAATTGAAGAATTTAAGAATGCCATGAAGAATGAATTTGAGATGACAGACGTAGGGTTGATGCATTACTTTCTTGGATTAGAAGTAAGATAGATGAATGATGGAAATTTTGTCTCACAAGAAAAGTATGTTGTTGATTTTCTTGAGAAATTTAGAATGAGAAATTGTAAGCCATTGAACACACCCTTGAATATGAGCGAGAAGCTAGTCAAGAATGATGGTAGTAAGAGGGTAGATGCTACACTATACAGAAGCTTAGTTGGTAGCCTTATGTATCTTACTACCACAAGACTTGATATCATGTATATTGTATGTTTGATTTCAATATTTATGCAAGATCCAAGTGAGATTCATTTTCGTGCAGCTAAAAAGATACTCAGGTATATTTATGGTACAAACAACTTTCATATTTTGTATACACCAACTGATAATTCTGGATTGGTTGGATATACAGATAGTGATTGGGCAGGATTCCTTGATGATCGAAAAAACACTTCTAGAAATGTATTTAGCTTGGGATTAGGTGTGATTTCTTGATCCTCAAAGAAGCAGTCAACAATTGCACTATCAACAACAAAAGCATAATATATTGCAGCAACATTAGCTTCATGTCAAGCAATATGGCTGAAGAGGGTTTTGGTAGATTTGAGGTATTCACAAAATGTGAAAATAATCATTCACTATGATAACAATTCTGCAATTGCCATAGCAAAAAATCCAATCTCTAACAATCTCACTAAGCATATTGATATTAAATATCACTTTATTAGAAATCTTGTGGTAGAAGGTAAGATTGAATTGAAGTTTTGTAGAACTGATTACCAACTTGCTGATGTGTTCACTAAAGCCTTATCAACGAAAATAAGGATGAGAAAGATGTTAGGTGTCACCGCATTAAGCATTAAGAGGGAGAATGGTGGAGTTAATGCTTAATGTCTACAATGTAACAAACGTGAGTAAATTGCAGTGCAAATGTAACGTAATATTGCAGCGATAAAAATAGTATGAGAGCATTTACAGTGCTAGGATATTTGTTGTGCGCATGGTAGTTATGTATTTATGATATTTCCAGGTAGTAAACAAGTGAACACAAAGCTCAAAATAACTAAGGCAATTATGGATGAGATTCCCTGTTGAAATCTCAGACTACATGTAAAATTGCAGACCAAAGAAACACATGCACTATCTGCTTTGTAGACCAAAGAAACACATGCACTATCTGCTCCCGTGACAAGTGAATAAAGGCTTTTGCTTTTTAATAAATATATGTAGAGTGTGCTATTATGGCAAGTGAATAAAGGCTTCTGTGGTTTAATAAATAAATATATATGTAGAGTGTGCTATAACTGGCTTTTTGAAGAGTTAGTGCATATGTTGTTTTTAGATAATACTTGAGCAAATTCCCTTGAAAGAAATTGAAATTATTTTTGTTTTAGATGTCCAGAAGAGATTGTACTTGTGTTATGCTTTTATAGAGGAAAATCGAAGTGAAATTTTTGTTAAAAAAAATAATTTATTTATTTATTTATTATTTTTTGCATAGTTGTATTTTTCCTTACAGGTCCAACAAAGGGAAGACACGAAAGCTTTTAATTTTCTTGAGTGAAAATTTAAATTATTTGCAGCCCACATGAATGCGTATCACTGCAAAAATTGAATACCATTGAACAGATGCGAGAATATATATATATATATATATATATAACAACCTTGTATGTATAGGTTTGTATATGGGTTTTTTTAAAGTATATCAAAAACCCTAATATGCAATTGGGTTTTTTTTTTTTTGAATTTAGTGAAAAACTTTTAATGGAGCTGTCTTGGTTTGAGAAACCATGATTAATTGGGTTAAAATATATTTTATTTTTTATGTTGAATTTTAGTGAAAAGCTTTTGATGGGACCATTTTGGTTTGAGAAACCATGATCAAGGGTTGTATACCATCAAAATTACCACCCCTAGTGACACCAATATTATCAACTAGATTTTAGATACCCAATGTACGTAGAAATTCTAATAAGATTTTATTTTTTATTATATGATTTAATTGTAGATTTGCAATAATTTACTTATTAACTTATTATATAATAAAATAATAAAATTTTAACTAATTAATATTATTTATACTTTTATTAAATTATTATTAACATATTTGAGATATAACCTTATATAAAGACTTATAACTATAAGTAAATACCATTCATTAAGATTATTTATATTATGCGAGTTTAATATATTATTATATTTAAACTATTATTATATATATATATATATATATATATATATATATTTTATTTAGTTAGTGTGAGAAACCTCTACGATCAACGCACAAGGTTGAGTAGGCTCCCCCCAACCATGATCCCTCCTAAAGCCGAGAGCTATGCTTATCAATAGGGAATTTAACACACAACCACCACACACCCACCCCCTCACACACTCGCCCACGCCATAGTTTGAACCTTGGACCTCTCGAAGAAGAGCCAAAGCCCGAACCATTGCACTATCCCCCTTGGACAATCTCTAAAAATATGAGTAAAATGAAATTAGTTAGTATAACATAGATAAATCTCTTGTGCATATTAAAGACTAACTACTTGCTAAATTAATGATGTCTAATCAGATTAATATTAAAGGTTTGTTAGGTGACCATATTCATTTTTATGGGTATATTGATAATATGTTTTGTTGCAATAAAAACATTTTTTTATTAAGGTAAAAGGTGAGGGTTTTGAAAGGATCCCACAACCTTGTACATAGAGCTCCAAAAGGAGCCAACCAACCCCAAAAACTTACAATCTTCAATCTAGCACAAAGACGGGCTTAACAGAAAAAGCTACCGAAAGATAAAATAATCAAACTTACATTTTTCCCCAACGGCAGCACACCAATTTGAACACAAAATAAAAATTATCCTCATCCCGCCTCAGCGGGGGACCAACCAACGAACCTACAACACCATCAAACCCTCATAACCAGGACTCAAGGTATCAACGACTCATCTCTAAAGCATAAAAAATTGTGGACCCATGCACCTCCATAGAAACGAAAATGTTCTCCCCTGAGAACACCACTCAAACCTGAGCAGAGAAGAAGGATTTGAACTTTGAATCACCCACTCATCTAACACAATAGAAACTAGCTGTCGAAAATGGAGATCTGCAACATATTGCCTCGAAAACAAAAAACCCTCCAACTCAAAAATTTGTGAAGACTAAAACCCCATAGATCCCACTAGAGTCCAACCAAACTCAAGGTCATTTGAAGTGCCCAACCATATACTGGTCTAGCCTTCTACCCATCAATGAAACCAAATGCTACGGTTCCTTCAGTTTTCTCAACCTTCCACCCAGCCCCTCAACTATGGTTCCTTCAGTTGACCCTAGCATTCCACCTAGAGATCTTGCCTTCCTTTGCAGTAAAAATGACCAAACCAAAGATCCAAAAACCCAAAACAAACCATGAAAGTAGACCACCCAAAAACATAGCCACATGTGAGATCCTTCAGCTGGTCCAACCTCCTTCCCCTATCCCCCATATGAGGTTGCAGTTGCCCAACCTTCCTCCCAACAAGTCAACTTTAGTTGCAAAGCCATCTACAAGAGAGGTTCTTAGCCCAGAAGGCCATCCAGGTTGAAGGGGTTTCTAAAAATCTAGGTTCATGGCCCTCTGAGTCATGATCCTTTGCCCTTAGAGCTGCAAACTTTTAGGGTTTACCCTCAAAGATCAAAGTTGCAATAAAATATTCACATATTAGAATGTAACATGGATTTATGGGTCTATTAAAAATATTTTTTCTCAATAACATATATATGGTTAAAAGATAAAAAAATATTAATTAGTTGAAAATCAAATTATATCTTTCATTTTTTCACTATTGAAGGCTTTTAAATCAAATTTTAAGATTAGCATATCATAATATGACAAGGATTTATGAGTTTATCAAAAAAAAATTATATATATATTGGTCAAAAGATAAAAAAATAAATTAATTGAAAATCACATTTCAGAATTGAAGGCTTTTAAGCCAAGTTTTATAGAGGATGTGGGACTATTCTCCCTCACATCTAATCTACTACAACTATCTATACAAAAAAAGAGTAACCATGTAAAGCAAGGATATATAAATCTATATACAACAAGCATTACTATCATCAATAGTAAAAATGGAAAAAAGAGCTTTTGTGGTCTATTGAGGCCACCATCTAGGAGGATATTCATAGCAAGTGAAGTCTCCTCGATCAAGATCCCAATTAGCCATTGCATATTCCACCCTATTTTGATCTCTAAATATGTGTATAAACTCCACTACCTCAAAGCGTTGTTGGGTCATCTATATTTGCTCAAGTATTCTTTGTATTCTCCAATCTCTATTATTTTGCTTGCTTGATCCTTTTAAGTGGTTAATCATAATTTGGGAGTCTGATTCCACCTAAATTTTCCTCCACCCCACCTTTAGAGCCTCTTTTAATCCCCTTAAGATGGCATATCCCTCTACCAAGTTATTAGATAAGATACTAGGTTTTTTACAAAGATAAAAGCAAAGGCACCATTTGAAAGGTGACCTATTCCCCCATACTCCCTCTTCCTGAATTCCTCCTTGAGGCTCCATCCGTATTAATCTTACCTAGTCCCTTTGGAGGAGGTTTCCAATTCCTAATTCTGATTACTTGTGCATGATTTGGGGTTACCCTATTTGATGTGACCACCGTTGGAGATACTTGTAATCTAGATATTATCTGAATCCACTTTTGGTTAGGATTATGGGGCTCTTTTAATAGATATTGGATTGACTCCCTCATATTAGATATGATCCTTTGCTAAAAAAAGTGGCTATCTATGTATTCCTTGTTAAAGATACAAGTATTTCTCTCCTTCCATAAATTCCATAAAAGAGAGTTATCCCCACCCAAAAAATTTGTTGAGTGGGTTGGTCCATTTTCTCCCTTTTAGGCCACTCCCTCCAAAGTTGTTTTATAGAAGATATCTCAAACCAACAAGAGCCTAGAAAATTTGCCATCTATTTCCATAATTTGATTGTGATGGGGTATTCTATAAAAATGTGAGAAATTGTTTCCTCATTCTCCCAATACATCTCACATCTGAAAGGGCCCATGCATCCCTTTTTCACAATTTTTTCCTCTATTAGCACCCTTCAATGAAGTAGAAGGTAAATGAAGAATCTAACTTTGGGCCAAAGGTTTTGTGCCCACAAGTACATGAATACATCACTTAATGGGCTTGGGATACTCTGACATAGGGCTAAGTATCCATAAGCAATTGTATATTCATCCTAATTTTTTCTACCCCAACCAAGAATATCCTCCTCTTGAGACCATGAGAGTGATCTCGTCTAGATGGTCCTATAGATTTATTTTCTTTGATCCTTTGGAATTTGGACTAGCCACTCCTCTATTGGGATCCATTTCCTTCCTACCTCCCAACTACTACTTTGAGGCTTACAATATTTGGCTACCTTAACTCAATTATGTCTATGAAGATTCTCCATCATCGGTCTCGAAGTTGAGAATTGAGTTATTAGAGGATGACCATCCTATGAATTTATCCAAAAGTTAGCCTTCTATCCATTATGGATAATAATATTTCCTTGATCATATCATCTCCTATTCTAAGTCCCATTAATATGGGAGATCCTTTTCTAAGAAGCGAAAACCGAATAAGCTTTGTAGAGGTTTTATTCTCTACATATTTGGCCCTCAAAATTTGAACCCATAATTCCTTGAGAAAATTTAGTAATCTCCAATATAACTTAGTTGTCAATGCCTTATTATTCTTGAAAATTGATATGATTTCTAGCCCTCCCTCATTTTTCTATAAACATAAAGTATCCCATTTCACCAGTGCCTATTTTTATTCTTCCTTGACTCCATTCCAAATAAATCTATAACTTATTTGATCCAATTCTTTAAGAACTGCCTTAGGGATAGCTAGCACTGAGGAGACATAAATATGTATGGCATTGAGGATTATTTTTATAAGGGTCATTCGTCCTCTTGTAGAAAGCCACCTATTAGTCCATTTTTCCAATTTGGCTTTCACTCTCTCTAATAGCCAAGTCCATTCCTCATTTTTTTGCCTCCCAACTGTAAGTGGAATTCCTAGGTAGGTGATTGGAAGATATGTCTTCTTGTATCTAAATTTATCCAATAACATTATCTCCTACCTAGGTGAGCAATGGAAAAATATGACCTTGGATTTTTCTTCATTTATAAGTTGTCCAATCGCTTTTGTAAACCATCCTAAAATCATTTTAAATCTAGAGGCCTTGCTTTCTATTGCTTTTCCTAATAATGTAGAGTCATCAACAAATTGTAGGTGAGTAATTGTTTAGCTCCAATTGCTATTATTATTTCCTTCAAAGCTTTGGTGTCCCTATCCTTAGCTAATGTTCTATCCAAAACATTCAACCAATATGATGAACAAGTATGGGGATAAGGGGTCTCCCTACCTGATACCTCTAGAAGTTATAAATAGTTGGGTAGGAGCTCCATTTACTAGAATTGGATAGGATACCAAGGAAATACATCCCTTAATCCATTCTACCCAATCACCCAAGAATCCAAATTGTCTCATCACCATTTGGAGGAAGTGCAAATCAACTCTATCATATGCTTTGGATAGGTCTAACCTAATAAACATGGAGGGTATTTTTTGAACTTGCATAGAGTGGATAGCTTGTTGACCTAAGACTATCCCATCCAAGATATCTCTTCCTTCCACAAAACCACCCTATTCTAGAGAAATAATTTTGTCAAGAAGAGGTTTGACCCTTTCTGCCATGATCTTAGCAATAATTTTATATATGACATTACAAAGGGTAATTGGTCGATAGCCAGAGATGTGTTCAGACTCCTATGTTTTTCAAACCAATGCTATATATGTCTTGTTCACCTCTTTAAGCACTACTTTGGATATCCTATCCTCTTCTACTACTTCCAATAGATATTCCTTAAGTATATCCCAAAATTCTTGGTAGAATTATATGGGAAATCCATCTGGACCTAGAGTTTTATTTGTTTGCATCTTAAAAACTACCTATTGTAGTTCTTTGGCAGTAATTAGGGTAATCAAAGTTGCATTATCCTCCTCTATGATGAGAGAAGGAATCACTTGGTGTACTTCCTATTGTACCTCCTTATTTCATGGTTTTTCCTTAAAGATTTGGGCAAAGTAATCTCTTGCTATATCTTTCATCCCATCCCATGTGTGTATTGAATCACTTGCAATTGTTTTTAAGGAAGAGATAAAATTGTGTGACCGCCTTGCTAGAAGAGATTTATGGAAGAAGCTAGTGTTCCTATCTCCCTCCTAGAGCCATTGGATCCTAGATTTATATTTCCACAAGATCTCTTCTCTTTTGTCCCATTTCTCTAACTAAGTAGTAAGCTTAGCCTCTATCTTGCTTTGGATCTCAATAGTGCCATTTGTTCATATTTTCTCATTAAGGTCCTCAATTTTGGTTAAGATATGTTGTTTCTTTTCCTTTATGTCACTAAAATCCTTCAAATTTCATATTATCAATTTGGATTTGAAGTACTAAAACCTCTTAACAAAATTGTTCATATTTGTACCATGTTTGGGTTTACCCTCCTACCACCATTGTTGAACCTTATCTTGAAAACTACTATCTCAAAACCACATTAGCTAGAATCTAAAAGGAGCACGATTGAATCTAGTCTTCCACACTTACACCAAGACTGACCAATGATTTGATCTTGCATTATTCAATGTTTGTGCTCTTGGAATATATCCATTGCTCAAAAAATCCTCTTATACCAAAAACCTATCTAGTCTTTCAAGAATGCATGTTGGGTCCTATATTTTATTAGACCAAGTCATCGTAGCATTGTCTGGTTTGATATCTACCAGATGAAGGGATATAATATGCTCCATCATGAGGTCAATACTACTATCTAGAGTGTGATTTCTCCTATATTCTCTTCCAATGAGAGGATGGTGTCAAAATCACCACCTAAAAGCAACCAAGCTTTGGGAAAATGACCAATAATATAAGTTGCATTTCTCCAATGTTTTTTTTTTTCATCCAAGTTGATAGGAGAGTATATATTGAGACATAACCAATGTTGAGAAGAATATCTACTTTGGGCTAGTAAAGCCAAAATCCCTCAACTTCCCATTATTTGGTGTATCACTATCTCTTTCGGATCCCAAAGACAAGCCACTCCTCTAGAAGCTCCTTGGGAGCTTAGAACTTCAACCCTACATGCAAGCCAAATATTTTTGGAAAAAATCTACATATCTTCTATCAACACTTTTATTTCTTAAATAAAAACCATCTATGAACAATGTTGCTAAATCATTCATTTTACTTCATTATGCTTTATCGGGCTATCCTTAAGATCTTGAATATTCTAAGTGATGCACTTCATCAAGCACGAGGACTTAAAATATAGGTAATATCCTTGACCTTACCCATTGCTATTAACTTTGTACCTTATTTCCCTATATGATGTTGAGTAATCTTCCTACTTGCTCTTTGGTATGTATCTATCTTCATCTTTTTAGTAGACTCCTGACTCACTCCTATTGGTTTTGGTATAGACTCCAAACCTGGTATTGGTGAGAATACAACCATGGCCTTGTTAGAATATTTCTGGATATCACCTCCACTATCTATTCCTTTATGAGTTCCTCCATTTGATTGGTTAGAGTCATTTTTTTCTCTTGGCTTATGTTTTTCCTTTGGGATCTCTTCAACTTTTGGGGTGGGTTCTCTTGTAGGCTACTTAGTAAATCTAGAACTTGCTTAGTGTTACAATTTATTTCTTCAACTATTGGCTCCTTTCTTAGGGCTTGAAGAGGAGTTTCTAGGATCTCTGTCTCCATGATGTTCTCCTCATCATCTATTGGGAGGTTAGCAAAATTATTAGTAGATATGACTACATACTCTTTAGATGTTTGTTTTCTTTGTATGTTCTTTTGTTTAGGTAGTTCAAAACCTTCATGAGTTGTTTCTTCTTGTGCTTGCTTTGGGATCCAATGTTTACAATCCCTAGCTAGGTGACCATATTCATGACAAATCCTACACCTAAAAGGAATGTTCTCATAGTCCACATCTTGTTCCCAGGTATCCTCCCCAAATTGTAGAGTAATTTTTTTTGACAAAGGCTTATCAAGGTCAATGAGAACACAAATTCTGGCATAGATAATTTGTTCATATATACTTGTACTATTGGTTGTCATCATATAAGATACTAAATTATTGCCTATTATCATGAAAACAACTTGGTTTTATAACTCTATTGGCAACCTAGAAAGTCTCACTTAGATTGTGGCTATTGAAGGTATTTCCTCTTCTACTTTAAACTTGGTATGTCAAGGCTTCATGAAAAGCCCTACCCTACCTAAAAACCAAGGACCCCCTTTGAAAAAGTTTTCTCTATCCTCCTCATTAGCAAAAAGAACTAAGAAATAACCATTAAGGTAAGAAAAAATATTTAATTCATCTCTAGTTTTCCATTGTCTAGCAACCCACATCTCAAAAGTAGAGAGACCTAAACGAAGACCTAAAAATTGGCAGATTAATCCTCTATGTTCCATAACATCAATCCTAATCTATATGTCTAACATTTGAAGTTGGACTATAGGAGAGCCATCTACCACTTTCATGCACCTTTAAGCTATTTTCTAGGAATCCATTTTAGGCATTCTCAAAGGTCTACAAGAAGCCCTAGAGTTATTAGCTATAATTGTTTGTGGTTGTCCTCCTTGCAATGCATCCCAAAAGGTCATCTTTGGAAATTTATCACCAAAATATCTCCCCATACTAGGGATCAATTCATTTTCTTTGCTATGATCAAAAACGTTTGCCCCTGCTTGATTACTTCCCATCGGTCCACAATTATTCTATTTTTTAGGCATTTTCACTTGTTACAATATAACCCTAGTTTGTTGTTTTAAAGTCAGTCCTTTACCTCTTGTGCATTTGCACCCTTGGTTTTGCCCTTGTTTAAGATTGGTTGTTGTGAACTCAAATAAATCTTTAGATTTCTCTTGTTGGAATGGGATTTGATTACTGGTTTCTATTATCTATTCCACCTACATGTGCTCATGATTATTTTGGCCCTTCTTAGAGTCAATATTTGGCTTATGTTGCATATCGGTCTTGTTTCCATTGAATCCTCCTCCTTCCATAATCTAGGGCTTAACTGATTTGTTATCCATTGATCCTTCAAAAAACTCCCTACAATGCTCTCCAAAAAATATTGAAAACCCCAAAATACTCTAAAACTTGATGGCAAATCCCGATAGAAAAAGATTGAAGGGAACTCAAAACTCAACCCCAATTAGGGCTCCGCCATGGTGAAATATTTCGTCAAAACCCTCCTCTTTTTGAATAATATAATAAGATATAAAATAAAATAAAAATAAACAGTTAATTATTTATAGTGTTGGTTTTTTAAAAAATTAAATATTTTTATATTTAATTGTAATTTTTTAAATGAATAAGTTTGTATGAAAAATATTTAATATAATTTATTTTCATTTTTTTTAAATATGATATGTATTTTTAAAAGATAATATGATAAAATAAACTCATTAGGATTGCATATGAGGACACTCTAAAAGTAAATTCAATTATGGAATTTTTGAAGAATTAAGATTAAAAAAAAAAAAACTTCTCATCAAAATCAACAACAAAAGAAATACATTCCAAAATATGATAAGAAGATATTGAGCTTTTTTACTTTGTTGAACAATCATTTCTTAGATGTTAAACTTTAAAACTCTGAATAGGAGGTCCAAGATTTGAATCCAAAAGGGAGTATGGTTGTACACCATACCCCTATCTTGTATTAAAACTCTTGGTCCTATAAACTGCTTTAGTCTCATGAATTGTAATTAAAATCATTTCATTTCAGGTCTAATTATGAAGTTCCATGTTATTTTATATTCATTTACATAAGAATGTCTACGTTTAATTACCTAAATAATGACACTTTAATCAAAACATAAGCAATATAAAATATTACAAAATATATCTAAAATATGTAACCCCACAAATCATTATATGTATTATATCCTTTTAAATCATTTCAAAATAAAAATATAAAAATTATTTTATTATATATATATATATATATATATATATATATATATGACATTTTTATTTTTTTCATAAATTTAAATTTGAATTAAAAATAAAAAATAAAAAAACTAATTTTTAAAAAATAATATATATATATATATATATATATATATATATATATATATATATATATATATATATATATATATATATATATATATATATAAGTTATCCATATATTAAAAATTAATTAAATAGGTCAAAAATATCAACTAAAAAACGAGATCTAAACCTAAAGAAACTAAATATTGTAATGTTGTTCATTAATGTATAATAAAAAAATAAAAAATAAATTTAAATATATTTATACATCATTTATATTTTAAAATTAAAAATATAACAATATCAAATTTTATTTATTCTCAATTTCTAAGGGTTAAGTGGATTGGTAGTTGTTTGTGTGAGGTTCAAACCTTGGAGGTATGCATATTTGTTTGCAAAGGTAGTAGTTTGATATAAATCCTCCTGACTGTACGTAAGATCGACAATAATGATAGAATCTCGAGCGATCTATGGTCCTCCTCACGTCGAATCAACAATAACAGGGTCGTATAATAGGCTTGCTGGAACAACCTTTGTGGTTTGAACCTTGATTGACAACAATGGTAAAATCTCGAGAAACCGATGGTCCCCCTCATGTCGAGTCAACAATAACAAGATGGTATAGGCTTGTTGGAACGACCCTTGTGGTTTGAACCTTAATCGACAACAATGGTCGAATCTCGAGTGGTCGATAGTCCCCCTCACGCCGGGTCAACAATAACAAGGTGGTATAATAGGTTGGTTGGAACATCCCTTGTGATTTGAATCTTACACTTAATTGATATAACTAACTCCCCTATATATAAAAATAAAAAAATAAATAAAATAAAAAAATAAAATTATTTATTTACAAAATATTTTATTAAAATAAAATAAAATGAAATAGACTTCTCATGCCGAATACAAACGAATAAGCATCTAATCATCAATGAGACTTACTCATGAACGATAGGAGACTTGAAAATTTTTGGGTTCATAGAAATCTCTTCTTCAAGTTGTTATCCTTGCTCATGAATTTCAATATGCTTGTCAATGGTTTGAATGTCATCACTTGGTGGGGTATTTTTTGGGTAGAATCCCCAATGATACTTTGCTTTGTACATGGGTCAACCAAGTTTAGGGCCCTTATGGTGTCAAGGTTTCGAATATTCAGAATCTTACCAAAGGGTATTTTATGTTTCGCTTTGATGACCTTGTGCATGCACAAAAGATGCTGGCTAAAGGACCTTGGACGGTTAGGAATTCCTTGCTTATTTTGTAACACTATACATGGGATTTCACTGTTGCTAAGGTCTCTTCCCTGGAGGTTCCTATCTAGATCGAGTTCCCTGGTCTTCCCATTCCCTTTTGGAATTTTTTAGATAAACGGGTTGCTCCCTTGGGAAGTTTTGTTTGTTTTGAGCCTCCTCATTTCTTCTCAGCTTGACCCACTAGGAGGGTATGCATTAAGCTTGACCTTTCGAAGGATTTACCTAAGGAAATTGAGATTAATGCTAGATATTATACCTACGAACAAAGGGTGGCCTATATTAATCTCCAGAATACCTACTTTCTTTGTCAATCAACTGCCCATAAGATAAAATATTGCCCACTTATGGTAGGTAAATTCCAAAAAAACCCTCCTCCAACTCCTAATAATTCTTGTTGTTCAGGCACTTGGTGCCTTGCCATATAGTGCTCAGGTAGCTAGGGTTACTAGGGGCAAGAGAAATGGTAGGTGGTTAATCTATGAAACTGCTGTTAGAGTGCATTACAGTCTCAAGCTCCTGAGAGTGCTTCATAGCCTCTTTTGTCACACTATGCCCCTCTTGTCACACCACCAGATTCTGTGCCTTAGGATGTTTATGTTTGAAAAGCTCATATTGCTCCTCCAGAAGTGCAATCCATTTGGGTTCCTCCAAATTTTGCTCAAGTTGTGACGACCATGTCGAGTTCTACTACCTCTCTGGAGGAATATTTCTCTGATGCCTTCCGAAAACCTTTATCAGAAGGTCGGTCTGGTTATAATGTTCATCGTTCCTATAGTCCTCCAAGAAATAATCTGCATTATGATAAGTGTCACCAAATGGAGAAGGCTTTTTATGTTTACCAGGATGGTCAGTATCAGTATGCTTCTAACTCCTTTGGGTCTCTTGTTTAGTTGGGAGCCTTTGAGGATGTTCTAAAATTTTCGTATACGGACAGGTCTTCATGATTTTCTTCTCATGGAATGTAAGAGGACTGACGAATCCAGTCCGTAAATATATGATCCGCAGTGAGATGACTCATGTCACTCATAAGTTTGGTAATATTGATGTGATGTGTTTACACGAAGTGAAAGTTTCTAATTTTAATCTGTAGTGTATCTATATTTTTTTGTGGCCTTGAGGTGTTTTCCATGTAAAAAATCATTCCAGTGGTACAGGTGGAGCTGTCACTTTTATTTCCCCAAAGTGGCACTCGAATATTGTGATGTGGGGAGTGGATCTATCCAATCAAGCATTTTGGACATTTTTGGAATTACATGGTAAATCATTTGGAGTTATTAATGTTTATGCTTTGAATAGTGCTCCAGAAATGTGTGCCTTATGGTGGTGGTTGGCTTTGTCTCTGCCTCTTGCCACATGGGTGATGTGTGGGGATTTTAATATGGTGGAAAAGCCTTCTGATAAAGTTAGTTTATCTCCTAACCGCTGGTGTTTTGGGGAGCGGGAAGCTTTTTATTTTATGAAAAATAATTTGAGTCTTAGTGATCCTAATATTCGTTTTTCTCTTGCTAACTTTTTTGAAGTTCAATGGTTTACATGGTCAAATTTTTAAGCAGGCGAAGCCAGGGTGTTAAAACGTCTTGATCGAGCCATGATCTCGTCTAGTGAGACTTTTAAAATTGCTAGGGTTTCACCTTCTCAACCTCCTGTTTTGGTTATTCCAGGTACTATTTTGTCTGATCATGCTCATATTCTTTTTTTGTGGAAGCCATTCTTCATCAGCCCCAAAAATTTTAGACCCAATTTTATCTTAATGTTTCCTTCCTTCATCACTTGGATATGAAGGCTCATATTTTTAGAATTTGGAATTTGCTTCCGAGACCCTCTGGTGACTTTGGTTGGGTTTCTTGGTGGAATGCTGCTATTTCTAGAACCACCTCTCTGCTTTGCACTTTGGGAGTGGAAGTAGCCAAGAGGAGGAAGAAAGCTAATTTGGTTTTGAAGTCAAAATTAGTAAAAGTTGATGTGCAGCTTGAGGCTAATCCTTTTTGTTTTGATCTTCAAGCTTTCATGGTTGCCCTTCAACATGAGCTTAAAAAATTTGATGTGTATGAAGCCAAAGAAGCACAATTAAGAGCTAGGATGCATTGGTTAAAGGTGGGTGACAAAGTCTCTAAAGAATTTTTCAAGCACCTTTGCCCACCTGCTCATACTACCCAATTCACTGCTTTGCAAGTTGATGGTCAAAGGTTCACATCTCTTGATGATATTTCTATAGCTTTTGTTAATCATTATCAGAGAGTGTTTTCTTCTCAAGGCCTTACCCATGATAGAGTGCAAGCTCTAGAATCTTGTTGTCAAGTCATACCTACTAAGCTTACTCAAACTCAGCGGGACTTTTGTGATGCACATTTAACCTTGGAGGATCTCAAAAAGGCTCTATCTCAGATGGAAAATGACAAAGCACTTGGATTAGATGGTTTTCCTTGTGAATTTTATAAAGAATGTTGGGACTTGGTGGGTTCTGATTTGCTACAAGTGTATAAATAGGTTATGCTTACTGGATCATTGGGGAATCTCATCAACAAATGTAATGTTAAGTTCATTCCAAAAGGGGGAGACCTTGAATTTATTTCTAATTGGCGGTCAATCACCTTGCTTAATGTCAGTTATAATATAATTGCTAAGGCTTTATATCTTAGACTCAGACCT
This sequence comes from Wollemia nobilis, assembly GCA_028583015.1. NCBI lineage: Eukaryota > Viridiplantae > Streptophyta > Pinopsida > Araucariales > Araucariaceae > Wollemia > Wollemia nobilis. Next base: position 501,839 of record JAQPPZ010002931.1, read on the forward strand.
ATTCTTCCTGAGATAATCAGGCCTGAGCAGACTAGTTTTGTTCAAAACAAATATATTATGGATAATGTTGTTTAGGAAGGGATGGAATGGGCTAGATCCTCTGGTCAGGATGTTCTTTTCCTTAAGATTGATTTTGAGAAGGCTTATGATATAATAGAATGGTTATTTATTACTTCTATGTTAAAGGCTATGGGGTTTGGCCCTTATTTTATCAGGACTGTGCTTATGTTATTCAAAGATACCTATGTTGTGTTAACTCTGAACAAGAGACAATATCAGAATATTCAATTAGCCCATTCTGTCATACAAGGTTGTCCATTGGTGGCTTCTTTGTTTATTCTTGATACTAAGGCCTTTGGTTATATTATAGCTCATATATTTGCTCAAGGATTGATTAAGGGAATTTATCTCCCTTCCTCCCCCAAGTAGTTGATTAATGGTCATTTTGCAAATGATTCTTTCTTGACTATTGCAGAAGATGAGATCTCTATTACTCATGCTTTAGATTATCTTCATACATTCTGCTTAGCTTTTGGCTCTAATATTCAATGGAGAAAAAATTCTTTCTATAGACATTCTGAAAAAGATACGCCTCTCTGGTTAACTGATAAGCCTTGGAAGTGGATTCAACCTAGGTAACCCTTTAAATTTTTGGGTATTCCTTTTGTTTTTTTGGGTTCTCCTGCCCGTTTGTGGGATTATGTTGTTCAAAAGGTTGAGAAGAAGCTTCTATACTAGTGTACCAAAAAATTATCCTTAGCTGGAAAGTTTCATATTTGTTCCAAGGTATTGGCCTCTACTCATGTGTATTACTCTTCTTTCTGGGTCCCTTCCAAGACTTTTTATGCCAAATTGGAGAAGTTGCTTCAAGATTTTCTGTGGTCCAATGTTGTTGGTAAGAAGGGATTTCATAGGGTGGCTTGGGATATTTGTTGTCTTCCTAAAAAAATTGGAGGAATGGGATTGTTTGACTGTCAGCGACAAGGCTTTTCCCTCTGTGCTAAATGGATTGTGAGACCTTTACAGGGGGAGAAAACCTGGAAACTTTTAATTCGTCACTGCCTCTCCATGGGGCTTCCTTTTGATAAGAAGGTGTGGAAAGGGATTGATTTGGAAACCATTCTTACAGCCCCTGCTCCAATAAATATTTTTGGGTCATTTGTTATGCAAAGCATTTGAAAGGTCTGGGAGGCCATTAAACCCTGGATTTCTTGGAAAGGTCACAAGGGGAAGCTGGGGGCTTCAATACCTTTGCTTAATGTCTGGTGGTCTTCGGCCATCACTTTGTAGGGGACTCCCCTTGCTCAAGTCTAGTGGATACATGCTCAAAAATTTTATAAACGAGGTATTGCTCGGTTATCTGATTTCATGGATTTTCATTCAAGGTTTTGGATACCTTGGAAAAAATTTAGGATTTTTTTTTGTTTATCTTCTGCTGATAATACTACTTATGAGGTTGTTATTGATTCCACTCCTTTATCTGTTTGGGGTAAAAATTTTCAATATTATCAAAAACCTTGGTGGACTAATTGGTCTTGGCCCAAAGATGTTTCTCTCACCAAGTATAAACCTCATTTGGGATACTTTTGGCTTTCCCCTATTGTGCCTATAGTTGAGAAGCTTAATTCTAGGTGGGATGTAGTATCTCTTCAGTCCAGATGGAGTCTCAGATTTAATACACTCTGGGAAAAGTATCTTGAACCTAAGAAAAATAAATTTGCTTGGAGTTTATTTTTTCAAGGGCTTCCTATTATTCAGTAGCTTAGATATTTGGGTGTGAATGTTATTTCTTGCAGATATTGTGGAGCAGAGGAGGATGTGCCTCATCTGTTTTGGTCTTGTGTGAGAGCTCAAGAGGCTTGGTAGTGGATTTTCTCTTTTTTCAGACCATATATGACAAGGTCCTTGTTCTTGGGTGAATATTTTTTTAGGGGATCCACTTGAGTTTTCTGAGATGCTTCTTGTTCCTATGTGGCATATCTTTAGAGTGGGGGTTCTTTTTCATTTGTGGAAAACTCGTAGTAGAGTGATTTTTAACCAGCAGCAGCCTTCTACTTTTTCTCTTGCTGGTAAGTATCAGGTTTTCTATGATTGTTGGCTACAAATTTTAGTGCAAGTAGAAAAAGTGAATATAGAGCTTCATCACTTACGAGACATTATTGATCATTGGGGTAATGCTCCTTGTGTAGTGAATCCTGTTCCTCCAGCCCCTACACAACAATGATGCATAGTCTATTAATTGTTTTTTTTATGTAGTTCTCTGTTGGGTTTTCTTGTGAACTTTTGTAAGTTATTTTTTGTAGCTTTTCTAGTTGTTTAGTGAAAGCACGAGGATACGAAAACAAAAAGGAAATGCCAAGATGCGATGCAAACGAAACTAAACTTAACGCTAAATCCTACGAACTGAAATGCATGAAAGGAGAGAAACATAAACGCATTGAAACAAGGTATAAAAGCGAATATGGAGTACAACCCTTTTTATTAATATGCTTTAGAACCCAGTTACAATCCGTCTCCTCCCTTTTCAGGGGCTAGGAGCGTTAAATATGTTCTTGTCACATCAACAGATGGTATTCCTTCTTCCGCGTGCCCACATGTAGAATGGGCGGACCAAACGTCGTCGCCGCTTGCGTTGATGAGTCTTGACTCCTTGCTGCTCCTCTAATGTCGAGATCCTACGTTCAAGGAAACAGAAAATAGTCAGTAGCACCTGTAGATAAAATGAAACATGCAATCCCCAAGCCTACGATTAGTGCATGCAAAAAATGAATAAAACGATAACTAAATAGCATCAGAATGATCTAAAAATTTAACAGAAGCATGAGGACATTACCAGGAGGGCACTGCAAATGGAACAGTCAAAAAATTTGCCACGGATTTCTAATCGCTCCGGGGTGGGACGATTAGACCTACAACAAAACGTCAGAAAGCACTGTCCCAAATGTCACATCCGGGAAGCTCCAAATCACCTGCAAAGTTGGGGGTTAGGTAAAATGGGGTATTTTGGAAAGACCCAGAAGGTCAGATTTTTCCAATTCGGCCTCTATCACCGGGAATTTGATGATGCTACCTGCATGTTAGCAAAAGCGGGAAATGACAAAAACATGATCAAAACAGCTCAAAATGATGTGAAATTTGAATGACAACCTATCTAAGCAACATAGAATCAGATGCAAAAATAACAGAAAGGAAATCTGCTACAGATTTCTAATCGCTCCGGGGTGGGGCGATTAGGACTGCAGTAGTGCGGGGGGCACCCGAGGGCAGGACGCCCACCGTTTGGGGCCCGATTTTGGCACCAATCCACTTGGGATGGGTCCAAAACCTCTTGTGGGGTGTTGTCGACAAATTTGGTAGGATGTTATGGCCAAATGTCGGGTTTTGGTTTCGGATTTGCGCTTCCAATAATCACCCAATGACCTCCCTTCCAAAAGAGATCAAGGATGTGAAAGGCACAAATCAAAAGGTGTGAGGATGTAAAATGGTAGCACTTCATTGCTCAAAATGCTCCTTCTCTATATTTTTTGGGGTGAGAAGACTCACCATTTTATAGACCTGACGGTCTCTTTGGATGAGCATGCAGAGGCGCCACTTGGCAATCATGCCTTCCCAGGGGGAGAAGATTCCTCCATGATTAGGGGCTCCATGACTGCCCTCATGAATCGCCTCTAGCGCTCAAAAATGCTCACTCACACTCCCATGCAATGAAGGAAGAGTTAAGTGGTGGATCTGAGCTGCCATTTGTCAAGATTTGACTTTTTTCCCGTCAAACCTGCTATTCGCCCCACCCTGGAGCGAATATTGCTAATCGTCCCTGGGTGGAACGAATACCAGTTTGTAATCGTCCCTGGGTGGAACGAGTAGAGAGCAGAGTGCCTGAAAGGTGCCAAATTGACCTTTGACCTTCCAAAACTATTGTGTGAGTGGTTAGGACCACTGTTTAACCTCTGGGGGCTGCCCTGGGGTTGTGTGTGTCAATGCGATCAGTGTTTGCAGTCACATAATCGGATTGGTGTTGTTTTGGTGTCTAGAGATGCCCCTTTTTGGGATGCGCTGTGCGTGGCGCAGATGCTGAGCAAAAATAGATAACCAAAGCACTAATGATTAGGGTTTCTCAGTAACCTAACCAAATTTTGATGCCCCAAGTATGGAAAGGGCATGCATTCTTGAATCCTTGCTTCGACGAGCGAAGGAACTTAATTCAAGTGTTAACCTTTTTCGGTGAGGTGTTACTTGAGCTTGGACATTGATCAGTCATGAATAGGCAAAGGGCGCAACCTTTTGTCTGTGGGAACCTTGAGTTCATGATTCATGAATGCCAAGTGTTTGATCAGCTTGTGATTATTGCTTGTTTACTGCCCCAAGCAGGAGCGTGATTGTCTTTGTCAATGATTCTTTGAATGCATGCCATTTCCTTAATTGGGTGTGTATTTGTTGATTGGTGACTAAGTGTGACTACCCCCTCAAGCGACGAATCGATGAGGGAATGACCTACATGAGAAAAGTGACGAGTCGCTTGACCCAAGATGACTTAGGTAAGGGTGCCTTTCAGTTGTTTATCTTTGAATGTGTGTGCAGTTTCCCAACATTTAGACCTATTTTTGGTGGGTGTTTAACCCTTTTGGTGACGTCATTTGGAGATGAAATTCTCAAAAATCCGTCCTCCCATGGAGCGGTCCAGCTATGGTAGCCTTCTTAGGGAGTAGGATAGTGACAATTTGTGACCCCAACATCTATTTTGCATGCCAAGAAGCAGAGGCACAAAGGCGCCTTGTTCGACAATGTTATTGCTATTTTTGGGTGGGTTTGGACCCTTTTTGGGACGTCGTTTGGGGATGAAATTCTCGACAATCCATCCTCTCATGGAGCGGTCCAGCTATGGTAGCCTTCTTAGGGAGTAGGATAGTGAGGATTTGTGACCCCGACATCTATTTTGCATGCCCAAAATGTCAAGTGCAAAAGCACTCTTATTGGACAATTTTATTGCTTGTTTTTGTGCATTTTGGTGCAGTTTTTGCTGTTTTTGAAATTTTTGCTCTGTAATCATCCCTAGGTGGGGCGAATACCAGTTTTGTAATCATCCCAGGGTGGGACGAGCGCTAACTAGAGTGCTCATCCCAGGGAGGAACGATTACAGGCCTAAAAGCCTATTTAAGGGCCAAAACTAGGGTTTGGGCTCATTTGCATTCGATTTTTCTAGCGATTTGGAGCTCTGAGGAGGAGGAGGTCGATTCTACGAAGCGAAGCGCTATCAAATTTTTCTCGACACCATGAGTTCATGAACCGGATCGAGTGGTGAAGCCGAAGCGAGACCGGTAAGTGCTCCTCTTCATTATTTGCTTTTGTTTTATGTTACAGTTTTAAAATCGTAATTTATTTTGAATTTGTTTTTTCGTTTAAACTAAGGTAAAACCCTAGGCTAAAAAGAAATGTTTTTTTTTTTTGTTTGTATTTTTGTTAAGGTTACAAGAAACCCTAGGTTGAAATGCGATGTTTTTATTTTTTTAAAACTAAAACCCTAGGTTAAACTGAGAGCAAAACCCTAGCTTAGAAAAATTGTTTTAATTTAAATTTTTGTATTTTCGTTTAAAAACCTAGATTTAAATGCGTTCTTTTTGTTTTTTGTTTTTAAACTAAAACCCTAGGTTAAACTTAGAGAAAACCCTAGCTTTAGAAAAATTGTTTTTATTCTGAGTTTTAATTTGTGAACTTCGTTTATAAACCCGAGGTTAACGAAAACTATTATTTTGATTTTGATTTTTTTGTTTTTATTTATCAATTTAAACGTAGAGTTAAAAACCCTAGGTACTGACAAACTATTTTTGAATTTTTTGTTTTTTTTTATCAGTTTAAACGTAGAGTTAAAAACCCTAGTTGCACAACACTTTTTTTATTTTTTTTTTTTTATCTTTAAACTAGAGTTAAAAAAAAACCCTAGTTTTTTTTTTTTTTTTTTTTTAAACATTTTTATTTTTTTTTATTTATCAGTTTAAACGTAGAGTTAAAAACCCTAGGACTGACAAACTATTTTTTGAATTTTTTTTTTGCTTATCATTTAAACGTAGAGTTAAAAACCCTAGGACTTTTTTTTTTTTTTTTTTATCTTTTAAAAATTTTTTTTTTTTTTTTTTTGAATCTTTTTTTTTTTTTTTTTTTATTTTAAACGTAGAGTTAAAAACCCTAGTTACGACAAACTATTTTTAATTTTTTTTGAATTTTGTTTATCATTATTTGTCTATTTTTAGTTGTACATTGTTTTATGCATTGTTGTATATTCATGTTATTGTTGTACAGTTTATCATGTTTTTAATGTTTTTGTTTTGTTTTCTTTTGCAGGTTGTGAAGAGCCGATACCGTGTGCCTACGATTTTCTCTAAAGCACGGGAGGCACTGACTTTGGCTGACTAGGAGTGGCTTGATGCCCTTGGGCTCAAGCAGGTGACTCGACTAGAGCCTATGGTGGGGGATCGAGCCTATCTGATGGCCCTGATCAACTTATGGGATCCTCAGACCAATACCTTCCATCTCCCAATAGGGGAGATGACAGTGACCTTGGAGGATGTCTATCGAATTCTATAGATTCCGATAGATGGGCTACCGATCAAGACGACGTCGCGTGATCAACGGACAACTATACTGACATGATGCTTCAGGCATGGGGAGGAGTTGGGTGTGGACAGCCCGATGGAGAGGGCAGAGGGTGACTGCCAGATTGGTGGGATTTTGGTACGATGGTGGCTAGAGAGGGGCGTGTTGGGAGTGAGGCATGCATTACTGATGAGCCTCATTTCCAACATGTTGCTACCCGACTCTTCGGGCATGAGGTTCCCATGGAACCTGCTGGAGGTGGTCTTCAGGTTGGTGGAGTGTCGACCATAAAGCCCCTAATTATGAGATGGGGTCAGACACTACTGGCACAGCTCTACGATGAGTTGTACGAGGTCCACTATCGAAGGTGGAAGGGTATTGGATGTAGTTACCTATTGTAGTGCTGGGCTTGGTAGCACATAGCTATGGAGAGGCCGATGGGGTTACCATGGATGACTCGGGCAGAGATGGTAGACAGAGAGATAGGGTATGAGGCACTATGGCGATGGTCTGAGGAGCAAGGACAGAGTCGACGGTGGGCAGGTGTCATAGGGCACTATGTCGATGCCTTCGCTTGGCTTGCTCCAGGGGAGGTTTTGGCACCCATACCGGGACTGTCCAGCCTAGCCTGAGGTTGGAGAGTGGCTTCGATGGGTGCATAGGGGGAGATGGCTGATCGGGCGACACGAGACCGAGTAGGAGTACTTCCCATATGTCCGAGTGACATGATAGTTTGGGGTGCACCAGGGGTTGCCTAGTGAGCCTTTGATCTATCGACATCAGGGGGACGAGAGGACTCTAGTCTAGCCGATCATTGCACCATTGGGTGAGGATTCGGATACAATGATTGATGTTCCTAACATGGACGACATCGAGGCTACCGCAGAGTATGACCAGTGGTGGACTTTGTGATGGTGGCGAGGTGAGGGGCCTCTAGGGGGTGTAGAGGCAGCAACAGTAGGTGGTGAGGATGTAGAGGCATCAAGAGAGGGCTAGGGGGTTCCGTTGGAGGATGCAGACATGGTAGAGGTGGATAGATTTGGGGGGATGATTTTGGGGTTCCAGAGCAGCCGAATATGTAGGACGTCCCAGAGTAGTGGGAGCCAGAGTAGGCTACCATTTCGGAGATGTCGATGCCTCAAGAAGTCTCGAAGGATACAGAGGTAGGGTTGCATGCTGAGATAGCATGATTGGAGGGGCTACTCTAGAGACGGGATGAGGAGCTCGAGGATGCGCTACATGAGAGGGATCTCCTACGGACATAGCTGGTAGAGAGGGAGAACGCATTTATTATGTACCACCGATGGGATGGGGATACAGATGCTATGTGAGAGATGGATCTCCTTAGGAGGGGATACGATGAGAACTTGGTGATAGTTCATCAATAGGAGATGGACTTGATTCGACATCGATTTGAGCTAGAGGTAGAGATTATCCACCTCGATGGGTGGATCCCTATGGTTAGTGGAGGTGGATCATCACATCGCACGAGAGGGAGCGATACTGAGCAGTCAACATCCTCTCTGATTAGGTGACTAGATGAGGGAGGCGCTAGTAGGCATGATGCAGGGGCTAGTAGCACCCTGAGGGGTCCCATAGGACCCACACCATGGGGGTAGTTCCCATCGCACCGATCCTACATGATCATGGTGGTCGATGCCCTAGGCTTGGGGGTTTTTGAGCTTTTGCCTTTTTGCGAGGTCAGAGGACCGGTTTATTGTAGCCTACGAGCATTTTTGATGATATATATATATATATATAGATGACTTTCTTTTGTTTATACACGTGTTGTGATTTGATTTTATGCACAGTGACTGATGTTTGATGGATGCATGTTAATTTACATTATGTATGGATATGTTGCGATGAATGCTAATGTTTCCTAATTTATATGATATGCAAATGGAATGGATGAATTGAATTTGTGATTTTTGGTGGTGGCACCATAGACTATTTAGAACTTATGGCTTTTTGTCCTAGGCGATTGTTGTGGTAAATGACTTTTTTTTTGTATTTTTTGATGGCGATGCAAGGATGAAAGATATCACAGTTGGTTTAGAATGTAGTTAAGGTTTTCTGAGACTCAGATGTTTTAACTAACTAGCCAAGACTGTACTTTTATCTTACAAGACTTTTGAACAAGGTATGAATCGGACTTGTCTTTGACCAAGTTATTTCACATCCCTGTGTGTGCAATTGAGTTTGTTTATGTGGTATTTGTCAGGATACCGCCAGTGCCAGATAGGCTGTCAACCAAACCTGTACTGAGGATCACCTAATTAGCTCCACTAACTCCTTTGTTGTATTTAGGTCGGATTAATCTGTGGTGCTATCTAGGATACCATAAGCTAGCTCATCCACATGCAAACATTGATCCGCACACAAGTTAATGTGACAGATATATCGTCATGCGGGAGGTTTGCCACCAGTGACCGATAGGTTATCCACCAAACCGATACTGAGGTTTACCTCATGACCTTCTGAATGCTGAGAGTTCCAGGGATTCAAGTTCGACTCCCTTCTTTTCTTCAATTGTATTGGGATACTTGCTCTTCTATAGTGATAAAAATCACTGTTTATTTTTGTTTTTTCTTTTGAGCAAGGGATTTGAATATTGAGTGATGAGAATCACTATTGTATGTGCCTTTTGATGTATGCACTTTGGTTGTGATGTCAAATTTTGGAGTTTTGACTTTTGCAAATTTTTGATGTTTTGCAACTTTTTGAGAACTTGGGATTCTTGGGGAATTGGGTAGGGAAGATGCTTGTCCTTTTGCCAACTCTCAACATTCTTGGGGTCATTCGCATAGGGGGATGAGCAAGATAACCTTTTCACTAGATGGTATCCTGGATTGCTTTGCAGGTTTCATATTTCATTCACACAACTTGGGAATTTTTATGTGTTTTAACTTGTGTTGGGATGCTACGTAACAAGGTGTGATCCAAGTAGAACTCTACCTTTGTAAAATTTATCTGACTTTGTACAATATTTGGCTAGAAATCTAAAGATAGCTGAATGACGAAAACTCTAGATACATTAGAAGACAACTAATGCATGATATGGTGAAACTGTGGATGGCGTTTATTTTTGATGGACTATTTATAGAGTGGAGAAATGTGGAAAATGATGGATTTGCCGAGTAATTACAGTCTATGGTGCCTTTGACCTGTATGACCAACAAATATGCAATGTATGGATGTGATGCTTAATGCAGCTATTATTTTTGTGTTTTTGATGGATTGATTTTTGTGAGTATGAAGATGAGATGCAAAAGAGTTCTTTATTGTTGTGATGATTTTGAGTATGCATGGAAATGAGATGCAAATTTTTGTTATTTTTGATGATTTTATTGTTTTTGAATTTTCTTATTTTTGACCAAGCGATTGTGGGAGCCCTTGGAGCTTTGTTTGGTTTGAATTAGTGAGAATCCTTGGAGCTTTTGGTTTGACCAAAGGGATTGATGGGTACCTTTGGGGCATTTTGGTTTGACCAAAGGGTTTTGGGCACCTTTGGGGCATTTTTGGGTGACCAAGCGATTATGAGAATCCTTGGAGCATTTTGGGTTGACCAAGCGATTATGAGAATCCTTGGAGCTTTTGGTTTGACCAAAGGATTATGGGCACCTTTGGGGCATTTTGGGTTGACCAAGCGATTATGGGAATCCTTGGAGCTTTTGGTTTGACCAAGGGATTATGGGAATCCTTGGAGAATTTTTGGGTTGACCAAGCGATTATGAGAATCCTTGGAGCTTTTGGTTTGACCAAAGGGATTATGGGCACCTTTGGGGCATTTTGGGTTGACCAAGCGACTACGAGAATCCTTGGAGCTTTTGGGTTGACCAAGCGATTATGAGAATCCTTGGAGCTTTTGGTTTGGGCTATGGCTCTTTTAAATATGGAATGGCCGCAAATGACTGATGTTCAAGGGTTCTAGTTCCTTGATTCCATCAAGAGAGGCTAGCCGGTATGTTCCAGGTCCTATTTTACTATCGATGACATAAGGACCTAACCAGTTTGCCATGAACTTGTCCCTTAGATGGGGCGGCAAGTTAGAATTTTGTTGGTTCTCTTTTAAGACCAAGTCACCAACCTGAAAGTCCCTCAGGTGAACCTTCATGTTGTATGCTTTCTTAAGTCGCTCTTGATAGATACGTAAATGCTCGAGAGCATTAACGCGTCATTCATCGAGCAACGTAAGCTGGTCTAACCGGGCCTACTGCGTAGTGTCATCATCGATGAACTCTTGCATTGATATGCATAGGGAAGGTATTTCCAACTCGAGAGGCATGACAGCCTCGGAGCCATACACGAGCAAAAATGGAGTTGCCCTAGTGGGTGTCCGAATGCTAGTGCGATAAGCCCATAGGGCAAGTGGGATTTGAATGTGCCAATCCTTATGACTATCTATGACTATATTTTTGAGGATGGTGACTAGCATTTTGTTTGACGCCTCTGCTTGCCCATTTGCCTACGGATAATAGGGTGTCAAAAAACTATGCTGAATTTTGTACTTTGTGGTCAAAGCACGCACGTCTTTGTTCTTGAATGACGTCCCATTATCCGAGATTATCTTGGATGGAATACCAAAATGACATATGATGTTATGTAAAATGAACTCCAAAATGCGGGGTCCAGTCGTAGAGGTAAGCGGAATTGCTTCCACCCACTTGGTGAAGTACTCTATGGCCGTTATGATGAACGTGTGATGACCTGACGATGCAGGGGAGATCTTTTCGATTAGATCTAAGCCCCACTATGAAAATGGCCAAGCCGATTGGATCGACTGCAAGGCCTGAGAAGGTACGTGTGTCAAATTAGCATGGTGTTGACACTTCACGCACTTCCTTACATAGGCGCAACAATCTCGCTCTAAATATGGCCAATAATAGCCCATGCGGAGAATGCGCTTTGCGATGGCCATACCGTTGAAGTGGCCACCGCATGTACCATCGTGCGCTTGGGTGATCGCCCAAGTGGACTCCTGCTGGTCCAAGCAATGAAGGAGGATTCCTTCATAGCTGCGATGGTACAAAATGTCTCCTAACAAGACATGTTTTGCCGCTTTCTGCTTGAATGATCATTTTGTGGCGTGCGTCAATCCAAGTGGGAGGTTACCTAACTTGAGGTAATCTCGTATGGGTGTATACCAATCCTGCTGATCGAAAACCTCGATAGTATGAACAACCAATCCCTCTTGAAGTTCATCCCTAGCAAAAGTTGAGCGGGAAAGAACTTGTAAGAATAGCATTGTGTTGCTATTAAGGGGAGTAGGGGAGAACAAGGACCCCTAGTTGGCATGATTCAGACAATCATGGATTCGAGAGAACTTGTCCAGGGATGGTTCAATCTGGATCAGGTGGATTCCTGGCGTTAAGTCAGAGCTTGCACGCTCCATCATGGATTGCGATAGTGTTTTGACTTGAATGGTTGTCATATCACCAGAAATGTCTTGCGGGATTAGTGACCCCAAGGAGGCCATAGTGTCCGTAAAATGATTCGATGATCGAGGGAGTGCCTCGATGTCGTACCATTCAAGATTTGCCAAGAATTTGTCCACAAGGGCTTTGTAGGCCTACAGAACTGGGCATTTACATTGGAATACCCCTTTGACTTGGTTGACAATTAACAGTGAATCACCAAAGATGTTCAATCATTTGATGTTCATGGTGATTGTTGTCTGAAGACCTATGAGCAAGGCTTCGTATTCGGCATTGTTGTTGGTGCACGAGAAATCTAATTTAAATGATAGAGGCATTGGAGCCCCTTGCGGTGTGAAGAATACAATTCCCATGCCACCCCCTTGCTCACATTTAGAACCATCAAAAAATAGGGTTATGTCGGCCTGTGACTCAGGCTCATCAGAATCTGGCGATTCTGAGACATGGAAGACCCCATCATCGGGTAGTTCTATGGTCAGAGGCTGATCATCTTCGAGAGGAGCCTCTGCTAGTTGATCGGCGATGACTTGACCTTTGATGGATTTCTGTCCAATGAACTCGATGTCAAACTCCGTCAACAACATGATCCATTTTGTCATGCGGCTACTATGATAAGTATGACTCATCATGTACCGCAATGGATTCTCCTTAGACACAACATACGTCATGTTGCTCAGCATGTAATGGCATAGCTTTTTGGTAGCAAACACCACTGCCAAGCAGAGCTTCTCAACGTATGCATAGTTAAGTTCATAACTGACCAGGGTGCGGCTAAGATAGTAAGTAGCCTGTTCTTTGTGTAGTTCATTTTTTGGGCTAGCATGGCACCCAGTGCCACCTCAGTAGCTGAGATGTATAAGTAGAATGACACTCCTGGTCTAGGTGGTGCCAATACTAGCGATGAAGCCAAGTATTGTTTAATATCATCGAAGGCTGACTGGCACTCGTCATCCCAGTGAAATGCTACCCCCTTGTGCAATAATTTATTCATGGGTCGGCACTTGTCAGATAGCTGCGCTATGAAGCGCTTGATTGACGTGACCTTTCCCTGTAGGCTTCTGAGCTGCTTGATGGTAGTTGGGGGAAGCATTTCAAGGATTGCCTTGACTTTGTTTGGGTCCACCTCGATGCCTCGCTTTGAGACTATGAAACCCAAGAGTTTTCTAGATGTGATGCCAAATACGCACTTCTTGGGATTCAGTCTGACTTTATGTTCCATGAGGCGATCGAGGATCTTGCTTAAGTCATCGAGATGATCCGGGCGCAAAAGAGATTTGGCCAACAAATCATCCATGTAATCTTCCAAAGTTTTATGCATGTGATCATGGAAGATGTATGTCATGGCACGTTGGTAGGTGGCGCCAGCATTTTTAAGGCCAAAGGGCATGACCTTATAACAAAATGTCCCCCAAGGCATTGTGAACGCCATTTTTAGTTGGTCCTCGAGATTGATACGAATCTGATTGTATCCCGAGAAACCATCCATGAGGGAAAGCATTTCATGGCCCGTTGTAGCATCTACCAATGCATCGATACTAGGCAAGGGGAAATCATCCTTAGGACTCGCTTTGTTTAGATCTCAAAAATTAGTGCATATGCGAATCCTCCCATCAAGCTTTTTGATGGGCACCATGTTGGACAGCCATGGTGGGTAATCCATGCAGATGACAAACTGTGCATCCAACAACTTTTGTAATTCATCTTTGACCATTAAGGCCACTGTTGGGTGCATCTTACATAGTTTTTGCTTAACTGGCTTGACTGTCGGATCAAGCGTTAGATTATGCATGACTAGCTACGGATCTAGCCCCGACATGTCTTTGTAGGACCATGCAAAAACCTCCTTCTTCTCTTTGAGAAGGGCAATGTAGTCGGCTTGCTCTTCGGGGGATAAACTTACCCCCAGCTTGATAATCTATGGATTCATTGGATCAGAGCCGATGTCTACGTCAGTCATCTCCTCGACCGACATGTGGGATCCGTCCTCCAACTGGTGTGGAGTTGGGATCAAGTGGATATCATTTGTTGAGTTTAGATCTACGTTGGGAACCTCGGGTTCCTCTTCAACATGGAAGATATCCTGAGTTGGCCCTGGGGTGAAATGAAGCATCTCATCGAAAGGCCAGTACTCTAATGGGGATGGTGGTGAATTGATGTGATCCCAATCTATGGCATCTATGTCTAGATATAATGACTATGTTGGATCGGCTGGATTGTGGATGGGGGTGGTTAAGTCAATGGAGATCATGTTGATGAAATGATTTTGGTCTCCATTACCATGGGTGTGGTGACTCGGACATCCTTGATGATTTTTGTGCTCCGGATCTGGCTCTGGAGGTATTGGCATGAATGGATCAGCCCTATGTGCGGGGAGGAGGACAGGGTCTACCCTCAACACTGATATCTCTATAGGGTCTCTGGGTGGTAGGTGCTCTCTATATGCCCAAAGTGGTGGATTCAACACTTGGTCCCACTACGTTGGGTTTAGGTGCCACTCATGCCCTGGCCTTATGTTTAGTTGTTCAAATATGTCATCAATATCCAGGGGGTATTGTTGTTGCATCTGTCGCATGTGATTGAGATATGCCATCTCAGTTTCATCTTCATAATCACTGTCGGAGATCCAAAGGCCTTCGTTGGTTCCAACAACTGTTTGTGACATTAGAGGCTCATCTTGCTCGAGCAAATTGATCTGGCCCCATCGGGGTTGTTTCGCTCTCTACGGGGGGACCTGATTTTCTTGAGGTGGCACTTGCTCGATTGGAGCATCCAAAGGGAACATTGCCAAGAGGCTTTCTTGATAATCATCCATGGGGGTCACTTGTGAGTGATTGCTATCCGATTCGAAGGGGTCCCATGGTGCTACCTCATATTCTGACTCATCTTCTGAAGATCCTTCTTGACCTTGTCTATACCCCTCTTGTAGGTGAGTTTTCAAACTTTCTCCTTTCTCGATTAAAGGGAAGGGGTTGTTGAGGCCAACAAGGTCGGTTGTCAACGATGGGAGAAAATCCCCCAATGTATATGTCGTGTTAGGATTGGCATATGGATCTAATGCCAACCCACCCTTGTTGCCTATCCCTAGGCCTTGCATGTTCTCTACCAAGATGTCCAAGGGTAGAGGGTGGTTGAACCCTACCCCTGATTTGTCGTATGGCATCTGATATCTTGGTTGGCAAAGAACGTGCACTCCTTGCTCATATCTGCCTAACCCATATCCATGCCAATTGCATTGGCCAAGATATCTCAAAGCGAAATCTGGGTTGGACAAATAGTTGACATCTTCAGCAAAAGGCTCTTCATCTTCGTCCTCTTGCATGTAAGGTTCAATACCATTATCAAGGCCCCCATACACAAAGTTTGTCTGGTTTGGTGGGTAGCCTAGAGGAACAATAGTGCCTATGGGGAGGTGAGGTCTCCCCATGTCCTGCATGGACTCAAGTGTGGGTGTTGCTACAATATTCCACACCAGATACTCCCCTAGGCCCGTATTGGCCATTTCAATAGTGATTGTTGGTGATTGAGGGGGAGGGAACGGAAGTTCTTCCTGAGTCCACTCCATGTCGGGTGAACTAGGAGCCTCGACTTCCATTCTGCTAGGCATCTCCTCAGTAGAGATGGTTGAGACTGATGGCGGTGCCTCTTCCAGGGGTTTCTTCCCTTTGTCCTTCGGTGTGGCCATCGTAGGTGGCATCATTGGTGAAGGACCAGACGATGAAGATGGACCCGACTGGGGATTTGATGGACTTGTCAATGGGGATGCCTACGGAATCGGACCCTGTTTAGATGGATTCAACTAAAAATCCAAATGCATTGATGGAAGGGTCGATTGCGGCATTAGCTGCACCGTATTGCAATACTTGAAGGGCTCCAAGTCTATCGAGACTACATGCACTTGCCCTTCAAATGTATACTTTAAGCACTGATGAGCTATCGAAGGGACACACTTCATGTCCCTGATCCATGGCCGACCCAGCAAGATGTTATAGGCCATCTCACCCTCCAAGATGTGGCACAATGTAGGTATAGTCTTTTGTCCCACTTGGATGGGTAGGACAATTGTGCCAACTATCGAGCATATTGCATCATTGAATGCTCGTAGTGTATAGGTGGAGGCCACTATGTGAGATGCGAGCAACTTTAGGTGCTTCAAGGCCATTATTGTAATGATATTACTAGATGAGCCAGTGTCCACCAATACCCTCTTATACGAAATCTCGTTGACCCACGCGATGACGTGCAGGGGTGGATCCGCCATGTCACCAGCCACTGATTTCAATTCATCCTCTCGAAAGGTGATGACTGGCTCAGTGCATCATTTGACATGTCCCACAAAGTTGTTGAAGGAGTTTGCTTCATGGGGCTGCAACTCGATGGCTTTTAGTATCTCCATTAGAGCCTCCCGATGGGGCGATGATTGTTGTATGAGCTCGTAGATGGAGAGCCTAGCCGATGTGGTCCTCAAACTCTGGGTGAGTTTGGTTCGAATCATGGCCACTGGTCTAGGTGGAGCAGGTTGCGTAAGGTGTTGTTGTGGTTGTGACATTGTTGGCACCTCTCCTGTAGCTATCGTGGGGGTAGTTGTGCTCGGGTACCTCTTGTTTCGAGTCACTATACTGATCATCCCTACATACCCCTGCATGGGGCAGTTCTGTGTTACCTCATTGACTTGTAGGGTCTTTGCCTATGCATCATGGGTAGGCAAGGGGTCCTTAAAGACCTCCATTTGTTGGTTGCTTGGTGCCACGAGATTATCCATCGCTAATGTCTTGTTATCTATTAGGTCTTGCACCAAGCCTTTAAACTTCCAACATGCATTAAGGTCATGTCCCTTCCATCTGTGGAACCTACAGTACAAGTCTTCCCTATAGCCCTTAGGTTTTGGTGCATTGGGGTCTATGGGTTGACTCTCGGGTAGGTTGATCAAGTTTGCCATTGACAAGCGGTCAAACAGGGAGTCTCTGGACTCTGTGTAAGGTGTGAATTGTCGCCTAGGGTGACGCTGCTGATTTTGTTCTTGCCTCTGATTTTCTCTATCATAACTGTTAAGAGGCACCGCCTGATAGTTAGCCTTTTGGGGCTGTGTTGCTTGTGTAGGCTTAGGGACATTTATAGCAACCTGATTGACCGCAATGGGTTTCTGTTGCATGGTCCCTATTTTGGTGTTCTTAGACCATTCTTTCTTCTTTGGCTTGGCTATCTCGCCATCCTGAATCTTGATCTCCTCAATGATTCTAGCTTGCACCAGAGCTTCCTCTAAAGTGGCATATTGTTGCAGCTGCAATAGCATGGAGATCGATCTCAAACAGCTCTTTGAGAACATTTGGGTGAGGTCGGACATAGGAGGGAGGTAGGGCAGCTTTGAAAGCAAAGTCCTCCATCGGTTCCCATAGGCCGCCATGGTTTCTTCCTCATACTGCCTGAGGCTAGCTAGGTCGCTTAGTGATGCCTTCTTCTTGGTGTTGAAGGTGAAGCATTCGAGGAATGCATCCACTAGCTGATCTAAGTTACTAATGTTGTGCTTTGGCAATTGAGTGAACCAATCCGAGGTAGGGCCTACGAACGTGGTGATGAATGTTCTTAGTAGCAAAGCATCATTGTCCTGAATGCCAAAGCATTGGCTCAAGAATCTAGTCACATGCTCTTGGGCATCTTCCTCACCTCTAAAGATTGCCAACTAAGGCAGTTTAAAGTGTTCAGGGTAAGGGGGTGCCGGCACTGATGGATGCACAGGATGACTACGGAGTTGGCATAAAGTGGGATTTTGGGGCCCAGAAGTCTTGGTCTCCATAGACTCTAAGCGCTCTAGCAACGCTTTATATGCATCAAAAGATTTGATCTCTTCCTCCTTAGTTAGTTCCCATTGTGGGTTATGGGAAACTTGAGGCCTATAGAGGGGTGGCCGGATAGCACCCCCTCTGCCTTGGTAGGGCATTTCGGCCCACTCTTCTTCTTGCTCATACTCCTCATAAGCTTCTTGAGGAGTTTCTGGATGAGACCTATAACCATGGGTGGGTCCCCACGGAGGGTGCCCATCATTGTTCCTGGGAGTGGCCTCCCGCTCAGGTCTAGGAGGTCTCGGAGGCAGCACTTGGTAAGGTCGTGGAGACCTATCTCGCACCAAGGGGTTATGCCTCTCATATGGTTCTACTCTTTGGGTGTGAGGGGTTGGAACCCTCTCAGGCATAGTGTTATGGAGCAGCTCATCTATTTGGCATCGAATGCGCTCTTTGCTAAGGTGATATAGATGCTCTAGCTATTGTTGGTCTTGCTCAAGCTGCATGATCTACGCTTGGTGGGTGGCATGTCTGGAAAATGCCAAGTCGATTTGTTCTACCATCTTGAGTCTAGGAGGCCTAGATGCCTCTCCTACACATTTATCTTGGTCATGATGATCCGAGATCTCTATAGGTCGCTTCCCTCTATCGAGGTTGGTGGCATTCACCTGAGGTTCTGGCCTCAGTAGGTGATTCTGGTAGATAGCAGGTGCGGAGGTGCATTGCTCCCATGTTGTATATTGCTCTTGAGGAATGTAATGGTCTTCCTCATGCTCCCTTTCGTATATGTGAAAGGGGGGCAGAGTTGGCTCACCCTATTTGAAGAGCCTTGTGCTCTGGATTTGGCTTATTATTCCTAATAGTGATGGGGGGTAAAGGAGGGATGACATAATCATGTGGCCTCTCCTCATGGACCCTATGTTGTTCTAGCACTTCATCGCATGGTGGCCACTCATACCGAGCATCTAAGGGAGCCTTCCCATTTATATTGAGTGCCACATGTAGGGACTCCTCCTGAAAGGGTCTATGTTGGATGGGAGTGCCCCTCGAAGGGGTGCCTCTATAGTCCCATTCTGAAATGGCATGATGTGGACTATCTTGTGGGTCGGGCCACCAAGGTGGTATGACCAAGTCCTTGGGGCTATAGCGGAGGTGACTTGTGCCCCCTTGTACACTCTTCGTAGCTCCTGCCCGTGATTGGGCTTGGCTACGGGTGTACACCATGGTGGTGTCTCCCTACAAGATGCATAGATTTTTATTTCTTTTTATGATTTTTATGCTACACTAAATAGAAAATATCACACACACACAAAGCAATGATTATCTCATTTAAAGATTAAAGGTGTGCCCTAAACCTGGTTTAGTGTGTTTTGATTTTTGTTTTGACAGTTTTGTAAAGAACGTTTTGTAGCAAATGCAATATGATGGCTCTTATGACTCCCAAAAATGGTCGCCCCTTCGATATACCATTGCCAGGCCATTATACCAAACCTCTCTATATACCCGCCCTTACGTGAGGGAAACTATTGGTACGTGAGAGCAGAATGGTACGTGGAACATAGGCGGTACGGAAGGGGGATCACCCTATTTTTGACACCTACCATAGAAGACTTATCCTCATGCACTGGGAATCACCCCAGCTACACTTGGTCAGCTTTCATCAGGATTTACGTCTAGCAATAGTAGCGATCGGGGTTATGGATGCAAAAATTCAAGCCAAGGTGGTGATGAAATCCACCGTTGGTCTTGATCAAGGGTTGGGGTTTTACGACCAGCTCCTTGGTGTTTAAATTGCCATGTGATGTGTGGGGTTCTTTTTATTTTGCATAAAAGAAAGCAAACATGCAGTAAAAACTTTCCCTAAGCAAGCAAATAACCAGAAAACAGAAAACAGAAAGCAGAAAATGACAGAAGGTGTTTAGGACCTCTACCTCTTCTCTGCCCAAATAGGATGGCTCTAAGTTTCTCCTAAAACTGCACAGAGAGCTATTCATCCCTGGGTGGGATGAATAACAGAACTGTATTCATCACAGGGTGGGGCGAATGCCCATTCATCCCTAGGTAAGACGAATTCCAGCTCTGTATTCGTCACAGACTGGAACGAACAACAGTCCAACGTTTGAAAACTTGGTACCTGCAAGCAAAAACAAGCAATTTTTGATCAGAATTCTGATCTCAAAAATAGAGGACAAGGTCCCACCATGATCACCACTGAAAGCACGAGGATACAGAAACAAAAAGGAAATGCCAAGATGCGATGTAAACGAAACTAAACTTAACGCTAAATCCTACGAACTGAAATGCATGAAAGGAGAGAAACATAAACGCATTGAAACAAGGTATAAAAGTGAATATGGAGTACAACCCTTTTTATTAATATGCTTTAGAACCCAGTTACAATCCGTCTCCTCCCTTTTCAGGGGCTAGGAGCGTTAAATATGTTCTTGTCACATCAACAGATGGTATTCCTTCTTTCGCGTGCCCACATGTAGAATGGGCGGACCAAACATCGCCGCCGCTTGCGTTGATGAGTCTTGACTCCTTGCTGCTCCTCTAATGTTGAGATCCTATGTTCAAGGAAACAAAAAATAGTCAGTAGCACCTGTAGATAAAATGAAACATGCAATCCCCAAGCCTACGATTAGTGCATGCAAAAAATGAATAAAACGATAACTAAATAACATCAGAATGATCTAAAAATTTAACAGAAGCATGAGGACATTACCAGGAGGGCACTGCAAATGGAACAGTCAGAAAATTCACCATGGATTTCTAATCGCTCCGGGGTGGGACGATTAGACCTGCAACAAAATGTCAAAAAGCACTGTCCCAAATGTCACATCCGGGAGGCTCCAAATCACCTACAAAGTTGGGGGTTAGGTAAAATGGGGTATTTTGGAAAGACCCAGAAGGTCATATTTTTCCAATTCGGCCTCTATCACCGGGAATTTGATGATGCTACCTGCATGTTAGCAAAAGCGAGAAATGACAAAAACATGATCAAAACAGCTCAAAATGATGTGAAATTTGAATGACAACCTATCTAAGCAACATAGAATCAGATGCAAAAATAATAGAAAGGAAATCTACTACAGATTTCTAATCACTCCGGGGTGGGGCGATTAGGACTGCAAGCAGTGTGGGGGGCGCCCAGGGGCAGGACGCCCACCGTTTGGGGCCCGATTTTGGCACCAATCCACTTGGGATGGGTCCAAAACCTCTTGTGGGGTGTTTTCGGCAAATTTGGTAGGATGTTATGGCCAAATGTCGGGTTTTGGTTTCGGATTTGCGCTTCCAATAATCACCCAATGACCTCCCTTCCAAAAGAGATCAAGGATGTGAAAGGCACAAATCAAAAGGTGTGAGGATGTAAAATGGTAGCACTTCATTGCTCAAAATTCTCCTTCTCTGTATATTTTTGGGGTGAGAAGACTCACCATTTTATAGACCTGACGGTCTCTTTGGATGAGCATGCAGAGGCGCCACTTGGCAATCATGCCTTCCCAGGGGGGAGAAGATTCCTCCCTGATTAGGGGCTCCATGACTGCCCTTGTAACCGCCTCTAGCGCTCAAAAATGCTCACTCACACTCCCATGCAATGAAGGAAGAGTTAAGTGGTGGATCTGAGCTGCCATTTGTCAAGATTTGACTTTTTGCCATTTAGCACATAGTTAGTGTGTTAGTTGTGTGCTCGAGGTGTGCTAATTTCACCCACCCTTTTTTGTATGAATAAATCATTTTAATATAATGTTTTTTCATCAAAAATAAACATAATCACAATAATAATATAAAAAGTAATAAAAATTTGAAAAATAAATAATTAAATTATTAAATAAAAATATGGTTATCTTTAAGTAATAAATAATTATTATTTAATTAATTAAATAACTAAAGAGAACCCACTTAATTTTTGAAGGGAATTGTGGCATTGCTTGCCAGCACAACAAAGCAATGCCGCCACGTCAAATTTTTCTTTTGAAAACATCTCAAAGCACAACCATCCATTTTAAAATATATATATATATGAAAGAATCACGGAGAAAAAATATGGGTTGTTACAAAGTACACTCATCCATTTTAACAGGAAGAAATGAAAAAATAAATGCAGTCATTCGGAAATGCAAAGTACACCCACACCCATCCATTTTAACAATAAAGGAAATAAAAAATGGAAACATCATAGTCATTCACAAAAAACAAACCATATAAATGGATGGGTTGTTACAAAGTACACTCATCCATTTTTAACAGAAAGAAATGCAAAAAAATAAAGAAACGACAGTCATTCACCAAAAAAAAAACATATAAATGCAAATTTTAACCGAAAGAAATGAAAGAATCATTCACTCAAATAAAAAAACAAAACATATAAATGGATGGGTTGTTACAAAGAACCCGTTCATTTTAACAAAATAGAAATAAAAAATAAAAACATCATAGTCATTCACCAAAAAACACAAAACATGTAAGGGTGGGTTGTTACAAAGTACCTCCCACGCAACTGGGCTACAAAATGAAGCCCACGAAGCCGCATGCTTTTAAATTAAAGGTCCATTCATGCGATCTTTAAATTTATACTTTGCATGTTAGACTTGAAAGGATGAGTGAGTTGAAAGATGAACCTTTGAGATCATTTTCTTGACATTATGAATATTTTTTAGTTCAATTTTTTGAATTTTTTAACAGCAAAATCAAGAGATGAAATTCAATGTATCTTAATTGAATATATGCATGAACATGTTTCCACCTTAGTAGATCTTATTATTCGCGATCAACTTGAATATTTTTTTTGTGAATGATCTGCAAACTGCTCCTTTTCTATGAATAATGATAAAGCTCCTAGCTTAGATGGACTTTCAGTGGAGTTTTATAAAAAAAATTGGTGTATTCTTTCCTCTGATCTTCATAACGTTTACGTAGAAGCTCTTCATAACAGTTCCATTGGAGCTTATATCAATGCAACACTTATCAAGTTTAGTCTTAAAGGTATGTCTCATAATCAAATCTCCAATTGGAGACCTATTACCCTCATCAATGTTTCTTACAAGATCATAGCTAAAGCTATAGCTTTAAAAATCAAAATTGTTGCTCAAGCGATTGTTCGTCTTGAAAAATTTACTTTTCTTAAAGGTCGTTATATTTTAGATAATATTATTATGGTCTGGGAAACTTTGCAATGGGCTGTTGATTCTAATCAAGATGCCCTCTTGGTTAAGTTAGATTTTGATAGAGCTTATGATAGAATCATATGGTAATTTATTCTTAGTATGCTTTCTTGGCTTGGTTTCAGTCCAAAATTCTATAATCAAATTGGTATGCTCTTTGGTGATGCTTCGACTTGTGTTCAGGTTAATGGAGCTCTTTCTTCCTCCTCTCTTCATCGGTCTATCAGACAAGGTTTTCCCCTTGCTCCTTTTTTGTATGTTTTGGTTGTCGATGCTCTTGGTTATCTTCTTTATAAGGCTCATTTTGATGGCCTCATTCAGGGTATTAAGCTTCCTAAGGATAAGCATGCTCTTAAATCTCATTTTGATGATGATTCCCTTCTTTTTCTTCAAAATACCAAACAAGAGGTGGAAACATCTAAAGAGATTGTTCAATTGTTTTGTGATGTCTCTGTTTCTCATATTAACGATTCTAAAATTGAAGTCTTCTATACCGTTTTCTCTCCTTCTGGATGCAACTCCTTAATTGAGTGGAAGATCATCCTGCATGGTATGATTGTGCATTATTTGGGAATTCTATTCGGGATTAATATCTCTCCTAAGGATATGCAGAACTAGGTTATGGAAAGACTTCAAAAAAATTAATGCTTGGCCAACTTGGTTTCTTTCCTTAGAAAGAAGAATTCAAGTAGCGAATAAAATTATGGCAACTTCTCATGTTTATTACTCCTCTTGTTGGATGGCCCCCAAGGTAGCCTATAATAAATTAACTCAGGCCATTCATAAATTTTTATGGACCAAATGGGATGGGGATGTGGGTATGACACCCATATCTTGGAAACTTTGTACTCAACCTAAGGCTTTAGGAGGTCTAGGCATCATTGATCCTCTTACCCAAAGCAAAAGTTTAGCTACAAAATGGGTTGCTAGAGCCATTATTGGTGATGAAAATTGGAAACACCTATTTATTTAAAAAATATGTCTAGCTACTCACAAAGGTAAATGGAAAGAAACCCCTTGGGAGGATAAGGTCCTTAATGTGCCTTATTTTACAGTTAAAGGTTCTATTCTAGTTACTCAAAACTGGAAAGCTTGGTAATTAGTTTCTCATTTATTGGCTTGGAAGTCTGACTCCTTGAAACATGGTTTGAGCATCGGTCTAAATAGTCTTTGGTGAAATAAACTTATCCTCCATAATGATAAACCTTTAGCTTTATGCAATGCTATTCATGGACTAGTTTTTTTGAAGAAAGGAATTAATAGAATTAGAGATATCTGGGATCTGGGTAGTTGCTCAATTCTTTTTTGGAACCAAATATACAATTATTGCTCTCTTCCCATTAGGTTCAAAGAGTCTTATGGCTTAGTTGTGGCTTCCATCCCTTGTGAGGTCCTTATGAAGTTTGGAACAACTGCCCATAATATTTGGAATGACTAAAGATGACTTAATGGTCATATAATTTTTTCTATTACTTCTAGTTGGTTATACAAAAATCTTTTTTGTCCCCTTCTTTCGACTCTAAGCTCAATTTCAAGTGGCAAGTGAATTTTACCAATGCCCAATGGTAGTTTCTTGCTACTCAAATTTGAAAATATCATGTTGAATCTAAAACTCAACTTCTTGGATGGTGGATTTTGCATCAAAAACTTTCAACTGCTGAAATTTTGGTTGTGATTTTACACATTCCTCCTCAATGCAATTTTTGTAATGCTTTAGAAACTCTTATTCATTTATTTTGGTTTTGTGGCATGGCTAAACATTTTTGGGATGTATTCTACTCTTTTCTTTTTCCCTCTTCCACTAAATCTTAGAAGCTTTCTTTACGTAGTTTTTCTCAGCTGGATCAGTGCCCCAAACTCTGGGATTTTTGTAGACTCATCCTTCTCAAGCATATTTGGAAGTGCAGATGCAAAAAGGTGTTTACTGGATCTACTCCTTCATGGGATATAGTTTTAGCAGACTTGACCTTTGATATTTTGTTACATGTGGGACGCATTCATTCCCAAGTCTATGGACCGTCCAACACACCTCGAGATATTATTGACAAATTTCATCAACTTTCTCATATGATTCAGGATCTTCAGAAGGTCCAACAAGAAACTAAGAAGAAGACAATTAATAATGATGAGTAGGTTCAAGTTTTGATTACTTCTTTTTCTTCTCTAAAGACTTCATAAGATATCATGGAATACATGCCCATAATTTTTTCATATAACAGACTATCCCATAGATGAATGTTGATATCTGGTGTATTGCAACAAGATATAACTATTGTCTTTTTGTTGATATTGTAATATGCAAAAAATAAATATTTTTGTAAATGTCTCCTACACTTAATTATAAAAGTGAAAAAGGGGTTCATGTGACTAGGAGACATAAGTTGTGTTTATTTATGTTTTATGTTTTTATGTTGTAATAAGGCACTTTAAGTGATTTTAGGGTTGGGAGATGTCAACTCCAAATTAGAACCTCGCCCTATATAAGGAAGTGAGATGTCCCATTTTGGGCATGTTATGTTGATATCAGAATTGAATATTGAAACCCTAGAGGTTCCATGAGTTGATATTGCAGGTCTTGCTCATTCCCATAGTGCATTAGAGGTGCATGGTTGGGGTCTTGGCAATATCATTGCATGTGTTATTGCCCTAAAATATCAAAAATACAAAAAAAGAGGCATCCGTGAGGAGTTCGTGGCATTTTTGGGAGCATTTGTGTCATGTGTTTTAGATATGTTGGCAGCCCCAAACCCTACACTTGTATTTGGGGTCATTTTTGAGGAGTTTTTGCATCTGTTCAGCCTTGGGGAGCTGTTGTATTGGTTTGGCAATATTTAATATATGATACTGGCTGATTTCTCCTCATACTTGTGTTATTTTATGAGCAATTTCTGAGTTATTTCCTTGTTGTACTTATTTTTTGCATTTTTGTAGTAAGGGTTTGTTGTTTCTTAAAAAAGGACATTACAAGTGGTATCAGAGTTGGAATTTTTCCAGCCTGTGGTTAGTTTCAACATTTTTAGTGTTTTTTCAGTTATTCGTGGTGATAAGTGTGTTTTTGTGGTGAAAAGTTATGCCCTAGTGAAAATCATGGATTTTTAGGGGATTCGCGGATTTTTAAGGATTTTTTTTCAGAAAATAAAAATTGAAGATTTGGATACCCTTTTGACCAATTTGCAGTTTTGTGGTTTCAAATTTTTTTTTTGGTGGTCAGAATTTTAGATTTCCATATTTTTAGGGTTTGATAGGGTTTTATGCATCGTCCTCCTGTTCATCAGTATTTTACTAGGAGAAACAGACTCACTTTGGAAATTTCAAATAGGGAAGAGGTTGAGGAGCCCCAAAGGCCAGTTGATAGGACTGAGCAAAAATTCGATGCCCTACTTGACATGCTGCAAAGAATGGTGTCCTTACAAGAGACAAATTAGCAAGAATTGAGGGTAGCTTTGGGCAACCCAAATAGCACAAGGAGGGAAGGAGAAAGGGGAGGCAACAACAATGGGCATGAGTCATCATCTAACTCACACACTCCCTTGCCTAGGTGGTCCAAGCCTATGTTCCTTGTTCCACCACCTCCACGGGAGGAAAATGAGGTAACTGATGAATTAGATGAATGGTTTGCTACGTATAGTAATAAATATAAGGGTTTTAGGGCAGTAGTTTCTTTTGATAAATATTTGAAGATTGTGGGTAAATCTATTGTTGAGGTTAAAAAAGAGAAAAAGAAGCCCTTTTTGCATCAAAAGGTGACAATTCCCTCATTTAATGGTCAAGATGGTCTTACAGCTAGGGCATGGCTTCAAAAATTATAGACTTATTTTACCCTGGAGCCTATTTCTAAAGCTGATGCGGTTCATATTGCTACACTCCACCTTGAGGGTAGTGCTTACTCATGGTGGCATCATGGGTTAGTAACCCAAGGGCATGGTGATATTGATACATTTGATGAATTTTGTACTAGGGTTTTGAACAGGTTTGAAAGGAGGAATGTGGAAGAGTATTTCAAGCAGTTTGCCACTTTGAAGCAAACTTCATCCATTCATGCCTATGTGGAGGATTTTGAACAACTTTCAGTTTAAGTACAAAATATTTCACCCAAGAGGGTAATTTTTCTTTTTATGGATGGTTTGTTGGAACTCGTGAAGGGATTAGTTAAAGCTTTTGAACCAACCACTCTTGAAGATGCCATTAAGAGAGCTTTAATCTTGGAATCTATTTTACCTCCTAGAAAGAAATATTTTGCACATAATCCACCTACTAGACAACCTTTTGCAGCCAGAAAAATAGTTTTTGGATAGCAATATGCGTAGCAAGGAAACCTCACGTAGCAAGGTGGAAATGAGAGCAATTTTTATGGTAGGAATCCCACGCATGGAGAAGGTTTTAGATCTAGTTTTTAGCCACCTAATAAGCCCCAAAATGGCCCACACTTGACACAAGAAGAGAAATATGAGCTAAGGAAACAAAACAAGTGTTTCATTTGCAAGTCTCCTTGGCAAAGAGGTCATAAATGCAGAGAAGGAGGTATGAAAATCATTGAATTGCATTCTGATTCTGATTCTGATAATCCTAATTTTTATGAGGTAGATGAGACACCCTTGGAAGAGGAAGCACAAAGGGAGTATGAGGAAGTTCTAGAAGGTTCCCTAGCCACTTTAAGTGGGTTGAATCAGTTTCACACTATTAAGGTACCAGGTTGTTTCTTTTGATGAAAAGGTTATTGTTTTAATAGATGGTGGTGCTACTTACAATTTTGTTGATGAGAATTTTGCCACTAGAAAGAATCTTCTTACAGCTATCATTCCTGGTTTTAATATTGTTATTGGCAATGGTGATCTGATCACATGCAACAAAGTGGTAAGAAACATAAAAATTAATTTTGGCAACATGGAAGTAGATGAGCAATTCTTTTTTTTTCCCTTAGGAGGTATTCCACATATGGTTTTGGGTGTGCAATGGTTGTATTCACTTGGTGATTATGTTACTAATTATTAGAAATTAGAACTGAAATTTGTGCTTGAAGGGAAATATGTGGTGTTGCAAGGAATCAAGGAAAATGGGTCAAAATATTCTTGCAAAATTTTGGAGGTTTCATACAAAAGAATGGAGAAGATGATAAGGCATAAGGACGTTGAGTGGGAAGCTGTAATTTTCAGTTCGGAAGGAAAAATCAGCCACCTATCATCCTCAAATTCAAGGTTTATTACAAAAAAATCTTAAGGTATTTTCCGACCTACCTAAAGGTTTTCCACCTAGTAGAGGTTTTCAGCATGTTATTGAATTGGAAGAAAATAGTAAACCTGACATAATTAAACCTTATAGGCATCCTAAGGTTTTCAAAGATGAGATTGAAAAGACCATTGCTGATTTACTTGAGAGTGGGCACATTATTTGCAAAGATGGGGTGAAGGTTGATCAAACTAAAGTTTCAGTTGCATACAAAGATGGCCTATACCATCCAACCTAACAGAATTGAGAGGTTTTGTGGGTTTATGCAGTTACTACAGGAGGTTCATTAAGGGTTTTTCTTCTTTGGCTGCACCCCTTACTGAATTAACTAAGAAAAGGACCTTTTCATGGTCCAATGAGGCTCTTTTAGCTTTTCTAAAGCTGAAAGATGTAATGACTTCCACTCCTTTACTTGTTATTCCTGATTTTTCTATTGCTTTTACTATTGCTTGTGATGCTTCAGGTGTTGGAGTTGGAGTTGTACTTATGCAACAAGGATGCCCCATTGCTTATGAGAGTAGAAAGCTCTCAAATGTGGAGAAAAATTTTAGCATCTATGATAAAGAGATGCTAGCTATCATGCATGCCTTGACCAAATTCAAGCAATACTTAGTGTGTGGCAAGTTTGTGGTCAAAACTGATCATAACAGTTTGAAATACTTCTTGGGGCAAGTTGAACTGAATGAAAGACAACAAAAATGGGTAACAAAGTTGCAATCATATGATTTTGAAATTGAGTTTGTAAAGGGTAAGAAAAATTCAGCTACTGATGCACTTTCTAGGCACCCTACTTTTCATTCTCTTTCCATTATTTATGCTGATTGGAAGGTGAAAATTATGGATGAATATGCATAGAATGATTTATGTTCTAAACTAATAAATGGGCAAGTTGAAGCTGACAGGTTCAGCCATAAAGAAGGACTGATTTTTTGTAAGGGAAGAGTGTTTTTAGTACATGAATCAAATCTGAAACAAGATTTAATTATAGCAATGCATGATGCTCCACTTGTAGGCCATCCAGGTTTCTACAAGACTTACAAACAGGTTAGAGAAAGATTCTATTGGAAGGGTTTGAAAAGGGATGTCTTCTTGCATGTTCAGGAATGTGTTATTTTCCAAGAAAACAAAGGGGAACATGAATTTGTCGCTGGTTTACTTCAGCCACTTCCTATTCCCAATCAAAAATGGGAAAGTATCTCCATGGACTTCATTACTGGTTTGCCCAAGGTATACATGAAGGATTGCATATTTGTTGTTGTTGATAGATTGACAAAATTTGCTCATTTCTATGCCATTTCAACAACTTGTACAATCATACAAGTTGTTGATTTGTTTTTTAAAGAAGTTTTAAGATTGCATGGTTTGCCTAAATCCATTGTGAGTGATAGGGACAACAGATTTTTGAGCATGTTTTGGCAAGAATTGTTTAAGCTATGTGGTATTAAATTGACTCCTAGTACTAGCTACCATCCCCAAACTGATGGGAAAATTGAAATTGTTAACAAATGGCTTGAAGGATATTTGAGAAATTATGTTTCAGGTCAACAAAAGGCATGGGTTAAATGGCTGCACCTTGGTGAATATTGCTACAATTCTACTTATCATATGCCCATAAAAATGTCTCCATTCAAGGCACTTTATGGTTATGATGCCCCACACTTTTCAGATCTGATTTTTGGTGATTCAAGGGTCCAAAAATCTAGAGACTTTGTAGCAAAAAATCAAGATATTCTTAATGCTTTGAAGGACAATATTCTTACGACACAAAATCAGCAGAAGAAGTATGTAGATCAGCAGCATAGTGAGCATTAATTTGAGGTGGGAGACTTGGTTTATGTTAGGGTGCAGCCCTACAAACAATCTACATTGAAAATAAATGGAGCAGAAAAACTCAAACCCAAATTTTATGGACCTTACAAGGTGTTGAGTAAGGTTGTATAGGTTGCATATGCTTTGGAACTTCCAAGTGGAAGTAAAATACATAATGTCTTCCATGTTTCTTGTTTGAAGAAGGCCTTGGGCCAACATATTCAGCCATCTTCAGATTTGCCACCTCTTGATGATGAAGGAAAGCTCATTCTTGAACCTGAATTGATCCTTGAGACAAGGGAGAGAAAGCTTAGGAGTAGGATTGTCAAAGAATATCTTGTGAAGTGGAAGGACCTGCCTATGGAGGATGCTACTTGGGAAGGTGCAAAAATTTTAGATGCTCCAGCTTTGACTTTGCTTGAGGACAATCAATTTGAGGAGGGTGGACTTGTAATGTCCCAAAAATAAATATTTTTGTAAATGTCTCCTACACTTAATTATAAAAGTGAAAAAGGGGTTCATGTGACTAGGAGACATAACTTAAGTTGTGTTTATTTATGTTTTATGTTTTTATGTTGTAATAAGGCACTTTAAGTGATTTTAGGGGTGGGATATGTCAACTCCAAATTAGAACCTCACCCTATATAAGGGAGTGAGACGTCCCATTTTGGGCATGTTATGTTGATATCAGAATTGAATATTGAAACCCTAGAGGTTCCATGAGTTGAGATTACAGGTCTTGCTCATTCCCATAGTGCATTGGAGGTGCATGGTTTGGGTTTTGGCAATATCATTGCAGGTGTTATTGCCCTAAAATAACAAAAATACAAAAAAAAAAGGCTTTCGTGAGGAGTTCGTGGCATTTTTAGGATCATTTGTGTCATGTGTTTTAGATATGTTGGCAGCCCCAAACCCTATGCTTGTATTTGGGGTCATTTTTGAGGAGTTTTTGCATATGTTCAACCTTGGGGAGCTGTTGTATTGGTTTGGCAATATTTAATATATGATACTGGTTGATTTCTCCTCATACTTGTGTTATTTTATGAGCAATTTTTGAGTTATTTCCTTGCTGTACTTAATTTTTGCATTTTCATAGTAAGGGTTTGTTGTTTCTTAAAAAGGGACATTACATATATTAGCTTCTATTCTTATGTATATTCAGTTATGGATGCTTTACTCCTCATCCACCTCATTTTGTTTTTTAGCTAGTGGATAGTGCTAGCATCAAAATATTGTAATTTTCCTATCAATGAATTAATATAATCTTAACTTTTTCTTAAAAATAAAAAACTCGAAAACAAAGTCAACTTAAGTAACCTTGTACAAAAGAATGCATTTAGATTAGGTAGGTATATGAAATAATAGGTATTTTCTAGTAAAATACCAAGGCTTACTCTCTAGACGCCTTGAGTAATAAATAATATTTAATTTTTTTATGGTTAAAATTTATGATTAACTTATTAATTTTATTATAGAAGGTTCAATGGATGTTCATAATTTATTGATTGACATGTTACTATAAAGGATTTTTGATATGGTGATATTTTACACTTTTTCGATAATCAAACATATTCACTAGTAGCTAATGTTAAGCAATGAGATTGCATTCACATAAAATCATTTTGATACATAATTTTTAGTGGGGTATTGTACTATTGAAACCCTAGTGGTGTTTTACCATAATGCCTTACACAGGTCAAAATTTTAAAAATCCTTTTTTGATGTGCATAGTGGTAACTCTTGAGGACATTTTAGTGGTCTTTACAAAATCTATAAACTATTAAAAATGATTTATTTTATAGTTTACAATAAAATTTGATGTTAATAATTATGTTAAAGCATGTGATAAGTATTAGTTTTAGTTTTTTACCATAATGCCTTACATAGGTCAAAATTTTAAAAATCCTCTTTGATGTGCATAGTGGTGACCGTGGAGGACATTTTAGTGGTCTTTACAAAATCTATAAACTATTAAAAATGAGTTATTTATAATTTACAATAAAATTTGATGTCAATAATTATGTTAGAGCATGTGATAATTGTTATTTTTATAAAGATGAAAATCATGTCCATGTCCATGTCCAAATGACCTTAAAGAAACTAATTCTCCTATGTCCTATAATAGATATACACTCATTACGACAATGACAAAATATGTTATTGATTTTTGTCCCCTATGCTTGTTCTCAAAAATATATATCTTCTAAATGTGCTCTAATACAAGAATAAATTTTACATATATTAAATGATGCATTAAAAATATTAAAATTAATAAAATGTAATATAATTATATAATCTAAATTTATATTTTCATTTTAATTTAAATATAATTAATTTTTTTATTTAATTATAAAATTAAAAATAATATAATCTAAGTTTATTATGAGATAATAATTTAAAAGGAAAATTATTATAAAAGGTCTTTATCAACATCCACGACTTCCGTGTGTCATCTTCATCCGATTCCTTCAATTTTTTTTTTTTTTTTAATATGTTTGATTAAAATGCATGTATCTTTGGTTGATTTTCTTAAAAGATAATATTATTTTTGTGGGGTTTATATGAGGCATTCTTCTCATGAGCAATCAAGGACATAAGCACTTTTCAAGTGAACGATAATCTCTCAGTTATCTACAAGATAATATATAATCATTTTATTTTAAGAGAACAGTGTGTTTTGATTTTTTTTTTAAGTTTAAGATTTAAATTACAGTGTGAGTGAATGTGGGTGAGTGTAAGAAGGTGGGTGTGTTCCATTATACATAATATATAACCAATTTCATCTATACCGATGAGACTCACCATGTTTAGATAAGGTGTATTATAACGTTCAATAATAGTGTTATTAACTTGCTTTATTTTTTCGTGATGTCACACAATACAACCCTTAAATATGCTTTAATTTTAAGTAAAATTTATTATATATATATATATATATATATATATATATATATATATATATAACTAATAAATTTTTTTATTTTTTATTATCAAATTTAGGTTTAAATTTTTGGAAATGTCTTTATGATTTCTTATTAGTGATCTGTGAGGGAGACCATCACATAAAAACTCTGAGGTTGACATATACTAAGTGGGGTTATAATCTACTATCTTTACCCTAAATAGGTTTGCCTTTAAAGTTTGAACCTCGAAATTGTTGTCATCAGGTTGATATACACTAAGTGGAGTTAGGATAATCTACTACAAATTTGCTTCTAACGTTTGAACTTGGGTCTCTTCTTGGTAAATGCTAAAATTTATTAATCCACCCAACATAATAAATCTTGATAAACACCAAAACTTACCGATCCACTAACCTTTAGAATTTAATGATGTTAATAAAAAGAAGACCCACTTAATATGGTTTAAGTTAAATAAAGGATGATGCACCTTACATTAAGGAATACCTCCTTATAATTTTGTTAAAGTTATAATATATTTGGTAAACCGCCTCATTATACCAACTTTAGAAAAATAGGGCCAAATGGAGCAGTTAGAAAAGACAAAGGGAAAGGGCGGCTGAGTGACGAAGGAAGTTAAGTCAATACTAAGTCAAATTTGAAGGTGATAATGGTTACCCCTCCTTCCATTAACAAACCATGAAAAACTTTGTGATCCTCTCGCATGTGATTAAAAAAATATAATATACATATAATATCATAATAAAAATATTCTTTTAGTATCTTAATTAAATTTCAAAAATAATATAATTGAGATTATGCGGCCGCCACTTTTCGCACCACACAACATAACCGTTTCGTTCCTTTTTGTCGCTCTCCCTCTTGCTTCAGAACTACCTAAACACATGGAGCCCACGTCAAATGCGGGCCCCACGTTCCACACCACACTACACGGCCGTTTCGTTCCCCTTCCTGTCGCTCTCCCTCTCTTCAGAATTACCTAAAAACATGGAGCCCACGTTGAATTTGGATTTTTTTAATAAGAAATATGAATTTTATGTTTTTATAGACTTTTATGATATAAAAATTTAAATTGAAGACTTTGATATTTTCTATTGCTGGATTTCAAACTTGTCCTTAAATTGGGGAGCAGAACATTATTATTATAGGGTAAATAATAATGTTCTGCCCCCATTTTCCTCGTAGTGGTACTAGTAATTTGGGGTATTTTAAGTCTGGCGCTTTATTTTCATATTTACGTGGTCTGGATTCAGTAAAATTACACTAAAAATAATCCCAACAGTTAATACCGAAACAAGAATAATACGTTGTGTACCGGAATGATGCTATGAGATTAAATGCAACGACGATCGAGAAGGATGCCTCACCAGTACTACTCTGGTCACTGCCAAGTTAAGCTAAGTTAAACTGAACCCAAGAAGACTTTGAACTACCAAGTTGCTTGCAGTCAAAGCATATAGTCATGGGACTACTAGCTTCCCTAGATAAGGATTTAGGTATGACGGGTTAGAAGCTTCCTTGATAAGCTAAGGATTGCTTAAGGATTGGTCAAAGGAAAGACAATTTTACTATGGTATAGTATCTTGCATAAAGTAAGCATAACCTTAGCCATTCACTAATAAAAGTAGTTAAAATGAGATAGATGGCTTTAGCTATCTCAAGTGAGATAGATGGATAGAGTCAGCTCATAGCTAAAATGAGATAGATGGCTTTAGCTATCTCAAGTGAGATAGATGGATAGAGTCAGCTCATAGCTAAAATGAGATAGATGGCTTTAGCTATCTCAAGTGAGATAGATGGATAGAGTCAACTCGTAGCTAAAATGAGACATATAACTTTAGCTATCTCAAATAAGATATATGGATAGAGTTGGCTCATATCTAAAATAAGATAGATGGCTTTATCTACCTCTAGTGGGATATATGGATAGAGTCATTTGAAATCGAAAATAAGATAGATAAATAGAGTCATCTCATATCTAAAATAAGATAGATGGATAAAGTCAATCCATAGTGGAATTTGGATGAATAACTATAGGTATCTCATAGGCAAGGTGAGATAGATACCTTAAAGTGAGATCATCATAGGTGAAATGACAAATTTTGGTTAAGTTAATCATACTTAAAGACATATGTAAGGTTCTATTCTTCGGATTTGAGCTTGCAATTCTAAGGAAGAGTAGGTAAGAAATCTACTCTAGAGAGGATTATGGGGTCCTCTCCTTAAATTGATTAATGAATAAACCAAATTTTGAGTTTAGTGAACACTCAAAGGTGTGAAGAGTTTGTCCAGAGAGCAAATTCTGAGGCTAGGAAGCAAGAAAATATTATATAACTTCAAACCTCAAAAAATGTACACAATAGTTTGACTTGTAATTCCTTGTATTTAGTGGAGCAATTCAAGGAAATTCTACCCCTAGGTGAGAGTTACAGTGATTTTCAAGTCAAAATAAAGAAAATCTAGTAGAGAGTAAGATCTCAACATGGATAATTAACTTTTGTGCTTTAAGGATAGGGTATTTTCACCTAGAATAAGTAGTTAGAGGTATTATGAGATGCTATATTTCCTTCTTTCTCTTACCTTATAGGTACAAGGACTTGGAAAATTAGGAACAAAACCTCCTTCTAGATAGATTTGGAGAAGGATGATACTATTTTCTATTGCTCAATAAATAGGATTACATCTCCTATAGAGTGGATGTAATGTTGATATTTGCAAGGGATGAGGAAATATTGTTTAATCTCAATGGAATGAAAGGTAGACATTGTCCTTGATCATTCAACTTTGTGTGAGCAAATATGCTTTTGCAAGAAACACCCAAGACGGTGTTTAGCCCTAGGGGTAGGATGTCATGACCCTCCCTGGCAGACTTTTGGCTTAGAAAACTATGTGTTGTCAAAAGGTAAGTTGAGCTTAGATTATTATTATAAAGGATAATTTATAATAATAAGTAATTTATAATAAAATGTTATTATAAATAAAGATAATATTATTATAGCTTATGAATAAAAGGTTATTCATAAATAGTGATTTATAATAAAATGTTAGTATAAATAAAGTAAATATTATTATAGCTTAGGAATAAAAAGGTTATTCATAAATAGTAACTTATAATAAAATGTTATTATGAATAAAAATTATATTATTATAATATTATAGCAAAAGACATTTTTAATGTTTGAAATATCTGCCCCTTTTCAAATCAATACGAAGATTTGATTTGGTTTCAAAATTAAAAATATAATATTGTAGATATTTTTCATCCCTATCTCTGTCGTCTTGGTATTGAGGATGCATGGGATGCTTTGATTAGGGAATGGCCTCCTTGATAGGGGTAAGGGGGGTCTTCTAAAGCATTCAATGGAGGTAGGCTACGCGATTAGGGAAGGGATGGGTAAGATTGACAGTATTGAATGGGAGGATGGTGAACCTTCAAGGTTGTCATGAAAATTGTTGGGCCTCGAGAGGGGGGATAAGGAGAGGAGGGCGCATCAAAATTGGGGGACTAAAAGAGGAGGATATGGCATGGGTTCAAGGAGCAAAGGCAATTCTAGGGGAGGATGGAATCATCGATAAAGAAAGGGTGGAGAGAAGGAGGTCACCAAAGGTCTGTAAGAGGAGAACACTCGCACAGAACCCCTTGGATGGCTATAAATTTTAAGAACATCGATTTGATTTTATTTCATAGGGATACTCAAGGGTTTCGATCTGTATCACACTCAATAATAAGTGTGAAGGATCTTTGTTTTATTTCTTTGTGGACATCGTATTCAGGTTTTATCTGAAAATGCATTTTCTTACAGTGGACCCTTATGAAATCCCTATTATAATGCTATATATTAAAGCATCATATTCTACAAATTTTTTAGTAATGCCATAAAATTTTTATGGAATGCCATAGGAATAGCTAGGCCAGTCAAAAAGGCATATAATATTACCCTCAATTAATTCTTGGGTGCATGTTTTAGAATAAAGTTCCTCCTTAGATTTTGTGGTAGTAAAAGGAATTTTTATCTTGTCCTTAGCCTTGGTTTCATACCATATTTTTATAGTCTCGCCTCCAAGAGTCTTTTCTTGCTTAGTAAGGTCATAAGAACTAGACTCTTGAATTAAACTAGAGGTAATTAACATGACAAAGCTATGAGAAGCAAAAAAAAATCACCATGATATCTGTTAGAGTTACTATGTTAGTAACTATAATTATTACGTCATTTGGTAGTTAGTTTATTTTACCTAGGTTAGATATTTGATAAATATTTGTATTTATTGAATATTATTTTTTTAGTATAGTCAACTATATTTTGTTAGTTGTTAGCTTTATTTTTGGGCTATGATTAGGATGTTCGTTCATCGATATTCTTGGGCTATATTTAGCCTCAATTGTATTATTTATACTTATCAATAATCAAATCCCATATCATATATTTTGACTAATATTATATCAGAGTGGGAGTATCGCTTCACTCTAATTTGGTGAGTGAAAAGGGAAGCGTGATCTGGACCTGACTTGAGACTGGTCCACCATCTAAGCTTGATAGCTAGGCATGCGTGACACCTTAAGTGGGTGTCGACCTACAAAATTCTAACCTAACGAGGTGGACCTGAGCTGGACGTGGTATAGAAACATGCAGGCCAACACACGATAGCCCCTGATAGGCCACATGGACCAACTGTAATGGTTTACCTATTCTAGCACTAACTTCTATAGCAACCTAGAACTGACGGGTGACCTGACTCTGAAGGTGGATCGGACGACCTTAACACAAAAACACTATGGACAAGCAAACTTGGAACACACGTGATAGTGGTAGATAGCCATTGACATCTATCCACAGTAGAGATCTAAGCCCTTTTATTGGGCGATGCCAAGCTGCACTAAAGATGGATGGATCATCTGACAATAGGTGTGGAAATTGAGGACCTCCAACGTGGCTAAGCATAAAGGAACAATGATTTGACAATCTTGAGGAAGTGACGACGGCTAAAATTTCCACATGGCAATGGATTTTGAAGTCACATGTAGCAATGATACAAGGTATAGACTACTCGAAGGTAGTCGAAGTCTATGTGAGCAACTTTATTTTTCAATCGCTCATTTTCTTGTAGTGTCTTGCATGTGGGATAATTGCTCATTATCCCACGTGGCCTTGTTGCAGTCACAATCTAGCAAGCGATCATAGAAGGTTGATGTACCAGAGATCAATAATTTCCCAAGATCTAAAGTTCTTTTGTAGTTGCTCGACCACATCAATCGATAATTTGCAGCAATGCTTGTTGAGTGAGCATTTGTTTTTACTGACGGAGCATGGAAGCTCACATGTTGATGATCACCTATTGATGTAAGCGACGATGAGCATCCATAATCCATACGCATACAATAGTGCATCTAATAGTAGATGACTGCATGAGTGTCACAAGCTTGATCTACCCATCATAGCAGATATTTGGTGACTTGCTCTATTTTGCATAACATGTAGCTACCCGATCAGGCACGTAGGCAAATCAGATCGATCATAGGTGGAGGAGATTTATTGGTTTTCATTTTTCAGATGGAGGATATCTATTGGTTGAAACAATTATGATCATCATAATTCCACAATTAAAAACTTATGATCTCTGCTGAAATCTGGTTTGAAGATCTATTGTAGTGATTAAAGGCATGTAGATATCCATATTGAATGCCTATCAAAGCGACGTGTTAAGTAGTAGGGCATCATTGGTTTTGCATTAAGCAAATAGGTCATACCCTTCTATCTTTGTCTGGTGCAACAGCTAGAATGATTCGGTGCCTACAGCCAAAGTGATCAACTGTGGAAGGTGACGGGGTCCAATCCCTTGCACACCGTGCATAATATTTTACTTTTAGAAAAGAAGATACTCTTTGTATACGTCTTAAAAAAAAAACAAAGGTGCTTCATAAGTTACAAATATTTTGCACTAAGGGGGGTTAGAATTTTAGTTCCTATCTCAGGAAATATTTTGCTAAAAAGGGAGGACAACTTAAAAATGGTGCATTTTCGGCAGTGATTGACACCTTAGTCAAAATTCTTGCAAACTTCCATCAAATATTATTTTTCAAAAATGGGGGAAAACTTATAAGGGTGCATTTTCGACAGTGACCGACACCTTAGTCAATTATTTTGTAAAATTACCTTGTAAAAGGGTGCATTTTCGGCAGATACCAACACCTTAAAAGATGGGCAAATCAAAGAAAAAGAATTCCCAAAAATAAACTGCTGCATGTGCAAAATCAGTTAAACCTCCTTACTTTCTAGCAAATATGGAAGGGCCAAATTTTTATGAGGATGGCACATTTCTCACACTACACAGTGGTGTAGATGCCATACTTGATGATTCTATGTCTTGTGAAGACATTCATACAAATGGTGTTCTAATCCCTATTGGCGTTATAATGGCAGTATACATGTCATTGGTTTCACTTGACATTTCCAAACGTAAAGCGAAAAGAGACATTAGTGAGGAAAAATTGGTCCTAATAGTCGATGCTTGTTGTGACATAAGTGAACTTCAGCCCATGGTGAATGCTTGTTGTGACACATGTGACCTTGAGCCCACTGTAGCCAATGCTTGTTGTGATACAAATGACCTCATACCTTCAATAGTAGATATCAATTGGAGCACAAGAAATATCATCACAACAACATATTTTTCTTGTGTTACCAATGACTTAAAAACTAAACCTCCTAAAATGAGCTCCACAATATCATCAATAATGATAAATGCTATATTGTTAAAAGCATTGATGAAGATGATGAAATTGTATGATTTGAAAAACACATCAAAGTATTTGGATCCAAACTAATGAAGAAAATGGGATTCAATTGTGAGAGATTAGGTAAACATGAACAAGACATTAAAACTCCAATAATGTTAAATGTTAGGGCAAATAATGAAGGCCTTAGCTATTCTGGACAAGCAAGTACCAGTAAAACCATGTTTTTAAACCCTAAATATCCTACAACTACAAAGCATTGTTGTAGTCATTGTGGTAGAACAGGACATGTAGCAAATAGGTGCCAGAAATTACATCCTTGTGACTCATGTGGATGTACAAATCATTTTTCTTCAAGTTGTTGGTACAAAGTGAAAATAGCCAACAAGGTTCATATTAATTGTGGATGGATAGATCTCATACAATGGACCATGATGAAAGAAATATTGTATGGCTTCTACCAAAAAGGTAAAACCTATGGTAGACCTAGAGGCAGATCCAGTGACAAACCAAGTGGCAGTCCCAGAGGCAATGACCCAAAGACATACCTAAAGACAAACCCCAAGATAAATTTCCAGAGGTAGATCTACAGGCAGATTCATAGGCAAATCCAAAGATAGACCTAGTGATACAAATCCAGACGTACACTTAAAGCTAGAGCCAGAGCCATGAGCCAGAGCCCAAGCCAAAGTAAAAGCCAATATTCTTTCATTTCTCTTCTTCACTGTATTGGGACAATTATATATATTACCCAAATAATGTAATAAGGGGGGATTTTAGAGTTACTATGTTAGTAACTATAATTATTACCTCATTTGGTAGTTAGTTTATTTTACCTAGGTTAGATATTCGATAAATATTTCTATTTGTCGAATATTATATTGTTAGTATAGTCAGTTGTATTTTGTTAGTTGTTAACTTTATTTTTGGGCTATGATTAGGATGTTCATTCATCGATATTATTGGACTAACTTTAGCCTCAATTGTATTATTTATACTTATCAATAATCAAAGCCCATATTGCCTATTTTGATTAATAATATCTTCAACACACAATACCTCCTATAAGGGTTGTTAGATTGAATCGGGAGTAACTGATAAACAATCAGATGAGCTTCATAGCTTTTTGTGTAATGATATAGAGATTGAATTCTTGCATCATAGTGATTCAATTTTTGTATTGAGTGTCATTAGGGATGTACAATATTTAAGTAAGTATATTAGATGATCAATTTTAATAACCATATAGTTGTATAATACATGTAATGTCTAAGTTTCTTATAAGCAAAAAAAATAGCCAAGCAATACTTATACATGAGAGTGTACATAGTTTCTACTAGTAGTATGGTTCAAAAGGTGTAGTACATGGCATACTCATTATTATCATCTTGTTGTGTAAGGATAACATCCAAGGAGATCTAAGTAGTCAATGCATAAACTTTAAATGACGTATTTGACTTGGGTGGGAAAATAGTTAAGGATCCTAAAAGTAACTCTATTGAGTTTAAAGAAGGCCTTGTTACAACTTTTATCCTAATTGAAATTTACATATTTCTTAAGTAAATGATGTAGTAGATAATATTTTAGTGCTAACTCAGGAATAAATTGCCTAATAGAACCAAACTTCCAAATTTAATACATGATATCTTTGATAATGCAATGGTCCACATTATTCCCCTATGAGACACCATAAAGTCTAAAAGCTTGTCACTAGTAACACCAAATAAACTTCTTTGGATTAAGTTGGCCCTTATAGTGATATAATTATTCAAATATTACATGAAGATCAATGTGATGGTTAGCCCATTTCTTTGACATATCCAATAGGTGATCAATATAATATTCCATTATCTTGCTAATCAAGTCATAAAAAATGATTGGCATAGTCTACTCATATATAGATCCAATGTTCTTTAAGCAAAGTAACATTGTAGTGACTTCTCATTACACTAAGAGATGGAATTCAGGTAGGCAAAAGCATGATGGTAGAAGATAAATAAATTTTGATCAGAGGAGATCACAAATTTATGAAAACTTTGAGTGGAGAGATGTAAAATTTTCAAGCTTCTATGCATAGCTTTTCTTGAAGGGGAGAAAGTGGAGTTGATCGATGTAAAGAGAGGGCATATTTTATAATCATAGATTTTGATAATATGTGAACATAAAAAATAGATTTTTTTTGAAAAGCTAGAACATCTGAAAATAAATGCCTCAAAGAGTGAAACGTTAAAAGTTGGATGGAAAATTAGAAGGAACTTTATCCCAAACTATTTTTGATGAGAGAATCAATATAATCTTGAAATTTTTAAGAATCATAATTAGGCTAACAAGGATTTTTTTGACATTTAGCTACTACCATGCACATGGAATTTAGAATAACTGATATTATGCCCTATCGATTCCCAAGGAAGATCAAATTTAGTTTTAGAAAAGAAGTAATGTTGCACAAACTCCTAGAAAAAGTAGGTGAGGTAGATGGATATGTCATCATTAAGAAATATAAGTGTCACCTACCAATATCATATTAGCTTAGCATTCCAAGATAAAGTATTAAAAGTAAACATGATAGTTGCAGTATTGCATCCAATAGCAGTAATTGCAAAGGGTGCTCATATTCACATCTACAAAAGGAGTAGCTAAAGTTGTTAAATCATCCTATAAATTTTGGAGGTAAACTCTCCCTAATTATAATCTATAAATAGTAGTTTTTTTAGCATTGTAAAAGATCAATGAGTTGTATAACTTTCTCTTCATTACCCTTTGTATACTAGTATTCAAATATTTGGGTGGTCTTGTCGGCCACCCAAATCCCTGCTCCTAGCATAATATTTGTAATACTTTGCTTGCTTATATTTATCTATCTATCTATCTATCTAAATAGTTAGTTAATTAGATAGATATATAGGTATGCATAGGCCTCCAATACATGCATATATACATATATGTATGTATGTATTGGAGGTATATGTGTATTTTTAGTTTTAGATCTATTTGGTTCTCATGCCCTTACCCATATCCTTTGTATATGTGTGTGGATTTGTATTTCAATATGTGCTTATGTATTTTTAGAAGAGGAGGTGTTCATGCCAATGCATTATGGTCAAAGTTGCTATGTAGGAGATCTTATTTGATCTTTGGTACATCATGGATTTATTAGCTTAGGTTTTTTCCTTTTTGATATCTTTGTTTTTTATTTCTCTAACCATTTTCCCCACCAAACTCATAGATTAGAAACTGTGTGCTCAAGATCACATCCCATAAAGGAGATTGAATTTATCAAAATCCTAAAGGCCTTTGAATGAGAAAAATCCTATGCTCTCAAGAGCATCCCTACTATATCACTTTACATGAAATGTGATATCCTTGATTGCTTGGTCTATGAAATGTATAATGATCAAGATGATAGAAAAGAACAACAATTTAATGTCACATCGAATGAGACCCGATTGGTTTATCTATGGTCTTGAAATCACAAAAATAAGTTCTATTTAGACTTTGGCAAAAGTCTCTTCCTATTTATGCTTGTTGAAGCACTTCAAACTCACCTAGTGACTCTACTCGAGGACAAATATCCATAACAAGCCATTACGAATGACACCAAGCAAAGGTTCTAGTGAAGGCCTTAGTCTATCTACTCTCAAAACAATTGCTACATTCACTTGGTGACTTTGTTGCAAAGGACCCACATGTATTTAGGCAAAAAATCACTATTAGATCATTTTAAATTGTTAACAGTATCTTTGCTCCCCAAAATAAGAGGAGTGCAAGGCCCAAGCATGACCACTTTTTCAATCATATTACCCCTGGATCAAAATATTGTAAGCCCATTACAACCTCCAAAGCCACTAGTGATGTGGGAAAATATCCCAGAGTTAGTACTAGAAATACTACCAATATATATTGGTGAGGGCCCAACAACCCCACTTGAGAACTTGTAGGAGATGGTATTCATATACCAAGTGCATAATATCATAAAGAAAAATGTGGCCCTAAGACTATTGATGCACTACCTCAAGGAGAAGCTCACCAAAAAGACAAATCTCTTCCCCCATATTTCATTGTAGTCTGGGACCAATTGGTTGAACTACTTGTGGAGGGTTTCAAAATAAAATAGAATAAAATATTTAAGATAGAGATAATTTGATCTAAGAAGAAAATCATTCTCCAATACCCTTATGAATCAACCTTTGAATAACCAACCAATACCAATTATCCAACTTACCTCCTCTCAATTGATTCTTTCTCAACAATCCATTACCCATACTAGGGAGAACCTACAATTATAGAGGCAATCACTTCAAGAAAAAATAGGAGGAATCCCTTCTAGGAATAATTCCATAGATTTTAACTAGTCAAAGGAAGTATAGAAGACAAATCAAGTTTGGTCTAATATTTTCCCACTTCTGTTACTTATGGCACAAAAAAATAGTCTTATTTTCAAAGGATAAAAGGTCTCTCTAATAGCCATTGTGGTTGTACTAAAAATATGGGTGTTTCCTTAAATTTGAGCCACCAAATTGAGTACTAAATAGATATAATTTAGGGAGTGACATCACAACACATGGAATATATACCAATAATTGAGTAGGCATATATAAAAGGGTACAATTTGTCCCCTAGATAAACAAAAGGATCAATAGGAGACTAAGTTATGGTACCCAATTTTCCTAAAGTACACAAAGTTGAAGGTATAGACTAAGAACTAAGCGAAGCCACATATTTTCCAATATATACATGTGTGTGTGGGGGAGTAGTGGGGGAGGAAAGTATTTTGTAAGCTAATAAAAGATCAAAATATAGCATGATTGTATCCAAGTAGTAGTAACATACAAACCAAGGCCAACCAATTAAAAAAATCAATGGGTAGAATTCAAATTCATGACAACAAGGGACATTAATAATGAAAAGGGTAAATCTTGAAATTTGGTAATTAGCCAATTATGAAGACAATTGGTGAAGCCTTCCCACCAAAAAATTTCTTGGGAATAAGAATTAACATCCATATGTTGCTAATTCTAGATATTGGCTATGTTTTGGCCTTGACCTCTTCTTTATATTGGAATGGTGTTGAGTGGAGGTACTAGTGTGTACACATGTGGATTAGTAGGAACAAAGGATGTGGTGGTAGGTATTTCACTCATAAAATACCTAATTCCTTATTTTTAGTGGAGTCACCAAGTGAATATTGTGTTTGCTCTTTCAAGCAAATAAACTGAGATCTTCACCAAAATATCAAATTTATCTC
Organism: Wollemia nobilis; assembly: GCA_028583015.1. NCBI lineage: Eukaryota > Viridiplantae > Streptophyta > Pinopsida > Araucariales > Araucariaceae > Wollemia > Wollemia nobilis. The sequence goes on from JAQPPZ010002931.1 coordinate 546,741, forward strand.
TTTTTGAATGGATTATTCTAGATATTCTTCTTTAGCAGAGTCACTAGGTGAGATCTTAGGGCAAATAGGTAGGGAACCTCACTAGAGTTTTAGCCTACTTAGTTCTCTTGATTTTGGGATCAGTTAAATTGAATCAATTAGGTCCCATTGATAAACTATTTTTCTCTTTGATTATTGGGGTCATTAGATGTAGGGAACTAGATGGACTCAATTATCACATTTCACATGAAGCGACATAGTAGGGTAGCTCTAAGAGCACGGGAATCAAATCAATTGGATTTATTTTAAATTTTTTATAAGGATGACTCCTTTTAAGATGTGATCTTCAATGCTTTTCTACTCTATCCTAATCTAACCAACTTTAGGGAGAAAAGGAAAAGAAAGAAAAACCATAAGAAATAGAGAAAAATAAAAATCTTAATCTAACTAGAGATGATGCACCAAGATCATAAGATCCTCCTACATAATATTGTGATTAATGAGCATGTGAATCATCCATAGACAATACACAAGGAATACTTTATCTTCTCAACACATAATTAAGCATATATTGCACATAAAAGAAATAGGATAGAAATTAGATTGTCATGACCTCTTATTGTAGCACCCTAAAATTGGCGCAGTAAAATTGTCATAATTACATTCACCTTAGTAAATAATTTAAAATTCAAATTTAACCTCCCAAACCACCCGTTAACCGTCGGGTAATCCGTTTCCCCCTTTTTCATGCCATTTTTAGAGGTTGTTTTGACCGTTTGATGATATCGTCGCCGATCAGACGATATCACCCCAGATCTGACGATTTCGTCTGGGCTAGGATGTCCAGACGATCTTGTCGCAAAACTGATTTTGCAAAATTAGCTTCTGTTCCAACGGGTCTCCAATCCGGGAAGAAGCGTGTCTGCGCCGTTAGGGACCCTCCCCCATTGGAGATCTCCCAAATTGGGATGATCTCCAACCTCCTAACCACTCCCCTAAGCCTATTTAATCCTAAGCTATCCCCTTAGCACCCCCCCTGGCTGAAATTCCCTGTAAACTGACTGTCTACACGTTAAAACATCTCAAACTCTATTTTGCATTGGTTCTCTATCAATTTTGTTGCAGGTACCACCTTATTTTTTAGCCGAAGCAAGCATACATCGTCGCCGACGAACCTGTTAAGATCGGAGGTGATCCTGTCAAATGCGAGACGATTTTGTACTGATGCGAGACGATCTCGACTGCAGTCCACATTGAGGCAATCAGTGCCTGAAGTTTGCATTTCTCAACCTTTTCTCTACTATTTTCTTCTGCAAATTAGATAGTTTATTCAGTATTTTATACTATTTTGCATTTGGAGTTCACCCATTTAGATTAAGTGCATAATTAAATCCTAATTATCATCTAATTAGCATGATTTATTTCTGTTTTTGTGCCTAAGTTTCAGTTTGATAACACTGTTGTTATTTTATGTCATTTTCCTCTGTTATCATTGTTGTATTCTTTGTATTTTGCATCTGTTTTTCTGTTTGCAGGTCTCTGACGAATTCGTCAGATCTCAGACGATCTTGTCTGATCTCAGATGATTCTATCGAATTCTAGATGATCCTGACTGCTTCAAACACCAGAATCTTCATCAGACATCCGGATCAGGTATTCTGCTTTTAATGTTCAGTAATTTCTCTATTTTTTGTCTTTAAATCTGTTTCCTGTATTCATTAAATCTGCACTTTCATTTAGATTAATTTAGATTCATTTGGCCAAACCTAGGATATGAATGCTTAAGGTTAACAATGAACACATCAAAACACATTCCAAACCTAGGCATGGAAACTGCCACTAAATGTTTCCTGGTGAACCCACCATCCGTCGAAAAATCATCAAAATACACCTCCCTTGAGAGGCGGGACCTTCGCAAAGTCCTCTTAGTCCGAGGTACCGCACCATCCTTTTCCCATCCTCCTTTCGAGCACGGATCCTATAGCCTGAAGGTAAGGATGCAAAAATTTTGGAGCGATACATTTTGGTGAACCCGACGTGAATGCATCATAACCTTTTGAAAAACAAAAACAAAAACAAAACAAAAACATATATAGAACAACTAAAACATAGATGCATTTTAAAACATTTAAAGTTTAAAATCATGTTTAGATGGTAGCTCCTAAGAAAAGGTTAGCAGTTACTATAAATGTAGAAAACCAATTGGCAACCGTAGAAATCAATTCTATGCTTAATGTGCCTGAAACAAGTAGAAATCAATTCTTGTGGAACGAACTTGATAGAAGACTTAGTCTCATCTCATCTAGGTCCACACAACTTAAGCAAATCAAGAGGCTAGTCCTAGATAGAATCCTGGATCCTCATCAACTAGTTTTTTATCATGAACTTCAGAGAGCCTGCCATAGATGGTTAGCTTATAGGAGAGCTCTAGTATCTTCGAAATTGTTCACCTTCGAGGAATACCTCGAGAACGCAGCCATTGTGCACCAGTTCCTAGGTTGTGTAGAAGACCAAGAGGTTGTTCTTACAGATAGGGAAAGATGGAATAGAGTTCCGCGAGCTGTGCTATATCGAGAGTATTGCCACGAGCTTTACTTTTATCAACCAGCATCTGAGACAGATAATATCACTATAGCTCTTTTCATCAAATTTTTAAAAGAAAACTTTCAATTTGAAGAAGAACACTTCATGACTCCTGAACAACTCGAGCCTATTAATGATATTTATAAATTGTTTATAGAAAACTAGATTATTACTTCAGTATTATTTCTTGCATTTATTGTGTTATTTGTTGTCTTTATTATATTATTTCAAAAACAAAGAAAAACTAAAAATTAAAAAACAAAGAAAAACTAAAAAACATAGCAAAAACTTAAACATTTCATTTCAAATATTGTAGTAGGTATATAGTAAATATATACCTCTTAATTTGTTGCATATATATATATATATATATATATATATATATATATATATATATTTGCTGAAAATCAAAACTTAGCACCATGCCTAAACTTAGGAATGGTAAAGAAACTTTAGGAGAAGAAGAAGATTGGTTACAAGATACAACTGGAAACCCAAATGTCCTTCCTAAAGATCCAACTTCGAAAGGAAAAACTCTAGCTCAATCAGAACATGACCTAGGTGAAGATAAGGAACAAGAAGGAAGTGTTAAAGAGGATGGATCCTCATCCCCTAGAATAGCTCCAAATGGAACTATTGCTTTTGACAACATAGATCATTTCAAGAAATTTCTCGGTGATAACATTGATGACCTTAATGTGGCAATTCGTATTGATAAAGGGCAAATTAGTGACACTCAGGCAGCTTTAGAACATATGTATGATGTGCGCATTAATCCTTTATCTTTCATTGATCAAGAAAGTGATAAGGTTGGACCATCCAATACGGATATGGTCACTATGATTCAAAACATGTCAAGACAACAGGCTATCCAACCTCCTAAGGAACCTGTTATTCAACCTAAAGTCATTCCCACACAAAAGAAACCTTCCTTCACTACTTTATTCCGCCAAACTATTGAGAAATATGCTTCAAGTAAACAAAAACCTAAAACGAAGCCAAATACAAATTTTCAACAATCTGAAATACATCATAATACAACTTCAAAATTCCTTCATAATACTTTTCCTACCAATAATTTGCACAATAGTAACATGGCATCTAATCTTCATGTTCCTCCATCATATGCCCATAAAACCCATGTCAATGCCCTACCGAACCAATATGGGGGGCAAACAAGTAATCTGGAAGCCATGGTGAAATAGTTAGCTTCACGTATGGACCAGATAGATCCCTACCGTCCCTCGTATAATTATCGAGAGATATGTAGTCAACCTTTGGATCCCATAGTTGTAGCTCAACCATACCCTAAGCATTTTCCCATGCCCATCCTGCCTATATATAAAGGAACCGAAGATCCCATAGAGCATCTTCGCATGTTTAGGATAGCATGTCATGACATATCGCATGATGAATTGCTATTATTAAAAATGTTCCCGAAAAGTTTAGGTGGAATGGCATTAGAGTGGTACTATCAATTGCCCACTCATTCTTTGAGAAACTTCGAAGAAACAATGGAATCATTTGTCCATCAATTTAGTGCCTACATCGAGAGGCATGTAACTATTAAAGATTTATACAATTTAAAACAAGACAAAGATGAATGTTTTGCCGATTTCTTAGCTAGATGGAGGCAATTGATAGGAAAACTGCACTTTGTGCTACCTTATAGGGAAATGTTGGACATTTTCATCAACAATTTACAAGAACAAATATCTTATGAGCTATCGACTGCTACCTTAACTACCTTCGATCAAGCTATAGATTTAGCTCGAAGAGTAGAAGATGCCCTCATTAGGAGAGGCCAACTTAGGAAGAAGGATGATGAGAAAACATCTAGAAATCAATATAAAAACAAACAAGTTGTTGGTGACGGAGTCACTGACAGCAGGAATGTTGCGAATATCAATGCAACAAAGACAACAAAAAAATTTATATTGAAACCTCCTGACAAGCCTCCTCGAGAATTCACTAGATTAAACCAACCCTTATCAACTATTTTACCTCAATTACTCGAAAGAGGTTTGATCCAATTACCAGCTATCCGGGAACCTGATCCAACTATACCCGGATACAGAGTCGACTTACACTATGATTTCCATAGAGGACCTGGACATTCTACCAACGCTTGTAAAAGGTTGAAACATAAAATACAAGATTTGATTGATAATAATGAAATGGAAGTGCAAGCCTTCCAACCTAAACAAAACCCTCCTAATAATACTCAAAATACCGTTCCCCAAAATCAAAATCAAAATGCCAATCAAACTCTAGACATATTTCAACACCCTTTACCACGACATGGTAAAGAGGTAGCCAATCAAATCGAACATCATAATGTTCCCCCTCCTACCCGATATGTAGGAACCATTAGCGGACAATTACCTGTTCAGGATCCTCAAATATTTGACACAACCTTATCCCTGGTTACGACCAGGCCCTTACATAATTTTCAAACTTTTGATTCTAGTGATATAGAATCAGATAGTGAAAGTGAACTAGACATTACTTCAAACCAATCGAATAGTTCTAAAAACGAATCAGATCCTATTCAACCCATCACAGATGCTATGGTTCCAGAAGAACCATTTCCTAGACGAGTTACTACTCGACCTTCTTCTAATATATTCCTTTCTAATGAACAAGCCATCAATGCTCAACCGAGACCAGTTCAGCGTCTTCATTATAACATTGTAGGTACCATTGGAGTCGTCACCCGACAACAAGCTCAAAATTCCCAACAAGAACCAAACCAGAATGATGGATCGGCTCCATTCATTTTGAAAAACCCCAATAAAGGGAATCATGCTCCTACTGTTCAACCTAAACCCCCTTACAATATTAATGAGCAATTGTCCAATACTACGGCAGAATTTCCCTCTTAGATTTATTAAGATCCTCTCCCACCCATAGGGATGAGTTGATGCTTACATTGAGCCAAATGATGGTACCTCAAAACATTCAACCCGAAGCTATGGCCAATACTATCATCACTCGAGAGATTGATTGTATTGACTTTCGGGATAAAGATATCCCACAACACAGTTTACATAAGGATAATCCCTTATACATTACTGCTCTAATTGGAGATGTAGCCATCAAACGAGTCTTGATTGATAATGGCTCATCTCTAAACATTTGCACCTTTGACTTCTACCAACGATTTGGCTTTAGAAGTGATGAAATGAAGAAAACTGATATGATTATCAAAGCTTTTAATGACGAAACACAAGAAACGTGTGGAGTTATTACCCTTCCATTGCAAGTTGGTCCTAGAACCCTAGAAACAACCATGTTCATTGTACATTGCCCAGCATCGTACAATATACTTTTGGGTCGCCCTTGGATCAACGCCATGCGAGCGGTCCCATCAACTTTACACCAATGTGTTAAATTTGAGTTTAAAAATCAGTTGGTCACTATCCATGGTGACCCTAGACCTTTTGATATGTGTGCTTTGGCAGAACCCGTTGGAGTGCAATTTTGCCCTGCTCTGTCATCCACACATCCTAGTTCTTATTTTTCATCTAAAACTATGAAACATACACCCATAACTTCACCTATTTCCCCTCCATTAATTTCATCCTCCTATATAGACCAACAACCCTCTAAACAAATCATTTTAGAACCTCAAAAAGATCTTAAATCTACAACCAATCCTTCAAGTTCTACCCCTATAAATTCAAATCCTATAGACACATCTATCATACCTTCCACATCTAAAGATATAGGTAATAAGCCTTCTACATCTTATGCCCTTTCTGATGAACTTTTACCAGATTTATCCACAACCTTAATATCAGAAAAAACAAATGCTTTCATGCAAGATTCAATTCTTTTAAATAACTTACCACCATCTCCTCGTACTTTGGGCCTCCCACAACCTATGGGAAGTACTTACCAAGTCGGGAGTTGTGCCTTCATTTATAAAGGATATGACTGGGGAAGAATCCCTCGAAATATCAAAACTCATCATGAAGGATATGCTCGGTGTTATTTTACCAATGATTATATTAAAGCTAAACCCATGATGCTTAAAATGGGATATAAAGGGAAAGGCTTGGGACCTTTCCAAAATGGCATGAAAGAACCTTTCGAGGTAGAACCGTGGCCTGCCCGCTGTGGTGTGGGCCTATTTCCTAGTAAGGGTCAACCCTTTCCTTTTGAAGATGATGATCATCTCATATGCTATCAAGATTATTTGGATAGGCATGTTCATTTGCCTCTTAAAAATCAGTCATTTTCATGTAACATGCTATCCATAGCTTACCCTGAAATGATTGTTGACCCCGATGAAGAGTTGGAAGGAGATATCTTCCATGATGTCTCTGTTGAAGAGATGTTACACAATGGATTTTATTTTGATGGTTCTATACCAACTATAGCCCAACTTGAGGCCACTAATCCTCAAGATGAATTATCTAAATTAACCTTACAAGAATTACAAGAATTGGGTGTTTCACCCGCCCCACCTAATTTTGAAAGAGATCTACACATGGAGGTAGAAAACGTCATTAAAATTAATATTGGAACTGAGGACAATCCTCACATAATCAATATTGGATCAGAATTAAGTCAAGAAAAACAAGAACAATACATTGCATTTCTTAAAGAGTATGAAGATGTCTTCGCTTGGACATATGAAGATATGCCAAGTCTAGACCCTTCTGTAGTCATGCATCATCTAGTGGTCCATCCGGATGCTAAACCTTGTTAAACAAAAACTTAGAAAAATGCATCCCAAAGTGGCTTTGCTAGTCAAAGGGGAGTTAGAAAAACTCCTGAATGTTATCTTTATACAAGCTATTGATTATGCTGAATGGATCTCAAATGTAGTTCCAGTCACCAAGAAAGAAGCTACCAAAGTTAGGGTTTGCACAGATTTTAGAGATATTAACGCCGCATGCCCTAAAGATGACTTTCCTCTTCCAAACATGGATCAAATCATTGACTTTACTACCGGGAGTGGGATGATGTCCTTAATGGATGGATTCTCCGGTTATAATCAGATCAGGATAGCTCCTGAAGATCAGGCTAAAACAGCCTTTATTACCCCCTGGGGTACCTTTTGCTGGAAAGTGATGCCATTTGGCTTAAAGAACGCCAGTGCAACTTATCAACGAGCTATGACCTACATTTTTCATGATATGATGCATGATATCCTACATGATTATGTAGATGATATCATAGCTCGCTCTATTATTGAAGATAATCATTTAGATGATTTGAGAAAAGTTTTTAATCGATTACGAGAATATCTTATTCGATTAAATCCAACAAAATGTATATTCGGAGTTAAGTCCGATAAACTATTAGGGGTTTTAGTTTCTTTACGAGGTATTGAAATCGACCCTCTCAAGATTGCGGCCATCACTGATATGCCCACACCTACTAATATATCTGAGTTACGAAGTTTACAAGGTAAACTTCAAGCTATCCGTCGCTTCATTGATAAGCTGGTGGACAAAACTGGTCCCTTTCTTAAACTCCTTAAGAAGGATGTCCCTTTTAATTGGGACACCGAATGTAGAGAAGCTTTTGAACTTCTCAAACAATACCTCCTTAATCCACCTGTGCTTTCACCACCTAAATCTGATCGCCCATTTCTCCTATATATTTCCACTTCAGATTCTGCCTTAGGAGCTATGTTAGCTCAGCTTGATGATGAAAAGCGAGAACGTGCTAATTATTACATTAGCCGAACCTTCATCAGCTACGAAACTCGCTACACAGCATTAGAAAAACTATGTCTAGCCGTCGTGTTTGCTACGCAAAAATTATGACACTATATGCTTAGTCAAAAAACTTATGTCATTGCCAAATACGATCCCTTGAGGTATCTCATGAGTCGACCTTATTTATCGGGTCGCACAACCAAGTGGGTTCTTGCTCTAAGCGAGTTTGATCTCACATTCATAGGACAAAAGTCTATTAAGGGTCAAATCATAGCAGATCAATTAGCTGCTGCACCCTTAGAATCTACCCATCCCCTCATCATCAAATTTCTTGATGAATGCCTTCAATTAGAGGCCGACCATACTAAACAATGGTCCTTATACTTTGATGGAGCCCGATGCATGAGTGGGGCTGGTGCGGGTATTATTTTAATATCCCCACAAAAACATCTTATTCCTCTGTCCTTCAAATTGAAATTTGCTTGCACCAACAATACTGCTGAGTATGAAGCTCTAATCCTTGGATTACGAGCTGCCCTAGCGCTAAAAATTAAACATCTTTTAGTTTTTGGTGATTCTCAACTGGTTATAAACCAAATTAATGAAGTTTATCAAACCAGAGATGATAAAATGCGCCCATATAAGGCCTATGTTTTACAATTAATGTCTTTATTTGATCAAGTTACCTTGGAAGCTATTCCTCGAACTAGCAACCGTGCAAGTGATGCTATGGCCGCAGCTACATCTCTCCTGCCCTTGGAGTTAGATGACGAATATGCCACTATCATTATTCATCGACTCTAGGAACCCGCTTCAAATAAGTCATGCTTAGAGCCTTTGGATGTGTTTCTAATCAATGAAACTACTCCTGAACCTTGGTATACGGACATATTTGATTTTCTCCAAAATGGGACTTTCCCTGCCAATTCTAATAGAAACCAGCATCGGTTATTACGTCGTCGAGCAAGTCGATTTGTAATAATTGGCAATACTTTATATAGGAGATCTTTTGAAGGTATCCTATTAAGATGTTTAAACTTAGAAGAGTCTAAATCAGCCTTGAGTGAAGCCCACGATGGATCTTGTGGAGGACACTTTAGTGGTAGTGTCATTGCTAAAAAGCTCCTTTGGATAGGATACTTTTGGCCTACCATGGAAACGGATGCACATGAGTATGTGTGCCATTGCGACAAGTGCCAGAAACATGCTGACCTTGTCCATGCGCCTGCACAAGAGCTGCAGGCTATTTCATCTCCATGGCCCTTTTCTAAATGGGGTTTAGACATTATTGGCAAAATCAATCCTGTGTCATCTGATGGACACAAGTTCATCATAACCGCCACTGAGTATTTCACGAAGTGGGTCGAAGCTATGCCTTTAGCTTCCTGCACTGGCACACAAGTCTCTAAATTTATTTTTAATCAAATCATTTGTAGGTTCGAAATTCTTGCAAATCTCATCTCTGACAATGGAACTTGTTTCAAAAATAAAGATGTTAAAAAATTATGCCAAAAATATAAGATTCAACATCGCTGGTCCACTCCCTATTATCCTCGGGGTAATGGTCAAGCGAAGCATCTAACAAAACCTTAATCAAAATTCTCAAAATATTAGTCAATAAACCTGGCCGTGACTGGCACATTCAATTATACCCAGCCTTGTGGGCCTATCGAACTAGTGTTCGAACCCCCACGGGAACTTCACCATTTGTTTTGGTTTATGGTGTTGAAGCAGTTTTTCCATTTGAATTGGAAGTTCCTTCTTTGGCTCTGCTACTTCAAGATACCGAAGTAGGAGATGAATATCGAGCTGGCAGACTCAGTCAGCTGGAACTCCTAGATGAAAAATGCATCAATGCTTTGGAGCATCTCCGTGCTTACCAAAACAAGCTTAAAAGATCATATGCTAAGAAAGTTTGTCATCGATCCTTTGAGATCGGCGACCTTGTTTTAAAAGAAAATAAAAAAAATACAAATGCAACTAAGGACCTTAAAGGTAAATTTGAGCCCAACTGGCTTGGACCATACATTATTACTGCTAAATTTGAATCAGGAGCATACAAATTATCTACCTTAGATGGTAAAGAACTTAAAGAGCCCATGAATATTTTGCATCTTAAACGTTACTATGCATAAATTTGGTCATTTCATCCATGTATATATTTGTTCAAAATAACTATCTTGTATTTCTTTCAAATTTATAAAAACCCAAAAACATCAAAAACATTCATAAACATCAAAATCTTCAAAACTATTTGTTGCATTTATTTAAGGCACTTGTTAAATTTTTTGCTCAAAAACAAAAATAAAACCAAAAATCAAAATAATGATAAAAATATAAAAACAAGAATATGCTTGACTCTTTCGAAACCAAAACAATATAAAGAAGAAAGAGAGAGTCAACATTCTCAAAACTTCTCAAAAGTGTTTATATATATTTTCTTACAAATGTTGCAGTTATATGTTTCAAATTATTTTTGATAAATTAGCATTTATTTGGAATCCCTCACTTGCACACTCACAAAAATAAATATCTTGATTTTATCTGGCATGATTACTAATCTCTCTTATATCAAAGTTCACAAAATTCAATTAAATAAAGTTTGAGCATAGAGAATTGATCTTGTTATTTACTTAAACCAAGCACATCTTTTCACAATAAAATGATTATATTTGTAATTTCTATGCTTTGCTACATAGTAGAAGTGATTTCTTGAGCGAAAAGTTTCCCCTGCTATCCTATCATGCACATGGTCTAGAATCTTTGAGAATTGGCAAAAGGACAAGCTCACCCCTACCCAGAATAAAAATCCCTTGCTCTACAGCTAATCCGAGCAAGTATCCCTAGCACAAAAAAAGAAAAAAAAGAAAACAAAAGTTCAAGAAAAAAAGAAAAGAAAAATGTTCTTTTATATCATTACAACAATGTTCCAAGCATTATCAAGCAAAAATACAAAAGAAATACAAAAATAAAAATAAGCAAAGTTCAAAAGAAAGCAAGAAAGCAATAAAATCCCTTTCCCTACCCTTTGAAAAGAAAAGAAGGGTTGATGAGCTTGAATCCCTGGAATTCTCAATTATTCAAAAACTGTGAGGTAAGCCCCATAACAGGTGGTTTGTGCCCAACCTGCTTGGCCTTGGGTAACTCCTTGCGTGGTGATATGTCCGTCACATTAGCGACCTTCTTTTGTACTAGACCTATGTCCGCTTATGGATTAGCTAGCTCTTGATAATCCGACCTACATAGTAGTCTAGTATGGTTATATGCATCTACATCATGGTTAATGAACACTTATTTGGTTTCTTCAAATCACTTGTATCATATTATCTTGCTCAAAACTGGTAAATGCACAAAGCAATTGCACACACATTTGTATTTGAGAGATTTTGTGTATCATTATGATAAATCAAGATTGGAAATGAATTCACATATGCACATGGGATTCCTTATAAATCTAACTTTTGTCTTCAAAATACTTTGAAATATTATTTTTGCAACTTGTTTGGAATAAATCAAGTACAGTTGTTTACCATAAAGACAACTATATAATAGAAAAATCAAAAATTTCTTTCAAAATATACAATCAAAACATATATATATCTGGTTGACTCTCACGACGATGGTATAGTTCCAAAACCAAAATTGGAATTTTATGCCTAGCGCAAGTCCTCATTTTCATATTTTATGTTTATCAAAAATCAACCATGCAATAAAACTATATTTTTTTGGATTTTCGCGATGATGGTATAAGTCTATACCTACATATTCTATGCCTAGCGCAAATCATTGTAACAATTTTTATTCCCCATTTATTTAAAAATCATGAAAACCATATGACTTAAATCATTCTGTTATACAATTATGCTTTTAAAAAGCATGCACATTATCACTATTTCATGTCATTATGTCAATCTGCAAATTTGCAATGATGGTATAATTCCTAGGGAATTATCCAAAAATTTTATCACACTTAGGGATTTATGCCTAGCAAATATCATTTTAAACATTATTTCATGCATACTATTTTCATGAAAATCTGAAAACAAATCATCATCATCCTCATTTGCACTATTGCACCAAAGTCTTAAGACAGTCTCTTAAGCACTCTTTTACTTTTAACTATATTTCTATACTGGGATTAGCTTGACGACCGAGTGAGCAGCGACTCCATGAAATGGTCTATAATAGCGACAATGTCCTTTGAAATTATTGTTAGAAGTCTCTTTTTATCTTTTACCACATCACATCACAAACAACCAATTTGTTACATCAGATTATTTCATTTAAAAAATTACAAGCATGACATTCAAATTATAATATTTCCAACGACATAATTACATGAATTATCAAATCAATCAATCAATCAAAAAAGCATCATAAGCATCATACCATTATACAAGTCATGTGATCAAAAACATATCTCATATCATATATATATCAACAACATATATGTACATCATCAAAACTGGATTGGTATGCCACAATCTGTACCTCGGCATACTCAATCCTCTATCAACAAAATAATAATCATATAATACAATGTCAGTCTGTACAATGTCAGTGCAGCCCTCTAGCCTCGAGAGCCCCTCGAGCTCTCTGCCTCATCTCCTCTCCCACCCTGAGGTGGACGAGGTGGCCCCATCGCAGTCTGAGTAGTCCTAGTCCTCGACCGGGACGTGGTCCTCGATGACCCGATCCTGATCGGATCTGCAATGTTTGCTGGCAGGGGCAGTCTATCCACCTCTGGCACCAGCTGGTAATACAATGTTTGGTAGAAAGTGAGTTGGGCAATAGCCCGTGTCAGCTCCCTAGAGCTCGCCCCTCCGCCCCGTGCCCTGAGGCGTGCAATCTCGTCCCGCAGCTGTGACACCTCAGCTCGATGGCGTGCAGCCTCATCCTGTAGAGTCTGCACCTATGCCTGGAGACGATCTCTCTCCGCCCGGAGAGTAGCCATCTCGCTACTCTCTCCTGTGTCTATGCCCTTGCCCTTATCGAGCGATGGTGGCCTTTATGGAGATGGGGGTCTCGCCTCCCTCCTCTCCCTCTATCGTGGCCTCTCCTGTGCCTGTGGCCTCCTCGGCTCTCTCCCGCCGTGACCTTGGGCTGCCTCCATCGCTGCCTGGCACCACCTCCCTATCCGATGCACAACCGCATGAATCGGACCCTATGCCCTCGTCATCCGAGGAGGGCGGATGCCTGCGTACCAGGCATCATAGCCATCGGCTACCCCTGCGTCGTCACCATCCACTATCTGGATGGGGGCATCGTCTGCGTCCTGGCTCCAGAACCGCTGCATGTCTGGCACCCCGCTAACTATGGTGTTATCCTAGACAGTCCGAGAAAACTCGTAATCCCTCAGAGATGGGATCCCCTGCTGCAGACCGAACTGCCTCAAAACTCGGTCATAGCGATGGAGCTCCACCTCTCCTCTCTCCATCCATAGCCAGCAGACTCGCCCTGACGCGAGCCAACTCCTGTCCATCCTCGGCCCACCCTGGATGCTCCCTCCATGGCCTCCAGGTGATCTGATTCGGGACTAAGTCATCCAGTAGCCTCCGGGACATAGGCAGGTTGATCCATCGCTGTGACCCTCTCTAGAGCCACCAGTAGAAGACTCGGGGCCTCTCCCCGTCTACCCCTATCAGAGGAAGCCCTACCGGCCTCTGCACTGCAATGTGCTCCCAGCACCAAACTTGTAGGAGCGATGTCATCACCAGACATCGGCCGCCCTTGTACACGACCCCATACAGGATCCTGTACAGTCGGCATAATACAAAATTGCCCCAAGAGAACCTATACCCGTGGTCCCGCATATTGCAGATCACATCTGCGAGCATCCACGGCACCCTGCACCCACTCTGGTGGCATAGCAAAAGTCCACCAACTACTCTAGCTAGCACTCATGTGAGTCTAGATGCCCCAGGCATCTGGCGTAGTGCCTCGATATTAACTTCGCCCTTCTCCAGGGTGAAGCTCGGGTCACCACACAGTCGTCCCATAGCGTGGCCCTGATTGGTCGTAGGAGTGATCAACCGTCCTTGTATGGGGATTCTCAGAATCCTCCATACATCCTCTAGAGTTGGAGTCATCTCCCCTGTCGGTAGCAGAAAACATGAAGAACCCAGATACCATCTCTCTGCTAGGGACGTCAGTAGCCCCATATCTGTGGATACCTGTGGCATCTCTGCCACATGCTGCAAGCCGACCTGTAACAGCTGATCTTGCTCTGCCTGTGTGAGAGTGGCCAAGTCATCCCTCAAACCTCCATACTTCCATTCCCTGCTCTTTAGTAAACCTCTCTGCAAACATAAACAACAAAACAACAAACAATCATTAATAAACAATTCAAATAAACAATAATGCAAGTTAAAATTCAATTTTATGCAATTGATGATATCGCCCACTATTGGATGATATCGTCCCAAATTTGAGCAGAATCGTCTTCGATTTCGCAAGCCGAAATCGTCTCTAATTTGATGAAATCGTCCCCCTTTCGCCAATTTTGCCCTTGGGAGAAATTGACGAAATTGAGACGATTTCGTCTCGACGACGTCGACGGCCCAAAAATGGCCGCGATGCTCAAAATTCATCCAAAAATTACCTACAAAGCATGTAAAATTAAATTAAATCATTCTAGTTAAGTCTAGACTCTTACCCGTAGACCACGTCGGACCTCTGTCGATCTGTGCGTCGTCTCCACCATTTTTGCTTTAGAGCTCTAAAAAACCAGAAAATGAACAGTAAAAATGAATTAGGGTTTTACCCTATTTTTCTTAATTTTATTCAAAAATAATTTTTGCTTTTCCGTGTTTTTACCTCAAACGTTCGATTTGGGTAAAAACACGGAGGGGGCACCATAGTAAGCTATCGTACGATTCGACCAAGAATCGTCGCCTAAAAATGGGAATAATTTTTGCTTTCTCGTAGATCGAGAAGAACTCATCTTTAACGCATTTTCTTCGGAAAATTCACTAAAGAGGGGGCAAAATGTAGCACCCTAAAATTGGCGCAGTAAAATTGTCATAATTACATTCACCTTAGTAAATAATTTAAAATTCAAATTTAACCTCCCAAACCGCCCGTTAACCGCCGGGTAATCCGTTTCCCCCTTTTCTACGCCATTTTTAGAGGTTGTTTTGACCATTTGACGATATCGTCGTCGATCAGACGATATCGCCCTAGATCTGACGATTTCGTCTAGGCTAGGACGTCCAGACGATCTTGTCGTAAAACTGATTTTGCAAAATTAGCTTCTGTTCCAACGGGTCTCCAATCCGGGAAGAAGCGTGTCTGCGCCATTAGGGACCCTCCCTCATTGGAGATCTCCCAAATTGGGATGATCTCCAACCTCCTAACCACTCCCCTAAGCCTATTTAATCCTAAGCTATCCCCTTAGCACCCCCTCGGCTGAAATTCCTCGTAATCGGGCTGTCTACATGTTAAAACATCTCAAACTCTATTTTGCATTGGTTCTCTATCAATTTTGTTGCAGGTACCACCTTATTTTTCAGCCGGAGCAAGCATACATCATCGTCGATGAACCTGTTAAGATCGGAGGCGATCCTGTCAAATGCGAGACGATTTCGTACTGATGCGAGACGATCTCGACTGCAGTCCACATTGAGGCAATCAGTGCATGAAGTTTGCATTCCTCAACCTTTTCTCTATCGTTTTCTTCTGCAAATTAGATAGTTTATTCAGTATTTTATACTATTTTGCATTTGGAGTTCACCCATTTAGATTAAGTGCATAATTAAATCCTAATTATCATCTAATTAGCATGATTTATTTCTATTTCTATGCCTAAGTTTTAGTTTGATAACACTGCTGTTATTTTATGTCATTTTCCTCTCGTTATCATTGTTGTATTCTTTGTATTTTGCATCTGTTTTTCTGTTTGCAGGTCTCTGACGAATTCGTCAGATCTCAGATGATCTTGTCTGATCTCAGATGATTCTATCAAATTCTAGACGATCTTGACTGCTTCAAACACCAGAATCTTCATTAGACATCCGGATCAGGTATTCTGCTTTTAATGTTCAGTAATTTCTCTGTTTTCTGTCTTTAAATCTGTTTCCTGTATTCATTAAATCTGCACTTTCATTTAGATTAATTTAGATTCATTTGGCCAAACCTAGGATATGAATGCTTAAGGTTAACAATGAATACATCAAAACACATTCCAAACCTAGGCGTGGAAACTGCCACTAAATGTTTCCTGGTGAACCCACCATCCATCAAAAAATCATCAAAATACACCTCCCTTGAGAGGCGAGACCTTCGCAAAGCCCTCTCAGTCCGAGGTACTGCACCATCCTTTTCCCATCCTCCTTTCGGGCACGGATCCTATAGCCTGAAGGTAAGGATGCGAAAAATTTGGAGCGATACACTTATACATGCACATAAAAATACATACACACAAAATATAAAATTAAAAAAATCTCAATAGTCATAAATTTCAATATATATATATATTAGATAGATATATGATTATAAAGTTTACAATTCTAGCCACAAGCTAGGGTTTGAAAACATATCTACAAAGCAACCCAAGTTTTGGGTCTTAGACTATTATACAAGAGAAAATGAAGATAAAGTTACAAATATAAACTGAATAATCCTTTACAATGCATAACCAACTACTATTTATAGATATATATGGGAAGATTTTCCCTCCAAAATTTACATAGGACTACTATTTGTTGCTTGCTTGATTTAGTTTGCATTACATCATTATAATCCTTTGAGTCTCTAGATTTAGAATCGTTAATTTTGATTTGTTGGATGCTCAACTACCACTAACATTCCTCAACTACCACCCTTGGGATCTTGGAATCTAAATACAAGCAAATTCTATAATTATTTTTTTCAAACTTAGGATATTTTGTTGCAACTACCTATTAGTATTACAATGACACTAAGAGGGGGCGATGAATCAGTGTTGCTCTATAAACTTAAATTTACAGCTCTTAATACCACAACAATTAAAACTTATTACTAGATACAATAAGTATAACAAAAGAGCATCACACAACACAAGATTTAATGAGGTTCACCAATGTGGCTACTCCTCAAAAATTGACTACTTGGACTACCATCCAAATCTAGCATTTGCAAAGCACAAATTTTACAATCAATTTACCAACACCAACTAGAAGGAGCACCAACCCCTAATTTATCTGCACCAACAGAAAGAAGCACCAACCCCTGATTTACTAGCACCAACTAGAAGGAGTACCAACCCCTTATTTATCTACACCAACAGAAAGGAGCACCAACCCCTGATTTATTAGCACCAATTGGAAGGAGCACCAACTGGAAGGAGCACCAACCCCTTATTTATCTGCACCAAAAAAAAGGAGCACCAACCCCTGATGCCAAGTTGCAACCTAGACTTAAATTTGAATCTATAAGTTTGACAATAAGTTACCTTTGATTTTGCAAGACCCTAACTAGTCTTCTTCACCTTTGCATTCTCTGTGCACTCTGCTCTCTCTGTGCAATCACTTCGCACACTCTACTTCGTTACAGTCGAACTTCACGATCGTCTTCTCCCTTTTGCGCACTCTGCTCTCTTTGTAAATTTTGCACTTAGCATGATTCGACACGACTTGCTCTCTACGCACAATGACCGTATTTCACACACATTCCACCATATCAATTCTCCAAAAAACCCTCCTTTTATAACAATATTTTTATGATGAAAACCCTAATCTTAGTCGGTTGTAAATCCTAATCTTAGTTGGCTTTCATAACAACTGTAAACCCTAATTTTAGTCGACTGTCATCGGTCTTCATCGGCTTCAACTACCCCTATAAATGTCATAGTGATGTCGGTCCATTGTCATACTTCTCATTTCAGTTGGGTTCTCCTTCTTGACTTGCACATTTACGACCTGTCACGAAATCGTGACATTTCTACCTCTATAGCTTCTTTTGTTGAAATTGCCATGAAAATACATGTCACGATATCGTGACACTTTCGCCTTCGTACGCTTTCTCTATTCTTTTGTCATGATATCGCGACATTTCTACCTCCACAGACTTTGTCTTTTCTTTTGTCATGATATCACGACATTTCCGCCTTCGTATACTTTGTATTTTACTTTTGTCATGATATCGTGACACTTATGCTTCCATAGACTTTGACTATGCTTTTGTCGCGATATTGCGACACTTCTGCCTCCGTAGTCTTCAACTTAGATTTTGTGCGAAATCGTGACACTTTTGCTTTTGTACTTAGATTCTTTGCTTTTGTCACGAAATCATGACACTTCTGCATTCGAAGTCTTCTTCTCTTCTTTTATCGTGAAATCATGACACTTTTGCTTCCGTACTTTACTTCTTTGCTTTTGTCACAAAATCGTGACACTTCTGCTTTTGAAGTCTTGCTTTCTGCTTTTGTCGTGAAATCATGACAGTTCTTCTTCCGTACGCTTCCTCTCTTTCTTTTGTCGCAAAAATGCGACATGTCACGATATCGCGACACTTTTCAAACTTACTTTCTCTCTCCTATTTTAGTCGCAAAAATGCGACATGTCACGAAATCGTGACACTTTTCTTACTTGTTCTCTTTCTTCGAACTTGTCGTGAAATCACGACAGTTCTGCTTCCGTACGCTTCCTCTCTTTCTTTTGTCACGAAAATGTGACATGTCGCGATATCATGACACTTTTCAAACTTACTTTCTCTCTCCTATTTTAGTCGTGAAAATGCGACATGTCTCAAAATCTGACACTTTTATTACTTGTTCTCTTTCTTCGAACTTGTCACGAAATCGTGACACTTTTTCTTGCTTTCTCTTTCTCTTCCAACATGTCACGAAATCATGACAGTTTTTCCACTTGTCTTTTTCTCTTCCAACATGTCACGAAATCGCAATAGTTTTTCCTGCTTTTTCTCTCTCTTCTAACATGTCGTGAAATCGCGACAGTTTTTCCACTTGCCTTTTTCTCTTCCAACATGTTGCGAAATTGTGACAGTTTTTCCTGCTTTTTCTCTCTCTTCCAACATGTCACGAAATCACGATAGTTTTTCCACTTGCCTTTTTCTCTTCCAACATGTCGCAAAATCGTGATAGTTTTTCCTATTTTTTCTCTCTTCCAACATGTCG
Source organism: Wollemia nobilis (assembly GCA_028583015.1). Classification (NCBI taxonomy): domain Eukaryota; kingdom Viridiplantae; phylum Streptophyta; class Pinopsida; order Araucariales; family Araucariaceae; genus Wollemia; species Wollemia nobilis. Next base: position 566,091 of record JAQPPZ010002931.1, read on the forward strand.
TGAAATCGTGACAGTTTTTTCTACTTTTTCTCTCTCTTCCAACATGTCGTGAAATCATGACAATTTTTCTTGCTTTTTCTCTCTCTTCCAACATGTCACGAAATCACGACAATTTTTTTTGCCTACCGTATATGTCACGATATCGCGACACTTTTCTTACTTGTCTTTTTCTTTGATCTTTTGCATATGGACCACTTCGGTCTTCTTGAAAAATCATTGTACATCCTCTGAATAACCTTTGAACTCCTATATTTTGCATCTGAATAGATTTTGAACTTCCTGTCCACTGCATCAATAGATCTATCTGACTGTGTTGACAACAATGACAATACTGTTGCTACACCTTGCTCAACAATATCCCCCTTTGGAATTGTTGGCAACACATGTGCAATTTCCTGTAACTCTTCTCCCCCTTTGACAATAATACCAAAGGGTTACTGCAGACTCCCCCTAAGTCCATGCACAACATTCTCAGGAAAAATTTATTACACTTAGAAAAAATCATGAACATGAGCACAAAGATAATCAAATACTTAAATGCTCCCCCTAAGAATGTGATCCCTGTAGCTAGTCAATTCTTGGGAAGTGTGACTACTCTCAATTTATTACGAAGGTACTCAAAAACTTCCTTGGAAAATGGTTTTGTGAAGATATCTGCTACTTGCTCTATAGTTGGAACAAAATCCAACTTAACCTCACCTTTCGCAACTTTCTCTTTCAAAAAGTGATACCTGATAGTAGTGTGTTTTGTGCATGAATGCATAACCGGATTCTTGGAGATGTTAATGGCACTGGTGTTATCACACTTAACTGATATTGGGTAACTGAAGCTAATACCAAGATCTTTCAGGGTTTTTTTCATCCATAATACCTACGTACAACATGTTGTCACTGCAATATATTATGCCTCTGCTGTCGATAAAGAAACTGACTCTTGTTTCTTACTGTGCCACACGACCAATTTGTCTCCAAGATAGAATGCACCTCCACTAGTACTCTTTCTGTCATCTACACATCCTACCCAATCTGCATCTAAATACGAAATAAGGGTGAAGTATTTACCTTTCGGATACCATAACGCATACTCCATAGTACCCTTGAGGTACCGAAGAATCCTCTCCACTACCGTCACATGAGTCTCCTTGGGATTAGCCTCAAATCGTGCTACCATGCATACTGCCTGTAAAATATCTGGTCTGGTAGCTGTCAGGTACAATAAGCTTCCAATCATAGATCTATACATGGTTTGATCAATAGGTGGAGATTTTTCATCCTTGCTCAACTTGCAACCTGTCATCATGGGAGTGCTAACTGGATTACAATCCTCCATTGTGAACTTTTTTAACATCTCTTTCACATATTTAACTTGAGAAATAAATATGCCCTTCTTATTTTGATTAACTTGCAACCCGAGGAAATACGAAAGTTCACCAATCATTGACATTTCAAATTCTTTCTGCATCTTATTTGCTAAATATTTACACGACTCATCTTTGCTACTGCCAAATATGATATCATCTACGTATACAAAAAGAACAATAAGATGCCCATTTTCTATTTTGACATACAAATTACTATCCACCATACCTTTCTTAAAAAAAAATTGGGTGAGATAGTTGTCCAGCCTTGCATACCATGCTCGGGGTGTCTGTTTTAAGCCATATAATGCTTTCTTCAACTTGCAAACAAATTTGGGATCATCACCAAGTTGGAAACCATCTCGGTTGCTCAATATAAACCTCTTCTTCAAGTTTTCCATTCAAAAACGCTGATTTCACATCCATTTGATAAACTTTGAAATTCTTGTAGAATGCTAAAGCCAGAAACATTCTAATTACCTCTAGTCTAGCTACTGGTGCAAAAGTTTCCTCAAATTCAATGCCTTCAACTTGTGCATAACCCTTACATACCAATCTTTCTTTATTTCTAACTACCTATCCGTCTTCATTCAATTTGTTTCGAAAAATCCATTTAGTCTTGATTATATTTTTGTTTGCAGGTCTAGGTACTAACTCCCAAGTTTCGTTTTTCTCGATCTAATCTAATTCTTCATTTATTGTCTTCATCCAACTTTCATATTTGCTTGCGTCAACAACGTTTTTAGGCTCAATGTTGGATAATAGAGAGTAGTTAGTTACTACTCTTCTTCTTGTCTGAACACCAACTTTGGGGTCTCCACATATTTGCTCTCTAGGATGATTTTTTTTCTAGCTGCCTGTTTTGAATTTCTTATTTTCTTCCACTTCTGAATCACAACTTAAATCATCTGAGTCAATTTTCTGTATCTTTTCCATTTTGTTTTCCTCATCTCCTTCAATAACCTCTTCATAAATTGGGTAGTTCGTTTCATAGCTAATTACTCATTCTCTACCTTCATAAAATTTAACATCGGCACTATCCAAAATTTTCTTTAGCCTCTTGTTGTAGCATTTGTAAGCTTTGCTTTTTGACGAATAACCAACAAAAATACCTTCATCCACTCTATCTTCAAACTTACCAATATTATCTTCAGTTCTTTTGATGTAGCACTTGCTGCTAAAAACTTTGAGGTATTTTGTTGTTGCCCTTTTATCGAACCACAACTCATAAGGAGTTTTTATTTCATGTGTTCTCAACATGTACCTATTTTGGATATACACCGTAGCATTGACTGCTTCTTTCCAAAATTTGTCTGCTACTCTGCTTTCAACCAACATAGTCCATGACATTTCGTGCACTGTCCTGTTCTTTCTTTCTACCACTCCATTCTGCTGAGGTGTCCTGGCTGCTGAAAACTATCTCCTAATACCGTATTTTTTACAATACTCTGTAAACTCCTCTGAAATGAATTATCCTCCTCTATCTGATCTTAAACATTTGAAACTCTTTCTTGTTTCATTCTCAACATGGTTTTTGAAAATCTTGAACATTTCAAAGGCTTCTGATTTATGCTTAAGAAAAATATCCATGTCATTCTAGAATAGTCATCAATGCACAACATAAAATATTTGTCACCATTTATGCTTTGTGTTCTCATGGGTCCACATAAATCGGTGTGTATTAGTTCCAAAGGTTTGCTTGTGTAGTACTCTTTTGTTTTGAATGTGACTCTAGTTTGCTTCCCCTTTTGGCATGAAGCACAAATGTTGTTTGTAGGTTTGCTGATGGTGGGAATATCTCTCACTGCCCTTTTTGAGTTGATTTTTACTAGATTATCAAAATTGATATGACGGAGTCTCTTGTGCCACAACCAATTTTCTTCTTTATGTCCAATAAAACAAGCTCCTTCTAAAGTCTCTAAGAGCGTGTACAGGTTGCCAAATTTCCTTTGATCTAGTTGCTATTAATTTTCCATTGTTTGTTTTTCTGACTTCATAACCCTGCTTCATAAAAACTACTTCATGACCTTTATCACAAATCTAACTTACGCTCAACAAGTTATGTTTCAAACCATCCACAAACAAGACTTCTTATGACTTAATTTTTTCGTCACTAATTTTAACTGAACCTTTGCCAACTATCTTAGCTCCATCATTATTTTCAAACTTTACTGAACCACCTTCATATTTCTGTAACTTCTCAAATTTTTGTTTGTCACCTATCATATGACTGGAGCATCCACTATCAAGTATCCATGGTACATATTTATTCTGTGCTTTAAATGCTCTTTTTACGATTAAGGATTCATTTTCTTCCTTAAGTCGCTCTTTTTCTTTCCACTCCATTTTGATAGTAGTTTTGGGTTCTTGTTTTGCCTTTCCCTTATCAATAGCTTGTGCATGTTTTTCGGGAAGTTTTCTATTTTGTCTCATCCTGTTTGGTTGAAATTTTCTTCCCTAAAACTCATTTGATGCAAATGTACTTCTACAGTTTCTTGTAATGTGCCCAAAATTATGACAGTTATAACATTATACTGTATAATTCATCAGAGGATAAAAAGCATTTCTACTGATGAAATTCCTTGGTCTTACATTATATTTGCAGTCTGAGATTTTATATCCATAGCCATTGCATTTAAAATAGAAACCAGAAAAGGGATAATTGAACTTGGGTGATGGTATTTGCCATGTTGTCGTAGGAGCCATAAGTCTTCTTCTTCTTTGATGTGTGACATTGGTGAATCCATCATTGTCAATTCTCCTTTCATGCCTGGAATTATTGCTTTCTTTTGAATGAGACGTTTTTCTTTGATCAACCCGTTTCTTATCTTCATTCTTTATGGATTCTACATTTCTGGCCTTTGATCCATTTGATGATTCTCCTTCGATGAAACCCAGACCAAATTCGATGCCTGCAGGCCTTTGGTCATTTATAATCTTATCCAGCTTCATAGAACTTTCTTCGTGTTTGTGATAGAAACTAATTTTGTGATTCATCTCTTCTATCTGCATCCGTAAACCAACATTCTCTTCTTCTAGTTTACAACAATAATCTATTTTCATGGTAATTTGTACTTCGAGATCTTCAAATATTTTCTTGTATTCTTCTATTTGTACTTTCAGACTGGTTATGATTTCGTTTGCATCCTCAAGATTTTTTGAAATTTTTTTATTCTTTTTCCTCTCTATTTTCCACTCTTCAAGTGCAGATATCAAGTCACCTTCTAGATATACTTCAGCCTCAGGGTTTTCACCACATACTTCAGAGTTCACTCCTTCCTTTTTTTATTTTACTTCTTCAAATGCCATTGTGTTACTTCCAAGATCGCCCTAGCCGGTTAAGCTTGTACAAGAACTTATCTCTGATACCAATTGTTAGTCTTACAATGACACTGAGAGGGGGGGTGAATCTGTGTAGCTCTATAAACTTAAATTTACAGCTCTTAATATCGCAATAATTAAAACTTATTACTAGATACAAGTATAACAAAAGAGCATCACACAACATAAGATTTAACGAGGTTCACCAATGTGGCTACTTCTCAAAAATTGACTGCTTGGACTACTATCCAAATCCAGCCTTTACAAAGCACCAACTTTACAATCAATTTACCAGAACCAACTCGAAGGAGCACCAACCCCTGATTTATTTGCACCAATAGAAAGGAGCACCAACCCTTGATTTACCAGCACCAACTGGAAGGAGCACCAACCCCTTATTTATTTGCACTAATAAAAAGGAGCACCAAACCCTGATTTACCAGCACCAACTAGAAGAAGCACCAACCCCTTATTTATTTGCACCAATAGAAAGGAGCACCAACCCCTGATGCCAAGCTGCAACCTGGAATTCAATTTGAATATATAATTTTGACAGTAAGATACCTTTGCTTTTGCAAGACCCTAACTGGTCTTCTTCACCATTGCATTCTCTATGCCCTCTGCTCTCTCTGTGCAATCACTTCGCACACTCTACTTTGTTACAATCAAACTTCACGATCGTCTTCTCCCTTTTGCGCACTCTGCTCTCTTTGTGAATTTCACACTTAGCATGATTCGACATGACTTGCTCTCTGTGCACAATGACTATATTTCACACACATTCCACCATATCAATTCTCCAAAAAACCTTCCTTTTATAACAATATTTTTATGATGAAAACCCTAATCTTAGTCGGTTGTAAATCCTAATCCTAGTTGGCTTTCATAACAACTGTAAACCCTAATTTTAGTCAGCTGTCATCAGTCTTCATTGGCTTCAACTGCCCCTGTAAATGCCATAGTGATATCGGTCCACTGTCATACTTCTCATTTCAGTCGGGTTCTCCTTCTTGACTTGCGCATTTACGACCTATCGCAAAATCATGACATTTTTGCCTCTAGCTTCTTTAGTTGCTGTTGTCGCGAAAATACATGTCGTGATATCACGACACTTTTTCCTTCATACGCTTTCTCTATTATTTTATCGCGATATCGAGACATTTTTTGCCTCTACAAACTTCATCTTTTCTTTTGTCGTGATATCACGACATTTTTGCCTCTGTATACTTCGTCTTTGCTTTTGTCATGATATCGTGACACTTCTACTTCCATAGACTTCGACTTTGCTTTTGTCGTGATATCATGACACTTCTGCCTCTATAGTCTTCAACTTAGCTTTTGTTGCAAAAACATGACACTTATACCTTCAAAGTCTTCTTCTCTGCTTTTATCGTGAAATTGCAACACTTCTGCTTTCATACTTTACTTCTTTATTTTTGTCACAAAATCGTGACACTTCTGCTTTTGAAGTCTTGCTTTCTACTTTTGTCACAAAATCATGATAGTTCTGCTTCTGTACGCTTCCTCTCTTTTTTTTTTGCAAAAATGCGACATGTTGCGATATCGCGACACTTTTCAAACTTACTTTCTCTCTCCTATTTTAGTCGCAAAAATGCAACATGTCACAAAATCGCGACACTTTTCTTACTTGTTCTCTTTCTTTGAACTTGTCGTGAAATTGTGATAGTTCTACTTTCGTACTCTTCCTCTCTTTCTTTTGTCGCAAAAATGCGACATGTCGCGATATCATGACACTTTTCAAACTTACTTTCTCTCTCCTATTTTAGTCTCGAAAATGCGATATGTCACAAAATCGTGACACTTTTATTACTTGTTCTCTTTCTTCGAACTTGTCGCGAAATCGTGGCACTTTTTCCTGCTTTCTCTTTCTCTTCCAACATGTCGCAAAATCATGAAAGTTTTTCCACTTGCCTTTTTCTCTTCCAACATGTCACGAAATCGTGATAGTTTTTCCTACTTTTTCTCTCTTCCAACATGTTGCGAAATCGCGATAATTTTTCCACTTGTTTTTTTCTCTTCCAACATGTCGTGAAATCACGACAATTTTTCCTACTTTTTCTCTCTTCCAACATGTCACGAAATCGCGACAGTTTTTCCACTTGTTTTTTTCTCTTCCAACATGTCACGAAATCATGACAGTTTTTCCTGCTTTTTCTCTCTCTTCCAACATGTCGTGAAATCACGATAGTTTTTCCTGCTTTTTCTCTCTCTTCCAACATGTCATGAAATCATGACAATTTTTCCTGCTTTTTCTCTCTCTTCCAACATGTCGTGAAATCATGACAGTTTTTCCTGCTTTTTCTCTCTCTTCCAACATGTTGCGAAATCGCGACAATTTTTCCACTTGCCTTTTTCTCTTCCAACATGTCGCGAAATCGTGACAGTTTTTCCTGATTTTTCTCTCTCTTCCAACATGTCACGAAATCGTGACAGTTTTTCCTGTTTTTTCTCTCTCTTCCAACATGTCGCGAAATTGCGACAGTTTTTCTTGCTTTTTCTCTCTCTTCCAACATGTCGCGAAATCATGACAATTTTTCCTGCTTTTTTTCTCTTCCAACATGTCGCGAAATCGCGACAATTTTTCTTGTCTACTGTATATGTCGCGATATTGTGACACTTTTCTTACTTGTCTTTTTTCTTTGATATTTTGTATATGGGCCACTTTGGTCTTCTTGGAAAATCACTGTACATACTCTGAATAACCTTTGAACTCTTGTCTTCTGCATCTGAATAGCTTTTGAACTTCTTGTCCACTGCATCAACAGATCTATCTGACTGTGTTGACAACAATGACAATACTGTTGCTGCACCTTGCTCAACACTACCATATTTCTACCTTCAATAGACCAACCACTTTTTTTGGATTACTAATCCCAAGTGATTCTAGTGGGTGATTCTCAATAATGACTCATCAATTTGGATCAACTACCTCTATGGAAGTTGATGCATCATAAAATAGTATAACTTCCTCATATTCTCTCCTTATATTATCTTTAATCTCCTACAATTATGCCCACCGTTGATCTTCGATTTAAATAGTGTAAGCAAAAGAAGATAACACCAAGCAAATAATAATGAAGACACAAGCAATTGTAATATAATAATATTTGTATTAAATTTGTATTGAAATACATAGTAGCCTTCGACTCCTTTAATTTTATAATGATTGTCCTGAATCATGAGGGGTTAGATTACAATGCTTGCTTGTCTCATAATATCACAAACAAGGCCAAAGAAGAAAGTCCTCTTTGGTGCATCAATGGAAGGTGGTGTCTTCGGTCTTCTTTTGCTCCAATCCAATTGGTGAGTGGGCTTTTGTATCCTGGATGTGGGGACCACTCTAGCTTCAATAACTCTCCAAATAACTGCCTCCTACACACATGAAATTCAAAAAAGGGTTTGTATAACCTATATACTTGATTAGAAACAAGTACAAATAAAAGCCCTTGAATAAATGCTTACAGAAAACATAGAAACACTAATTAAAAATGCCTTGCTAACAAATTAATAAATTACTAATCTATGCTACTCCAAATGACCTAAAAATTGGTGGAGATCTTCTGGGGGATGTCAGGAACCTACCCTTAAAATTTTAGCTCAATTTGAGTTTGGATGAGCGATATATGGCCAAAACAAGTTTGGTAGTTTATGCAAAACTATGGGCCCGTGATTGTGACTGTGTAATCGTAGGTGTGTGGTTCAGAAACCGCGAGACTGCGGTTGTGACTGTATAAATGTTGGAACAAAATTTTCTTTTGGTTAATAGTGTTGCGCCTTAGACTTTGCCAACATTGAATAGACAGATCTTGCTTGAGATCATCTGTCTAGTCTCCAGAGAAGGCTGGTTCCTTTGAGTTTTTTAGAGAAAATGGGAACAAGAGATAAGGGAAATATAGCCTAAGCTAGAACTTTTATATGGATCAAATTAGACAAAAACAAATAAATATTTACTTACTTCTATCTAAAGCATTTAAACACATTTCCATGTAAAAAATATATAATTTCAGATATGATTTCTAATATTTTGTTTAACATTCGTATATATTAGATTCTTATTCCAGCAATATGATTTATGTATTGTGAAAGTTTAGATATAAGAATAGACTCAATTTACAATTCAATATTGTAAGCAGAAATAAATAACATTAATAGATACACTTGCATGATATGAACTAGAAGCCAATGGGAGATGTGATTTTATTACTTGTATTCGAAGTACATGTATTCAGTCTTGTAAACATCCAAGAGCCGACCATTTTTTTGGAGTCACTCACCCTTATATATACCCTAAAAGAGTATATTTTTCTAAGTACATCTTACTATTTTACAAGTAATCATCTGCAGTTTCTAATAATACACAACAAGTCTTCTATGAATTAGATATCTTCTCTATAGATTAGATTCTAGACGAGCCTGTCACATTTTCAATCATCTGGAAAGCCTGCTCTATCCTAGACTTCTGATAATCATGTCATAAATCACTTCTTGGTGTCAATGCATGCCTTTGATTGCCAAAAATATATTTGATTCCTTTACAGCTGGCGTGTCATGAAATTGCGATATTCTTTCCTTGTTTTGTTCTTTTGTCGCTTCCAGTCGCGAAAATGAGACATGTCGCAAAATCACGACATTATTTATTTGCTTTGCTTTTTTGCCGCTTCCAGCCGCAAAAATGAGACATGTTGCGAAATTATGACATTCTTTCCTTGCTTTGCTTTTCTGTCGCTTCCAGTCGTGAAAATGAGACATGTCGCGAAATCGCGACATTCGTCTCTTGCTTTGCTCTTCTGCCGCTTCTAGTCGCGAAAATGAGACATGTCGCGAAATCATGACATTCATCTCTTACTTTAGTCTTTTGCTACCTCCCATCATGAAAATGAGACATGTCACGAAATCACGACATTCATCTCTTACTTTGTTCTTTTGCTGCCTCCCATCGCAAAAATGAGACATGTCACAAAATCGCGACATTTCTATGTCTTTAGCTTGATTCTTCTTCTTGCATCGCAAAAATGCGACATGTCACGAAATCGTGATACTTTTGCCTCTTTGTTATCTTTTGTCACTTTTGGCCATGAAAACGTAACATGTCACGATATCGCAACACTTTTGCCTTCTTGCTCCCTTTTGTTGCTCTTAGACATGAAAATACAACATGGCGCAATATCGCGACACTTTTGCCTCCTTTCTCCCTTTTGTTGCTCTTAGCCACGAAAATACATGTCGCAATATCGCAACACTTTTTCCCTTTTGGTCGTGACAAAGCAACATGTCGCGATATCATGACACTTTTTCTCTTTTGGCCGTGACAATGCAACATGTCACGATATCGCGACACTTTTTCTCTTTTGGCCGCGACAATGCAACATGTGATATCACGACACTTTTTCCATTTTGGTCGTGACAAAGCAACATGTCGCGATATCATGACACTTTTTCCCTTTTGGCCGCGACAATGCAACATGTCACGATATCGCGACACTTTTTCCCTTTTTGCTCTTTCTCTTTGCTTTTTCTTGTGAAAATGCAACATGTCACGATATCGCGACACTTTTCCTCCTCGCTCTTTCTCTTCGCTTTGGACTCTGAAAATGCAACATGTCACAATATCGTGACACTTTTTCCTCCTTGCTCTTTCTCTTTTCTTTGGACCGCGACAATTGATTCATAGAACCACTATCAAGTATCCATGGTACATGTTTATTCTGTGCTTTAAATGTTGTTTGTATGATTAAGGATTCCTTTTCTTCCTTAAGTCACTCTTTTTCTTTCCACTCTGTTTTGATAGTAGTTTTGGGTTCTTGTTTTGCCTTTCTTTTATCAATAGCTTGTGCATGTTTTTTAGGAAGTTTTCTATTTTGTCTCATCCTATTTGGTTGAAATTTTCTTCCCTGAAATTGATTTGATGCAAATGTACTTCTACAGTTTCTTACAATGTGTCCAAAATTATGACAGTTATAACATTCTCTCGTATAATTCACCGAGAGGAGAAAAAGCATTTCTACTGGTGAAATTCCTTGGTCTTACATTATATTTGCAGTCTGAGATTTTATGTCCATAGCCATTGCATTTAAAACAAAAATCAGAAAAGGGATAATTGAACCTGGGTGATGGTATTTGCCATGTTGTCGTAGGAGCCATAGGTCTTCTTCTTCTTCTTTGATGTGTGACATTGGTGAATCCATCATTGTCAATTCTCCTTTCATGCCTGCCATTATTGCTTTATTTTGCATGAGATGTTTTTCCTTGATCAACCCATTTCTTATCTTCATTCTTTATGGATTCTACATTTCTGGCCTTTGATCCATTTGATGATTCTCCTTCGATGAAACCCAGACCAAATTTGATGCTTGTAGGCCTTTGGTCATTTATAATCTTATCCAGCTTCATAGAACTTTTTTCGCATTTGTGATAGCAACTAATTTTGTGATTCATCTCTTCTATCTGTGTTCGTAAACCAACATTCTCTTCTTCTAGTTTATAGCAATAATCTATTTTCATGGTAATTTGTACTTCGAGATCTTCAAATATTTTCTTGTATTCTTCTGTATATACTTTCAGACTGGTTATGATTTCATTTGCATCCTCAAGATTTTTTGAAATTTTCTTATTCTTTTTCCTCTCTATTTTCCACTCTTCAAGTGCAGATATGAAGTCACCTTCTAGATCTACTTCAGCCTCAGGGTTTTCACCACATACTTCAGAGTTCACTCCTTCATTTTTTGATTTTACTTCTTCAAATGCCATTGTGTTACTTCCAAGATCACCCTAGCCGGTTAAGCTTGTACAAGAACTTAGCTCTGATACAAATTGTTAGTATTAAAATGACATTGAAAGGGGGGGTGAATCAATGTAGCTCTATAAACTTAAATTTATAGCTCTTAATACCGCAAAAATTAAAACTTATTACTAGATACAAGTATAAAAAAAGAGCATCACACAACACAAGATTTAACGAGGTTCACCAATGTGGCTACTCCTCAAAAATTGACTGCTTGGACTACCATCCAAATCCAACCTTTGCAAAGCACCAACTTTACAATCAATTTACCAGCACCAACTAGAAGGAGCACCAACCCCTGATTTATCTGCACCAATAGAAAGGAGCACCAACCCCTGATTTATCAGCACCAACTAGAAGGAGCACCAACCCCTTATTTATCTGCACCAAAAGAAAGAAGCACCAACCCCTGATTTACTAGCACCAACTAGAAGGAGCACCAATTGGAAGGAGCACCAACCCCTTATTGATCTGCACCAATAGAAAGGAGCACCAACCCCTGATGCCAAGCTGCAACTTGGAATTCAATTTGAATCTATAAGTTTGACAGTAAGATACCTTTGCTTTTGCAAGACCCTAACTGGTCTTCTTCACCTTTGCGTTCTCTATGCACTTTGCTCTCTTTGTGCAATCACTTTGCACACTCTGCTTTGTTACAGTCGAACTTCATGATCGTCTTCTCCCTTTTGCGCACTTTGTCTCTTTGCAAATTTCACACTTAGCATGATTCGACACGACTTGCTCTCTGCACACAATGACCGTATTTCACACACATTCCACCATATCAATTCTCCAAAAAACCCTCCTTTTATAACAATATTTTTATTATGAAAACCCTAATCTTAGTCGGTTGTAAATCCTAATATTAGTCGACTTTCATAACAACTGTAAACCCTAATTTTAGTCAGCTGTCATCGGTCTTCGTCGGCTTCAACTGCCCTTGTAAATGTCGTAGTGATGTCGGTCCACTATCATACTTCTCATTTTAGTCGGGTTCTCCTTCTTGACTTGCGCATTTACGACCTGTCATGAAATCATGACATTTCTACCTCTATAGCTTCTTTTGTTGCTGTTGCCGCGAAAATACATGTCATGATATCATGAAACTTTCACCTCCGTACACTTTCTCTATTCTTTTATTGCAATATCATGACATTTTTACCTCTACCGACTTCATATTTTCTTTTTTCGCGATATCATGACATTTTCGCCTTCGTATACTTCGTCTTTTGCTTTTGTCACGATATCGCGACACTTCTACTTCCATAGACTTCGACTTTGCTTTTGTCACGATATCATGACACTTCTGCCTCTGTAGTCTTCAACTTAGCTTTTGTCGCAAAAACATGACACTTATACCTTCAAAGTCTTCTTCTCAGCTTTTATTGTGAAATCGTGACACTTCTGCTTTCGTACTTTACTTCTTTGTTTTTGTCATGAAATCGTGACACTTCTGCTTCTGAAGTCTTGCTTTCTACTTTTGTCACGAAATTATGACAGTTCTACTTCCGTACGCGGTCCAAAGCAACATGTCGTGATATCGCGACACTTTTCCCTTTTTTCTCTTTCTCTTTGCTTTTGTTCGCAAAAATGGAACATGTAACGATATCGTGACACTTTTCCTCCTCGCTCTTTCTCTTTGCTTTGGACCACAAAAATGCAACATGTCGCAATATCGCGACACTTTTTCCTCTTTGCTCTTTCTCTTTGCTTTGGACCGCGAAAATTGATTCACAGAACCACTATCAAGTATTAAGACATTTTTTCCTGCTTTTTCTCTCTCTTCCAACATGTCGCGAAATCGCGACATTTTTTCCTGCTTTTTCTCTCTTCCAACATGTCGCGAAATTGCGACAATTTTTCCTACTTTTTCTCTCTCTTCCAACATGTCGTGAAATCGCGACAGTTTTTCCTACTTTTTCTCTCTCTTCCAACATGTCACGAAATCATGACAGTTTTTCCACTTGCCTTTTTCTCTTCCAACATGTCACGAAATCATGACAGTTTTTCCTACTTTTTCTCTCTCTTCCAACATGTCATGAAATCGTGACAGTTTTTCCTGCTTTTTCTCTCTTCCAACATGTCACGAAATCGCGACAGTTTTTCCTGCTTTTTCTCTCTCTTCCAACATGTCACGAAATCATGACAATTTTTCCTGCTTTTTCTCTCTTCCATGTCACGAAATCATGACAGTTTTTCTTGCCTACTGTATATGTCGCGATATTGTGACACTTTTCTTACTTGTCTTTTTTCTTTGATCTTTTGCATATGGGCCACTTCGGTCTTCTTGAAAAATCACTGTACATACTCTGAATAACCTTTGAACTCCTGTCTTCTGCATCTAAATAGCTTTTGAACTTCTTGTCCACTGCATCAACAGATCTATCTGACTGTGTTGACAACAATGACAATATTGTTGCTGCACCTTGCTCAACACTACCATATTTCTACCTTCAATAGACCAACCAGTTTTTTTGGATTACTAATCCCAAGTGATGCTAGTGGGTTATTCTCAATAATGACTCATCAATTTGGATCAACTACCTCTATGGAAGTTGATGCATCATAAAATAGTATAACTTCCTCATATTCTCTCCTTATATTATCTTTAATCTCCTACAATTATGTCCATCGTTGATCTTCGATTTAAATAGTGTAAGCAAAAGAAGATAACACCAAGAAAATAATAATGAAGACACAAGCAATTGTAATATAATAATATTTGTATTAAATTTGTATTGAAATACATAGTAGCCTTCGACTCCTTTAATTTTATAATGATTTTCCCTGAATCATGAGGGGTCAGATTACAATGCTTGCTTGCTTCATGATATCACAAACAAGGCCAAAGAAGTGAGGCTTCTTTGGTGCATCAATGAAAGGTGGTGTCTTCGGTCTTCTTTTGCTCCAATCCAATTGGTGAGTGGGCTTTTGTATCCTAGATGTGAGGACCACTCTAGCTTCAATAACTCTCCAAATACCTGCCTCCTACACACATGAAATTCAAAAAAGGGTTTGTATAACCTATATACTTGATTAGAAACAAGTACAAATAAAAGCCCTTGAATAAATGCTTACAGAAAACATAGAAACACTAATTAAAAATGCCTTACTAAAAAATTAATAAATTACTAATCTATGCTACTCCAAATGACCTAAAAATTGGTGATCTTTTGGGGGATGTCAGGAACCTACCCTTAAATTTTTAGCTCAATTTGAGTTTGGATGAGCGATATATGGCCAAAAAAAGTTTGGTATTTTATGCAAAACTACGAGCCCGTGATTGACTGTGTAACCGTAGGTGTGTGGTTTAAAAACCGCGAGACTGCGATTGTGTCTGTGTAATTATTGGAACAAAATCTGCCTTCGATTAATAGTGTTGTGCCTTAGACTTTGCCAACATTGAATAGACAGATCTTGCTTGAGATCATCTGTCTAGTCTCCAGAGAAGGCTGGTTCCTTTGAGTTTTTTAGAGAAAAGGGGAACAAGAGATAAGGGAAATATAGCCTAAGCTAGAACTTTTATATGGTGCAGATTAGACAACAACAAAGACAGATTTACTTACTTCTATCCAAAGCATTTAAACACATTTCCATGCAAAAATTATATAATTTCATATATGATTTCTAATATTTCGTTTAACATGCGTATATATTAGATTCTTATTCCAGCAATATGATTTATGTATTGCGAAAGTTCAGATATAAGAACAGACTCAATTTACAATTCAATATTGTAAGCAGAAATAAAGAACATTAATACATACACTTGCACGATATGAACCAGAAGCCAATGGGAGATGTGATTTTATTGCTTGTATTCGAAGTACATGTATTCAATCTTGTAAACGTCCAAGAGCCGACCCTTTTTTTGGAGTCGCTCACCCCTATATATACCCTAAAAGAGTATCTTTTTCTAAGTACATCTTACTATTTTACAAGCAATCATCTGCAGTTTCTAATGATACACAACAAGTCTTCTATGAATTAGATATCTCCTCTCCTAATTAAATTCTAGACGAGCCTGTCACATTTTCAATCATCCGGCAAGCCTGCTCTATCCTAGATTTCTGATAATCATGTCAAAAATCACTTCTTGGTGTCAGTGCATGCCTTTGATTGCCAAAAATACATTTTATTCCTTTACAGCTGGCGTGTCGCGAAATCGTGACATTCTTTCCTTGCTTTGCTCTTTTGTCGCCTCCAGCCGTGAAAATGAGACATGTCGCGAAATCGTGACATTCTTTCCTTGCTTTGCTCTTCTACCGCTTCCAGCCGTGAAAATGAGACATGTCACGAAATCGTGACATTCTTTCCTTGCTTTGCTCTTCTGCCGCTTCCAGCCGTGAAAATGAGACATGTCACGAAATCGTGACATTCGTCTCTTGCTTTGCTCTTCTGCCGCTTCTAGCCATGAAAATGAGACATGTCACGAAATCGTGACATTCGTCTCTTGCTTTGCTCTTTTGCTGCCTCCCATCATGAAAATGAGACATGTCATGAAATCGCGACATTCGTCTCTTACTTTGTTCTTTTGCTGCCTCCCGTCGTGAAAATGAGACATGTCGCGAAATCGTGACATTTCTATGTCTTCAGCTTGATTCTTCTTCTTGCATCGCAAAAATGCGACATGTCATGAAATCGTGACACTTCTACCTCTTTGTTCTCTTTTGTCGCTTTTGGCCATGAAAATGCAACATGTCGCGATATCGCGACACTTTTGCCTCCTTGCTCCCTTTTGTTGCTCTTAGCCGCAAAAATGCAACATGTCGCGATATCGCGACACTTTTGCCTCCTTGCTCCTTTTTGTTGCTCTTAGCCACGAAAATACAACATGTCACGATATCGCGACACTTTTTCCCTTTTGGCCGCGACAAAGCAACATGTCGCGATATCGCGACACTTTTTCTCTTTTGGCCGTGACAATGCAACATGTCGCGATATCGCGACACTTTTTCTCTTTTGGCCTCGACAATGCAACATGTCGCGATATCGCGACACTTTTTCCCTTTTGGCCGCGACAAAGCAACATGTCGCGATATCGCGACACTTTTTCCCTTTTGGCCGTGACAATGCAACATGTCGCGATATCGCGACACTTTTTCCCTTTTGGCCGTGACAATGCAACATGTCGCGATATCGCGACACTTTTTCCCTTTTGGCCGTGACAATGCAACATGTCGTGATATCGTGACACTTTTTCCCTTTTGGCCATGACAATGCAACATGTCGCGATATCGCGACACTTTTTCCTCCTTGCTCTTTCTCTTTGCTTTTGCTCGCGAAAATGCAACATGTCGCGATATCGCGACACTTTTCCTCCTCGCTCTTTCTCTTTGCTTTGGACCGCGAAAATGCAACATGTCGCGATATCGCGACACTTTTTCCTCCTTGCTCTTTCTCTTTGCTTTGGACCGCAAAAATGCAACATGTCGCGATATCGCGACACTTTTTCCTTCTTGCGGTGTTTTGCTTTTTCTTTGATCTTTAGCATATGGGCCACTTCGGTCTTCTTGGAAAATATGCAAAAAGGTGCATCAACTGTTTTTCTGTAGTTAGTCACTTTTTGACTAACATTCTTGGCGCCTTCCGAGGGATTTTTTGCTTGCAAAAATTTTGAACCAGGCCTTTATCCATTGGGAAACGGAGTCAACAACGCAGTTGTAAAAAGAATCTTTCAGAGAAAGACAAAGAACACAGGAAAATGCACTTAGATGAAATGTGAACATTACCTCATCAAAACTCCCTTTATACCTTAGTATCTCTATTCAAAAAAAAATGTCGACTTCTGATTGGCTGCGACTGAATTTTTTTTGTTAAGGCCGAAAAATGGTAATATTTACAAATATTGTCTGAATATACTTATATTATACTGTACATATAATTCCTTTTCTGCTTTCTCAACAGAAATATAACTTTAGGTGAAATGCATTCACCGTGATGGGAAGAACCAATCCATCTTGATCTTTCAACTCGAAAGCATTGAACTATTTCTCTGAAACAATTTCAAATGGTCCCTCCTAGAAAGCATCGAATTTATCATGGTTACCTGGCTTAGCTTTCTTTACATTCCATTTCAAAACCAAGTCTCCCACTCTAAATTTTTTGGCAGTTGTCTTTTTGTTGAACCATCCTTCAGTATCTGCCATATGCTTCTGATTGTGATTGTATGATTGCTCTCTTTGTTCTTCTAACTGTAAGAGCTGCATAACTCCTGCAACTGTGTGTAGCATTTGGTCAATCTGAGGTAGCGGGTAATGATCTTTGAGTGATGCTCTGTTCAGATTTCTGAAATCTACACACAATCTGATATCTCCATTTTTCTTCCTGACTGGTACCAAGTTTGCCACCCAGGTGGAGTGTTTAACAGGGTATACTATTTTAGCTTGAAGGAGTTTTAGCGGTTCTTGTTTCATCAAAGATTCTATCTTCGGATTCATCTGGTCTTTGCTTTTGCCTAAAAGGCTTAGCTCCTTCTTCGGATTCTATGGTATGTTGAATAACATCTTTATTGTACACTTTTAGATCACTATACACCCAAGCTATGATGTCGGGGAATTTTTTACACAATTCTCTGATCTGGTTCACTTCCTCTTTTGTACAACTGATTCCAACCTTAATCATTTTTCCTGGCTCCAACTCTACATCTTTGTATCTTCTTTTATCGACCTTGATTTTCTGGCCAACTGCTCTATCATTGTTATCAAACAGGCCTTCAAGGGTGATGAGACCCTTACGAATATGATTGTTTTTTAACTGAATAATATCCTCTTCTTCTTCATCCTGCAGATCCCGGTTGGCTGAGCAATTCATTTCATGGATTAAGAAATCCAATATCTGTTCATCATTTTCAAAAACTTGCCAGAAAATATTTTTATCAGGTACTGAAGGCCTGTATATAAGTCTAATAGTTTTAGACTTCGGAATAACATTACTTACAGGACAAAAATTAGCTCCCACTGAAGCTAACAAATCTGCGTGGGTATTCTATTCTCTAGGGATAAACTTTATATTTAGGGCCTCAAAGGCCTCTAAGAGATCCCACACTTTGTTCCTGTAAGCCTTCAAATAATCTTGTTTACTTATACCTTTTTTGGTGACTTGATTCACAATAAGTTTTGAATCTCCATAGATGAGTAACTGTTTGATTCCCAATTTCTCAGCCTTTCTTAACCCTAAGCACAGGGCCTCATATTCTGCTGTGTTATTGGAGCAACTCCAAGTCAACCTGTAAGAGAAAACCTTTTCCTCTCCGGTGGGAGAAATCAAAACTATTCCGGCACCAGCTCCATTCTTGCACCTAGCCCCATCAAAGAAAAGCTTCCACAATTGATTCATAGAACCATCCTCTTCTAGGGAGGGTATCAATTTTATTTTTGGTTTCTCAATAGAATAGTTTCCTATTTCTGTTTCTATCATGGCATTAAAATTCTGTAGAGAAAACTCGTCCTCAGCTTGGAGCTCTTCTAATGTTTCTTCCATTAGATCTTCTTCTATTGTTTCTTCAATCATCATATTTACATGGTCAGTTTCACCAATATTTTCTACATGAAACGTCGATGGTTTCTCATTAAAAATCTTGACCCTTCTACCTTTGAAAGGTATCTCCAAATGAGAATAATCTAAGGATAAGTATCCTCCTATCTTTGTTGTGAACTCTCTGGATAGACACATACCAAAATAGGGCTCCAAGTCTATGACTACTACCTCTTGTATGACTGTCATCTGAGGCATTTTATGCAGCTCGTATGGGAATATCCTTTATCACTCCTACAGTTTTTCTTGGAGTACCATCTAAGCTGTAGGACGCTCTGCGCTGCTCCTAGTGTACTCCATTCCCATAATATCACATACTTGCTTTGGGTATCACAGTGGTAGCAAGTGCTCGAATCTATCATGCGGTTGTGGACAACCCATCCTTCCATTTGAAGGGACAAATAAAAGGGTGGTGGCCTGTTCTTACCAATGGCAGACGTCAAGTTCGTTAGAACCATTTTTGAAGATGATGCAGTCCCACCTCCATTTTTCATTGTTCTTAGGGATTCCTGTAGGAGATCGATTTGACCTGGGATTTGAAGAGCATCATACATACTTGCCTTAGAAGGAGTCTTTTTCATTTCCTCTACTATACTTAATGTAGGTGAATCAACTATTCTTTCTCTTTCTTTGGCAAAAGTTTCACATTTATTTTTGTATCCCTGGGTAGCTTCAGTTCTTTGCCTTTTTGTCAGTGAGGGGAATCTCAACCTTT
The DNA here is from genome assembly GCA_028583015.1 of Wollemia nobilis. Classification (NCBI taxonomy): domain Eukaryota; kingdom Viridiplantae; phylum Streptophyta; class Pinopsida; order Araucariales; family Araucariaceae; genus Wollemia; species Wollemia nobilis. The sequence goes on from JAQPPZ010002931.1 coordinate 585,823, forward strand.
CCCTAGCCTGTTCTTGGGTTTCATTTTCCCCCGAGGAATAAATTCTTTGTGTGTTTCTTGCCCTTGAATTTTGGCTGGAAATTGATATTTTCTTTCCTGAGGGAGACTTCCCTTAGGAGTTTCTTTGGGAACTTCCTTGGGAGCAGGGGAAACATTCAATGGCTGAAGCTCTTTAGGGTCTACTTGTAGTGGTTTCTTAGCTGATCTTGTCAAAACTGAAACCTGTTCTACTGTAGGCATCATGAAGTTGTGGTCATCCTCTCTAATTATATTTACATGGCCTTTCATTTTTTCTTTACTCTTTTCAACTGCTATACTTTGTACATAATGCTGGTGTATCATACATGAACTTTCCCCATGTGGATCGTTACATGTAGTGCACCAAAAGTTAGAATCAGTGGGAGGCTCCTCGGCCTCCATTGTCTCATTTGTATATACCGTGCTCGGTCTCTCTTGTCCCCTATTGCTTGATTGTGTTGCATCTCTCGTTACCTGAGGGAACCTCCTTGGCAAAAAATTCCTTTCAGCCTCTCTCTTTTTCATGGATGCCATTTCATTTGACAATGTCTTCATTGTATCAATTATGGTCGTGTATTGATCATTGGGGGAGCTGATGCAAGGGGTGTAGCTGGTAATGCAAGGAATGTAGGAGGTGTGGCTATAGCTGGGAGGGCCTGCATTGATGGGAGTACAAGCAGTTTAGAAATTGATGCTTGGGAAAGCTCTGGTAAAATTGGCAATAGACTTTTTGATGGATATCTTTTTGTAGCGATGAGATCAGCTTTGCCCCTTGCTGCCTCTACATAGATCCCAGGAAAAGTGGTTACACGGGATTGCCTTATTATCATACTGAGATCTGAATCAAAAGCCCTTAAATAATAGCATATAGCTTGTTCTTCCGTGGGCTTTAGGCCTTGCGGTACTCTATCACGAGTTCTGGTAAATCTGATGTTGAAATCTTGGATTTCTTCTTGTGGATGCCTCTCAATGATAGTGAATTGATTCAACAATGTGAAAGGATCCGCATGTATATTAAATTCATCGACTAGACGATCGACCAATACTGCCCAAGAAGTAATGGATCCAGCGGGAAGCGCTCTGTACCAATAGAGCATCTTTCCTTTCAAAGATATAATCAACAATCTGACCATTACATCTTCCCGAGTGATGTTGTAAATAGATGCTAGCATTGATACATCTAAACAGTGCTCATCTACTATTTTGCCTGTTTCGTCAAAGGTCGGTAATGCTTTTAGTGCAGCTTGTGGAATTTGGTGGTGTGTTCCCAAGTTCAAAGGGCCAGTTTGATTCCACACAAGATGCGCTAGGGCAGGGGCGGCTGCCATGATTGCTAAAGGAGTTACAACCGCTATGGGATTGCTTGTAGATGCTCCTACAGTGGGTGTTAAAGAGGTGCTAATGGTGCCGGGCGGATTTGATCGTGCGGCTAGCACGGGGTGTGCTTTTAGGCTTCCGAGATGTAGTTCAAAGAACTCGATAGGTTCTTCAGAGTTTCTAGCTCGGGATCTGGTTATCATATGGCTATATAACCAGAAGGTTTTTAGACAAGGTCTTTCTTTTATGGTCTAAATTGCAACGGAGTCGCCAGGTGGTTTTTCTTGAGATTTTTAAAAAAAAAGGCTCTTAAGGTAAAACACCAAAACTTATACAATACTGTGGGATTGCTGGTCCCATCGGGCATGCCAAAAACTATTGGAACAAAATATGCCTTCGGTTAATAGTGTTGCGCCTTAGACTTTGCCAACATTGAATAGACAGATCTTGCTTGAGATCATCTGTCTAGTCTCCAGAGAAGGCTGGTTCCTTTGAGTTTTTTAGAGAAAAGGGGAACAAGAGATAAGGGAAATATAGCCTAAGCTAGAACTTTTATATGGTGCAGATTAGACAACAACAAAGACAGATTTACTTACTTCTATCCAAAGCATTTAAACACATTTCCATGCAGAAATTATATAATTTCAGATATGATTTCTAATATTTCGTTTAACATGCGTATATATTAGATTCTTATTCCAGACAATATGATTTATGTATTGCGAAAGTTCAGATATAAGAACAGACTCAATTTACAATTCAATATTGTAAGCAGAAATAAAGAACATTAATACATACACTTGCACGATATGAACCGGAAGCCAATGGGAGATGTGATTTTATTGCTTGTATTCGAAGTACATGTATTCAGTCTTGTAAACGTCCAAGAGCCGACCTTTTTTTTGGAGTCGCTCACCCCTATATATACCCTAAAAGAGTATCTTTTTCTAAGTACATCTTACTATTTTACAAGCAATCATCTACAGTTTCTAATGATACACAACAAGTCTTCTATGAATTAGATATCTTCTCTGCTAATTAGATTCTAGACGAGCCTGTCACATTTTCAATCATCTGGCAAGCCTGCTCTATCCTAGATTTTTGATAATCATGTCAGAAATCACTTCTTGGTGTCAGTGCATGCCTTTGATTGCCAAAAATACATTTTATTCCTTTATAGTTGGCGTGTCGCGAAATCGTGACATTCTTTCCTTGCTTTGCTCTTTTGCCGCTTCCAGCCGTGAAAATGAGACATGTCGCGAAATCGTGACATTCTTTCCTTGCTTTGCTCTTCTGTCGCTTCCAGCTGCGAAAATGAGACATGTCACGAAATCGTGACATTCTTTCCTTGCTTTGCTCTTCTGTCGCTTCCAGCCGCGAAAATGAGACATGTCGCGAAATCGCGACATTCGTCTCTTGCTTTGCTCTTCTGCCGCTTCCAGCCACGAAAATGAGACATGTCATGAAATCATGACATTCGTCTCTTACTTTGCTCTTTTGCTGCCTCCCACCATGAAAATGAGACATGTCACGAAATCGTGACATTCGTCTCTTACTTTGCTCTTTTGCTGCCTCTTGTCGCAAAAATGAGACATGTCACGAAATCGTGACATTTCTATGTCTTCAGCTTGATTCTTCTTCTTGCATCATGAAAATGCGACATGTCATGAAATCGCGACACTTCTGCCTCTTTGTTCTCTTTTGTCGCTTTTGGCCATGAAAATGCAACATGTCGCGATATCACGACACTTTTGCCTCCTTGCTCCCTTTTGTTGCTCTTAGCCGCGAAAATACAACATGTCGCGATATCGCGACACTTTTGCCTCCTTGCTCCCTTTTGTTGCTCTTAGCCGTGAAAATACAACATGTCACGATATCGTGACACTTTTTTCCTTTTGGTCACGACAAAGCAACATGTCGCGATATCGTGACACTTTTTCTCTTTTGGCCGCGACAATGCAACATGTCGCGATATCACGACACTTTTTCTCTTTTGGCCGTGACAATGCAACATGTCGCGATATCGTGACACTTTTTCCCTTTTGGCCGTGACAATGCAACATGTCGCGATATCGCGACACTTTTTCCCTTTTGGCCGTGACAATGTAACATGTCGCGATATCGCGACACTTTTTCCTCCTTGCTCTTTCTCTTTGCTTTTGCTCGTGAAAATGCAACATGTCGCGATATCGCGACACTTTTCCTCCTCGCTCTTTCTCTTTGCTTTGGACCGCGAAAATGCAACATGTCGCGATATCGCGACACTTTTTCCTCCTTGCTCTTTCTCTTTGCTTTGGACCGCGAAAATGCAACATGTCGCGATATCGCGACACTTTTTCCTTCTTGCGGTGTTTTGCTTTTTCTTTGATCTTTAGCATATGGGCCACTTCGGTCTTCTTGGAAAATATGCAAAAAGGTGCATCGGTTGTTTTTCTATAGTTAGTCACTTTTTGACTAAAATTAACCATGGATGAAAGGTTGAGAAACCATAGGACTATGGTTGGGACTATGTAACCATGAATGTGCGGTTGTGTAGAGATGGCAGAAAACCCTGAAACTCCGATTCGGGACCTCGATGGCTTGAAATTCATGATCGTTGGTGACTCCCTGTAATGATTTCGATAGCGTAACGATGTATTTTCCAGCCCCCTTTGCTTGATGGAATGGTGTTACTTTTATAGGTTATTTTGTATTTTGGAGAAAAATAAGAGGTGGCAAGCCAAGGCTACCAAGTGGCAATCCTGGGCTACCAAATGGAGGGGGGTAGTTAGAATGAGTCGCCCAGGGTGTCTCACTTAACTAGGGTGATGTGGGTGCAAGTGGAGTGAGGTGTAAGGGTTGTCCCATGTGAAGGGACAAAGGGGAAAAGGGTGTATGAGATGTGACAAGGTGGGGTAGTGAGGTGTCTAGGACACATGTCTAGTGGGTAGGTAGAGTATCCTAGGGGGATTTTCCAGATTTATTAAAATCTAGAAAATAGGATAATGTGCAATATTTTTATGCCTAAGTTTAGACTTAGGCATATATTATTATGCATAATTGTGGTGTGCAATGTGGGTGAAGTGTACATGAATTAATATACCTAAGTTTAGACCTAGGCATATATTTTAATATGCAGAATCATGTGGTGAATTATAAATGCCTAGATTTTGGTGTCTACAGATGCCCCTTTTTGTATCGTGTTGTGTGAAGCATAATGCAATGCAAAAACAAATGACACCTGTCTTTATTGGATGAATGGAATCAAATATTCTCGACACATAGAATGAATTATTTTTAAAATAAAATTTAGTTGTTTGCTTACCCCCTCAATTTGTGAATGGGTAAAGGATGAAACCCACAAGCCAATTGACCAAATGTGGATGATGAAAGGAGATGGTTGATTGAATGATGTGGATTTGATGCAAATGTATGTCATTTTGACCAACTTGATACCTCAAGTTTGGGATTATTTGTGTTGTTGCAAATTTGCCTTTGGTTTTATTGATGTGCAAAATGTGTGGTAAAATCTATGACCATATTTAGAGTTCTTGTTCCACTATGACTTTATTAATTCCTTCCAAATGATGGGTTCAAGGAACCAGTCATTCAGGATTTTGATACTCGAGAGATTTTTTATTATTACCAAATTGTGTTTGGTTGTTCTCTGCTTTTAACCCAACGGAAGGGGTTGAAGGATAACCTTGTGCAAATCCATTTTGAACACATCTAAGCTCAAATATTTAGGGACCTAGCTGATTTAATGTCATAGTAACTTGATGTTGAATGTTTGAATGAGTTTCCTTATGGTGAGCTACCCATCCGACAAGATTGCATGGATTGCTAGTCGCTGCAACCACTAGGTGCATAGGGTAATCCACTGGATACAAGGTTCAAAAAATGATGTGAAGATGATGATGATGTTTGTGAAAATGCATGATGTGATTGATGTAAATGCTGGAAATCAGTATCAAGTTGGATGCCCCAAGTTTGGGGTGGACTTATGTTATCATAAATTTGTATTTTGGTTTGATTGACATGTAAGATGATGAAGTAAAGGAACAAATCACCCTAGGGGTTTGTCCTAGTGACTGTTAGAAATTCCTTAATGCAAAATGATGAAGTATAAAATTTCCATGTTTTGTAACCCCATGGAGTAGGCGTCAATGACAACCTTGGACAAATCTACTTGAATGCAGGTCACTCAAGAATTGAAGGACCAACCTAGTTTAATTTCGAACATTATGATGTGAAATGATTTTGAATAAGTGTCATTATGGTAATTTATCCATCCTACCAAATTGCATGGATTGCCAATCGCTGCAACCACTAGGTTTCTAGGGTAAATTACTAGATACAAAGTTCACTCGAGATGATGATGATGATGTGAGATGATGATTTGGAGGGTTTTACAATATTTTTTTTTGTAGCCATTTGCATTTGAAGGAGAGTTCTGTGAGATGGTCACAAATAAAAGTCAACTTATGCTGGCCCAATCATGGAAAAGATTCTCATTTTAATGAGTGTAATTTGCATAATTGAGTGTTTTGAGTGTTGACTCTGATTATGAAACTGAATTTGTTGATTTTGTCTTTCCCTTCAAGCGATGAGTTGATGGAGAAGATATGAAATGATGAAAGCAATGAAACAAATGATAATGGTTTGATGAGATGGATATTTTTATTTTTATTTCAACTATGATTTTGACCATTTTTGATAATTGTGCACTTCTATCCCTTGGATCAGTCCAACCGTATGGATTTATTAGGGAATTGATATGATAACAATTTAATTTTTGCATTATGTAAATCAATTTTCAAGGGCCTTATGGTAATTTATCCATCGTACCGGATTGCATGGACTGCTAGTCGCTGCAACCGCTAAGTATATAGGATAAGTTACAATATACGAGGATCACTTGAGGCTAAGTGGAAGAAGCAAATGTACACCTCTATCCCTTGAAGCATTCCAGCCTCATGGCCTTCTTAGGGAGTTGATATGAGGTCACTTCTATTCTTTCATAAGCCTATTGAATTTGTTTTTGACCAAAAGAACTGAGATATGTTTGAATTTTTGCTTTGTAGTTTTTTTTTTTGGAGAATGCATGATTGTTTTGTGTTCTATTTTTTTGTTTTGTACTTCAAAAGATGCATGGGAATATTTTTGGTGTTTTATGTTTTTGTATGACAAAATATTCATGATTTTTTTTTTTTGTGTTTTTATATTTTATATGATAAAATATGCATGGAAATATTTTTGGTTTTGTATTTTTGTATGATAAAAGATGCATGGAAATTTTTTTGGTGTTTTATGTTTTTGTATGACAAAATATGCATGGAAATGTTTTTGGTGTTTTATGTTTTTAAAATGGAAAGAATATACGAGATGTTTTTTTTTATTGATTTTTTTTTTATCAAAGAAATTTGGGTACCTTTGAAGCTTTTTGGATTGATTTGACCAAAGGGTAGGTGCCTTTGGAGCCTTTTGAATTGAATTGACCAAAGGATTTTGTTTCTGTTGGATTTATTATTTGTTTTTAGTGTGACCAAAGGGTTTGATTCCTTTGGAGCTTTTTAAATTGAATGTGACCAAAGGAGTTTGATTCCTTTGGAGTTTTTTTTTTTTTAAATTGAATGTGACCAAAGGAGTTTGTTTCCTTTGGATCCTTTTGGTTTGATTATGATCAAAGGAGTTTTTGGTTCCTTCGGATTTTTTTTTTCGAAATATATTTTTTAAATTTACCAAAGGAGTGTTTGTTTCTTTTGAGTTTTTGGTCACCATTTTTTTTTTGACCAAAGGAGCTTGGTTCCTTTGGATCCTTTTGAATTGACATAATTACGAGTATCCTTATGGTAATCTACTCATCCTACCAGATTGCATGGATAAACAGTCGCTACAACCACTAGTTGACTATAGTATATCACTAGATACGAGGTTCATTTGGGGATATAAGCTAGTGAATTGAATTGATGAATGCATGAAACTGAATTGAATTGGATTTGTTGTGTTCATGAATACGAGGCAAAGGGCATAACCTTTGATAAAAGGGTGCAACCTTTTGACCCTAGTAGATGATTTGAAATGTGAATGTTTAATGTGATTGTTAGGGTAGCTTTATTGATTGTTTGATGTGATTGATGAGGAAGGTGTAAGACCTTGAACTCCCCCAAGTTGCTTGATTGATTATTTGATGTGATTGATGGGGAAGGTGTAAGACCTTGAACTCTCCCTAGTTGGTGTTTTTGTGATTGTTTATGTACATGTGTAATGATGGATTGTTTGATTTTTTTTTTTGGGTGCATGTGATGAAATGAATGTGTTTATGAATGAATGCAATTGGTGGTGATGTATGCAAATGAATGAATGTTTTTGCCTTATTAATTGTCATTCAAAGAAGTTATGGATTGTTGTTACTTTACCTTTATTTCTTAATCAAGGGCACCAATATGATACTATGGTTTGACCACAATTTGTAGGATAAAATGGACTATGATATATGTGTGGCAATATGATGGTGGTATGGAATGGAAACTTGCTTATGACTTTTTTTTTTTTGCCTTGGGATAAAGGATATAGAGTTGTTTTGCAAAGACTCAAACATCCTAGTGATCTCAAACAAACTCACTAAAACTACCTAATTCTTCTAGGACAAAATGTGTGTGCAATGAATTCATTTATCGAGTCAAGAGTATGGTAATGACCCAAGACAATCAAGAACCAGTGTGTGTGCAGTTGAGTTCATTAACTCATCTTGAGTAAATTAGGAAAACCTTTTATGGTATGGTCCAAGAAGCTAGCTTACCCATATGTGCGGTCAGAGGTTTTCCTTTTGGAAGAGAGACATGTAGTCCCGCATGAGCTTACTCCACTGCCAGTCAAGCGTCTATAGCCCTGGTGGAGACTCACTTCATAGTCCAATGATATGATCTTTAGGCCTTGGGGATGACTATATAACATTCTAAGGGAAATGTAGTATGATCCTTACAACTTTAGGGATCTATGGTGTGTGCATGAAAATTGTTAACTTTTGGTAGAGTTTTGACGAATCGGATTCTCAACCGAAGTGTGATGAGAATTTGACCCTATCCTTACTACTCTATATTTTGTGTTTATATTTGGGGAGCAAGTGTGATAGTGGTGAAAACCATTGTTTTTTATTTTTTTTGGACTATGTTGCATGATAGGACAAGCGAGGAGTACCCTTATTCATTTCAAGGTGCCACCCAAGTATGGTATTATCCTTCCTTACCACAATATGTTTTTAATATGTGAAAGTGCGTTTGGTTAAAAAATATGTTTGAAATCAATTCTCAATACTCAAGATTTGCTTAGTGTATATATGTGCAATGGTCATAAAAGAATTCGACATATTTTTTGGAGGTTGCTTAAAATATTAGGAGTGGTTGAGTGACCTAAAACACCTAGGTATTCCTCAAACCAAAGAACTCCAAAGAAATGAAGTGCTATGGGGTTTTATTGTAGCAATTTTTGTTTTCTTTTCTATTTTGACATGGTTTTAGATGGTGAAATCAGACTAATGCTAGACCATAGTTGCCCCTAATTAAGACAATAAGGCTTAGTGAATGAAAAATTATCTAACTTGAGTGATGATAATTAATATGGTAAGCTACATGAATGGATGCAAATAATACAAATATGAAAACGCAATGGAAGTGGAATGTGTGAATGCAATGAAACTGGGATTGTGAATGCGATGTATAAAAAATGCAATGTGTATGAATATATTTTTGCATTTTATATTTATTAATTTTTTCCTTTTTTCTTAGGTGTGTTTGAACTAAAATGTGACCAAAGGGGTTTGGTTCCTTTGGAGCCTTTAGAATTGTATGTGACCAAAGGATTTTTAGTTCCCTTAGATCTTTTTGAATGAAAATTGACCAAAGGAGTGACTCCCTTGGAGCTTTTTGACATGAGTTTTGGCCAAAGGGGTTAGATTCCTTTAGGGGCTCTTGAATGGAGTTTTTTTTTTTTTTTTGACCGAAGGGGTGTCCCCTTTGGGGCTTTTTGGATTGAATTGACCAAAGGGATTTGGTTCCTTTAGAACTTTTTTTTTTTATGGGGAAGGTGTGATATCTTAATAATACCAAAATGGTTTGGTGATTGGAGAGCATGGAGAAGGTGTGATACCTTGAGTATCCCCACAATGTTTCATTCTTGGTGAGCATGGGGAAGGTGTGATGCCTTGAGTAACCTTACAATTATTTTGTTGACTACTAAGGTTTTGATTGGATACGATGAGTGGAATTTTGATAGAAAAGTCCCCCTTGTCGATAAGATCTTGGACCACCTTTTTAAAGGCTTTGCAATCATTGATGTCATGACCCATTTGTCGATGATAGATACAATAATGATCTTACCTATATGATCTAGGTTTATGTATTTTGGTATCTGTTGGACGTATGTCAGGTAAAACGATTATTTTTTCATCTTGCAACTTTTTAAATATGATTGACATGGGCTCAGATAGAGGGGTCCAAGTATGGGGTTTATGATTTGGATGAGATTGGCCATGTGGATGAGGTTGATGAGGTTGATGAGGTTGTTGAGGTGGGTGAGGTTGATGAGGTTGTTTAGGTGGGTGAGGTTGATGAGGTTTTTGAGGTGGGTGAGGTTGATGAGGTTGTTTAGGTGGGTGATGTTGATGAGGTTGTTGAGGTGGGTGATTTTGATGAGTTTGATGAGGTGGGTGATTTTTAATAGGTTGATGTTGACTCAACTATAGCTCAATGTTTGTGAGGTAGTTCAATATTTGTTGTAAAATAAGCATAGTGTGTTGGTGAAATGGTGGTTGTTGATGAGGAGATGGTGGAATGATGGTGTGTTGTGTTGATGAAGCACCATATATGTGATTGAGTGGATGTGTGGGTATGGTTATAGTTGGGGGGCGCAACACCGAATATGAATATTGGATGAATAATGTGAGGGGTTGATGGGATTTTGATGATGGGCAAGTGGTGAATTGCATTGTTGTTGAAGGAGGAGGGTTATGGATCATGGTTCTTAATGGTGCTATGGATGGAATGGACATAGTTTTTTTTGAAACAACACTAATGGATGCTTCATAAAGGGGGTTGGTGCAAATGACTTTTTGATTTGTTATGATGATGGGAGGTTGATTATATGATGATGGATGGGTATGGGCTATAGTGGTAGCAGTGTGCTCAAAAAGTGGATTTGCAAAGGCTTGGCTAGACTGATGTGGGTGAGGGAAGGTGACTTCATGATGGAATGATGGGATGGCATGATATGGGATGGTAAGTGATGGTAGCGATGGAAAAAAAATTTTAGCTACACTCAAGTACATCCTAATGGTGTCAATGTCTACAAGTGTGATACGACCATCTGCTGGTGTGGGTGGCTCACTCCTAGGAGTCTTAGGAATAATGATATGGTTAGTCTTATGCGTAATGTCTATGTTCAAAATGGGTGCACTACTAGAGGGTCCTACATTTAGGCTCTGGCACATATGAGGAGGTATACTGACTTGCCCTATCACCGAAGTGTTAGGGACATCACTAGACTAAGATGCTATGGGAGAGGACAATTGACTCTGGATCAATGTTAATTTCTTGGCCTGACTACGGGTCACTACCATACGCTAATATGCACTCTATGTGAATGAAAAGAAAGTATAATGTAATACAACATGCCAAGAAAATAAACATACAAAAATTTTAACCCTAGTTTGCACTAAGTTTTTTTTTTTTGAAAGTTTTTTTTTATAGTTTTTGGTGTGTTTTTTTTTTGAAGTTTTTGAAGAGATTTTGTTATTTTTGAAATAGAATAATAGAACTCAATTAAGACGATGGTTAATAATACTAGTTCTAAGCATGATTTCTCAAAATAGGCTAGGATACACCACTTAAATACCAGTGGGGGGTTCGCCTATATCTTCCACTTTGATTCAACAATCATTCCAATTGTGAGATCTTAAAGAGTGTTTTTATCCTATCTAAGTATGATCTAGGGGACAAGCCTATGGAAGGATGTGAATTCCAACGTCACTGGTTAGAATTGAGGATTGGTGATGAAATCCAACCTGACCAATTTTTTGATGATACGTGTGTGTGTGAAGGTTTTATTTTTTATTGTACGATGCAAATATAACATGCAATTTTATTTTTATGCCTAATGCAAAAAATAGGAAAGATAGAGAATAGCAGACATAATCATATCGAGGGTAAAATTGCACATTCAGGTAAGACAACCAAATTTTTTTTAACAGGGCTAACCGTAGGTGAGCAGTTAGTTCTGGTAAACCACAGAAATACAATTATCCAATCGTGCAAACACGTTTCTAGGAATCCAAACCATGGGTACACAGGTCCTTTCTATCAACAAAACCAAGTAGAATATAGACCCAAAAATTGAAAATAAAATACCTAGATTATTTCTAACCTGGTATATGCAAGATGATTGCTTCCTACTATGCTTATGCAAATTATCGTTTATTTCCCTTTATGATTTCTTGTATGAATGCAAGATTTAAGTAAGTTTTTCTATTCCTAGGACCTAAATGTAAACAAAGGCATACAGGACTAAGACTCTTAATCTACTTAAATGCAACCTAAAATCAAATTTAAAGGAAAATTAAAAATATGGCATAATGTACAAACCTATGTTCCTTTCGCTGCTCCTTCCAGCTCTTAACCGTCGGTCTGCATTTCCACATACAACAATCACAAGTGCACGTTTCTCTAGAAATTCAATCGTGGATGTGTGTTTTCTCATAAGGTAAACTGTGAATGCGCAATTCCACAATGATAGATTAAACAAATTGAAATCAAATTCCTGCGTATCTTGAATTCTCGACACCTGTATATGCAAAAAGAGATTAGTAAAATTAAAAAGAAGTAAGGCAAATTAAATGGAACCCTTGGGAGGTCCTACTATGATTTCCATTTTGTAAGCAAAAGAAGATAACACCTAGCAAATAATAATGATGATACAAGCGATTGTAATGGAATAATATTTGTATTAAATTTGTATTGAAATACACAGGAGCCTTGGCATTCTTTTATTTTACAATGATTTGCTCCAAATCATGCGGGATTAGATTACAATGCTTGCTAGTCTCATAATATCACAAACAAGGCCAAAGAAGAGAGGCCTCTTTGGTGCATCAATGGAAGGTGGTGTCTTCAGTGGGCTTTTGTATCCTGGATGTGGGGACCACTCTAGCTTCAATAGCTCTCCAAATACCTACCTCCTACACACATGAAATTTAAACAAGGGTTAGTAGCACCTGTATACATGATTAGAAACAAGTACAGATAAAAACCCTTGAAGAAATACTTACAAAAAATATAGAAACAATAATTAGAAATTCCTTGCTAACAAATGAATAACTTACTAATCTCTGCTACTCCAAATGACCTAAACATTGGTGAAGACCTTATGGGGGATTTGAGGAACCTACCCTCAAAATTTCAGCTCAATATGAATCCGGATGAGCGAGATATAGCCAAAACAAGTTTTGTATTTTTTGCAGAACTACGAGCCCATGGTTGTGACTGTGTAACCGCGGGTGTGTGGTTTAGAAACCGTGAGACTACGGTTGTGACTATGTAACCGCAGATGCACGATTGGAAAACTGTGGAACTATGGTTGGGACTATGTAATCGTGAATACACATTTATGTAGAGATGGCATAAAACACTGAAACTTTGATCCGGGACCTCGATGGCTCAAACTTCACGATCGTTGGCAACTCCCTATAGTGATTTTGACAGTGTAACGATGTATTTTCCATCCCCTTTGCTTGATGTAATGGTGTTGCTTTTATAGTCTATTTTGGGTTTTGGAGGAAAATGAGAGGTGGTAAGCCAAGGCTACCAAGTGGCAATCCTGGGCTGCCAATTGGAGGGGGGACAGTTAGAGTGAGTCATCCAGGGTGTCTCACTTAACTGGGGTGATGTGGATGCAAGTGGAGTGAGGTGTAAGGGTTGTCCCATGTGAAGGGAAAAATGGGACAAGGGTGTATTAGATGTGGCAAGGTGGAGTAGTGAGGTGGCTAGGATACATGTTTAGTGGGTAGGTAGGGTATCCTAGGGGGATTTTCTAGATTTATTAAAATCTAGAAAATAGGATAATGTGTAGGATTTTTATGCCTAAGTTTAGAATTAGGCATATATTATTATGCAGAATTGTGGTGTGCAATGTGGGTGAAGTGTACATGAATTAATATACCCAATTTTAGACCTAGGCATATATTTTATTATGAAAAATCATGTGGTGAATTATAAATAGCTAGATTTTGGTGTCTACATATGCCCCTTTTTGTATCGTGTTGTGTAAAGCATAATGCGGTGCAAAAACAAATAACACCTGTCTTTATTGGATGAATGGAATAAAATATTCTCGACGCATAGAATGAATGATTTTTTTTGAAATTTTTGATTTGTTTGCTTACCCCCTCAATTGGTGAATGGGTAAAGGATGAAACCCATGAGCCATTTGACCAAATGTGGATGATGAAAGGAGGTGGTTGATTGAATTATGTGGATGTGATGCAAATGTATGTTATTTTGATCAACTTGATGCCCCAAGTTTGGGATTATTTGTGTTGTTACAAACTTACCTTTGGTTTCATTAATGTGCAAAATGTGTGGTAAAATATTCGACCACGTTTAGAGTTCTTGTTCCACTGTGACTTTAGCAATTCCTTCCAAATGATGGGTTCAAGGAACCAGTTGTTCGAGAATTTTATACTCGAGTGATTTTTGATTATTACCAAATTGTGTTTGTTTATTTTCCACTTTTGTCCCAATGAAAGGGGTTGAAGGAAAACCTTGTGCAAATATGTTTTGAACACATATAAGCTCAAATATTTAGGGACCTAACTGATTTAATGTCATAGCGATTTGATATGTTTGTTTAAATGAGTGTCCTTATGGTGAGCTACCCATCCTACCAGATTGCATGGATTGCTAGTCACTGCAACTGCTAGGTGTATAGGGTAATCCACTAGATACAAGGTTCACTAAATGATGTGATGATGATGTTTATAAAAATGCATGATGTGATTGATGTAAATGTTGGAAATTAGTACCAAGTTGGATGCCCCAAGTTTGGGGTGGATCTATGTCATCTTAAATTTACCTTTTGGTTTGATTGACATGCAAGATGATGAAGTAAAGGAACCAATCACCCTAGGAGCTTGTTGTCCTAGTGACTATTAGCAATTCCTTAATACAAAATGATGAAGTATAAGTTTTCCATGTTTTGTAACCCCACGGATAGGCGTCAATGATAACCTTGGAAAAATATGTTTGAACGCAAGTCACTAAAAAATTGCAAGATCAACTTGATTTGATTTCAAACGTGATTATGTGAAATGATTTTGAGTAAGCGTCCTTATGGTAATTTATTCATCCTATCAGATTACATGGACAACCAATCATTGCAATTGCTAGGTGTCTAGAGTAAATCACTAGGTAGAAGGGTCATTCGAGATGATGATAATGTAATATGATTATTGGGAGGTTTTGCAATGTTTTGTAGCCATTTGCATTTAAAGGGGAGTTGTGTGATATGGTAACAAACAAAAGTCAACTTGTGTTGCCCCAATCATGGAAAATATGCTCATTTTAATGAGCGTAATTTGCATGATTGAGCATTTTGAGTGTTGAATTTGATTATGAAATTGAATTTGTTGATTTTGTCTTTCCCTTTAAGAGATGAATCAATGGATAAGAAATAAAATAATGAAAATTATGAAACAAATGATAATGGTTTGATGAGATGTATGTTTTTATTTTTTTTCAACTGTTATTTCGACCATTTCTAATAATTGTGCACTTCTATCCCTTGGATAAGTCCATCCGTATGGCTTTCTTAGGTAATTGAGATGATAAAAATTCAATTTTTGCATGATGTAAATCACTTTTCAAGGACATTATGGTAATTTATCCATCGTACCGGATTGCATGGATTGCTAGTCGCTACAACCGCTAAGTATATAGGATAAGTTACTGTATACGAGGATCACTTGAGGCTAAGTGGAAGAAGGAAATGTACACCTCTATCCCTTGGAGTATTCCAGCCTCATGGCCTTCTTAGGGATATGATATGAGAACACTTCTATTATTTCAAGAGCCTGTTGAATTTTTTTTTGACCAAAGGAATTGAGTTATCTTTGGAGTTTTTTTTTTGTTTTTTTTTTTTGTGTGTGTGTATTTTTTTTAAGACAAAAGATGCATGGAAATGTTTTTGATGTTTTATGTTTTTGTATGACAAAATATGCATGGAAATGTTTTTGATGTTTTATGTTTTTGTATGACAAAAGATGCATGGAAATGTTTTTGATGTTTTATGTTTTTGTATGACAAAAGATGCATGGAAATATTTTTGGTTTTTTATGTTTTTGTAAGACAAAATATGCATGGAAATATTTTTGTTTTTTATGCTTTTGTAAGACAAAAGATGCATGGAAATGTTTTTGATGTTTTATGTTTTTGTATGACAAAATATTCATGGAATTTTTTTTGATGTTTTATGTTTTTGTATGACAAAATATGCACGGTGTTTGAATTGAATGTGACCAAAGGGGTTGATTCCTTTGGATATTTTTGAATTGAATGTGACCAAAGGTTTGATTCCTTTGGGGTTTTTTGAATTGAATGTGACCAAAGGGGTTTGATTCCTTTGGAGCCTTTTTGAATTGAATGTGACCAAAGGGGTTGATTCCTTTGGATATTTTTGAATTGAATGTGACCAAAGGAGTTTTGATTCCTTTGGAGCTTTTTGAATTTGATTATTTGAAATGTTAATGTTTAATGTGATTGTTGGGGTAGGTTTGAGACATTGAATCCCCCCAAGTTGTTTGATTTATTGTTTGATGTGATTGATGGGGAAGGTGTGAGACCTTGAACTCCCCCAAGTTGTTTTGTTATTGTTTATGCAAATGTGTAATGATTGATTGTTCATTTTTTTTTTTTGTTCATGTTATGAAATGAATATGTTATGAATGAATGTAAATGAATGAAGGGTGTTGTTTTATTAATCATTTTTCAAAGATATTTTGAACTATTCAAATAAATTATGTTGATTTATTGATCGTTTTTCAAAAATATTTTGAACTGTTTGAATGAATTGTGTTTCTTTATTGATCATTGTTCAAAGATATTTTGAACCATTTGAATCAATGGTGTTGCTTTATTAATTGTTGTTTAAAGATATTTTAAACTTCTTGAATGAATGGTGTTGCTTTATTGATCATTTTTCAAAGAGATTTTAAACTGATTGAATGAATGGTGTTGCTTTAGTGATCATTGCTTAAAGAGATTTTGAACCGTTTGAATGAATGGTGTTGCTTTATTGATAATTGTTCAAAGATATTTTGAACCATTTGAATGAATTGTGTTGCTTTATTGGTCATTTTCAAAGTGGTTAGGTGCAATTGGAGTGATGTGTGGAGTGAGGCATGAGAAATTGCAAGTGGGTAGGTGCAAGTGGAGTGAAATGTGGAGTGAGGTGTGAGATGTGGCAAGTAGGTAGTTGGAAGTGGAGTGAAGTGTGAAGGGTTACCCCATGTGAAGGGACAAAGGGGACAAGGGTGTATGAGAGGTGGTAAAGGAGTGATGGTGATGTGGCCAGGACACATGTCAAGTGAGCAGAGAGGGTATCATAGGAGGATATTTCTCAGATTTAATAAAATCTAGAAAATATAATTATGTGCAGGATTTTATGCCTAAGTCAAAAATTAGGCACATAATGTTATGTAGAACTAAAATGTGCAATGTGAATGAATGATGTGCAGGAATTACATGCTTAAGTTTAGACTTAGGCATTTATTATTATGCATAATTGTTATGTGCAATGCCAATGAATAATGTGCAGGAATTATATACCTAAGTTTAGACTTAGGCATATATTATTATGCAGAATTATGATGTGTAATGCAAATGCCTAGATTTTGGTGTCTACAGATGTCCCTTTTTATACCGCATTGTGTGAAACATAATGTGGTGCAAAAATAAAAGAGACTTGGTTTTATTTGATGGACGAATGAAATCAAATCTTCTCGATGCATAGCATGAATGATTTTTGAATTTTTTTTTAGTTGTTTTCTTATCCCCTTAATTGGCGAATGGGTAAAGGATGAAACCCACAAGCCAATTGACCAAATTTGGATGATGAAAGGAGGTGGTTGATTGAATAATGTGGATTTGATGCAAATGTATGTCATTTTGACCAACCTGATACCCCAAGTTTGGGATTATTTGTGTTGTTGCGAATTTGCCTTTGGTTTCATTGATGTGCAAAATGTGTGGTAAAATATTTGACCATATTTAGAGTTCTTGTTCCACTGTGAATTTAGCAATTCCTTCCAAATGATGGGTTCAAGGAACCAGTCGTTCGGGTTTTTGATACTCGAGTGATTTCTAATTATTACCAAATTATGTTTGGTTGTTCTTCGTTTTTAACCCAACGGAAGGGGTTGAAGGATAACCTTGTGTAAATCTATTTTAAACACATCTAAGCTCAAATATTTAGGGACCTAGATGATTTAATGTCATAGTAACTTGATGTTGAATTTTTGAATGAGTTTCCTTATGGTGAGCTACCCATTCGACTGGATTACATGGATTGCTAGTCGCTGCAACCGCTAGGTGCATAGGGTAATCCACTAGATACAAGGTTCACTAAATGATGTGATGATGATGATGATGTTTGTGAAAATGTATGATGTGATGTATCAAGTTGGATGTCCCAAGTTTGGGGTGGACTTATGTTATCATAAATTTATATTTTGGTTTGATTGACATGCAAGATGATGAAGTAAAGGAACCAATCACCCTAGGGGTTTGTCCTAGTTACTGTTAGCAATTCCTTAATGCAAAATGATGAAGTATAAAATTTCCATATTTTGTAACCCCATGGAGTAGACCTCAATGACAACCTTGGGCAAATCGACTTGAATGCAGGTCACTCAAGAATTGAAGGACCAACCTAGTTTAATTTTGAACATTATGATGTGAAATGATTTTGAATAAGTGTCCTTATGGTAATTTATCCATCCTACAAAATTGCATGGATTGCCAATCACTGTAACCGCCAGGTTTCTAGGGTAAATTACTAGATACAAAGTTCACTCGATATGATTATGATGATGTGAGATGATGATTTGGAGGGTTTTACAATATATTTTTTTAGCCATTTGCATTTGAAGGAGAGTTGTGTGAGATGGTCACAAATAAAAGTCAACTTATGTTACCACAATAATGGAAAAGATGCTCATTTTAATGAGCATAATTTGCATGATTGAGTGTTTTGAGTGTTGATTTTGATTATGAAATTGAATTGTTGATTTTGTCTTTACCTTCAAGTAATGAGTTGATGGAGAAGATATGAAATGATGAAAGCGATGAAACAAATGACAATGGTTTGATGAGATGGATGTTTTTATTTTTATTTCAACTATGATTTCAACCATTGTTGATAATTGTGCACTTCTATCCCTTGGAGCAGTTCAGCCTTATGGCTTTCTTAGGGAATTGAGATGATAACAATTCATTTTTTTTTGCATGGGGTGAATCACTTTTCATGCCTTATGGTAACCTATACATCCTACCGAATTGTATGGATTGCTAGTCACTGCAATCACCAAGTATATAGGATAATTTACTGTATACGAGGATCACTTGGTGCTAAGTAGAAGAAGGAAAGGCACACCTCTATCCCTTGGAGCATTCCAGCCTCATGGCCTTCTTAGGGAGTTGAGATGAGGGAACTTCTATTCTTTCAGAAGCTTATTGATTTTTTTTTTTACCAAAGGAATTGAGATATGTTTGGATTTTTTTCTTTGTCTTTTTTTTTTTTTTTTTTTGAGAATGCATGATTTTTTTGTGTTCTATTTTTTTTGTTTTGTACTACAAAAGATGCAAGGGAATATTTTTGGTGTTTTATGTTTTTGTATGACAAAACATTCATGGAATTTTTTTTTTTTAGTGTTTTTATATTTTATATGATAAAATATGCATGGAAATGTTTTTGGTTTTATATTTTTGTATGAAAAAAAATGCATGAAAATATTTTTGGTGTTTTAAGTTTTTGTATGACAAAAGATGCATATAATTTTTTTTGGTGTTTTATGTTTTTGAAATGGAAAGAATGTACGAGATGTTTTTTTAATTATTGTGCGATGCAAATCTAACATGCAATTATATTTTTATGCCTAATGCAAAAAATAAGAAAGACAAAGAATAGCAGACATAATCATATCAGGGGTAAAATTGCACATTCAGGTAAGACTCGGCTAAATTCTGTTTAACAGAGGTAACCATGGGTGAGAGGTTAGTTCTGGTAAACCGTGGAAATGTGATTATCCAACCGCACAAACATGTTTCAGGAAATCCAAACTATAGGTGTGCGGGTCCTTTATGTCAATAAAACCAAGTAGAATACAAACCCAAACCCTAAAAATGAAATACCTAGGTTATTTCTAACCTGGTATATGCAAGATGATTGCTTCCTACTGTGCTTATGCAAATTCTTGTTTATTTCCCTTTATGATTTTGTGTATGAATGCAAGATTTAAGTAAGTTTTTCTATTCCTAGGATGTAAATGCAAACAAAGGCATACAGGACTAAGACTCTTAATCTACTTAAATGCAATCTAAAACTAGTTTTAAAGGAAAATTAAAAATTTGGCACAGGGTACATACATGTGTTCCTTTCACTACTTCTTCCAAATCTCAACCGTCGATTTGTGTTTCCACATACAACAACCATGAGTGCGCGTTTCTCCATAACTTCAACCCCAGATGTGTGTTTTCTCAAAAGGTAAACCACGAATGTGCGGTTCCATAATGATAGATTAAACAATTTGAAATCAAATTATCATGCATCTTGAATTATCGACACTTGTATATGCAAACAAAGATCAGTAAAATTAAAAATAAGCAAGGCAAAACAAAATGGAACCCTTGGGAGGTCCCACCGTGATCGCCATTTTGTAAGCAAAAGAAGACAACACCAAGCAAATAATAATGAAGACACAAGCGATTATAATGGAATAATATTTGTATTAAATTTGTATTGAAATACATAGGAGCCTTGGCCTCCTTTTCTTTTACAATGAAAAAAAATTTAATGAGTTAAACATGTATCCTATTTTCTAGATTTTAATAAATTTGGAAAATCCCCCTAGGATACCCTACCTACCCACTATACATGTGTCCTAGCCACATAACTACCCCAAATTGCCACATATCATACACCCTTGTCCCCTTTATCCCTTCACATTGGACAACCCTTACACCTCACTCCACTTGCACCCACATCACACCAATTACAGTGAGTCACCCAAGGTGTCTCACTTAATTGGGGTGATGTGGGTGCAAGTGGAGTGAGGTGTAAGGGTTGTCCCATGTGAAGGGACAAAGGGGACAAGGGTGTATGAGATGTGGTAAGGTGGGGTAGTGATGTGGCTAGGACACATGTCTAGTGGGTAGGTAGGGTATCCTAGGGGGATTTTCTAGATTTATTAAAATCTAGAAAATAGGATAATGTGCAGGATTTTTATGCCTAAGTTTAGACTTAGGCATATATTATTATGTAGAATTGTGGTGTGCAATGTGGGTGAAGTGTACATGAATAAATATACCTAAGTTTAGACCTAGGCATATATTTTATTATGTAGAATTATGTGGTGAATTATAAATACCTAGATTTTGGTGTCTACAAATAGTTCTTGGAAATTTTTACTTATCTTTTTGTGTTAGGTATTTATGAACTTATGAGGTCTAGATATGCCTTTTATTAGGAATATTGTGGAAATTTTTTCCTTTTATTCTTATCTAACCTTTTTGTATGACCCACTTTTGTGAAACTTTTATCTTATCCACCTTTGAAGGTTTCTTGAAACTTGTCATATAACTCTTGAAACTTTTCTTCTCTTCTTTCATTTGAAACTTTCAAACAATTCCAATACTCAAATATTTTGTATTTCTAAAGTACTTGTTATTGTTGCTACTTCCATTTATCACCTCCTTTGGTAGTCTTGATATTATCTCATCAATGGTATGACCACCTATTAATCTACTCTTAGTTGCCTTTCAAACACATCCTCCCACTATGGGCTTACCACTATCAACCTCTTAAGGTAGATGGTTTGATACGACACATAGAAGTGGTCATTGATGTAGAGGTTATCAATAGCAATATATGAAATGATATGATCATTTACATCATGATATAGGTATGATTTTAGATCTAATAAGGGGTTAAACCCTTTCTTTCATATTGAATAATGACACCACACTAATATAGTGGGATGTCTACTATAGATTAAATTATCATATTACTCTCTCAAAATGGAAAATTCCCCTTTCCCCATAGTCCCATTAGCCACCTCCTCCATTTATTTTTGGCTAGTTGATGTTTTTTTTTTATTAAGTTGGGATGAACCCTATAGGGATTCCATGTCACCTAATACCTTTGTAAGTCATAAATCAGTCTCTTCATCCTCTTCAATACCCCTTATAAGGCCTGCCATACTATTAAATTTTAATTATATGGGAGTAATCAATCATAAGATCTAAGCTATGTTGAGATAAGAAGCAATGGAGTTCTAATACAATACTAAAATATGCTATAACTAGAAATAATAAGAATATTACAATGCAGTATAATGGATGAAATGGACACTCCAATAATTGATTTTTATAGTACTACATTGTACTCCATAACTAATCTATATCTACTACACTACAACAATAACTACTGCTATCTCACCTCTATATCTAAGACACACTATGAGACCCTTTATATAAGAAGATGGATTATTTGGCTAACACTCTATATTTATGTACAAGTGGAAACCTTGTACATTTATAACTTGCACATTGATATTTGTGCATTTATTACTTCTTCATAAATCAAATACTTTACTTTACTCTCAAGTAACTTCCTGCTTTAGTTATGTATCAAGGGTGGTACTTTTACATGATCCAAATGATGTAATATACCTAAAAACCTCCTTGTATTACATTATTTGGGTATTGAAGGATTTAGTCTTCAATGTGGATCTTTCATCTGATACTAGAATTTGTATACTTCTTCATTGCTTACTATAATTTGATCAAGTAAGCAATTAGTATATTCATTTAAGGTAAATAAAGTTGTAGTTAAGGGTTCTTCTAATTGTTCAACTTGAATATGTCCAGGTTCTTTGTTTGTATCTTCAATGTTCTATTTTCTCCTAGTGTGTATTTTATTTCTCTTCCTCATTCTCCTACGATTCTA
The DNA here is from genome assembly GCA_028583015.1 of Wollemia nobilis. Lineage (NCBI taxonomy): Eukaryota > Viridiplantae > Streptophyta > Pinopsida > Araucariales > Araucariaceae > Wollemia > Wollemia nobilis. The sequence continues at coordinate 608,407 of JAQPPZ010002931.1, forward strand.
CATTGATGCTAGTGGAATCTCTATTTCATGATTAGTTAGTCTATCATCACAATAATATTTATTTGTGTTTCTAGTTTGCTTCATGTGTTGAGCAAGTACAAAAATAATTAATGATAGATAAATCATCAAACATTCCTCTAATGTGAATATAACTATTTTATGTGTATTCCACCATGCTCTGAAGAGAGTTTCATGAATATAATTGATTAATATTGTAAAGCTACCTTCTTTTAATTCTTTAATAAATAATGAGAATCTCTCTTTATCACTACTTAATAGATTCTCATATCCTTCAAGAGTATGTATTAGGTTTTGGGAGTAGAATTTCACTTCATGAAATAGTTCCTTATTATTAAAAGCATTTCTTAGTATTTCATCCATAATATTGAGATCAACCAATATAGATTTTCTAGCTCTTAGATCTTTTGTAGTGGTATACCTTATGACTCCCTAGTGATTTAAGTTTAGGCTAGAAAAATTTGATATATAGTATTCTTTTTGCTTCTCTAGTATTTGAATTTGTTTTTTTTTTTGGTAGATAAGATACTATAGCATTAATACCAAGTTTTACAGGTTGACCCAAAACCTTTTACAAAAATCAAGTAATTGAATTTATAGAATACTATATCTATCTTGAGTATATGATCCAATTTGATAAAACCTTTAGGTTTTGTAGAATTCCTTATTTCTCCCTAGTTTTTATATTATGTTATAAGTGCTTTTGGAAGTAGTATTTCAATCTTGAGATGATTGTATAATGTTTTGTAATCAAATTCTATTTATCCTTATTTCTCCTATTGAACTTATGCACTTATCAACTTTGAAGTTCATTTAGGTTGGATTCCTTTTGAAACTCTAATTAATTCCAACTCTATATGATGCTTTAATGAACTTCTTTCTTCTACCTTCAATAATCTAATATTTAATTTTCTAATTCTAAATTTTACAATTTGATATAGCATGCCTTATAACTCCATATTTTTTTAATATTAGAACATAATAGCAATAATAGTATTTGCAAAATATTTTATAATTACTAAGATGGTCAGCCTTATATCTCCTACTTGATTTGAAAATATCTATTACTTATTTTTTCCTTTGTTAGGATTTCTTTCTTCCTTTCTAATTATCAACCAATATACCTTATAACTTTAATAACTCCAATAACTCCAATAATTTATTAAAGGAAGTAAATTTAATATTTACCTTAGCAAGGCTTGTTGCTCTAAGTATCCTTGAATAGATCCACGTACTTTGATGGTTGGGTGAATATTACTTTCAACTCTTCATTCAATGCTACTTTGACCTTGCTGTCCAAAGAGGGACCTGCATGCTATTTCTTTAAATTATATGCTTCCCAATGCTATTATGGCTTGGTATTTTCTTCAACGGGTGCTTACGAACATGAGCATTTAATGCTCTTCTTCACTACTAATATTTATGATATTTTGACATGAAATATTCTTGCTTATTCATTGTAATTTATGTTCTACTTCATTATAGGCTTCATTCTATTTTTGATGTAGACTTCATTCTATTCTCCTCTTAGAAATTTGGCATTTTAATAGCTATGAGCTCTTCTTGATGGCTTCCAAGTAGCATGTGTACCTTTGGTAATGTTTGCAACTAGTATAACACTTTTTTTTGTGTGGTGTCCAAGTGGCTTTATGAGCTCCAACATGCATGACTTCTTTGAGTAATTATTGGGCTTGTCTAATACCTTCTCCAAGTGGCTTTTGAGTTTCGATTGATGTTGTAACACTCCAAAGATGTTGTAACACTTTTCTCCAAGTGGCTTATGAGTTTCGATTGATGTTGTAACACTCCAAAGATGTTGTAAAACTTTTCTCCAAGTGGCTTATGTGCTCCTTCTAATGTTTAGGTGTTTTATTTCTCAAATAAGGAGTGCTTTGTGTTAGATATGACAAGTGGTAATTTACATTTATTTTCCCTCTAATGCCTTTCTTCTTTTATAAACTTCTTCTTGCCATTGTACGTCCAATCGATTCTTGTTCTTCAACACTTCTTGAAGGTTAGCTCTTGGTTTTATGGAGGTCCTAGGAGCTTGGATATGGTTCTATGGTGGTCCAAGGCTGATATGAATGCTCCTACTTAGTGGATGTCTTCCTCAAGCTAGCTTCTCGGTATAACTACTTTCACTTGGTTGTATGCACTATCCTGATGCAGGAGCATACGGTGAAAGTATGAGCAATCTTGCATCTTTTAATTTTCTTTAAAGTTCTTGTATTTTTGAAGCAATTTGGTTCTTTTTCGGGGAAGGAGATGTCGTAAGACAGAAAGGGAAGTTGTTAAAGGAACTAAGGCAAAAGTTGGTGTGAGGTCGCGAAATCGTGACCTCATTTGCTATAGCAAAGGCGGAGCAAGTTTCGTCGCGATATCGCGACGTCGCGATATCGCGACGGTTGGGTTGGCCGAGTCTTAAGTTACGAAGGGGTCGCGATATCGCGACGTCGCGATATCGCGGCGTCGCGATATCGCGGCGTCGCGATATCGCGACCATGTTGAAGCTGTTGCAAGGAGTGGGGGTTGGAGTCGCGAAATCGCGACGCGTCGCGATTTCGTGACACGTCACGATTTCGTGACGTCAAAGGCAGAGACAAGTGCAGGACGTACTTTTGTCACGATATCGCGACTTTGTTTCAAAGCTGAGGGCGGACGTCAGTTGGGTCGCGATATCGTGACATGTCACGATATCGCGGCCCAAGAAAAGGTCAAACTGAAGTGAACACGCGGACGGTCGGACAGGGTGAAATAGACACGTGGTTGCCACGTGTCTTAAAGGCAACACGACCAGTGGGGGATAGAGTTAAATTTGACACGTGGAGACACACTTGTAACAGATCATAAGGATGAGGGCCACGTAATCGGAGGAGAGAGATATAGATGTCGACCAAGTTTAAGTATCTTGGAATGTTGTTTCTGGAGAAACCGTAGTTACAGGTGAAAGACTTAATGGCGGAGACAACGGTACTTAAAGACAGTCAGATTAAAACGGCGGGTGCAGGGTATGGGAAGCCATGAATGCAGGCTCTGGACGGATCGGACAGTTGCCATTTATGGCAGAAAACAAAAGGAAAGGAAAATCTTGAAATTTCAACGGAGGGAAGATGAAATTCGAATTGGTCTTTGGGCGGGAGCATTAATTGTAGGGAAGGCCGAGACCACATTAAAACGGGGAAAATTTGTATGGGAAAGGGTGGTGAGTTCGGGATTGGGGAAAAGAAGTCTGCCTGGACATTGTAACAGAGACTGTATTTTTTTTATTGCAATTTACATTGTAACAGAGACTGTATTTTTTTTTACTACAATTTAATGAGAAGCTGTTCATTGTAATCTCGAGCTTGCCATCAAGTGGTATCAGAGCGGGAGCTCCTGAGCGTGTAACAGATCGCCGGAGAGAGAGGCAGTTACACCAGGATCTGTGGAAAGATTTTATAAAAAAAAAAAATATATATATATATATAATGCCTCCACGAAGAAACCGAGGCGGAGGAGGAGATGTGGTGCCGGCCGAAGACTTTCGAGCCTTGCAAAGGCAAGTTCAAGCCCTGCAAGCAGAGTTACGTAGAAGGCGCGAACCCGGAGGGGATGAGGAAAGTGAAGACGAAGTCGAAGAAGAAGACCAGTCTGAGGAAGAGGAAGAAGCTGTGGATCCTGCTCAAGCCCGGTTGTATAAGGCCATCTCTCAGATTGGAAAGCAACCTAAAATGGAGGTTTCTACATACTCGGGAAACCTAAATCCAGAAGAAGTGATTGACTGGATAAATGACTTAGAGGAATATTTCGAGTACGAGGAGGTTGAAGACCCTAACCGGGTCAGATTTGCTAAGACCAAGTTGAAGGGCCATGCCAGTATTTGGTGGAGGGGAATACAGTTGGAGAGGAACAGAAGAGGGAAGGAGAGAATAACAAGATGGGATAGAATGGTGGAGAAGTTGAAAAGACAGTTCATCCCGACAGATTACGAGTTGGATCTGCTAAGAAAAATGCAGAGCTTGAGACAGACAAACAAAACTGTCCAAGAGTACACTGAAGAGTTTTACAAAATTTCTATTAGAACAGGGCATTTAGAGGCAAACAAAGAGAAGGTAGCCCATTACATTAATGGGTTGAGGCTTGGTATCCAGGAAGAACTGAGCCTGGTTCGATTAAACACCATTGAGGATGCTTACCAATTTGCCTTGAAGGTAGAAGAAAAGCTGAACAGGCGGTTTGAAGGCAAGCAAAGAGGAAGAGGCCGAGGTGGAAGGACTGGTGGGAGAACCAGTGGGGAAAAGTACAAGGATCCGAAGAAGACTGGTGAAGCCAGTAGTAACCAGGACCAAAAGGAAGAGGATGTTTATCAGCCTCGAGATCAGAACAGCTACCCAAGAGGACGGGGTGGATCTGGACGAGGATTTGGAAGAGGAGTATTTCGTGGAACATGTTTCCACTGTGGTGAAGAAGGACACCGGGCATTTGAATGTCCACAACACCGAGAAAGAACAAACAAGAGACCTGAGGGCCCAGCCAGAGCTGCTGTGGCAGAGGAGGATGCTGAATCTGAGCATTCCGAAGAAGCGGAGAGAGGAGAAACAATGATTGTAAGAAGAGTCCTGTTGAATGAGGAGAAGGACACGGACCGCAGGAAAAGTTTATTCCGCACTAGATGTAAATGTGCGGGCAAGGTTTGCAATATCATTATTGATAATGGTAGCACGGATAACCTGGTTTCTGAGGAAATGGTTACCAAGTTACAGCTAGAAAGGAAGAAGCACCCACACCCATACCGGGTCGCATGGTTGCAAAAGGACCACAGAGCTTTGGTCAATGAGCAAGTGTTCTGTTAAATTTAACATTGGAAATTATTGTGATGAGGTCCCGTGTGACATCTTGCCCATGGATGCTTGCCACATGTTGCTGGGGAGACCCTGGCAGTTTGACCGAAGTGCAGTACATGATGGCCGAGCCAACACCTACTCATTGACAAAGAATGGTGTACGCCATAAACTAAAACCCTTGAAGGATGCAGATGAAAGGGTATGTAATATTTCCAGAGTCTGTTTAGTTGAGGGAAGAGAGTTTCTGAATGGGTTAAAGCATGAACATTTATGTTATGCAATAATCCCTAGAGTTAGGGGGAAGGAATGCCAGGATACCCCAGCAGAAGTTCTAAATCTGCTGGAGGAATTTCCAGACATTGTGTCAGACAATGTACCTGAGGGCTTACCCCCGTGAGAAAAATTAGCCATCATATAGATTTAATACCAGGATCAAGCCTGCCAAATAAAGTCGCACACAGGATGACACCCGTAGAGACCGAGGAATTAAATAGACGGTCCAAGAATTATTATAAAAGGGATTGATTCGGGAAAGTTTGAGTCTCTGCGTAGTACCTGTAGTTCTGGCACCAAAGAAGGATGGGGAATGGAGGATGTGTACAGATTCACGGGCCATCAACAAAATCACTATTAAGTACAGATTCTCATTGCCAAGAATGGATGATATCATGGACTGTTTAAGTGGAGCTGAATACTTCACAAAAATTGACCTGAAAAGTGGCTATCATCAGATCCGTATCCGAGAAGGGGATGAATGGAAGACAACCTTCAAGACAAGAGAAGGCTTGTATGAGTGGTTGGTCATGCCGTTTGGGCTGTCCAATGCACCAAGTACTTTCATGCGATTGATGAATGAAGTACTAAAGGAGTTCCTGGGAAAATTTGTTATTGTTTATTTAGATGATATATTGATATTCAGCAGGACCCTGGAGGAACACCTGATGCACATCAGGAGAGTTTTTGAGAAGCTGCGGGAAGAGCAGTTGTTAATAAATCTGAAAAAGTGTAACTTTGTCAAGAAGGAGTTAGTATACCTGGGGTTTGTGATCTCAGCAGAAGGCCTGAAAATGGACCCAGAGAAGGTAAGAGCCATCATTGAATGGCCTACCCCAAGAAGCACAACAGAAGTAAGGTCCTTTCATGGTTTGGCCAGCTTTTACAGGAAGTTCATAAAGAACTTCAGCAGCATCTGTGCACCTCTCACAGAAACAATGAGGGGGGATAAAAAGGAGTTCAAGTGGACATCAGGGGCCGAAAGGAGCTTTGATACATTAAAGAGAAAAGTTACAGAACGACCTGTTTTGGCACTTCCAGACTTTAACAAGGTATTTCAGGTGGACTGTGATGCCAGTGGCAGTGCAATAGGGGCTGTACTGAGTCAAGGAGGCAATCCAGTTGCTTATTTCAGTGAGAAGTTAAATGATGCTCAAAAAAAGTATTCAGTCTATGACCAAGAATTTTATGCTATAGTTCAGGCTCTGAAGAAGTGGAGGCACTATTTATTGCCAAAGGAGTTTGTACTGTTTACTGACCATCAGGCTTTGCAATACATTAACAGTCAGACAAAACTGAATCAAAGGCACATGAAATGGGTGGAGTTCCTCCAAAGTTATACCTTTGTGCTGAAGCACAGAAGTGGGAAGTCGAACAGAGTTGCAGATGCCTTGAGCAGAAGGCAGACTTTACTGATTAGATTGACAGTGGAAGTAGTGGGGTTTGAAGAACTGAAGGGTTTGTACCCTGCAGATCCGGATTTTGCAGAAGCCTGGAAGGCTTGCTTAACACCTGTTACGGTGGACCGAACAAAATGGTTGGATTTCCTAATCCAAGATGGAATGTTGTTCAAGGGAAGCAAATTATGCATTCCAAGAAGTTCTATGCGGGAGAATTTAATCAAAGAAAAGCACAGCGGAGGATTGGCTGGGCATTTTGGTCGGGATAAGACCATTGCCTTGGTTGAGGAAAATTACTACTGGCCACAACTTCAGCAAGATGTGCGGAAGTTTGTGCAAGGTTGCAGAATATGCCAGATGGCAAAGGGTGTAAAACAAAATACCGGGTTGTACCAGCCATTACCTGTGCCCGAGAGACCATGGGAGGACATAAGCATGGATTTTGTTCTTGGATTGCCGAGAACACAGAGAGGAAATGATTCAATATTTGTGGTGGTGGACCGGTTCTCCAAAATGGCACATTTTATTCCCTGCCAAAAGACAAGTGATGCAGTTCACATTGCTGGGTTGTTCTTCAAGGAAGTGGTACGACTTCACGGTCTACCAAAGAGCATAGTTTCAGACAGAGATACAAAGTTTGTTGGGTATTTCTGGAGAACTCTGTGGAAGAAATTGAAGACAGACCTAAAATTCAGTTCAGCATACCATCCACAGACAGATGGGCAAACGGAGGTGGTCAATAGAAGCCTGGGTAATTTACTGAGATGTTTGATAGTGGATCAACCCAAGGGTTGGGATTTGGTCTTACCGCAAGCAGAATTTGCATATAACAGCTCAGCCAATAAGAGCACCAATAAGTCTCCTTTCCAGATAGTATATGGACACAGCCCGAGGAATGTGTCTGAACTAAGAAAGTTGGACAGAAAAGAAAAATGTAGTGCCGAAGCAGAAGAATTTGCAGAACATATGAAAAGTCTGCATGAGGAAGTAAGAAGACAAATTACAAAAATGAACAATCAATATAAGACAAGGGCGGACCAGAAGCGGCGGTTCAAGGAGTTCAAGGTAGGAGATGAGGTCATGGTGCATCTCAGGAAGGAGAGATTTCCTGCCAAGACTTATAATAAATTGAAAATGAAAAGGTTTGGACCATGCAAAATATTGGGAAAGCGAGAGTCAGGAAATGCGTATGAAGTGGAATTGCCAAGTTGGCTTGATATTTCACCAATTTTTAATATCTCAGATTTAGTGGAATATCATGAGGGAGAAGGTACATAAATGCAAAGTCCAAAATTATGGCAAATTCCAGCATCTACTCCAAGCACAGATGAGGCCGAGGAAGTATTGGATACTCGTGAAGGCAGAAGCACCAGGAATAAACAGTATACTGAGTATTTGATCAAGTGGAAAGGCAGGCCTATTGAAGATGCAACTTGGGTATCGGAGGCGGAGGTTGACCGATTGGGTCTTCCCCCAACAAAACAGAAGTGAGGGTCACTTCTAATCTACCCCGGGTGTCTGATGCAGGAGCATCCGGTGAAAGTATGAGCAATCTTGCATCTTTTAATTTTCTTTAAAGTTCTTGTATTTTTGAAGCAATTTGGTTCTTTTCCGGGGAAGGAGATGTCGTAAGACGTAAAGGGAAGTTGTTAAAGGAACTAAGGCAAAAGTTGGTGTGAGGTCGCGAAATCGCGACCTCATTTGCTATAGCAAAGGCGGAGCAAGTTTCGTCGCGATATCGCGACGGTTGGGTTGGCCGAGTCTTAAGTTACGAAGGGGTCACGATATCGCGACGTCGCGATATCGCGGCGTCGCGATATCGCGACCATGTTGAAGCTGTTGCAAGGAGTGGGGGTTGGAGTCGCGAAATCGCGACGCGTCGCGATTTCGCGACACGTCGCGATTTCGCGACGTCAAAGGCAGAGACAAGTGCAGGACGTACTTTTGTCGCGATATCGCGACGTCGCGATATCGTGACTTTGTTTCAAAGCTGAGGGCGGACGTCAGTTGGGTCGCGATATCGCGACATGTCGCGATATCGCGGCCCAAGAAAAGGTCAAACTGAAGTGAACACGCGGACGGTCGGACAGGGTGAAATAGACACGTGGTTGCCACGTGTCTTAAAGGCAACACGACCAGTGGGGGATAGAGTTAAATTTGACACGTGGAGACACACTTGTAACCGATCATAAGGATGAGGGCCACGTAATCGGAGGAGAGAGATATAGATGTCGACCAAGTTTAAGTATCTTGGAATGTTGTTTCCGGAGAAACCGTAGTTACAGTGAAAGACTTAATGGCGGAGACAACGGTACTTAAAGACAGTCGATTAAAACGGCGGGTGCAGGGTATGGGAAGCCATGAATGCAGGCTCGGACGGATCGGACAGTTGCCATTTATGGCAGAAAACAAAAGGAAAGGAAAATCTTGAAATTTCAACGGAGGGAAGATGAAATTCGAATTGGTCTTTGGGCGGGAGCATTAATTGCAGGGAAGGCCGAGACCACATTAAAATGGGGAAAATTTGTATGGGAAAGGGGTGGTGAGTTCGGGATTGGGGAAAAGAAGTCTGCCTGGACATTGTAACAGAGACTGTATTTTTTTACTGCAATTTACATTGTAACAGAGACTGTATTTTTTTTTTTACTGCAATTTAATGAGAAGTTGTTCGTTGTAATCTCGAGCTTGCCATCATATCCCCTTTGTGCTTTCAATATGTTGGTTTGAATGCTACTTTGTATTATAGAATAAATTATGGTTGAAGTAGATGGACAATGGTATTTTTGTGATATTCTATGTTTCAGGTTACTTGTTGGATACACCTAATTTCGTGGTTGTAAGGATACCTTTATACATTGTATTAATATCTTTCTATTAGCTCTTCTTTCTTGCTCGAATTGAGCCCTTACTTTGACAACCTTGTGACATATCTTGTTAGCACTGATATGTCCTTGAGATACTCGATCCTTGTCATTTTTTGCTACGTATAATGGTGCAATATACTAATGTAATAATTTTACAATAGTTAGAATAGTATACTTTGATTTTGCACCTTTACCTAATATCTCCAAATATCTTTTGTAAGCTTCTTTTCTGTTGGTTCTAATGATGAATCCTTTGTAATATTTATTATAGGTAGGGGATGATTTGATGTTGTCTTCTTTTCTAGACAACTCTCTCCTTTTATTTGTTAATCTGGTCTTAAATCCAAGGTAATAATCATGTAGATAGTAAGCTTTTGAAATTATATTTTTTATAATACCTTTAGTGCACCTTAGATATGATACTCTCCAAGTATCTATTTGTATCTTATTTCAATGCTTTAATGGCTGCCTTCTTCTTATCCACTCCTTGGAGGAATTTTTACTTGATTTATGGTTTATATAGGCCATAATAGATTGCAGATATTGAGTACTGACTAGTGTCTTTAGACACTTTAATATTTGTAGATTTTGTGCTCTTTTGGTCTTCTCCCCAAGTTAATAATGAATGCATATAATGATCTTTATGAGTAAATGAGTTAAACAATTTAGAATAATGCAATAGTATAATTACCTTATTACTCCTTCAATGCACTAATAAATATTAAATAATGCACTTAATAATCTCTACAAATTTGAAGTAAGAATAATATCTTCTAAAGAATAGTTTCTTTAAAAGAAATCTAAAACTTGCACTACATTCAATATTGTAGAATGTAGTATTTTATTAGATAAACAATAGGTATATGATATTTTTATTTCTATAGAAATATATCCAACTCCTATTTTATTATGTAGGTGATAACCTTAAAAGTAATTTTCTTCTACGCACCTTAAGACTATGTAATGCAACCTTCAGTTTGTAACTTCTAAATTCTAATAATGGTGCTTTAATGGAATTGGATAATAGCCCTAATAAATATTCAACCAATGAACTTATATGTACCCAAGTTGCTTACCTTTACTATTTTGTAGATGAAGGATTGTGAGGTGATTCAATTTAATTTATTATTGTCTTGACACTGGATGGATTTGTGACTTTGCTTAACTATTTAAAACATCTCTTCTATCTTCATTAATCTATATCTCTTTATTGCTTCTGATTTGTTACTTGATTCTATATTGTATGAATTTATTAACCTTTAGGATGACCTCTACAACTCTAAAGTTTTGTAGCTAGCACTATTTTCCTAATTGTTGCCCTTTTTTATAGACAATCTATCTTCTATAATGTGCCTTCTTAACACTGAAATGCAATCTCCAAATCTCTTGTATTTGTTGGACTTCTCCTATTTGTGTTCTTATTAAACTTCATTGTCAAATTATGGTTTAAAACAAGGTCTTCCTCTCAATATTATTATATTCTTGAGTTATTCATGAATATTCCTCAAAATTTGGCAAATTGCTTGGCAAATATTTCTCCTTTGGGCTTATTGTCAAATGGCAATAATTGTCCTAAGTATTTTGCTATTACGAGCTTAAGATTTCCAAGCCTTCTTCTTTATCCTTGATACCTCTTCAAGTTCTTCTATCTTGTAACTACTTTAGTCTTCTTGATGAGATTTTTTCTTCAACTTTATGTCGTGGAAGTGTTGGTGATGGGATCACCTTCTCAGATCTCTGGATTCTGCTACTTTTGGATCAAGTACTAGACTTTGCTCATCCTTATTCAATCTTCCTTATTTTTAAAGTTCTTCAAAGAGACTTTCTATAAGTCTCTTTAGTTTATTTTGGAATATATATTCAATATGTTGTTTTCAATGGGGTCTTTTCTTAGACCTTTTCAACTTCACTAGTTATTCTTGAAACTAGTGGTATGAATTTTGTGTTGAGTTCTAGTATTCATAGTCTTATGGAAAGACTATATCTAATCTATAATTTGTGGTATTCAATGGATATCACCAATCTCATACCTTCTATTTATCACAAACTTTTATTTGTAGTCTTTTTATGGAATAAGGCTTCTATGGTATTTTATTCTAGATTAAGGATTCTATGGCCTCTTATTCTGGATCAAGGTGTCTATGGTATTTTCTTCTAAATCAAGGCTTCTATGGCATTTTATTCTAGATCAAGGCTTCTATGTATTTTAATCTTCTACAATGTGCAAGTTTTTATCAAGACTTCCCTCAGGTTCCTAAATCTCCTCTTTTCCTTCATGTTCTAGAAATAAGACCTTCTAGCAAACAATATCGAGATAGCTTCATTTGCATGTAGTAGCACACAACAAAGAATTCAATTTACAAAGATGTAGTGTTTTTATACCAATAGTAGCAATAGCGATCCTTATCACTTTTATATCACTTAACTTGGTAGAATAAATATTGAGTCCTAGTCTTCATGAGTTTTCTTGTAACTTTGTGGAAAGACTCTAAGCCAGATGCAATATCATATATATTTGGAACTAAGATTTTTGTATATCCTCTCTTGTGACTCTTCCTATTCCTATTGATCTACTATAGCTCTAATACCACCGTTAGCTTTCTATGATATGAGAGTAACAATCACAAGATCTAAGCTATGCTGAGATGAGCAGTAATGGAGTTCTAGTATAATAATAAAATATGCTATAACTGGAAATGATAAGAATATTATAATGTAGTATAATGGAGGAAATTAAAACTCCAATAATTGATGCTTATAGTACTACATTATACTCCATCACTAATCTATATCTACTACACTATAACAGTAACTAATGTTACACCTGTATATCTAACATACACTAAGAGGCCCTTTATATAGGAAGATGTATTCTTTGGTCAACACTCTATTTTGATGCACAAGTAGACACCTTGCACATTTACAACTTGCACATTGACACTTGTGCATTTAGTACTTCTTCATCAAGAAACTACTTTACTTTACTCTCAAGTAACTTATTGCTCTAGTTATGTACCAAGGGTGATACATTTACATGACCCAAATTATGTAATATACTCTAACACCCCCCTGTATTACATTATCTGGGTACTGAAGACTTTAGTCTTCAATATGAATTTTTATTTTGGTGCTGGAATTGGTATCCTTCTTCATTGCTTACTATAATTTAATCAAGTAGTTAGTGTGTTCATGTAAGGTAAATAAATTTGTAGTTAAGGGTTCTTATGACTGTTCAACTTGAATATGTCCATCAGGTTCTTCTTTGTATGTATATTTATTGTTCTATTTTCTCCTGGTGTATCATTTTTTACTCTTCCTCCTTATCCTAAAATTCTGCATTGATGCACTTAAATTCTAATCTAAGACAAACTCCTAATATAAATATGTACCCATGATGGTATATTAGCATGTACCAAATAATGTAATATATTCCAACCCCCTATATTAAATTATTTGGGAATTGAAGACTTTAGTCTTAATATGGATCTTCATATTTCAAATACTCTTCAACTTGATCTGGTTCCTATTCTTCGATTGGTTAGTCTTCATTTTATTATTGTAGTTCATGTTATATTTTTTGGTTTTCTTCATTTTGCTACTTATTTTTGTTTCAAAGTGATTACTAAGATCTTTGGTCTTGACTTTATTCAGGTATCTTTTTTACTGTGGAAAACATCCCAGAAGGGATGCCACTTTCGAGTAAGACCCAAGGAGGTAGGGATATCTCTTCCACAAAAATCGCCCAGGGCTCACACTTGGCCTACCACCTTTGACATACTCAAGGAGCAAACTTGAAACAATAAAAAACAAGAACACACAAATACAAACACACAATAAGATAAACAAAAAATATGCTCCTTGAGTGTGTTGAAAAGATAAAGCACAACCAAACACACACAATAAGATAAAAATAAAAACACAACATGAACCACTTTATTCAGGTATCTTTGATGAACAATAGTGTAGACACCAAAATCTAGCCACTTGTCACCCATACATGTTTTCCCACCACTTTCACCCATTATTTACATATATTTATATATTTGTTAAATATATATTTAATAATAATATTTTATATATATTTAATAAATATATGTATATATATGTAAATTAATCCCATCCATCAATTTTTTCTTAATCTTAGCCATCCATCCACATCAATCCATGCAACACACCCAAAATTAATATCCACCCTCCGATATATTTTAATCTTGGCCATACAAATTGTGTCGTCAAAACCCTAACATAGCCTAGGGGGGATAATTAATAGGAGCCTTTATGATGGATCAAACCCTAAATTTCCTAAGATTTCCTTGAGTGCTTTTGACCTGAGTTTTCTACTTGAGTCTTGAGTATCCTAATGCTTTGCATCCTTGCCCTTGCTTATGTATCCATCATCACATCCATCACCTAAAATAGAACTACTTATGTAAACTCTTCTTCACCCTCTAAATGCATATCTATTATTCTCGAGTGCCTTTGGATATTTTCTACCACTCAAGTATCTTCAAGCAGTTTCCACAAGTCTCAAGCATCTATGGGTGCCTCCCCTCAGTTTTTGAGTGTCCGCAAGCATTTTTTTTCTGCCACTAAGCACCCATGGGCATTTTAAACCCTAATTATATAGACCAATGAATCCTCAGGTGTCGCTAAGGCATATACACATCAGTTTCTTGAAACAACTACTACAAATTAGAAAGAAACATGATTTCTACATTCATTTCAATATTTCTATATTTGTTCACATTATTGCTTAATTTACAATTATGGTTTTTATTAATTTTGAGGGTCTCACACTGTGGAGCCCTCACATTTGCTACTAACTCTTTGTTATAACTTTATGTGTGTAGGTCTAGAGATATCATACATACTTTTGGACAACTGCTTAAGCTGGAGTGGTCCTATATAGGATAGTGTTGGCAATTTTGGGTTTGAGATCCTAGCTTCTTGTCTATGAGTTGTCATTGATGTCAAAAGGAAATGGCATTAATGTTAAGAGGATGTGTTGGCTTCAAAGGTGGAAGATTCCAAGAGAATCCGGAGAGATTCCATTGGCAAGGGTTTTTCATTAAAACCAAGTTAAATGGTTTTTATTAAAACCAATGGAGGTTCTCTTTATTATTTATTTAATTATTATTTAAAACCCTTCAAGGTTTTAATTAATTAATTATTTAATTAATTAAGGGAGAAATTATTTTTAATTTATTAAAAATACTTAAGGGTTTTTAAACCCTTTAGAAAGCAAATTTCGATTAAATTCGAAATTACTTTTCTTTGCAGCCGACGTGTTCTAAAGTCCACGTATGGACTATAAATATGAGAAGGTTCCTAAGGTTAAACTCTCTTGGAAAATCGAAGGCAATTAATTGGTTTGGCTGCGATCGAATGTTCTGTTTACGCTGCGAAAGAGGAGAGCTCGTGGTTTGAAAAGCTTTCGAAAAGCTTGACCGTTTATGTGGAAGGAAGTCCGTCTTGGACTTCGTAAGCCTCTTGTGGGCTAGTGGCAGCGAAGGCTGCGTTTGGGCTTTGCGTAGGCGGAGGTCTGCGTTTCGATCCCCGCGGAGGGAGCTGTGCATGGATTAGTCACGTTTTTATTAAAACGTGTTTTGTGCCATGAATTTTGGATTCTTCAAGGGCAGCCATTATAAGGTGTGATTATTTTCTTGATATGATTTTTGGCATTGTTTAGCATTGTTTAAAAGACATAGGAGAAATAAGGGGATATTTCTTTGGTTGTATTTTTGAGATTAGTCTTTTGCTATGCTAAATTTAAAAATGGAGATATAAGGTGTAAGTTTTGGTTGTTGTGTTTTTGGCTTCTTTGGTGGTTGTTTTTAAAGAAGAGGAGCTAAAAGGTGTATTAAGGAAAGTTTTTATATATGCTCATTTATCTTGGTTCTAACCCTAACTTGGTTGGAAGTTTGAGGGTTGTGTGTGGTGACAACTTTAAGGATCAATTTTCTTCTACTCCAAAAAGGTATGGGCACATTTTCCTTATGAGTATGATTGGTGTATGTTTTTCTGAAATAAGGTTGGAGTGAAAAGGTTTTCAACTAGGTTTCCTTTGGTTGGGTGTAAATCCTATTTTCTGGTTTGTTGAAGACTACTTATGCATTGTTATCCTTAAGGAGAGTTTTTGGTGAATGCATAATTTCTGGTTTGAGATAGTGGAAGCTTTGTGCACTAGGGTTTATATTTGTGAGTCTAGCTACTTGCATTGAGTTGGTGGAACCCTTGGTTGGCTGTTTTGAGTTTGATGGTTGAGTTGCTTCCATAGAGGTTGTTTGATCAAGTTATTGCTTTACTTGATTCATGATATTGGGCTTACTCCATTGAGTTGATTTGAGCAAGTTATTCTTTGCATTTGGTGATATTGTGTTGGTGGTTGTTTTGTTCAAATATCTTTGGAGGGAAAAGGATTTCTACTTGTTTCCTTTTCTTGTGATGATTGGTTGAATGCTTCAAGGTTGATGTTGAGTTGAATGGTGTTGGTTGACTAAACCTTGTTTGATGAGCATTGTTGTTGAAACCCTAATTGATGGTGAAAAGAACATGAGTATCATTGTTATGTGATTCTTTGCATAGTTGGCAATTGTTGGGGTTTCATGTTCTTGAAAGAAAACATTCTATCCTATCCATTTTAGATATTGAGTTGAGTTTTTAGATTTGAGATTGAGATTGATCTGAGTTGATTTGAGTTGAGTTTTGAGATTGGGATTTGAGTATAGAACATATTGAGTCTCTAACAATTCTCTTTATGCTTCTATGAGTTTGAAAAATCACATTGGGTCTCTAACAATTCACTTTGTGATTTCCTACTAAGAAAGTTTTTCTTGGTGAGCTTGCTGAGTTTTTGGATAGGTTCCGGTGGGGACTTGTGAGCAGTTTTGGACAGGTTCCGGTGGGGACTTGTGAGCAGTTTTGGACAGGTTTCGGTGGGGACTTGTGAGCAGATTTGGATAGGTCCTAGCAGAGGACTTGTGAGCTGAGTTTGATAGTTCTATCAGAGAACTTGAGGACAGAGGTGCATTGGTTCTATGAGAAGAACCTGAGGACAGTTGGCAAGTCTTTGAGAAGGCTTGTATGCAGAGGATTGATTTGTTCAAGAGTTGGACAGATCCGACGAGATAGAGGAAGACTTGTACTAGACCGACCGACTGTGTTTGGTACGAAGTTGCTTGAGCTACCGTGGACGTGATCATAGAAGGCGAAGGTCTCTTAGGCTAAGCATTGAGGACAGGAGGTCTTCGGTGGAAAGGAGTTCCACGTGCTGGCAAGAGGTAGAGGCAGTTGATCTTTTGAGGGATCATTTCCAGAGCAGAGGGGAAGGTATCTCCTTTGAGCAGAGGCTCATAAATTTTGATTGGGGGAAGGTATCTCCTTTGGGCCGAGGCTCATAAACATTGTAATTGGGAAGGATTCCCAAAGAACTTTGAGATAACTTTTAGAGAAAAGTTTTGTGGACGTAGCCCGACCATTCCGGGTGAACCACGTTAAAATTGGTGTCACTTTGTGGATGATATTGTGCATTGCTTTGATATTGCTTTGGGTATATTGCTTTACTATTTTGAAGTATAAAGGAAAAAGTAAAAAGAGGTCTTATACTGTTCACCCCCCCCTCTCAGTATAAGCTTGTGTTCTTCAATTGGTATCAGAGCCGGTGCCTTCGAAAAGTTTAACAGCTTGAAGGAAAAGCTAGTAAAGAACACAATGGATCATTCAAGTGGCAATGCAACACCTATTCTTGATGGGTCTTCTAGTGGATGAAGAGGCTCTATATTACAGCAAGAAAGGCAAGTTCTCTAGAAAGCACAAAAGTATGAAAAATATAAGATGTTTCAATTGTGGAAAGTTTGGTCATTATGCTACTGATTGTACTGTTCCCAAGAATGAAAGTGATGAAGATAAACAGGATTCTAAGAGCAAGGATTCTGAAAAGCACAAGCATCACAGGAAAAACAAAGATGAGCACAACAATCAAGGAAAGAGGTATTCTCACAAGCACAAGAAGAGTTTCTACCTAGACAAAGCAAGTAAGTGTTCTAGTAGTGATAGTGAAAGTTCTTCAAGTGATAATGAAAATGAGATGTTGTTCATATCAGAAAAAGAGGAAGAAGCAAAACATAGATTCATTATCATGAAATGTCTTAGATGTGGAAATTTTGGTCACCTTGAGGATGATTGCACAAATAATGATTTGGTTTCTAGTATGTATGAGGATGCTTCAGAAAACTATAAGGAAGATGCATGTATGGTTTTTGAAAAG
The DNA here is from genome assembly GCA_028583015.1 of Wollemia nobilis. NCBI lineage: Eukaryota > Viridiplantae > Streptophyta > Pinopsida > Araucariales > Araucariaceae > Wollemia > Wollemia nobilis. Next base: position 626,051 of record JAQPPZ010002931.1, read on the forward strand.
GGTAGCACCTCTAGTGATAAGAAATATGAAAAAGGCTTTGATGATTCAAAAAGAAAACAAATAAAGGATCTTGAAAGTGAACTTATTAGTGCTCTTAGTGTTTTGGAAAAGGAAAGAAAGAAGAATGCTAGACTCAAGGATAAGTTAGATGAATGTTGTATGGAGAGAGATGATCTTATAGAAAGTCTTGACTTCTCTATAGCTAAGACACAAGAACTCAAGGATGAGTTAGAGTCTAAGGTTCTTGAGTATAGTGAGTTAGAACAGAAAATGGCTTCTTTGAAAGAGGAAACTAAAGAGTACAAGGATAAGCTTTACAGGTTTCAAGATAGCTCCAAAAAGGTTAAGTCACTCATCAAAGGTCAAAGAAAGGAAACAGATAAAATAGGCCTTGGTTTTGTTAAGCCACACAAGGAACAAGTTGGAGAGTCTAGTAAGAGACTCCAAAAAGAAGAGAGTTCTGATGAGGAAAGTATTTCAGAGAAAGAGTCCTTGAATGATAGATGCACGAAACAGAAAATAGGAAACAGAAAAAGGGGAGAAAGTTTTCAGGACCTAAGAGGTCAATTAAAGGAAAGTTTCAAGGTAGATGTTTTGCTTGTCACAGGTTTGGTCACATGGCTTCACATTGCATGGCTCAAGTGAAGGAGGTAAATGATAGTTTTAGAAGTGCTAGTTACTTTCAAGGGTATTGCTACTCTTGTCAACAGTTTGGGCACAAGGTAGTTTATTGCAAGGCAAATAACAGGAACAGGTTTTGTTAGAACAGGTTTGGCCAGAACAGGTTTGGTCAGAACAGGTTTGGCTAGAACAGGTTTGGTCAGAATAGGTTTGGTCAGAACTGGTGGATTCAAAGATCAGGTTTACCTCAGAGAAACAACATCATCAAGTGTTTCAAGTGCAACAATGAAGGTCACACAATCAGACAGTGTAGAGCTGAAATTCCAGAATACAGGAACAGGAACAAGAACAGTGGCATGATCAGGTCCAAGGATCAAGGCATGGACAAGAAAAGGGATGAGAACAAGAACAAGAATAGTGACAGGAACAAGAATATGGACAAAGAGTTCAAGAGAAGGCCCGACAAGGAAGTTATAGACGCCGATGATGATCAGTGCCTAATGGGAGTTTTACTCCCACCCAAGAATTAATCACCTCATCGGGGAGGTGGGGGAGGGACTAAGCTAAGAGGCTCATTCTTAGTCCCGAGCCCCAAAGGTGACCCTTTTCCATTGATGACAAAGGGGGAGATATTTGAGTAAGGGGGAGAGCCTCAAGACAGGGGGAGTCTGTTTATGTTGAGTTTCGTGTTGTTGAGAAGCATGGTTTGCCATCAATGACAAAGGGGGAGATTGTTGGCAATTTTGGGTTTGAGATCCTAGCTTCTTGTCTATGAGTTGTCATTGATGTCAAAAGGAAATGGCATTAATGTTAAGAGGATGTGTTGGCTTCAAAGGTGGAAGATTCCAAGAGAATCCGGAGAGATTCCATTGGCAAGGGTTTTTCATTAAAACCAAGTTAAATGGTTTTTATTAAAACCAATGGAGGTTCTCTTTATTATTTATTTAATTATTATTTAAAACCCTTCAAGGTTTTAATTAATTAATTATTTAATTAATTAAGGGAGAAATTATTTTTAATTTATTAAAAATACTTAAGGGTTTTTAAACCCTTTAGAAAGCAAATTTCGATTAAATTCGAAATTACTTTTCTTTGCAGTTGACGTGTTCTAAAGTCCACGTATGGACTATAAATATGAGAAGGTTCCTAAGGTTAAATTCTCTTGGAAAATCGAAGGCAATTAATTGGTTTGGCTGCGATCGAATGTTCTGTTTACGCTGCGAAAGAGGAGAGCTCGTGGTTTGAAAAGCTTTCGGAAAGCTTGACCGTTTATGTGGAAGGAAGTCCGTCTTGGACTTCGTAAGCCTCTTGTGGGCTAGTGGCAGCGAAGGCTGCGTTTGGGCTTTGCGTAGGCGGAGGTCTGCATTTCGATCCCCGTGGAGGGAGTTGTGCATGGATTAGTCACGTTTTTATTAAAACGTGTTTTGTGCAATGAATTTTGGATTCTTCAAGGGCAGCCATTATAAGGTGTGATTATTTTCTTGATATGATTTTTGGCATTGTTTAGCATTGTTTAAAAGACATAGGAGAAATAAGGGGATATTTCTTTGGTTGTATTTTTGAGATTAGTCTTTTGCTATGCTAAATTTAAAAATGGAGATATAAGGTGTAAGTTTTGGTTGTTGTGTTTTTGGCTTCTTTGGTGGTTGTTTTTAAAGAAGAGGAGCTAAAAGGTGTATTAAGGAAAGTTTTTATATATGCTCATTTATCTTGGTTCTAACCCTAACTTGGTTGGAAGTTTGAGGGTTGTGTGTGGTGACAGACTTTAAGGATCAATTTTCTTCTACTCCAAAAAGGTATGGGCACATTTTCCTTATGAGTATGATTGGTGTATGTTTTCTGAAATAAGGTTGGAGTGAAAAGGTTTTCAACTAGGTTTCCTTTGGTTGGGTGTAAATCCTATTTTCTGGTTTTTTGAAGACTACTTATGCATTGTTATCCTTAAGGAGAGTTTTTGGTGAATGCATAATTTCTGGTTTGAGATAGTGGAAGCTTTGTGCACTAGGGTTTATATTTGTGAGTCTAGCTACTTGCATTGAGTTGGTGGAACCCTTGGTTGGTTGTTTTGAGTTTGATGGTTGAGTTGCTTCCATAGAGGTTGTTTGATCAAGTTATTGCTTTACTTGATTCATGATATTGGGCTTACTCCATTGAGTTGATTTGAGCAAGTTATTCTTTGCATTTGGTGATATTGTGTTGGTGGCTGTTTTGTTCAAATATCTTTGGAGGGAAAAGGATTTCTACTTGTTTCCTTTTCTTGTGATGATTGGTTGAATGCTTCAAGGTTGATGTTGAGTTGAATGGTGTTGGTTGACTAAACCTTGTTTGATGAGCATTGTTGTTGAAACCCTAATTGATGGTGAAAAGAACATGAGTATCATTGTTATGTGATTCTTTGCATAGTTGGCAATTGTTGGGGTTTCATGTTCTTGAAAGAAAACATTCTATCCTATCCATTTCAGATATTGAGTTGAGTTTTTAGATTTGAGATTGAGATTGAGCTGAGTTGATTTGAGTTGAGTTTTGAGATTGGGATTTGAGTATAGAACATATTGAGTCTCTAACAATTCTCTTTATGCTTCTATGAGTTTGACAAATCACATTGGGTCTCTAACAATTCACTTTGTGATTTCCTACTAAGAAAGTTTTTCTTGGTGAGCTTGCTGAGTTTTTGGACAGGTTTCAATGGGGACTTGTGAGCAATTTTGGACAGGTTCCGGTGGGGACTTGTGAGCAATTTTGGACAGGTTTCGGTGGGGACTTGTGAGCAGATTTGGACAGGTCCTAGCAGAGGACTTGTGAGCTGAGTTTGATAGTTCTATCAGAGAACTTGAGGATAGAGGTGCATTGGTTCTATGAGAAGAACCCGAGGACAGTTGGCAAGTCTTTGAGAAGGCTTGTATGCAGAGGATTGATTTGTTCAAGAGTTGGACAGATCTGACAGAGAGAGGAAGACTTGTACTAGACCGACCGACTGTGTTTGGTACAGAGTTGTTGAGCTCACCGTGGACGTGATCATAGAAGGGAGAGGTCTCTTAGGCTAAGCATTGAGGACAGGAGGTCTTCGGTGGAAAGGAGTTCCACGTGTTGGCAAGAGGTAGAGGTAGTTGATCTTCTGAGGGATCATTTCCAGAGCAGAGGGGAAGGTATCTCCTTTGAGCAGAGGCTCATAAATTATGATTGGGGGAAGGTATCTCCTTTGGGCCGAGGCTCATAAACATTGTAATTGGGAAGGATTCCCAAAGAACTTTGAGATAACTTTTAGAGAAAAGTTTTGTGGACGTAGCCTAGCCATTTTGGGTGAACCACGTTAAAATTGGTGTCACTTTGTGGATGATATTGTGCATTGCTTTGATATTGCTTTGGGTATATTGCTTTACTATTTTGAAGTATAAAGGAAAAAGTAAAAAGAGGTCTTATACTGTTCACCCCCCCTCTCAGTATAAGCTTGTGTTCTTCAATTGGTATTAGAGCCGGTGCCTTCGAAAATATTAACAGCTTGAAGGAAAAGCTAGTAAAGAACACAATGGATCATTCAAGTGGCAATGCAACACCTATTCTTGATGGGTTATATTTTGGTCTTCTGAGTGCAGGATGAAGTTCTCTAATGGCACTTGGGAATGAGGTTTGGGAAGTGATTGAAGAAGAGTACACTATTCCCAGACGTATTACAGCAAGAAAGGCAAGTTCTCTAGAAAGCACAAAAGTATGAAAAATAGTTGAAGATGTTTCAATTATGGAAATTTTGGTCAATTATGCTACTGATCAAAGTACTGTTTGCCCAAGAATGAAAGTGATGAAGATAAACAAGATTCTAAGAGCAAGGATTCTGAAAAGCACAAGCATCACAGGAAAAACAAAGATGAGCACAACAATCAAGGAAAGAGGTATTCTCACAAGCACAAGAAGAGTTTCTACCTAGACAAAGCAAGTAAGTGTTCTAGTAGTGATAGTGAAAGTTCTTCAAGTGATAATGAAAATGAGATGTTGTTCATATCGAAAAAGAGGAAGAACCGAAACATAGATTCATTATCATGAAATGTCTTAGATGTGGAAATTTTGGTCACCTTGAGGATGATTGCACAAATAATGATTTGGTTTCTAGTATGTATGAGGATGCTTCAGAAAACTATAAGGAAGATGCATGTATGGTTTTTGAAAAGGGTAGCACCTCTAGTGATAAGAAATATGAAAAAGGCTTTGATGATTCAAAAAGCAAACAAATAAAGGATCTTGAAAGTGAACTTATTAGTGCTCTTAGTGTTTTGGAAAAGGAAAGAAAGAAGAATGCTAGACTCAAGGATAAGTTAGATGAATGTTGTATGGAGAGAGATGATCTTATAGAAAGTCTTGACTTCTCTATAGCTAAGACACAAGAACTCAAGGATGAGTTAGAGTCTAAGGTTCTTGAGTATAGTGAGTTAGAACAGAAAATGGCTTCTTTGAAAGAGGAAACTAAAGAGTACAAGGATAAGCTTTACAGGTTTCAAGATAGCTCCAAAAAGGTTAAGTCACTCATCAAAGGTCAAAGAAAGACAACAAATAAAACAGGCCTTGGTTTTGTTAAGCCACACAAGGAACAAGTTGGAGAGTCTAGTAAGAGACTCCAAAAAGAAGAGAGTTTCGATGAGGAAAGTATTTCAGAAAAAGAGTCCTTGAATGATAGATGCACAGAAATAGAAAATAGGAATCAGAAGAAATGGGAGAAGTTTACAGGACCTAGGAGGTCAATTAAAGGAAAGTTTCAAGGCGGATGTTTTGCTTGTCACGGGTTTGGTCACATGGCTTCACATTGCATGACTCAAGTGAAGGAGGTAAATGACAGTTTCGGAAGTGCTAGTTACTTTCAAGGGTATTGCTACTCTTGTCAACGGTTTGGGCACAAGGCAGTTTATTGCAAGGCAAATAATAGGAACAGGTTTGGTCAGAACAGGTTTGGCCAGAACAGGTTTGGTCAGAATAGGTTTGGTCAGAACAGGTTTGGCTAGAACAGGTTTGGTCAGAACAGGTTTGGTCAGAACTGGTGGATTCAAAGATCAGGTTTACCTCAGAGAAACAACATCGTCAAGTGTTTCAAGTGCAACAATGAAGGTCACACAATCAGACGATGTAGAGCTGAAATTCTAGAATACAGGAACAGGGAACAGTGGCATGATCGGGTCCAAGGATCAAGGCATGGACAAGAACAGGGGATGAGAACAAGAACAAGAACAAGTGACGGGAATAGGAATATGGACAAAGAGTTCAAGAGAAGGCCCGACAAGGAAGTTATAGACGCTGATGATGATCAATGCCTAATGGGAGTTTTACTCCCACCCAAGAATTAATCACCTCATCAGGAGGTGGGGGAGGGACTAAGCTAAGAGGCTCATTCTTAGTCCCAAGCCCCAAAGGTGACCCTTTGCCATTGATGACAAAGGGGGAGAGATTTGAGTAAGGGGGAGAGCCTCAAGACAGGGGGAGTTGTTTATGTTGAGTTTATGTGTTGTTGAGAAGCATGGTTTGCCATCAATGACAAAGGGGGAGATTGTTGGCAATTTTGGGTTTGAGATCCTAGCTTCTTGTCTATGAGTTGTCATTGATGTCAAAAGGAAATGGCATTAATGTTAAGAGGATGTGTTGGCTTCAAAGGTGGAAGATTCCAAGAGAATCCGGAGAGATTCCATTGGCAAGGGTTTTTCATTAAAACCAAGTTAAATGGTTTTTATTAAAACCAATGGAGGTTCTCTTTATTATTTATTTAATTATTATTTAAAACCCTTCAAGGTTTTAATTAATTAATTATTTAATTAATTAAGGGAGAAATTATTTTTAATTTATTAAAAATACTTAAGGGTTTTTAAACCCTTTAGAAAGCAAATTTCGATTAAATTCGAAATTACTTTTCTTTGCAGTCGACGTGTTCTAAAGTCCACGTATGGACTATAAATATGAGAAGGTTCCTAAGGTTAAAATGTCTTGGAAAATCAAATGCAATTAATTGGTTTGGCTGCGATCGAATGTTCTATTTACGTTGCGAAAGAGGAGAGCTCGTGGTTTGAAAAGCTTTCGGAAAGCTTGACCATTTATGTGGAAGGAAGTCCGTCTTGGACTTCGTAAGCCTCTTGTGGGCTAGTGGCAGCGAAGGCTACGTTTGGGCTTTGCGTAGGTGGAGGTATGCATTTCGATCCCCACGGAGGGAGATGTGCATGGATTAGTCACGTTTTTATTAAAACGTGTTTTGTGCCACGAATTTTGGATTCTTCAAGGGCAGCCATTATAAGGTGTGATTATTTTCTTGATATGATTTTTGGCATTGTTTAGCATTGTTTAAAAGACATAGGAGAAATAAGGGGATATTTCTTTGGTTGTATTTTTGAGATTAGTCTTTTGCTATGCTAAATTTAAAAATGGAGATATAAGGTGTAAGTTTTGGTTGTTGTGTTTTTGGCTTCTTTGGTGGTTGTTTTTAAAGAAGAGGAGCTAAAAGGTGTATTAAGGAAAGTTTTTATATATGCTCATTTATCTTGGTTCTAACCCTAACTTGGTTGGAAGTTTGAGGGTTGTGTGTGGTGACAACTTTAAGGATCAATTTTCTTCTACTCCAAAAAGGTATGGGCACATTTTCCTTATGAGTATGATTGGTGTATGTTTTCTAAAATAAGGTTGGAGTGAAAAGGTTTTCAACTAGGTTTCCTTTGGTTGGGTGTAAATCCTATTTTTTGGTTTGTTGAAGACTACTTATGCATTGTTATCCTTGAGGAGAGTTTTTGGTGAATGCATAATTTTTGGTTTGAGATAGTGGAAGCTTTGTGCACTAGGGTTTATATTTGTGAGTCTAGCTACTTGCATTGAGTTGGTGGAACCCTTGGTTGGTTGTTTTGAGTTTGATGGTTGAGTTGCTTCCATAGAGGTTGTTTGATCAAGTTATTGCTTTACTTGATTCATGATATTGGGCTTACTCCATTGAGTTGATTTGAGCAAGTTATTCTTTGCATTTGGTGATATTGTGTTGGTGGCTATTTTGTTCAAATATCTTTGGAGGGAAAAGGATTTCTACTTGTTTCCTTTTCTTGTGATGATTGGTTGAATGCTTCAAGGTTGATGTTGAGTTGAATGGTGTTGGTTGACTAAACCTTGTTTGATGAGCATTGTTGTTGAAACCCTAATTGATGGTGAAAAGAACATGAGTATCATTGTTATGTGATTCTTTGCATAGTTGGCAATTGTTGGGGTTTCATGTTCTTGAAAGAAAACATTCTATCCTATCCATTTCAGATATTGAGTTGAGTTTTTAGATTTGAGATTGAGATTGAGCTGAGTTGATTTGAGTTGAGTTTTGAGATTGGGATTTGAGTATAGAACATATTGAGTCTCTAACAATTCTCTTTATGCTTCTATGAGTTTGACAAATCACATTGGGTCTCTAACAATTCACTTTGTGATTTCCTACTAAGAAAGTTTTTCTTGGTGAGCTTGCTGAGTTTTTTGGACAGGTTCCAGTGGGGACTTGTGAGCAGTTTTGGACAGGTTCCAGTGGGGACTTGTGAGCAGTTTTGGATAGGTTTCGGTGGGGACTTGTGAGCAGATTTGGACAGGTCCTAGCAGAGGACTTGTGAGCTGAGTTTGATAGTTCTATCAGAGAACTTGAGGACAGAGGTGCATTGGTTCTATGAGAATGTTAGGATCTCATCCTAACCCTTAATGTAATAACTTCCTTGATGTAATACTTCCTAGTGAACGTGGGTAGTACCCATGATTAATATTTTGTAATGTTCTAATTTTTAGCTTAGGTAGTGCCTATGACAAATGGCACCCTTTTTTATGTAACACATGGTAGATAGGTGGCATTGTGCATGTAATTCGTGTGGCATTGTGCATGTAATTCGAGTGGCATTGTGCATGTAATTCGAGTGGCATTGTCATGTAATTCAAAGTGGCACTATGCATGTAATTCGGGTGGCATTATGCATGTAATCCAGGTGGCATTTTGCATGTAAGCCAACCTTGGAAGGAAACTCCTTAAATACCCAAAAAGGCACCAATGTAACCATATTTTTGCAAATTAATGAAGTATTGAAGGAGGTTGCCCCCTCGAAGAGGCCTGCGATTCTGTCTTATTGTGAGATTGTTCTTTATGCAAATTTCTATTATATTAATGTGAGGTTTATGTGAGTTTATTTCCAAGCAATTGTGTGAGAGTGTGTTATTTGAGTTTATTTTATAGCAGGATTCTAACAAGTGGTATCATAGCACTTTCCAGGGCCAAGTTCTGTTGCAACTGCAACAATTCTTGCCATCCAATCCGCCTGTTAGGTATAAATTTTGTGTGTTTTTTCCATTATGTTTTCCTTATTAAAAAAATCCAAAAAAATACAGTGTTTTTTTTCCAGACCAAAAACAAAAAAATATATTGTTAGTTGAGTAGGTAGAAACCCTGTACCTGGGGTTTTAAAATATCGCGAAGGATCTGTCGTTATTGGCTAAGCTAGATAGCCCATAAAGCATCTAGTGAAGTGAGGGGCGATCAGGCTCCAATACCCAGGCCTCAGACAAAACTCATGCACGGACTTGAGCTCCCACGTATCTTCGGGTATATCGGGAGACCATCTAGGATTAAACAAACTTTTAGCCATTAGGAAGCTCTTCGGCCTTGTATTACTCATAGTCTACGGGACACAGCATCCTAGACGATTACCCTCCCGTATTGTCAAAGAGGCAGGTAGTGTGCTCAAGGGTATGTGTGGAATCCTCCTTGAGTAGTGGCCTGAAATATTGGTCCGAGCACTATTGTTTGTCACTGTCGGTATATTAGAGGGCCTATGGGTGGTACATACTCCTATACTTAGCATTCCCTGGTTCTGTTAAAACTTCAACCTGTAAAAAATGCAAAAAAAAAAATAACAATAAAAATCCAAACCTCCCTGTTCGTAAACCTGCATTTCAAAAGTGAGCATATGAGAAAGGAGTCCTCTACTAAAAAAATAACAAAATGGACATGCATTCAGGATAAGCCATGAGGGTGACACTTAAGCTGAAATTCTGGAGAATAACAGTAAAATTTATAGTGGCAGTCACAGTCAGGTCAGTTAGGTCAGAGAGGTCAGCATAGTCAGGGCTGAATTCACAGTCTTCAGGGTCAGAACAGAACTGTCATATCAGTCACCTACAAAATACAGAGAATCTCGAGTGTGAAACACGGCTAGTTATAGATAGTGCTCTAGTACCCAACTTTTGCTTAGTAGCTTAGAATTAAAAACTGTAAACACCGTTAGACTCAGCAAAACAAGAGATAAAAAAAAAAAAGTCTGGGGTGCCAAAAAGTAGTGTTAAGAGATATAGCTCATTGTGAGCACCTCCTTCAGTTGATCGTTTTGATATATAGCACCCAAGCACTTTTTTGGGCACTTACTAAAAATAGTAAGTCCAAAAAAATTCAATTCTATTTTTAGTAACTGGTCACAAAGGTCTCAAAAATGGCCCAGGGTACCCGTGGACACCAGAAAGAACTAGAAAAATTGGAATCCCTAACAAAAGCCATTGAGAACTTGCACTCGGATTTTCACTCCATAAGGGAAGAAATCCAAGGTCTTCGCCTAGAGAATGAGGCCACTAGCAACCGCCTAGAAGAAGCACTGACAGAAGTGGACAACAAACTGAGAAGAGAACCACCCAAATCAGAATACCAAGTTGAGAGTTCTACAAGGAATCGTGACCATGATCCACCCTTTAGAATGCCCAAATTGGACTTTCCCAAATTTAGTGGGAAGGATGTTGATGGGTGGCTATGTCGGGTTGACCAATTCTTTCGAATTCATAATGTACCCATATTTCATCGAGTCCAGATGGCTTCCTTTAACTTGGAATCTGAGGCTCTACACTGATTTCAATGGTTGCATCTTGCCTACCCAAATCTCTCTTGGGAGGATTTTGAATCCCAACTACTCACTCGATTTGGTCCTAGTGAGTTTGAGGACTTTACAGGAGCCTTAACCAAACTACAACAAACAGAGGTCAATCCGAGAGTACCAAGCTCAATTTGAAAAATTGGCCAATAGGACAAGAGGATTGAGTGAAGGGTTCTTCTAGAGTTGTTATATCAGTGGGTTGAAGATGGAACTCCAAGCATAAGTAAAAATGTTGAAACCACGAACTATGATGGAAGCTATCAGTTTGGACCGTTTGGCCGAATCTAAACTCTCTGCCCAAAGACGCCCATTAAAGTTTCTGCAAAATAGACCTTCATTTCCTCCTAGAGCCCAACACCCAATTGATACTAAACCTGCTGCACCCAAGTGCCTCACCACCAAAGAGATGGATGCACGTCGTGCCCAAGGATTATGCTACAATTGTGATGAAAATTTTTTCAAAGGGCATAAGTGTGCACACAAAAAATTGTTCCTGATCGATGTTGAAGAACCTGATACCTCCGACGAGAGTGATAAGGATGATGACCCTCCAGAAACACCTCCTCCACAAGAATAAGTGAAACAGGAACCTGAGACAACAATTACAGTCCATGCACTTGCAGGCATTACTACTCCTCAAACCATGAAGGTTACAAGATTTTTCAAGGGCCAACGTCTTTCCATCCTTCTGGATTCGGGAAGCACGCACAACTTCATTGACCCTAGAGTTGCTCAGTGGGAAAATTGCTATATCCACACTTGTAATTCCTTTGAGGTCATGGTAGCCAATGGGGGAACCTTACCTTGTAAGGGAAAGTGTCGTAATGTTAAAATCCAGATAGGGGACTATGCCCTCAATCAGGACATGTTTGCCCTCCAGTTGGGTGGATGTGATATTGTTTTGGGATCTCAATGGTTGAGTACATTGGGCACTATCAGTTGGAACTTTGCTAAACTTTGGATGCAGTTCTCCCAGAATGGCCAAACACACATCATCAAGGGCTCCCCAGCAGGAACACCTCAAATTATCTATTCAAACAGCATGGAGAAATTGCTAAATAAATCATCATGTGGGGTCATTGCACAACTATTCTCCATCCAACCATCCACATCCCCAATGGGTGAAATTCCACCAGACATGCAACAGGTTCTCCACAAACATGAGGCCATCTTTTCAGAACCAACCACACTACCACCGCATCGCTCTCATGACCATGCCATTCCATTATTGTCGGATAGTACACCTCCCAATATCCACCCGTACAGATACCCCCATGCCATGAAGTCAGAGATTGAGAAGATGATATAGGAATTACTCAAGGCGGGTGTCATTCGGCCTAGTACTAGTCCCTACTCTGCACCAGTCTTATCGGTCATCAAGAAGGATGGCTCTTGGCGATTGTGTATTGACTACCGAGAACTCAACAAGATAACGATCAAGGATAAATTTCCTATCCCTGTGTTTGATGAATTACATGGGACCATGTACTTCATCAAGCTAGACCTCCACTCTAGGTACCATCAGATCCGGCTCAGGGATGAAGATATTCTTAAAACTGCTTTTCGCACTCATGAAGGTCATTATGAATTCTTGGTAATGCCATTTTGTCTCACAAATGCTCCTTCCACATTCCAAATCCTGATGAACAACATCTTTCGCCCTTTCTTGCGAAAGTTCATCCTTGTGTTCTTCGATGACATCTTGATTTACAGTCACACATGGGAAGAGCATCTCAATCATGTAGATCAAACTCTCCAAATACTGGCTGACCATAAACTGTTTGCAAAAAGGTCCAAGTGCTCCTTTGGTTTGACTAAAGTAGAATATCTGGGACACATTGTCTCAAAGGATGGTGTCAAGGTTGACCCTAAGAAGATCCAAGCAATCCAATAATGGCCGAAACCTCGCACACTCAAGGGGCTTCGAGGATTTTTAGGGCTTACAGGATATTACCATAAATTTTTTTGCAATTACGAAAAGATAGCCACCCCCCTCACCTCCATGTTGAAGAAGGATTCTTTTACTTGGACAGGGTCGGCTCAGCAAGCATTCCTGGACCTCAAGCATGCCATGACCACCACTCCAGTTTTAGCCATGCCAGACTTCTCTAAAAAATTTGTCATTGAAAGTGACGCTTCTGGTCATGGTATTGGGGCGGTATTGATGCAAGAAGGACGCCCTTTGGATTTTACCAGCAAAGCCCTATCTGATCGTAATTTGGAAAAATCCACATATGCCAAGGAAATGTTGGCAATATTGCATGCAGTCCTACATTGGCGGCCTTACCTCATTGGGTGCCATTTCTCCATCAAAACTGACCACCAGAGCCTGAAATACTTTCTAGAACAATGAGTTGCCACCTCCGAGCAACAAAAGTGGGTATCAAAACTCATGGGCTATTATTATGACATCACGTACAAAAAAGGGAAGGAAAATCTTGTGGTAGATGCTCTCTCTTGCCAATTTGAGACCCTTAGTATGTTGTGTGCCATCTCTATACCATTGCCCCAATGGATTGAGCCCTTACGTCAGGAAATACTTCAGGATGCAAATTTGAAAGACCTGGTTGCTTCACTTAGGGATGATCCAGAGTCTACACCAGGATATAGTTGGGATGTCCAGGATCTGCGTTAACATCAATGTCTGGTTCTTCCTCCTAAGTCCCCACTTCGAGAACTCCTCATGAAGGAATCACATGCTACTCCATCTACTGGCCATTCAGGGTTCCTAAAAACTTATGAGCGACTCAAGCGCACCTTATTTTGTAAAGGTATGAAATAGGACATTCGCTCTTTTGTAGCAAATTGTGACACTTGTCAAAGGATGAAAGGAGAAACAGTGCGCTCCCAAGGCACTCTTCAACCATTGCCGATACCATATCAAGTGTGGACTGACATCTCCATGGACTTCATATAAGGGCTACCTAAATCTGAAGGGAATTCTGTTATTTTTTGTGGTACTGGACCGCCTTTCAAAGTATGCTCACTTTTGTGCCCTAAACCATCCTTACACAACATCCACTATTGCCCAAATTTTTCTTGACTCCATATTTCGCCTTCATGGCATGCCCACCTCCATTGTATCTGATCGTGATCCCACCTTTACTAGCAATTTTTGGCAAGAGTTGTTTAAGTTGCATGGGACTCAGCTCAAAATGATTTCAGCCTACCATCCGCAAATGGATGGTCAAACAGAGGTTGTTAATAAATGCTTGGAAACCTACCTTCGCTGCTTTGCCTCCGATCATCCTACTCATTGGGCAAAATGGCTTTCTTTGGCTGAATGGTGGTACAACACTTCCTATCATACCGCCACCAAACTCACACCGTTTGAGGCAGTTTACGGGCGCCCTCCACTCATGCCTTCCTCCTACATTTCGGGTAGCTCCAAGGTCCAGGCCATCGACGATGCTCTGAGTCAGCACACCGAGGTCCTCCGCCAACTCAAGCAAAATTTGAACATGGCCCAGAATCGGATGCGCCAACAAGATGATCAGCATCGTTCTGAGCGTAGTTTTGATGTGGGTGATATGGTCTTCCTTCGCTTATGCCCATACAAACAATCATCCCTACAACTCCGCAGGTGTCAGAAGCTCGCTCCAAAATTCTATGGTCCTTATCAGGTTCTACAACGGATTGGTCCAACAACTTACAAATTGGCTCTTCCCCCCACTTCCAAGATCCACCATGTTTTCCATGTTTCCCTTCTCAAGAAAGTTATGGGCACAAAGGTACAGGTTCAATAAACACTCCCTAAATTGGATGAAGAAGGCTCCATCTTACTTGCATCGAAACAGCTGCTGGATCGTCGAACTCGCACTTTGCGCAATCGTACCATCACAGAGGTCCTGGTTCAGTGGCATGGACTTCAACCTGAGGATGCTACATGGGAGTCTCTCCATCAACTCCAGCAATAGTTTCCTCATTTTCAGCTTTGAGGACAAAGCTTCTTCAAGGAGAAGGGCATGTTAGGATCTCATCCTAACCCTTAATGTAATAACTTCCTTGATGTAATACTTCCTAGTGAACGTGGGTAGTACCCATGATTAATATTTTGTAATGTTCTAAGTTTTAGCTTAGGTTGTGCCTATGACAAATGGCACCCTTTTTATGTAACACATGGTAGATAGGTGGCATTGTGCATGTAATTCGTGTGGCATTGTGCATGTAATTCGAGTGGCATTGTGCATGTAATTCGAGTGGCATTGTGCATGTAATTCAAAGTGGCACTATGCATGTAATTCGGGTGGCATTATGCATGTAATCCAGGTGGCATTTTGCATGTAAGCCAACCTTGCAAGGAAACTCCTTAAATACCCGAAAAGGCACCAATGTAACCATATTTTTGCAAATTAATGAAGTATTAAAGGAGGTTGCCCCCTCGAAGAGGCCTGCGATTCTGTCTTATTGTGAGATTATTCTTTATGCAAATTTCTGTTATATTAATGTGAGGTTTATGTGAGTTTATTTCCAAGAAATTGTGTGAGAGTGTGTTATTTGAGTTTATTTTATAGCAGGATTCTAACAGAGAAGAACCTGAGGACAGTTGGCAAGTCTTTGAGAAGGCTTGTATGTAGAGGATTAATTTGTTCAAGAGTTGGACAGATCTGACAGATAGAGGAAGACTTGTACTAGACCGACTAACTGTGTTTGGTACAGGTTGCTGAGCTATTGTGGACATGATCATAGAAGGCAAAGGTCTCTTAGGCTAAGCATTGAGGACAAGAGGTCTTCATTGGAAAGGAGTTCCACGTGCTGGCAAGAGGTAGAGGCGATTGATCTTCTGAGGGATCATTTCCAAAGCAGAGGGTAAGGTATCTCCTTTGAGCAGAGGCTCATAAATTTTGATTTGGGGAAGGTATCTCCTTTTGGTTGAGGCTCATAAACATTGTAATTGGGAAGGATTCCCAAAGAACTTTGAGATAACTTTTAGAGAATTTTTTTGTGGATGTAGCCCAACCATTCTAGGTGAACCATGTTAAAATTAGTGTCACTTTGTGGATGATATTGTGCATTGCTTTGATATTGCTTTGGGTATATTGCTTTACTATTTTGAAGTATAAAGGAAAAAATAAAAAGAGGTCTTATACTATTCACCCCCCCTCTCAGTATAAGCTTGTGTTCTTCAATTGGTATCAGAGCCGGTGCCTTCGAAAAGTTTAACATCTTGAAGGAAAAGCTAGTAAAGAACACAATGGATTATTCAAGTGGCAATGCAACACCTATTCGTGATGAGTCTTCTAGTGATGAAGAGGCATATTACAACAAGAAATGCAAGTTCTCTAGAAAGCACAAAAGTATGAAAAATATAAGATGTTTCAATTGTGGAAAGTTTGGTCATTATGCTACTGATCGTACTTGTTCCCAAGAATGAAAGTGATGAAGATAAATAAGATTCTAAGAGCAAGGATTTTGAAAAGCACAAGCATCACAGGAAAAACAAATATGAGCACAAAAATCAAGGAAAGAGGTATTCTCACAAGCACAAGAAGAGTTTCTACCTAGACAAAGCAAGTAAGTGTTCTAGTAGTGATAGTGAAATTTCTTCAAGTGATAATGAAAATGAGATTTTTTTCATATCAGAAAAAGAGGAAGAACCGAAACATAGATTCATTATCATGAAATGTCTTAGATGTGGAAATTTTGGTCACCTTGAGAATTATTGCACAAATAATGATTTGGTTTCTAGTATGTATGAGGATGTTTCAAAAAAATATAAGGAAGATGCATGTATGGTCTTTGAAAAGGGTAGCACCTATTCGTGATGAGTCTTCTAGTGATGAAGAGGCATATTACAGCAAGAAAGGCAAGTTCTCTAGAAAGCACAAAAGTATGAAAAATATAAGATGTTTCAATTGTGGAAAGTTTGGTCATTATGCTACTGACTGTATTGTTCCCAAGAATGAAAGTGATGAAGATAAACATGATTCTAAGCGCAAGGATTTTGAAAAGCACAAGCATCACAGGAAAAACAAAGATGAGCACAACAATCAAGGAAAGAGGTATTCTCACAAGCACAAGAAGAGTTTCTACCTAGACAAAGCAAGTAAGTGTTCTAGTAGTGATAGTGAAAGTTCTTCAAGTGATAATGAAAATGAGATGTTGTTCATATAAGAAAAAGATGAAGAACCGAAACATAGATTCATTATCATGAAATGTCTTAGATGTGGAAATTTTTGTCACCTTGAGAATGATTGCACAAATAATGATTTGGTTTCTAGTATGTATGAGGATGCTTCATAAAACTATAAGGAAGATGCATGTATGGTCTTTGAAAAGGGTAGCACCTCTAGTGATAAGAAATCTGAAAAAGGCTTTGATGATTCAAAAAGCAAACAAATAAAGGATCTTGAAAGTGAACTTATTAGTGCCCTTAGTGTTTTGGAAAAGGAAAGAAAGAAGAATGCTAGACTCAAGGATAAGTTAGATGAATGTTGTATGGAGAGAGATGATATTATAGAAAGTCTTGACTTCTCTATAGCTAAGACACATGAACTCAAGGATGAGTTAGAGTCTAAGGTTCTTGAGTATAATGAGTTAGAACAAAAAATGGCTTCTTTGAAAGAGGAAACTAAAGAGTACAAGGATAAGCTTTACAGGTTTCAAGATAGCTCCAAAAAGGTAAAGTCCATCATCAAAGATCAAAGAAGGGCAACAGATAAAACAGGCCTTGGTTTTGTTAAGCCACACAAGGAACAGGTTGGGGAATCTAGTAAGATATTCCAAAAAGAAGAGAGTATTGATGAGGAGAGTATTTCATAGAAAGAGTCCTTGAGTGATAGATGCACAGAAACAAAAAATAGGAAACAGAAAAAGGGAAGAAAGTTTACAGGACCTAGAAGATCATTTACAGGGAAGTTTCAAGGCAGATGTTTTTCTTGTCACAGGTTTGGTCACATGGCTTCACATTGCACAGCTCAAGTGAAGGATGTAAATGACAGTTTCAGAAGCGCTAGTTACTTTCAAGGGTATTGCTACTCTTGTCAACAGTTTGGGCACAAGGCAGTTTATTGCAAGGCAAATAACAGGAACATGTTTGGTCAGAACAGGTTTGGTCAAAACTGGTGGATTCAAATATCAGGTTTACCTCAGAGAAACAACATCATCAAGTGTTTCAAGTGCAACAATGAAGGTCACACAATCAGACAATGTAGAGCTGAAATTCCAGAATACAAGAACAGGAACAATGGCATGATCAGGTCCAAGAATCAAGGCATGGACAATAATAGGGATGAGAACAAGAACAAGAACAGTTACAGGAACAGGAATATGGACAAAGAGTTCAAGAGAAGGCTCGACAAGGAAGTTATAGACGCTGATGATGATCAGTGCCTAATGGGAATTTTACTCCCACCCAAGAATTAATCACCTCATCAGGAGGTGGGGGAGGGACTAAGCTAAGAGGCTCATTCTTAGTCTCAAGCCCCAAAGGTGACCCTTTGCCATTGATGACAAAGGGGGAGAGATTTTAGTAAGGGGGAGAGCCTCAAGATAGGGGGAGCTGTTTATGTTGAGTTTCTGTGTTGTTGAGAAGCATGGTTTGCCATCAATGACAAAGGGGGAGATTGTTGGCAATTTTGGGTTTGAGATCCTAGCTTCTTGTCTATGAGTTGTCATTGATGTCAAAAGGAAATGGCATTAATTTTAAGAGGATGTGTTGGCTTCAAAGGTGGAAGATTCCAAGAGAATCCGGAGAGATTCCATTGGCAAGGGTTTTTCATTAAAACCAAGTTAAATGGTTTTTTTAAAACCAATGGAGGTTCTCTTTATTATTTATTTAATTATTATTTAAAACCCTTCAAGGTTTTAATTAATTAATTAATTATTTAATTAATTAAGGGAGAAATTATTTTTAATTTATTAAAAATACTTAAGGGTTTTTAAACCCTTTAGAAAGCAAATTTTGATTAAATTCGAAATTACTTTTCTTTGCAGCCGATGTGTTCTAAAGTCCACGTATGGACTACAAATATAAGAAGGTTCCTAAGGTTAAACTGAATTGGAAAATCGAAGGCAATTAATTGGTTTGGCTGTGATCGAATGCTCTATTTACGCTGCGAAAGAGGAGAGCTCGTGGTTTGAAAAGCTTTCGAAAAACTTGACCGTTTATGTGGAAGGAAGTCCGTCTTGGACTTTGTAAGCCTCTTGTGGGCTAGTGACAGTGAAGGCTGCATTTGGACTTTGCGTAGGCGGAGGTCTGCATTTCGATCCTCGTGGAGGGAGCTGTGCATGGATTAGTCATGTTTTTATTAAAACGTGTTTTGTGCCGCGAATTTCGGATTCTTCAAGGGCAGCCAATATAAGGTGTGATTATTTTCTTGATATGATTTTTGGCATTGTTTAAAAGACATAGGAGAAATAAGGGGATATTTCTTTGGTTGTATTTTTGAGATTAGTATTTTGCTATGCTAAATTTAAAAATGGAGATATAAGGTGTAAGTTTTGGTTGTTGTGTTTTTGGCTTCTTTGGTGGTTGTTTTTAAAGAAGAGAAGCTAAAAGGTGTATTAAGGAAAGTTTTTATATATGCTCATTTATCTTGGTTCTAACCCTAATTTGGTTGGAAGTTTGAGGGTTGTGTGTGGTGACAATTCTCTTTATGCTTCTATGAGTTTGACAAATCACATTGGGTCTCTAACAATTCACTTTGTGATTTCCTACTAAGAAAGTTTTTCTTGGTGAGCTTGCTGAGTTTTTGGACAGGTTTCGATGGGGACTTGTGAGCAATTTTGGACAGGTTTTGGTGGGGACTTGTGAGCAGTTTTGGACAGGTTTCGATGGGGACTTGTGAGCAGATTTGGATAGGTCCTAGCAGAGGACTTGTGAGCTAAGTTTGATAGTTCTATCAGAGAACTTGAGGACAGAGGTGCATTGGTTCTATGAGAAGAACCTGAGGATAGTTGGCAAGTCTTTGAGAAGGCTTGTATGCAGAGGATTGATTTGTTCAAGAGTTGGACAAATCGACAGATAGAGGAAGACTTGTACTAGACTGACTGACTATGTTTGGTACAGGTTGTTGAGCTACTGTGGAAGTGATCATAGAAGGGAGAGGTCTCTTAGGCTAAGCATTGAGGACAGGAGGTCTTCGGTGGAAAGGAGTTCCACGTGTTGGCAAGAGGTAGAGGCAGTTGATCTTCTGAGGGATCATTTCCAAAGAAGAGGGGAAGGTATCTCCTTTGAGAAAAGGATCATAAACTATGATTGGTGGAAGGTATATCCTTTGGGCCGAGGCTCATAAACATTGTAATTGGGAAGGATTCCCAAAGAACTTTAAGATAACTTTTAGAGAAAATTTTTGTGGACGTAGCCCAGCCATTCTGGGTGAACCATGTTAAAATTGGTGTCACTTTGTGGATGATATTGTGCATTGCTTTGATATTTCTTTGCGTATATTGCTTTACTATTTTGAAGTATAAATGAAAAAGTAAAAAGAGGTCTTATACTGTTCACCCCCCCTCTTAGTATAAGCTTGTGTTCTTCGGATAGCACAAAGCCTACTCACCTCTATTGGGATAAAAAATGATATTGAAGACACCACAAGCATTGTTCACTAGGGTTTTGAAGAACCCTAGTTCTATAATATTTTTATAAAAAAGGAATCAATCCATTGTTGTAATATTATATATTTGAGGCTCCTCCCTATATCAATAAAATATTCTCTTTTGTGCAACATTGTGTTACGATTTAATTTATCTATTATTATTTGGTGTTTCATTTTTGTATCTACAAATGGATCTCATTATCTTGCAAGTCCTAAGTGGATCAAATTTTCTCCACTTTATTTACTTTGGTTCTATGAATGACCTGTCTTCTTGTTCTTCAAAAATTTCAAACTTGAATTCATCGTTAGTAGATGCTTATGAAATAAGAACTTGAAAAAGATAATCTAATATAAATATCAAATTCTATTCAAATATTTTATAGTACTTGTCTTTATAGTAATAGAATAAATATGAATGATATTTTCCTCCATAATATCTACATTGATGGAAAATCCAACAGTTTGCTTTATCATGACCAAATTTATTGCAATAAATGCATTGTGAAGATATCCCAACTTTTTTTTAGAATCAATTTCATCCATTTACTTGATATAATAGTCAAACCATCTACGTACAACTAAAGCTATTCTATATTTACTTCTTTCATAAATCTATAGAACATCTTTATGATCAATATTATTTTCTACCTTTTGAGTATGGTTATTGATTTTATTCTCAATATCTTCATTAATATAGGTTTCATCAATTATTTTCATCATATCATTAGAAGAATTTCTATAGAATCTAATTTTTCCAAACTATTAGCTTGTGAGTTCTCAAAAATATTTCCATCCCATATAGATTCTTCTCTTCTAATTGCATCTTTCCTATTATTATTTCTAGAATCAAGTATGTCTTTGAACAATTTTGATTTCTTAAATCCTATATACTTAATAATATTTTCCATAGTTCCTTTTAAAGTAATCTCTCTTGTAACTCTTTGAATTAAAAGAAAAACTATGGTAGAGTTTTTTAGAAAAACTTTAAACATTTGAGGTTGTCTACCTTATGACTCCCTAGTATAAGATCAAATACTATCTATACTTTCTCTAGATAATATCTCTTTTAGCTCCCTAGTATAAATTTGATAATATTTTTGAATATCAAGTTTTGTAAAATAATTTGTATCTATCAAATAATTTTAGTATGGCTAGATAGTATGCTAAGCTTTCCTCTGAGTTGAATTCCTTTTGTCTCCCTAATGTTCTTGATGATAATTTTTGATATAATGTTCAACTTCTATCCTTTAATACAAGACCTTTATTTCTCCTTGTAGAAAGCTAAAGATGCAATTTCAATTGATAAAATTCTCAATATTTTTAATATCTTTAAGTTTGATTCTCTATGCTACTTCAATTTGTACAAGAGACTGATATCAATATTTTTCCAACTCTCTACCAATTATATGTTTCCTTCCTTCATTTTTTTCAATAATATAATTTATAAATTTCAAAGCTTTAAATTTAATGTTGGACTCCCTAAAACTCCCTAATTGGAAATTTAGAAAACTAATATATTTGAAATTTCAATTTCAATGTGCAAATCCTTATATCTCCAAGTTTAATAATTTGTAAATATTTAATGCAATATGAATTGAATATATTAATTTCAATGCTTCTCTCTTCTACTATATTCTAAGGCGTTCCATATTTTCTCTAAGGTTATCACCTTCTTTCTCCTATTACATAAATAGCCTTCAATTATTCAACCTTCAATTCAAATAAATTATGCTTTATTTCCTTAGACTTTGCAAAGGCTTAATAAATAATTCTTACCTTTATGGAATGCAATGCTTAAGACTTAAATCTTGATGTTGTTTTACCTATAACCTATGTTATGCTTTCCTTTCCTTTAATGCTCTTTTGGTGCTCAAACTTCTTCTCATCAATATGGTCACCTTTTTCTTTACTTGCAATGCTTGTTCTATATCCTTGTACATCTTGCTCGATTGGTCTCATTTCTACTTTCATTCATCTTTGACTCATGCATTTAATGTATGTACTAAGATGTTATTGAAATAGTGGTTGGTTCTTCTTTCTACATAGATATTTAGCACTCAACTCGATGCTTCTTTTAGGGTGCTTAAAAGTAACTCTTGCTCCACTTGAATGTAGCTAATCTTGTTTTTCCAATACCTCTTAAATATCTCTTCATTATTTAACGTAACTCTTACTCTTCTAGGTGGGATTGAGGTGCTAAAGAAACCTCCATGTATGAGCTTTAACTTACTCTTTAGTTATCCCATGTATGCACTTTTTTCTATGAACTATAACATATTTTATTTATGTTCTGTATTCCTCTTCAGTATATTTCTTTGTAGTGATGGTTAGACTTCCCTTGCACTTAGATTATACTCAATAATTGACCCTCTATCATGCCAAGTTGTAGGTAATAGATTTGATCCTTTAATTTACCAAATATATAGGTATGTTAATCAATACTCTTTCTTGTAACACTTCAATGATAAATGTTCTTCAACTATATTTGATTATCCTTTCTTATATGAGATGACAAGTGTTAGCTAGTTTCGCCACTTACTTAGAATGATGTTACCTATTTGTGCTTGTGAGATGGTAGATGGTAAATTATAATTCTTTTCCCTAATGCTCCAAAAGTCTATTGTACGTCTAGGTTATCTTGACTATTACATGCCCAAGTGCAATCTTTAGTCTCTTGCTTTCAACTGTCCTGTCTCTTTGGCTTCTCTCTAATGGTGCTTAATCATAATGCTCTTCCTTAAAACCAATGGATTCATTATATTGGTTGTCTCAATGGTATTTGGACTTGTTCAAATGTTGTAATTCTTGTATTCTTGGCTACTTCCAATGTTGTGGTACTTGAATTTGATTTCCTTCAAATAACTCATTAATAGTGCAAAAACTATTCAAATCCTTCTCTTTAGGGTTGGTTTGCTTTCTACACTCTCTTTGAATATTTCTTGGATTTATGTGTTTCTCAAATATCCAATGTTGGAATATGCATGGTTCTTGTACTCCTTTTCTTGATAATGGTAATGTCCTACATATAAATCTAGAGATACTTGCCTCCCTATGTCTCAAATATTCACATTAACTTCATAATATGGTGGATTCTCCTCTTATATATGGTAGTGACACCTCTCCTCTTTGAAATATATGATAAATGATGGATTCAATGTTTCCTTCTCTTCCTTGGAAACTCTCTACTATATCTCCTTTTTGGTTGAATGCTTGGTGAACTTTCCAATGGTGATTCTAGGATTCTTAACTATGCAAATGCTCTACTATTTTTGATATCATAGTGTATCCAATCATTGATTTAGAATAATGTCTTATTTTATATAAAATATATAGTATGAAGTATATTTAACTTCTTATTTTGTGCAATTTTTAACCTTGTAAAAGCAATATTTTCTACTTCCTTGAAGATATAAATTTGAAAAATATCTCTTGCAACTTTAAACCTCAAATTTGGTGCTTTTAAAAACTTAATAATAAGATAAATATGAGCATTCAAATAGTGAAACTTTTGCACCAAATTGGCATACCTTTTTTACCTCTATTTGGTGATGGTTTTCTTGGTGATTTGGATCACCTAATTATTGCCCTGATTTTTATGAATATGCAGCTCCAATTTGTGTTACCTTGCTACCTTAAACTTGTTGTCCAAATCAGCTCCTTAATTATTCCAAATTGTAGATTTATACCTCCTTTATATTGCTATTCAAGAATATTGTTTTGTAGCTTCAACTCTCCTTCAAGTTGCTCTCGTGAACTTTGGAAATTACCAGCTATTAATACTGCCCAAATGCTACTCTCTAACTATCCTTGAATATCTTCAAAATAGCTTGGAAAATCCTCCAATTTGCAGCTGAATATTACCTCCTAGAACTCTTCAATTTTTTTTTTGTAAAAATCAGAAATCTACTTCTTCTAAATCAACCTTAAAACCCCTTGGTGGCTGTTATTAAAACTATCAAATTTTATGGCCTCTTATAGCTCCTTTCTCCTTCAATCTCCTTGTGAAAATTTAACTTCAAATTTGGTCTCCTTATCAAGAATCTGAATGTCTTGTAGTATTTAATAATATCCTCTAAATTTTGGAACTCTTCTTACCAAACCCTTCTTCCTTTTAGGCTTATTATTAGATGGCGAAAATTCTCCCAAATTCTTCTCTATCAGGAAAATATCCTTGCTAGCAATATTCTCCCTTGAGTTCTCCTCAAATATCCTCCAATGGACTTCTTCAAATTCTTCAATGAGGCTTTCCTAACCTTCTACTTCTTTCTCCTTTCAATTTAGCTTGAGTTCTCCTCTTGGACCTTCAAATTTTGCAACTTCTAAAATCTACAATAGGATATTTTCTAGTCCTTCTCTATCTTGAGTCATCCAAATATGAAATTTCTTCAATGGGACATCATTTGGGTCTTCTCTTAAATCTTCTATGTGAAGTCTTCAATCTTCAATGGGATATTTTATCTTGTACCTCCTCCTTGATTTGCAATCTTCAATCTTCTATAAGACTCTTTCCCTTGAGTATCCTCTTCCCTCAATCTATTGCTTTAGGTACTAAATCAATTTCAAAGAAGATATTATTCCTAGCTTATTGTAGGAAGATTCTCAACTTTCTTTGACTATTTTTTGCAACAAAGTATTAGAAAATAATAGTAAACATTTCTTCAAATCTAGAGAAAATGTACTTCACTAGTTGATTTTTCAATCTAGTGGAATCAATGCTAAGTCTTAGTCTTCACAAATTTTTCTTCAACTTTGTGGAAAGACTCTAGCCAAATATAATGTTAGAAATTCTAAAAATGAGATTTGTTATCTCCTCTCAATCTCTCTTGTGGCTCTCTATTTCCTATCAATCAAACTAGTGCTCTGATACCTTTGTTAGCTTTTAATGCTATATATTAAAGGAAATGCAACCACAAGATCTAGAATAAGCATGCAATGTTATTGTAGAAATCAAAATCTAACCACTTGTCATCCATTCATGTCCTCCAATCATAGTTGCCTATTATATATATATATGTATTTACTTAATATATATAAATATTAATATTTTATATTATATTTATATATTTAATAAATATATATGTATTTATATGAATTAATCCTAGCCATCCACCATATTTTAATCTCATCCATCCATACATCCATCTCAATCCATGCCTCTTTCCCAAACTTAATCTCCACCCTTCCTCATGTTTTAATCTCGATCGCTCATTTTGTCTTGTCAAAACCCTAACATGTTCAAGGGCATATTATAAAATAGGAGTCATTTTGATGAATCAAACCCTTAGTCCCTAAGAATTATGAATCCCATAAAAAATCCTTAAGCCCTCATGAACATTTGCCCTAGCCACTTTGTCATCACTTTCATCATTCACCTCTGCCATAACATCACCCATTTTTGTTGCCACAAAACCTATGCAAACTAGATCTAGTTTTGCAACCCTACCCTCAAACCCTAGATACCCTCTAGAATCTAAAAAAATCATATAGGCATTTATAGAACCCTTCTGGGTATCCAGAGCCATCACAGAACACCTCTGGGTATTTCTCAAAGTAGATATGCAGTCCTACAACCCTCAATCATTGTTCGAGCATCCTCGCAACCATCATCAATAGAAGTAGAGATAGAAATTAGCATTTTGACAAGGTAAAAATATTTGGTGAATTTTATTTATATTCTTGAATTTCTATTTTTAGTTACGTTCTGTAGCATCTAGGGTTTTAGTAATTTTTATTTTTTTTTAGGACCTCACACTATGGAGCCCTCACAAGTGCTTCTAATACCTTTATATTGTTTGTTTTTTGCAAATGTAGAGATCATATTTTTAGAATTTGTTGAAGCTAGGTTGGCCTCGCAAGGATAAGCAAGCCCACATGCAATCCTTGTTTGGATTGAGAACGAGCAAGAAGACACCAACTATTCACTGCACTAGGGTTTTGAAACCCTAGCATATTCATAAATCTATATCAAAAAGTATTGTAAAACCTCATATTGGGGTACATTCATTGTATAACATAGTAACATCTTACTCGTTTTATGCAATATTGTGTTATGATTTTTGTTGCTTTATCTTTGCATTGGTGTTGTTCATTTTTTGTTTAAAAAATGGTGATCACAGTGGGACTCCCAAAGGGTTCTTCATTTTAATTTATCTTGTCACTAATTTCTATTTATATTTCCATCTTGTAGGTTTTAGAAGTTTGATCACATGAAAATCATGATAACAAGGGTTTTTGGAGGTCATATAATTCGATCGAAGATCGCACGAATGCCCTACAACATTCGAGGGACAACCTAAAGAGTTCAAGAGATGCCTCATGAGGGGATATTAAAAGAGTGGGAAAGACTTTTAACTATAAAATTAACAAAAGAAAATTATTTATTTTTTGTTTAAAGTAGTTACATTTTTTGATTTAGACAACACCAAAAAAGCACAGAGAAAAAGCACAACATACTAAGTCACATTGATTTAGGGTAGAAGAATTGGGCTAACCCTCCATTGTTTGAATCACTGGATGATTCAGGGTGGGTCTTAAGTGGTGTACCCCTAAGTTCTTTTGAGGAGCTTAGTGTTCATGTTCTTCTCTTCTATATTAGATAATTTAAATAGGTGTATTTTCAATATTGAGTTAACAGAAATCTTAAATTAAATCACACACTTTATATGTTCATAATAAAAAATAGTGATTTGGATTTTATCACCAACCATCGTTTGAGAATTGGCAATGGTGGGCTTCATCTCCATCCATAAATATATTCTTGTAGCAAACATAGTCACCCATGAGAAAAAAATTTGGATTTCATCACTAGGAAGAATCTCATTTGCCATCCAGCCTTAGATTTCACCTTGCATAATAGTTTAGGTTAGCACATTTACAACACACAAACATCACATAAAATAAAATAAAAAATATATTGCAAATAATAGGGTTAAATTTCTTGTTTAATTATGTGTTTTCTCCATTTACATTTTTGTCTACATATTTCACACACTTCACCACCCTCATATGGCTCATTAGCTTTTGGTTTCAACCTGAAGCCAAGCAAATATTCTTAGTCAAGCCCTTGCCAGCCAAGAAACTTCATCTATGGAGTGTTCCACATCTTTACCTACCATTTATATGGTTAACCTTGTCAGTGTGATACAAATAATATGTTATGGTTTGTCTATGGGTCCATCACACACACTATGTATATCTCAAACACTGATGTATTACTTAGAGCCAGCAACACCCCCATACCAAAAAATGAGCCATCATCTCCCATCGATCATAACATCACACACATAGACATGGCTAAAGTGGGATATTTTTAAAGATCTACTAACTATGTTCTAGATCAAATCCATAGCCCCCCTAGGCATGACACTATTTCTCAATAGAATTGTCTACTCGTAGCCTTCTAATTTCACCCAGGTGTATACTAACCCTCTTTTTGAGGTATCATCTATACCTTCCCAACATTGGTCAATTCCACAACAATCATGTGTCCAAAGCACTTCTATTCCATCTTCCTATACCACTACTTATGGAAATCCACTGTGTGAAGCACATTTTAATGCTGATTTATAAATTCTAGCTTTCACTGCATACACTACCCCCAATTCAGTTGCAATCCCTATTGCAAATTATCCTCAACCCACTTCATCCATTCCCACCACATCCACACCATTCGTATTAGATATTTACATACATAAATCATGACAACATCTCCAAAAATTGCTTATGGATCAACAAGGTGCTCAATCTTGTTCCCAACAGTAAGTATAGGTGGTAGATATTAATTCTCAACCTGTTTCCACCCAACCTTCTTTCTTCACATAAAATCCATCATGGGTATCGCAATATTCTGTGTTTTCCATTCCCCACCTCCATTAACCTATACCCATTCCATTACCATGAGTCAACCCTTTCATAGTTCTCAAACTTCATATCCATTTCATAATCCACAATCATTCCATCATAAAGCTCAACATCACAAAATTCAATCCACTCCATCCAATCATCAACATCTCATCACACCTCAACATTTCAGAACTTCATTCCCATACAATCATCAAGTAATTTAGGGATTTCACATACCTAGGGAAGACCCTAAAATTCAAGCAATGAAACAACAGATTGATAGCTTGATGCAACATACTCCTGGTATGATGAACTCGAGCCAAATTTAAGATCACTTATCAATCAACCAATTCACTTTTTGATACTATCACTACCATATCTGATAGATTTTACAGTACCAAAATTTGATAAATTCAAAGGGATTGAGGACCCTAGAGATCATGTGAGCACTTTCATTCATTCATGTTTTAGAATCTAAAATCAAGATGCCCTAATACTCAAAACCTTTTCTCAAACATTAGGGGGGGACCCATAGAGTGCTATAACCATCTACCTCATCATAGTATTTATACTTTTGAACAAGTTGGTGAACAAATTCCTCAAGAAATTTTCCATCAATGTTTGAAAGAAAATTTTATTGACTGACTTATACAATCTTAAGCAATATGGGAATGAGTTAGTATATGATTTTATAAATGGTTGGAGGTCTGTTATCACAAAAATACCATTCTACCTACCAATGGAAGAGTTAACTCAATTTTTAACCAAGAGTTGCCTAAGACCCATCTCTTGGCTATTACAATTACAAAAGTATAGATCATTTGAAGCTTTACCCAGGCTAGCATAATTGAGAAAATAAAAATCCAAGAAGATGTGCTAAAGAAAAAAAGAAAGAATGGTAGAACAAGGACCAATACAAGCCAAATCAGGCTAATAAAGCAAATCAAGTAAATCAAGTGGTCATGAGCCAACTAGTAATGGCTTAACAAAAACAACCAATGCAGCAACACCCACAACAAATTTCATATCAAGAATTTCCCCCACCATCACAAGTTCAAAAAATAGTGCCAACTGTGGATAATCACCAACTTTGATAATATGTTTGACAAAACCATCATTACACCCTCTTATCTAATTCATATACCTCCATTTTTTGTAGGTTGTATGACACCAATCAGCTTGCCTTAACTAAGGCCAAACCAGATGATCCCACTAAACATAGAAAAATCTATAGGGAACATCTGTTTTGTCCTTATCATTGACAAAATGGACATGATATAAATGGATTCTACATATTTAAAGATATGGTGCAAGACCTAATTGACTTAGGGACCATCAAGCTTGATAGTCCTTTAGATCAACAAAACTAAAATATTGACATCTATCAAACACCACTTCCCCATCATGAGGAAGTGCAACCAACAACAGGAAGGTAAAATTACCAATACTCCTAATCAAGTTAATCATGCTCAACAAAATCAAGGTTTTTTTTGTGCTATTCATGTAGTCACCCGAGGTCAACAACGCATAAATTAATAAAATGTACATAAGCAGAACATCCAATCTCCCATAGTACCACAGGAAAGCGTGTCTCCTCAACCTACCACCTCATCATCATCCATCTAGTTCTTCATCAATTCTTCCCAATCCATTCATATTCCAAGTCATCCATATCCACCCATTCATCCCTACAAGCATCCATTAAGATCACTCATCTCTCTAAGTAACCGGTTAACAACTAGCCTTAAAATGATTTCAACTAAACTATCTATTTATGAGATTATTCAACAATATTTCCCACATCATGAATCATTAATGGAGATTCTAAAATCCATTGAAATTTAATCTTAGGATGCTAATACCTTTAGCAATTTTGTGGGGAGCATGCAAACATGTGTGGAATCCATTATTACATTCTACGATTTGGAAATCAAACCAATATCATCAATATTGGTGGACCCTCCATTGCATATCATGGATCAAATTAATAGGAATCCATTCAAAAAAGTTTTGATTGATATCATATCCTCCATAAATATCATCACCACATCTTCTCTTCAACATCTTAATCTCCCACCATACCACATCACTAAATCCACCTTTACCCTGAAAGCATTTAATGATGCTCTCTATTCCATAGTTGGAATTGTAGTTTTACCCATCGAAGTGGGGGTAAACATATTACACACCATGTTTTACATATTGGAAGGGTCCATGGCGTATAATGTGCTCCTTGGACGTCCTTAAATTAGAGAAATGATATGTTTCCCTTATATACTTCATCAATGCTTAAAATATGTACATGAGGGATAGATTCATTGCATACCAATGAACATCAAACCATTTAAGTATTGTAATTCTATTTCAAATCCCTATGAATCCATGCTTCCATCCACCCACATTTTCTTAACATAAACCACATCATCCACCACACCATACACTCCATCTAAAGTTCATATTCCTAAGGAACTCCCCCTCATCGCTCCAACTCAAACTTCCACTTATATGCCCCCATCTTCATCACCATTGACTACATGTACATGTGGTCAAGTGTAATCCACATCAATCCCATCATCATCATCAACATCCTCCATCAAAATTACTTCCACATCATTACCTAGTCATCAAACATCTCAGCCAAATACACCTCCATCTACATCAACCGATGTCTCACAAGTTGAGTTAATGGATTGTGAGATGCCATTCCAGTCCATACCTCTCCCATTTTTGAAGTCCCTAGCCAATCCCAAGTCTTAAAAATCCACTTCCATATCCACTTCCACATCATCCCAATTTGCATTCCACCTCACTAATCCTGGTATTGGTGAATATGTGGTCCAAGACATCACCATCACACCACTTAATATCTAAATTTCTAGGGATTATGGTTATCCATGGGACCCACCCTTATCTATAGAATTTATGTACAACATGGGTTCAATTTACAATAGCATAAATTATTTTTATGGGAGGATTTATTCATCATCCAATCCATATTCCCAATATGAACCCAAGCAACCAACACCTTCCAACATACAACACATGTCGGGTTTTCCATCCTGATATTTTCATCGAGTTAATTGGTAAGGTTATGGCCTAGGATGACATGAATAGGGAATGCAAGAAATCATTGATACCTCATATCGAGGAGTGCATGACCATTTAGACTTAGAATATCATTCTCATTTTCCACCTCTTCTTTTGAACAAGCTTTTCAAAATCTTCATTTGAATTCATAAGAAGAAAACCATCATCTCGATGACTTTGAAGATGAAATCTATGAAGAATATGACATTATGTCGATAGCTTGTGATGAATCTAATGAGGAATCAACACCCATCATTCCATTCACTAAACAAGATGAGTTTTACCTCAGAATGTTTTCCATCCATCATCCTATATTTTGTTTGCTTCTTCCACAAGAGCGAGCCGAACCAACCAGTGAACCACCTCCATTTCATTAATCCACCTCATCGGATATTTTTCTTGTAATATATGTACAAAAATAAAAATAAAAATAAAAAACACATAAAAATTCAAAAAACAAGATATTGCATTGCATGTACATGGCTTTTTCCTATTGCATTTACTTTGTGTTGCTTGCTATTGTTTAGGTTCCTTGAGCTCTTGCATTGATTCTAATAGAAAATATCCATCCATCCTCCACTTTGCCAACCACCAGTTTTTCCCTTAAGTCATCATGAATCCTGTTGACTTATTCACCCCACTTCATAATCCATAAGATTTGGCAAAGCCAATTCCAATTGACATGGGCCTTATTGATATGGACCAAATTTCCTCTTTGTCAACCTTTTTCAAATTTATCCTTTTGAGAAATTGTTAAGGGATTCAACCAACTACATTCTTCCGTCACCTCCACCTTCACCTTCACCTTCACCTTTAGATCCTAAGTTTTTCTAGGTATAAATAGAAGAGGTTGAGTCAAAATATTTTGATAATGTCATAGATGAAATTCATCTAATTCTAATGCCCCATAAGCTTGAGTAAGGTTCTCACATGTCCATTGAATATACCATCACTGTGAACCTTAGTTTAAATGCAGAAAATCCCTAAATCATCAAACTTGAAAAAAGTTTATTTGTAGATGAAAAAGAGCAATTAATTGCTCTCCTCAAGAAGAAGGACATTTTTTCCATGGTCTTATAAAGACATGCCTGGTCTTGACCCTAACTTGGTTGTCCATAATCTCACCTTACATTCTGATTCTAATCTAGTCAAACAAAAATTGAGAAATATGCATCCTATCATTGCCCTCATGGTCAAAGAAGAGCTTTAAAAGCTTTTAGATGTGAGTTCCATTGTCCCCATTGACCATCCTAAGTGGATTTCAAACATGGTACCCTTTTGTAAGCCTAAAAAGGTGATACATATTTACACTGAATTTCAAGACCTTAAAAAATAATATCTGAAGGATGACTTTCCTCTACCAAACATCAATACTCTTGTTGATAGTTGTGCTAGCCATTAAATTATTTCTTTAATAGATGGTTTTTAGGATACAATCAAATTTGAATCAATCCTAATGACCAACACAAAACAACATTCACTACACCTTGGGGGAATTTTTGTTACAAGGTGATGCCATTTGACCTAAAAAACACAAGTGCCACTTATCAACATTCCATGATATACATCTTCTACAATTATATGCATAAGATCATCAAAGATTGTGTGTATGATCTCTTGGAAAAATCCAAAACTCGACAAGAGCACATTGGTGTCTTGGAAAAAGTCTTTGATCAACTTCTAGATCACAAAGTAAGGTTGAACCCCAAAAAGTGTAACTTTGGTGTTACCTTTGGCAAACTACTAGGATTCATTATCTTCAAAAGAGGCATTGAGATAGACCCAAAAAAATTCAAGGCCATCATGGGGATGCCACCCCAAAAAATGTGAAGTAATTACGTAGTTTACAAGGAAAGATTCAATCGATCCATCATTTCATTGCAAAAATTTATGATAAATGCAGATCCTTCAATCACCTGCTACAAAAGGGGGTGACAATTTCATGGTTAGATAAATTCCAAAATGATTTTGATGACATAAAGCAATACCTGGCTTCTCCACAAATATTAACACCTTCTCGTCCGAGGATCCCCTTCCATATTTACATTTAAAAAATGAAATTTTCATTAGGGACAATGCTTGCACAAAAGAATGAAAATAATTGAGAGCAAGTTGTTTATTACATTAGTCAAACATTGGTAATCTATGAAACTAGATATGCTTACATGGAAAAATTATGCTTAGTAGTGGTTTTTACCACTAAGAAACTCAGATATTACATGCTTAGTCACACCACATATGTCATAGCTCACAAAAATACTCTACGTTATATGTTGTCTTGCACTTACAATAATACCCACACTGTAAAATGGATAATGCTTCTCACTGAATTTGATCTTGAGTTCATCAGCCAAAAATCCATTAAAGGTCGGGTCATAGCTAATCAACTTGCAGAAGCTCCACTACCTAGTGATCAACCCTTGAATATTGAGCTCCCAAATTATTCGATATTTACTGTCACTAAACTAGAAGATGATATTGCAAAGGAAGATGTCGATATCACACTATTATTTGACGGTTCTAAGTGTGAAAAATGTCAAGGTGTTGGAGTCATGTTTCATACACCACAGGGGGTGCCTATTCCCTTATATTTCAAACTTGATTTCCAATGTACAAAAAACAACACATAGTATGAAGCCTTAATATTAGATCTTCAAGTAGCCATAGCTATGGGAATAAAGCGTATCAAGATATTTGGTGATTATCAACTTATCATTAGATAAATCAATGGAGAATACAAATGCAAGGAACCTTCCATAAATATTTACCATGAAGTAGCAATGTCATTGCTCTATAAATTTTATTGATATGAAATAGATAGTTTTCCATGTTCAACTAATATATTTGAAGATGTGATGGCCTCTCTTGGATCATTGATTCCAAATAACTCCGTAGAAGAGGTACAACCACTCATTGTTACAACGATCTCTAAATATGCAATTTTCTATGTTGAATCTAAGGATGAAAAGGATGTTTACTTTATCCATTTGAAGCCATATAATCCTTGGTCAAACCAAATAATAGCCTTCCTCAAGTTTGGAACACTTCCATCAGACATGTCATGGACTGCTAAACACACTTTCAAGAAAAATATAGCTTGTTTTACTCTCTTGGGGGGCATGTTATATAGATGTGGTTATAATAGAATCCTCCTTCATTATCTTGAGCCTGTAGAGGCACAAATATCCATATATGAAGCTCATGATGGTATTTATGGTGGTAATTTTAGTGGAATGGTCATTGCAAAACATATTTTATGCATGGGTTACTATTGGCCCACCATGGAATGCAACTGTTGCACTTATGTCAAACATTGTCAACAATATCAACATGCTAATTTAAATCATGTGCCATCATAAGCATTACAAAATATTCAAAGCCTTTGGCTATTTTCACAATGGGGTCTTAATTTGATTGATAAAATCTCACCTCCTTTCTCAGGATAACATACATTCATCATCTTGGTTCAATAAAATCCCGTAAATGGGGCAGAGGTCCAAGGTTCAAATCTTGGACTTTGTTGGACTAAATGTTTATCCCTTTCCTAGTGCTTTCAACAGTGTAAAAGGTTTAAAAATATTATGGCATGGTGGTTATAGGGACAAACTGCATGAAGATCTATATGGAAGATTTTGAAATGGACATCATAGAATACTATGGTGGCCATAAAAATCTAGAAAGCCTATACGGATTCATGGTGACTACCGATTTCACCATGTAAATTTAAAACAAAACATACATTCATAATAACAGTCACTAAATACTTCAAAAAGTGGGTTGAGGCAATTCCTCTAACCAATACGATAGGACCTCGAATTGTGGAGTTTATACTTCATAATATCATTTGTTGTTTTGGTATCCCCTCAAAAATATTCTCTCATAATGACAAGTCTTTCAAAAATAAGGATGTTTAAG
The DNA here is from genome assembly GCA_028583015.1 of Wollemia nobilis. Classification (NCBI taxonomy): domain Eukaryota; kingdom Viridiplantae; phylum Streptophyta; class Pinopsida; order Araucariales; family Araucariaceae; genus Wollemia; species Wollemia nobilis. The sequence continues at coordinate 660,942 of JAQPPZ010002931.1, forward strand.
CACTTTACAAGAAATATAATATCCAACACTATTTATCGACTCCTTACTACCCACAAGCATATGGACAAGTTGAGGCTACTAATAGGGCCTTAATTGTTATTCTCAAGATACTAGTTAAAGAAAATCATAGATATCGACATACGCAAATTCCATTGGCATTATGGGTTTATCGAACAAGCATCCACATGCCTATTGGGGTAACACAATTTTCATTGGTTTATGGAGCCGAAGCAATTATACCTCTTGCGCTTGAGATCCCCTCATTGCAAATTTTATCGCAGGAATTCATAGATGATGAAAAGACAAGAGTTGACCAACAAATCTGAAAAAAAAAAAAAAAAAAAAAAAAAAAAAAAAAAAAAAAAAAAAAAAAAACCATATTTGCGATAAATTCATAGCTAATTTGCTAGGTCCATACATTGTCACTCAAAAATTGGGTAAAGAAACTTCTAGGCTTGCCAGTCTAGAGGAATTTTGAAGAGCCTGAACCACTTAACGTCATTCACTTGAGAGCATTCTACGTTTAATGTGATTTATATATGTATATATACATGGCTAATACACAAAAATAATATTGTATTTCACACATTTCATTTTACACACTGTATTGCACACATTACATTGCAAACATTGCATTGGACACATGACATTGCACACATTGCATTTCACACATTACATTTTACACTTTTCATTCCACACATTGCGTTGCACACATTTCACTTCACAAAGTGCATTTCATACATTGCATTTGCAATCATCTTCACAAACATTTCATTTTGTATTAGGGATAATTTATTTAGTTTAGATATTAATTGGTCCAATAAAATCATGTTGCCTTAATCAAGGGTGCCCTCACATCATCATCCATTTCATTGCACCATTTCATAAATCCCAATCATCATTTGTAAAAACCATATTTCCATAATAGGTGTTTTTGATCACTTAGTCACTCCTAGTGTTTATAGCAACCTCCAATACATGTCGAGTTTTATTTAGGAACAAGACATATTTTCACTAAGAAAATGTTGAGTTCTAGGAATTGACTCTAACACTCTTGAACCAAACACATTACACATCTTAAAAATATCTTGTATCAAAGAGGGGATAACACCATTATTGGGTTGTACCTCAAAGTGAAAAGGGTATTCCTTGTGTTGGTAAAATATCTGCCTAATCAATAAACACTACGTTTATGCGCCCTAGATACGACCAACATTGAAAGGCCGGAGGAAAGATATGTCCTCTTTGCCAATCTCCAGAGAGGGTTGGTTCCCGAACTAATTCTAAAACTGGTTGAAGACTAGAGATGCAGGAAAGAAATTGCAAATTGTGGAAAGAAATGGGAAATATGGCCAAGGGCCAAAGTGCAGGTTTCGAGTCAAACTAAAATTAGGAAAACACTCAAGCACAAAACAACATCGAATAGAAGTAAAGGCAGTAGAATAAACTTGCAATCTTGCAATAATAAATTTTAACTCAACACCTCGGTACTCACTCTTCCACTGGCAACACTTAAATCCAAATATAGAATTTAAAATATATAGCAAATAAAAAGAGCAAATGTTAAAAGAAGTGCACTACACAAAAATAAATTATATGCAGAATCACTTATCAATTCAGAAACCTGATGTCTTTCATTAATGCAGAGAACTTAGAGAGTATTCTCGCAAAGTGACTAACCTCCCTTTTACAACAAGATTTTCTTAGTATTTATAGAGTTTTCTGCCTCTTTCATTTAATACATGTGAGAGAAGAATGTTTTGGGATCAAAGAAAACAACCAAAAAAATCTCCTCGATTCCTTGGAAAATCCATGCACTTGAGAAACAAATTCCAGGAAATCTGAAATTCGAACATAGATGCGCATCACTGGAGAAATAATTATTTAAATAGATCTGATACATTGGAAATCATGAAAACTTATTTCTCCTCGCCTTTGTCCTTGCAATTCACAAAACAGAGTTACTGAGGGTGCCCTTCATTAAATACACATAATTCAATATTTGACCATTTTCTTGTTCGCCTTAAATTCATCTTTGCCATATCAAACGTGTGTGTGATCTTAATTAGGAACGTTCATCCCAAAGGAAGGGTGAACAGGACGTTTGCCCCTGGGATGGGCGAAAGCGATTCTTCATTATTGAAAGGAAGTTCACCCGTTGGATGGGCGAACGTCATGTTCGCCCCTCGACCAGGGTGCACAACATTTTTTAGGTGCATGGGTAACCAAGTACCCCAAGGAACGTTCACCCCAAGAAAGGGTGAATGACATGTTCACCCCTAAGGAAGGGTGAACGCGATTTCATACTTAACGTTTTGCCAATATATTTTCAAAATAGGTTCACCCCAGGAAAGGGCGAATGAGGCATTCACCCCTCCTTAAGGGCGAACGTGAATATCCATAAATACATAAATATTTTTTTAAAAGTGTCTTCGAGATTTTTCTTTGTGTTTTCTAGAATACAATATATCATACTTCTACATACTGAATGGAAAGTATATTATCACTTCTTATAGAAATTAATACAAAATTTTCCCAAAATCCCAATGAAATACAAAATGGCCAACATTTCTTGGTGACTCACGGGGTATCCAACTCGCATGGATGCAAGCGATCCTGGGCCTTTATCCATTGGGTGCAAAGTATGTGCAAAGGATGCAAACATCTCATCTTTTGGGGGCCACCTGTGCACGCTCTACTTCTTTTGCTTCTGCTGTGACCCTAAGCACTTCAGCACATTCAACTTCTTCTGTCATATTTTTTGCTGCTTCACGATCTGCTGTTGCTTGATCTTCCTGTTCTGTAAAAACCTTCGAAAGGGCCTCGTATGTGCATATAGCGTCATGCCAAGCTTCAGTGGTAAACAAGCAGTGAGTACTAAGAGATTCATAAATGAAGTGAAGACTTTGTACATCTATCAAGCTGAGGCACTTTGAACGCTGAGCCAACTCGTAAATGGAAAGCTCCAAACATGTATATTTCTCCATAAACGACAAGACCTATGCTTGAGTGACAGGCTTGACCAAGGCATCAATGACTACAGTATCTTCAATAAACACACTCCAGAGCTCTTGCAACTCCTCCATCGAAATAGGATCGCCCTAATAATCTAAGAAGGTGGTGAAACCCAGTCGGTCGATAGTCTCAAAATGAGACATAGAAATAGTATGCTCCCACTCAATAGTATTGAGGATAGCCCGCCCCTCATTTACAAGGTCCATATGCTAAAAATAGCTTCGTAGAGTTACCCATGCTTGGGACCAAGCATAGTCCATCTCGCTGAGAGGGCAAATATATAGGGACGTATTCAACAAAGCTTGTATCTTCACAACCATCTCCATATGGGGCGATAGCAACTCCTCCACTGAGTCAATCGTTTGTTGCCCAAGCTGGATTTGTATCTCTACTTCCCATAAGTATTGCAACACCTTGATTGTGTGTGTGGCCAAATTTTTGGAATTTTTTACAGAGTGAAGGCGAAGGACTCTTATGCTATCATGCAAAAACTCTGCAATAGGTGCGACCTTAGATTCAAGCTACTTTTTGAGTTCTTCGACCTGTTGTTGTAGGTTATGCATCTCAATCTGAGTGGCATCACGCTCCTTTAAGTGCACCTTGAATTGATTGCAAAAATATTCCCTTTTAGTGGTTATTTTTTCTTTTGTTGCCTTGCTCTTAGCCATCGCACTCTCCAGATCAAGTACCCTATCTTGCAGCTCAAAATAATTTTCTTTATAATGCTCTTCGTGAAAATACAAATATCTCATATCTACCTACATATTGCACATTTTTTTAGTGGGATCAATTTGCATTAGATCTTCAGTTATAGTCTTAGAAACATAGTCCTCAGGTTGCAACTCACCTTGAGGTTTCTAAACCATCGAAGTGAATGTTGTCACATGAGCCTCCTTGGCAATTGGATCAAAGGCCACCTTCTTGATCGGTCATGCTAGTGCCAAAGATTCTTTCTGCCACATACTCTTCAACCATTGAGAGGATCTCAGGTGCGCTCGATTTAATTTTTCAACATCCAACTCCGTGCGGGTCACCTGCATGTCTAGAACAGTCTGTAGCTCCAAAAATGGGGTAAATAGAACAAAAATCTTTGAGCGACTAAGCCCAATGGACACGGATGACACAGACTAAAGTGGAGGAATGGACACAGGGATGGTGGAAGAGAGGGAAAGAGTGGATGATATGGAGGACACAGAGGACACAGATGTAGCCATGGTTACACTAAGCCTAGATGGAGCTTGCATACTAATAGCCACAATGGTGGAAGAAATGAAGACCGAGGGAAGGGGACGCAAAAAAGGATTAGTCCCTGACACATAAGAACTAAAAGAAATGAAGGGCAATGAAGCAGGAATGAAAGGAGTAGTAGTGAATTCATAAATGGAAATAGTAGAAGCGAAAGAGGAAACCATAGAAATAGAAATGGAAGGAAGACCGAAGGGCAAGAAAGTAGAAAATGGAGGGGACAAAAATGAAACTAGTGGGACCAAAGAAGAAATCACTGTGTGCCCTATGAGGGAAAGGGAAGATGAAGGAAGAGATGATGTACCTTGGGGCACAAGTGCCACTAGTTCTGTGGATGGTGGATGTTGTGCAACTACCTCTATTTCCTGCTCTACCTCCTGATCGCCAACATTGAGGGCTACTTCTTCATCTAGATTCTCAATATGAGAATCTTTCGAAAGTTGCTCCTCCTCTGGTTGTGCCATAGAAAATATTTATGCTACTGATGTAGGGTGCTCACTATTGAGGGTAAGGTTTGCTATTGGTATAGAAGAAACTGCAAAACTCGATGTAACTAGAATCATAGTACTCGAAGACATGGGTACTGTAATAGTGGAAGTAGTGGCCGTGCTAGTTCGGGGTCGCTTAGCTGCTTTAGGAAAAGGGGGCACCACCGATTATTTTTATTGCTTAGGCGAGGGAACTTCTTCAGGAGGGTGCTTCACCCTTTGAGTTCACTTTTGAAAAACATGTGAGTGTTCTTCTTCTTCCTCTTCTTCTTTAGTATTGTCCTCAACCATAGGACTCTCCTCCTCAGGTTCACTTTCACCACTTTCAGACTGCTGAAAACTTTGTGGCAAAATGGTGGCAAAGGTGACAGGTTGATAAGAATCCACAAACCTATCATAAACATGAGATAATTGGGTATCAAGCTTCAATCCATAAGTAGCATAGGGCTTCCTTCGATGAATGCACATTACCCACCAATTCATAGTTTTCTCCTCCTTCCAATGAGGGTTTGCCTCTTGGATGGTCCCAAACAGGCCTGGATGAGGAATATGCATTTTATTCTTTCCTGGATTATACTCTGCTTCCTGCTCATAATAATCATGCCATGGAGGAAGGGAGGACATTTTTTCCACATGCCAATTCATGTCTGGCCCATCAAAATTGTTTTGGTGCTTCTGAATATCCAGGCGTGGGCAACAATGAAATATATTCACCTTAATAAGCGCTAAAATTTTTCCAAGTGGATCATAGCGCCATCGTTGCGGCAACTCAATTAGTCCCAGGTCTTGAAGCACCATTGTTAAAAGGTGATTTTTCCCAACTTGGTTCACTTCTATACTCCCAAACTTAAGAGGCATAGTACAAGTCATTTTCTTCCCTCATCTAGAGCCATATATATCATTAATATAATCCATCTGGTGCACAACTTCCATAGCAAAAATGCGCACAGTGGAAAAATAAGGCAACAAAAAAGGTTTACCTATATATCCAAAAATTCGAACAACCATGCCCTGAGTGAGAAAAAATATGTCACCCTTCTCCTCTAAAACAACGACATCTCTTAGGTCGTGAGGCACTCGATCACAACTACCACAAAGTAACTCAATGGTTGGGCCCAAAAACCAGCTATTAAAGCTATATAGAGACTCCTTCTTAGTCAATACTTGAGTCCACTTATAAACTGGCAGAGGTTCATTCTTTTTGCCTATCTACGTAACAAAAATAAAAGAAAAACATCGCTGCATCTAAAAAAATAAAAACCATACCAGCAGCGAAGTATGCCAAAATACCCTAGTCTTTCCTTCTTGCAACCTCTGCAACTGTGAATTAATTCTTCGAGAAACAAATTCAGCCCAATCAAAATAAATTGGATTCCTCCCTTGCCTCATAGCCACGGGAGAATAAAATTCTACCTTGCAAATACATTGGGCCATAGTTGCCTACCACTTGTGCATAGTTTCATCAAAAGGCAACCCAACAACCCAGGAAAGCATGGAATAAATATCTTGGCACTTGAATTCTGAAAGGGTTTTAGGTAAACTCGACCTATGCCCCATTTGCGGCTCCTTGACAAGCTGAATCTCCATAAATTGCCTCATAGCAACAGTGGAAACATATTTTTCCTCTTTCTCATTCGTATGAATTTTCTTATTTACTGCATAGCTTGACACACCCACCCCACAAGCAAAAGCCTCTCGGACCTTGTCTGGTGTAATAGTAAAAGTAATCTCATTCCAGGAATTTTAGATAGCCCTAGTGGAGGAGTCATAAAATTATGCAATTAATCGAATGAGTTCGGGGCATGGATGCATAGACGAGCAAAGATACCATGAAAGTTGTGCATGGTGAGGTGTCGTGAGCCAACTATTATGGGAAACCCCTTGATTGACTGCAACTTCAACATCTTGCCTTAATCTATCAATTCCCTTATGTGTGATCAAACAATCACCAATTTTGGCCATTTCATCTTCATAGGGATCCAAATCAACATAGTCATTCTGTCGGGCCTTTTTAGCCCTCGAACTTCTCTCTCGTTTCTTGGTTGGTTGTACTTCAACATCCTTTGGTGCCTTTGTCTATTCTTTGCTACGTCTTCCCATCTTTTTAGATAAAAAATATATCTTTTTTTATAATTCCTTGCTTAGCAACTTCTAAAAATTCCTCTGCACCTTGGAAAATAAGATACAACGCAACACGAAAAGAAAAGCAAATAAGGAAAACAACTTACCTTTTTTTTTTCTTTGGAATTTTATAGGAGCGTTACCAATTGTCACAGTAATTATAGAATTAAATGCAGATGCGCCTTCGAAGAGAAATATTCTTCAAAAATTGCTCAGACTCCTTTCTCGAAGCACAAAAAAAACTTCCCTTTGGTTCACCATTGAATTCTTCTTGGAAATCATGCCCACAATGCAACGCAATCTCATAGAACAACTTGCCTTGATGCTAGAAACTCACTAGGAAGATCAAACCTACTGTTGATCATCAATCATTAATTCTGTCAGATGCCCTAAAAAGCTCAATCTGAGCGTCTCCCATGTTTGAATATCATCCTTAAGTTGTCGAATACTTCAATGATCAGTACCTTTGGGTGAATTAATTTCTCCAAATGCGTCTTAAGAAAGATTTTCCAACAAAAGGTCTTAAACTCCATGCGCACCTTATCTAAGAATCTTCACTAGTTTTCTTCTGTTTTTTCCCTCTTTTTTTAAAAATTCCTGACAATCTTTTTTTTTACACATATTCAAGTCAAGGTACTACCTTATTTAAAATCATGAAAAACCTTCAAATAAGCATTCCGAAGGAGCTCCACCCTCCATATCGCATTCAAATGTATTAGAAGAAGTGACAGCCGAAATTTGAAGAGTTCCCTCCCAAATTGCATCAAACTTATGTTTCCCAGCTTAGATTTTTTTCGTTCCATTTTAAACCAATTCACCCACTGAAGCTTCGATCAGTGGTTTTACTCTAGAACCACTTCTTCATTTCAATGGCATGTTCTACAAAAGCGTGATAAGCTCGCTTCCTTTCTTCTTCTAATTGTAGCAACTACGCCAACCTTGCCTCTATGGGATTATTTTCCTCGTTTTCATCTTGAAACATCTACAAAGTTTGAAGCATAGGAAGTTCAATATGGGTAGGAAGGACAACTTATTTCCCATAAACCAAAGCATATAGGGACATTTTAATGGACTTATTTACCGAAATGTGATCGAACCAAAGCATTTGATTTAATAGCAAATGCCAATTTCTCTTATTCTCACCCATTATCCTCTTCAGAATCTGAAGCAAATTTTTGTTGGGTGACTCAACTATTCCATTTCCCTGTGGGTAATAATTGGAATATTTCTTCAAATAAATACCATACCTACTAGAAAATTTGGTAATTTTAGCTCCAATGAAAGTAGTACCATTATCGGTAACCAAGGAATTAGGTATACCAAAACGGGTGATGAGGCTCTCTAGAAAAGAAATAACAGTCGATTAATTAGCCTTTTTGGTGGGTATAGCTTCTGCCCATATGTTGCAGTAAGGATATACTTATGCTCTACAGAGGAGTGCGGATCAATAACACCTATAAAATAAATACCCCACTATTGAAAGGGTTCCTCTACCTAAATCGGATGCAATGCCGATATTCCTTTTCTCATTTGTCCCACATATATTTGACAACTATCACACTGCTGAATTATCTTGTGTGAATCAGTAAATAGAGTAGGCTAATAATAGCCTACCTGAATAATTTTCAGAGCCATAGTTCTACCGGCATAGTGCCATCTTGACAACCCGAAATGGAAATCCTCCAAAATTTTTGATTTTTCAAAATCTTTCACACATCTAAGGAGTATGCCATCAATGTTCTTATAATATAGGTCGTTGGGCAACGACACATACCTGAGTGCCTACAATATGAACCTTCGACACTGTGAGGGGTTAAAGTGGCTAGGACACCTTCCAAAAGTAAAATACTCAAGGAGTTCCTCGATCCATTCTTTGTCGCCCACTGCATGATTTACATAAATTACATCTTCAAGTTTTGTCTCAACAACCATGCTTTTGGCAAACTCTTGACATAGATCGCACCCACAAACCAACTTTGTTGGCTTGATATCTACATCATACTCCTGGATCTTTGAAACCCATCCGGCTCTCTTATCACCCAACTCTCCTTGAATTATAAAATTTTGAACATCAAGGTGAATGACATAAACCACAGTTCTACTTTGAGAAACGAAGTGGCAAAACTTCTTCAAGGCTTTCATAACTGCATAAACCTGCTTCTCAATAAAATTGTACTTCTCCTAGTGTGGTGCAATAACCTGACTTAGAAAAGTGATAGGCTTTTCTTCGCCATCATCTTATTTTTGTGTGAGCACGACAACATAGCTCTCCTGCTCACCTACTGGATATAGTATAAAATCTTTGGAGTAGTCAGGATTGATCAATATTGATGCCTGAGTTATCCTCTCTTTGATTTATTGAAAAGCTCGCTTCCTAGCCTTCTTCCATTTAAAATCAACATTCTTTTTCAAGAGCTCTGTCCTTGGTTTGACAACTTGGGAAAAATCAGCAATAAACTTGCGAATGAAGTTTATTTGTCCGAAGAAGGACTGCAAGTCTTTCTTATTCGTAGGTAGTGGTAATTTCATTAGTGCTTCAGCTCACACGGGATCTATGGCCAGTCCTTCCCATGAGATCACATGGCCCAGTAGCTTCCCTTCCTTGATCGCAAAAATTGACTTCTTCGGATTTATGGAAATCTCGAATTCTCGACACTTCTCAAATATTTGCCTTAAATGAGAAACATGATATGTTCTGCAATGTGAAAACACCGTCATATCATCAAGATAAATTACAATGATTTTATTTAGCAACTCACCGAAGGCGATGTCCATGGCTCTTTGAAAAGTTGCACCAGCATTTGAAAGCCCGAAAGGCATCCGTTGATAAGCGAATGTACCCCACTTAGTTGTAAACGTTGTCTTGTATTGATCCTCTTCCTTAACCCAAATTTTATTGTACCCAGAGAAGCCATCTAACAAGGAAAATCTCAGAGCACCAGCCACAACATGAAAAATATTATCTATCTGAGGAAGATGATATTGATCCTTAAGTGATGCTTAATTTAAATTTTGAAAGTCAACACACAGATGTATATCTCCATTCTTATTTCTTACAGGAACCAAGTTCGCTACCAAGGTGGAATGTTTAATAGGATAAATGATCTTTGCTTCGAGCATCTTTAATAATTCTACTTTCATGAGGGCTTCGATCTTTGGATTGACAGGACATTGCTTCTGCCGAAAAGGCTTCACCCCTTCTTATAGCTCAATGGTGTTGTGGATCACATTTTTTTCATACCCTTTCAAGTCTTGATAACTCCATGCTACAATATCTGGGTATTCATAGCATAAAATTCTGATGCCCTCAATTTAATCATATTCGTAATTGGTACCAACCTTAATGACATTTCCTGGCTCCAACTACAATTCTTTGTATTCCTTGGCATCCACCTTAATACCTATGTTTATCAGCTCTATCACTTTGATCAAATAGGATTTCTAGCGAAATAAAACCTCTGGGGATATGATTATTTCTCAACTAGATCATCTCTTCTTTTTCTTCTTCCACAAGAACTTTACTTTCTACGCTGGCAGCTTCTTTGAGGAGAAAATTCACTATTTTCTCATCATTATCGAACACCTACCAATAGAGGCCCTTATATGGAATGGAAGGTCTGTAGATTACCCTCACTGTCTTGGGTTTTCGGACCACTTGCTCGGTAGGAGAATAATTAGCACCCAGGGAAGCTAAAATGTCAGCGTGTCTATTTTGCTCCCTAGGAATTGCTTGAATATTCAAAGCTTTAAATACTTCAAAAAGATCCCATGCCCTGTTGTGATATGCCTTCAAGTAATGTTTCTTAGACACATATTTGTTTGTAACTTGATTAACTATAAGCTCAAAATCGCCAAAAATCTACAACTGCTCAATTCCCAATTTCTCGGCCTTTTTCAAGCCAAGGCATAATGCTTCATATTCAACGGAATTATTTGTACAACTCCAGGTCAATCTTTAGGAGTACATTTTTTGTATACCTTCAGGAGAAACCAATACCACACCTGACCCTACACCATTCTTACATCGAGCGCCATCAAAGAACAACTTCCATAACTGATGTGAACTAGGTTTTGAGGGCTTAAGGGCTTGTTCTTGAGGCTTTTATGCCTACTGGATGGAATAACAACCAATGTATGTTCCAATCATAGCATTGAAGTCTGTCAACAAAAACTCATCTTCTAGGTGAAGCTCCTCAGGTACTTCTTCAATCGGACCAACTTCTTTCAATTCTTCGGTCATCATATTTACCGCGCCTGGGGCTTGTTCTGCCTCCTCTATCTTCTCGATATGAAAAGGGGAAGGTTTCTCATTATGAATGTGAATTCACCTACCTTTGAATGGAATCTCCAAATGTGAATAATCTAAAGACATATAACCTCTCAGCTTAGCTATGAATTTCCTTGAAAGGCACATGCTAAAATAATATTCTAAATCAACAACCACAACCTCCTGAATGACAGTGATCTGTGGCATGCTATGAAGCAAAATTAGAATATCTTTGATTACTCCAACCATTTTAACTAGGGTACCATCCAATTGTAACACTCTTGGACTGCTCCTTGTATAATTCATTCCCATCACTTTGCATATCACCTTGGGCATAATAGTAGTGGTAGCACCAGAGTCTATCATGCAATTATGCACAATCCACCCTTCCATTCTCAAAGATAAATAAAATGGAGGAGGATAATTTTTACCTGTCACTAAAGTGGGGAGCGCTTGAGCCAAGACTGTTTGCAAATGATATTTCTTTTGGTCTTTGGCGCTCTTCAAGGATTCTTGCAACAAATCAATCTGCCCTAGCAGCTGCAATGCATCATACAAGCTAATCCTAGCTAGGATTTTCTTCATTTCCTCCATGATATTGTAACTATGAGCAGGTGGGACCTTTTCTTCTAAGGACCGCTCGTACTTATCTCGATACTACTACGTAGCTTCTACTCTTTGCATTTTAGTCAACGAAGGATATTTGAGTTTTTCCTTAGCTTGCTCTTTCATTTCATTTTAGGCTAGAAGAGTGGCCATGTGTTGCGAAGTTGAAGGCTGAGCTTGCACTTTGCATTATGTTTGTCCAGGTAGTGAATATTTTTACTTGACAACCTTAGGGGTCTTCAAATGGGATGTTTGCTTTTCTTCTGGAGTTTTTGGAACCAGGGGTACTTTCAATGGCTACAATTTCATAGGATCCACGATCACTGGACTTGTTCTAGACTTGGTAAGAACTAAAACTTGCTCGGGAGACGACACCATACAATTATGTTTTGCTTCTTGAATCATGTTAACTTGCCCAGTCGAAGAACTTTTTGCCAGTGTCTAAACATAGTTTAGATGGACCATACATGTGTCTTCACCATGAGGATCATTACAAGTAGAACACCAATATGTCTTTTTGGATGCATTAATCTCATCATTTTCCTACATCATATTATTCTTCTCAGGCCCCCTGTTGGTGGATGCTTGCTCTCGAGTGATCGGTGGAGTCTGGAACCTCCTCAATCAAAACTTAGCTTCAGCTTGCTTCTTCCTCACAGTTGTCAACTCATTGGATATTATCCTCAAAGCCACATTATTGGATTTTACTTCTTGTAACAAAATTATGAGGGGGTCCATACTAGATGATGGAATGGGCATGGGTAATGGCAAGGGCACTTGCGATGCAGGCAAAGGTAAAGGGGTTGGAAGTACTGGCAATGCTGGAAAAGAAATAGATGAAGGTTGTTATGATACCATTGGAGTGAAAAAATGTGGAAAGATTATAGCAGATGACTGTAGAGTAGGGGTAGGAGCTACTTGGGGGGAGCTTGAATTCCATGAGGGAACAGGATACATCGACGACATGGGCTGCAAAAATATGTTGGAATAAAGATATTGTGGAAGGTTCGAAAGAATAGGCATTATCGCCTTCGGAGGAAGCCTTCCTACAACAATCAAATCTGATTCGGCCTTTTGAGCTTGTGTATAGAGATCCGGGAAGGTGGTCACATTAGCCTGGCACACCACCATACCAATATCAGTACTAAGTGCACGAAGATAATAAAACACCTCTTGTTCATGGGTCGATCGCAAACCATTTGGAACCCGCTGCCAGCTTCGTGCAAATCGCACATTGAAATCTACAAGCTCCTCTTGAGGATGTCTTTGAATCGAGGTGAATTGATGTAGCAGCGAATACGGATTAGCTTGCTCATGAAAGTTCTTAATTAGTAATTTTTCCAATTGATCCCATGAAGTAATTGTGCCAGGTTGCAAAGATCGATACCAATAGAGCAATTTTCCTCTTAATGACAAAACCAAAAGCTTTATCATCACATCTTCAATAGTTATATCGTGAATAGTTTTAAGAGATGCTACATATTGGATATGCTCATACGCAGTATTTCCAGTACCATCGTATGTTGGCAAAGCCTTTAGAGCAGCTTGAGGTACTGGGTTCTGTGCTTGCAAATTCAGCATGCCCAAGCTATTCCAAGTCAAAAACTGTCTAGGAAGTTGTTGTTGATGTGGTGGGGGATTCTGAGCCATATGCACCAAAATATGAGGAATAGGTCGTGAAGTGTTAGTGGTTGTAGTAGATGAAGGCTGGGGAAAACTAGTGGTGGTACTTACAGGACTTACAGGAGCAAAAAACACACTAGCTAATTGGGAAGATGAAATAGTTGGTATGGATGGAATATAAGGAAGTGAGGACGTTCTTTGAAAAGTGGCTACTTGAGGATGCTCTCCTAGCCTTTGGATGTCTAATTCATAAAAAAATTGATTATCAAGATTCTTGGCTTTTGATCTTGTATTCATGAGAGATAGCTTTCGCCGCTCTCACGCCTACGGAGTTCTGGGTAACAATTGAGTCGCCATATGTTCTATTCTCAAGCAGGAAGGTGAACACCGAACCTAGCGCTGCTGAAGGTGGAACCTTGAAAAACTCCCATTGGGTGTGCCAAAAACTATTGGTCAAATATCTACCTAATCAATAAAAACTATGTTTATGCGCCCTAGATATGACCAACATTGAAAGACCGGAGGAAAGAGATGTCCTCCGTGCCAATCTCCAGAGAGGGCTGGTTCCCGAACTAATTCTAAAATTGGTTGAAGACTAGAGATGCAGGAAATAAATTTGCAAATTGCGAAAATAAATGGGAAATATGGCCACAGACCAAAGTGTAGGTTTCGGGTAGACTAAAAGTAGGAAAACACTCAAGCACAAAACAACATCAAATAGAAGGAAAGGCAGTAGAACAAACTTTCAATCTTGCAATAATAACTTTTAACTCAACACCTCGGTACTCACTCTTCCACTGGCAACACTTAAATCCAAATATAGAATTTAAACTATATAGCAAATAAAAAGAGTGAATGTTAAAAGAAGTGCACTACACAGAAAGAAATTATACGCAGAATCACTTATCAATTCAGAAACCTGATGTCTTTCATTAATGCAGAGAACTTAGAGAGTATTCTCACAAAATGTCTAACCTCCCTTTTACAACAAGATTTGCTTAGTATTTATAGAGGTTTTTGCCTCTTTCATTTAATACATGTGAGAGAAGAATGTTTTGGGATCAAAGACAACAAACAAAAAAATCTCCTCGATTTCTTGGAAAATCCGTGCACTTGAGAAATAAATTCCAAAAAATCTGAAATTCGGACATAGATGCGCATGATAGGAGAAATCATTAAATTCTTTAAACAACTCTGATACATTGGAAATCATGAAAACTTATTTCTCCTCGCCTTTGTCCTTGCGATTCACAAAACAAAGTTATTGAGGTCACCCTTCATTAAATACACACAATTCAATATTTGACCATTTTCTTGTTTGCCTTAAATTCATCTTCGCCATATCAAACGTGCACACAATCTTCATTAGGAACGTTCACCCCAAAGGAAGGGCGAACGGGATGTTCACCCCTGGGATGGGCGAACACGATTCTTGATTATTGAAATGAATTTTGCCCCTAGGATGGGCAAACGCCATGTTCTCCCCTTGACTAGGGTGCACAACATTTTTTAGGCGTGCCGACAACCAAGTACCCCAAGGCACGTTCGCCCCAAGAAAGGGCGAACGACATGTTTGCCCCTAAGGAAGGGCGAACACGATTTCATACTTAGATGTTTTGCCAATACATTTTCAAAATAGGTTCACCCCAAGAAAGGGTGAATGAGGCGTTCACCCCTCCTTAAGGGTGAACGTAAATATCCATAAATACATAAATATTTTTTTAAAAAGTGTCTTCGAGATTTTTCTTTGTGTTTTCTGGAATACAATATATCGGACTTCTACATACTGAATGGAAAGTATATTATCACTTCTTATAGAAATTAATACAAAATTTTCCCAAAATTCCAATGAAATACAAAATGGCCAACACCTTGCTTGTCCCATTATGCACATAGTCCAAAAATAAAAAATAGTTATTTTCACCACTATCATAGTTACTTCCAAACATAGGGTAAAATCCTCATCACACTTTGGTTGAGAATATGATTCCCCAAAGCTCTAAATATTTTATACATCACACACCACAAATCCTCAAGTTGTAAGTATAGAACTACATTTCTAGTCAGATGGTTAGGTAGTTTGAATCCCCAAAGCTTAGAGATCATATTCTTAGACTATGGAGCTAATATACACTAGGGCTATAGATGCTTGAATGGCAATGGAGTATGCTCATGCATGGCGATACATCTCTCTTGAAGAGACCTCTGATCGCACATAAGGTTAATCTAGCTCCTTGGTCTTCTCCATGACAGGTTTTCGTATCAATTTACTCAAGATGGGTTAATGAACTCACTTGCACACACATTCATTCTTTATTGCCTTGAGTCATTACCATACTCCTAATTTGATAAATGAATTCACTGCATACGCATTTGGTCTTAGAGAAAATTAGACAGTATTTTGTGAGTTTGTTTGATGTCACTAGTAGGTTTGAGTCTCTGTAAAACATATATTACTCCATATCAACATCGATATATTCTCCCATATCAACATCCATATCATTACACAAGTCTTCCATTTCACATGCCACCAATTTGGTACCCCTGATTAAACAAAATTACTATACATGGTCAATTAAAATCTAAATTTTGAATTATCATTAGAGCATTAATTCATTTGCATTCATACATGTTATCATTATAGTATCATCCATCACACATATACACATGCATTCACACAAAAACATCCACACAAAATCATAACATAAAAGCCATATATATATATATATATATATATATATATATATATATATATATATATATATATATATATCACATATACAATGAATGCCCGAAGACTATATACAATGGAGCACTAAGGCTCATATACAAAAAGTGCATCTCAACACTAGCTAACACCTATAAGAGGACCCCTATGACCTTTAAGTATTCCTAGGTCTAGATCCACTATACCTAGACTCATTATACCTAATAGACCCAGATATGGATTAGGAAGGTGGATTTGGCAACCCAATATGGTACTACATCAATCAATCCTCCAAATCCTAAATATATCCATCTCAGGATCATGTCTTTGATGATGGTCCCTATCATGTAGTTCTAATTGGAGCCTTGTGATACTATCCTTACCTCATGATCATCTTGAGCAACTGTCACTACATCTTATAATACCACCAACTTCTTGAGCCTCATCCCATCCTTCTTGCTTCAATCTGGAGGTCTCTTTTGAACCTCCTTTGTATCATCTATGCCATCTCCATAACCTCTAATATATGGAGGTTGCTCGGTTGTATTCCTCACCCATATCACTCAACTTCTAGATTGAATATGTCTTCAACATATATAAGCCTCATCCATATCCTCCACCTTAGCCTCTACCTCATCCTCATCTTCATTCCCCTCATCTACTGTTGGATTGGGTATCCATGGTGGCTGTGCAGTGAACCATGCATCATACTCAATAGTTGTCTCTGCATCATCCAATTTGTAAATATCTATCTCCTCATCATCCTCATAGGTCACCCTCCATGCCTTAGCACAAGGTAGATCCATCTCATCCTGATGGTGCTTGTACAACACTGGTGCCTTAGGAACCCCCTATATTAGTCTAAACTATCGTAGCACCCATGAGAATTGGATAAGCTCCACCTTACTCATATGCCTCCCAACCACCC
Source organism: Wollemia nobilis (assembly GCA_028583015.1). NCBI lineage: Eukaryota > Viridiplantae > Streptophyta > Pinopsida > Araucariales > Araucariaceae > Wollemia > Wollemia nobilis. The sequence continues at coordinate 677,942 of JAQPPZ010002931.1, forward strand.
ACATAGCCTATTGAACCCTTTGTAGATGCACACCATCATTAGTCGATGTGGCTCCTATGCCTCCCAACCACCCACATTCTCAGCCACTCACCACCTCTTAACATAGGATTTCTCCCCATCCCATGCCTTAGTAGGCAAGCCCATAAGTTGAGCTACATTGAAGTACCCCCAAACCCAACACTATAGCAATACAATACATCCCAACCCATTTCACCCCCACCTTCTCACCTCATAAAAATATTTATATAGTTGCACCAAAACATTAAGTGCCCATGCATACACTCAAGGATCATCGATCATACTGTAGACACCAAAACAACACCAATCTGATCATGTGGCTACAAGCACTGACCAAATTGGCATACATAGCCCCTAGGGTAGCCCCCAGAGGTTAAACAGTGGTCCTAACCACTCCCAAAGTAGTTTTGGAAGGTCAGAGGTCAATTTGGCACCTTTCAAGAACCCTACTCCTTATTCGTTCCACCCTAGGGCGAATAGAATACTATTCGCCCCACCCTAGGACAATTAGCAGCAATCGCTCCAGGGTGGGGCGAATAACAGGTTTGATGGGTAAAAAGTTAAACCTTGACAAATGGCAGCTCAGATCCACCACTCAACTCCACCTTCAATGCATGGGAGTGTGAGTGAGCATTTCAAAGCTCAAAGAGGCAATCATGGAGCCCTTAATCAGGGAGGAATCTTCTCTCCCCTGACAAGGCATGATGGCCAAGTGGTGCCCCTGCATGCACATTCAAAGTAGACCTTTAGGTCTATAAAATGGTGAGTCTTCTCACCCCAAAAAAGAATAGAGTAGGAGAATTTGGAGCAACGGAGTGCTGCCAAATTATACCCTCACCCTCATTGTGCTTCCTACATCCTTGATCTCTCTTTTGGAAGGGAGGTTATCGGGTGAACATTAGGAGCGCAATCTGGACCCAAAACCTGAACAATTGGCCACAATACCACACCCAATTTGCCAACACAACCCCCTAGGAGGTTTTGGACCCATCCCAAGTGGATTTGTGTCAAAACCAAGCCCCAAACGACGGGCATCCTGCCCCGGCGCCCCTCGCACTGTTGCAGTCCTAATCGCCCCACCCCGAAGTGATTAGAAATCTATAGCTGATTTCTCTACTATTTCTTTTGCATATTGTTTTATGTCATTCCTATATGTTGCTATTCAAATTTCATTCCATTCTGATAAGTTTTGACTGTGTTTTCATTGTTTTACACTTTCACTAACATACAGGGAGTGCCTTCGGATATAGGGCGATCGGGGTAGAATATGTAGAATCCGACCTTCTGGGTCGTCTCAAAATTCCCCATTTTTCCTAACCCCAAGTTTTTAGGTGTTTTGGAGGCCTCTGGATGGGACATTTGGGAGGTCATTTTTTGGCATTTTATGATAGTCCTAATCCTCCCACCCCGGAGCGATTAGAAATCTACAATAGATTTCTTGACTATTCCTTTTGTAGTGTGTTCATGATGATGTTTACATGCTTTTTTTCAAGTTTCATCTTATTTTGATATGTTTTTATCACTATTTTAATTATTTCATGTATGCATTAACCGAAGGCCTTGGGGATTGCATGTTTCCCTCCATCCGCATGTGCTATTAATCATTTTTTGTTTCTTTGAATGTAGGATATCAACATCGAAGGGGTAGCAAGGAACTATAGATGCACTCACACAAGCGGTGGTGACGTTTGGCCCACCCATTTCAAATGTGGGCATGCGGAAGATCCCGAAGGGAAGCGTATCATCCGTTGGTGTAACAATTGTATCGAACGCTCCTAGCCCCTGAAAATGGGGGAGACGTATTGTAACCTGATCTCAAGAAAAATCAATAAAAGAGGCTACACTTTACTTTTTCTTTACATCTCATTTCACTCCGTTCGTTTTCCCTTTTCATGCACTTTAGTTCTTTGTTCATTCGTAGGACTTAGCGTTACATCCGCTTTTGTTTGCATCACACCCGGTACGCCATTGCTTCTGTATCCAAGTGCTTTCAGTGGTGATCATGGTGGGACTCTGTCCCCTAATTTTGGGATCAATTTTTTGATCAAAAGTTTATGTGTTTTTGCTTGTAGGTGTTAATCCTTCAAGCGTTGGACTACTGCTCATGCCACCCTGTGACGAATACAAAGCTGGTATTCGTTTCACCCAGAGACATATGGGCATTCGTCCCACCCTATGACGAATACAAATCTGCTATTCATCCCACCCCAGGATGATTAGCTCTCTATGCAATTTTTGAGTAGAAACTGCAAGGGCATCTGGTGTGGGCAGAGAAGAGGTAGGTTTTCTGAGCATTCTTTGTAATTTTTTGTCTTTGTTTCTATGATTTTTCTATTTTCTTTGCTTGAATGGAAAAGTTTACTACATGTTTTCTTTCTTTGCACAAATAAAAAGAACCACACACACCACGTGATAATATAAACATCAAGGAGTTGGTCGTAAAACCCCAACACTTGATCAAGACCAACGGTGGATTTCATCACCACCTTGGCTTGAATTTTGCATACATAACCCCGATCGTGACTATTGCTAGACGTAAATCCTGACAAAAGCTGACCAAGTGTAGCTAGGGTGATTCCCAACGCATGAGGATAAGTCTTCTATGGTAGGTGTCAAAAATAGAGCGATTCCCCTTCCGTACCACCTATGTTCCACGTATTGTTCTGCTCTCGCGTACCAATAGTTTCCCTCACGTAAGGGCGGGTATATTGAGAGGTTCGGTATAATGGCCTGGTAGTGGTATATTGAAGGGGCGACCATTTTGGGAGACATAAGAGCCCTCATATTGCATGTACAACAAAATTTTCATTACAAGGTTTTGCACAACAAAAATCAAAACACACTAAACCAGATTTAGGGCACACCTTTAATCTATAAACGAGATAATCATTTCTTTGATTGTGTGGTCCTTTTTGTTTAGTGTAGCATAAAAAATCATAAAAGAAGATAAAAATCTACATATCTTTTAGAGAACCACCACCATGGTGTACACCCGTAGCCAAGCCCAATCACGGGCAGAAGCTACGGAAAGTGTACAAGGAGGCACAAGTCGCCTCCGTTATAGCTCCAAGGACTTGGTCATACCACCTTGGTGGCCTGACCCACAAAATAGTCCACATCATACCATGATGGAACAGGACTATAGAGGCACCCCTTTGAAGGGCACTCCCATTCAACACAGACCCTTTTAGGAGGAGTACATACATAGGAAGGCCCCCTTAGACACTCATTATGAGTGGCCACCATGTGATGAAGTGCTAGAACAACATAGGGTCCATAAGGAGGGGCCACATGATTACATCATCCCTCCTCTACCCCTTATTACTATCAAAAATAGTAGACCAAACCCAGAGTGCAAGGCTCTTCAGACAGGGCGAGCCAACTCTGCCCACCCCCTTCACACATATGAAAGAGAGCATGAGGAAAACCACTACATTCCTCAATACACAGTGTGGGAGCAATGCACCTCCGCACCTGCTATTTATCAAGATCACCTACTGAGGCCAGAGCCTCGAGTGAATGCTGCTAACCTCGATAGAGGGAAGCAACCCATAGAGATCTCGAATCACTATGACCGAGGTAGATATGTAGGGGAGGCATCTAGGCCTCCTAGACCTAAGACGGTGGAACAAATTGACTTGGCATTTGCCAAACATGTCGCCTGCCAAGTGCAAATCACGTAGCTTGAGCAAGATCAACAATAGTTAGAGCACCTGTATCGCCTTAGCAAAGAGCGCATTCAGCATCAGATAGATGAGTTGCTCCACAACACTATGCATGAGAGGATTCCAACCCCTCGCACGCATAAGACGGAGCTTTATGAGAGGCCCAACCCCTTGGTGCAAGACAGGTCTCCATGACCTTATCAAGTGTTGCCTCCAAGACCTCCTAGACCTGAGTGGGAGGCCACCCCTAGAGCCAATGATGGGCACCCTCCTCGGGCACCCACCCACATTTATAGGTCACATCCAGGAACTCCTCAAGAAGCCTATGAGGAATTTGAGCAAGAAGAAGAGCGGGCTAAAATGCCCTACCAAGGCAGGGGGGCACTATCCGGCTACCCCTCCATAGGCCTCAAGTTCCCCGTAATTCACAACGGGAACAAACCAAGGAGGAAGAGATCAAATCTTTCGATGCATACAAAGTGCTACTAGAGCGCTTAGAGTCTATGGAGACCAAGACTTTTGGGCCCCAAAATCCCACTTTACGCCAGCTCCACAGTCACCTTGTGCATCCTTCAGTGCCGACACCCCCATACCCTGAACACTTCAAAATGCCTCAATTGGCAATCTTTAGAGGGGATGAGGATGCCCAAGAGCACGTGACAAGATTCCTGAGTCAATGCTTTGGCATTCAGGACAATGATGCTTTGCTTCTAAGAACATTTATAACCACGTTCGCAGGCCCTACCTCGGATTGGTTTACCTAGTTGCCGAAGCATAGCATCAACAACCTAGACCAGCTAGTGGATGCGTTCCTCGAACGTTTCGCCTTCAACACCAAGAATAAGGCATCGTTAAGTGACCTAGCTAGCCTCAGGCAGTATGAGGAGGAGACCATGGCAGCTTATGGAAATCGGTGGAGGACGTTGCTTTCAAGGCTACCTTACCTCCCTCCCATGGCCGACCTGACCCAAATGTTCTCAAAGAGTTGCCTGAGGTCGATCTCCATGCTATTGTAGCTGCAACAATATGCCACTCTTGAGGAAGCCCTGGCACAAGCCAGAATCATTGAGGAGATCAAGATATAGGATGGCGATATTGCCAAGCCACGCAAGAAAGAGTGGCCCAAAAATGCCAAAATTGGGTCCACGCAACCGAAACCCGCTATGGTCAATCAGGTTGCCATAAACATACCAAAGCCTGCATAGATGACACAGCCCCCAAAGGCTAATTATCAAGCAGTCCCTCTTGATAGCTATGAGAAGGAAAATCATAGGCAAGAGCAAAATCAGCAGCATCACCCTAGGCGACAATTCACACCCTTCACAGAGTCTAAAGACTCCTTGTTTGACCGCTTGTCCACGGTAAACTTGATAAACCTGCCAGAAAGTCGACCCATAGACCCCAACATGCCAAAACCCAAGGGCTATAGGGAAGACTTGTATTGTAGATTTCATCGACAGAAAGGACATGACCTTTACGCATGTTGGAAGTTCAAAAGCTTAGTGCAAGACCTAATAGACAACAAAACACTAGCAGTGGATAATCCCATAGCACCAAGAAACCAACAGATGGAGGTCTTCAAAGACCCCCTGCCTGCCCATGATGCGTAGGCAAAGACTCTACAAGTCAATGAGGTGACACAAAACTACCCCATGTAGGGGTATGTAGGGATGATAAGCATAGTGACATAGGAACAAGAGGTACCCAAGCATAGCTGCCCCCACTGCAGCTACAGGAGAGGTTCCATCAATGTCACAACCTCAACAACACCCTATGCAACCTCCTCCACCTAGACCAATGGCCATGATTCGGACTAAACTTACCCAAATTTTAAGGACCACGTCGGCTAGGCTCTCCATCTACGAGCTCATCCAACAATCACCGCCCCATCGAGAGGCTCTAATGGAGATACTCAAAGCCATCGAGCTACAGCCCCACGAAGCAAACTCTTTCAACAACTTTGTGGGACATGTAAAATGATGTACATAACCAGTCATCACCTTTAGAGAAGACGAACTAAAATCGATGACTGGTGATATGGCGGATCCACACCTGCACATCATTGCGCGGGTCAACGGGATTCCATTTAAGAGGGTGTTGGTGGACACTGGCTCATCTAGAAATATAATCACAACAGCGGCATTGAAACACCTCAAGTTGCCAGCATCTCACATTGTGGCCTCCACCTATACTCTTCGAGCATTCAATGACGCGATATGCTCGATGGTTGGCACAATTGTCCTGCCCATCCAAGTGGGACAAAAGACTATTCCTATGTTGTGCCACATCCTGGAAGGTGATATGGCCTATAATATCTTGTTGGGTCGGCCTTGGATCAGGGACATGAAGTGTGTCCCTTCAATAGCCCATCAATGCCTAAAGTACACATACGAAGGGCAAGTGCATGTAGTCCCAATAGACTTAGAGCCCTTCAAGTATTGCAATGCGGTGCAACTGATGCCACAATCGACCCTCCCATCGACACATTTGGACTTTTAGTTGAATCCATCTAAACAGGGTCCGATTCCGCATACATCATAGTTGTTAAGTCCATCAAATCACCAACCGGGCCCATCTTCATCATCTGGTCCTTCACCAACTATGCCACCTACGATGGCCACACTAAAGGACAATGGGAAGAAACCCCTGGAAGAGATACCACCATTGGTCTCAACCATATCTACCGAAGAGGTGCCCAGCCGAATGGAAGTCGAGACGCCTGGTTCACCCAACATGGAGTGGACCCAGGAAGAACTCCCATTCCCTCCCCCTCAACCACCAACGATCACCGTTGAGATGGCCAATACGGGCCTAGGGGAGTATCTAGTGCGGAACATTATAGCAACACCCATGCTTGAGTCCATGCAGGACATGGGGAGACCTCGCCTCCCCATCGACACTATCGTCCCTTTGGGCTACCCACCAAATTAGACAAATTTTGTATATGGGGGCCTCGATAATGGCATTGAACCTTACCTGCAAGAGGAAGAGGATGAAGAGCCCTTTTCTGAGAACATCAACTATCTGTCCAACCCGGACTTCACTTTGAAATACCTTGGCCAATGTAATTGGCATGGATATGGGTTGGGCAGATATGAACAAGGAGTGCACGTTATTTGTCAACCAAGATATCAGATGCCATATGACAAATTAGGAGTAGGGTTCAACCACCCTCTGCCCCTTGACATCTTGGTAGAAAACATGCAAGGCCTAGGGCTAGGCAACAAGGATGGGTTGGCACAAGATCCATATGCCAATCCTAACACAACATACACATTGGGGGATTATCTCCCATTGTTAACAACCAACCTTGTGGTCCTCAATAACCCTCTCCCCTTCAATCGAGAAAGGGGAAAGTTCAAGAACTTGCCTCCAAGAGGGATATAGACAAGGCCAAGAAGGATCTTTAGAAGATGAGTCAGAGTATGAGGTAGCACCTTGGGACCCTTTCGAGTTTGATAGCAATCACTCGCAAGTGACACCCATAGATGACTATCAGGAGAACTTCGTGGTGATGTTCCCCTTGAATGCTCCAATCGAGCAATTGCCACCTCAAGAGAATCAGGTCCTCCCGCAGAGAGCGAAACAACCCCGATGGGACCAAATCAACTTGCTCGAGCAGAATGAGCCTCACATGCCGCAAACAGTTGTCGGAGCCAATGAAGGCCTATGGATCTCTGATAGTGATTATGAAGATGAGATTGAGATGGCATATCTCAACCATATGCGGCAACAACAATACCCCATGGACATTGATGACATGTTTGAACAGCTAAACATGGGGCCAAGGCATAGGTGGCACCTAAACCAAGCATAGTTGGACCAACTACTACACCTACCACTTCAGGCATACAAAGAGCACCCTCCACCCAAAGACCCTATAGAGCCATCAGTGCCAAGGGCAGACCCTGTCCTTTTATCTGCACATAGGGTCGATCCATTTGTGCCAATACCCACAGAGCCAGATCCGAAGCACAAAGATCACCAAGGATGTTCGAGTCACCACCCACATGGTAATGGAGACCAAATTCACTTCATCAACATGATCTCCATTGACTTAACCAACCCCATCCTCAATCAAGCCAATCCAACATGACCATTGTATCTAAACCTAGATGCCATAGACTGGGATCGTGCTAACTCGCCACCATCCCCATCAGAGTACTAGCCTTGCGGTGAGATGCTTCATTTCACCCTAGGACCAACTCAGGATATCTTCCATGCTAAAGAGGAACCCGACGTTCCAAACGTAGATCTAAATTCTAGCAAATGATATCCACCTGATCCCAACTCCACACCAGTTGGAGGACGGGTTCCACATGTCAGTCGAAGAGACGATTGACGTAGACATTGGCTCTGATCCAATGAATTAGCAAATCATCAAGTTGGGGGTAAGTCTGTCCCCCAAAGAGCAAGCCGATTACATTGCCCTTCTCAAAGAAAAGAAGGAGGTTTTTGCATGGTCCTACAAAGACATGCTGGGCTAGAACCATAGCTAGTCATGCATAATCTAACGCTTGATCCGACAGTCAAGCCAGTCAAGCAAAAACTATGTAAGATGCACCCAACAGTAGCCTTAATGGTCAAATATGAGCTACAAAAGTTGTTGGATGCATAGTTTGTCATCTGCATGGATTACCCACCATGGTTGTCCAACATGGTACCCGTCAAGAAGCCGGATGGGAGGATTCGCATATGCATCAATTTTTGAGATCTAAACAAAGCGAGTCCCAAGGATGATTTCCCCTTGCCTAGCATTGATGCATTGGTAGATGCTACAGTGGGCCATGAAATGCTTTCCCTCATGGATGGTTTCTCGGGATACAACCAGATTCGTATCAATCCCGATGATCAACTCAAAACGGCGTTCACGATGCCTTGGGGGACATTTTGTTATAAGGTCATGCCCTTTGGCCTTAAAAACGTTGGTGCCACCTACCAACATGCTATGACATACATCTTCCATGATCACATGCATAAAACTTTGGAAGATTATATGGATGATTTGTTGGCCAAATATCTTTTGCGCCCACATCATCTCGATGACTTAAGCAAGATCCTCGATCGCCTCATCGAACACAAAGTCAGACTAAACCCCAAGAAGTGCGTATTTGGCGTCACATCTGGAAAACTCTTGGGTTTCATAGTCTCAAAATGAGGCATCGAGGTAGATCCACATAAATTCAAGGCAATCCTTGAAATGCTTCCCCCAACCACCATCAAGCAGCTCAGAAGCTTGCAGGGAAAGGTCACGTCAATCAAGCGCTTCATAGCGCAGCTATCTGACAAGTGCCGACCCATGAATAAATTATTGCACAAAGGGGTAGCATTTCACTAGGATGACGAGTGCCAATCAACCTTCGATGACATCAAACAATACTTGGCTTCATCGCCAGTATTGGCACCACCTAGACCAGGAGTGTCATTCTACTTATACATCTCAGCTACTGAGGTGGCACTCGGTGCCATGCTAGCCCAAAAAAATGAACTACATAAAGAATAGACTAATTATTATCTTAGCCACATCCTGGTCAGTTATGAACTTAACTATGCATACGTTGAGAAGCTATGCTTAGCAGTGGTATTTGCCACCAAAAAGCTATGCCATTACATGCTGAGCAATACGACGTATGTTGTGTCTAAGGAGAATCCATTGCGATACATGATGAGTCATACTTATCATAGTAGCCGCACGGTGAAATGGATCATGTTGTTGACGGAGTTTGACATAGAATTCATTGGACAAAAGTCCATCAAAGGTCAAGTCATCGCCGATCAACTAGTAGAGGCTCCTCTCGAAGATGATCAGCCTCTGACCGTAGAGCTACCCGATGATGGGGTCTTCCATGTCTCAAAATCGCCAAATTTTGATGAGCCTGAGTCACAGGCTGACATAACCCTATTCTTTGATGGTTCTAAATGTGAGCAAGGGGGTGGCATAGGAATCATATTCTTCACATCGCAAGGGGCTCCAATACCTCTATCATTTAAACTTGATTTTTCGTGCACCAATAACAATGCCGAATATGAAGCCTTGCTCATAGGTCTTAAGACAACCATCACCATGAACATCAAATGCTTGAACATCTTTGGTGATTCATTGTTAATTGTCAACCAAGTGAAAGGGGTATTCCAATGTAAATGCCCAGTTCTATAGGCCTACAAAGCCCTTGTGGATAAATTCCTAGCAAAGTTTGAATGGTACGACATCGAGGCACTCCCTCGATCATCGAATCATTTTGTGGAAACTATGGCCTCCTTGGGGTCACTAATCCCACAAGACACTTCTAGTGAGATGACAACCATTCAAGTCAAAACATTATCGCAATCCATGATGGAGCGTGCAATATCTGACCTAACACCAGGAATCCACCTGATCCAGATTGAACCATCTCAGGATAAGTTCTCTCGAATCCGTGATAGTCTGAATCATGCCAACTAGGGGTCCTTGTTCTCCCCAACCCCTCTTAATAGCAACACAATGCTATTCTTACAAGTTCTTTCCCGCTCAGCTATTGCTAGGGATGAACTTCAAGAGGGATTGGCAATTCATACCATCGAGGTTTTTGATCAGCAGGATTGGTACACACCCATAAGAGACTACCTCAAGTTAGGTAGCCTCCCACTTGGATTGTCGCATGTCGCAAAAAGATAATTCAAATAGAAAGTAGCAAAACATGTCTTGCTAGGAGACATTTTGTACCATCGAAGCTATGAAGGAATCCTCCTCTATTGCTTGGACCAATAGGAGTCCACTTGGGTGATCACCCAAGTGCACGATGGTACATGCAGTGGCCACTTCAGTGGTATGGCCATAGCAAAATGCATTATTTGCATGGGTTATTATTGGCCATCTTTAGAGCGAGATTGTTGCGCATATGTGTGGAAGTGCATGAAGTGTCAACACCATGCTAACTTGACACATGTACCTTCTCAGGCCTTGCAACCGATCCAATCGTCTTGGCCATTTTTGTATAGGGGCTTATATCTAATCGAAAAGATCTCCCCTACATCATCAGGTCATCACACATTCATCATAACAGCCACAGAGTACTTCACCAAGTGGGTGGAAGCAATTCCGCTTACCTCTATGACTGGGCCCCGCATTGCAGAGTTTATTTTGCATAACATCATATGTCATTTTGGTATTCCATCCAAGATCATCTCAGATAATGGGACGTCATTTAAGAAAAAAGATGTGCATGCTTTGACAACAAAGTACAAAATCTAGCACAATTTTTCAACACCCTATTATCCACAAGCAAATGGGCAAGCAGAGGCGTCAAACAAAATGCTAGTTGCCATCCTTAAAAATATGGTCATAGATAGTCATAAGGATTGGCACATTCAAATCCCACTTGCTCTTTGGGCTTATTGTGTGAAAGGTGAGTGATTTGCAAATAGGATTAATTGAATTAACGTTGAATCAAAGGTTACAATAGCTTAAATAAAAGGTAAATAACCTATTCGAGAAAGAAAGGGGGGAATAGGAGAAATTAGGGAGGGAAAAGAAAGTTAACTTAGAGTTCTCTTGCCGCCCAAATGCTGCCATCCACTACCGTCCGGGTAAGGTAAAGGTAAGTTACCTTTACCCCAAGTAAAATCAAATATTTTTAACCTTTTACCAATGGTAATTTTCCAACATTCTCCCCCTTAAAGTTGAGAGGACTAACTATATAGTCTCTCGGATTTACATACTAAGCTTTAGCCATGCATTTGGTGAAGATGTCTCGCTAGATTATCCAAAGTGCTACAATATTGAAGCTCAATTGTCTGCTATTCCACCATATCTCTTATGAAGTGATATTTCATATCAAAGTGTTTTGACCTTTTGTGGTGGATCGGATTATATGCCAACTCGTATGGCACTAATATTATCACAATTCGGTTTGGTTGGACCAATTTGTTTTTCACCAATCTCTTCAAGTATTTTCCTCAACCAGAGGATCTGAGTACTTGCATGAGTAATGGCTATGTACTCAACTTCTGTAGATGATAATGCTACAACAGATTACTTCTTGGAACTCCAAGTTATCAGTCCTGATCCTAGACTAAAACAGTTCCCTGATGTAGATTTTTTGTCATCTATATTACTGCCCCAATCGTTGTCACTATAACCAACTAACTTCACAGAGTTAGACTTGTGGTAATGGATTCCAAAATCCAATGTACCTTTTACATATCGTAAAATTTGTTTGGTTGCTTGAAGATGCAGCTCATATGGGCATGCCATAAACCGTGATACAAGAGAAACAACATACTGTATATCTGGCCTAGTGTTGGTGAGAAACATTAAACTCCCAACCATGCTTCTAAAATTGGTCAAGTCAACTTTTGGTGCTCCATCTTCTTTGCTTAGCTGGATTCCATGTCCAGTTGGTGTTGCAACTGATTTGCACTGTTGCATAGCAAATTTCTTGATCATGTCATGAGCATATTTATGTTGACATATGAAGATCCCATTCTTTGATTGATGTACTTCCATTCCTAGGAAGTATCTCATTAATCCGAGATCCTTCATCTCAAACTGATTCATCATGGAGTTTTTGAACTCCATATTCATTTTATTATTACTACCCATAAATATTAGATCATCCACATATAAACAAACTATGAGGATATCTACTCCATTCTTTAGGTAGTATAGAGTTGGTTCACTCTTGCTTTTTGTGAAACCATATTTGCTGAAATAGCCATCAATTCTTGAGTACCATGCTCTTGGTGCTTGCTTGAGGCCATAAAGTGCTTTTTTCAATTTATAAACAAGGTTCTCTTTTCCTTGTTCTTGGAAACCTTGAGGTTGTTGAACATACACCTTCACATCCATGTGTTGAATGTTCCATCCTTTATGGGCTGCCAAGGAAAGAATAGTTCTGATTGTTTCTTGTCGAGCAACTGGAGAAAAGGTTTCCTCATAATCTATTCCATATTTCTGAGTAAAACCTTTAGCTACTAATCTCGCCTTGTGCCTTTCAATGCTTCCATCAGCATTGAATTTTGTCTTATAGACCCATTTACATCCAACACATTTTTTTCCCTTGGGAAGCTTCACAAGCTCCCAAGTATCATTCTTTTCAATAGAGGATATTTCCTCTTCCATGGCATCTTGCCATATATTTTCAGTGCATGCTTTTTCATAGCTAGATGGTTCTAGTCGTGCAGCAGCCCAACAAAGCATAATTGACTACATCACCCCTTGGTTCATGAGACTCATCATCCCCTGACATTTGAAGATTTTCAAGTCTTGACAAAATGTCATCCATCTCACTAGCTTGACTCCTAGTGTATCTTTGTTGGAAATTCCTATCCAACATTTGAGAATATGGATGACTCTGTAGTATGTGCTTTCCTCTATTTGTCTCTTTCCTTTGAGAAACTGGATCAATATCCATCGGACTTGGAGCGCTTACAGATCTTTGGAATCATTTTGGAGAATTTGGGGGTGCCAACAAAGGAGTCCCTCTTGGACTTGGTGTACCACTTGATGTACTTGATGAAGATTCCTGATGTGGAATCTTGTGGAGAGGAACTATTTCCACTACTTTTCTTGGGTTGTACCATTATGGGAGGTACTGGTGTGGTACTTTCTGAATTAGAGTCAAAATCAACAAATTTTTTATGACCCCATTCTCCCCCTTCATCAAAAATTACATCCCTAGAGATAATGATTTTATGTGTCTTGGGATTGTACAATCTATACCCTTTGGTTGAATCACAATACCCTACAAAAACACATGCTTGACTCTTTGGATCAAGCTTCTTTCTCTTCTCCTCAGGAATGTGTGCATAAGCTAAAGAACCAAATACTCATAAATGTTTGACATTTGGTTTCTTACCGTACCATCCTTCATAAGGAGTGATACCATCTAAACTAGTAGTCGGACTTCTATTTAGAATATATGCACTTGTTCTCACTGCATCCGCCCAATAGCTCGTTTGTGAGATGTTTTGCTCGAAGCATTGTTCGTGCCATTTCAACAAGGGTGCGGTTCTTTCTCTCGGCCACACCGTTTCTTTGTGGGGTGTAGGCGGTGGTGAACTCGCCTTTTTATCCCATTTTGCTTACAATAATGAAGAAATTCATTTGAGGAGTACTCTCCTCCTCTATCAGTGCGAAGACATTTGACATAGTAGTCACTTTGCTTTTCTACATTATTTCTGAAGTCTATGAAGAAATCAAATGCTTCATCTTTGTGTTTCAAAAAATAGATCCAACACATTCTAGAATAATCATCTATGAATGTTAGAAAATAAGAATTTTTTCCAAGACTCTTTGTTTGCATTGGACCATAGATGTCCGAATGTACTAGCTGAAGAGGATAGCTTGCTCTCCATGCTCTGCCTCTTGGAAACTTCGTTCTGGAGTGCTTTCCCAAAGCACATGCTTCGCATACCTTTTTATGTTCTGGTATTTTTGGTAGTCTTGTCACCATAGCTTGTGATGTTAACATTTTCAAGCTAGCGGAATTGAGGTGACCATATCTCAAGTGCCACAATTCACTTGGATTTGTAATAGCAATGTTTGCAAGTTGAGCTCCCCCGGGCTCACCAAATTTTAGAGGGAACAACCTATTCTTTGTCATAGGGACTTCTATGATGACCCGGTTACAATTGTTTTTATCAAAGATTGTACATTTTCTTTCATCAAAAACTAATTTGTAATGCTTCTCCATCATTTGGCCAACACTTAACAAATTGTGTTGTAGCTATGGAGTATAGTATATGTCATTCACATTTTTAAGGCCTTATTTTGTTGGAACTTCCATAGCTCCTATGCCTTCAACTTGCAAGGATTTATTATCCCCTAACTTAACATGAGATTTGTAATTTGAATCTAATGTAGCAAAGAGATTTTATTTGCCACTCATGTGGTTGGAGCAACCAGTATCCGAAATCCATGTATCATTTAGATTTTGATCTTCTTGTCCATAAGAGAGAAAAATATTTGGTGGACCTTCTTCTTCTCCGTAGAATGAGCCATATTGACTCGCTTTGATCTTTTGAAGTCTTTGACCAGCAATCCACGAGCGAAGTGTCCTTGTTTCCCACAATTGAAACAAGTTGTTTTAGTCTTATTACTTCCTCATCCTTGATTTCCATGGCTTGCATTGCCGCTTTGGTTCTGATTGGCTCCTCTATTTTGATTTCCACCTCTATTTTGATTTCCTCCTCTATAGGAGTTGCTTTGGCCCTTGCCTCTTTGTTGTTGTCCTCTGCCTCGGCCTCTTCCTTGTCCTCGTCTTGCACTTTCATTCGAAGTGAAGGCTTTGTCATCACCTCCATAGCTTGTTGAAGGTGCTCCTTGAAGTCGCTCTTCATGTGATGTTAATGATCCAATCAAACTATCAAATGTAAGAGTAGAAAGATCTTTGGATTCTTCAATTATGATGGCAATGTGATTCCACTTAGGAAGAAGTGTTCTCAACACTTTCTTCACAATTGTTTCAATTTTTGTGTCATCACCTAAAGTTTGCATCATATCAACTATCGCTTTGACATGAACACAATAGTCTCCGACTCTTTCATTTTCCTTCATTCCGAGATTTTCAAAACTCTTTTGTTTGAAGCCTGACTTGCTTTACTTTATCACTTCCTTGGAATCCTTCTTTCAAGGCATTCCATGCATCTGTAGTGATTAAGTAAGATGCAATTCTTGGAAAGATACTTGGATCTAATGCCGATTGAAGATGGTATAAGGCAAAAGAATTATTTTTTTGTGCATATTTGTAGATCTTCTTATCATTTGCACTTAAAGTAGTCCAATCTGTTGGAGCAATGTAACCGTCTTCAATAATATCCCATAGTCATTTTTCGATGAGTAATGTCCTCATTTTGATGGACCAGTACTCATAATTATCCCCATTGAATTCGGGAATTGGTAGATTATTATGTGATCCCATTTTTTAATCTACTAAAATAAGAAACCTCTCTTTTATAGTCTTATTTCAAAAAGACTTTACAAACTATCAAGCCTTGCTTGATTTACAATCATAAACAACTCACACTTGTTTTCAAGCAATTATAAAATTGTCAGCGACTTGTTCATCATCGTCATTGATCAATATTATCTCAGGAGAAGGAGGTTGAAGGATTTCAACTGAATTACTATAATGAGTATATTCGGATCCTTGTGAAGCAATTGCAACTCGTGTCGGATTGTTCAAACTTGCTGCCAAAGGAGTTATCTTCTGAATCTGCTTCGTATCCTAGATTAGGATTTCTCTGGTGTGCAATAACCACGTTTTGCAACTATGAAAAAACTATATTAAGACTTAGTGTTTTCACGCTCCTATCAAAGTTTTCAGGAGTTGTTCTCAGTAACAACTTGCAGAGGGCATGATAACAACCTTCCGATCTTATCATTTAAGAAAATTTCCCATAAATTTTCTTTTACAAGGATTTCCTCTTAGGAAATAGTAAAAAAAATTTAACTTTCCAAGTTTTTTTTTTTTTAAACTTTACATATATTTCCTCTTAGGAAATTTCAATCAATAAAAACCTTCACATTTATTTCCTCTTAGGAAATTTCACTCAACTAAATTTTTTTTTTTATAAAAGCTAATGAACAGTTTAAAAAAACTAAAAAATATATATTTTTTAATTTTAAACTTATTCCTTAGTTTTTCTTTTGATTAAAAAAAAATTAATTAAAAAAAATTTGATTTTCTATCGACCCCGCCGAGAGTCGATCCTGCGACTTCGCAGGTCTCAGGGCTGAGGGTAGTCGCTGCTCTACCCGGGCTGATCCGGGAGCAACGCGCGCTCCCCGCCTTCTTGACTTTCGCGTCGAGCGCGAAGCAAGTTTTGGCTTCGCGCTTCGGCGTGAAGCTTTTATATTCTTTGGGACTATTAGTCCCACATCGCTCACAAAGCGATGTTTTTGTTGTTTAAAAACAAGAAAGCACGCAATGTGCTTTGACTGCCTACGGGCAGTCACCAATGCCACAGCCTTTTGCCACCGATGATGCACACGCAGATTGACACGTCACCTTCTCGGGCCGCGCACCAGTGCCACGTCAGCACAATTTGCAGATCGCCACGTCACCTTCTCGGGCCACACACCAGTCTCACGTTGCCACGCATCGCGCCACGTCGATCTCACACCTCGGGCCGCCTGCAACAGATCGCCACCTCAGCTTCACCTCGAGAATCACATCGGTGCCACGTCAATAGCACCTCGAGAATCATGCAGATTTGCTGCTCTTGCGGGCCGCGACATCCAGTTCCACCAGTGCCTCAAAAAATGTTCCAGTCAGCTCCTACGGGCCGTCTCGAGATTCGTGTCATTACCTCGAACTACGGGCCCCACCGCCTCGGTAATCGTGCCGCTCTGATACCAAATGTGAAATGTGAGTGATTTGCAAATAGGATTAATTGAATTAACATTGAATCAAAGGTTACAAAGCTTAAATACAAGCTAAATAACCTATTCGAGAAAGAAAGGGGGAATAGGAGAAGTTATGGGAGGGAGAAGAAAGTTAACTTTGAGTTCTCTTGCCACCCAAATGTTGTCGTCCACTGCCGTCCAGGTAAGGTAAAGGTAAGTTACCTTTACCCCAAGTAAAATCAAATATTTTTAACTTTTACTGATGGTAATTTCCAACATATCGCACTAGCATTCGAACACCCACTAGGGAAACTCCATTTTCATTGGTGTATGGCTCTAAGGTAGTCATGCCTCTCGAGTTGGAAATACCTTCCCTGCGCATATCAATGCAAGAGTTCATCGATGATGACGCTGCGTGGCAGGCCCAATTAGACTAGCTTACGTTGCTCGACAAACGACACATCAATGCTCTCGAGCATTTACGTATCTATCAAGAGCGACTTAAGAAAGCATATAACATGAAAGTTCACCTGAGGGACTTTTAGGTTGGTGACTTGGTCTTAAAAGAGAACCAACAAAATTCTAACTTGCCACCCCATTTAAGGGACAAATTCACGGCAAAGTGGTTAGGTCCTTATGTAATTGATAGTAAAATAGGACCTGGAACATATCGGCTAGCCTCTCTTGATGGAATCAAGGAACTAGAACCCTTGAACATTAGTCATTTGAGGCCATTCCACATTTAAAAGAGCCATGGTCACCCCAAAAAGCTCCAAGGATTCCCACAATCGCTTTGTCAACCCAAAAATGCCCCAAAGGTAACCATAATCTCTTTGGTCACCCCAAAAATCTCTAAGGATTCCCACAATCGCTTGGTCAACCCAAAAATGCCTCAAAGGTAACCATAATCCTTTTGGCCACCCCAAAAAGCTCCAAGGATTCCCACAATCACTTGGTCAACCCCAAAACACCCCAAAGGTGTCCATAATCCCTTTGGTCACCCCAAAAAGCTGTAAGGATTCCCACAATTGCTTGGTCAACCCAAAAATGCCCCAAAGGTAACCATAATCCCTTTGGTCACACCAAACTCTCCAAGGATTCCTGCAATTGCTTGGTCACCCCAAAACGCCCCAAAGGTGCCCATAATCCCTTTGGTCAAACCAAAAGCTCCAAGGATTCCCACAATCGGTTGGTCAACCCCAAAATGCCCCAAAGGTATCTATAAACCCTTTGGTCAAACCAAAATCCCCAAAGGTTCCCACAACCGCTTGGTCACCCAAAATGCCCTAAAGGTATCTATAATCCCTTTGGTCAAAACCTCTAAGGATCCGAAAGAATAACTTGATCCGCACCCACTCGAGATAAACCAATCATAACGAATTTTCAAAAATAATAAAATAATAAAAAATAACAAAAAAATTGCATCTCACATCCATGCATACTCTTAAAAATCAAAACACAAAAAAAAATAAACTGCACTAGGCATCGCATACATAGCATATTTTTTGGTCATACAGGTCGAATGCACCATAGACTGTAATTACTCGACAATTCCATCATTCTCCACACTTTTCCACTTTGTAAATATTTTAGCAAAAATAAACGCCATCCACATTTTTCACCATATCATAATCAGTTGTCTTCTAATGTATTCCGGGATTTCGTCATTCATTTGTCTTTATATTTCTAGCCAAAAACTGTACAAAGTCAGACAGATTTTTTTACAAATGTAGATTTTTACTTGGATCACACCTTGTTATGTCACATCCCAACACAAGTTAAAACACATAAAAAATTCCCAAGTTGTGTGAACGAAAGATGAAACCTGCAAAGCAATCTAGGATACCAAATAGTGAAAAGGTTATCTCACTCATCTCCTTGTGCGAATGACCCCAAGAATGCTGAGAGTTGGCAAAAGGACAAGCATCTTCCCTACCCAATTCCCCAAGAATCCCAAATTCTCTAAAAGTTGCAAATATCTAAAAAAATTGCAAAAATTCAAAGTACAAACTCCAAATTTTGATATCAAAACCCCACAGTGCATACATCGAAAAGCACAAGAAATAGTGATTCTCATCACTCAAAATTCCAATCCCTTACTCAAAAGAGAAAAATAATAAAAATAAACAATGATTTTTATCACTACATACACGAGCAAGTATCCCAATAAAAGTAGAGAAAATAAGGGAGTAGAACTTGAATCTTTGGAACTCTCAATGTTCGTAAGGTCATGAGGTGATCCTCAGTATCGGTTTGGTGAATAGCCTGCTGGTCACTGGCGAAAAACCTCCCGCATGATGGTATATCTATCGCATTAAAACTGTGTATAGATCAATGTTTGCATGTGGATGATCTAGCTTATGGTATCCTATATTGCACAGCAGATTAATCTTACCAAATACAACAAAGGAGTTAGTGGAGCTAATTAGGTGATCCTCAATACAGGTTTGGTTGATAGCCTATCTAGCACTGGCGGTATCCTGACAACTACCACATAAACAAATTCAATCGCACACATAGGGATGTGAAATAACTTGGTCAAACTCAAGTTTGATTCGTACCTTGTTCAAAAGTCTTGTGGGATAAATGTACAGTCTTGGCTAGTTTGTTAAAACATTTGAGTCTCAGAAAACCCTTAACTACATTCTAAAACACCTATGGTACATTCCATTCTTACATCACAATCAGCAAATACAAACAAAAATATATATATTAAACATGCAAAGTCATTCCAAAAAATAATAATATAGTACAGAAAGCCAGTAAATCCTATACAGTCTATGGTGCCACTGCCATGTTATCAACAAATATTTCATCCATTCCATATGCATACATCATATAATTAGAAACAATCACATTCATAATAACATATGCATACATCAACATAAATAAATGTGCATAAACGTAACAATAAATCACAAGTGTATAAACAAAAAGAAAGTCATGTATATATATCGCCAAAAATGCCCGCAGGCTACAATAAGTTGGTCCTTTGACCTCGAAAAAAAATAAAAAACTCAAAAAACCCAAGCCTAGGAGTCGACCACCATGATCACGTAGGATCGGTGCGACTGGAACTACCCCCAGTGGTGCAGGTCCTATGGGACCTCTCAGGGCAGCTGTTGCCAGCCCCTGCATCATGCCCACTAGTGCTACCCTCACCCACCTGCCTGCGACGAGAGGAAGCAGACTGCTCAGTCTCACTATCTCTCATTCGGTGCGAAGATCCACCTCCAATGAACTCAGGTAACTGTCCACCAAGATGGATAATCTTGGCCTCCAACTCCACCTAGACCTGACCCCACTCCACATCCCGCCAGTGGTATGCAGCCAATGCTTCATCTCGCTATGCCAACTAATCCCGTAGGCGATCCCTCTCGACACTGTGCTCCTCATCCTATCTTCGTAGTAGGTCCTCCAATCGTGCTATCTCAGCGTGAAACCTAGCCTCCCTATCTCCTAGGATTTCCTGAGGCATGGGCATCTCTGGGACAGCATGCTACTCCGGTGCCCATTACTTCGGGATGTCCTATATGTTCGGCTGCTTCGAAACCCCTAAACCATCCCCAGTCAAGTCATCTACCTCCACCATATTCGCATCATCGTGCGAAGCCCCCCAACCCTCCCCTGGTGCCTCTACAACCCCATCGCCTACTTATGCTACACCTGGACCTCCTAGAGGCCCCTCACCCCGCCATCGCCACATCGTCTACTACTGGTCATACTCTGTAGTCACCCCGACATTGTCCACATTGGGGACATCAATCACTACATCTGACTCCTCACATAGCGGCTCAATGATCGACCAGGTTAGAGTCCTCTCATTGCCCCGATGTCGATAGATCAAGGGCTCACCAGGAAATCCTTGGCGCACCCCAAACTGTCGATTCACCCGAACGTATGGGAAGTACTACTCGGTCCCATGTCACCCAATCAACCACCTCCCCCTGTGCACCCATCAAAACCACTCCCCAGCCTCAAGACAGGCTAGACAGTCTCGGTATGGCCACAAAAACACCTCCCCTGGAGCAAGACGAGAGAAGGCATCAGCATAGTGCCCTATGACACCTATCCATTGCTAAATCTGCCCCTGCTCCTCTGACCTCCGCCATAGAGCAGCATAGCCAATCTCCCTATCCACCATATCCCCCCAAGTGGTCTAAGGCAACCCCTTCGATCGCTCCACAAATATGTGCTACCACCCCCATCACTGCAATAGGTAGCTGCACCCAATCCCATTTCACCTCTGACAGCAAACCTCATACAACTCATCATACAACTATGCCAATAGCGTCTAACCCCACCTCATAATCAGTGGCACTATTGTCGGGCACTCCACCAATCTGAACACAACCTCCAGGAGGTTCCAAGGGAACCTCGCACCTGAGGAGTTAGGAAGTAGCATGTTGGAGATGAGGGTCATAAGCAATGCATGCCTCACCCCAAACATGCCCTTCTCAAACCACCATCACACCAGAATCCTGCCAATCAAGAAATCCCCATCTGCCCTCTCCATCGCCCCATCCACCCCCATCTCCGTTGCATACCCAAAACACCATGTCAGCATCGTAGTCTGCTAATCATGAGGAGTCATCCCAATGGGCAGCCCATCTATCAAAATCTATAGAATTTGATACACGTCCTACAAAGTCACTATCATTTCCCCTGTTGGGAGATGAAAGGTGTTGGTGCAAGGATCCCATAAATTGATCAGGGTAGTCATATATGCCCGATCCCCCACCACAGGCTCCAGCCATGTCACCTGATTGAGCCCAAGGGAATAAAGCCACTCCCAGTTTGCCATAGTCAGTGCATCCCGCACATCATAAAATACCGTTGGCTGACGATACCGACTCTTCACAACCTGAAAAACAAAAAAAAACCACAAAAACATTAAAACATGACAACAAAACAAATGTACAGCAGTGTACACAAAAACAATAAAACAACAAAAAACAATTAGGGTTTCAACCTTAATTGTTACATTCAAATAAACTATACAGACGACAAACAATGTACAAAAAAACAAAAGTATAGAAACATACAACCAAAGTACAGATCAATCAACTAAATTGTACAATCAAGAACAAAAAAATCAAATAAAACAAACAAAATCATACTAGGGTTTTTAACCTTACGTGTGGACAAAAAATCAAAAACAAAAACATTAAAACTATACTAGTGTTTTTAACCTTAAGTGTAAAAAAAAAAAACAAAAATTAACTAGGGTTTTTTTAATATTAGTCTAAGCAAAAAAAACATTAAAAAAAAATCAAATAAACAACACAAAAAAATACAAATTTTAAACTAGGGTTTTTAATATTAGTCTAAACGAAAACAAAACAAAATAAAACAACAAAATCATCTAGGGTTCTTAACCTTAATTATGAAAAAAAAACAAAACAAAACAAATTCTAACTTAGGGTTTTAACCTTAGTTTAAACAAAAATAACAAAATTACTAGGGTTTTAACCTTAGGTTAAAAACAAACAAAAACAAAAAATTTTAACCTAGGGTTTAATCCTAGTTTAAACGAACAAAATACCAAAAAACAAATCAAAACAACAAAAATTCAAACTAGGGTTTTTAAAACTTATTATGAACAAAACAAAACGAATAAACCCACAACATTCATTTAGGGTTTTTACCTTAATGTGACAAAAAAAATAATAAAATGCGAGTTTTAAAAATTCATATAAAAACAAACAAAAAAAAATAAGGAAGGAGCACCTAGTGGTCTCGCCTTGGCTTCACCACTCGAGGATCTGGTCCTTGAAATCATGGTGTCCGCAAAAATTCAGCAGCGCTTTGCTTTGCAACTTAGCACTCCTCCTCACAGCTCCAAATCGCTAGAAAAAATAATTGCAAATGAGCCCAAAACCTAGTTTTGGCCCTTATATAGGCTCTTAGGCCTATAATTGTTCCACCCTGGGATGAGCACTCTAGTTAGTGCTCGTACCACCCTAGGATGATTACAAAACTAGTATTCGTCCCACCCTGATAAGATTACAAAGCAAGAAAATCAAAAACAACCAAAACTGCATCCCAAATCCACCCAAAAACAATAATAAAATTGCCGAACAAAGGCACCTTTGCGCCTGCGATTCTTGGCATACAAAACCAATGTTGTGGTCACACATTGCCACTACCCTACTCCCTAAGAAGGCTACCATAGCTGGACCGCTCCACGAGAGGATGGATTTTCGACAATTTCATCCCTAAAAGGCATCACAAAAGGGTCAAAACCCACCCAAAAATAGCAATAAAATTGTCGAACAAAGGCGCATTTGTGCTTGACATTCTTGGTATACAAAACCAACATCGGGGCCACAAATTATCAATGTACGACTCCCTAAAAATGCTACCATAGCCGGACCGCTCCATGGGAGGATGGATTTTTGACAATTTTAGCCCCAAAAGGCTTCACAAAAAGGGTTAAAACCTACCAAAAATAGGTCCGATTGTTGGGAAACTTCATGAGCATTCAACGCAAAACAAATGAAGGCACCCTTAAAAAAGTCATCTTGGGTCAAGAAACTCGTCGCTTTTCTCATTTTGGTCATTCCCTCATCGATTCGTCACTTGAGGGGGTAGTCACACTTAGTCACCAATCAACAAGTACACACCCAATAAAGGAAATGGCATGCATTCAAAGAATCATTGACAAAGACAATCACACTCCTGCTTGGGACAAAAAAAAAACAATAATCACAAGCTGATCAAACACTTGGCATTCTAGAATCATGAACTCAAGGTTCCCATAGACAAAAGTTTGTGCCCTTTGCCTATTCATGACTGAACAATGTCCAAGATCAAGTAACACCTCACCGAAAAATGTTAACACTTGAATTAAGTTCCTTAGCTCATCAGAAGCAAGGATTCAAGAATGCATGCCCTTTCCATACTTGGGGCATAAAAATTTGGTTAGGTTACTGAGAAACCCTAATCATTAAGTGCTTTGGTTATCTATTTTTTCTCAGCACTGTGCCACACACAACGTGAAGAACACAAGCTTATATTGAGAGGGGGGGTGAACAGTATAAGACCACTTTTTTCTTTTACTTCAAAACAACTTCCAAATCAGAATTATGCAATGAATAGATAGCGGTATTAAAAGCAGAAATCAAAGCAATGCACAAAACACCATCCACAATAGAGACACAACAATTTACGTGGTTCACCCAACGCGGGCTACTCCACGGATAAAATTTTTCACTAAATTTTATCACCTCTAATTCTGGGAAACCTTTCCCGATTACAAAGTTTATGGGCACCAACCCAAAGGAGATACCTTCCCCTAGCTCTGCTCTAACTGGTGATCCTCTAGAAGACCTCTACCTCCTCTCGCCCTTAGCAAGTGGAACTCTATCCATAGAAGACACCTGTCTTCCCTACTCTGGCTGGAGACCTCTGTCCTCAACTCTATCACCTACAAAGCTGGTCCTCTTATCTGCACCAAACACAGTCCTTTGGTTTGGCACTAATGTCCTCAAAATTTGCACCTTTGTGCAATCATAGCACTCGATCAAACATCCACTTATGCACCTCTATGCAAACACAGCAGCACTGTCTTCGCACACTCTGCTCCTCGATGATCGAACTTCTCCCCGCACTCTGCTTCTACGAAAGTCGCACTTTGAATGCACACTTCGATCGATGATCAATCTCTTCAAACAACCCTCCTTTTATAGCAATACTTTTAAGATCAAAACTTTGATCTTAGTTGGTTGTTATGCAAATGCAAACCCTAACTCCGTCGGCTGCATGCCCTAATTTACGTCGACCCTAGATTTAACTTTTTGGCTCAAAGTTAACTCTGTCCTTCAACCGCCTCTGGAACTCACCTGTAGCTTCTACGACAAAACTACAACATGTCGCGATATCGTGACACCTTTGCCTGTTGAACACCTTCTTTTGCCTGTTGTTGCGAAATCGCGACACTTTTTGCCTTTATCTGCCTTGGCTACGTCCTTGTCACGAAATCGTGACACTTCCAATTTTTACTGGCGTCATCTTCACTCCTATCATGAAATCGTGACACTTTAGTCTTCATGGCCTTCTTCTCTGCTTTTGTCATGAAATCGTGACACATATGCTTCTGCTGACGTCATCTTCAACTCTGTCGTGAAATCGCGACCCTTATGACTTCATGGCCTTCTTCTCGGCTTGCACTAGCGAAAATGGAACATGTCGCGAAATCGCGACACTTTCACTACCTTAAGCTTTTCTCTGCCTTACGCCCGTGAAACTGGAACATGTCACGAAATCGTGATGCCTTTCGCTTTCGTACACTCTTCTCTACAGACACTAGCAAAACTGGAACATGTCGCGAAATCGTGATGCTTTCACCTTCGAGCTCTTCCTTCTTCAATTCGTCGTGAAATCACGACGCTTCTTCTATTGAAGACTTGCTTAACTGTTTCTGTTGCAAAATCGTGACACTTTCTCCAACTCAATGCTGCCATCTCAACCTGTCGTGAAATCATGACACTTTCTGCATTCGCAAGCTTTCTCTTCAACTTGTCACGAAATCGTGACACTTTCTGCATCCGTACAACTTCTTTGTAGCCTGTCACGAAATCGTGATGCTTCTCATTTCAGACTCTTCCCTTTGTTGCATGTCGCAAAATCATGACAGTTCTCACTTTGAGCTTTTCAGCATGTCGCAAAATCGCTACAGTCCTCACTTAGTCTTTTGCAGCATGTCGCGAAATCGCGACGCTTCTTAATTCACCTTCTGTAGCATGTCACGAAATCGCGACACTTTTCCTCCTTAGCGCTTTTCTTTTCTTCGGGTCGCGAAAACCCGACATGTCGTGAAATCGTGACACTTTCCACCTTGCTTTCTTTCTCTGCCAACATGTCGCGAAATCGTGATAGTTTTGCCAGCTTCTTCTCTCTCTTCCAACATGTCGCGAAATCGTGACACTTTTTCAAAAAGCTTTCTCTCTCCTACCTAAGTCACAAAAATGCGACATGTCGCGATATCGTGACACTTTTTCAAAAATCTTTCTCTCTCCTGCCTGAGTCGCGAAAATGCGACATGTCGTGATATCGCGACATTTTTCCAACTTACTGATTTCGAACCTATCAAGCCGAACCTTCATCAAAAACACATTATTTTACATCAAATCAAATTCTTTCAAAAGCTCTTTGACATCAATGACAACTTATTCACTTGAGCAAATGCAAAGTACTCAAAGTACCCAAAATTGCCAACAATCTCCCCCTTTGTCATTGATGGCAACCCTTTACTAAAAACACGTCTTAAGAGCCAAAACTGAAACCAACTGAGATAACAGCTGAGAAACTGCGCCCATAACTGAGACTCTGCCTTTGAAGTTTTTGCTCCCCCTGACTTGAAGCTTTCCTCTTCATATTGAAGCTCTCCCCCTTACTCATATCTCTCCCTCTTTGTCATCAATGGCAAAGGGTCACCTTTGGGGCTCGGGACTAAGAATGAGCTTCTTAGCTTAGTCCCTCCCCCACCTCCTGATGAGGTGATTAATTTTGGGTGGGAGTACAACTCCCAATTTCTCCCTTAGATACTCAAATGTATCTCTTGGAAGAGGTTTTGTGAAGATATCTACAATCTGCTCTTTAGTAGACACATATTCTACCTTGACCTATTTGTCTTGCACTTTCTCCCTTAGAAAGTGATACTTGATGGAAATATGCTTTGTCCTTGAGTGCATTACCGAATTTTTGGAAATACTTATGGCACTTGTATTATCACAAAATATGGAGATGGGTTGTTCATGCTTGACTTTGAAATCCTCCAAGGTGGTTTTCATCCATAAAACTTGTGTACACCCAGCACCGTCTGCTATGTATTCAGCCTCTGCCTTAGATAAGGAAACTGAAGGTTGTTTCTTACTTAGCCAAGAAACCAGACTCTTTCCCAGAAAGAATGCTCCACCATTGGTGCTTTTACTGTCATCATTACTTCATGCCCAATCTGCATCTGTATAGGCTGAGAGTGAAATCATCACCTTTGGGATACCAAAGCCCAAAGTCCATAGTGCCCTTCAGATATCTGAAAATCCTTTTAACTACTGTAACATGAGAATCTTTAAGAGCTTCCTGAAATCTGGCTACTAACCCAATAGCCTGCATGATATCTGGTCTGGTAGCTATAACATATAATAAACTGCCAATCATTGATCTATACAACCTCTGATCTACTACTGTAGATTCATCATCTTTACTCATCTTGCACCCTGTAGTCATTGGAGTACATACAGGTTTGTTGTCCATCATCCCAAATTTTTTTAACATTTCTTTGATATACTTTCCTTGAGAGAGAAATATACCATCTTTTGATTGAGCAATCTGAAGACCTAAAAAGAATGACAGCTCTCCAATCATAGACATCTCAAATTCCTTTTGCATGGTGTTAGCAAAGTCTTTGCACAACTGAGTATTATTTCCCCCAAAAATGATATCATCAACATAGACAACTACAATCAACATATCATCACCTTCATCCTTAATATACAGATTGCTATCTACCACACCTTTCTTGAAGCCTTGCTCATGAAGGTACCTGTCAAGTCTTGAGTACCAAGCCCTAGGAGCTTGCTTTAACCCATACAAGGCCTTTTTTAGTTTACACACATAGTCTGATTGATCTGAGAGAGACACGCCTTCTGGCTGTTCTGTGTAGACTTCTTCATCCAACACTCCATTTAAAAAGGCTGACTTTACATCCATTTGATACACCTTGAATGCTTTGAAGCTTGAAAGAGCCAAAAACATTCTGATAGCTTCGAGACGAGCAACAGGAGCGAACGTCTCTTTGAAATCCACACCTTCTACTTGAGCATACCCTTTGCAAACCAACCTAGCTTTGTTTCTGACAATATTTCCATCCTCATTGAGTTTATTTCTGAATATCCATTTTGTGCCAATGACATTCTTGTCCTTAGGTCTTGGAACCAAATCCCAGGTTTCACTTTTCTCTATTTGATTTAGCTCTTCATCCATTGCTTTTACCCAAAATTTATCTACACAGGCTTCACTGAAATCTTTTGGCTCAATCTAAGATAGTAATGAAATATTTGTAGAATCGTGTGAAGGAATGACTCTTCTTCTAGTTTGCCTATTGTTTGGATCACCAATGATCAAATCTTTGGGATGATATTTCTGAACATATCGTGAAGGAGTTTTGGGAAGTAGTTGTTGTCTTTCCTCTTCTTCATCCGAAACCTCTCTGAATTCTTCTTGACAAATTTCATCACTGATTTCCTTGACAGGTTCTCTCATCCCTATCTTTTCATCAACTATTACATTTATGCTCTCTATGATAGTATGCATTCTTTTGTTGAAGCATCTGTAAGCCTTGCTTCTGCTGGAATAACCAAGAAAAATTCCCTCATCACACCTAGGATCAAACTTACCCAAATTTTGATCTTCCCTTCTGATGAAACACTTACTCCCAAACACTTTGAAATGTTTTACTGTAGCTGGTCTTCCTTTCCACAACTCATAAGGAGTTTTATGATGGTTGACTCTAAGTTGGGCCCTAGTGATAATGTAGACTGTTGTACTAACTGCTTCTTTCCAGAAACCATCTGAAAGTTTTGACTCATTTAACATAGCTCTAGCCATATTTTCAATAGTTCTATTTTTTCTTTCAACTACTCCATTTTGTTGAGGAGTCCTTCCTGCTGAATATTCTCTTTTGATTCCTTGTTGCTCATAGTATTCCACAAATTCATTAGACGTGAACTCTCCTCCTCTATCCGATCTTAAGCATTTGATTCTCTTGTCAGTCTCATTTTCAATCATTTCTTTGAACGCTTTAAATTTTTCAAAAGCTTCAGATTTTTCTTTGAGAAAAGTAACCCAAGTCATTCTGGAATAATCATCTATAAACAGCATGAAGTAGCTTTCTCCCTGAATGCTCTGAGTTCTGGTGGGGCCACATAAATCAGTATGAATAAGATCTAATGGTTTTGAAGAAGTATACCCTTTTGATTTAAAACTGGTTCTGGTCCTGTTTTCCATGTTGACAAGGACCGCAAATGGTGTTATGGGGCCTTTTTATTTTGGGCAAGTCTCTAATTGCTTCCTTGTTACTAATATTGACAAGATTATCAAAGCTCAAATGCCCCAATATTTTATGCCATAACCAACTCTCATCTTCTTGGGTTAGAAAACACTTTTCCCTTTTTATCTCACTTAGCATGTAAAGATTGTTTGGAGTCCTTGTAGCACTAGCAATGAGTTTTCCATTTTTTTCTTTACGTATCTCACATCTATCTGAAAAGAAAGATACTATGTGTCCTTGATCACAAAGTTGACTCACACTTAGAAGGTTATGTCTTAGGCCTTCTACATAAAGCACATTTTCTGTTTTGGATTTTCCATCCAAACTAAGAGTCCCTTTACCACAGATTTTAGCTGACCTGTTATCTCCAAAACTAACTGTTCCTTTGCTTGTGTTTTTTAAGACCAAAAACTTTTCCTTTTCACCAGTCATATGTTTTGAACAACCACTATCAAGATACCATTTCTCTACTTTGTCTTGAGCATGAAAAGCAATTTGAACTATCATTGACTTAGATTTGATCTCATTTCTCTTTCTAGTGAACTCAAGCCTAGATCTATCCAAACTGCACATCCTTGCTATATGCCCAAAATTCTTGCACTTGTAACACATGACATTTTTATCCATAAGAGGTGCAAAAGAGTTAACATTTTCCTTACTATGGCTATTCACGAATTTATTGCAATGCATAGCTTTGTGACCAAATTTCTTGCAAGAAAAATAGTAGCCATGGAAAGTATTATGTAACCTGTTTTGATGCCTTGGATGATTGTTCTTCTTGTGACCAACTGGAATCCATCGTTCTTCAGGATGAAGATTGATCTTGTTGTCTCTTCTTCCTGTCATGATGCTTGAGAATAGAACTCTCTTCCCTAAAATTTCTTAAAGTCCAGAAGAATTCACTTTTGAGATCGAACTTAACCTCTTCATCCTTTTTTGAATCTGTATGTTCTTTTGATAGATCCTTCTCCAAGCTGTTAGGCTTTTTCCGGAGAGACCTGCTCCGATACCAATTGAAGAACACAAGCTTATACCTGAGAGGGGGGTGAACAAGTATAAGACCACTTTTTTCTTTTTCCTTCAAAATACTTCAAATCGATATTATGCAGCGAATAGATAGCAGTATTAAAAGCAGAAATCAAAGCAATGCACAAAACACCATCCACAAAAGAGACACAACAATTTACGTGGTTCACCCAACGTGGGCTACTCCACGGATAAAATTTTTCACTAAATTTTATCACCTCAAATTCTGGGAAACCTTTCCCGATTACAAAGTTTATGGGCACCAACCCAAAGGAGATACCTTCCCCTAGCTTTGCTCTAACTGGTGATCCTCTAGAAGACCTCTACCTCCTCTGCCCTTAGCAAGTGGAACTCTATCCACAGAAGACACCTATCTTCCCTACTCGGCTGGAGACCTCTGTCCTCAACTCTTTCACCTCCAAAACTGGTCCTCTTATCTGCACCAAACACAGTCCTTCGGTCTGGCACTAATGTCCTTGAAATTTGCACCTCTATGCAATCACAACACTCGATCAAACATCCACTTATGCACCTCTATGCAGGAATAGTAGCACTATCTTTGCGCACTCTGCTCCTCGATGATCGAACTTCTCCTTGCACTCTACTTCTGTGAAAGTCGCACTTCGAACGCACACTTCGATCGATGATCATCTCTTCAAACAACCCTCCTTTTATAGCAATACTTTTAAGATCAAAACTTTGATCTTAGTCGACTGTTATGCAAATGCAAACCCTAACTCCGTCGACTGCATGCCCTAATTTACGTCGGCCTAAATTTAACTTTGTCGGCTCAAAGTTAACTCTGTCCTTCAACTGCCTCTAGAACTCACCTGTAGCTTCTGCCGTGAAACTACAACATGTCGCGATATCGCGACACTTTTCCTGTCGAACACCTTCTTTTTCCTACTATTGTGAAATCATGACACTTTTTGCCTTTGTATGCCTTTGCTATGTCCTTGTCATGAAATCATGACACTTCTAACTTTTGCTGATGTCATCTTCACTCCTGTCGTGAAATCGTGACACTTTAGTCTTCATGGCCTTCTTCTCTGCTTTTGTCATGAAATCATGACACATCTGCTTCTACTGACGTCATCTTCAACTCTATCATGAAATCGTGACCCTTATGACTTCATGGCCTTCTTCTAGGCTTGCACTAGCAAAAAAAAACATGTCACGAAATCGTGACACTTTCGTTGCCTTAAGCTTTTCTCTGTCTTACGCCCGTGAAACTGGAACATGTCACAAAATCATGACGCCTTTCACTTCCGTACACTCTTCTCTGTAGACACTAGCAAAACTGGAACATGTCACAAAATCGTGACGCTTTCACCTTCGAGCTCTTCCTTCTTCAATTCATCGTGAAATCACGATGCTTCTTCTGTTGAAGACTTGCTAACTGTTTCTATCGTAAAATCGTGACACTTTCTCCAACTCAATGCTGCCATCTCAACCTATCACGAAATCATGACACTTTCTGCATTCGCAAGCTTTCTCTTCAACCTGTCGTGAAATCGTGACACTTTTTGCATCCGTACAACTTCTTTGTAGCCTATCGCGAAATCGCGACGCTTCTCATTTCAGACTCTTCCCTTTGTTGCATGTCATGAAATCATGATAGTTCTCACTTCGAGCTTTTCAGCATGTCACGAAATCATGACAGTCCTCACTTAGTCTTTTGCAGCATGTCACAAAATCATGATGCTTCTTAATTCACCTTCTGTAGCATGTCACGAAATCGCGACACTTTTCCTCCTTAGCGCTTTTCTTTTCTTCGGGTCGTGAAAACCTGACATGTCACGAAATCATGACACTTTCCACCTTGCTTTCTTTCTCTGCCAACATGTCACGAAATCGTGACAATTTTTCCAGCTTCTTCTCTCTCTTCCAACATGTCACGAAATCGTGACACTTTTTCAAAAAGCTTTCTCTCTCCTACCTAAGTCGCGAAAATGCGACATGTCGCGATATCGCGACACTTTTTCAAAAAGCTTTCTCTCTCCTGCCTGAGTCACGAAAATGCGACATGTCGCGATATCGCGACATTTTTCCAACTTACTGATTTCGAACCTGTCAAGCCGAACCTTCATCAAAAACACATTATTTTACATCAAATCAAATTCTTTCAAAAGCTCTTTTGACATCAATGACAACTTATTCACTTGAGCAAATGCAAAGTACTCAAAGTACCCAAAATTGCCAACACAAGTGCATCCCAAAAAGGGGCATCTATAGACACCAAAATAATACCAATATGATCATGTGGCTACAATCACTTACCGAATTGGCATACACTGCCCCTTGGGCAGTCCCTAGAGGTTGAACAGTGGTCTTAACCACTCCTAAAGTATTTTTGGAAGGTCAGAGGTCAATTTGGAACCTTTCAATCACCCTACTCCTTACTCGTTCCACCCTAGGGTGAATATAATGCTATTCGCCCCACCCCAAGATGATTAGCAGGAATCGCTCCAGGGTGGGGCGAATAGTAGGTTTGAAGGGCAAAAAGTCAAACCTTGACAAATGGCAGCCCAAATCTGCCACTCAACTCCACCTTCAATGCATGGGAGTGTGATTGAGCGTTTCAAAGCTCAAAGAGGCAGTCATAGAGGCAGTCATGGAGCCCTTAATCAGGGAGGAATCTTCTCTCCCCTGATAAGGCATGATGGCCAAGTGGTGCCTCTACATGCACATTCAAAGTAGACCTTCAAGTCTATAAAATGGTGAGTCTTCTCACCCCAAAAAAAGAATAGAGTAGGAGCATTTTGAGCAATGGAGTGCTGTCGAATTATACCCTCAGCCTCATTGTGCTTCCTACATATTTGATCTCTTTTGGAAGGGAGGTTATCAGGTGAACATTAGGAGCACAATCCGGACCCAAAACCTAAAAAATTAGACACAATCCCACACCCAATTTTTTGACACAACCCCCTAGGAGGTTTTTAACCCATCCCAAGTGGATTGGTGTCAAAACCATGCCCCAAACAGCAGGCGTCCTGCCCCCGGGTGCCCCCCGCACTATTGCAGTCCTAATCGCCCACCCTGGAGCAATTAGAAATCTATAGCTGATTTATCTACTATTTCTTTTGCATCTTGTTTTATGTCACTCCTATATGCTTCTATTCAAATTTCATTCCATTATGATAAGTTTTGACTGTGTTTTCATTGTTTTATGCTTTCACTAACATACAAGGAGCGCCTTCAGATATAGGGTGATCGGGATAGAATATATAGAATATGACCTTCCGGGTTGTCTCAAAATGCCCCATTTTACCTAACCCCAAGTTTGCAGGTGTTTTGGAGGCCTATGGATGGGACATTTAGGAGGTCACTTTCAGGTATTTTATGACAGTCCTAATCGTCCCACCCCGGAGCGATTAGAAATATACAATAGATTTCTTGAATTTTCCTTTTGTAGTGTGTTCATGATGAGTTTTACATGCTTCTGTTCAAGTTTCATCTTATTATGATATGTTTTGATCACTTTTTTAGTTATTTCATGCATGCATTAATCGAAGGCCTTGGGGATTGCATGTTTCCCTCCATACACATGTGCTATTAATCATTTGTGGTTTATTTGAACATAGGATATTGAAACTGGAGTGGTAGCAAGGAACTATAGATGCACTCATGCAAGTTGTGATGACGTTTGGCCCACCCATTTCAAATGTGGGCACGCGAAAGATCTCGAAGGGAAGCGTATCATCCGTTGGTGTAAAAATTGTATCAAACGCTCCTAGCCCCTAAAAATGTGGGAGACATATTGTAACTTGATCTCAAGCAAAATCAATAAAAGATGCTACACTTTACTTTTTCTTTACATCTCATTTCACTCTGTTCGTTTTCCATTTTCATGCACTTTAGTTCTTTGTTCATTCGTAAGACTTAGCGTTACATCTGCTTTTGTTTGCATCGCACCTAGTATGCCATTGCTTCTGTATCCAAGTGCTTTCACATACCATACAACAACCTGATCATGTTACATGGATACTAATAAATAGGTTTTTTGGGCACCACTATGTTGGCCAATAGGAACATGACCAAGGTAGGCAAATCCTCCAACTTCTTCTCCACATACATCATCAAGTACCTTATCCCTCCATCCTTCACACTCACACTTTACCATCAATATTCAAATATCCAACTCATCTCATGCACCTTATCGTGTCCAATCTTGATATGTAGCCCCTCCATCGATACTTTAAGGATGTAGTATACATCCTCAAGTGTCATTGTCACATCACCAGTAGGGAGCTAAAAGGTCCCCCTATCTAGATCCCATATCTCTACAAAGGTAGAGAGATACCCCTCATTTGCCCTCACCACATCAATTTAAGCTACCCCATCCAGCCCCACATCCTCCAACCACTTCCACTACTCATCCCACAATGCCTTTCTCATCCCTGGTATGAGAGGTAAGAATCGATGTCGAGCCTCCAAGATCCTCAACTGTAGCACAACACATACAAAATGCACATAAATTAATGTCACATTCATTGCATAACTTCAATTTTTAATTGCACAAGTCCAAACAAATAATTCCAAGGGAACTTACCTCACAAATATGCATCTCTGCTCCTGCTCCTACATCTGCACTCCACCTCACTCCTTCACTCCACTTCACTTCTTCACTCACTCAGTCGTAGCTTCTAAAATTCATGGACGTAATAATAAATCTAATATCACATTTGTAGACTATTTATAGCAATTTTTGGCATGATGTAATGCCCATGAATGTTCACAAGTACATTGAAATGCTGACCAATTTTTGTAGAGTGGTAAACTCTTATTGTCGTCTTTGCATGATGTGGATGCTAGTCGGTATTTGGTATCAAAATTTGTACAAAGACCAAAATGATCCAAAAATTTAGCTTAACTCCAAAAAATAACTCCACATTGCATCCATACATTCATTTCATCATCATATCATGTTTTGTGAAACCAAATATTGATTTGGGTGCTTAATTTTTGCTTACTATCAAAAGTCATAAAAATCACCTTACAAACTTCAAAATGCACCAAAACAGTCCAAATTTTCACAAAATGACCACATTCATTAGCATAATCATCCATTACATCATTTCATTCATCTTTGTGATAACATGGATTTATTTGGGTGATTAAATTTTTTTTATGACCAAAAGTCATAAAATTGTCCAAAATTGCTTCAAAACGCTCCAAAACAATGCAAAATTTTACAAAATCATGCAATTCATTTATAAATGTATTTTCATCATCACATATTCATTTAAACATGATCAAACCCACCAATAATTGAATTTGCATCAAACATTTTCCAAGATTCACATACAATTTCAAGTAAACCTCGTATCTAGTGGTTTATTCTATATCCTTGGTGATTGCAGCGATTGGTTGTCCATGCAATTCGGTAAGATGGATAAATCACCATAAGGAAACTCAGCCATTATCATAATTCAATATCTATTTATTTGAAATAAAATCATATTTGATCCCTCATTTTTATTTGCAACTACGCTCAAATTAATTTGCTCAAAAGCTATCATTGATGGCCTTGTCCATGGGTCTTGAAATATGGATAATCATATTACATAATTCTATTTAAAATTCAATAATTTCATGTAGTCACTAGGAGGGGCCTCCTAGCAATCACTCTATCCTAGGATGATTGGTTCTTGATATTCTATATTTTCATCACTTTGCATTTCAATGACGCCAAAAGGCACTTTCTTCAAAAGCATGGAATCACCCCAAACTTGGGGTAAACAAATTTGATTTTGATTTCCTACAATGGGATACATCTTACATGATCATGGCATCTACACTTGGCAAAAAACCTTTCTCTATTGGGGAAAAAATAGAATCAACCCATTGCATTTTACAACCCTTTTTTTCTATTGGGGCAAAAACAACATCAATTTACATCATTCATATCATCCACATTTACATCATTAATTCACATTTACATCATACACTCACACTTACACCATTCAACTATATTTTTCACTACACAATTCTATCAATTGGCTTATGAGACTCATTCTTCATTCATTCACCAATTGAGGGGGTAAGCTACTGTAAACCAAAATCGAACAACACCAATATAAAGATAAATTAATCAAAAGCATAGTAATAACACAAGATTGCACAAAATGAATAATATTTTATTAACATGGGTGGATATCAAAATTATACAATCAATGTACCCAAATATGGGGTTTTACAATGCTTTTATGATACATATTTTACAAATGCTAGGGTTCTCTGAAACCCTAGGTCAATACACTATTGGTGTCTTCTTGCTCATTCTTAATCCAAACAAGGAGTGTGGGTGGGCTTGTGTATCCCTACGAGGCCACCCTAGCTTCAATAGCTTCTAGAAATATGATCCCTACACCTAAAAATAGAAAACAACAAATAGATATTAGAATCACCTATGAGGGCTCCATAATGTGAGGCCCTTAGGAAGATAATACTACTAAATCCCTAGATGCTACAATATAATACTATAAATAAAAAGTACAAGAATGTAAAATAAGTGCAAATAACTTCTTACCTTGTCAACATGCTAATTTCTATATTTACTTCTATTATTTATGATCGCGAGGATGCTCGAACAATGCTCGAGGGTTGTAGGACTGTAGATATGCTATGAGAAACACCTAGAGGTATTCTGTGATGGCTGTGGATGCACCAAAAAGTTCTAGAAACACCCAAAGGTGTTCTTTAGACTCTAGAGGGTGTTTGAGTGTTGAGGGAAGTGTCATAGAACTAGATCTAGTTTGTGTGGGTTTGGCAGTGATGGAAGTAGAGGATGTGATGGTAGCAATGAATGATGAAAGTGATGGTGAAGTGGCTAGGGCATAAGGGCTTAGGGATATCTCAAGATGTTGAGATAGCTTAAGGGATTGACAGTGTAAGGATTTCTATGGCGCTTAAGAATTAGGAGAGCTTAGGATTTCTAAATATTTCTTAAGGCTTTCCAAGGGTTTGATTCATCATAATGACTCCTCTTTTATAATCTACCTTTGAACATGTTAGGGTTTTGATGACATAAAATGTGTGGCCAAGATTAAAACATGAGGAAGGGTGGAGATTAATTTTGGGCAAGTGGCATGGATTGATATGGATGGATGGCTAAGATTAAAACATGGTGGATGGCTAGGATTAATTTATATAAATACATATATATTTATTAAATATATATAAATATAATATATAAAATATTAATATCTATACATATATTAAGTAAATACACATACATATACATATATATATATATAATGGACGGTTGTGATTGGAGGATACAAAAGGATGACAAGTGGCTAGGATTTGGTGTCTATAGCTACACATACAATTTTTTATGTCTTCAAGATTGTCTTCACACTCCAATGAAATAAAGTTACTTCTGCATGTCAAAACTAGGTGTCTCGTATTTTTGCACCGCATTGTGTTTCACACAACGTGGTACAAAAAGGAAAATCTATAGACACCAAAATATAGCCACTTGTCATCCATTCATGTCCTCCAATCATAGCTTCCCATTATATATATAAAAAAAAAAAAAAAAAAAAAAAAAATATATGTATGTATTTACTTAATATATAAATAAATATTAATATTTTACATTATATATATTTAATAAACATATATGTATTTATATGAATTAATCCTAGCCATCCTCCATGTTTTAATCTCAGCCATCCATCCATCTCAATCCATACCACTTGCCCAAACTTAATATCCACCCTTCCTCATGTTTTAATCTCGACCACTCATTTTGTGTCGTCAAAACCCTAACATGTTCAAGGGTAAATTATAAAAGAGGAGTCATTTTGATGAATAAAACCCTTAGTCCCTAATATTTTTGAATCCCCTCAAAAATCCTTAATCCCTCATGAACATTTGCCCTAGCCACTTCACCATCACTTTTGTTGTTTGCCTCTACCATCGCATCATCTATTTTCACCACCGCCAAACCCACGTGAACCAGATCTAGTTCTATGACCCTTCCCTCAACCCTTGGATGCCCTCCAAAGTCTGTAGAACACCTTTGGGTGTTTTTGAAACCCTTTTGGGCATCTACAACCATCACATAATGCGTCCAAGCATTTCCTATAGCATATCTATAGTCCTAAAACCCTAGGGCACTTTTCGACATCCTTGTGACCATCATCGATAGAAGCAGAGATAGAAATTAATATTTTGATAAAGTAAGAATATTTGGTGTATTTTATTTATATTCCTACATTTCTATTTTTAGTTACATTTTACAACATCTAGGGTTTTAGTAGCTTTTATCTTTCTGAGGGCCTCACATTGTGGAGCCCTCGTAGGTGCTTCTAATCCTTTTTTGTTGTTTTCTATTTGAAGGTGTAGAGATCATATTTCTAGAAGTTGTTGAAGCTAGGGTGGCCCTATAGGAATACACAAGCCCACCCAAAACCCTTGTTTGGATCAAGAATGAGCGAGAAGACACCATCTATTCACTACACGAGGGTTTCAAAACCCTAGCATATTCATAAATTTGTATCAAAAAGTATATTAAAACCCCATTGGGGCACATTCATTGTATAATGTTGAGACCTACCCACATTAATAAAATATTATTCATTTTGTGCAATCTTGTGTTATTACTGTGCTTTTTGTTGCTTTATCTTTGCATTGGTGTTCATTTTTTGTTTACAAATTTGTAAAAAAAAAAGAACAACACCAATGCAAAGATAAAGCAACAAAAAGCACAGTAATAACACAAGATTGCACAAAATAAATAAACTTTTATTAATGTGGGTAGATTTCTATGTTATACAATGAATGTACCCCAATATGGGATTTTACAATGCTTTTTGATACATATTTAAGAATATGCTAGGGTTTTGAAACCCTTATGTAGTGAATAGTTGGTGTATTATCACTCATTATCGATCCAAACAAGGGTTGTGGGTGGGCTTGCGTATTCCTACGAGATCACCCTAGCTTCAACAACTTCTAGAAATATGATCTCTACACCTAAAAATAGAAAAAAAATAAAAAAGGATTAGAAGCACCTACAAGGGTTCCACAGTGTGAGGCCCTTAAAAATATAAAAGCTACTAAAACCCTAGATGCTACAAAATGTAACTAAAAATAGAAATGCAAGAATGTAAATAAAATACATCAAATATTCCTATCTTATCAAAATGTTAATTTCTATCTCTTCTTCTGTCGATGATGATCATGAGGATGCCCAAACGGTGCCTAAGGGTCATAGGACTGTAGATCTACTATGGGAAACACCCAGAGGTGTTCTACGATGGTTGTGGATGCCCAAAAGGGTACTAGAAATACCTAGAGGTATTTTGTGGACTCTGGAGAGCATCCGAGGGTTGAGGGAAGGGTCATAGAACTAGATCTGGTTTGTGTGGGTTTGGCAGCGACAAAAATAGGTGATGCGATGGTGAGGACAAACGTTAAAAGTGATGGTGAAGTGGCTAGGAAAAATGTTTGTGAGGGCTTAAGGATTTCTGAGGGGATTTATAATTCTTAGGGACTAAGGGTTTGATTCATCAAAATCACTCCTCTTTTATAATCTATCCTTGAACATGTTAGGGTTTTGACAACACAAAATGAGCGGCCAAGATTAAAACATGAGTAAGGGTGGAGATTAAGTTTGGGAAAGTGGTATGGATTGATATGGATGGATGGATGAGATTAAAATGTAGTGGATGGCTAGGATTAATTCATATAAATATATATATATATATATATATATATATAATGGGTGGCTATGATTGGAGGACATGAATGGATGACAAGTGGCTAGATTTTGGTGTCTATGGTTTTATCTATGATAGTAACAATATAATAAGCAAGTAAATAACATGAGAAAATTTTAAAATAACTCGTGAAATAGCCATTAATGAAAGCTCACAAAAATTATACAATGCTATGAGATGGAAATCTCTAGTACTCCATATTGTATAAATGTACTACATTGTATCTACTACTACTCTACCTTGTGCACTCAAAAATCCTATCCATTCTACTCTAAGAAGGCCTATATATAATGAGACATGAATCTTGTCCTTCCATATTCCTATGACTCTTCCTCTTCCTATTCTTAAGGACTCATGTACATGCGGACACCATGCACATTTACATCATTGCACATTATGCATTTATTACATTGCATAAAGTAAATACTTAAATCCTAATCTAAGAAAAATTCCTAATCTAAATATGTACCCATGATGGTACATTAGCATGTACCAAATAATGTAATATATTCCAACATTTCCTATAGTGGATTTCTCAATTCTATGATTATAGACTGTCTTCTATTTTGGCCTTTTGCCTACCCCACTTCCTTTAGGGATTTTGGAAAGAAAGGAACAACAATATTTTTTAGAAGAGTCTAGAGGCCACCTCTTGAATGGAATAAAAATCTTAAATATTGTTATTAATAATTCATCATTGGTTCCACCCTCAGGTGTCATAGGCAATTTCAAGGATATTAGGTTGATTGTGTCTCTTGGAATACAATATCCTCTACCTAGATCTTCTTCCAAGATTGAAAAATCCAATGTCAAATGGACTTCTCCCTTCAGGATGGATCAAATTCAAATTTGATGGTGACTCTAAAGGAAACCTTGGTCAAGCAAGTGTTTGTGGTATCATAAAAATATTTGAAGGTCAAATAATGTTTACCTTTGCAAAAAATATTGGAATCTAATCAAGTCATTTTGTTGAAGCTAGAGCTAAATTCAAGAGCCTAAATCTATGAATAACATCTCTTCAATAAATATCATTGTTGAAGGGGATTATATGAATGTCATAAATATGCTTAAAGGTTCTCAATCCCCTACATGGAATTTTTATGACTTGATAGAAGAATCTAAAGAAGCCTTGCATAACTTTGACAATGTCATTATTCAACATGTCTTGAAAGAAGGTAATCATACCACTAACATCATGGTAAACCTAGTTGTAAATGTCAATGACATTGCTTT
Organism: Wollemia nobilis; assembly: GCA_028583015.1. Taxonomy (NCBI): domain Eukaryota; kingdom Viridiplantae; phylum Streptophyta; class Pinopsida; order Araucariales; family Araucariaceae; genus Wollemia; species Wollemia nobilis. Next base: position 718,994 of record JAQPPZ010002931.1, read on the forward strand.
GTGGAATTCTAATGTTCCTCAATATTTTAGTGATTATTATCTCCTCGATGGTGTCCATGCTTCTAATGTGTAGTTATCATGGGAATTTCCCTTGTAGACCCTCCCCTATTATATCTTTGGGAGTGTATCTCTTCTTGGTTTACCTCTTGTTGTTATCATCCATCCTATCAGTCTGAGTGTCAACCATATCCCTTATTATTTGGTGTTCATTGGCCCTTTTCACCTTCATGTTTGGTGTTATGTTATTATATTCATTCATGATTGGACCATTTATATGAGGTCCAATAATCTCCCTTGTCCTGCTCTATGTTGGCTTAACATGTCTACAACTTGTTGGTAATGATTTGGTTTCTAGCCCAATCACCATTGTGGAAATTGAGGATTGGCTATGTGTAGGATAGCAAATTACTATAAATTTTTCCTTTACTCTTTCCCAATAACATTATAATATTTATTTTCCTTCCCAAAGTGTGGAACTTCAAATTTGATTTCTCCCCTACCAAAGTCTACAATCATTCTTTGACATTGATTCTCATGCTCTTTGGTTTTGGTTACCCTATTTTTTTCCCAATTGTGGGTGGCCTTTGCAAAGCCCACTCCTTGCACTCATGTGATGTCCTTTTGCATGTCTATCTCACCTACTATGTGTTATTACTGTAGCACTATCACTTCCTCCAACCTCCTTTTTCAAATATTTTTAAAACCTTGTATTTTGCTTATCATGGGCTTGGGTTTCTTACCCAAAATTAGTTGTCATCATCCAAACTAGATTTCCATGGTCCATCTCGAACATTTTTTCCACCACCCGACCAATATCCATTCATTGTTCATCTTAAAATAACTTCCTTCTTGCCAACTCACTTGCCTAATTCTAAAAATTATCCTCTATCATTGTGTGGTGCACTCTTCAAGGAGTTTTATTTGGTGTGTGTGATCATGGTCATATCAATCTAGTTGGTTTCTCGATCTTACCTAGCTCTAGATATTTTCTCATTTTAAATCATTGTCATCCTTTCTAGAGTGTGTGAACTAGCATTAATAATCCTTGTTAGCTTTTTATAATGTATGCTATGGGAGAAAGCAATCACAAGATGTAAAATATGTAGAAAAGTAAGATAATGGAATTCTACAAGAATTTTGAAATATGCTATTAATGGAAAGTTGTGAAAATAGTACAATACAATATAATGGAGGAAATAAACACTCTATAATTCTAATGAAAACTACATTGTACCTATTCTCTACTCCATAGTAATATCTATCCTATAGTAATATCTACTCTCTCTCTATGGGACCTATATATAAGAAGATAAGTTGCTTGGCCCTTACTCTTCCTAACTACCTTTCCTATGACTCATGCACAAGTGGACTCCTTGTACATTTACATCATTGCACATTGACACTTGTGCATTTATTACTTCTCTCTCAAGTAACCTAATATAATCCTCTAATCTAATAATGTGCCTAATGTGGTACATTGAAACGTATCCTAATAATGTAATATACTCTATAACCCTCCTATATTACATTATTAGGGTATTGAAGACTTTAGTATTCAATATGGATCTTCATATTTTGAATAGTCTTTAGCTTGATTTGGTCCTTTGTATTATCTTCACATTGTGTGCCTCAGTGATTTGGTTCCTTTCCTTCTTTATCCTTGCCTTTAAATGTGGTTTTTGTATATTCATAGGTGGTTGTACTATCACTTGATTCTTGCAAGAGTATCTTCTTTTTGCCTTTGTCCTTTTTATCATGAATAGAGGCTTCTGCATAAGTACTTAAGGCATCAAGATAAGATTTTGAGTTAGTAGAACTTGAAGTATCAATACTGCATGAGGATTGAAATATTTTCTCTAGATATGATGCATATATTTCTATTTTCTTTTTAAATGATTCTATCAATACTTTTTGTTCTACATTCTCATCCTTGTAACATTTGAACATAAGTAGTGCCATGTATAATATGCTACCAAAGTCTAAAGGAATTTGAATGTCACTTTTTCCATTATCAATTGCTTCAATGAATCGAGCATGTAGATAATATTCCATAGTTTCAAAGTTGTCTCTTAAGGCTTCACTATGAATCACTTTTGAAGTAAAGTCTAAATCTCCTTTAGATTTTATAAGTAAATTCCTTATTCCAGTTTCACTTGCTCTATTCTTTCTAGTAGTGTTGTTCATGTCATTGTTCACTGTATTCCTTGAGGTAGACATTTTCCTTTATGTTTTAAGAATACATTTGATGGATCCTTTGTAGTGGACTACCTTATGTCTCCCTAGTTTAAAGTATGTGAACTAGTTTTAAAAAAACTTTCTTAGATTTAGATTTTTTAGGATTCCTTATATCTCCCAAGTAATTCAAGATATGCTATAGACTTTGATATAAAGCTTAGCAATAATTAGTTCACCTCTTGAGTTGATTTTACAATGTTTTTTAAATGAAAATAATCAACTCCTTCTTTTTCTTATTTCTTCTAGTGCACTTATCAATTTTGAAGGAGTTCTATGGTTGGATTTATTTTTTCTCTTCAATGTGAGTATGAGATAAATGTGATCAATTAGTGTAAGCAATATATTTGTTTCTCTATTCAATAATTTAATTTTATAAATTCAAATTATCTATAGTTTGGTGTAGTATGCCTACTCCCTACTTTGGAATATTAGAAAATAATGATAGTAATATTTGCAAATTAATTTTAGTTTACCAAATTTGACAACCTTATATCTCCTACTTGATTATTGTAAATATTATAATGCCTTGAAATATGAACTTGCTTTATAACTTACTAGTGCTTGGTTGATTTATATTATACAAATGCAATAGTAAATTTAATCCTTATATGATTCACCTTATAACTCCTTTTAAACCTTAATAAAAAGCAAGTAATATGTCTAATATTACCTTTATAATGTTGCACATAATATTCGCTCCTCCAACATATTTTTTTAGGCTATATTTGTTGTGCAATATACCTTGATCGTTGCTCCTCCAAAAAATATTTTGAATGTGGTATTTTCTGGACGTCGATGAGCATTCAATGCTCTATCTTCAATGGACATCTTGTCAAAGTCTTTGACCTCCTTTAATAGCCTTTGACCTTGCTGCGTATTGATGCTTCAATGTTGTAGCTACGTGTTTCTTCCTTCACATTTGTGAATCCTATGTGTGTGTAAGAATATATTTAATGCTATTTTATTAATAGAGGCCTCTCTCTCATGGATTGCTTGAGATGTTATACTCCTTCTTGGTGCTTCAAATATGTGGTAGTGAGTTTTTAATCAATGCTCAAAGCTTCAATAATGATTTCCTCTAGTGCTCAAGACTTTAATAATTATTTATTGCCTCCAATGTTCAAATATGAATGTTACTTTCCTTGTTGTGCTCTTTTATGCTCTAAGGTGGGCATTACTATTGCTGGACACCAAATGATGATTCAACACTTCAATATGAGCATGATTCCTTTTGTTGGGCTCCTTCATGAGAATGTAATATTTCTCTACTTTGTGCCAAGTGGAAATTGCATGTGAATCTCTTCAATTTTCTTCTTCCACCTTTATATTTCCTCCAATGAATGTAAGTTGTTCACTTCTTTTTCCAATGCTTTGCTAGTGAGTGCTAGCTTGTAATTCCAATGATGATTTTCCTCCAATGTTGGCTCCAACTGTGAATCCAACGTAGCTTCTAGGTAGATAAAATGTCATCTCTTTATTGTAGCTCTTAGATTATTCAATGGCCCTCTTCCTTGATGACTATTAGACACTTGAATGAGGTAATATTTCATGGCCTTCCCTTGGCTTATATGCAAATTTCCATATTGTTATTCTACCTTGTTTTGCAATAGGACTGTAATGGTTGTAATACTTCCAATGTGATCGTAGGTTGACGATGTTTGTGGGCATTGATTTGGTGATTGAATGGTATTTCTAAACACCTAAAATTGATGCTTGTGAACCCTTGATTGGTTCTTCTTCTACCTTTGTTGATTCACCAATAGTAGATGTTGAATACCTATTGTGTTAGTGTCTTGAGACACTTGATATTCTACCCTAATTTTTAGGGGTTATGGTGCTCCAATGTAATATGAATAATATATTTTATTTTGCACCAAATTTTAGTGAGCTCCTTGTCTTATTTTGATGCTATTTCCTCATTTGATATGATAGATTATCATTGTGTAGATAGATCTGCTCCTTGTTGTATATCTTGAGGAGGATTGTATATTAATCCGAAGATTTTATTTACTTCTTGGATTTGGCCGCTACTTGTTCTTACTTCTTGAGAGCAATGTGTTGTTGCCTTTCCTATTAGACAACACTAGTATCTAATTCCTTCACTTGGATATCAATGAATCCAAGCTAATAATCATGCAACTAGTATGCACTGGCTTAATATTGCACTTCTAATAATATTTAAGAGAATCTAATATAGTGCAACTACAATATCCTTATTACTCCTTCAAATTAACTTGTAATATGCACTAATGATAACTCTTAAAGAATTCTCAAATACTCTATAATATCTGCAATCTAATGTAGTCTTCTTTAATTAATCAAATAGGAGGATGATATTTTTTATTTCTATTGAAATATATCCAACTCCTATTTTAATGTGTAGGTAAATAACCTTAAAATAATATTTTTGCACTCTCTTGAAGACTGTAATATGATCCCTTATCCTTGGAAATTTTAATTCTAATAAGGTGCTTAATGAAGCTAAGTAATAATATGAATATGAGTGTTCAAGTAATGAACCCTTTGCACCTAAGTTACTTACATTTAATGATATATGAATATGATGTAGATATTTATGTTTTGATTCACCAATTTACTACTTGGAATGGTAGTAAATCACATCTATGAATCCTTTAGTATTCTACTGTAGATTCAATAGATTTCCTTTCTCTGAATGAGCCTTCTAGCCTTCAAAGGAAATCTTCAAACTTCTCAGGTTTGGTAGTAATATCTACCTCTTTTCTCCTTGTCAAATTCTAACTTCGATCCTAGTATCCTTCTCAAGAATCTGAATGCCTTGAGGTCCTCAGTATTCTTCTTCGATATTTTACACTCCTTACAAAATTCTTCTTCTTTTTGGACTTGTTATTGAATGTAAACAATTATCCCAAATCCCTCACTATCATGAGTTTATTCTTGGTAGTGTATTTCTCCAATGAGTTATTCTAGGAACTCCTTTGATGACTTCAACAAACTTTGCAATATGGATCTCCAAGCCTTCTCCTTGTTTCTTCTCAAGACCTCTCCAAGGTCTTCAATATTACAGCTTCTTTGGTCTTCTCAATGAGACCATTTCTTCAAACTTTAGTTATGGAAGTTTTGGCAATGATATATTCCTCTTGGATCTCTAAAATCTATTGCTTCTAAAATCAGGTATAGGATCTTGCTAGTCTCTTCAATATTTCTAATATTGGAAGTTCTTCAATGAGATCTTTTGTGGGTCTTCTTCAACTTATTCTGGTAGAAGTCTTTAATATGCTATCTATAGGCTTCAATGGAGATCACCAACCTTCAATATTTTCTTGGACTCTTCTTTGGAGTCTCTTCCTTGAATCTGGAACAAGGCTCCTATGGCCTTTTCTTCCTCTATAATATGCAAGTCTACAATAGTGTTTCCCTCAGGTTCCTAGAATCTCTTCTTATTTCACTTGTTGCTTTTGGTGTTGGATTGATTCTAAAGATTATATTCTTCCTATATCTCTATAGGAAGCTTCCCATATTTCTTTGAGTCTCTTTTTTCCTACAACAAAGTATTAGGACTATAATGGAAGAATTTCTAAATGATGAATCTTCACTAGTTGATTTGTCAATCTAGTGGAATGAATGTTGAGTCATAGTCTTCATGATTTTTTCTACAACTCTATGGAAAGACTTTAGCCAAATGCAATCTCAAAAATTTTGGAACTGAGATTTGCTTCTCTCCTCTCAATATCTCTCGTGACTCTCCCTATTCCTATTTGATCTACCATGGCTTTGATACCACTATTAGATTTTGATAATGTATGATATGGGAGAAAGCAATCACAAGATGTAAAATATGCAAAAAAATAAGATAATGGAATTCTGCAAGAATGCTGAAATATACTATTAATGGAAAGTTGTGAAAATAGTACAATAGAATATAATGGAGGAAATGAACACTCCATAATTCTAATGAAAACTACATTGTACGTATTCTCTACTCTATAGTAATATCTATCCTATAGTAACCTCTACTCTTTCTATATCTCTATCTCTCTCTATAGGGCATATATATAAGAACATAAGTTGCTTGGCCCTTACTCTTCCTAACTATATTTGTTGTGACTCATGCACAAGTGGACTCCTTGTACATTTACATCATTGCACATTGACACTTGTGCATTTATTACTTCTTCCTCAAGTAACCTAAGATAATCCTCTAATATAATAATATACCCAAGGTGGTACATTGACATGTACCCTAATAATGTAATATACTCTAACAATCCTAGTTTCCTTACTTTTACCCTGTGTGATGCCCTATCTACCTTAACCCCATTCACTAGGTCCTCCTTCCTTTACAATTCCTTATCCCTAGGTTGACCAACTTTTTATTTGCAAATGATTGAAGGTGACTCATGTCTCAAGCCTGAGGTGCTCTACTTGGAGAAGCTTGTTGAAGAAATATTGGAGGATGTTGGCTTCCTCCCCTTTCTTAGACTATTTGGAAAACATGATTTGGATCTCTCCAAGGAGCTTGTCTACACTTGGGTTCATTATTGAGTTACTTTCAAAGGTTTGATCTTCACGATCAACCCTAAACTCATTACTAAAATAAATGAGTTCTTGGATGATGGGAAATTTGTGCAAAGGGAGAAGCATTCATTGGTGAGTGAGTTGTAATTGTTTAGGGATAAGGGAGAAAGCCTCAGTAGAGATAAAGGTAGTATTGTTTGTGACTCCCTTCCCAAGCCATGGGATAAGGTGATAATCCCCATTATTAAATACTTCATGGTTGATGGCCATACTAATATATTAAGAAGCTTTCATTTGGATTTTCTTCATTGTATTAGAGGTAAAAAGAGCATAAACATTATCTCTTCAAGTCCATGGAGATATCTATGCTCAATGTCTAGAAGAGGTCTTCCTCATTTCCTATCCACTAGGAACTCCACCAGATTATTTACAAGCATATTCTTCAAAGATAGAATTCTTTGGTGGCTATAAATCTCATTCCCAATAGTCTTGAGATTGAATTGGGATCTACTATCAACAATCTTGCTCTACCTCCTAAGTTGGTAGTCAACAATAGTATTGGACCTTTTGTGGGTGATCTTGGTATAGGGCCTTCCATGGGTGATCTCTGTGTAGGGCCCTCCAATGTGAGCCACTCTCTTGACCTTGAGCCCAAGATAGAAGAAGAAACTCCAAAGTATAGAGTTGAGGGGTAGAGAAGGTTTGTTTGAATCAAATCCAAATGAGGTAAAAGAAAGGGGTCCCCAATTCACATTAATATTGACCAATTCTTGAATTCTATGGTGAATCCCCCCTATCTTCTTAAAAATATAAGTGAAATAAACTTCTCTTCATGGCAAGGTTGCACTTCTAAGAAGTTCCCTTGTACCCCCAAGTGCTCTCTCCACATCTCTTGCTTCCCTCTCATAATAAAAAATGGCTACTTTTAGGCCCTAGAAGATATTCTTGGGGCCATAACAAGAACAACCAACATGAGCACTACCCTGGCCCATCAAGTGAACACTCTCCTAGAAGAATTCAAGAAAAAATTTGGAGACATTGATGCAGAGGAGCTAATGGACCCTTCTGATGGGATGACTGATGAATAGCCTGGCCTGAGGCATCTCTTTTTGTTCTAGTCTTATTGCTAGTTCTCCACTTGTTTCTTTTTATGGGTTTCTTGGTTAGTTTGTGAGGTTCCCCTATATTTCCAGTTGTGGGAACTTTCTATGTCCCCTTTGCTCATTGTTGTTTTTTCTCTCCTTAGGGAGCTTGTATTTTTCTCTCTTAGTGCTTTTCTCCCTAGTAGGAATCTTGTATTTTTTGTCTCTTAGTGCTTTTCCCCCTAGTAGGGAGCTTCTCTAGCAAGACCTTCTTTTGAGGTCTTCTCCATTTGTAAAAGGTCTAAGTATCCTTTCAAAACCCATTCCTCCAATCAATAAAAAACCATAAAAAATAGACACGTAGGATTCACACTATGCCTCTAAAACCTCAAGTGTGGGTGTGCATTTCACATGTCTACAATGGACTAGTTATTTGACATTGCAATTTATGCATTTTATCATTGAATTTATTTATTGCATTATTTTTTATTTTTCAATTGAATTAGAATGCATGTTTTTGTGTTATTAACCATCATGACTACCAAAGCATAGGATATACAAGCAAGAACAAAAAATATTATGTAGCCAAAATACTTCTACAAGCATTTGATGAATTCATCAATTCTAGTTATAACTCATTTATAAACCATTTTGATGACCAAATCATAGTTCTGATAAAACAAAAGAAAACATGATTATAATATGAATTTTATTGCCATAATGAATAAACAAAGGGAGTCTTATCAATTAAGTTTTTTAATCATCTTATTTCAATAGTAATTTAAAGAAAAAATAGTCTAAATTGATTGGTAGTACATATATTTTGCAATGAGATATTCCATATGACTGAAAGAAAATTAAGATATTAATATCATTTATTTTATTTGATGTAAATTCAATTCTTGATGTCTTTGGCAAAACACGTTCATCAATTTTACATTTTATAATTTATTTTATGTCATCATAGTACTAAACCTTTTTTTGTGTGTGGGTATTGTAAGCATAAATTGATATAGGAATATGCTAATTTTCATGTATGGGTTACTTTAATTACATAAATAAATATTTTATACAAGCTTACTCAATCAAATGGTAAAATTATTTATTATAAATAGTATGTGGTAACATGTTTAAAATATTACCCTTAATTCTTCCATGAAAAGCATACTTTTTGACTCTCATATTTTTTAAGCTTCTCTTGATAGTACAAAGTTAGAAAAAAATTAATAATATAAATCTATTGCTTGTTCCCACTTTCGGAAATAGGTACTATCATAATGATTAATTTTATAATTTTAAATTTCCTTATTTATTTACAATAGTGTAGAAAGGTTACATACCTTCTCTAATGTATTTTTCTATATAAGCATTCCAATTATAACTAGAATCAAATTTGTGTGCCAAGTACTTGTATAAAGGAACCACCTCTAATTTATCACCATTAAATGGCAAACATATATGTCTTTATATTTAAAACCTATAACCATTATCATAGATTTAATACTTATTTTAAGTTTTCATTCAAGGTGACAATAAATTTTCCTTGTGCTATTAAATTTTATTTTAGGATATCTAAATGTTTACTCATGGTAAAAATTCATCTACATAATACAAAAAAATAATTATGTATACCTTCCAATAAACAAATATCCTTTTTATATCAACTATTGTATTCTATAGTTCATAAATAAATAATTTATAGAATATTGTTGAGAGAGTTTGTTTTACTCCAACATCAATATTGGTAGTGTCCTAGGTAAATTCATTACTATTATTTACTAATAATTTAAAATTTTCTCTATAAGTTGGAAAAAGAAGGTGTTTTGAAAGGATCCTCGAACCTTATTACAAAAAGCTAAATCAACAAAAATAATAGATAAAAAATGAAACCAACAAACAAGACAATAAAAAGAGAGGGTCAATCCCAAAGAGTGGTACCAACACTTACAACCATAGAGAAACAAAAAAAAAAACAAAAGGGCCCAAAAACCCTAAATCCCACAAGAAAGCAACATGTATTCAATCCTCATAATTATCATTTTTAACCATATATTGATTCACCATCCAAGAGACTTCTTTAGCATAAGTAGAAGTCAACTCAATCGATCTGGTTAGAGAACCAAGAAGATCATTAGTAACTTTGCTTGCCTACTCAGGAGTCTTCAGTTGGTCCTAGTTCTTCCACGTAGAGTTGTCCTTTTTAGTTGAATAGGGTAGAAGAAAAAAATGGGCCAAGGCATACATACCCATTAGGTCTGTACATAATTTACCACCTCCCAAGAGTGCAACTAAAACATAGCACTAGGGAACTCGAGAAGGGGTACCCAGAATCTAGAGACACCTTGACTAGGCAATGGAAACCACTTCCATAAAAAATAGAGAAGCTAGGTGACATAAACATGAGGTAACAACCAACTTAAGATAAGAGTTTGAAAGAACCGCCAAAAAAGGTAATTCAAATTTTTTGCCAAAAGAACAAAAACTGGGCTTAAGCAACTTTGATGCTTAGAGAAGACTCTCTTATGGCCAACAAAATCAGATATTGGGGAAAGGAATTCCTCCAAATGGCCAAGTTTTCTTGATGAACATCAATATTGACAAGAATTTTGGTAGCCCTATTCCCTTCCTTGAAGATATGTCTACATTGAACACTTTCAAGGGAGTTAAGAATTCTTCTAGCTTCATCCATCATGTTGCTAATGTTCTAGCTAGTGGGACTGGTTCCTTTGAGGATGTTAATTAAGTTTAAGGAATCCCCTCAATGATGAACTTCTCCAAACCTAGGGATTCAAGAATGGTCATACATTGAAATAGGGTCGTGGCCTCTACAAAATGTCTAGATTGGACACCAATATTCTTAGAATAAGCCACAATGATTTCACCTTTACTATCTCTAATGATCCCACCAACTCCTACCAACCTAGGATTTCCTTTGGAGGCTCCATAAAAATTTAATTTTACCCATTCCACAGGTGGTAGGGCCCATTTAGTTTATAGTGTACTTCGATAAGCCTGATTAGCTCCATTATCCATTCTAGGAAGGATCAACTTAAATTCTAGTCTTGCTTCAACATATTTCTCTTTGCTAGAAGGGAAAGATAGGTAAGAGGTGTTCTCAATAAGGAAATCCAAAATCTTGATTCCCATAGAATGAAAGTCTCTAGAGCAATTATTAAAGGCCTTGTTGTTCCTCTTCCTCCAAACATCCCACAGGTAGTACGAGAGGCTTAATTTCCAAATAGTGTGTAATCTAGGACTAAAAAATGTGGAAAGGACCACTAATTAAAAGGATCTATCATCATCTTAGGAAGGACCCAACATATTTCCAAAGAAATTAAGAGGAAATTAAGGATTGGAAGAGAAAAGGAGCAGTTCAAGAAGAGGTGTTGAGTAGTTTCTTCATGTTGACCATAGAGGTAACATTGGTTGGGGACAACTAGTCCTCTTTTTTTAAATTTCCAATAGTAAGGATTTTATCTTGAAGAACAATCCAATAGAAAAAGTTAACCTTTAGGATCAGATATTTTTTCTATATTTTATTACCAGATAACCATAAAAGGTTCTCCTCAACTTATGGATGGCATGCAGACCTCACAAAGTTATTACCTTTTTCCTCTTCATGCCAGATTAGAGAGTATTCATAGTTGACCTATCTTATAATTTGGTTTCTCAATTTAAGGGACATGAGGTTTAAATTGTCTTCTTCCCCCTGGGCCACTTCAAAAGTTTGAAGATCCTTCCATTTATTTCTTCCTCCCACTTCTTCAATATAATCAACAACTCTATTCCCCCATATATGAGCAATCCTAGGTCCCAATAGGGTGAAGGAGGGATTATACAAAAATGGAGAGTCTTAAAGCCATGTATCTTCCTGGAAACTGATCCTTTCCCCATTACCAAGGCTCCATTTAATCCCTTTTTTTAGATTTTTTTATTTTTGCTAATCTATTCCAGAGGGTTGAACCATAAGGTAAAATTGCTTAGATAAGAAGTTGTTTCCCATGATTAAGTACTTGGATTTTAGAATTTATTACTAGCCATTATGCTCATGCTTAATCAAGTTCCAACATTGTTTGGCCAGCAAAGATTTGTTATATGGGATTTTTTCCTTTTATCTAAACCTCCAATATATTTTCTAGTGCACACTTTCTCCCAAGAGACTAGATGAGACCTCTTTTTTCCCTTCAAGACAGACCATAAGAAGGATTTTTGGAAGTGTTCCACTTTCTATGCAATTTTTGAAAGGGATTTTGGAAAGGAAAAGAAAGTAGATCAAAAGACTTTGGAGGGGAGGCCTTGACCAATTGGGATTTTCTAGCGTAACTTAGTAGATATCCTTTATAGCCAACCAATTTTCTTTGAACTCTTTCAAGGATAGGATTCCACATATTTTCCTTAAATAGACCCTTGAAAAGAGGTAGACCTAGGTAGGTGGATGAGAGGTCCACAATAACACAATCAAGAATTTTGGCAATGGCTCTTTGTCTAGCAAGTGGGGTATTAAGAAAATATTTTTACGTTCACAAATTGATTAATTAAACCACAACGAACACATAGCAAATAATAATTTCCTTTGTTACTTTGGCTTGGGGATTGAGGAGATAGTCAAGAGGAGCATATCATCAACAAACTACTGATTTAAGATGGGCTTCAATGTGCTGGCTAGTTTGATCCCTTCTATCTCTATTGCAACTTTAATAGGTCTTCCAAGGGCCTCTACAAGGATAATGAAGAGAGAGGGAGATAGAGGATCCCCTTGTCTCAGGCTTCTAGCACTCTTGAAAAACCCAAAAACTTCCCCATTGATAATAACAAAAAAGAAGGGGTAGAGAAGAATTGCTTAATGAGAGAAATCCAACCATAATGAAACCCAAAATAGATCATAACATTTTCCAAAAAGCACCAGGAGACTCTATTGTAGGCCTTGCTAATATCAAGTTTGAGGAACATACCTAATTTTTCACTCTTTTCAACAGAATGTAATATTTCATGGATTTTAATGAGTCCATCAAGGATTTGCCTCTCTAGCAGAAAACCACCTTGATTTGAGTTGATAATAGAGGAGAGAATAAATTTTATTCTATTAGCCAAAACCTTGGATATAATTTTGTATATAGTATTACAAAGGTTGATGGATATGAAATATTTGAGATCTCTTTTTCCAACACTCTTTGGGACAAGGACAAAAAATGTAGAGTTAATATCCCTTGGAATAAAATGAGTGTTGTACCTCAACAATAGTTTCAACCACCTCCCTTCCAATAACATGCCAAAATTTTTGGAAAAAATGCCTGGAAACCATCTAGACATGGTACTTTCTTTTTGGCCATAAACAAAACAACAATCCTAATATCCTCCTATTCAAAGGGGTTAATTAGCCAGGAGTTCATCTCATCTGAAATGAGCTTGGGGATGTTGGCTAGCAATCTCCTTTCAACAAGCAAGTCCCTTTTAGGGCTAGGACCCAAAATCTCTTCAAAGTACCTCACAACTTCATCCTTAATATCTCTCCGATTAACAAGAATGGAGCCATATTCCTTTATAACCTCTTTGATTTTGTTAACACTTTTATGTTTAAGAGTTGTTATATGGAATAATTTTGTGTTTCTATCCCCATATTTCAACTAGATTGCTTTAGATCTCTACCTCCAAGTAATAATTTAAATTTTTACAAAAACCTTTTTATATAACTATTGTGTTAGTTTTTCTCTACTAATTTGAAAATTCATCATTTTATAATTTTATTCTTCATACTTTATAAAAATATCCTATCAAAACCCATGGAACAAATATAGTTCATATAAGTTTTTTCTTCATGTTTTCTTAAGGACTGTAGGAGTGATCAAATGGTTTAGGTCCAAGAAAGCTTGAGAAAAACCATTAATTTTTTTGGTTTATTTTATGCTTCATATAAGGTTGCACACCATTATTATTCTATAGTTCTTACATTATTAATCTCTATAATTTATAGATAGATAGATAATATATATTTAAAAAAAAAAATCCATTTAATTGTTTCAACTATCAAATCATGTGCAACATATGCTTTTCAATTGATTAATGCTTAGTTTTTTTCTCTAAAACATTTTTATAAATAGATATAAAAAAAAGCTTCTATTTAATTGCTTCAACTATTGAATCATGTGCAACATATTTTTTTCAATTATTCAATGCTTAGTTTTTTTCTCTACATCATTTAGAACAATTCGAAGGTAATGGATAAGAAAAGTTTATTTTTAATTGATTTATAGTCTTTTATATAAAAAATATCAATAAATAGACCTTGAGTTGCAAGGTAGAAAGTATACATGGAGCAATATAAGATCTGGTTCTCAACTAATTTAGATAAGACTTGATAGGATTTAGATCTCAAAGGGTGACCTAGATTTGTTGGAAAATTCCTCCTTGATTTTCCTCCCAAAAATAGGGTTAGGCCATAACCCCTTGGTGCTGGAAATTCTCTTAGGTAACTCATATCTTAAAAGACCCTTCATATTTGAATCGATGTGAACCCATCATCAAGAATTGGAGTCCAAAATAGAGGAACGGTGTCTATAATATTATCAGGCTCTTTAATCTCCCAACTTGCTAAAAATTCTAAATTTGTAAAAGTCAATCTAATAGCATGGAATAAATTAATTTTTGGTCATATTTTCAAAAAAGAGGAAAATTTGAAACAATAGTTGAAGGAAATTGAGTCTATGTAGGGAATCAATCTTATTTAATAAGGATCTCAAAAGCAATGAAAAATATTTGATCTTATAATTCCATAATACCTTGATGAGAGAAGAGTCATTCTAGAGATAGATATCAAGCGTGCTCTCACTAAAAATGGTGATCGTAATACAAATTATTTTTATACCACTGCACTCAAACATAGAAGTCACAACAAAATTAGAGAAATTATCAAAGAGGATGGCTCTAGTCTACTCTGCCCCAAAAGTATCAAGGATGAAGTGGTCAAAATTTTTGAATCTCTATTGGGTGCTCAAAGTCAATGTGATTCTATTGTAGAAAGAAGATTGATGGCCAAAATCCATAACCTCATTTATGAAGAAATGAATTCCATAGTGATATCCTCATTTGAGCCTAATGAAATCAAGGGGGCTATTTTTCTATGGCTAGTGAGAAAGCACTAGGTTTGAATGGTTTTCCCACGTTATTTTTTCAAAAGTACAAGCACATTCTAGGATTTGATGTTGTTGAAGTTATCTCTAACACATAAAGATCCTATTTCCTACCAAGAGAAGTTAATTCCACATTTTTGGTCCTCCTTCCTAAGAGTGTTGGAGCTAAGGATTTCAAGGAATTTAGACCTATAAACCTATGTAATACTATTTACAAAATTTTATCTAAAGCTATGGTTAACAAGCTCAAATAGATCCTTCCCAGAATCATTGATTCCAATTAGGGGGCTTTGTTCCAAGGAGATAAATTTTGGATGGAATCATAGAAGTCCATGAGTTGATTCATTTAGTTGATAAGAGTGGCAAATTTGGTATGTTCTCAAACTTGACATGAGTAAAGCATGTGATAGAGTCTCCTAGGGCTTTCTAGAAAAAGTGTTTTTTAAATTCACTTTTCATAACAGATGGATATATTTGATTAAATAATGCTTCTCTAACCCTATGTTCTCGATCATTGTTAATGGTTAGGTTTTTGAGTACTTTAGTAACTTTTAAGGTCTTAGGAAAAGTGACCCTCTTTCCCCTGTTTGTTTATTATTCTTGATGAAGCCCTTGGGAGAGCTCTAAAACTGCAACTATCTCCAAATCCATTGAAAGCATTAAACATACTTCTTCTATTAAGCCAATTACCCATCAACAATTTGCTAATGATACTTTTTTCTACCTTCTCCTCCATTCCTCAAGCCAAGGAAATTAAAGTTATTTTGAAGGACTATGAGCTAGCTGCTAGGCAATATATTAACTTTTTGAAAATCAAGTTGTTTTTCCTTAATACCCCTCATAATAGGCAAAGAGCTATTACTAGAATCCTAGGATGTACCATTGTTGAATTCCCCTCTATTTACTTAGGGTTGCCTTTGTTCAAAGGAAGGATCAAATAAGAACTATGGAATTCACTTTTGGAAAGGGTGCAAAAAAATTTGACAGGATGAAAGGGAGCACTTCTAAATCAAGTAAGAAATGTCTAGCTAGTCAAATCTACCCTTCAAAGCCTATCGATATACTTTATTTCTATTTTTTTAAATCCCAATAAAAATCTTTAAAAAATTAGAAAAATTTCAAAAAACCTTTCTTTGGTCAAGGAAAAAAGATAAAAAGAGATTCCATCTCATTTCTTGGGACTAGGTGTTCTCCAAGAAAAGTGTAGAAGGCCATGGGCTAAGAAATATTAAACATATGAACAAAGATCTTCTGGAAAAATATAGTTGGAGATTGGTTTCTCAAGATAATAATGGATGGGCTTAGATTGTCTCCGCTAAATACTTGAACAAGGGATTAAGCTTCATAGAAGATCAAAATCCCTTGCATGGCTTGGCCTTTTGGAACAACATTGTTAAAACAAAAAATCTTCTTCAAAAATGTCTTAAATGGAGATTAGGCAATGGAGAGCATATTGACTTCTGGGAAGACCCATGGCTTGAGGATGTGCCTCTCATGGACATTCCTTCTTTTGCTATCTTAAGGCCTAGATTTTATTTGTACTTTGGTCTCAAAGTGGTAAACTATATTGAAGAAATCAATGGTATTAAGAAATGGAAAGATATTTTGAGGTTTATCCCAACTCAAGGAGTGGAGATTCCCTTGAAGACCCTTGATCTCGCATTAAAATATTAGGTTGTTAAGAACTCCATTTGTGTGGACTCATTAATCTAGAAAAAAGAGGAGAGTGGCACATTTTTGGTGAAGTTTTCCTACTACCTTACTGTTGATGAGAATGCATGTTGGTTCCCTTATAGTTTTGTCTGGTTCAAGGAATTTACCCCCAAAGTTAATTTTTTTTGGCTTGCTCTCCAAAAAAAAAATTTCTTTGAAGAATATTAAGAAAAGAGGAATGGTCATTCCTAATTGGTGTTATCTGTGTGGGGCTCATGAGGAAAACACTCAACATATCCTTTTAGAATGCTCCTTCTCCTTGGATATCCTTTCCTTTCTTATTTCAACCTTGGGAGTCAATTGGGTGGTCCCAAATTCTCTATAAGACTTTTTTGATCATTGGTCCTTTTATCCCTTTCTTAGACCCAAATGCCATATCCTATGGAAGGTTTATCTCCCTTATTTCATTTGGGAGGTTTGGAAAGAAAGGAATTGTAGGACCTTTAAAGACCGTTCTTCAAAAATCTCCTCTACAGATTTCAAAATTCTTAGTGCTTTAGTTAAAAATATCCTGGTTATATATTTTCCCTCCTCTAATGTTCTTCCTTTTGAGGCTTCTCTCTCTGCTAGCCTAGGGACCCATTGGGGTCCCTTGTCCCCCTCATGCTGGCTCAAGTAGGCTACAAACAAATGGAGCTCTCCCCTTTGGAATGACTTAAATTGAATTTTGATGGGGTGTCTAAAGGAAATCCAAGGATGGCAAAAGTTGGAAGATTGATCAAAAACTCCAATGGAGAAATTGTTCTAGCCTTTGCTGAGAACCTTGGTCACCAAACCAATAATTTTGTAGAGGCCAGGACCCTCTTCCAAGGTTTATCCATGCTTGACTCAATGGGGGCTGATAAGGTTATTATAGAAGGGGATTCTTTATACATTATCAATATCCTCAGTAACAGGTTTCATCTAGCTGAAATATTGGTAATCTTGTGGATGAATTAAAAATATTCCTAAGAAAATTTGTGAACTACCAAAGTAAGCATATTTATAGGGACAATAACAAGGTTACAAATTTTAATGCCAATCTCAAAGTTCAAAATCAAGGTATGTCTATCTGGAAATATAATTCCTCGTAAGACCTTATTTCTTTGCAAAGAAATGATATTATCCACATAAATGATAATAATTGATTCTATTTTCTTATTTGGCATTTTACTTTGTTCTTGCCGGATCTGGAATTGGTGGATTCTATCTGTGGTTCTCTGCTATCCTGTTCTGTTTGTTTATTTGTTATCAGTCATTTCTCCCATGATTCTATTTGCGAGCTAGGCCTTGTTTGTGTGTTTGTTATCAATCATTTCTCCCATGTTTCTATTGTGGGTTAGGCCTTCCCCTATGCTATGATATTTTTCTTGGATGTTGTTAGGGCTACTTTGTTGGTTCGGTTTGTAAATTTGTAAAAGGTTTAGGGACCTTTTCAAAACCCCTTCTTTTCTACCTAATAAAAAAGTATAGATAAATAAATTTAATTCATCCTCACTCAAATATCTAATGCTTAGTCAATGTAACTACATCCAATATTTTTGAACATTTCATTTTAAGATTTTAACTAGATTCTCATGTGTTTTGTTAGGAAATGTTATATATTGTATCATGAAAATATTATAAATTTTAAACATTGTATGGAAGGAGTGACTAGATATTGTATCTTAGAAATATAACATGTATAACTCCCCTTACTCTTTAACATTATTCATCTTTGTGAATAGATCTTTATTTAACCAAACCTTTTATCTCTTACAATGAATCTTGTGATAATATGTTATGAGATTACATCTCAAAATATACCATGTATTCTCTCATTTTTAATGTTCTCTCTTTTTAATGTTAAAAATTGTTTGATATTTTCTTGCTTTAGGAAGTATATAATATTATAAAAATATCATTGATCAATTTAATGCCTTTCTTGAAATTGTTTTCTCAAAATCAACAACTCTTAAAAATCCGTTATTTATAAAAATTTATTTTTTTATTTTTCTTCTTCTTGCATCAAAACATCAATAATATTTTCTTCTCCATCTTTAATTTTCTCATGATCTTGCTTAATCTTACTTTTCGATTTATGTTCATTTACATCAAACCTATTAAGAAAATAAAATACTTTTATATTTATTTAATAATATTAAACACTTTAATTAGGAAAGAATTTGTCACTATTTAGATAGGGCAGAATTTAACATGCATGTTTTTCATCCTTTTTATTTTTAATTGGCAAAGAATATTAGCAATGCTATCTTTTTATGGCTTATTTTCACTTATCTTATTAGCAATTATGAATGTCAATAGGTTTTTAGACTTTCATCTCATGCCATTTGATTAATTGAAGTGGACTTTTATATAATTTTTTTTAAATAATATAATATATTAATATATATTTGCTTGATAGGAGAGTTAGTTACAACCACACTAAGTAACATATAATATTAAAGCATATAAAATATTTTAATTTACTTCAAAACTAAATTTAAAAAATATTAAATTAATTTTTAAAAGTTTAAATATTAATAATATATAAAAATAAAAATCAATCAACCATACAAATAGACATATATTTTTAATTCTCTAAAATTATTGCTTTTCTTCCAAAACATAATTCTCTTTGTATTGAAAAGAACATTAATTAATAAAATGATTGCACGTTTAAATAAATAAATAAATAATACAAACAAGTATAAGCAATAAAGCCTCCATAAGATTAATAGAATATAAATAACGATATTACATCTCTCGTTTGTGTAAAACTTAAAAAGCAGGTTTCTAAATTTTATTTAATATGCAGGTTTCTGAAGCTAGTTCAAGATTAAAGGACAAGTTTTAACAATTTGGATCAGCACTACCACAACATTTGCGACAACATTTCTTATTTATCTTCCATGACACAAAGCAGCAAATACAATATTGAACTACTATTTTGTTGTGAGACCCACTATTATCTCGTATGCTTGCAGATTCTGCAAATAAATGGTCTTTGCCTCCTCCGTCGTATTCTCCTTCTTCAATGGAAACACAGAATAACACCAAGTTCAAACAAATCAAAATTATCAGAAAACATGACTTGCTAGTTGTTCTTGCCATCCTTTTAGCAAGCAAAATCTCTGATCTGCAATATCTCTTCTTGACATCTTTTACATAAGAAATTATTTATATAATCTCTTATGTGAAACCAAAATGCGTAACGTTTTGCATAAAATGCGTAACGTTGGAAATCAAAATAGCAAGAACTTGCTGTGACGTGTCAGTATATATTAATTTTCGTGTAAAAATGTGCCACGTTTTAACGTTTTCCTGCTGCCTTCACTTAAGCAATTACTGTAGACTTAATTATCATTTATGCTCGTCTAAGAAAGGACTTGAACACCTTTGAGCATATTAATGATATTGAGGGAATCCCCTTTAATAATTATCTTCCTACCATTCAAAATTTCCTATTGACAAACCCCTTGAAAGAGAGCTCATGCCTCCACAAAATGATTGGTCTAACGATCTAAATTTTCAGCGAAAGCCAACAAAATCCTCCCGTCAGAGTCTCTAACCAAGCCCCCTGCACCGACTTGTCCTAGATTCCCTTTAGAAGCTCCATTGAAATTTAGCTTCAAAGGAGGAGGAGGTTCCCAAATAGTAGTATGTCTGGAAGGAGCTTCAGGGCGATGTTCATGAGAATAATCTCTAAATCCAAGAACCGACTCCACCACCAACTCCCCAGTGGAAGTGACCTTATCTAAAGGATTTGCATCCACATTCTCAAAAATAGCAACAATAGCACGACGTACCACAAACTCAGTCAAATGAAAGATATTTTTAAAGGCTCTAGAATTGCTTTCCTTCCAAATATGCCACCAAACATGAGGTAAACAAAAGTACCAAAAATCTCGAAGATGCAAAGACAAAAAGGGAGAACTCCATTGAATGATCAAGTCAAACAACTTCAAAAAATCTAAACCACACTAACAGTCCTCATGAATTGGGAGAAGACAGACTGAGAATTGGGACAATTAGACAACAGGTGCACAAGTGATTCTTCAACACTATTTTTTGGGATAACCAATGCTCTTTTCTGCAAATTATCCAATGTAACACACTTTCCTTGAGCTGCCAAAATATAAAATTATATAAATATCATATCATTTACATTAAAATTAGTTATATATTTTAACAAACTAGTATACGTACAAATCATTAACATTTTTCTAAAATTTATATTCAATTTAAGGATAATGTTACTCTCTCTTGAGTGCATGGTGCAATGCCACAGAAGAATGCATTTGCACTTTATGTTTGAACCCACAGTTCCTAGCAATGTAGAAGTTAAATAATAATCATTATTATCATTTTAACCTTTTACTTTGCAATCATGAAAATTGCATGAAAGACCTTTGGATTATAATTTTATTTGTTGTCCAATAATTGTAAGCATCATTTTGTCATTTTACAATGCAACTTGATGGATTGTCTCATTAAATTCTTAGAATATAAACCTACTATCCATGTTCATGGAGTCTGAAGAAAATACTTTATA
This sequence comes from Wollemia nobilis, assembly GCA_028583015.1. Classification (NCBI taxonomy): domain Eukaryota; kingdom Viridiplantae; phylum Streptophyta; class Pinopsida; order Araucariales; family Araucariaceae; genus Wollemia; species Wollemia nobilis. Next base: position 740,161 of record JAQPPZ010002931.1, read on the forward strand.
TTTATATATATATATATATATATATATATATATATATATATATATATATATATATAATAACAATCAAACATAAGGGTCTTTATAACACAATCAATAACTCTCTTCACTTTCAATTAGGTCTTGCTCTAGCTTTTTTAATAATTATTATTTCCTTGGTAGCTCAATACATGTATTATTTACTTGCTTATGCATTCATAGCACAATACTTCACTATCCAAACTACATTGTATACTCATCATCCCCATATTCATTATGACAGGGGCATTTTCTCATGAAATTCTAAGGAAAAAGCAAGCAAATTAGATGCATCAATTATGGAACCGGAAGAACATGCAATACAATCTATAGGTGAAACAAAACCATGGTCATAGAAAGATCAAATATTATATTCACTTAGACGGGTAGCAAAATCACCAAAAGACTTGACAAAGAGTCTTTTCAAGCACCACATGATGACAAATAAATATCCAAAGAAATATAATCATAAAGGCTAAATATTTAACAACTCACTATAATTGACACAAATACACTAATGACTTATTTACTATTTATTTGAGTTATCATTAATATTTAATCAAAACATAGATAAATATGAAATACAAGGTGTCTTCTCTATGCACCTCACAAAATAATATCATTACTTTGACCATTCATGCTATTGTCATATTGATAACGTATGTTTCATATGTCATTATTTCACTCTTCAAATTTAACAATATTTGGTTAGCATATAAATCTCTAGAAGAACTTAATTTTTCACTAGATCATGCCATTACAATGAGTCTAGTATATTATTCTCTATAACGTAAATTTATGAGCAACACAAAATTCTTCAATACTTACTACCACCATCAATTCTTACACATTTGATCTAAATTTCAATTTAATATTTCACTAATTTCTTTATATATTTTAATACAAAAATTCTCATTTTTTTATTAATTTAAATATAAAAATATTTGAAATATTTCCTATTAAAATTGAAAATTTACTTCTTTATCAAAATGGAATAAAATAATATATTTCCAAGAGAGTATTTGTGAATGAGATCTAATCATTCTCGCTAAAAATGGATAAAATATTGTTTTCTCAAAATGCACTAAACTCAAGTTGTTATGCATATATACTAGGTGGCAGATCATTACCCATATGATGGAGATTCATATACCTCAAAGATTAAAAAATTATATGATATTATTGCTAGTGTCATCACCTACTAATATCATTTGCATTAGCAACCATGGAAACAAATTTGTTTGACTTGGAAAAGGGTCAAGAGAGGCGTTAGTGAGTTTTATTTCTAATCTAACTCTTAACACTATATTGAAAAAACTAGATCTAAAGTCACTATCAATATATTTTATCCCATTTCACTCTAGAGTATAATGAACAAACCTATGAAACAATATACCATGACAATTCAATTTTTTTTAGAAATTATTGCTCATATATTCACCTCCTCTATATGTCCTTAAATAATTAATATTTATTTTCTTGTTGATTCTATACCAGTGCTTTGAACTCCTTGAATCTCTTAAAAGCCTCGTCTCTATTACAAATAGTTCACAATAACATATACGAAGAGAAATCGACCATGAGAAGAAGAAAGTACTTATTATTAGAAAGATATGGTATACACATGGGTCCACACACATCATTGCAAATGAGCTCTAGAGGTCATATGACACATCTTGTTGCTGCTTTTGAAAAGGATTCTATATGATGCTTTCCTAAAACACATCCCTCATAAGCATTATTGGGAGCATAAATATAAGAAATCTACCACCAAAAATATGATAAATCATTTACCTCAATGACCTATAGCCAAGATGCCTAAGTCTATGTCATTTCTAACCCTTACCATTCACTTGTACCACTATGAGAATCAAATGTTTATTTTAAGAGGAAGCAGTAGAATGAATTAGTTTCTTTCATAGGCTATACATTTAATATAACACATCCCCATATCCAAAGGAAACTATCTTAAGTCCACCATAAATATCATTTACCACCCATAAATTGGGTGAGACTTTTACCATTTTGTTTAAGTGGGTGTTGCAATATATAATTAAACTATTAGGGACTTCAATAGGAATATGAATAACATCATCAAGTGAAGAAGATACTATCCTAATAACAACTTGTTGTGTAGTTGAAAATAATTTGCAATGAAAACACACCCTTTTGAAATTAATATGTTGTAATTATGTAGGTGTCATTGCTTAGTCATGTGTTTTTTTGACCCTAAATCTATATTCTACTCATTAGAAGAAGTGGATATATAATATGTTGAATGAACAACTATATGAGCTCTTAATATTTTACCGTTATGATTAAACTTACACTAAGTATTAAACAGAGTCACATTAACAATATTATTTTTTGCTACCTCTTAAAGCTTCTTCATGCATATCTAACAAAATATTACGATGTGTCACTCGTAAAATTCACAATTTGGATTCTTGAAGGTCTTATTAGTCTTGTTCTCATTGTGATTTGGTTTCTTCTTAGTATTATTCATAATAAATTCTTTTATATGAGCCTTATTTTTTATAAGAAAACCATTACACCAATATATTTAAGCCTAATCGTGAAGAAGGTACTTGAAAACTTTATCAATGGAGGAAAATTTTTAAAATACACATGAAGCATCTCAAATACAACAAATATTGTGTACATCTTTGACATATTGTTGAACACAATAATGAGATGCTTTACATTTTTTGATATCTTTAGCTAATTTTGCTTGCCCTATCCCTTTTAAAATCCCTATAGTATTCTAGATATCATATTTTAAATTATTGTATAAAATGATATAATCACCAACACTATTAAAATAGTTATTAGTCAAGGTAGCATGTTATGCCTCTAATCTAGTAATTTATGTGGAATCAATTGAGTCACATAGCCCCTGATTTTTTGCAAGCAATCACTTAGCATCCATAATGCTACTAATAATAGGTGTCATATATCTTGTCAATATTAAGAGCTATGACACAAAAGGACTCAACCTTCTAATTCTAAAATAATTACTTTATCTACTATTGTACCATTTGTCACACTATAATTTACTTCACAATTGATGAACTAGATTGCTTGACATGTTAATCTTATATGTGATTTAAAAATCATATTTTTCAACGTTTGCTATTTATTCTATGAATTCACGGTGAACGGTTTCAATAATTTGATGGATTACTATTGGTTGAACCCACATTTATATTGTTTATATGATGCTCAATATTCCATATTAATCTTTGATATGTCATCTCCTATCATATAGTGACCCACTATATCTTCATATACCACATTATTGAATGCTACATCATTTTCCAAATCACCTCCTATATCGTCATGGGGTTCACTACTTGGTGTTATCTCATCAACTACAATGTGTTTATCTCCATGCGATAACCAGGTGTCATATCATTATTGGCTACTATGTCATCACATGAGGCTATATCATCAAAGAGGGTGGTGATTTCATCATTAGGTTTGACATCATTATGTAGTGCAATATTATTAGAATTTTCCATATCAATAATGTATAGTGCCATTTCAAGTCTAGTTTTATCATATTTTTTAATATTTATGTGATTGATTTTATCAAAATAAAGGGTAGTTGGGGTTTGAGCCTTACACCTACAAGACCCAGTTCCTTCAAGAAGTATTTCAAGTCCCATTTGTAAGGGTGATTAATACATCTAATAGTGTTCACATAATATTAAAAGAGTTTTCCACTTTAAATATTGCACTTCTTAGATTCACCATGCTTGTATGTGATGCGATGCAAGCACTAGTTATCATTATGCTATGCAATAAATTTTGTGTTTATCTATAAAATATATCTCAAAGTATTCCAAAATTTAAACTTATTTTTTTTTAAAATGGTATGAAAACCATTAATTTTGTATGTAGAAATATAGATAAAGGTAAAATGAAGAAAAATATTGAACTAGCAACATCTAAAATTTACAAATAATTTGAAAGAAATGAATGTTAATTTGTATATATTATCATATTCCTTATAAAACCACTTTGTCAAACGTAATTAATTATGAGATCCTCTTATCTCCATACAACAAAAATTTGCTAAACCATATTAGCAACTTCTCTTTTTTTATTATTGGATGGAAAATAAGGGGTTTTGAAATGGTCCCTAAACCTTTTATATAATTATAACCCAGGCATCAAGGGAAGGCATAATCATACCAAGAAACGAGAGAGAAGCAAAATCTAAAATAGGATCAAGGTCATATAAATACACTGGATAAATAGGGTATATTAGCCATAAGGCAAAGAGAAGTAAAGGATGAGAGGAACCATTAAGCTGGTTAGACTCCACCCACTCACAACCTCCTAAGATCCTTCTCAAAAATAAAGGTCTAAAAGAAGTGCATGATTGTGGAAAGGGCTTGTAACTTCCCCACCCACAAAACAAAGACAAATATATAAAATAAGTAGATTTACAAAAATGAGATGTACAAGATTTCTCCCTTGAGTAGGAGTCCAAAAGTGACTTTCAATATCCAAATTACCAAAAACTCTAACTAGCATTCACATCCTTTTCCTTTAGATGGAACCTAGGGGGTCTAACTTTCAATAACACTAGACACTTTAGACAAATAAATAGATTTATTGGGAGACCTTCCCCTCATATCAAACCCTATGACCTTTCCACCTTTAGCTTGGTTTCTTGTGGACCTTGGGAAAACCTAGCCAGACATCAATTTGCTTCTCCCTTTAAAAAGAGATCCCTGCACACTATGTGAGAAAATAATATCCTTGACTAGAGATATAGGCAAGGATATAGATACTGAAGCATTATTTTTAGATTTGACTAATTCAAGCCCTAAAATTTTACCATTCTTTTATGACATTAAGAACTCAAAGGGATTCCCAAGAATATGGGACAAAGGAACAAAGGTGGAAGCCACTATAATCAAAATGGAGGTATCATCCACAAGAAATCCATCTACAATATTTTGACACTCACTAGGGACTAGTTCAATAGGAAGCTTGGAAGAAGAACCATCCAAAGGACCCATATTTTCCATAACTTGATTATTTATCGCCTCATTTGTGTCATTTTTTTAAAGGAAAGTGAGCTAAAGTAAACCACGGGCCTATTTTCACATTCTATGGTTTGTGGTAGGGTACCTAGGGGATATATTATTATATTTTACAAGGGTTACATAACCCAAGGTTTATTGTATTATAATATAATATTATATTAGTAGTAGGCTCCCTAAAGTAGACTAAGAAGATGGATATATAAAGAAGAAATATTTATCATTGTAATCATCAATGGAGGAATATTATGTAATTGTCTATGCCCACAAAGTGATTCCTTAAGGATTATTATTGGTGTTTCCCTACCTTAAGGGTATTATCTATCTCTTTCTCATTTGTGGATTGTTATTGTGGATAATTATTTGTGGATGAATGATTTTATATTTTTGCATATTGGTGAATGATTTATGTTATAATAATAAATTTTTGCAACAAGTGGTATCAGAGCAACAATTTTGGAAAAGTGGGGATTTTTGTGTGAAATTGCAGAATTAGGACAAATTGTTTTTGGAAAAATGTCTCATCTTTCAGGAGCCATATCTTTACAAAATTTTATCTGATTTAAGCAATTCTTGGATCAGTTTGTGTAGAATTTGAAGATATTTAAAATGAGTGGTCATATGAAGGAATCCGAGTACTGTTGAGGTAGATACGATCTTCTAAAGTTAGTCATATAGAACAAGGGTAGTGACGACTTTTCAATTCACAATTTGTTTGAAAGATGAAATTTGATTAGTTTGGGTACGCAAATCAATTGCAATTTATTTTTTTTAGAAGAAAAATTGTATATCTAGTTGTCTCTATGGAATTTTAGCTTCAACTCAGTGGGAAGATATTTATTTCCACAAAACCATAGTTTGCATTAGGGCATGATATATATGGTTAAAAAAACCCTAGTTTGCATTAGGGCATCACTATGGAACTCCAAATAATTTTTTGAGAAGATGATATTGATGTTAGGGATTGGTGGTAAAATTTTAAATCCTTACAGCATGGTTATCCTCATTAAAAATGTATGTTTTTTTATAATTTTAGAGGAGAAGCTATGATTTGGTATTCTAGAATTCCTCACGCCCATCAAGATGAACTAACTTGGGAAAAAATGGAGCATGCATTCTTGAATAGATGTGACCCATATAAAAATTAGCTAGTTTGAAGCTCACTAACAAGGGATATGAAGAAGAAATAAATATGCTTCAAAAAGAACAAAAGGAAATAAAAATAGAGCTAGAAAATTTCAAAGAAGTGGTAGAAGATAAAAAATATGTTAGTATGCAGATAGAGGAAACCATACCTTTGGTAGAAGATAAATTCAAAAATGGACAAAGGAATTTGTTTGAATATAAAAAGTCTATTTTGCAAGTTCATGGAAGCATTAAAAAATAATAGGTTATTATTTCCATTGACCCTAGTAGCAGATATAATTTTATTAATATTTCCTTGGCTAAGAGGTTGCAAGTTCAAGCAAAAAAAATTAAGGGCACACATCTTGAGGGTGAGAATGTTTAATTTTTTGAATATTTGAAGATCACCATGGATAAATATGTTTTACATTCATATTTTCATGGTATGGCAGTGTTTGGAAAAGAAAGCATAGTGATCCTAGTTTTTAGAGTAGTTCATCAACATCAAGGAGCAAGTGGACCCATCATTCAAGTTATCAAAATACAGTAGCAGAAGTATGGAGCCAACGAAGCATATTTGGATACTCATGTAACAAAATGGCATACCAGCATCAATGTGTTTCACTTGGATGGATGGATGATCGAGATTGGTACTAGTTTCTAAAATTTCTTAGAAAATCATATTATCTTGTTTCTTCATATATTTCGAGGATGAAACATTTGTAAGAAGGATGGCATGGTAGGGTACCTAGGAATAGATATTTGGGGATATACTATTATATTGTATAATGGTTGGCATGAGCCAACATAACCCAATATTTATTGTATTATAATATAATATTATATTAGTAGTAGGCTCCCCAAAGCAGAATAATAATATGGATATATAAAGAAGAAATATTTGTCATTGTAATCATAAATGGAGGAATCTTATGTAATTGTTTATGCCCATGAAGTGCCTTATGGGACTTTGCCCTCCTTGAGTGGCTCTCTCATCTTGGGAGATTTTGTGGAGTGATTCCTTCATTAAGGATTATTATTGGTATTTTCCTACCTTAAGGGTATTATCTCTCTTTCTCATTAGTGGATTGTTATTATGTATAGTTATTTGTGGATGAATGATTTGATATTTTGCATATTGGTGAGTGATTTATGTTAATAATAATAAAATTCTACAATATTTTGAGTCTGAGATCCCAGATTTGAGAGAAGTTCAATAGATGAAGGGATATCAACATCTACATCTACCATTACACACATTCTCATGAAGACCATCCTAGATTTTGCTCGATTTGTCACATCAATCAGAACTAGATCTGTAAACATTTTTATAATGCCTCGAAGAATAGCCTCATTCTAGAATTGAAAGGGAAGGCTAGGAAGCCTAATAAAAATGGGGGTAATGTAATTTTTTTATATCTAGGTAAAAATCCATTCTCCACATAGCAAACTTCTCTTTCCAAAGAACCAAGGTGCACCCCCAAGAATAGGGTTATGCATAGCGACTATTTATTGCCAAATTGGTTAAAATTAGGATTTTAAAAATTTGGAATTGGCTGATATTTGGGACCCTTGACCAGGGCTCATTAGCCAAAAAAGTTTGGATGCAAATTTGTTTGGATCGATTCATCCCAATTTTATAATAACTTGACCATTTTAAGTTTAAATTTTCAATATTGCCCCTGATAATAGTGAACCTTCTACATGCGTTTGGACACTATTCGCCTAGATTTCAAAACTAATTTGCCAAATTTTTATACATACATTTTGGATTTGACCCTAAAATCACATGCAACACATAGATGAAGGATGAATTATCATTGTATTATTCTTATCTATGTAACATTCACATTCTAGAATTTCTACACTAGATATATACAATTCTACAATGAGTTTATAGATAAACTATACAAGCATAGATGCTCTATCATAATCAATCTCTAGTGGTATCTACAATAGTAGTAGTAGTACCACATAATTAAATAGGGGGTTCTATTTAAGGGATGAAAATTATCCATAATTATTACCAAGACACCTCACCACTAACTACCTCCCATTCACATATGCATAACACATATATTAGTTGTACATTACAACTGTAATTTATCAAATAATGATGCTATCACCTTAGACATCAAACACACAAATTGTATTTCACTTACATTTATATTTATATTTACATTTGCATGTGTGTACATTCCATAATTTTGGAATATATTACATTATTTGGTACATGCTAATGTACCATCTTGGGTACATCTTTATATTAAGAGAATATTCTAGATTAGGGTTTGAGTATTTACTTTATGTAATGTAATAAATGCACAAGTATTATTAGAATATTTAATGATGTAAATATGCATGTTTTCCACTTGTACATGAGTCCTTAGAATAGGAAAATTAAGATTCATAGGAATATGCAAGGCCAAGAGTCATCTATCATTATATATAGGCCTTCATATGAGTATAAGAGATAGACAATTTTGGTGTGCACAAGGTAGAGTAGTAGTAGTTGATATGATAGATACAATATAAAGCATGTATGAAATATGAAGAGTTTAAAATATTCATGTTATAGCAATATACTATTTTCATGAGATTTCCTTAATGGAATATTTATGAGTAGTTGCAAAATTTTCTCATGATATTTACATGCTTAGTATATTGTATTTTCATATATTTATATTGCATGCTCATTTTGTACCTTGTGGTAGTTATTTCACTAAATATACAAAATCAAAAAATATCAATGGTATCAGAGCCACAAGGGAGATTTATAGGAGATAGGGAGAGCCACAAGAATATTAAGAGGAGATAGGGAGATTTCATTTTTTAATTTTCTAAAATATTTCTATGCTAACTGGATGTATTTTCAAGTCCTATAAACCCAGTTTGGGCATCTCTGGACATAAATATAAATTATACATGTCTACATGCCTTTGTCATCTTGGCAATACAAGAGGGTGCATGGCACTTTGAAAAGACACTCCTCTTTGATATTTATTCCTCCCATTGAAAGTGAGGGAAGGTTGAAAATAACAATCCTCAAGGTTGAACTTATGTTGTTGTTTTCAATTTAATAAGAAGTATTTGCATGTATCAGTGCCAGATACCTTATGACAATGCCATTAGGATTGTTTGTGTTTACTACCCAAGTAGAAGACATTGGAAAAAACTATACATTTTTAGAATTTTAAAATTCTTTTTAGTATTTTTTTAAGACTTGGTTTTTGCATTATTCTCAATATCTATGAAAATATTTTACAAACTTAAATCCATTAACATTTCCAATTCTGTAATTTATGATTAAAAAATGTATGTTATTTGGACTATCATTATGGATTATAGAACAAAAAATTAAATAAAATAATTATGGTTTTGTAGCACAATTTTAATTTGTGTTTGCCCATGATGAAAGGGTTACATTTAGTAGTTAGATTTTGCAACACTTTTTGAAATCAACGTATTATAAGTATTGCTAAAAAAAATATACATACAAAGCAACACTATATGCGGTGTTTGTGGATACCAAATAATCTGTGTCAAAGAAAATACAGTAACTAATGACAAAGTGGTTGGTATGATTGGAATTTATTTGCAAGTACAAGTTACTTTAGGTTAAGTGATCAACCTTGAGGATTAAAATAATGAAATTTATATATATTTTTCACAAGCTCATTGACAAATATGTGCACACATCCCACCATGGTTTGAACTTGGGTCTTTGAAAAAAAGAGTCTAAAACCCTATCTCTCTCTCTCTCTCTCTCTCTCTCTCTATATATATATATATATATATATATATTTGTCACAAGCTCATTGACACATATGTGCACACATCATCCCAAAACCTTAACCAATCCCTTGGCCTACAATGAATAATTAAATATTAAAATATTACAAACATACATTTTTCAAGGTTCTCAAGGGCCCAAAGGTCTTTGACGGCCTCAATATAGTCATTCTGGCTAATTATTTTTATTTTAGGCCATAGATTTATTTAGTTGGTCTTTGAGAATTAAGGATAGGGTTAGTTATTATTGATTTCATCTACAAATTGGAAGAATATTTTTAGTTTGGATCATTGAGTAACGTTTCGGTGCGCATAAGAGACTTCATATTTTCAAAGTGACTATGACACTTCATTCTCTCCAAGTGGTGGTGGATTTTCTATTGCATTAATCTATTTTTGAATTTGATTTTTATATATTGTTTTTTTTTTGGTATTGATAAAAAAAGGGGATTGAAGGGCCCCAACCCTTTACACTAAGCTCGAAAGATATATACGGAAAAATAAGAGAAGATCATACAAATGCATGATAGCCCTATATTAGTAAAACAAACAAACCTGGGCTAAACCTGTTGATGGAGAAGCTGAAATAAAATTCCTCCTGCTATCCTTCTATTTAATGTAGCTGATGTAGTGCTCAATGTTGTACATAACTGATAAAGAAACAACTGACAATAATGTAATTTAGTGTGCTCAAATCCTTCATCGCATGATCCCAATAAGTATTCTGCTTTGGCCTACCCTCTTTATCTACTAGCTTCATTGTCAATTCTTATAATCTCTTCCAACTCCATGGAGACGTATGACCAGACCTTGAAATTCTTAGATTTAACTGCCATATTTGCCATTTTATCAGCAACTTTGTTTCCCTCTCTATAAATATGTTTAACTTGAATTTCTTCTAGGTTTCCCAAAATACTCCTCGCATCTATAATTATTTGGAAAATACTAGAATTATTTAACTCCCCTTTTTGAAGGGAAGTTATAATATTTTTGGAATTCCCCTCAAGAACAATTCTCCTAAAACCCAAATTCGCTGCAATTCGGAGACTTGTAAGCATTGTCCTTGCTTCATCTTGGTGATTTGTGGTAATTCCTAGATCCTCAACATATGTAGCCACTACCTGACTTCTGTCATTCCTAATGAGACACCCACCACCAACATGACCCAGGTTACCTTTTGTAGCGCCATCGAAGTTAATTTTTTCCTAATATTTGTTGGGACGTTCCCATATGGTATCTAGTCTCACCTTATTGATTTTTTCCATATTTAAGATATCTTTTTCTCTAGAGAGGATCATTGCAATTTTTTCTTGGCCAAAATTTTTTTTAATACAATCCTCCAATAGGGTTGTTTTTATCCTGTCATAAACCCTAGTTATTCCTCTGGTTTTATGTTTGAACACTCGTCTGTTTCTTTCCAACCAAATCCCCAAACAAATATATGGAATGCATTTTTGCTAAAAAATACTGCTTCCTAAGTGCCACTATTCCCAAATCTTGATTAGAGAATCTGGAATGACCCAAGAAACATTAAATTATCTCAATAACATATTTAGGATATCACAAAAAAAATCACAAGTTCCAAACAAGTGGTCCACACACTCATCCTCTTTGTTACATAAGACACAAACAGTTGGAACCACAATTCCTCTTTTGAACATATTATCTTTTGTAAGGATATTATTGATAATGGAAGTCCAAAAAAATATAGCAACTTTAGGGATGATGTTTAGCTTCCAAATTATTTTAAGCTAGGGTTTCTTTGAGGTTACTTTGTCCAAGATTCTATATCCATCCTTCACTAAGTACTAGCCTTGATGGTTTCTTCCCCAAATTATATGATCCTCCTCTAAACCTCTACCTAAATAATAACTTCTTAGGAGGTTTTGCAGATCCTTACCCCCTGAGCCTTACATATCTTTTAGCATGATTTTCCACTCCTGAAAATCACCCACCTTATGAATGTAACCACTAATTTTATTACCATAGGTTCTGGTTAAATATTATTTAATATCTTTAAACTTTCTATAGTTTTCTAAATGCTCCTCTTGAATCCAAGGATATTTCTAAAAGTCAATTTTGTCTCCCCTGCCTACTTTTCATTTTAGACCTTGCCATAGAACTTTCCTACTTTTGATTATATTTTGCCAAAAAACAGACCCATGTGGAGGATTAGAATAATTGATAAAGTGGTTTCTGCCCTCCAAGTATTTGTTTTGGATAATGCTAGCCCATTTTAATGATGCTCTAGTGCACAACCTCCAACCATGTTTAGCTATAAGGGCTCTATTTAGATCTCTCAACTTCCTCAAATCAAGACCCCCATTCTGTAAAGGCTGGCAAAAGGTATCCCAAGCTACCATATGTATACATTTTTTGCATTCAATGCCATCCCATAAGAAATTTTTTTGTAGTCTTTCTAAAGTCTCTTCCACTTTCCTTGAAATCCTTAGGAAAGACATGAAATAAATATGGAGGCTTTAAAGCGTGTGTTTTATGATTTGTACTTTCCCTGCAGAGGATAACAGAGATCCCTTCCAACCTTGAAGTTTTCTATAAAATTTATAAATAATTGGATTCCAAAGTTCATCTTTCATCTTGCCTATAAACAAAGGCAAACCAAGATAGGTGATAGGGAAATTTTCCTCCTTACAACCCAAAACTTTAACTATTTTATCTCTTCTACTCTCCTTCGTGTTTAAAAACATAATCCTACTTTTTTTGTAATTTATTTTTTGGCCTGTAGCTTTTTCATTATAATCAAGGACTTTTTTAACATCCAAAGCTTCTTCCTTTGTAGCTTCCCCAAGCAAGAAAGTATCATCCACAAACTGTTGATGAGATAAAGCTTCACCAATGGATGAATGTTTTAGACCTTTGATATTACCATCCTTTCTCTTTCTTTCCAAAGTTCTTCCCAAGGCATCTGCCATAATGATAAAGAGATATGGAGACAATGGATCTCCCTGCTTGATTCCTCTACTAGAAGGAAAGAACCTAGCATATTGTCCATTGATCAAGATTGAAAAGCGGGGGTTAGAAATACACATACCAATCCATGCCCTCCATTTTTCACTGAAACCCATTCGCTCCATTATTTTATCTAAGAAATACCATGAAACCCTGTCATAGGTTTTGTTCATGTCCAGCTTAAGTAACATGCCAGACCCTTTCCTCCTTTGAAGAGAGTATGTTTTTTCATAAATGGCAATGATGCTTTCGCTAATCTGCTTACCTGCCACATAACCTCTTTGATCTTCATTAATGATTGAAGGGATGATGTTTTTCAATCGATTGACCAAAAATTTAGTAAAATTTTTGTAAATTGTATTACATAGGCTGATTTGTCTAAAGTCTTGCAATTTATCTGCCTCATATTTCTTGGGAATTCAAGCAAGGAAGGTATTATTCCATTCTTTCAGCAACTTACCATATTCTTGGGATTCTTGGATTACATTGACTACATCTTCTTCAACAATACCCCAATGATGTTGAAAAAAACTTGGTGGAAAACCATCTAGCCCCGGAGCCTTGGATGCTCCCATAGATAACACAACTCTATTAACTTCCTCCTTAGAGATTACCTTGCATAGATATTCATTCATACTATCATTAACTCCTTTGGGAACATTGTTAATAATTCTTTCTATTTCCATGTTGCACTCTATTTTTTCTTTGCTAAGAAGGTTCTGAAAGAAAGTAACGGCCAAATTTTTAATATCATTTAAATCCTCATACTTTCTTCCATATTCCCCCATAAGGTAGAGGATTTTATTGTTGTTATGTCTCATAGTCAAAACATGGAAGAATTTAGTGTTTCTATCACCTTCCTTGAGCCACAAAACTCTTGATTTCTATTTCCAATTAATTTCCTCTTGGACAATGGTATTATGATACTCCGTGAGGAGTTGTTTTTCCTTTTCATGCCACTTTGGTTTTCTACCTTCCCTGTCCATTGTTTCCTCTATATATTGGATATCCTTTTTAAGTTGTTTTTTTAAATTGATGTTACCAAAAACTTCTTTATTCCAAATTTTGATTCGATACTTAAAGTTCTTTAATTTTTAGGTAACTCTGTACATTGCTGATCCTTGAACCTCCTCTTGCCACCAAGATTGAATTTTATTTGTAATGTCTGGATGCATATTCCACATGAGCTCATACCTAAAGGGTGCTACTCCCTGCTTCCCCTCCTTTTCCATATCCAGTAAGAGGGGATTGTGATCTGATCCTATTATGGGCATACATGTAAGTCTATGAATATTGTTTATACTTAGCCAACTGTCAAAAATAAGAACTCTATCAAGGCACCTTTGAATGTGATTATCCCCCATCCTTATGTTTGCCCATGTAAACTTACCTTTACACATATCCATGTCAATCAGCTTATTATTCTGAATAAAATTATTAAAATCTTTCATACCTTGAGTGATGTTAATCCTTCCTCCACTTTTTTCCTCTGTTCTTAAGACTGTATTGAAGTCACCCAAAACCATCCAATGCAAATTAATGAAAACACTCCTTTGAAAAGATAGCTTATTCCACAGATGGAATCTCTCACGATTTTTATATATTTTTCGTTGTAAGTAAATCAAATTATTATTGTTTGTATGATGTTAATAATAATTTAATATTAAAGTATTATTGTGGATATTAAATATTTATGTGATATTGTAACTGGTATCATATTACAATTATAGAACTAGTGGAAATTAGCGAAGATATTTGGTGTTCTAAAAATAAAGCTTTCAATTCTTTGTAGAGAAACAAAGGTCTTAGAACTAATTAGGGTTTTTCAATTATTCAGTTTAACTCCTCTATCTACTTTATATTAATTATTAAATAAAATAAATTTTAATTTAATAATTAATAGAGAAAGCAAACATCTTTTTTTCATTTGTCTTTCCATTCTCCTTGCGTGTCCATGGGTTAACATTTCATTTTTTAAAATTATTAAACCTCTTGCTTTCACATTTTATTTTTTTAAATTGTTAAACACCTTCTGTTATATGTATGTTCATTATTCTTACATTGTATCCATGGTTTCACATTTCATTTTTTTATTTTTAATTATTAAATCCTTGCTTTCACATTTCATTTTTTTTAGTTAGATATTGCCCTTGTTTTGTTTTTAATTGTTAAATTTTGCTCAACTCCACCTCGTCTTGCTCTTTCTCATATTGATCTTATTAATTAAACCCTTGCTCACGCTCTTTCTCATTTTTAAACCATTTCTCCATAATTATTAAATTTATTTAAATATTTTTTTTTTAAAGAAAGAAAGAATTTAATTTAATAATTAAAACAATAATAAGAGAAAGATGAGAGTATCCTCTGTCATTAGATCCTTGGAGAAAACATAATTTTTTGGTGTTTGTTTCTTCAAGATGAATATTGTTGGGCACGTGTCAACAATCAATTAGTGTGTATGGTTGGATTAAAGGATGTGTGTATGACTAGAAAGAAGCGTCAACCTAGAAATATTTGGAAGCATCATATGAAGCACCAACCTAGAAAAATTGGGAATCATCACAACACTCTTTGTAATATTAATAGTTTCAATTAATGTCTTCTTTCTTTCTTAAACACCATGGCTTCTACTCCACCCAACATATCTAGTTCTTCTCTTGCCATTGACCTTTGCACCCACTACCCCTCCAAGTCATATTTCTCTTCCTAGTAATATTGACCTTGGTTTTCATCAATATATTTTGTAACAAGAAAAAATGGTTGCTTCCATTGTCAACATCCTGATTAATAAAATCAAAACCTTGAATAAAATTCAAATAATCTTGCTTCCATCCAATATTGTGCCTCTTATTGTCTAAGGGTTAAAACAAATTGTCAGGCCCCAACCTTTGACCATTCATCAAGCACCAAATATTAATGTTCTTCCACAACAACCACCTAGTCATAATCCTCTAGATTTTGGCTCTTTCGACCTAGGTTGTGCTTTTGATCTAGATTTCTAGGTATACGATGCTTCCAATTTCTTAGAATGACCTTATGATGTTAAGGTTCCTTGCATTGACATTCCCACCTTTGAAGGTTTCGATCCTTGAGGATGGTTTGGCCAAAATGGAAGGCCTTATCTATTTGCACCATATTTCGAAGACAACAAGTTACAAAATATTCTCTGTATTGATAGCAAAATTCAAGTTACAACAAGTCTCTAGCAAAACGTCCATCATATTACATTAGAATTGTCAAATTTTATAGAGAATTCTATCGCTTAAAACATAAATGCACACCCACAAAACATTGTGGTGGTAGCAAAGATAGAATTTAGAAAATAAGCACTCATCAAACAATAATGAGGCATGGCCTAAAAATGCTGACTCACTGAAATGCATCTGGACCTCTTCAATGTGCTGATAGTTTTAGCTGGCGGTGCCATCTCCTTGCTTGCTAGAACCACCTCAATGAAGGATCGTATTTTGAAATCCAGAAACATCAATTCTAGAATCTTCTCAAAATGACTGCATTTAAATGGATAAGGATGTGCCTCCCTTGACTGATAAGAAGCATTTATGAGAAATTCTGGTCGAAGCAAGGAGGGTTGGACTGAAACAGGTGAGCTAGATGCCAGCCCCACCTATGTTTCATTGTTTCCTAGCCTGAAATGGGCTTGCACTTCAAAAACTATAGTGAAATGACTTGCCATCTTAAGAGTAGTGCAGGAGTTGAAAATTCAAAAATTATTGTGCTACCACTTACTCCCGAAACTGCCTTGCACTCAAAATTTTGAGTGAAACACCTTAGGGCCATACTTAGCCTTTTTTCCTTGAAACTATTGTTGTGCTTTGAAAATTCAAAGGGCGTAGTGCTCTTGGAAGTCTCCAAAAATGCTTTGTGCTTCGAAACTTGAGCACAAATGATATGGGCTCCACATCATTTCAAATAGGTCTATATTGAATGTTCAAAGGTACTTTCGCTTCTTCCTTCTCTGAAATTGCCTTGCACTCTCCAGCTGGGGTGAAAATACTTTGGCCCACTTAGTATTTTTCCCTTGGAGTTGATTCTCACCTAGCCAAGGTTTGAAACAACCTTGCGCTCTCACATAGGGGTGAAACAGCCTGGGCGCACTGACATTTTCTTCTCCAAAAGTGGATTGCATAGCTCCTTGGCCTGAAATAGGCCTGCACTCTACTTTTTCTCTAAAGCTAACTAGCGCTTGGAGATCCAGCACAAAACTACCCTTGCCCTCAAAAATACGAAGGCCCTGCATGGCGTGTTACTAAGAAAAACTAAACTCTTCTTTGGATGCATCCAAAAAGACCTTGACAACAAAATGTAGGAAACATAAAATACATTCTAAACAACAAGAACAAAGTTTCATGGAAGTAGAAATTACTAAATAGTAAAAAATGTGCAATAGATATCAATGTTACTGGAATGACATCTCTGGCGACTCACGGGGGAATTGAGCTCGCCTCAATGTGTCGATCCCAAGCCTTATCTATTGGGCTTAGAGTCATCATTGTTGTCCCTTTATGAATGCTTGGTGATGGCATTAAAATCTTCCTCCAACTTCTCTCTTTTTTCTTATTTTTGGTGCTCACCGCATTCTTTCTCTTGGCGCTCAAGGCTCTCTTATTTCATTTGGTCTTCTAACACTATCATCATAAAGGAATTCATGATTGCCAACTTCCTAATTGTCATCACACACACCGACTAAAGAATGGTGTCCTGCCATATGTCGTCAGATTGTCATCATGTAGGGAGCCATATAGTAGGGTGTCGTCATGCAATGCCATCATGCATTGTCATTATGAAGGGGGTCATCTGAAAAAATCGCCATAATGTAAGTGTCATCTAGTGCCATGCCCTCTGGGGAGTGTTGTCATGCAAGTGCAAATCTGAGAAAATTGACATGTAGGGTGCCTTCATGCAAGTGTCATTTCGATATTGTTGACGTCTAGGAAATTTGCCATCATACCTTATGTCATCATGCCCAATGTCGTTTCACAAAATGTCGTCTAGTGTGTGCAAACTAGAACGAGTCTTAAAATTAAATTGCATGTGAGTGAATTTAGACCACTCTTGCTACGAGGGGAGGTTGTTGTTCAGTTAACCCCCTCAACCTTGACTACATCATTTGGTATTAGAGCTAGTTTTCATAAGTCTACAATACGTGTTGCAGGAGGTATGATACATCGATGAAGAGGAAGACCACGTGGTCTTGTACCCCAACCATTAGACATAGTCAAGATGCTGAGAGGAATCACAACCAAATTAGAAGCAATCAAGACTACCTAGAGAAGATGTGTTCATCTTGAGGAAGTTAGTGACAGTGAAGAGTAGACTCGTCACCCAAAAGCTCTAAATGAGAAGCAGGTAGAAGAACCAGAGAAGTAGTTGATTTCGATAATATCTAGTATGGGAAGTAAGCCAAATATGGATACTCCCAATTTTAATGGAAGTTTAAACCCAAAGGAATTGATAGAATGGATAACTGACATGGGGAGATTATTTAACTATGAATCTATGATGGACCCAAAATGAGTCAAATTTGCATTCACACGGCTAAAGGAACATGCATCGATTTGGTGGGATCATGTCCAACCAAAGAAATAATGAAAGGAAAAAGAGAAAATTCAAACTTGGCATAGGTTTATTTCCAAATTAAAATCTAAATTTTTGCCTACAAATTATCAAATTGGGTTGTTTAGAAGACTGCAAAACCTTAAGCAAAAGGAGCTAGGAGTGAAGGAGTATACAAAAGAATTCTATAAATTAATCAAAGCAGGTCATACTGAAGATGATGAAGAGATAGTGGCAAGATACTTAAATGGGCTAAGGCAATACATACAAGATGAAATTGACAGTTCAAATTCGAACAGTTAAAGAGGCATATCAATACGCATTTAAGGCGAAAGAAAAATTTGTTAGCATATTTTATCACATTATTATTAGATCATGCATTATTAGCTAAAATATTATTTTAATCTTTTGCATGTAACGATATTCTAAATTTGGAGTATCGATATTCCAGTTTGTAACTATTGTTTACGAATCTGCCACTAAAATAGGATTTAGTGTAATGCACCCTAGATTTGCCCAGCAGATTGAAATGCCGAAAGGAAGGAATGCCTTCCGTGCCAATATTCGGAGGAGGTCAGCTTCCTATGTTTTCTCAATTGGGTTTAAGCTCAAAGTGTAGGAAAGAAATCAGAAATGTAGAAAGAATTATAAATGTGATTGTTCTGGGTGGGGAGGATACATAGAACAACAACAACCAATAACCACTACTATCAACAATTAGACACAAGATATGTTGCAGAAAATACCAACGTCATCCATCCTATGTATCCTCTACTTTTGCATTCTAGGATTACTTAACTATTAAATATCGATATCCAGATAGTATAATAATAGTAAGCAATAACATAAGCAACATGAGGCAAAAATATTCAGTAAAGGCGGCATACAAGATAAAGACAATCAATAGATACAAGTATATTCTGTATTTAGAAGCAAACGCACAACTACAACAATTTCCTAGAAATATATCCCCCTTCCATCCCTTTAAAATTATATTGTCGAGCTATTTATAGCATAAATTTCCCCCCATTACATATTTGGGCACAGGATCCCAGACCTGAAAATAGCTGAAAAAGCTGACAAAGTTGACAAAAGCGGCAAAAAGCGACTGATGTTGACTTCTTCCGACATGGAATGTACTTGTAGCAAGGTCCACCTAAAAAATCAATAGCTACATGGCAGTGCGGTGGATGATGCTTCGAGTCAGCTTGACTGAGGGTAGTTGAGGTACAATAAGTCAGTTCATGCCCACACTCCTCCTGTAACATCTCTAACTCGAATCTCGAGGCTGGACACCTATCGAAATATGATAAGGGGAAAAATCTACCTTAGGAGCTCATATTTTCTTTCTTTCCTAACTTCGCCCAAAATTGGAGTGCAACCAGGCATCGTAAGGGGGAAGTAACGCATTTGGGGAGGCCTTTGTGCCTTAGAAAATCTTTGGGTAGGTTTTGACATTCTTTTCCTGAGTGCGTGTAGGTAAGTAAGCAAACCCCGACTTCACTGTGAATTCAGGTTGCTCAATACTTAGTCTTTACTGGAGGTACCATGATGGGCTACCCAACTGCACTCTTCTTCCAGGGAAAATCCCGACTTCACTGCGAAGTCGGGCAGTCCCATCACTTAGCCATTTTCTTCAAGTGAGTTGCCCAACTGCGCACGAGTTTGAGAGCGCAACCCAAATTTTTTGTGAAATTGGGTGATCCCAACACTTAGACTTTTTGGGATGTCCTTCACTGACAATGCCCAGGTGCGCACAAAATTGAGAGCGCAACTTGACTTTGCTGTGAAGTCGAGTGGCTCAAGACTTAGTCAAATTGTGGGCTTAGCTCTCTACACATCAGCTCCCCAAGTGCACACAAAATTAAGGGCGCAGCCTAACTTTGCTATGAATTTGGGTTGCGGAAACACTAACACTTAGAAAATTTTGGGCCTTTTACCCTCTCGGAGAAATAGTCAGAAGAAGAAGGGGAAATGAAGAGAATGAAACTGATGGTAGGGAAGATAGGGGATAGTGGATAAAGGTAGAGAAAGAATAGGGAAGGGAAAGTAGCATCCTTACAAAAAAACCAAAGACATGGCACCCCATGAAAAATGTGGCAACATTCCTGGTGTCTCACAGGGTTTCGAGCTCGCCTCGATGCAATGAACCAGACCTTTATCCTTTGGGCGCAAAGGAACTCCCTTCCCTCGCATCCTGCTGCTCTTATTGTTGCTGAGTCTTCTTTTTGGGTAACTGCTCTTCTTTGGGCTTGCTTTTAGCATTCTATTATTTTGACCCTTCTTTTGCTCTCTCTGAATCTGAATTCTCACCACCATCGCCCTCTTGCTCGACAGGTTGCTCCTGCTCGCGGATGTGCTTGTATGCGATCTTGGCCTGATCCCAAGCTGCTGCCTAGAAGGGCTCTAAATCACTGACATCTTTCAGCACTGCTTTGAATTATGCAACCTTATGCACATCAATGGTGTCATATCTCTCTCCCAGCTCTTGAAGGGAGGTGTTAATCTTGCAAAATATCGACACCATTTGGGTCACTTGCGCCTCCTGGACTGGTTCAGTCTAGCCATCAATTTTTGATGTATCTATTTCAAAAGACAATCAGTCTTGCTTTACTTGTTCAAGGGGTAGAAACTCCCCATCCTTGAAAAATCTCGAAAATATGAGAGCAGAAAGAGTGTTGAAGGGGGCCAGGTAGATATTTGTTTCATGGTTCAGCACATCTAGCATCTTCCTAGCGGTCATGATCTTCTCAATTTTTTCAAAATAATTGTGCAAGGTTACCCTCTCATCCACCCAATATAGGGAAATATGGGACATAGGAGGAAATCGGAGGCCCTTGCACACAAATTATTCAAGTTTTATCGCCAAGTCCATCAACTGCCTCGCTTGGCGTTCGACCTCCTCTACCGTAGGCTTTCCCTGGGAAGATACTTCTTGGATCCTAGATGCGAAATCCAAGACAGACAGGGACCTAACCACATTAGTCCTACAGCCCTACAACAAACTAGCTGGCATCTCCTTGATCTTGTCTTTTGAAAAGGCAACCATCTTGGATGCCTTCTTCTTCAGTTGATATTGGGTCTGCTTCAGTGAATCTTACAACTAGAAAATATGTTCTAGTGTTGCCTTCTTTTCTTCTAACAGTTGTTCGGCTATCTTCCTCTGTGTTGTTGCCTCCTGCTAAGACATGGTGAGTTGAGCTATCAAGTCTTCAATTTCTTTCTGGGCAGACTCCAGTCGTGTGGTGGCCTTGGCCAGATCCTCTTCCAACTGTCTCGAGTTTTTTTGAAGCTAAAATAGCTTCTCCTGATTCTCGAGTCATTTAACAAGGAGATTATCAGTCTTGCAACCAATACCATTTATTTCGTATTCTTCGCTTATATCGTCAAAACTCTTCTCCTTGGTTCGATGTTCATAATTTGCCTCAGTCATCTCCTAGAGAGGCTTCTTAACTTTCGGGATCAATTTCTCCATTTGTGGCACCCTCCTGTCCAAGTCAAACTTGGTGCGCTTCACTGGGGTGGCTATTTCCTTGACTCTTCTTCGTTTGACACCCTGGAGGAAAGAGGCGGAACATCCTATGACCTTTGTGGCTAGAGGTTGATCATCCGTGATTTGTAGCTGTTCTTCCATGAGGTCCAACTCTACCAGCATAGGGTATGCCGAGGCCAAATATTGTTGTGGCATCCTTCCTGAAAACAATAAAGTAGGAGATATTACAGAAGATGAAGCCGTTTTCAAGGGTGATCGGGTCCTAGGGGAAACGGGTGGCTGAGTAGGAGGTGGAGATGGGGTTTTGAATGATGTGGGTGAGCGACACGGTGATGCAGGTATGACTTCAGCACTGGCCGCGGGTGAGGGGTTTAGGGTTTGACCCAGGGTTTGGAAAACATTTAGGTCCTAGGTAAAATATTCAAAGGAATGGGTACTACGGAAGGAATGGGAACTAGGTGACAGGGATGATGCGACTAAGGCATGCCCTGATACAGAGGGGTAAGGCATTATGGTAGGGCCAACTAGGATTTGTGTAACAAGGGAAGAGGACGTACCTGCGTGCTCTGCCTGAGCTGATGCTTGGATGATGCCTACTGCCCAGACCTTCTGCTTCCTTCTCTGGACTATCCAGAGAGATAATTTTGAGTGTGATGCTTCTGCCCATGGGGCTGCTACTATTTGCTATGCAACCTCCTTTTTTAGCCACTTTATCTTAGTATTTTTTCCCCTTTTTCTCTTCTTTTCTCCTGCAGCGGTTGTTTGTTCGGAGGAGGCAGAGGCGGTTGGTGTGGCGGGCAATGGCGCTCCCATGGTAAATTTCTACTTGGGCTTTGAAGAAGATACGCCCACCACCGCTGGCCCACTAGTTGACCTTTTTGGATCCTTTTCCTTTTGAGGCATTGGTTCACCAATTGACCTTTTTGGTTCCTTTTCCTTTTGAGGTGTTGGCTCACCAGTTGACCTTTCTGGCTCCTTTTCCTTTTGAGGCGATGTTTCAAGAGCTAGAGACAACGTTGGGCCCACTTGACTGCTTGTTGGCGCCTTGCTGGGTGGTTTTTGAATGGACAAATGTTGTGGTGGTGGTTTCCTTTTATACCTCTTCTTGGCGCCTAGGGGATGCAATCTTGAAATGCGAACGACTCCCATTTGTCGATGTATTTATCATATAAGGCCAAAAATTTATCATTTATGGCCAATGTCTTCCTGTTAGATTTATCGTGTTATGTGCGACACCTCATCTTCCAACATTCAATGATTTTGTCCTTTTCCTAGCTAAGGGGCGTCATCTTCATGAGGAATTTTTTGAAACCCGTTGAGTCTAACCTATGATCTGGATTACGCTTTGGATTGTACTCCACCTCCACACAGTAGAAGTCCTACCATGGTGGCCATGATTGCATCCGTTCTGTGCCATTCTAGGTGCACGCATGTTTTGTTGCACCTCTCCTCCATGATTTTTGCTCGGGGGCAAATATGTACAAATTTTCCCCTGACCTCAATCAGGTCGTATTTCTAGCACTGTGGTAATTGTATCAAGCCCATGTTGAGGAGTTCTTGTTCTAAGTAGATGTGCTACCCAATTTCATTGACTTGAAAGTTCACCCAGGTAATAGGATATTTAAAAATATGGCCTCTCTTCTTTCCTTGGCCGAATTCCTCCTCAACGTAGTCCATTTGCCACGCTGTCTCCATGCCGAATTGATGCTCAGTGCAAAAATAGGGCAGCAATCCCTTTGAATTCGTAGATTCTGATAACAATGCACTAGGTCAACCGAAAAGTATCCCCACATTTGTATTTCCTCAAGTAGTTCGTCATGGCTAGGGGAGGGCGAGACACATTGCCGTTGAACAACACCAGGGTCATATCTAAAAATTTAAAATTGAAATCATAGTAAGACCCCATTCTATACAGGGCTTTTGTCCACTCATAAACCAACAGCGGTGATCCCTTCTCATTTAACTTCTTAATATCAGGCACCTTTATTCGGTAATGCGTGTGGTAAAGGCACAACCATGTGAGGAATGAGCAGTGCCAGAATTCGGTTGTCTGCTTTTGTTGTATCCTAACTAGGTTTGAATGTATGGCATACGCCATCCAATTTTTCCAATCAAAGAAGATCAGGTGCCTTTTGCTTATTTGCACATTAGGATCATAAAACTCTCTATGTAAAATACACTCTATGAGTGCCAGCTGATATGGATGTACCACTCTGTCCGTGCCGCAACCAAGGACCCATGCAAGGATAATATAAATGTATTTGTTTTCAAACCTCTCCAAGGGTATTGGACCTGATGGCCATTGTCCAGCTGGCAGTGGGGACTTCAGATGTGAATCATGAAACTCTCTCATCCTTCTGCTCTGACTAAATTTGCTCGCCTGCTCATCCAATTTAATTCTTCTAACGATGGCATCGGGGTCGTACTGTAGCCCCGGGGTGAAGGCTAGCTGTACGCTTTCTTTGAAGAGGATGAAAAACACCCTTCCTTGGTAGTCGCAAACTTGCCGGGTAACTGGTTTGTAATGTCACAATTGACTCAACCAAATCTGGGTAGTGGTGGACGAGAGGGCATAAGAACCAGTATAGGTTCGACTTATATGTGGCTCTAAAGTGGTGCGAGGGTGAGACTTTGCCTACCCACTTTGCGATATTGGGCCGCAGCTTGGTGAGGATAATGGAGTACTCGCCATATTTATACTCAGCCAGGCGATTGATGGGTGGTGGTGGAGGACCTTGCCTTTTACTTCGCCTTGACCTGGATTTCCCTCTCTACTCTTGTGGTGCTTCACTCTCATGAGCGCTGGACTCCGTGCGTTCCTCAGCCTTCTGCTTTGTATCGCTGGACTGTGGCTGCATTGTTGCTTTTCCCTTTTCCATTTTTTGTTCTTCACTCATGGTGCCAGAGATAAGAATTTTAGTCGTTGCAAACCTTAATTCTACACTTTTCTTCCTCTTTACTGCGCAACTCTGATTTACACTGGTAATTCAGGTGTTCTGAGTACGCCAGGGCCCTTTTCTAGGAATGGAAACACAACATTAATGGTGCGAGGAGGGATTTAAAGTGATTTTCCTAAAGTAGGTAGAAAGCACCATTATTCCTTGATGGTCGCGCGTGGGATTTTTTATTGGAAGGCACACCTCGTACGAGGTTGGCCCTAATGCGCTCACTTCTTAATGACATCTGCTTTTAAATCCATGCAATCATTCCTTTAAATCTTTGAACCTCATGCTTCTAATGATGTCACCACCGCCATTTGGGCACATGCTTCGAGGAAGACTCTGGCCAAGGGCCCAAGAAGGAACGCGGTCCAACTTCGCGCTATGCATCGTGCGCCCTCGGGAACCCACACTTAGAAAAATTTTCGTCATGCCCCTTGCTCTCCCTAACGAGTCGTTCGAAGTGCGCCCAAAACTGAGAGTGCAATCGGGCTTCGCTCAAAAAATTTGTGCAGTCCAACTTCCCTCGAAAAATTTTACGTAGTAGGGGTTCAACACTTAGGAATTTTTTTTTTTTTTTCTGCCCGACTGCGCTCCCAAGAGGGTGCACGGCCCGACTTCGCTACGAAGTCGGGTTGCGCACCCAACACTTAGAAAAATTTGGGGTTTCTCTTGTTTGCTTTTTCTCTTCCCAAGCTCCCAACATCGCACAATACAAAGAGCAACGCCCAACTTCGCTGCAAAGTTGGGCGATTTTCTGCCTTGGTTAGACTTGAGTTAGCAGCTTAAAATTTTGCTTCTTTTCTCACACTTAGCCCTTTTTGGATTCAAAATTTGAAAAATGAATAACTGAAATAAATATTTACATTTTGAAATAAACTAAACTGCAGGAAATAAATAAGAAAAGTATGTACAAGGAAGGACCTATTGGCAACCTTCAGTGATGATAGATCTTCAGGTGGAAGCCATTAACAGGGATCGGGAGAAGTTGTCCCTCCATGTCCCTGAGCATGAATGAAATGAATTGGTTTACTCGAGATATCTGATAGGGGCCTTCCCAGAAGGCATCAAATTTGTCATGGTTTCCCGGCTTCGCTTTGAGTGAATCCCACTTGAGCACTAAGTCCCTGATTTTGAAAAATCGGGTGGTGGTCCCTTTGCAAAACAGATCTGAGTTGCCTCTGCATGTTTGGTAAAGGCCTAATATGCCTTCTCCCTTTCCTCTTCTAGCTGCAACAGTTGACAAAGTCTGACATTCACTGGATCCCTGTCGCCTTTCTCTTCTTCTAACAACCAGAGTGCAGGCATTTCTATGTGGGTAGACATAACCACCTCCTTACCGTATACAAGCACGTAGGGGGATGTCTTGATGGATTTTTTAAAAGATATGCGATCCACCCATAACGTTCGGTCCAGAAGTAGGTGCCACGACCTCTTATTCTTCTCAGTTTTCTTTATGATTTTCAGGAGGTTTTTATTGGTGGATTCGGCCAAGCCGTTTCCTTGTGGATAGTAATTTGAAGACATCTTGCGGTAAATGCCATATCTACCAGTAAACTCAGTGAGTATCATGTCTACAAATCCTGGACCGTTATCTGTGACAATTGCCTTTGGAACCCCGAAACGGGTGATGAGGGTCTTAAGGAACCCAATGACCATTTCTTGGTTAGCATGCTTTATAGGCAAAGCCTCAGCCCATCGGGTAAAGTAATATGTGGTGGTTAGGATAAACTTGTGTCTCGCCAAATATTTGGGCGTTATGGTCCCGACGAAGTCCAAACCCCACTACTGAAACGGAGTCTCGGCTTGAATTTGCTGGAGGGGCAAGGGTGCCTTCCTATTTCTACCGATGAACCTTTGACATTTTTCACATTTTACACAGACTGCATGTGCATCTGTGAAGAGGGTGGGCCAATAATAGTCGGCTCTAATAATTTTCAAGGCTGTAGGCCCCTTCCTGAATGATCTCCTCCGAGCATCCCAGAGTCGAACTCTCCGAGAAGCTTTGGCTTGTATGATTCTTTGACGTACCGCAACAGGATGTCAATATTTCTAAAATACAGCCCCTCGGGCTGCAATACATACTTCAAGGCATTCAGCCTAAACCTCCTTCTCTGTGAGGCATTGATATGATCTGGACATCTCCCTGTGCTAAAATACCACACAAGGTCATTCGTCCAATCACTCTCTTGTGATAAGTAGTTGGTAAGGTTAATTTTCATCATTGGATCCTCCCACTGGCAGGCAAATATTTCGGCTGCAGCACTTCGGACCAACTCTTGGCATAGAGCACGACCTCGGATGGCAAATGCTCTGTGATCTGAGAGAGCAAACATGGTAATTATAGAATTGAGAGCTCACCGTTTTAAAAGATAATTATTATCAATTCTACCTTTGCTTACAAGTTTCAAGAGTTCATTAAATAAAAATAAATAATATCGTTTTCCAAACTTGAGATTAATGCAACTTGAAGCTAATTATTTTAGCCTTTTAGTTTTGCAAAACCATTAAGTGTTTCATTCATGAGAACCATTAAAAAGGTTTCTTGTAGTCTTGTTCAAAGCATTTCGTAAAATTATATTTTTACAAACTAAATTAGATAAAATTTAAATGTTTTTCATTTTAATTTGTTCATATAATGTCCATACAAGTCAATATTGTCGACTTGGAACGCATTTTGGTCCAATTCTATTAATTTTGGACCAAAGTGTCTCTTTCACGTCATTTTACCAAAGTGTCTAAGTGTCTCTTTCACGTCATTTTAACATGCATAAAGACAAGTTGAAGAGTCAAATAAATAAACGGTAGCAGACGTAAGAAAATTGCTGGACTTTTTGCTCTTAGCCAAAAATCATATGGTCCTCCTTCATTACTCATTACTATTTGTCTTGTCCTCTTGCTTATATAAATCATTACCACACTAGACGGTAACTAATTTTTGCTAAAATGGAATCCTTTTCTCTTGTATAAGAAATCCTCTCTTGTGAAGTTGTGCTCTGCTTCTAACAAGATATGCCTCTCAAAGAACATATGACAGTTGTTTAAAATTTATGTCTATTATTCAGAGGGAGTAGATATATCTAATGGCAATGTCAGTTCCTTATTTTAGCAAAAAGTATGAAACTGAGCGTTTATGCAAATATTATGTAGCCAAAGTGAGAAATGAGATATCGTAGAGGGCGATATCTAAAGATAAGCCAAATTAAACAACTCTACGATAAGAGTGCAATACTAATCTATTCTGGAAAATAATTAGTAGTAGTTTAAAATATATAACTGAGAAGGCTCTGCAAATCTATATTACCTTGTACACAGAGCCAAATCCTCCCTCTCCAAGCTTGTAACTCTCAGGGAAATTTCTTGTTGCAGATACCAACGTTTCCATGCCAGAAGATAATTACAGAGGAGATTAAAAAAATCTTAAAGTTGTACTCTGTTCACAGTCATGAAGGATGATGGTTTTTTTGACATCATGAATATTTTGGAACATAAACGATAGTAGATTTGTAAGTTAGGTTAGAGTGTCCATTAAAATTTGAACCTTTAAATTCGTTACAACAACCATCTTCCACTCTTTATTCCTCGTGGATTCTTCTGCAAAACAGTATAGTTGCTTGGTATACAATTACTTACTGAAATAGTGTTTCATGCGCTAATCGAGGCATAGGAAAGCAACATATCTTACCCGATTTTACAAATTTGATCAGCTTTCTTTGCATGGCATGTGAGAGAGTTGGAGAGCAAGTGGGAAAGTTAAAACTCACAAGAGATTTTAAGTTGAGATCTCCACCCCTCACATACTACAAATATACTATTTAAAAAAAAAATTAAGTCAAACAATAATTGTTCACAACTAATAATAAATGTTTGTTTGCTAGCTATCTTTCTTTCAGTGCACTTTTCATACGGATGATCGTACAAATATAGAGCTACTGATAGTTTTCCTCTCTCACGCTACACACTTATCATACTATTATAAATAGTATGATTGTAATTAATTTGATGTGATTAAAAAATAAAGATACCTAGTAAACATTTATTAAGTTGTGTATCGCTCCAAATTTTTTGCACCCTTACCTTCAGGCTATAGGATCCGTGCCCGAAAGGGGGATGTGAAAAGGATGGGACAATACCTCGGACTGAGAGGCCCTTTGAAGGTCCCGCCTCTCGGGGGAGGTGTATAAGGGTGAATTTTCGACGGATGGTGGGTTCACCAGGAAACGTTTAGTGGCAGTCTCCACGCCTAGGTTGGGAATGTGTTTGATGTGTTCAGTTTTACCTTTAATCATTCAAATCCTAGGTTTGGCCAAATGAATCTAAACTGTTCTACATGAAATGCAGGTTTAAATGAATACAAAAATAGAATTAAATAGAGAATACAGGAAATATACTAGTTTAGAAAAAGTCATACCTGATCCGGATGTCTGATGGAGGTTCTAATTTTTGAAGCAGTCAAGATCGCCTCTGATCTGACAAGATCGTCTGAGATCTGACGAATTCGTTAGAGACCTGCAATCAGAGAAATAGACACAGAACACAGAAAATGCAGCAATACTAATAGAGGAAAACGGTGTAAAATGACAATATAGATACTAAAACGATAATTACGAATAGAAATTCAAGTAAATCATAGTATTCTAATGACAAATTATGATCTTATCATGCACTTAAGCTATATGGGTGAACTCCAAAATGTAGAATAGCAGGAAATAATAATAAAACTAACTAGATGCAGAATAAAATAGTAGAAAGGTATAGGAAAAGCGCAAACTCTGGGCACTGATTGCCCCCAATGTCGACTGTAGTCGAAATCGTCTCGAATTGTGGCGTGATCATCCGAGATTGTACAAGATCATCTGCGATGATCTGAGCTTGCTCCGGCTGAAGAATAACAGAGTTCCTGCAAGAAAACTTGAAAAGGGACAAAGGCAAACAGTAGTCTAAGACATTCTAAGGCATGTAAAACTTGAAGTACAAAAAATTTCAGCCAGGGGAATGTCAAGGGGAGGGCCTAAGATTAAATAGGCTTAGGAGGGAGGTTAGGAGGTTGGAGATCATCCTAATCTGGAAGATCTCCAACAGGGGAGGTCTCTAATGGTGCAGACACGCTTTTGCCCGAGGTTAGAGACGCCGTTGAAACAGAAGCTAAATATGAAAAATTAGTTTTGGGACGAAATCGTCTGGACGTTCTTCTCCAGACGAATTCGTCCGATCTGAGGCGATATCGTCTGATCGGCGACGATATCGTCCAACGGTCAAAACAAACTCTAAAAATGGCACGAAAAATGGGGAAAGCGGTTTAACAGGCGGTTAACGGGCGGTTCGGGGTTAAAATTTGAATTTGAATTATTACTAAGGTAATTTTAATTATTTGCTAAGGTTTACTGCGCCAATTTTAGGGTGCTACATTTTGCCCCCTCTTTAGCAAATTTTTTGAAGAAAATGCGTTAAAGATGAGTTCTTCTCGATCTACGAGAAAGCAAAAATTATTCCCATTTTTAGGCGACGATTCTAGGTCGAATCGTACGACAACTTACTATGGTGCCCCCTCCGTGTTTTTACCCAAATCGAACGTTTGAGGTAAAAACACGAAAAGGCAAAATTTTAAAATGTTGTTAAGTGTTTTTGAATAAAATTAAGAAAAATAGGGAAAAACCCTAATTCATTGTTACTGTTCATTTTCCTGGTTTCTAGAGCTCTACGAGACAAGATGGTCGAGACAACGCACGGATCGACAGAGGTCAGCGCGGAGCTACGGGTAAGGGTCCAAACTTAATTTAGAATGCTTTAATTTTGAATTTCATGCTTTTTAGATTAATTTTGAATGATTTTTGAGCATCGCGGCCATTTTTGGGCCGTCGACGTCGTCGGGACGAAATCGTCTCAATTTCGTCGAAATCGTCTCGATATCGCCGATTTCGTCCAAGGGCGAAATCGACGATATGGGGACGATTTCATACAATAAGGGACGATTCCCTCTTACGAAATCGGAGATGAATTTGCTCAAATTTTGGACGATATCATCCAATAGTGGACGATATCATCATTTGTATGAAATTGAACTTGTTTTACTTGCATTTTTAATCACTGTTTTATTAATGATTTTTATTGTTTTGTTGTTTATGTTGCAGAGAGGATTACTAAAGAGCCGGGAATGGAAATACGATGGGCTGAGGGATGACTTGGCCGCTCTATCTCAGGTAGAGCGAGATCAGTTGGCTCAAGTCGGCTTGCAGCATGTGGCAGATATGCCACAGGTTTCTACAGATATGGGGCTATTGATAGCCCTAGCAGAGAGGTGGTATCCGGGTTCTTCTTGTTTTCGGTTACCGACAGGGGAGATGACTCCCACATTGGAGGATGTATGGAGGATTTTGAGGATCCCCATACAAGGATGGCTAATAACTCCCATGGCCAATCAGGGCCACGCGATGATGCGACTGTGCGGAGATCCGAGCTTCGCCCTGGAGAAGGGCGGAGTGAACATCGAGTCGCTACGCCAGATGCCTGGGGCATCTAGACTGACACAAGTTTTGGGTGGGGTGGTAGGTGGTCTACTGCTATGCCATCAGAGTGGATGCAGACTACCATGGCTACTGACAGATGTGGTCTATGACATGAGAGACCATGGGTACAGGTTTGCTTGGGGGAGCTTTGTACTATGTCGATTGTATAGGATCCTGCATGGGGTCGTATACAAGGGCGGCCGATGTCTGGTCATGACATCACTACTACAAGTTTGGTGCTGGGAGCACATCATGGTGCAGAGGCCGGTAGGGCTCCCACTAATAGGGATTGATAGGGAGAGGCCTCGAGT
Organism: Wollemia nobilis; assembly: GCA_028583015.1. Classification (NCBI taxonomy): domain Eukaryota; kingdom Viridiplantae; phylum Streptophyta; class Pinopsida; order Araucariales; family Araucariaceae; genus Wollemia; species Wollemia nobilis. The sequence goes on from JAQPPZ010002931.1 coordinate 771,943, forward strand.
TTTCTACTGGTGGCTCCGAAGAGGGTCACAATGGCGGATAGATCTGCCACTGTCCCGAAGACTACTTGACGACCTTGTCTCCGACCAGATCACCTGGAGGCCTTGGAGAGATCATCCAGGGTGGGCCGAGGATGGACAGGAGCTGGCTCATGTTAGGCAAACTTGTTGGCTGAGGATGGAGAGGAGAGAGGTGGAGCTCCACCGCTATGACCGAGTTTTGAGGCAGTTCGGTCTACAGTAGGGGATCCCATCTCTCAGAGACTACGAGTTTTCTTGGACCATCCAGGATAACACTACAGTCAGCGGGGCTCCAGATATGCAATGCTTCTGGAGTGAGGACATGGACGATGCCCCCATTCAGCCAGTGGATGGGGACGACATAGGGGTTGCTGATGGCTATGATGCCTGGTACGTAGGCATCCGCCCTCCTCGGATGATGAGGGCTCAGGGTCCGATTCATGTAGTTGTGCATCGGATGGGGAGGCGGTGCCAGGCGGCCATTGAGGTGGCACAGGGTCACGATGGGAGAGAGCAGAGGAGGCCACAGGCTCAGCAGAGGCCACGATAGTGGGAGAGGAGGGAGGAGAGACCCCCTTCTCCATGGAGAGAGAGGCCACCATCACCTGATAAGGGCAAGGGTGTCGAGGTAGGAGAGAGTAGCGAGATGGCTACTCTCCGGGCGGAGACTGTCTGTCTCCAGGCTCAGGTGCAGTCCTTGCAGGATGAGGCTGCACGACACCGAGAGGAGGCCACACAGCTCAGAGATGAGGTCGCACGCCTCGAGCACGAGAGCGGAGGGGCGAGCACTCGGGACCTAGCATGGGCTATTGCCCGGATCACATTCTATCAGACGCTATACCACCATATGGTGCCAGAGGGGCAGAGGTTACCGTTGTCGGCCCCCATTGCGGAGCCTATCATGATGAGGTCATCGAGGACATCATCACGATCAGAGTCCAGGACTCATAGCACCACACGGACTATGATGGGGCCACCTCGTCCACCTCAAGGCGGGGGAGGAGATGAGGCTGAGAGCTCGAGGGGTTCTCGAGGCTAGCTGCTACAGACTGCATTGCACAGATTGATACATAGTGTTTATTATTTTTGATAGGGGATTGAGTATGCCGAGGTACAGATTGTGGCATACCGATCCAGTTTTGAGATGATGTATATATTGTTGATATATATATATAGATGAGATATTTTTGATCATATGACTTGTCTTATGTGTTTGTATGATGCTTTAATGTTTTGATGTGATTGATTTGATGATTCATGTAATTATGTCATTTGGAAATATTATGGTTTGAATGTCATGCTTTTAAAATTTAAATGAAATAATCTGATGTAAACAAATTGGTTGTTTGTGGGATAAAAAAATAAAAAGGGACTTTTAACAATAATTTCAAAGGACATTGTCGCTATTATAGACCATTTCATGGAGTCGCCGCTCGCTAGGTCGTCAAGCTAATCCTGGTATAGAAATATTGCTAAAAGTAAAAGAGTGCTTAAGAGACTGTCTTAAGACTTTGTTGTGATGATGCAAATGATGATGATGATGGTGATTTGTTTTCAGATTTCCATGAAAATATTATGCATGAAACATATTAGAAAATGATTTTTGCTAGGCATAAATTCCTAAGTGTGATAAAATTGTTGAATAATTCCCTAGGAATTATACCATCATTGCAAAATTGAAGTTTTGACATAAGGACATGAAATAGTAACAATGTGCGTTGTTTTAAAGCATAATTGTGTAACATAATGATTTAAGTCATATGTTTTTATGATTTTAAATAAATGGGAAATAAAATTAGTACAATGGTTTGCGCTAGGCATAGAATATTTAGGTATAAACTTATACCATCATCACGAAATCCAAAGAAGAAAATAATAGTTTTATTGTATGGTTGATTTTTAATTTTTGAAAATAAACAGAAAATATAAAGATGAGGACTTGCGCTAGGCATAAAATTCCAATTTTGGTTTTGGAACTATACCATCATCGCGAAAGTCAAAAAGTTATATATAAATGTAACTTTATTGCATGTTTTTTGAAAATGATTTTGATTTTTTTTGATAATGCATGTAGTTGTCTTTATACTAAACAACTGTTCTCGAATAAGAAAATGAAATTATTCCAGACAATTTGCAAAAATATTTCAAAGTATCTTAAAGACAAAAGTTAGATTTATAAGGAATCCCATGTGCGTATGTGAGTTCATTTCCGATCTTGATTTATCATAATGATACACAAAATCTCTCAAATACAAATGTGTGTGCAATTGCTTTGTGCATTTACCAATTTTGAGCAAGATAATTTGATACAAGTGATTTGAATTAACCAAATAAGTGTTCATTAACCATGATTTAGATGCATATAACCGTACCAGACTACTATGTAAGTCGGGTTATCAAGAGCTAGCTAATCCATAAGCAGACATAGGTCTGTACAAAAGAAGGTCGCTAATGTGACAGACATATCACCACGCTAGGAGTTACCCAAGGCCAAGCGGGTTGGGCACAAACCACTTGTTATGGGGCTTACCTCACAGTTTTCGAATAATTGAGAATTCCAAGGATTCAAGCTCATCAACCCTTCTTTTCTTTTCAATGGGTAGGGAAAGGGATTTTATTGCTTTTGCTTTTGCTTGTTTTGCTTTCTTTTTCTTTTTTTCTTTTTTCTTTTTTTTTTGTATTTTTTGCTTTGATATTTGAGATAATGCTGAAATAGTGCTAAGAGAGTACAAAATAATTCTGAAATAATGCTTCTTGTTCTCATGATTTTGCTTGATTTTTCTTTTTCTTTTGCTTCCTATTCTAGGGATACTTGCTCGGATTAGCTGTAGAGCAAGGGATTTTTATTCCAGGTAGGGGTGAGCTTGTCCTTTTGTCAATTCTCAAAGATTCTAGACCATGTGCATGATAGGATAGCAGGGGAAACTTTTCGCTCAAGAAACCACTTCTACTATGTAGCATAGCATGGACATTACAAATATAATCATTTTATTGTGAAAGGATATGCTTGGTTTAAGTAAATAACAAGATCAATTCTCTCGTGCTCAAACTTTATTTAATTGAATTTTGTGGACTTTGATATAAGAGAGATTAGTAATCATGCCAAATAAAATCAAGATATTTATTTTTGTGTTTGCAAAAGTGAGAGATTCCAAATAAATGCTAATTTATCCAAAATAATTTGAAAATATAACTGCAATACTTTAAGAAGAAATATATATAACAAATATTTTTGAGGAGTTTGATAGTTTTGACTCTCTCTTTCTTCTCTTTATTTTTTATTTTTTGGTTTCGAAAGAGTCAATAATATTGTTGTTTTTACTTTTATTTTTGTTTGTTTTTGTTGAAACAGTTTTATATATATTTTTAAAATGAGACAACATGCAAAATATATACAAATGATGAAATGACCAAATTTTTATGCATAGTAACGTTTAAGATGCATAATATTCATAGGTTCTTTTAAATATTTACCATCTAAGGTAGCTAATTTGTATGCTCCCGATTCAAATTTAGCAGTGATAATATATGGTCCAAGCCAGTTGGGTTCAAATTTACCTTTAAGGTCTTTAGTTGCATTAGTATTTTTTTTATTTTCTTTTAAAACAAGGTCGCCGACCTCAAAGGATCGATGACGAACTTTCTTAGCATATGATCTTTTAAGCTTGTTTTGGTAGGCACGAAGATGCTCCAAAGCATTGATGCGCTTTTCATCTAGGAGTTCCAGCTGATTGAGTCTACCAACTCGATATTCATCTCCTACTTCGGTATCTTGAAGTAGTAGAGCCAAAGAAGGAACTTCTAATTCAAAGGGAAAAATAGCTTCAGTGCCATAAACCAAAACAAAAGGTGAAGTACCTGTGGGAGTACGCACACTAGTGCGATATGCCCACAAAGCTGGATATAATTGAATGTGCCAGTCACGGCCAGATTTATTGACCAATATTTTAAGGATTTTAATTAATGTTTTATTGGATGCTTCTGCTTGGCCATTACCCTGAGGATAATAGGGAGTGGACCAACGATGTTGAATCTTATATTTTTGGCATAATTTCTTAACATCTTTATTTTTGAAACAAGTTCCATTGTCTGAAATGAGATTGGCAGGAATTTTGAACCTACAAATGATTTGATTAAAAATAAATTTAGAGACTTGTGTTCCAGTGCAGGAAGCTAAAGGCATAGCTTCAACCCACTTCGTAAAATACTCAATGGCAGTTATGATGAATTTGTGTCCATCAGATGACACAGGATTAATTTTGCCAATAATGTCTAAGCCCCATTTGGAAAAGGGCCAAGGAGATGAAATAGCTTGCAGTTCTTGTGTAGGGGCATGGACAAGGTCAGCATGTTTTTGGCACTTGTCGCAATGGCGCACATAATCATGTGCATCAGTTTCCATGGTAGGCCAAAAGTAGCCTATCCTAAGGAGCTTTTTAGCAATGACACTACCACTGAAGTGTCCTCCACAAGATCCATCATGGGCTTCACTCAAAGCTGATTTGGATTCTTCTAGATTCAAACATCTCAATAGGATACCTTCAAAAGATCTCCTATATAAAGTATTGCCAATTATTACAAATCGACTTGCTCGTCTACGTAATAACCGATGCTGGTTTCTATTAGAACTGGCGGGGAAAGTCCCATTGTGAAGAAAATCAAATATATCCGTATACCAAGGTTCAGGAGTAGTTTCATTGATTAGAAACACATCCAAAGGTTCTAAGCATGACTTATTTGAAGTGGGTTCCCTGGAGTCGATGAATAATGATGGTGGCATATTCGTCATCTAACTCCAAGGGCGGGAAGAGATGCAGCTGCGGCCATAGCGTCAACCGCACGGTTGCTAGTTCGAGGAATAGCTTCCAAGGTAACTTGATCAAATAGAGATATTAATTGTAAAACATATGCTTTATATGGGTGTAATTTATCATCTCTGGTCTGATAAACTTCATTGATTTGATTTATGACAAGTTGTGAGTCACCGAAAACCAATAAACTTTTGATTTTCAATGCCAAAGTAGCTCGTAATCCAAGGATAAGAGCTTCATATTCGACAGTGTTATTGGTGCAAGAAAATGTTAATTTGAAGGACAGAGGTATAAGATGTTTTTGTGGAGATATTAAAATAATACCCACACCAGCCCCACTCATGCATCGGGCTCCGTCAAAGTATAAGGACCATTGCTCTGAATGGTCTGCCTCTAGTTTAAGGCATTCATCAAGAAACTCAATGAGGAGGGGATGAGTAGATTCTAAGGGTGCAGCAACTAATTGATCAGCTATGATTTGACCTTTAATAGACTTTTGTCCTATGAAGGTGAGTTCAAACTCGCTTAGAGCAAGAACCCACTTTGTTGTACGACCCGATAAATAAGGTCGACTCATGAGATACCGCAAGGGATCATATTTGGCAATAACATAGGTTTTTTGACTGAGCATATAATGTCGTAGTTTCTGTGTAGAAAATATGACTGCTAGACATAATTTCTCTAATATGGTATAACGAGTTTCATAACTGATTAAGGTTCTGCTAATGTAATAATTAGCACGTTCTTTCTTCTCATCATCCAGCTGAGCTAACATAGCTCCTAAGGCAGAATCAGAAGCAAAAATGTACAAGATAAAAGGACGATCAGATCTAGGTGGTGAAAGCATAGGTGGGTTAAGGAGGTATTGTTTGAGAAGTTCAAAAGCTTCCTTACATTCGTCGTCCCAATTAAAAGGGACATCCTTCTTAAGAAGCTTAAGAAAGGGACTGGTTTTGTCCGCCAGCTTATCGATGAAGCGACGGATAGCTTGAAGCTTACCTTGTAAACTTCGTAACTCAGATATATTGGTAGGTGCGGGCATATCAGTGATAGCCACAATCTTGAGAGGGTCGATTTTGATACCACGTAAAGAAACTAAAACCCCTAATAGTTTATCGGACTTAACTTCGAATATGCATTTAGCTAGATTTAATCGAATAAGATATTCTCTTAACCGATTAAATACTTTTCTCAAATCATCTAAATGATCATCTTCATTAATAGAGCGAGCTATAATATCATCTACATAATCATGTAGGATATCATGCATCATGTCATGAAAAATATAAGTCATAGCTCGTTGATAGGTTGCACCAGCATTCTTTAAACCGAATGGCATCACTTTCCAACAAAAGGTACCCCAGGGGGTAATAAAGGTTGTTTTAGCCTGATCTTCAGGAGCTATCCTGATCTGATTATAACCAGAAAATCCATCCATTAGGGACATCATTCCACTCCCCACAGTAAAATCAATGATTTGATCCATGTTGGGAAGAGGAAAATCATCTTTAGGGCATGCAGCGTTAATATCTCTAAAGTTTGTGCAAACCCTAACTTTGGTAGCTTCTTTCTTGGTGACTAGAACTACATTCGAGATCCATTCAAGCATAATCAATAGCTTGTATAAAAATAACATTCAGGAGTTTTTCTAACTCCCCTTTGACTAGCAAGGCCACTTTGGGATGCATTTTTCTAAGTTTTTGTTTAACAGGTTTAGCATCCGGATGGACTACTAGGTGATGCATGACTACAGAAGGGTCTAAACCTGGCATATCTTCATATGTCCAAGCGAAGACATCTTCATATTCTTTAAGGAATGCAATGTATTGCTTTTGTTTTTCTTGACTTAATTCTGATCCAATACTGATGATGTGAGGATTATCCTCAGTTCCAATGTTAACCTTAATGACGTTTTCTACTTCCATGTGTAGATCTCTTTCAAAATTAGGTGGGGCAGGTGAAACGCCCAATTCTTGTAATTCCTTTAAGGTTAACTTGGATAATTCATCTTGAGGAGTCGTGGCCTCAAGCTGGGCTATACTAGGTATAGAGCCATCAAAATAAAATTCATTGTGTAACATCTCTTCCACGGAGACATCATGGAAAATATCTCCTTCCAACTCATCGTCGGATTCAGCAATCATTTCAGGATAGGCTATGGATAGCATATTGCAGGTAGAAGAATTATTCTTGGGATACAAAGAATCTTGTTTATCTAGATAATCTTGATAACATATGAGTTGATCATCATCTTCAAAAGGGAAGGGTTGATCCTTACTAGGAAATAGGCCCACACCACATCGGGCGGGCCATGGTTCTACCTCAAAAGGTTCTTTCATACCATCTTGGAGAGGTCCCAAGCCTTTCCCTTTATATCCCAATTTAAGCATTATGGGTTTAGCTTTAATATATTCATTAGCAAAATAGCATCGAGCATATCCATCACAATGCGTCTTGATGTTTCGGGGTATTCTTCCCCAATCATATCCTTTATAAATAAAAGCACAACTCCCGACTTGGTAGATACTTCCCATAGGTTGTGGGAGGCCCAAGGTACGAGGAGAAGGTGGCAAATTACTTAAGATAATGGAATCTTGCATAGAAGCATTTGTTTTTTCTGATATAAGAATTTTAGATAAATCAGGTAAGAGTTCATCAGAAAGAGCATAAGAGGTAGAAGGATCATTCCCTATATCTATAGATGTGGAAGGTATGATAGATGTAGATAATGTGGAGGTGTTAATAAATGGGTCTATAGGTTTTGAAATTATAGGGATGGAACACGAAGGATTGGTTGTGGATTTAAGATCTTTTTGAGGTTCTAGTGTGGTTTGTTTAGAAGATTGTTGAGCTATATATGAGGGTGAAATTAATGGAGGAGAAATAGATGAAGTTATGGGTGTGTGTTTCACACGTTTAGATGAAAAATAAGAATTAGGATGTGTGGATGACAGAGCAGGGCAAAATTGAACTCCAACAGGTTCAGCCAAAGCACACATATCAAAGGGTCTAGGATCACCATGGATAGTGACCAACTGATTTTTAAATTCGAATTTAACACATTGGTGTAAAGTTGATGGGACAGCCCGCATTGCATTGATCCAAGGATGACCCAAGAGTATATTGTATGATGCGGGGCAATGTACAATAAACACGGTCGTGTCTAAGGTTCTCGGACCAACTTGCAATGGGATGGTGATAACTCCACACGTTTCTTGTGTTTCGTCATTGAAAGCTTTTATGATCATGTCAGTTTTCTTCATTTCATCACTTCTAAACCCAAATATTTGGTAGAAGTCAAAAGTGCAAATGTTTAGAGATGAACCATTATCAATCAAGACCCTTTTGACTGCTACATCTCCTATTAGGGCAGTAATATATAAGGGGTTATCCTTATGTAAACTATGTTGTGGGATATCTTTATCTCGAAAGTCAATACAATCGACTTCTCGAGTGATGATAGTATTGGACATGGCTTCAGGTTGAATATTTTGAGGTACCATCATTTGGCTTAATGTGAGCATTAATTCATCCCTATGGGTAGGAGAAGATCTTAACAAGTCCAACAGGGAAATTATGGCTGTAGTATTGGATAATTGTTCATTAATATTGTAAGGAGGCTTAGGTTGAACATTAGACATATGATTCCCTTTATTGGGATTTTTCAAAATAAATGGAGCTGATCCATCATTCTGAGTTTGATCCTTTTGAGAGTTTTGAGCCTGTTGTCTGGTAACAACTCCGATGGTACCTACAATGTTATATTGAAGACGCTGAATTGGTCTCGGTCTAGCGTTTATGGCTTGTTCATTAGGAAGGAACTGATTAGAAGAGGGTCGAGTAGTAACTCTTCTAGGAAATGGTTCTTCCGGAACCATAGCATCTGTGATAGGTTGAATCGGATCTGATTCATTTTTAGAACTATTCGATTGGTTTGAGGTGATGTCTATTTCACTTTCAGTATCCGATTCTACATCACTAGGATCCGGTGTTTGAGTATTATATAGGGGTCTGGACGTAACCATGGAGAAAGTTGTGCCAAATATTTGAGGATCCTGAACAGATAATTGTCCGCTAATAGTCCCTACATATCGGGTAGGAGGGGGAACATTATGATGTTCAATTTGATTGGCCACCTCTTTACCATGTTTTGGTAAAGGATGTTGAAATATATCTAATGATTGATTAGCATTTTGATTCTGATTCTGGGGAATGTTCTTTTGAGTATTACTAGGAGGATTTTGTTTAGGTTGAAAGGCTTGCACCTCCATTTCATTATTATCAATCAAGTCTTGTATTTTATGTTTTAATATTTTGCAAGAGTTTGTAGCATGTCCAGGTCCTCTATGAAAATCACAATGTAAATCAGCTCTGTATCCGGGTATAGTTGGATCAGGTTCCCGGATAGCTGGTAATTGAATCAAACCTCTTTCGAGTAATTGGGGTAGAATAGTTGATAATGGTTGATTCAATCTAGTAAACTCTCGAGGTGGTTTATCGGGAGGTTTTAATATAAACTTCTCCGTTGTCTTCGTTGTATTGACATTAGCAATGTTTCTACTATCGGTGACTCCGTCACCTACAACTTGTTTGTTTTTATATTGATTTCTGGATGTTTTCTCATCATCTTTCTTTTTGAGCTGACCTCTTCTAATGAGAGCATCTTCCACCCTTCGAGCTAAGTCTATAGCTTGATCGAAGGTGGTTAAGGTAGCAATTGATAATTCATAGGATATTTGTTCTTGCAAATTATTAATAAAAATGTCCAACATTTCCCTATAAGGTAGCACAAAGTGCAGTTTTCTTGTCAACTGCCTCCATCTAGCTAAGAAATCAGCAAAACATTCATCTTTGTCTTGTTTTAAGTTGTATAAATCTTTAATGGTCACGTGTCTCTCGATGTAGGCACTAAATTGATGGACAAAATATTCAGTTGTTTCTTCAAAATTCCTCAAAGAATGAGTGGGCAATTGATAGTACCACTCTAATGCCATTCCTCCTAAAATTTTTGGGAACATTTTTAGTAATAGCAAGTCATCATGTGATATATCATGACATGCTATCCTAAACATGCGAAGATGCTCTATGGGATCTTCAGTTCCTTTATATATAGGTAGGACGGGCATGGGAAAGTGCTTAGGGTATGGTTGTGCTACAACTATGGGATCCAAAGGCTGACTACACATCTCTCGATAATTATACGAGGGACGGTAGGGATCTATCTGGTCCATGCGGGAAGCTAACTGTTTCACCATGGCTTCCAGATTATTGGTTTGCCCACCATATTGGTTCGGTAGGGCATTAATATGGGATTTGTGAGCATATGATGGAGGGACATGAAGATTAGATGCTATATTGCTATTGTGTAAATTGTTGGTAGGAAGGGTGTTATGAAGAAGTCTTGAAGTTGTATTATGTTGTATCCCAGATTGTTGAAAATTGGTGTTTGGCTTCATTTTAGGTTTTTGTCGATTTGAAGCATATTGATCAATAGTTTGGCGAAATAAAGCAGTGAATGAAGGTCTCTTTTGTGTGGGAATGATTTTAGGCTCAATAACAGGTTCCTTAGGGGGTTGGGTAACTTGTTGTTGTTGCATGTTCTGAATCATAGTGACCATATCTCTATTGGATGGTCCAGCTTTATCACTTTCTTGATCAACAAAGGACAAGGGATTAGTGTGTATGTTAAACATATCTTCCATGGCTGCTTGAGTGTCACTAATTTGTCCTCTATCAATACGAACTGCCATATTAAGAGCACCAATATTATTATTGAAGAATTTCCAGAAATGATCTATGTTATCAAAAGTAACAGTTCCGTCTGGAGCCATTCTAGGGGATGAGGATCCTTCCTCTTTAACATTTTCTTCTTGTTCATCTACAACCAGCTCATCTTCTGGCTGTTCTAGAGTTTCTCCTTCTGGAATTGGATCCTCAGGAAGGGCATTTGATTTTTTTGTTTTCTTTCCTAACCAATCTTCTTCTTCTTCTTCTTCAGTTTGTTTACCATTCCTAAGTCTAGTCATTGTGCTTAAGCTTAGATTTCAGCAAATATATATATACAAAAAAAAAAAAAATATATATATATATATATATATATATATATATGCAACAAGCTTAAGAGGTATATATTTTAATTATATACCTACTATAGTATTTAAAATAAAATGTTTTGGTTATGTTTTTGGTTTTTCTTGTTTTTTTTTTTTTGTAACAATATTATAAAGATAACAAACAACACACTAAATGCAAGAAATAATAATAATGAAAGCAATGATCTAGTTTTCTATGAACAATTTATAAATATCATTAACGGGCTCAAGTTCTTCAGGAGTCATGAAATGTTCTTCTTCAAATTGAAAATTTTCTTTCAAGAATTTGACAAAAAGTGCTATAGTGATATTATCTGTCTCAGACTCTGGTTGGTAGAAATAAAGTTCGTGGCAATACTCTCGATATAACACAGCTCTAGGAACTCTCCTCCACCTTTCCCTATCCATAAGAATGACCTCTTGGTCTTCTACACGACCTAGGAATTGGTGTATAACAGTTGCGTTCTCGAGGTATTCCTCGAAGGTGAACAATTCTGAAGACACAAGAGCTCTCCTATAAGCTAACCACCTATGGCAAGCTCTCTGAAGTTCATGATAAAAAATGAGTTGATGAGGATCCAGGATTCTATCTAGGGCAAACCTCTTAATTTGCCTAAGTTCGGTTGATCTAGATGAAATAATACCCAATCTCCTATTAAGTTCGTCCCACAAAGGTGGAACTCTATATGTTTGAGATAGTCTAAGCAAAGAATTAAACTCTATGGCTATTATTTGATTTTCAACATTAATGGTGACAACTAGTCTTTTCTTAGGAGCTACCATCTAAACATGATATGCAACTTAGTAGTTTTCTAATGATTTTAAATGCATCTATGTTTTTTTTGTTTTCAAAAGGTTTTAGTTTCACGTCGGGTTCACCAAAATGTATCGCTCCAAATTTTTTGCACCCTTACCTTCAGGCTATAGGATCCGTGCCCGAAAGGGGGATGTGAAAAGGATGGGACAATACCTCGGACCGAGAGGCCCTTTGAAGGTCCCGCCTCTCGGGGGAGGTGTATAAGGGTGAATTTTCGACGGATGGTGGGTTCACCAGGAAACGTTTAGTGGCAGTCTCCACGCCTAGGTTGGGAATGTGTTTGATGTGTTCAGTTTTACCTTTAATCATTCAAATCCTAGGTTTGGCCAAATGAATCTAAACTGTTCTACATGAAATGCAGGTTTAAATGAATACAAAAATAGAATTAAACAGAGAATACAAGAAATATACTAGTTTAGAAAAAGTCATACCTGATCCGGATGTCTGATGGAGGTTCTAATTTTTGAAGCAGTCAAGATCGCCTCTGATCTGACAGGATCGTCTGAAATCAGATAGGATCGTCTGAGATCTGACGAATTCGTCAGAGACCTGCAATCAGAGAAATAGACACAGAACATAGAAAATGCAGCAATACTAACAGAGGAAAATGGTGTAAAATGACAATATAGATACTAAAACGATAATTACGAATAGAAATTCAAGTAAATCATAGTATTCTAATGACAAATTATGATCTTATCATGCACTTAAGCTATATGGGTGAACTCCAAAATGTAGAATAGCAGGAAATAATAATAAAACTAACTAGATGCAGAATAAAATAGCAGAAAGGTATAGGAAAAGCGCAAACTCTGGGCACTGATTGCCCCCAATGTCGGCTACAGTCGAAATCGTCTAGAGAAGATGAAATCATCTCGAATTGTGGCGTGATCATCCGAGATTGTACAAGATCATCTGCGATGATCTGAGCTTGCTCCGACTGAAGAATAACAGAGTTCCTACAAGAAAACTCGAAAAGGGACAAAGGCAAACAGTAGTCTAAGACATTCTAAGGCATGTAAAACTCGAAGTACAAAAAATTTCAGCCAGGGGAATGTCAAGGGGAGGGCCTAAGATTAAATAGGCTTAGGAGGGAGGTTAGGAGGTTGGAGATCATCCTAATCTGGAAGATCTCCAACGGGGGAGGTCTCTAACGGTGCAGACACGCTTTTGCCCAGGTTAGAGACGTCGTTGAAACAGAAGCTAAATATGAAAAATTAGTTTTGGGACGAAATCGTCTGGACGTTCTTCTCCAGATGAATTCGTCCGATCTGAGGTGATATCGTCTGATCGGCGACGATATCATCCAACGGTCAAAACAAACTCTAAAAATGGCACGAAAAATGGGGAAAGCGGTTTAACAGGCGGTTCGGGGTTAAAATTTGAATTTGAATTATTACTAAGGTAATTTTAATTATTTGCTAAGGTTTACTGTGCCAATTTTAGGGTGCTACAAGTTGTATTGATGGATATTTTAGATGGTCTGCTTTGTTAATGTGAAACAAAATAATTGTTTAGAGAAAGGGACATTTTAAAAGAAAGGTTTATTGGTTGTGAAGGATGGGCGTTAAAACACCCTCAACGTATGTATTGCATCAGCTTTTGTTAAATTGAAACTTGGCTCTAATTTCTTTTAAATAGAATGGTAACCATTCTCAAAAACTTGTGGAAAGTTAAGTCGGTATAAAAAAATATATGGAAAAATTGTTATAGATTGGTTGCTAATAAGTTAGTATTTATGGGTAAGTTGTTCTGGGTAAGTAAGTGAAGATATGAAAAAGGAATAATTATAAAGTGAGGAATTGATCAGTCAAGAATATCATCCATCAATGGTAAATATGGTGAATATAGCAGCAATAATAGGCAAATAAAAGTATTCACTATTTTTAGGTTATGGGAAAAAGAACCTAGAACATCATATTGGGATGTGTGTGGCAATATGGTAAGTAAATGGAGTAGATGAGGGATCAAGATTAATATTATTTCAAGAAAAATTATGAGGGATTGCAATGGATTGGATTTTGAAAAGAGCAAGAACAAACCCCTTCACAACATGGGAAGACTTAATAACTAAATTCATAAAATAGTTTAGGATGCTCTAAGATGATATAGAAATAATCAAAGAAATTTATGCCACCAAGAAAAAGGACAAAGATGTCAAATATTACAATAGAAGACTAAAGGAGTTGATCGATAAAATGGAATTCATACTAGCGGATGATTTATAGTGGTAATAATTCCTACATGGGTTGTTACCAAGATTTAAGAAGAAGATGAAGGTAGTAACACCTAGTACCTACTAGGAGGTTTTTGGCATAGCCATCAATTTCAAAAGTGAAGTAAAACAAATGACAACAAGAATAGGTTGCTATAGAGATGATGATTCATATAGGGACCGAAATGGTTTTTGTGTAGTTATCTAGGCCATGAGTAAGGACCTAGAGAGAATGGTGAATCATGCAAAGAATGAGTAAAATAAGGAGAAACAAATATTTAATGTTTATATTGCAAGGTAGAGGGACACAAATATCAATTATTCAAAGAATGATTTCTATAGTATCTATAAAGTTACAACAGATATGGTTGGTGACTACCCATTTAAATTGAGATGTTTAAGGCACCAAATATTATCAATACAAAAAAATAAAAGGAAAAGAAACCTAGTACTTCTAAGAATGGGAAATAAGCAACGCATGGAGGATACATGAATAATTTCCTAGGAGGACAACAACCATATAGGGGTAATTGATAACAAGGGGAAAAAATTCAATTATAGTATGGTTCAGAAGGTGGAATTATTATCCAATATTGAAGATGCCAAGAGTGGGAGCACTTCATAAGGAATTGCTCAAATCAACTAGTAGGAGATAATACCAAAACCAGTAATAACAATAGATTCATGTGTAGATAGTGTAGTCTAGGTAATCACAAGGAGGTTAATTTCTCAAAGAAGGGGAGTTTGAATAACTCATAAAATATCAATTTTAGTGAAATTGAGGAGCCTCCAATGGACTAGAAAAATAAATATAAACATATGCTTGTAATGATGAGGGCTTAGTTGACGAAGGAAGAGTAATATTTGAATACTATTGTAGAGAATATATGGCAAGAAGCACATGATGAAATAGAAGAAATGAGAAAGACCAAGAAAAAATGACTCCTCCAAGAGAAGAAGTTGAAGAAATGATCACTCAAGAGGGATAAGAGATGTTTTCAATGTAATAGTTTGTGGTGCAAGTATTTAACATGAAAATGAAAGTGGTGTCAAGTCTACTTAGCACCATACCAGAGCTTTACATGAAAATAAGATAAATGATGTAGGTAAGAAAAGTAGTGGAGTTGTAATGCTAGCAGGAAGAAACCATAAGGAGGAGAGATCAATTTATTGATCTAATAGTGTTAATGATTGTTGTTGAAAAGAATCTAAGATTAATCCACATTGAGTTGTTGTAGCATAAGTTGACTCATGTGATCATATATGGAGGATCAAGTGTGAATGTGTGTTTCCTAAGAAGGCTTGGAGAGAGCTTGAAGCACCCTTTTTATGATCTCTAGATTTCAAATTATATGTTGTGGACTAGTATGGTATTAAGATGACGGGAGTATTCATGGATCAAAAAGTAAAGATAGCTAATAGGAGTTCATCATGGACTTTTTCATGATTACCAAACATAAACCAATATAAAACATATTGTTAGGATAAGGATGGTTATGCATAGCAAAAGTCAATAACAATGGGATAAGTATCACCTAACATTCAAGAAGGGACAATACAAGTACATGATCAATTTGAAGAACCACTCTATGAATAAGGATATCAAAAATCCAAAAACTCAGGTAGATCATCTTCGGATGATGACAATAGACATGAGCTAAATGAAGGTGTGCTATAGTTGGAGGAATGCACAAAAGATGAAGCCATTTAGATAGCACAATTTTCCATTACAAGATGGAGGATTATGAAGTTTTTTTGCTAAATTCTATATACATTTAGGAAAATAAGGAAGAGGACCATGGTAAAAGAAGAAAATGTGTGTACAAAGTTAGCTAAACTATCAATAACAACTCTACATATAAGAAGAAAAAATATTAGTTGATAGTCATGAAGAATGTATGGTGTCAAAGCAATTGCAAATGGGAGATGGCATGATCAATAGTGCATGAGATAAGAGTTTAACACTAGGAGAACTACAAGTTAGTATGCTTGATGGTGATTGGGATGGGAGTTTTATATTAGAGAAATTATAGATTGACACATTTTATGGTATGTAGGACAAGAGTCTAGTTGAATAGCAATTGTGATGTTGTGAGCCTAATAATATGCATGTAAAATAGTAAGAGAAAAGTGTAGGAAGGCTTATTGTAGCACCAAATCAATCTTTTCTACCATTCAAAGGAATAATTGTCTAGGAAGGAGAGTCAAGTTAGACCAAAACAAAGTATGGTGTAAAAAAATAATATAGTGATCTAGATATAGTGTGGTTGTTTGGGAATGCAAATGGAGAGCAACTTGTAATAGAATAGGAGGAATTGAAACCACTCCCCACAAAACAAATAAAATTATGAGTGCATGTAATATTTCTGGACATAAGAAGAAGAAATACTAAGATAATTGATTGGGCAAGATGTATATAGAGAAGTGATAATGAGAGTAGAACCACTAGATCAAGAGCCTTAGAGTGACAAGAGTAAAGATAAATATATGGATTTATTGTTAAGAATTGGTCATCAACAATAAAGAATGCATAGAGAAAAAAAAGTCACAAGAAAAATATAAGCAATTGAAATGAAGAAATAAACAATTAAGGGCACAAGTTGACCATGATATTATGAGACTAAGGGATGATATCCAAGCCAAAATATATAGAAGGATTGAAAAAATTCAAACACTTTGAAGAGATATATTTTAAATTCCCTCATCTAGAGAAGACAAAAGGAGGAACTAGAGAAGAAAATCTAGTAGTGTGTCGTTTACAAGTGATAATAGAAATGAATATGACTCAAGTAGTGATAACTCAAGTACATGACTTAGAAGATAGAGGAGAAGAGACATACTAGTACTACAATAAATTTCCCAAGTAAAATAGAGAAGCAATCAAACATAGTAAAACAAATTCAACGAAGAAAATAAAATAAAGAGAAGAACCAGAGGTATATCAGTAAGATTAAACAATTATTTGGGGATAAGGATTGTTAAGCAACCCAAGGTGTGTATATAGACTAGGCAACTTAGGTAATCTAGGAGGATCATCAAGTTCTCTAGATCATCTGAGTTTTTTTGACCAAGGGGTGATCTTGGTTTACCTCTTTTCCAATAGTCTAATGGGAATATATTTCTATTTGGATATCTGTAGGTTGTATAATTAGTGATATGTTCTATTAGGATTAAATTTTGATTGTGCAAGAAACAACCAAGTTTTGCACAACCATCAGGCTGGCCTATTAGGACCACCTAGTGGTTATTGTCCAAATAGGAGAAATGGAAGATGAAGAAATAGAAGATCTCAAAAAGACATTAAAAATCAAGAGAAAGGGACAAAAAATCCCAAGTCATGTAGTATTGTCTAGGAGTGAATGGTGGAAGAAATATGTCTAAGTTTGAAGGACCATTGCAAAGAATATGATTATAGAGATATTCAAGAAGGCAAGATAGTGCACAATTAGATTAGATAGGGCAACATGAGCAAAGACAATGATAGAATGAAGGAAGAAGTGGCAGAGTATCCTACCATACTAGTGGAAATAAGTAGAGATATCATCTATCTGATAGAGTACCATACAAGTGAGGCTTGAAAATACATTGGCATACAAGTAGGGAAGGTGGCTATACAAATGCATACAACTATACAAATGAAGGCCATTGTACAAGTCAAAGTGGCCATACAAATAAATATCATTGTACAAATATGAAACATGAAGAAATATATTATACAAGTGAAGAGAAGATTAGGAGAGAGCATTGTTGGGATGGATAAGGTAATTTGTCAACAAGTCGTGTAGTACAAGGCAAAGTTTACATTATTGTATAAATGACTTGGCCAAGATAAACTTAGATGTTTCTTTAAATAAAAGGAAAAAAGACAATAAAACATATTGTCCAGTTATCATGCAAAGGTGATGAGTTGGTGAATGGCAACTATAAACATTTATTGCATGGGCGCTAATACTTAGGCTAATTTTTGGTTGGGGGATGGAAAAAATTAATGGGTTGGGAAAATTGACTACAAGAGAGGTTATGGATGGACTACCAAAATAAATGCCCACATGTATTAGAGACCATCCTAGCATTTTTAGACTTTGTTGATCATGATCTTCTTATGTAAATGACATCATATTATGTAGTCCTAATACCCAAGTTTAAGTTTGATTGGGCCTTATTTATGGTGCTATTACAAATATGGTATTTGAAGATGAATAACTTCTAGTTTCCATGTAGAGAGATGATACTCACCCTAGAGGATGTTGGGGGTATTCTATAAGTATCTTTTAGAGGAAACCCACCTATATGATCTAGTCATAGTAGTGAAGCATCCAACAACTAACTGATGATGCATACTTCCTAGTTTTTTATTAAGAATTAATATCAATGTTGTGTATAGTAATGGATAATGTAAAAAATCGAGTTTTATTTTATTTTATAAGATAGTGGCATGTAAAAATATTTGGGATGCAACTATGGAGAACTAGGGTTTGAGGCAAAGTGATGGTAGAATGAAAGGATTAGGTTGGGACTTTTTTGCATCAAACTATGTTCAAAATAATTGCAAGTACTTTTTATTTATCTATTTTTCTCTTGGTGTGAATTGTTAGGATTTTTTCAAATTTCTATGGTTTTTAATGACCCCCAACCTGGCGGGCCATCAAATAGTGCTAGAAATTTTGAGGAGAAGATAAGAAAAAATGGAACCCACATAGCATCCCCATAATTTTTTATGATTCACAAGTCAATTAGGGAGATGTGTCCTTCAACCAATGATCTTTTGTAGAAATAGTTAAGGGTACCAATAGGAGAGAGGTCCACATAGAGGCACATGTTGAAAAAAAAATGCAAGAATATAATAAATAAAAAGATACAAAACCAGAGCAAACATAAATAAATGGGTATTTTCCTCAATCAGACTCAGTTCCTTTCCTTGAGATTGCATAAGAAGTAATTGTAGAATATATCATGTACAAATCTACCCATGTGTTAATTTGTAAATTTGTGGGGTTGAGGCCATCTCATCGTTTATTATACAAATGGGCAAGGAAACATTACGATCCCCAAGGAGAAGTTGATATTTTGCTTCTTTAAAATGGGTACTTTGTAGCAAATTTATATTGGTATGAGATAGAAACAAGGATTTTGAATAGGGACCATACAACATTATATCGACAAGTTTATTTAGAAAACCCTGGTGACCTACATTCGATCCTCGTGTGGAGCCATAAACATCCCAAATATGGCTAAAGCTCTTTGCTATCTTGCTTAAATTTTGGAGGATATCCTTGGGATGATTGGTAACCTCCTGGGCACATATATAGAAAGATCATGAGAATCGTTGGGAGGGGATCAACAGCATATGCAAGGATATGTATGGATATGGACCTCAAAAAACCACTCCTAGTAGAAATTGAATTGGAAGTGGGAAGAAATACATGGAGATAGCAAGTGGATTATGAATCAATTTCTTTTAGGTGCAGAGCTTACCATGAGTATGGGCATCTATTAATAAAATACCCTAAAATCGGGAGAGAGGAGATGCATAAACCTAAAAATAATCCTAAAACCCTCCCCTATGGAAAGAAAATGACGAAGGATTTCAAACAGAAATAAGGAGAGTCCAAAGAAATAATTATCAAGCAAGAGAACAAAATCCAACTAAAGCAAGAAAAATGAGCCAATGCCCATATTGGAGGGCATATTCTTATAAATATAAAATCCTTAAATTAGATGATCCAATGGAAGCGTAAGAGGATTCAGAGGTGGAACTGATTAATGACAAGGGTCAACAACAAGAAAGAGAACAACATATCCATCCGGAGTACACCCCCATACCACAGGAGACAAACCCCTCCCAAATATAATTGATCAAAATTTTAAAATTGGGGAGAGTCAATAAAATTAGACGATTATGACAAAACAATAAGAATTAGAGACATCTAGGCCCCAAAAAATTGACTTGTTAGGGGCTTGGGAAGAGAAACAAAAAATACCAAAGATATTTATGTTTCAACAAAATGATATGGTAGGGGCAATGATAGTGTATGTACAAGATCAAAATCCATCAAAATACATCATTATGGGAGTGGCAGAGAAAAACAAAGAGAATCCAACACTAGGAACCATTCATATAGAGAAGTGACCAAAGAATGCAAGTTCAAAAAGGGTGGGAAGAAAAATAAATATGGATAAAATACAACAACAAGGACAACAAATGAGAGAATTTGTATTGGTGAAGTTCATTGCCAACTTCTACAATATAGAACATCAATGATTATAAACACATGGAATGTAAGGGGTTTAAATGGCCACTATAGACTATTGGTTGTTAAGGAAATGATTTTGGAAAACAACCCAAATGTGGTTTTGCTACAGGAAACTAGAACTTCCTTAGAAGCTATGGAAAATATTACCAAGAAATGTTGGGAGCAGACAAATTTTATGGCCCAAGCCTCTCAAGGATTTTGAGGAGGAATAACCACTTTATGGAATAAAAACTACTTTCAATTGATGGACTCGGCTTCAGCCAAAGAAATCCTCATGACTAGAATTAGGGAGAGGGACTCTAGGCTAGTTTAGATGATAATTAATTTTTATGGCATGATAGAAGTACGAGATCAAAAAATCCAATGGAAGGTAGTACAATAATTGAGGAAAATCCATCAAGAAAACTTTTGGATAGTGGTAGGGGATATCAATGCTAAAATATTAGTGCATGATCAAGAAGGAGGTTTGACCCAACTCAATGAGAAGGATAGGCTATTGTTGGCTCAATTAGAGTACCTAGATTTGATTGACATACCCCCACCAGGATGCAACAACACATGGACTAATAAGAGAAAAGTAACATTCACAATAAAATCTATATTAGATAGGTTTCTTGTGGGAGAGAAATTTTCCACCCTTTGGCACTGTAAATATTAAATTTAGAATCAGTTAGCATCTAATCATTTTCAGCATCTATCTACATAGGAAAAAGGCCTCAGGTCAAGAATCATCCTTTTATATTTGAGACTTTTCAGCTCCAAAATAATGATTTGTTGGAGCTAATGAAATAGTGGTGGGAACAAGGAAAACTAGAACATGGGACAACATAATTTTAGCTTCACTCCAAATTAAATTTTATCAAAGGTAAATTAAAAAATAGAGTAAATTTCATTGGACACATTTCCAACAACAGAGAGAAAATATTTCAGTTTGAGTGCAAGAAATAGCCAAAAGGATCCACTTAGAACCTATATCTGAATATCTTCTCCATAAAGAGAGTATTTTGATGTAGGAGGAAGAAGATTTAGACAAAAAAGTGGAAGCCTCCTGGAGACAACGAGCAAGAATAATCTGGCTGCAAGAGGGAGAGGAATACAAAGTTTTTCATCACTCAGGCACAATAAGCAATCACTATAATCGAAATGATGCATTATCCATATGGGATGGAAACATGGAAAATACTACCTTAAGTATGCAATAAACTACAAATAAACACTTTTCAACTTTATTTACTGCAAATCCATACCTTTCCACTCAGCACCAAGAGGAAATTTTAGAAAGCAGACCAATGTTAATTTCACAGAAACAAAATGTGGAGCTCTTAAGAAATATTAGAGAGTAATAAGTTAAAGAAATATATTTTGATATGCAAACAAGGAAGGCCTCGGGTACATATGGATTTCCAGTAGAGTTCTATGGAGCCTATTGGGATATAATTGCAAAGGATGTAACCCAAACAGTAGAAGAAGTTAGGACTAGTGGAGGAATACTTAAATCCTTGAATCACACATTTTTGGCTCTCATGCTGAAATATGGAGATATGGAAAATCTCACTAAATATAGACCAATTTCTCTATGAAATAATGTTTATAATATCAAAAGAAAATTGATGGCAAATAGGTTGAAACAAACCTTACCAGGGTTAATCTCTCTAGAACAAGGGGGATTTGTGCAGGGTAGACAAATTCTTGATGGATTTGTGATAGCACAAGAAACTATGTATAAGCTTTGCCAAAATGGAAACAAAGGTACATTATTTAAGCTAGATTTATCCAAGGCATATGATAGAGTAAGTTGGGAATTTTTAGCCCAAATACTGCAAAAAATTGGTTTTAGCGAAGAATGGATAAAATGAATTATGGAATGCATCTCTAGAGTTTCTTTTTCAGTGCTCATCAATGGTAATCCATCCCAACTATTTAAAGCTTCCAAAGGAATCCATAAAGGGGATCCACTTTCACCATTTTTGTTCATCATTTTTGTAGAGTGCTTGGGAAGACTCATACAGAAGAGGAAAGAAGATAATATTATTTCAAGAGTAAGGATAAGTAGGAACATAAAAATTACTCACCTCCAATTTATGGATAACACAGGAATGTGGGGGGAAACAATAATAAGATAAGAAACCAATATCAGAAAAATTCTAGAGTGCTACATAGCGGCTACTGAACAACTACTAAATGAAGAAAAATCAATAGTGTTTTTTAATGTTATTAAAAAATTAAGAGAACGGATAAACCACATCCTCATATTCTCAGAGGCATCATTTCCCTTAGAATATTTGGGTATTTCCTTAACAAATAAGGGCCTCAAAAATAAATATTGGAAATCAATAAGAGACAGAATCCACTAGAAAATTTTGCATTGGACCTATAGGTGGTTAAGTTTTGGAGGAAGAGTAACATTGCTTAAATTAGTTTTACAAGCAATTATAGTGTATAAATTCTCCATTTTGGCTGCCCCAAAGAGCATCCTAAAATATTTGGACAAGATGATGAGACACTTTCTTTGGTCTGGAGTGTAGGGTAACCACACAAAGGCACTAGTCAGTTGGTACAAGGTTTGCAAGCCTAAGGAAGTTGGAGGTTTGGGAATTAGAACAACAATGAAAAACAACCAAGCTCTAACAACAAAGTTGTATTGGAGATGACTAACTCATCCTGACCAACTTTGGAGCAAGGTATTGAAAGTTAAATACTATTCCTCATAAAATAAAAAATATCTTTGTCTTCTAGTAATAGGAGAGGGATCAGATACCTGGAAAACTCTAAAGAAAGGAGCATCACTTATCAAAGAAGGGTTATACTAGAAAGTGGGAGATGAAAAACTACTAGACTGTGGGAAGATTTGGCAACCCAAAATATAACCAAAGATAAATTGTTGTATGTGGTTGGTTGCACATAACAGTATTATGACTCAGGATAACACAAGAAGACATGGATTTATTGGACCCAACTGGTGTGTAATGTGTCACCAAGAGGAGGAAACAATGGGCCACATCATTTTTTCATGTCCCTCTACCCAAACAATCTAGAGTTTTGGTATGATGTTTTTTATCAATCAGAAAGATAAATTCTCACTGAGAACAACTTTTGGGACTATTGGAAGACCAATAGATTCAAATCAAATACCTTGAAGATAGTTTGGGATTTAGGTTTAGGTTTCATATGCTGGTAACTTTGGTTGGAATGTAATAACAATATTTCAATGAGGAATTTAGACTAGAGGAAAGAATCTGGGACACTCTAATTAGAAATAATTTAAAGAAAGTGTAGGCTAAAATTCAAGAGAACTCTCCGATGGCAGAGGACAAAGCAAATATATGGATACAACTCCATAAACAACTACAATATGGAAACTATGAAAGGAAGGATAAGAATAGAAAGAGGGCTTTATAAACTTAGGATGAAGTCTATGTATTTAAAAGGAAATGGTAAATGAAATACCTTTAGGGGTCATCTAGTAGGGACTAAAACTTCTAAAAGCTCGATAGTCAAAGGAAAAAAGTTGTGCATATTTTGAGCCTTTCCAAGAAAGGCAAGTTATCAATAGTAAATGTATAATTTGAGTTTTTAAAAATATTTTCTTTACCTTTTTTCTTAAAAAAAATGAAAATGGATAAAAATCAATGTACTATCTACCCTAGTGTTAGGGTGTTTATTAGTACCACCATATAGAGAGTAATACATTTGATGAAAAGGTGGTAGCAAACATACTAAAGGATCAAAAAATATTTGCATGGGGTCTAGTAATTTTGTTCCACTTATACCACACTACACAAAGTAGTCTACAAGGATGGGAGGGGCTTTCCTTGATACACTTTGTTCTAGGTATGGGCTAGGGAGTATGTAGTTATGATACAATCACAAGTGTTACAAGGATAAGTTATAGATATAGAGGCACTAATAGCATATTGATGGGTGTATCAACTAAGGGAGGGCATAATAGGCCTTATAAGAGGTATTGAGGAGGGTGAAGAGACTTATTGATGACTTACAAAGGGATTAGGTGACATGGAAACCCTATAGGGGTCATCCCAGCTCAATAAAAAATAACCATCAACTGGCCAAAATTAAATGGAGGAGGTGGCTAATGGGACTATGGGGAGAGGGGGATTTTCCATTTTGAGAGAGTAATATGATAATTTAATCTATAGTAGAAATCCCACTATGTTAGTGTGGTATCATTGTTCAATATGAAAGTAAGGGTTTAACCCCTTATTATATCTAGACTCATACCTAGAGCATGATGTAAATGATCCTATAATTTCATATATTGACATTGATGATCCCTACATCAACGATCACTTCTATGTGTTGTATCAAACCACCTACCTTAATAGGTTGATAGTGGTAATCCCATAATGGAAGGATGTGTTTGAAAGGAAACTAAGAGTAGATTAATAGGTGGTCATTCCATTGATGAGATAGTATCAAGACTACCAAAGGAGGTGATAAAATAAAGTAACAACAATAACAAGTACTTTAGAAAGGAAAAATATTTGAATATTGGAAGTTTCTGAAAGTTTCAAGATTTATATGACGAGTTTCAATTAACCTTCAAAGGTGGATAAGATGAAAGTTTCACAAAAATGGGTAATACAAAAAGGTTTGATAAGAAGAAAAGGAAAAATTTTCCACAATATTCCTGATAAAAGGTACATCTAGAACTCATAAGTTTATAAATACCTGACACAACAAGATGAGTAAAAAGTTCCAAGAACTATTAAACTGAAGATCAACGGGGGGCATCATTGTAGGAGATAAAAGTGAATTTAAGGAAAGAATGGGAGGAAGGTGAAATATCTGACTACAAGATATCACTACTGGTGCACCAACTTCCATATAGGTAGTTGAGCTAAATTGATGAGTCATTATTGAGAATCACCCACTAGCATCACTTGGGATTAGTAATCTAGAAAAAGTGCTTGGCCTATTGAAGGTAGAAATATGGTAGTTGCAACAAAATTCCCTAAATTTGACAACATTAATTATAGAAGTTGCTTGTACTTAGATTCCAATATACCAAGGGTGGTATTTGAGGAATGTTAGTGGTAGTTGAACATCCAAAAAATCAAAACTAATGATTCCAAAGCTAGAGACTAAAAGGATTAAAATGATGTAATGCAAACTAGATCAAGCAAGTAATAAAACAACATTGTTAGAGAGTTGTGTAAATTTTGGAGGGAAAATATTCCCATATATATCTATAAAAAGTAGTTGGTTAGGCATTGTAAAGGATTGATCAGTTTCTATTTGTAACTTTCCCTTTATTTTCTCTTGTATAACAGTCTAAGACCCAAACCATGGGTTTTTTTGAAGATATGTTTTCAAACCCTAGCTTGTGGCTTGAATTGTAAACTTTATAATCATATATATTGGAATTTATGACTATTGGGATTCTTTTAATTTTATTTTTTGTGTGTATGTATGTTTATGTGCATGTATAATATGTCATGATAATCTAATTTCTATCCCATTTCTTGTATGTGCAATCTATGCTTAATTGTATATGTTGAGAAGAGAAAGTATTCCTTGTGTGTTGTCTATGTATGATTCACATGCTCATTCACCACACTATTAGGTAGGAGGATTTTATGATCTTGGTGCATCACCTCTAGTTAGATTAGGATTTTTATTTTTCTCTATTTCTTATGGTTTTTCTTTCTTTTCCTTTTCTTCTAAAGTTGGTTAGACTAGGATAGAGTATAAAAGTATTAAAGATCACATCTTAAAATGAGTCATCCTTGTAAACAAATCTAAAGTAAGTCCAATTGATTTGCTTCCTATGCTCTCAGAGCTACCCTACTATTTCACTTCATGTGAAGTGTGATAATTGATTCCATCTAGTTCCCTATATCTAATGCTCCCAATAGTCAAAGAGGATACTAGTTTATCGATGGGACCTAATTGATTCAATTTAACTAATCCTAAAATCAATAGAAATAACTAGGCTAAGACTCTAGTGAGGTTCTCTACCTATTTGCTTGTTTGAAGGACCTTAAGATATCACTTGGTGACTCCACTAAAGAATAATATCTAGAATAATACATTAAAAAAGATATCAAATTAATATTTTTTTGAATATCTCAGTTTATTTGCTTGAAAAAGCAAACACAGTATTCACTTGGTGACTCCACTAAAAACAAGGAATTTAGGATTTTATGAGTGAAATACCTACCACCACATCGTTTGTTGCTGCTAATCCACATGTGCAGACACTAGTACCTCCACTCAACACCATTCCAATGTAAAGAAAAGGTCAAGGCCAAAACATAGCTGATATATAGAATTTACAATATATGGATGTTAATTCTTATTCCAAAGATAATTTTGGTGGGAAGGCTTCACAATTTGCCTTCATTGTCGTCTATTTACTAGATTTTAAGGTTGGTACTTTTCATTGCTAATGTCCCTTGTTGTTATGAATTTGAATTTTACCCATTGATTTTTGCAATTGGTTGGCCTTGGTTTGTGTGTTACTATTGCTTGGATACGGTCAATACTATATTTTAATATTTTCTTAGCTTGCATTTTTTTTCCTCCCATATATATATTGGAAAATATTTGGCTTTGCTTAGTGCTTAGCATATACCTTCAACTTTTTGCACTTTATGAATATTGGGGTACCATATCTTAGTCTCATATTGGTACTTTTGTTTATTTAGGATGAGGAGAGACTTGTTTATCATACCTTTCAATTTGGGTAATTTGTACCTTTTATATATGCCTTCTCAATTGTTGGTAGATATTCCATGTGTTGTGATGTCACTCCCTAAATTATACCTATGTAGTACTCAATTTGGTGGCTCAAATTTAAGGAACCAACCCCCTTTTTATTACAACCTTAGTGGCTATTAAAGAGTCCTTTTCTTCCTTGAAAATAAGCCTATTCTTGTGTGCCATAGACAATAGAGGGGGAAAATATTAGACTAAACTTACTTTGTCTTCTATACTTCCTTTGACTATTTAAAAGCTATTTAATTCTTCCTAGAAGAGATTTCTCTTATTTATTCTTGAAGGTATTGCCTCTATAATTGTAGGTTCTCCTTGGTATGGGTAATGGATTGTTGAGAAAGAATAAATTGAGAGGGGGTAAGTTGGAAAATTGATATTGGTTGGTTATTAAAAGGTTGAGTCATAAGGGTATTGGAGAATGATATTATTATTGGATCAAATTATCTAAATATTAAATATTTTCTCCTTTTTTTTGAAACCCTCTGCGAGTAGGGAAGCCAATTGATCCTAGACTAAAATTAAATATGGGGGAAGAGATTTGTATTTTTGGTGAGCTTCTCCTTAGAGCAATACCACAAATAGTCTTAGGACCACATTGTATTTTGTGATATTATGCACTTGGTATATGGATACCATACAATTTCTCAAGTGGAGTTGTTGGACCCTCACAAATATATATTAGTAGTATTTCTAGTATTAACTTTGGGAGCTTTCTCCATATCACTAGTGGCTTTGGAGGTTGTAATGGGCTTACATTATTTTGATCTAGGGGTAATATGATTGAAAAAGTGGTCATGTTTAGGCCTTTCACTCTTCTTATTTGAGGAAGCAAAGATACTATTAACAACAAAAAGGATCTAATAGTAATTTTTTGCCTACATGCCTATGGGTTCTTTATTTTTAACAAAGTCACAAAGTGAATGTAGCAATTATTTTGAGAGTAGATTTACTAAGGCCTTCACTAAAATATTTGCTTGGTGTCCTTCACAACGGCTTGTTATGGATATTTGTCCTCTAGTAGAGTCACTAGGTGAGTTTGAAGTGCTTCAACAAGCAAAAATGAGAAGAGACCCTTGCCAAAGTCTAATCCTAACTTATTTTTGTGATTTCAAGACTAGAGATAAATCAATCGGGTCTCATTCAGTGTGCCATTAAATTTTTGTTCTTTTCTATCATCTTGGTCATTAGACATGGCATAGACCAAGCGATCAAGGATATCACACTTCATATAAAGAGATATAGTAGGGTTGGTCTTGAGAGCATAGGGTTTGGCCCAGTTAGGGGCCTTTAGAATTTTGATAAAGGTCAACTCCTTTATGGCATGTGATCTTCAACACACAATTTTTAATCTATTAGCTTGGTGAGGAAAATGGTTAGATAAAGAAAAATAAAGATATTAGAAAGGAAAAAGCTAAGCTAATAATGCAATGATGTACCAAAGATCAAATAAGACCCCTTACATAGAAACTCTGACCATAACTCATTGGTATGAAAACCTTCTCTTCTCAACATACATAAGCACATATTGAAATGCAAGCACACACACACACACACAAAGGAGATGAGTAAGGGCATGAGAACCAAACAAATCTAAAACCAAATAGACACATAGACCTCCAATACATACATACATACATACATACATACATACATATATATATATATATATATATATATATATATATATATATATATATATATATATATATATATGTATGTATGCATGTATTGGAGGCCTATGCATATCTATCTATCTATATATACATATAAGAAATCAAAGTATTACAAATATTATTCTAGGAGCAGGGGTTTGGGTGGCCCACAAGACCACCCAAAGATTAGAATACTACTATACAAAGGGTAATGAAGAAAAATTTATAAAACTCATCGATCCTTTACAATGCTAAATAAACTACTATTTATAGATTATAATTAGGGAGAGTTTCCATCCAAAATTTATAGGATGATTTAAACTTCAACTACTCCTTTTGTAGATGTGAATAAGAGCACCCTTTTCAATTACTGCTATTAGATGCAGGACTACAACCATCATGTTTGTTTTTAATACTTTATCATGGAATGCCAAGATAAGATGATATTGGTAGGTGACACCTATCTTTATTAATGATTACTTATCCATATACCCCACCTACGTTTTCTAGGAGTTTGTGCAACATTACTTCTTCTCTACAACTAAATTTGATCTTACTTGGAAATCAATAGCTCATCATATTAGTCTTTGAGTTTAGGCATAATCTTAATTATTCTAGATTCCATGTGCATGGTAGTAGCTAACTATCAAAAAATTTCCTTGTTAGCCTACATTATGATTCTTAAAACATTAAATGTTATATTGAGTCTCTCATCAAAAACAATTTGGGACAAAGTTCCTTTTAATTTTTCATTCAACTTTTAACTTGTTCACTCTTTTAGGTTTTTCTTTTCATATATTTTACCTTTTCAAAACTTTTCTATTTTTTATCTTCACATATCGCCAAAATATAGGATTATAAAAATATGCACTCTCTTTACACCGATCAAACCTATTTTCCACTTTTTTCCCTTCAAGAAAAGCTATGCATAGAAGCTTGAAACTTTTACATCCCTCCACTTGAAGTTTTCATAAATTTGTGATATCCTTTGATCAAAATTTATTTTTCTTTTACCATAATGATTTTGCCTACCCTAAGTCCATCTCTTAGTGTAATGAGAAGTCACTACAATGTTACTTTGCTTAAAGAAAATTGGAGCTATATATGAGTAGACTATGCCAATAATTTTTTATGACTTGATTAGAAAGATAATGGAATATTATATTGATCACCTATTGGGCATGTCAAAGTAATGGGCGAACCATCTCATTGACCTTAATGTAACATTTTAATAATTATATCACTATAAGGGCTGAGTTAATCCACAAAATTTTATTTTGTGTTACTAGTGACAAGATTTTAGACTTTATGGTGTCTCATAGGGAAATAATGTGGACCATGGCAAAACAAAGGTATATGATGTTATGCTTCCCCCTTGCATTATCAAATATATCAAGTATTTCTTTTGGAATTTTGGTCATATTAGGCAATTTATTCTTGAGTTAGCATTCAAATATTATCTATTGAATCATTTAATTAAGAAATATGTAAATTTAAATTAGGATAAAAGTTGTAATAAGGCCTTCTTTAAACTCAATAGAGTTACTTTTATGATCCCTAACTATTTTCCCACCCAAGTCAAATAAGTCATTTAATTTGTATGCATTGACTACATAGATCTCCTTGGATGTGATCCTTACACAACAAGATGATAATAATGAGTATGTCATGTACTACACCTTTTGAACCATACTACTAGTAGAAACTATGTACACTCCCATGTATAAGTATTGCTTGACTATTTGTTTTGATTTTAAGAAACTTAGACATTACATGTATTATACAATTATGTGGTTATTAAAATTGATCCTCTAATATACTTGCTTCAAATATTGGACATCCCTAATGACACTCGATACAAAAATTAAATCACTATGATGCAAGAATTAAATCTCTATCATTACACAAAAATCTATGAAGCTTACCTGATTGTTGATCAGTTACTCCCAATTCAACCTAACAACCCTTATAGGAGGCATTGTGTGATGAAGATATCATGGTGATTTATTTTGCTCCTCATAGCTTTGTCATGTTAATTACCTCTAGTTTAATTCAAGAGTCTAGTTCTTATGGCTTTACTAAGCAAGAAAAGACTCTCTTGGAAGTAAGACTGTCAAAATATGCTATGAAACCAAGGCTACGTTCAAGAAAAAAATTCCTTTTACTACCACAAAATCTAAAGAGTAACTTTATTCTAAAACATGTACCCTCCACTTTGATGTTGTAAAGAATGAATTTAGGAAAAAATTTCGTCTTTTTGACTAGCCTAGCTATTCCTATGGCATTTCATAAAAAAATTATGGCATTGCCAAAAATATTGTAGAATATGATACTTTAATATGGTCTCTGGATTGTACATATAAATATTAAACACATTAGAGTGTTAAGGGATTTCTAAATTGTGGTACATCATATCTTTGGTGAATTTTTTGTCAAGTCCCCACATTTTATACCTTACAAAAAAGTGGCTATAAATATAAGAAATACCTTGGAGTCCTTTTCTATTAGGTATTTTCTAGGGGGAAATGCCAAGGCTTACTCTCTAGATGCTTTGAGTAATAAATTCGTATAACATAAAAATAATATTTAAATTTTTTTTAATGCTTTGAGTAATAAATCCATACAACATAAAAATAATATTTAATTTCTTTTTTATGGTTAACTTCATGATGAACCTATTAATTTTATCATAGAAGGCCCAATGGATGTTCATACACTCAAAGTTAATGCTATTGATTGGCAAGTTACTATAAAGGATCCTTGGTATGGTGATATTTTACACTTTCTCAATGATCAAACCTATTCACCTGTAGCTAATACTAAGCAATGGGATTGCATTCACATAAAATCATTTTGATATATAATTCTTAGTAGGGTATTGTTCTATTAAAACCCTAGTGGTGTTCTCTCATAATGTATTAAACAAGTCAAAATTAAAAAAAATCCTCTTTGATGTGCATAGTGGTGACTGTGGAGGACATTTTAGTGGTCTTTACACAACTTATAAACTATTAAGAATGAGTTATTTATGGCCTACAATAGAATATGGTACCAATAATTATGTTAAAGCATGTGATAAGTGTTAGTTTTATAAAATGAAAATCATGCTAGCCCCCGAGGGCTAGGTGGATTGATAAGTGCTTGTATGGCCAGGCACTTACCAAGAAGACACCTAGGTTGAAACCTCGGGGGTAGCTTATTTGCAAAGGTAGCAATTTGATCGGAATCCTTTGAGTGTGCACCATACCGACAATGATAGTACAAATCCCAAGTGATCGGTGGTCCCCTTCATGTCGGGTCAGCAATAATGAAGCCAAATAGTTTTGGTAGAAGCAGCCCTTGTGGTTTGAACCCTGTGCTTGCTAGTTACTAAAAATAGTGTGGTTGTGAACAACTCTCCTATGTAACTAAAAATAAATAAAGAAAATCATGCCCTTACCTAGAGTTATTTATGGCCTACAATAGAATCTGATAATAATAATTATGTGAAAGCATGTAATAACTGTTAGTTTTATAAAAATGAAAATCATGTCCTTATCTAGATTCTCCATCCAATTGAGTCTCCTTGTGGCCTATCTGATACTAATAATTATGTGAAAGCATGCACTAATTATTAGTCTTATAAAAATGAAAATTGTGTCCTTATCTAGATTCTTCATCCAATTGAGCCTCCCTGGCATTTTTCCACTTTGGATCTTGATTTTAAAAGACCTATTTATCCTATGCCCTTTAATGGATATACATTCATTATTGTAACTGATAAAATATTTTATCAATTTTTGCCTCTTATGCTTGTTCCCAAAAAAAACATCCTAAGTATGCTCTAATATAACAAATAAATTTTACATATATTATATGATACATTAGAAATATTAAAATTTATAATTTTTTTTTTTTTTTTAATATTACCTAATGGTAAATGCAACATAATTATATGATCTAAGTTTATATTTTTATTCATTTTAATTTAGATATAATTAATTTTTTTAATTGTAAAATAAAAATAATATAATTCAAGCTTGTATGTTTATTCATCTCAATTATAATATAATTAATATAGAAGGAAAATTATTATAAAAATTCTTTTGAGTTTAAATAAAAGTTTTGTAAGTTAAATTTAAATAAGGAAAAACTAAACAAATAGAAATTTGATCTAATAATTAAATATAACATTGCAACCTAAGATGCATATTATCATCAAATTCTACGACAATCATGTTCTTGTTTTCTTTTTCTTTTTTTTGTGTTATTGGGAGTTCTACACTAGTTTTAGTAATTGACAAGTGCATGGTTTAAACCACTCCCAATAAACCTATTAACGTTGTTGTTGTTGACTGGAGTGAGATGGAGATAATCTTATTCTTATATATATTTTAATTAGATGGAATCTTTTATCTTTTTAATTCAGTTGAATAAAATGTAAAATTAAAAATTAAAACATTAATGTAAAAATAAATATGGAAGCATAATGTATGATACATGTATGGAGGTTATACAAATGAGGATATGTTGTGAATATGATTGATTTCATCGTAATTAAAACTTGCCCATAGAAGCAATTCTTAAGATGTATTGAAGATAATGCAACACTTTGCCCAACAATGTCTAATGTTATCATGATGATGCCAAGCAAGTTGGTGATATTTTCGAATCTAACAAAGCTTGGAAGAGTCATGGTTCTAGCTCAAACTCAAGTTTGAGGCTTGGCAAGTTTGGAAAGGACACCATTGTAGACATCTGTGTCACCTTCATTTGATTCTTTAATTTTTTAATTTCTTTTGATTAAAATACATGGTATACTCTGTAACCACCTATCCATTTTTTTTACCTACTTTGTAACATCCCAATTGTCATTCCTTTAGTGGAGCACTCAGTTGAGGTTGTGGTGGAACCGTCTAACAAAGTACATCCATCTCTTAATCTGTTTTGTTTTTTCCTTGAATGACTCTGTGAATGACATTTTTTTTAGCAGCCCAATGAGTCAGAGATCTAGAGTGGAGAGGAATAGATGAGTTGCAAAATGAAAAAAAGACAAAAAGAGGCAATTAACAAATTTTATTTCTAATATATTCAATTTCACTCAGTATTAAAATAATCAATCAATAAACATAGTTTATTTCTAAAACATTCAGTTTCACTTAATATTAAAATAACTCATACCTTTCCCTTGGCTAGAATTCATGGGTCATATTATTCATTAGTGCCTCAAAAGATGACTTGTGCTTTCTTACTTTAGAAATCCATTACAGTTCAATTTTCCAAATATTTAATTTAATTAATATTTGGGTGAATAAATATTATATTGAAGGAAATATTATATGAATTTTAATTTTCATATTATAAAGTTTAAAACTTTATAATTAAGATTCATATACATTGGTTATTTATATTTTACATAAATTTATTCTTGAAAAGAAGCAAAGTTTTAAAGTTCAATATTTTAAAAGCCCAACTCAATAACTATAAATTTTTTAACACTTTATAATTAGGGTTTTTATTTATTTATCATTTTATTAAATTTGACGTAAAGTTTCATTGATGAAATAAATGTTGGTTTTAATTAAAATACTTAAAGTGATTCATGTAATTTTTAATGTAATACTTTGAAGTATTTTTAATTAAAATTCAGTTTTGGATGTTATAAAATAAATTTGCATTGTTTAATGTTAAATTTAAAGACAAATTTATTCATTTTTGGAAAGTGAATTTTATTGAAGAGTGCAAAAAAAAATGTTTTCAAATAAAAAAACCTAAAGTCTAGGCCCCTTGTTAACAATGATGTGCTTCTAAGAGTTATATTTAACATTATTTCATATATAGATGTTCTATACTTTTATGACACATTATAACAAAGAACCTTGGAAGAATCAAGTATTCTTTTGCAAGAGAGGGTTTTAACTCTAAAATCCTAACTATGAGTGTGATTTTGCAATTGGGTGAAATTATCCCTCAATAGAATTGGTGCTAGAAGGAGGGCTTGAAAACAGGTATTTGATTTTAAACATTTGAAGTTTGTTCAAATTTTGACATTTAAAAAAATAAAAAAAAAAAGTTGACATTTTTCTATTTATGATGCATTAATGTGGATTTGCTATAAATTTGGAAATATGGTTATGATTCAATTGTTGAAATTTCTTCACACATAGTATTTCATGTTGAAATTGGTTCAATGGAAAAATATTATTTACCTCATTATAAGCATGATGGAAAGAGTACAACAAAGGAACATATTCAGGCATACAAAAATGCTATAGTTCATTTTCAAATTGTGCATGAAGATGTAGCCTATAGATTATTTCCTCTAACATTGGATGAATTTGCTAAGGACTGGTTTATCAATTTACCTATAGGTTATATTAATTCTTGGGCTCAACTAGAAACAACATTTCTCAAAAATTTTGGAACATTGGTTGACACAAATTTGTTATCAAATCAGTTTACCTCTCTATAAAGAATCTAATGAATCTATGAGCCAATTTAATGATAGATTCCATAGGTTGTATACTAAAATAGAGATATATTTCATCATTTCAAAAGAAGTCCTTCAAATATACTTGTAAGCCTTAGATTCCTTTACTTCTACATGCATAAGGAGATGTCTTAAAAATCCATCCTTGTCTAGAGCTTACAAGAAGGCAATATCCATAGAAAAATAGTGTATTTTGAAAGGGATTGATGTGGATCAACAATGGTGTATTTTGAAAGAGATTGATTTAGGTCAATTATCATTACTTAATCCTAAGGCTCAAAATCATATGCCACCCATGAGTCAGGTTGAAGCACAACCTTCTCCCATGATGAACTATTCTTTAAGAGATATGGATTTAAACCAATATTGATCATCTAATTTAGCACCCTCGAATCCAATGATGTGTAATATGAACAATCAATGGGATGAAGTTGAATGTTCAAATTTCACAACCACCCCAGATATTATCCAAGAGGAAGTACAAGTTTCAAAACCAACATCCACCAACGAGGTTTGTGATAAACAGGCTCATCAAGATGTAGAGATTAACTCAGTTTTAGAAACATGTGAGCCTTTAGAAATAAAGGGGTTAGAGCCATTATTCACAAAGGAATATTGGGATAATTTTATAAAGAAAAATACAAGAATTGATTCCACTATAGAAACCCTTGAGCCACCAAAAATGGTTGAAGGTGAATTTGAAGAAGAGTTTCTTGAAGAGCTTGAAAATTATGAGGAAGATGCAATAGAGTTTCATCCCATGGGTCTAGATGACCATTATTATAATTGTTTAAAAATACATGAGGAATCATTATTTTCTTACAATCCTACTGATGAAATTTCTATTTCACTTGATATGCAAGATGTTGAAAATTCTACCTCAAATGAAGATTTTGAAATTTTCATGCAATCAGAAAATGACGTGCCAATTGCAAAAATAGAGAAGGTTCCAAAATTGAATCACTTTGAAGATGAATTTATTGAACACCTTTCTAAAATTGAAAATGAAGAAATGATAAATGTTTCTTATGACTCATTTGTTATGAATGAGGAAAAGGTGAAGTCTTATCTTTTACTCTTGACTACTAAAAATTTGGGTATAAATTCACATGATTGTCTTGGAGATTCAAATAAAGAAATATCATTTATGGTTAATAAGGAATTAGAAATGACTCCTATTCATTCAAATGATAAAAATATTATATTGGAAACAACTCAAGTAGTTGATCAGGGAGATGTGTTATTTGACACATCCTTAGATAGACAAGACTTATGGTTTGAAAAATATGGACATATTTTTAATTGGGTGCCTAATTTTTGTGTTTTTGAAAAGCAGGTAGTTGATGAAGATGAAGGGCTACAAGATGACAATGATGGAGCTCATGAAGAAAAAGAAGAAATTGCAATGGCTCACCAAATTTTGGTAAATGCTACTCATGATGTGTTGATTATGGATGACAAGGTAGAATCTTCACCTTTGTTATTGATGGAAATTCCAGGTAATAAGTTGTATGATGTTCCTTTAGATGCTCATGATTTTGATAATAAAATATCAAGTGTTGTTAATAAGGAATTGGAAACAACTCCTAAATCTATTGCCATAAATAAAATAAAAGAAAACATGATTGAAACTTTGAATCAAGTCCATAGACAAATAATTATTAAATCTAAGATTCAATCTTGTAATGATTCTTGTTTAGGAGACATCCTAGATGCTTGCAAATTGTTGTACAAGTTCAATTGGCCTAAAAACATGAAAAATAAATTGGTTTCAAATTTTTTAGAAATAGGCTCCTTTTTGCAAGACCTCATATTTGAAAAAGAAAGCCTAATTCTAAATCATGAATTGAATTGTGAAAACTGCATTTTAAATAATAAACAAGAAAGAATTAAAAATCAATCATTGTCTTACCATTTCAATGTGTTGAAGTTTCACTATAGGATTGATAATATAATTGAATCAAATTGGCAAAATGAGATAAGCACAATGAGAGGTTCTATTTTTGGCCTAATCTTATTTTTATTGGATTCCTATAAAACTTGGTATGCATATCAGGATAGATGTCTTTTAAATGGTGAAAATCGCATTTGGGATCCAGGAAAAAAAAGTCTTAAATTTTTTGCATCATCTTGTACATAGTGTATATTTTTTGTAAATTGTTTTGGTTTTCTTGTTTTTATAGTTAATTATTTTTGTGAGTTTGTCATTTGGTTGTTTTGTTTTGTTTATGTCTTTTTTTTGTGTTGGTTGAATTTTGGATGTGTTTCATTTGTTTGTCTAGCAATAAGTTGGTTTTGCCAAATTTTTGGAGTTCAATTAATGTTATGATGTTTGTTGTTGAGTTTGGTAAAAAATATTGTAGTGAGGTTTTCCTTGATTAAGGTAGTTGTTATATGGGTACTAAATTTTTTATGACTTTGGTTTGGTATTTGTTCCTGATTCATTTAAAATAAAATTGCTTATTTTGAAAGCATGCAAAACTTGAAAAAAAAGGAAGTGGGATGTTTAATGTATATCTTTATGAATTTGGACTAAGATAATGAAACTTGGAACAATGGAATTTGGAAGGATGAAGTTTATCAGTTTCTCAAATTAAGGTGAACATCTAATATACTTAATTTTTTTAAGCCTTACTTGATCTCTAACCCAAATGGTAGGTGAATTTTACAAATCAATATCAAGCTTTAATAAAACACAAGCAAAACAAATATAATGAAAAGTAAAGTCAAATCAGTAACCACAGTTTAGATAACCTTCACCAAGGCTATAGATGCCTGACTCGCAGTGGAGCTATATCTAGATTTAAATAAAGGAAAAGTAGCAAAAGAAAAATTTATTTAATATTTGAGTAGTTTAGATAACCTCTATCGAGGCTATAAACGCCTAACTAGTAGTAGTAAAATAT
The DNA here is from genome assembly GCA_028583015.1 of Wollemia nobilis. Taxonomy (NCBI): domain Eukaryota; kingdom Viridiplantae; phylum Streptophyta; class Pinopsida; order Araucariales; family Araucariaceae; genus Wollemia; species Wollemia nobilis. Next base: position 809,915 of record JAQPPZ010002931.1, read on the forward strand.
CTTGGAGAGAGCAAGGTTACATCCATCGGGGCTATAGACACCTAACTGGTAGTGGAGTAATGTAGAGGTAAACTTCAAAGAGGAAAAATCTATAAGCCTAAATGCAAAAATGATAAATAAAAATTTGAATGGTTTTAGGGATATAAAAATGAACCACATAGCACACACCGAGTAGATGCGAATGATTCCACTATTTTAAGTTGAATTTGTCTATTCACATTCTTTGGGATATTATCAAGGCTCATTTGTTTGGTGTTTGGGTTTTTTTGTTTTCAGTATTGGCTTCTTAAGTCTGAAATGTTTAGGAACATTTTCGAGTAGAGTCACCATTTGTTGTGACCACTTCACAATGCCCGAAAAAATTGGGGACCCACTGAGAAAATTTTGAGGTTTTCATAATTTTGGTTATTTGATTAAAATTAGATTCTTTTTGTGTTTATTAATTTAGGTTTGATAACTCAGTTAAGGCTTGCCATAATGGTAACCTGATTACCTCTCTTGTGAATTCTCAGTGTGCCCTGCTCTCTTCTTTCAGGGATATTTTAGAAGAGACTAAGAGATATTTTTCCTCTCTCTTCAAGGAGGACTCCCTATCAGATGATGAGAATGAAAAGCTTATTCTAAACTGTATTCCAGGGATTGTTTCTAGAGAGATGAATGAGCACTTGATGGATCCAATTTCCCTTGAGGAGTTGGAAAATGTTGTATTCAATATGAAAAAAGGAAAATCCCCAGGCCTATATGGATTCCTGATTGAGTTTTATCAATATTTTTGGGATTTAATAAAATTTGATCTTTTAGAGGTGGTCCATGAGTCCCAAAAGAACAAACAGATGCTAAGGGACCTAAATTCTACCTTTATGGTGATTATACCCAAAAAAGAGGGAGAAAATTCCTTGGATATGTTCAAACCTATTGCTCTCTACAATGTTGTGTATAAGATCATCACAAAAATTATTGTTGAGAGGTTGAAGATATGGTTGAGAAAAATCATATCTGAGAAGCAAGGAGGGTTTGTTACTGGCTGACAAATCTTGGATGGGGTTGTTATTGCTACATAATCTATTCACTCGATGGAAAATTCTAAGGAGAAAACTATGTTCATTAAGTTGTACATGGCCAAAGCCTATGATTGGGTCAGATGGTCCTTTCTTCAGAAAGTTCTTGTTGCTTTTGGATTTGAGGAGGAATGGATTATATGGGTGATGAGTTGTGTTTATTCTTCCTCATTCTCTGTTCTTGTTAATAATGAGCCATTAGAGTTGTTTGAGGCCTCAAGGGGATTGAGGCAAGGAGATCCTTTATCTCCTTATTTGTTTATCATTATGGCGGAAGGGTTGGAAATATTCTCATGTCTCAAGTCATGCAGGGTCTCATTCAGGGGTGGAAGTGGGATAGTAGTTTGCCACCTCTTTCCCACCTTTAATTTGTTGATGATATTGCTTTGTTGGGAGTTGCCACTATCAGGTAAGCTGGCAATATTAGATAGTCTCTTGACATATATCTTGGTGCTTTTGGACAGTTGATTAATGAGGACAAGTCTTTTATTTTATTCTTCAATACCCCTCCTCTTATTCAAGCTAGGATTGCTCGCATTCTAAGATTCCAGGTTGGGACTCCCCCTTCATTTATCTTGGTATTCCAATTTCATCTCATCCTCTACCTAGATCTTCTTGGAAGTCTATGATTGATAATTTTAGAAGGAAGGTGAATCACTAGACTTTCATATGGCTATCCACTGTAGGTAGAGTGTTGCTTTTAAAATTTTTTGTTCAAGATTTACCCATTTATAGATGTTTTGTACAAATAGCTCCCTCTCACTTCATCAAGGACATTTGATGCTTTGTCAAGACAGATTTTATGGTCTGGAAAACTTGATCAATCTAAATGGAGTTTGGTTAGGTGGGATTCTATATATAGGCCAGTGCAAGAGGGAGGCCTTGTGTTATGACAGACATATCTTTTTGGGTAGGCTTTGGCTGCAAAAATTTATTGGATATGGTGTACATCTCAAGATCAGATTTGGTCTAAAATATCTTGTAAATACTTGAGAGGTATTTCTGAGGTTGAGATCCCTAGATTCAGCTTGGTTGGGAAAGGTTTCGTTATCTAGGACACTCTGAAAAGAGGAGCTAATTTAATCAAGAAGGGTTTGTTCTGGATTTGCAATCAAGGATCAAATGCTCTTTTTTGGGAGGATTATTGGGATGGTCACCCTCCTATCTTGAATCAATATCCTAGGTTACGTTCCCTAAGCATTTTTTTCTTGGAAGCAAGTTGGTCTCGTATGGAGGACTTTAAAAAAATAAAGTCTTTTGGAAATATGGAGATGTACAGGTGGAAAGATCTACAAGAATGGCCTTAGGGAAGACTGCCCAAGGACAGAGAGGTTCTTGTTATTATTATTACGAGGAGGTCTTGTTCTTCATTGAGGGGTAAAGATATTCTGGCTTGGAACCCTGATCCTAAGGGAACCTACTTGGTAACCTATGGTTATCAGGTTCTTGATAAGCAAAAGTATGGGAGTCTTCATGTCACTTGGTGGAAAAAGGTGTGGAACAAATTTGCATGGCCAAAATATAACTTCTTTCTCTGGTTGGTAGCTCATAATAAATACCTCACTTGGAATAATGTGAGGAAGATGGGATTTCAGGGTCTCTCTTTTTGTGTCCTTTGTAGTAAGGATGAGGATGACTCTTCTCATTTATTTTTCCAATGCTCCTTTGCCAGAGACATTTGGCACCATTGGTGGAGTGCTTGGAACCATCCATGTTTTCATGTGTTGTACCTGGTGGAGTTTTGGAGTAGTCTGTGCATACCTCCGACCAAGCCCCCTTCCTTAGGGTGGCTTGGAATTTGGGCCTTTCTTGCATCATCTAGAAAATTTGGCTCAAACAGAGTTGATGCATATTTCAAGGCAATTATTTGGCTGTTCAACAGATCTGGCAAAGGATCCTGTATATGGTTCAGGAAACCATCCATAGAAAATGTGATGTTGACCCTCTTTTGGATTCTAAGGAGGAGAAGGTACAACAAGCCCTTGGTATCTTTAGGGATGGTGTGAACTATTATAGCCCTATTAGGGTTCCTCAACTCAGAAAGAAGGTTAGGAAAGATGGTAGGTGGAGGCCACCCCCTAGAGGATTTTTATGAATTAATACCGATGGATCGTCTAGGGGTAATCTTGGACATGCTGGCATTGGCGGTGTTGGGAGATATTCTACTGGTGGTGTCAATTTTTTTCTTTTCCATTTATAAAGGTGTTCACTCCAACAATTTTATGGAAGCTCTTGCAATTCTTGAGGCCTTGTAGAGGGGGTTTTATCTTGGCTGGCATAGGATTATCTGTGAGTCTGACTCTCAAATTGTGGTTAATATTTTAAGCAGTAAAAAGGTGGAGGAAGTTAATTGGTAGTTGGCCTCTATAGCCGTTCAGATTCTCAGAATGAGTGAAGAGTTTAAATTTATATCCTTTGTGCACATTCCAAGGGAATGTAATGTGGTTGCTGATTACCTAGCCAAAAGGGCTTCTGAGCTGCTGGATCCTTGGAGTATCGATAATTGGGAGAGTCTCCCATCTTGGGATTCTCAACGCCTGTGGGAGTTGATCCACAAGGATGTGCAGACTTAATGTGGTTTTTTCTTGTTGTATTTTCTGGGTGTCATTCTAGTCTAGTGGTTTTAGCCTGTTTGGTTGTTTATTTGAGTCCTGGTTGGAAGATCAGTTGTACTCTATAATCTAGCCTTTTTATCAATAAATTTTTATCCCTTTATTTAAAAAGAAAAATTAGGTTTGATTTAATTTTGGTTTGTTTTAGAGTTTAATATTGTGGTTTTAATATTTTCAATAGTTAAATGTTTTAAGTTACAAAGGTTAAAGGTTTAATAATAAGTGTGTTTTATCATGTTAAATAGGTTACTCGTGTGTAATTTTTGAAGTTGTCAAAGTGTTTATTGGTCAAGAGGTTTGACACAGTTTACGAGGTGGGAAAGAGGCATGCGTAATGGGTGAACAACTCATTGAATTAATTTATGTGAGTTGGAAAATATAAAGAATGAGGTGCATGATGGTCGGCGCATATGGGATTATAAAGCGAGTTCAAAATAGGTTGAATGGTAACATTGATAGAGATGGAAACATCAATGTCCATATCAAACATTTTAAATATATTTAAAAGTTTTAAGAGATTCCACAATATTAACATCCTTGGTGTTCAGAAGGTAAATCTTGACAAATCTGTGAAATCATCATCATGGGAATTTATTTTCATTAAGGCACCCAAATTTCTGGTTGAAAGACACATTTACCAAAATTGAGAGAAAAGACTTTGGATAGTCTTGAAACACCTATTCACCACATGATACCCTTCATTTGATTTGAATGATGATACAAAGTTGAGATAATCGAGCTACGTGGTTACTTGACTGATAGAAGATAGATATGAATATAATGGAGCAATCAAATTTATGAATAAAGGAAAATTTTATGTAAAACGGATGCTGGTAAAGATACTGGTAAATACTTGACGATGTAGACGTATTTTAGAGCACAAAGGATGATGTATTATACATTATAGAGCTACTGGAATGCATATTGGTAATCCAGCTAAATCACACGAGGGATAGCTTGATATAGAACACATTTTTTGCAAGAGTATTTGCCAACATGCCAGAGAGAAGATGCCATGGAGAATTAGAGTAGTGCACAACAAATTTTGGAAACTTGGACATAACATCTATACGAGATTCATATGGCTATTTTATCTAAACACAATCATACTCATCAAAATATATTAAATAAAAAAACTAGAAGGGCTAGATTTCTGATGATAAATAATCTTTGCAAAGAAATTCGAAGATCATGGAAGTGATAGTATTATGATAGTTAGGTGTGATGAGATGAGTGGACGAATATAGGCTCATGCTAACATGGCTAAGTTACAAAGTTTATAATTGTATAAGTTAAAGTTTTAATTTAAAATCATTCAAATTAATTATATTGTCAACCAAGGGAAAATGAATATTAAATCGAATGAAAAGATAACACAAATTGTTATAAAATTGGTTTTATAATATCAGTTGTAAAACCTGTCAGAAAGCAGCGCTAGCAGGAAGAACAACTTGGAAAATGAATATATTTAATGTTATAAATAGTTCAAGAAAATCTAAGAGAAGGGTTGAACGAATAGGGAAGAGAAGAAACGAATGAAGAGAAAGGCTATTTGCATATAGAGGAGGAGACCAAGTTTGACAGAGATTTCTGACATGAGCACTATAATGTTTTATCACTGAAGTGAATCAAATTTTATTTTATTGAAATATGCGTTAAGGTGTTCCATAATATGAATAAATTTTATTTATTTTTGAATTATTAAAGTTTCCACATAAGATTACATTTTATTTATATTGGAGATATTTTTTAACCATATAAATAGGATTCAATTTCAAAAGATTATGTTTATTATTTCATAGCCTAAAATTTGCTCATTATTTTATTTATTTCCTTTACCCTTCTTTTGATTTTATTTTAAATTGTAAGTTCGGAGTACAAAAGCCCTAATTTGATATTATAAAGGTTAAAAATTTATAATTGGAGGCTTATATTTATTTATTTTGCAAATATTTAATTCAATAAATATTTGGATGAATAAATATTATATTGAAGGAAAATTATATGAATTTTAATTTCAATATTATAAAGCTTAAACTTTATAATTAAAATTTATATATACTGGTTATTTATAATAATTCTACATTATAAAGATTGAAAAGACTTATGTTTATTCATTTCCCAAATATTTAATTCAATTAATATTTTGGTGAATAAATATTATATTGAAGGAAAGATTATATGAATTTTAATTTTCATATTATAAAGTTTAAACTTTATAATTAATATTCATATACATTGGTTATTTATATTTTACGTAAATTTATTCTTGAAAAGAAGCAAAGTTTCAAACTTAAATATTTTAAAAGCCTTAACTCAATAATTATAAAGTTTTTAAAACTTTATAATTAGGGTTTTTATTTATTTATCATTTTATTAAATTTGACGTAAAGTTTCATTGATGAAATAAATGTTGGTTTTAATTAAAATGCTTAAAGTGATTCATGTAATTTTTAATGTAATATTTTGAAGCATTTTTTATTAAAATTCTGTTTTGGAAGTTTTAAAATAAATTTGCATTGTTTAATGTTAAATTTAAAGGTAAATTTATTCATTTTTGGAAAGTGAATTTTATTGAAGAGTGCATAAAAAAAATGATTTCAAATCAAAACACCTAAAGTCCAGGCCCCTTGTTAACAATGATGTGCATCTAAGAGTTATCTTTAGCATTATTTCATATCTAGATGTTTCATACTTTTATGACACATTATAACAAAAAACCTTAGGAGTATCATATTCTTTTGCAAGAGAGGGTTTTAACTCTAAAATCCTAACTGTGAGTGTGATTTCGCAACTGGGTGAAATTACCCCTCAATAGGTCCTCATAGAATTTTGAATATTGAAGACTCCACATTGAAGAAATAAGAAAGCAACTTTATTGAAGATTGAGAAGGAGAAAACCCAAGATAGAGGTCATATTGAAGAACTTACAAATTTTAAAGATAGAACATATAAGAGCACTAATAAAATTCCTATTGAATATTTAAGAAGTTGTAGAATTTGAAGACCCAAAAGAGGGGGTCTCAAGAAAATTTTTTAATAAGAAAGAAGAAAAAGACTACAAAAGCACTATTGAAGAAACTGAAGAAGTGGTCATTGAAGGAGATTTGAAGATATATCAAGGTAGAATATTGCAAGAAGGAGTAGTTCCTAAAAAATAATAATTTGGGATATTATCACCATCCAAAAATAGGCCCAAAAGGAAGAAGGATTTGGCAAGAAGTATGTTAATTTTTGGAAAGGATTTTTGATGATATTAAGACATTCAAACTCTTGAGGAGAAGTCTAGAAAATAATCCAAGTTTGAAGTCAGAATTCGACAAGATCTAAGAAGGAGAAAGAAGAAATAATACCACCAGATTCAAGTGTTTTGTAGACAACCACAAAGGATTTGAAGGATGATTTACAAAGGAGAATATTGTTGTTTTTGTAGCAGAAGTTGAAGAGTCATTTGACAATAAATTCAAGGTGACATAGAGCTGCAATTTAGAGAGGATTTGAGTAGATTTTGAAGATCCCTTGAACAACCAAATTATGGAAGACTTGAAAAAAAATAAGGTAAAAACTTGGAGAACTTAGAAGAGATTATTGGACAACAAGATAAAGAGGAGAAGCAAAATTTTACAAGTAACAATTTGAGAGATTTAGGTTGCGAAATTGAGGAGTGTTAGAAGAGGAAGAGAGAGCTGTGATTTGGAAAATTTCAAGATAGATTTGGGAGAAGCATTGGACATCATAGAAGATGATCTTTAGGTAGCATTGAAAGCTAAAGATTAAAGGAGTTTTGAACAATAACCAAAAGGTTTTTTAAAAGCAAGATTGAGCAGCATATTAGAGGAGTTTTAGAAATTGGAGGAAATTACTAGAAAATTTGAGAAATTTTTGGCCAAAAAAACAAAGGAGAAATTGACTGCATTTGAAGCTAAAAAATTGCAAAATTTAGGACAACAAGAAGGCAGAAAATTTGGGCAGCAATTAGAGCTGTGAAATCAATAAATTTAAGGCAGCAATTGAGTAGAAAGGAAAGCTACAATATTGACAAGTTTAGGGAAGCAAAACAAAAGAAATTGGAGCTAAAAATTTTCACAAAATTGAGGCAGAAAATAGGTGAACCAAATCACCAAGAAAATTAGTTACAAAAGGAGGCCAAAAGGTGTGTAAAAGTGGTGCTATGAAAGTTTATTTTTAAAGTATTAAAACTAGTTCATTTTAAGGTTTTTTTGAAATCACCATAGTAGATTTATTTAAGGAGCAAAAGCTAGTTTTATTTAAGTATATCCAAGCTAAGGAAGGAGACTTCATTATTATCTTGAAATCTGCACAAAAAAAAATAACAAAGGTAGAAATTAAAAATTTGCTTGAAAGGGAGTCATAAGTAGAAATAGTATATGTTGTTTTGTTAAAAGTATTCACTATTGAGTTGTCATTGATGTCAAAGGTCAACTTGGTTTGGTTGGGCAAATGACTAAAGGTAAATATATCATTATAGGTTTGATTATGAGTTTGGGAAATATTAAAGAGTCTAATTTAATTTAAATATTGAGTACAACCAAAGTTTGAATATTTAATTTAAATTAAATATTTAAACATTAAATTTTGCATGGGCTAACCTCTTGGGCATCAATAATAGAAAGTGAAAGTGTGTATATAAACAAAAAGTCTAAAGTTCATTTTAAATTTGTATTAGTGAATATCTTTGAGCTGCACCGAGTATAAAGTATAGATGAAGATAGCTAACGGTCATCGAGGTAAGTTAACAGACACTTGCAGGCCACACAAAATCAAAGACAAATATTGTGATGTCGTGGTTGTGATATGCGAAGGTGAATATCGATGGTTACATTTAAAACTAAAGAGCAAAGGGTGTGCAGTGCAATAACAATGACTTCAGTGTGGAGATAACACAGAGAAGGATGCTTAGTTTTGTGAGCAATACTTGGGGTATGATTTTGATTCTTGATGGAACATCTTCAAGATAAAAAGTGGAACGTAGGCAATTTTGAGTAAGATTACTCATGCGTCTTGAAAGAGAATAATTTGATTTTTTGGTAGATATTGGACAGGTGAAATTGCACACGAGGCAAAGATTGGATGAGTGAACCACCCCTGAATGAACAGAATGAAGAGTCATTGAGGTATTTCCAAATTTGATGACTACACATTTTTCCAATTACTAAAATAGGTTGTGTTGTATTATTTAGGCTTTGTAGCTAAATCTCGAGACCAGGTGTTCTATCGTAATATTTTCTCTGTGCTAAAATTTGACTCATTTTGGTTTTAAATGGAACCCTATAAAAATTGCAAGTATCCTATGTGCATTGTGAAACCAACTAAACAAGAAGTGCTTTGTCATTATTGTATCCAGCTTAGTTTACACAAACGAAGCACTGTAGGATTTGAGAAGTTGTGCATGATACTAAAGGTAGTAGTCATGCATAACTTTGGAGCCATCTGGAAATCTACATTGACTCGGGATGATGCCTAAACTAAACTGATAGTGAGGTCCGCATTGGTGTTATCTACGATAGTGAAAATAATATCAGTAGCTATACTGTCACCTTAAGGAAATTAGAGGTGGATTCAAAAGGTGGATGAAAAAGACTAACTGCATTGATAAGGTGAAGTGTTGGAGTTGAAGAGTGGAGGCTGATAAGCAACATAATGAATGAATTTGATACCATTAATGATTAGATTTTGGAGCAGACCTGAGCAATATTTATACTGGATTTGTGGAGCAGTATTGTAAAGTTTTCTAAGGTTGGTGCCTCAAGGAGATTGGTGTCTCACATAGGTTGGTGCCTATATTATTGTAATAAGGATATTGGTGTCTCTCGTAGGTTGGTGCCTACGTATTTGTACAAGGGAATTAGTGTCTCCTGTGGGTTGGTGCCGACAAATTTTATTGAAGTAATAAAAGCAATATTTTTTTGTGGTTTTCTCCCAAAAGGGTTTTTCCACGTAAAATCCTTGTCTCTTATGTGTATGGTGTTTTGTACATTGATTCATTATTGTATTCATATTATTGTAGTTATTTTTTGGAAGGAAAAATTTTATATTATATTTTTAACCCCCCTCTCAGTATAAGTATGTGTTTTTTCAATTGGTATCATATCTGATTCCTTTGTGAAAGCCTAACCGCTTGAAGGAAGATCTTACAAGAACACACATGGCTTAACAAAAAGGTTTTTTGTCAAGTAGGGCTCCATTTTTCGATGGAACTAACTATACTTTCTGGAGCGTGAGGATGTGAACCTATTTGACGGCACATGGCTACGGTATATGGCAATATGTTGTGGATGGGTTCAAACCACCTACAACCCCTCCCATGGATCAAAATGACAATAAACTATTTTAAAATAATGCCAAGGCAATGAATGCAATATTAACTATGTTATGTGAATCAAATTTTGTTAAAGTCATGCACTGCACCCTAAAAAAGAAATATGGGATAAGTTACAAATAACATATGAAGGAGACAACAACGTTAAAATGGCAAAAATTCAAACCCATAGGAGATATTTTATAGACTTAAAGATGAAATATGAAGAAAATATTATTAAATATCTGCTCCATGATGAAATTATCAACACCATTCGTGGAATTGGAGAAAATATTGAAGAATCTACTATTATTCAAAAATTATTAAGGTCACTCCCCATGAGGTTTGATGCGAAGGTCTCAATAATTGAAGAAATTAAGGATCTTAAAACTTTAAGCATGGGTGAGCTACATAGAATTCTTACAGCCTATGAGATGAGGACTGAAAAAGATCAAATATCCAAACAAGAGATCACATTTAAAGTTTTATAGAAAACAAAGAATAAGGAACCAGAGTCAAGTGAAGGATTGATTAGCAGAGAATAAGCCAACTTTGTGTGAAGAAATAAGAAGGGATCAAGTAAACACAAAGGTAAGTATACTTTAATTTTTTTAATTATGGTAACATTGGTCACTATGCAACTAAGTACCCACAAGTTAAAAGTAGTAGCAGTGAAGAAGGATATGAATACAAGAAAAATAAGGAAAGAAAATATTATCATGAAAAGAAAAAGAGATACAATCAAAACAAGCATAAGAAGAAGATCTATCAAAGGCATAAGAAGAGTATTTATATTGAAGAAGCAAAAAATTATTCCAATAGTAGTGATGAAAGCCTCTCTGATAGTGAAAGAGAAGAAATCCTATTTATGGCTATGGAGGTGAAAGAAGATGATCTTGTTGTCAAAAACCAAGAAAAGGAGAAAGATTTAGAAAAATGAAGAAGAAGCCGTAGTTAATATAAAAGAGGAACTTGTTTTTGCTTTTGAAGAGGTGAAGAAGCTTAGAAAGAAGAACTCAATATTGAAGACTCAAGTACAAGAGTATGAGAAGACAAAGGCAAATTTTACACAAGAACTCATTGACTTAAAAGCTAAAATTGAAGAGGTAGAGTGAATTGAAGAAGTTATGACTGAGAAGTTAAAGGCAAAAGTGTTGGAATGTGAAAAACTAGAAAATGAGATTGTCTCTCTAAGAAAGGAAGCTGAAAAGCTAATGATAAGCTAAAAAAAATATTAGATTTGAGAAAAGCACAAAAATATTGGATGATATTATCAAAGCACAAAGATATTCGATTATAAAGACTAGACTTGGTTTTGAAGAAAGTCAAAAGAAACAAAAGGAGTCAAGATCAAAAGGAACATAGGCATCAAAGAAAATAATCAAAGAAGAGCATGAGACCTATGTTGATGTGTTGAAAAGTGAAAGCATCAAGAAGGAAGAAAATAAAACATCATCATGGACCAAGGTCCATCATATAAACAACAATCAAATAGGTTTCAATATTTATTCCATGGTTATTGTTTTTCATGTAACCAGTTTGGTCATAAAGTTATAAATTGTAGGGTCTGTGCTAAGAATTATTTTGTCTTAACCAAGAGGAATTTAAATTTATTTGCACCTCTCATGGACTACAACATTATTTGTCACAAATGTAATAATTTTGGGTATACAGCTAAATGGTGTAGAACGGTGTTCCTTGAACTTCCAAAATAAGGTAAGAAGGAGGATGGTCAAACTCTTCAAAAGGATATGTCCTCCAAAGTTTAGAAAAATAAAATGGAACAAGAAAATGAGAATTCTATGTTGGTACAAACAACTCTTCATGTGCAAAATGAAGGAATCAGTGGTACATTAATAGTGGTTGTTCAAGCCATATGATGGGTGAGAAAAACAATTTTCTCTCTCTCAAAGAAATAAATGGAGATAGTGAAATTTGGTGATAATGATTCTGCTAATATTGTCAGAAAGGAAACCTTGATCCTGGATAATGGAATATCAATGATAGAGAATGTGTTAAATGTTGAAGGGTTTAAGCACAACCTTCTAAGTGTGAGCCAACTATGTTATTAAGAACATACACTCACATTTCATCCAAATAGATATGATATAAAGAAATCCAAGATAGGAAAACTTATTGCAAATGCTTGTAGAAATTTAAACAATCTCTACATGTTCAGTAAAATTAAGCGATTTTTTTTTTTTATCACAAGAGGATGAGAGCTAGTTATGGCACAAGAGAATGGGCCACTTGAACTTTGAAAACATGGTGAAAACAAGAAACAAACAAGCAGTTGGAGATTTTCCCAAGATAGCCAAACTCCCAAGCACGATTTGTGCATAATGTTAGCATGGTAAGTAAACAAGATCAAGTTTGAAATCAAAGTAATTATCTTCATCCAAGACCTTGGAGCTAATTCACACCGATCTATGTGTCCCTACAAGGACAAAGAGCTTACAAGGTGATAATTATTTCATGTTGTTTATTGATGATTATTCTAGAATGACATGGGTAACATTATTAAGAGAAAAATAAGAAGCCTTTGAAATATTCAAAGCATTCAAGGTATTTGTAGAAAATAAAATAGGAAAAAATATCAAGTGTCTAATATTAGACAGACGAGGTGAATTCAGTTCAAATGAATTTTTAGAATTTTGTGAACAACATGGAATCAAAAGATAATACTCAACAACAAGAACTTCACAACAAAATGGAGTAGTTGAAAGAAGAACATAATTGTTCAAGGCATGTCCAGGGCCATGGTAAATGAGTCTAAGCTTTCTGATACTTTCTGGAGAGAGGTAGTCCATACAATTGTTTATATCATCAATATATCTCAAGTAAGAGTAAATCATCACAAAAATCGTATGAGCTTTAGAAGGGAAGACCAACTACTATGAAGCATTTCAAAATATTTGGAATAAAATGCTATATTAGACAAGATGAAAAATATTTGGGCAAGTTTGATACCAAGTGTGATGAGGGTATCTTCCTTGGATACTCTTCAAAGAGCAAAGCCTATATATGCTATAGTAAAATATCACATAAAGTTGTGGAAAGCACAAATGTAATAGTTGATGAAGAAGTATATCTGAGAGAACCATCTCAAGAGATTGTGTATCAAGAAGGAAAATTTTACGAATATGAAGAAACTAAAGAAGTTGAGAATCAGAGGACACCCTCAAGAACACCCTCCAAAATACCATCTAAATATTTGTAAAATAACCATATAGAAGATTTGATTATTGGGATTCTAGATGATAAGATACAAATAAGGAGGATAATAACAGGTACAAGAATACATGCCAACTTCTATTTACTATATAAAGTTGATCCAAAGAATTTCAATGAAGCAAGTGAATATAAATATTATATTAAGGCAATGGAAGAAGAGTTAAATCAAATAGATAAGAATAAGACTTGGTAACTTGTCCCACGTCCAAAATATAAGAATGTAATAGAAACAAAATGGATATACAAAAACAAGTTGAATGAAGATGGTTAGGTTGTTAGAAACAAAGCAAGACTTGTGGGCAAAGGCTATGCACAAGTTGAGGGAATTGATTTTGAAGAGATATTTTCTTTTGTTGCTCGTATTGAGGCTATAAGAATGTTCTTGGATTTTTCAAGTTTCAAAAAATTTGAAGTGTGCCAAATGGATGTAAAATCAACATTTCTTAATGGTTAATTAGAGGAAGAGGTCTACATTGAGCAACTATATGGTTTCAGCCTAATAGACAAGCCAGACTATGTATGCAAATTGAATAAGGCTCTCTATGGACTAAAGCAAGCCCCTATGGCTTGGTAATCAAGGTTGGATAAATATCTCCAAGAATAGAGTTTCATAAAAGGTAGAGTTGATAGCAACCTATATATCAAGAATGAAGGAAATGATAAGTTAATTGTAGTAGTCTATGTGGACGACATCATTTTTAGAGGTAATAATAACAAGATGTGTCAGGAATTTGAAAAATATATACAAAGTGAATTTGAGATGTCAATGCTTGGTGAGCTATCCTTATTTCTTTATTTGCAAATCTCACAGTAATATAAAGGTATATTTCTCTCTCAAACCAAGTATGTAAAAGAAATATTGAAAAAAATTAGGATGGAGGATTGCAATCCTATGAGTACCCCCATGATTATAGGATGTAATTTAAGTAAATATGATGAGTCTCATGAGGCAAATAAAACTTTGTATAGATCCATGATTGGAAATTTACTATATGTCACAACTACAAGGTTGGATATAATACAGGCAATCAGATTGGTGGTAAGATTTCAAGCTGCACGAAAGGAAATACATGTACAGGCAGTAAAAATAATCTTTAAGTATTTGAAAGGAACTATGGATTTTATACTATAATATCCTAGATGCGATAATTTAACTCTCACTACATATACAAATGTAGATTGGGCAGGTTGTGTGGATGATAGGAAATGCACAAGTGGAGGAGCATTTTTTCTTGGAGACTGTTTGGTCTCTTTGCTAAGTAAGAAATAAGAATTAGTGTTCTTATCTACTGTAGAGGTGGAGTACATTGCAGCAGTTTCTTGTTGCACATAGGTTCTATGGATGAAACAAACCTTAAGTGATTTCAAAATAGAGCATGATCATCCTATATCCATACTTTGTGATAATACAAGCTCCATCAATATTTCGAAGAATCCAATGATGCATTCAAGGACTAAGCACATTCTTATCAGGTATCATTTTTTGAGAGAGCAAGTGACTGATCAACAATTCAATTTGGAATACATTACTAAAAGGGACAAATTTCTGACATCTCTACCAAGCCACTTCCAAAGGAGACATTCGGATATCTCAAAGAAAATTTGGGAGTAGTTTCACTCTCATCTCATCATTGAATGTCTCAATTAGAGTATTTAGAGAGGGGGAGTTGTCCAGTGCCTTATCTTTTAGTCGCAAGAAACATTTTCCATTGATGACAAAGGGGGAGAATTTTAGTAAGGGGGAGTAGCTTGCCAGGAAGAGCAGTTTGTGATCTTGTCGTAGTAAAATACACTTTCTTTGTAGGGTTGCCATCAATGACAAAGGGGGATATTGTTATAAGTATTCACTATTGAGTTGTCATTGATGTCAAAGGTCAACTTGGTTTTCTTGGGCAAATGATTAAAGGTAAATATATCATTATAGGTTTGATTATGAGTTTGGGCAATATTAAAGGGTTTAATTTAATTTAAATATCTAATTTAATTTAAATATTGAGTACAACCAAATTTTAAATATTTAATTTAAATTAAATATTTAAACATTTAAGTTTGCAGAGGAGACCTCTTGGGCACCAATAGTAGAAAGTGAAAGTGTGTATATAAATAAAAAGGCTAAAGTTCATTTTAAATTTGGATTAGCAAATATCTTCGACTAAGTTAGGTATAAAGTGTAAATGAAGATAGCTAACGATCATTAAGGTAGGTTAACAAACACTCACAAGCCATGCAACAGTCAGAGCCAAATACTATGATGCCACGGTTGTAAGTTGTAAAGGTGAATATTGATGGTTATATTTGAAACAAAAGAGCAAAGGTCGTGTAATGTAGTAGCAATAAATTTGGTGTGGATACAATGTGGAGAAGGGTGCTTAGTTTTGTGAGCAATGCTTGGGGCATGATTTTGATTCTTAATGGAATGTCTTCAAGATAAAAAGTGGAACTTAGATGATTTCGAGTAATCTTAGTCGTGCATCTTGAAATGGAATAACTTGATTTTTTGGTAGAGATTGGATAGGTCAATTGCACATGAGGCAAATATTGGATGAGCAAACCATACTTGAATCAACAAAACAAAGAGTCACTGAGGTCTTTCTAAATTTGATGACTACACATTTTTCTAATTTTTGAAAATGGCTATGTTGTATTTTTTAGGTTTTGCATTGAATCTCGAGATCAGGTGTTCTACCACAATGTTTTATCTGTGTTGAAATTTGACTCGATTTGGCTTTGAATGGAACCCTAGAAAAATTGAAGTAACCTACTTTGTGTGCATTGTGAAACCAGCTATACAAGAAGTGTGTCATCATTATTATATCCAGCTCGATTTGTGCAAATGAAGCACTATAGGATTTGAGAAATAAATTAACTTTGAGGTATAAGGACTACTACACAAAACTTGAAATATTAGATTTGCAAATATCCTTGTTTTTTAATTTCTAATTAGGGAGTTATAAGGAATTTAACACCAATTTAGATTCTTGAAATAAAAATACCTTTCTATTGAAAATTGAAGCACAACCTAGAATTGTTGAAAAGTTGTAAAATTACATTTGGTATTAGTCTCTTGATCAAATTAATGAGACATAAGGAATCCAACTTAAAGGTATTGAAAATAGAGAACCTTATCAAAACTTGAAGGTGCATCAAAAAATTATTGTTAGCTTTCTATTCATAAATAGGGAGAAATAAGGTGAATAATAGATATTGAACATTAGGTAGACAAAAGGAATTCAAATCACAAGAAAACATAGAAAGCATTTTATCAATGTAATATTCAAAAATATTTGGTAGATACAAGGTATTCTACAAAACTTGAGAATTGGAAATATCTTATCAAATTTGATCTCATACTCAAAACTAGGGAGATATAAGGTAGTCTACAAGTATCATCATGACAACAAATAAATTCATTCTTACAAAATCCCAACTTCTTAAAGGACCTAATTACTCTTCATGGAAAAAAAAAGTGAGGGCAATATTAATAGTTGAAAAGATTCGAGATATTGTTAAAGGAGAAAAACTAAACCTACTATAGATGCTAAAGAGATTAAAAAAATTTAAGAAGATGAAGCAAAAGCACTCATGATAATAATATTTGCAATTACATATGAAATACAACCCTACATTAGTTCAACAACAATTTCTATAAATCTTAGAAAACTATAGCCAAGATATTTGAAGGAAAGAATAAAGCCACTATATTGAACCTTCAAACTCAATTGCATTATCTAAAAGTTAATAGTGGTGAAAGAATAGAATTTTTTATAAGGAGAGTAGAATATATAAAAGGAAAATTATTAACCTTAAGAGAAAATTTTGAAGACAAGTTTCTTGTTCAAGTAATCCTAAGAGCGCTTCCAGAAAGCTACAAACGTCTATTCACATATTTACAATTTTTAAGTAAAGATACCTCATTTTATGAGTTAGTCAATATCCTACAAGAATATAAGGTGGAAAATTTAGTAAAATATGAAATGACTAACAATACCTTAGTATCAAAAAATAATACACAAGGAAATATTACTTCATTCTCAAAGGGAAGATCAAAATGGAATAATAGATATTGTCAAGTATGCATAAAGAAAGGACATAGTATCAATCATTATATTTGAAGGAAGGAATGAAGCCACAATCCTTCATATTCAATCACAAGTACATACATTAAGGATATAGGTTGGAGATATTATATAATAATTTCTACGAAGATTTGTAGAGTTGAAGTTAAAATTGAAAACTAGGAGAAAATATGGATGACAAGCTCTTAATCTCTATCGTACTTAGAGATCTCTAAATTATTTCAAACATTAGTCACATATTTGCAAGTATCAAATAGAAGTGTGATATTTTAAGAATTGGTGAACATATTTCAATAGTAGAAAATAGAAAATAAATTAAGAGATGAGTTTTCCAATAATGCTCTTATCTCCACAAAGAAACCATGAAAATGTTCTAAGGGTCCTTCTACCTCAATATAATCACAAAGGTAGCCTCAATGGAGGATGAGGTATTTTTATAATTGTGAAAAAGGATATGACACCAAGTTTTGTTAAAACAATATGATGACTCATGGGGCTCAATTTTAGATACCTCAAAGGAATCAACAATTTCAATCACAATATTAACAAGGGAAACAATAACATGTGTATATTGTCTATAAGGAACCTAAACTAGATTATGAAGAAGAGTGTAAAATAACACATACGGTACTCATGACCAAGGATGTGATAAAAAAATAAATAAAGGTATTAGCCAAAAATTGAAGAAACAAAGTGAAATTCAAAAGTGCGGGTCATAAAAACTAGTGAAGGTTGAGAATTTTCAAAACTTAGGTGTTGCTTACAATCTATCCTCAGAAAAAGTTGATAATTGTAAAGAGTACTTTGAGAATGGTGTGAAAATATCTGTTGGTGTTGTGAGAAGAATGTGCATTGAATTATTCACTCTTGACATCCTTGAGGTACAATGTAGAAAAAAAATAGAAATAATTAAAAATTCAAAGGACAAACCCATGAAGAAAAGTGTTTGTTGTGACACAAGTGACCTTCTCTAAGTGTTAGATTTGCTTGTGATATAGGTAATTTGAAACTTATAGTGGCAAATGTGTGTAGTGATAAAAGTGATCTCATACAAGGGACAAATATAGCCTATGATAGAAATAATTTAAATATTTTTAAGAGAAGAGTTTATGCAAAATATGATTGTATTGGGCATGGAAAAGGACATGTTGTCAATGTTAGAAGTGACAGTGATAATTCAGATTATGTTGAAGGTCATTGTGATGATTATGTGTGGTATTTGAGTATTGTTGCTGATAGTGATAGATACCATAGTGGAGATGAAGATATTTGGTGTTTTGAAAAGAATACCAAAGGATTTGGTTCAAAAATAATGAGAAAAATGGGACACAGTGGTATAGGTTTGGGAAGCTATGTGCAAGATATAGAAATACTCATAACACCAAACATAATGTCAAATAATGAATGCCTTGTATATATTGGTCAAGAAGAAAAATTTGATACTAAATTTATGAAAAAAGAATCATATGTAGAGAATGAAGCTCCTAGGATGAGTTGTTGCAGTCATTATGGAATATCCAAACATGTGATAGCTAGGTGTTGGAACCTACATCCTTGTGAGATTTTTGGAGGTAATAATCATTCTAAAAGAAATTTTTTGCACAAATATAAAGTGACTAACAAAATACATATGAATTATTTATGGATGAATGTGTCATAACGGATAAAGTAAAATAAATGATGAATTAATTCTACACAAGAAAGCAAATTTTGGTGGTTGGAAAACATCACAATTTAACAAATTTAAGTTTTTTATGAAGCAATGTAATCATGGAAAACTTGAAATATTAGAATATAACCTAAGCTATGCTTGAAATTCCTATAGTGACAACACCTATAGTTAAATATTATGTGGAATATTTTTAATATGTGGATTGACACAAAAGCTATAATTCAGTGGTAATTTTCCAAAGGTGATGACCTAAAGGTAAATCAGAGGCTAACCTAGAGGTAACATAGAGGATGACCTAGAGTCAACCTAGATGTGAAGACCAAGAGGTGACCTAGAGGATGATCTAGAGGTGAACCAAAGGAAATGATCCAAAGTTAGCCTAAATTTAATAACCCAAAAGTGACCTAGAGGCGAAGACCTAAAGGTAAACCAAAGGTAAATAACTAGAGGTAATGACCCAAAGATAGACCTTGAGATAGACCAGAAAGGTATACCTAGTGGAAATTACCTAGAGCCAAAGCCAAATCAAGATCTAGAGCAAGAGCCAAAGCCATAACTGGAGTAAGATACAAAGTCAAAGCTAGAGCCAAATCTAAAGCTAGAGCCAGAGCCAAAGCTAGAGCTAGAGCTAGACCCATATCCATAGCACAATTCTAGTTTACCAACCCTAGGAATTATGGGGGTAATGATCTTCATATAAAATGTAATAAAAAGGGTGTTATCCATTATTACAATATTTTATTTTTTATAATTATTAGGTATTTATTGATGATTACACCTTATATGAGGTTGCATAGTCACATCTCTCATAAGCATGAGAAAAGATGAAAATATAAAGTTGAAGGTGAAACATCAAGGGGTGAAAAAACTGAACAATAGTTTAAAACTAAGAGATACATTGCTATAGAAATATACAAGTTGTACATAAGTTCATGTTGGTGAGAAACAATACTATATTTATTATGATCAAATATTGTTGTTTGCTTTTATTGATTCCATCACTAGCCTCATGAATAACATAATATTTATGAATTAATTATTTGATCATAATTTAAGAAGTTAAATTTCTTAAAATAGAAATTATGAAATGTTGTCTCATTCAAGAACAAACCATAGGTTTGATAATTATTTCCATGCAACTAGCATAGGCAATCTGTTTCATATTTCTATTGTAATGTAAAACTAAGGTATATAATTCTACCACAATTTGGAATAGGTAATGTAGACACCTAGAGTCACTCATTAATCATGTTATTATAAAAGGACTTTGTCATTGATGAATCCTCATGATATTTGTATGAGTTGCTTGGCCAAAAAGCAAGATAGAGTTCCATTTGATCAAGCAATCATAAAGTGGTTGGTTTATTTGATATGGTGTATACTAATCTATGTGTACCCATGGATATAATTTTTTATTGTTATAGATATATTTAATTATTCATTAATAATCACACAAAAATGTGGATGTATGCCTAAATATGAAGTATCATCTCTTTGATTATTTCTAGAAGTTTTAACACTTATGTGAAAAATATTATTGGTTGTTTCATTCTTGTATTCCACTAATATTGAGGGGTATTACATTAATAATAAGTAACATGGCATTCAACAATAGTTGACAACTTTCTACATGCCTCAATAAAATGGAATTGCATATTAGGCAAAATCATACTATTTAAGAGATGGTATAATGCATGTTGAGTGATGCCAAATTAGAGCCAATACTTTGGGTACAATTTGTTTATACTATATTTTATTTTATGAATCATGCACCCACACTTCAATTGGAGGTGTCATGCTTGAAGAGGCATGGATGGATATCAAATATATCATGTTATATATCCATATGTTTGGATGCACCGTATTCATGCATATTTTTAAGCATAAGTGGATGAAGTTGGATGAGAAATCCAACCAATGTATCTTCATTAGATATAGTAGTGAGTCAAAGAGATATTAGCTCATGGATCCTGAGTCTAAGAAGTTGTATATTAGTTGAGATGACATATTTGATGAGAAGAATGAGTGTGTCACTTCTTCTAAGGATCATATTATTGATAAAGCACATATTATTTTAATTTTTGATAATGATGATGATGATGCCTCTAAAAGAGAGGACATTGTTTTTGTTGAAGATAATCCTATTAGATTTGATGACTCAAGGCCATCTACTTTGAGTACTACATGCAATCCCAAGCGGTATTTCAACATATTTTGTGATGCAAACTTAGATGGTTTCCTAGACACATCTAGTTTAGGACCAAGAACTTTGAGCATAGTTCAAGTTAAGGTCAGTCTAGCCCTTATAAGAATGGTGTTGCAAATATATATGAACCTTTAATGGTTTATGAAGCTCTTGCATCAAAAAATAAATAATTCCATTAACATCAAATATCAAACATTAATGAAGAACATTATATGGTAATCTATTGATCTCCCACTGAAAATAAACCCATTGGTTGCAAGTGTGTATTCAATAATAAATAAAAAGTTGATGAGATAATTGATCAATACAAAGTAGGTTTTATTACAAAATTATATGCATAAAATGAAGGAATTAATTATGTAAGAATTCTATACCAACAAAAATGGTCAAGATAATTTGGATGGTTTATAAAATGTCTATGCAATTTGATTAGATATTGCATCAAATAGACATGATGAGTGTATTTCTTATTGGTGATATTAATGAAGAAGTTTACATGATAATCCATAGGGATTCATCATACCTGGTTAGAAGAGAAAACTGTGTAGGCTTATAAAATCACCTATGGGTTGAAGTAGGCTCCCAAAGCCTACTATTTGAATATTAATGAGTATATCCCATGACATATATTTCATCATAGTAATTAATATCCAAACCATTACTTCAAAATAAAATTAATAGAATTCATGATCATAATTGTGTATGTCAATGACTTAACTATCACTAGGATTTTAGTGAAGTTGATTGAATAGTGCAAGAGAGCATTAAAGTGGTCGTTTGGCATGATTAATATTTGGATCATGCATTTGTATCTTGTCTTGGAGTCATGGTAAATTGAATAACATGTGTTCATGTCATAGATTAATTATACGAAGACATTGATCAAGACGTTTTGGATGTAATTTGGTAAGCCCATGGCAACTTCAATGGAGATGGGATTTAAACTATTATAAAAAAATCCATTCACATAGGTGAGTGGAACTCTCTATCACCAATTGAAGGTAGTCTCATTTATCTAACCTACACTAGATAATACATTAGTTATATTTTCAGCTATCTTTCATGGCTTATGCATGAATTAAAGGAGTATTATTGAAAAGCAACAAAGTGTATACTTATGCATATTTATGGTATGAATTTTTTTGAAGAGATAGGGGAATCGATAACAATATTCATTATATTATACTTACGAGCATGGTTTAAATCCAAAAATCTACCACTACAGCCCTCGTGCCACCTTTGTAAGAGTTTTACTCCAAGTGAGGGGGACCTTGGAGGGGCTTGGGGATTATAACCGCTAAACTCAAGTTGGCAAACACTCAACTAAAACTGGTTGGTCCCTCCACCAATATTCATTGTATAATTAAGTGCAGTTTTGAGTACAATAAAAATGATGAATTATTATTCATAGGCTTCATATATATATACTATGTAAGATCTATTGATTATATGAGATCAATATTTGGATATGTATTCTCTCTAAGACATGGTCCAATATCTTAGGTAAGTTAGAAGTGACTACTTGTTGCTCAATATTCTACAAAGGTTGAATATAATATTATAGGAGGTAATATCTATAAGGTAATGTGCTTATATCATATCTAGTTAGCAATACCCATTCTATAGGTGTAGTCAATAATTTTGAGTTGTGAAAACCATGGAGTTTTCAAATTATGGGTGATTATGGGTGGTTATAATTTAGTTTGATAAAAATATCTCTTTGTTATTGATTGATGATTGTGTGTGTATATATATAAGTATGTATATAGTTATCACATCCATGCAAAGAATATCATAGCTAATATAAATTTATAAAATCAAGTTGCAAAACTTATTTCACCATATTCTTTTGGTTGATCCACTACTTTCTACTTCCTCTTGTTCTTGCACTTATTGGTTATGCCCATGGCTTTTTCTCTTCCACAACCAATTTATTCACTCCCACTTATCTAGACTTAGTACATTGATATCTCTTCCAAATATTGAATGTCTTAACATGCATGCATAACCCTTTCTTTGATACTCTTAAATATTAAATAAGTTAATTGTGGCCTCCACATCATCATTACCTTAGTTATTTTCATGCATTTAAGGTGGCTTTGAGCACTACCCATATCATGTAAGCTTTAGTGGGAATTTCTAATAGTATGTTTTATTGGTGCCTCCTTAATGATCGATTTGCTTTTTGAGAAAAAATTCCCAACATGCTACTTAATGTTTACCTTCAATCACTTTCAATTTATCATTTACACGCCTATTTTTATTACCTTCAAAACCCTCACTATCATCATTTTCCTTTACTTCACAATTTAGATCCAATTTCCATTGACATTCCCTTAAGAACTTGTCTTTACTCGACCCCTTTTGTCGAGCAAATTGGTACTAGACACTATATTTTTTCCCTCTTTTATTTAGCATCCTTATGGCTATTCATGAGCATTCTTATGCTCACAATCCCTCAAAGCTACAAAATATTTAAAAGACTTGGGGTAAAATTATTTCCTCTAGCTTTTTAGATAATTATAACACCTCATTTACTATATTACTACCACACTTCTTCAAGTCAAGCCCACTCAACTAAGACTTGAGTATTGATAAACCTTTTCTCCATTACCACTATGTAATGCCCCTCCTTGAACATCTATTTTTATTTATGTTTTTTAATTTTATGGTTATAAATTAAGCAAGCCAAGCCTTATCACACCATAGTGCATCATGTTAGGTAACCTATTTGGAAACACCACCACTCATTAACTTACCTTCTCATAGTGTTAGGTGCATATCCAATAGGATTACTCTCCTTAGCCTTGGTGCCATATCTCACTAACTACAACCATAGATGCTTATGATGTTTGTAGTGCTTACATAACCTTAGTTCCAATGACTTTAGTGTCAGACATTATTAAGTATGGCATCAAATACATTGTATATGGTGAGATATTTTTCCTACTTAGATGCAACTACCTTACAACACCTTAACTTGACTTAAACCATCATAAAATATTTTCTAATATTTCTCCCTCACATCGGTGTGTATACTTTATTATAGAGAAATTTACCTCCATTGTGGTGTAACCTCAATGAACTTAGCACCAACAATAATAGCCTCTAACAACACTTCTATATTTGATATCAATTGATAATCATGACTCATGTCACTCACCTCAAGGTCATACTCTTACTCCTAGCTATCATTAGCACCAAGTGACACTAGCAACCTTCCTAAGTCTTGTATTCCTTAAATAACTTGTTGTTAACCATAATGCCTGGGTTCCATCATCTAAATCCTATTGTATTGTTTTTATTTTTGGCATCGACAAGGAGTGCATCTAAATATTGGGCCTAAGAAATACCAATATCTTAGACTAGAAAATGTTCATAGACTTTAAAACTACCATCCAAGTTTTGACATTAGCTTTTCGACTAATAATATTGCATCATATTCCAATATGCTTGCACATCATAACTATTGGCACCAATGTTCTTTATGCTAAGGACACGAAGGATCATAGGTTACCTTTGCAAACATATCTCAGCATAACCATAAGATCATTTAGGAGGAAGTCCCTCCAATGAATCCCTTAAAGGTTTAGGTAGTATAATAAGGATCTATCCACATTCATATATCTTAATTTATATTAAGCAATACGGTCTTCTTAAGCTTCTAAATCATATGATAGTGTTATATTCCTTGGATCTTCTACAAAAAATCTTAATATTCTAGCCTAACTCTATATTTTGATGTCCTTTTACAGTACATCCCATAAATGAGCATCTAAAACCTTAGTTCAAGTCTAAGGTAATATGCTTGGTGCTTCTAAATAACTCATAATTCTAGTAACTTTTAGTTCTCAACCATAATCTAGCATAAAATATGATTCTCATTTTTTTTGGCATATGAAAATATCAATAAATAAAGGTCCACTTTCTTTCCTTGCACTTATTTATCACTAAGATATTCATTCCACATATAAAAATATTAATTCCAACCCAATATCTATAATTCATTTCAATATCTTCATTTATATATGAGGTTCACCCATATATTATAAATCAATTAGAATATACCATCCACTTTCCAATGTCCTCATGACAACATGTAATCACAATTGCACACACCCAAATAGTATATAAATGAATCTTCCATAGAATAAACTTCTTAGTCGCTTTATATTCATAGATACAATACAATAACCAATGCATACAATACTGCATCCTCAAGGCTTAATCATTCAATATTATTTTAAATATAGTTTTGATCCTTTTGTGCTCATTCAATATTTAACTAGTACCACAATCCCTATTCAAGTGTTATTCAATGCCACTATCTCTCTAAAGTATGTTTTTTGCCTCCCACGCCTATAATACAAGGAACATATTGTCAATACCTCCCACATCCAAGGATAGACTATCGTTGGTACAAGGATTTACCAATCTACTTCCCTTAAAAACCTACAAGCAAAATAAATACAAACAATATAGGATTCTAATTATCATCAAGTATTACCAAAAAATATTAAAAAGCAAGGCACAACACTACCACATGAATATATATAACCTATAGTACTTCCATGAAGGTATTATCCCATATAGAGAACACATAAACTTTCCACTTATAAGGTGGGGTTTGTACCCATGAAGTTGTCGTCCTTTCATGCAAATAAGCAAATATAGGCATGTATGCAACAACTTAAGCATAAATAAAAATATATAATGCATCAAATCAAGCACATGCATTATTTACAATACCATTATAACTTAATTACATACACAACATATATTTTAATACAATTTTATCATCCTCATAATTGATTTCCTTACCCATTTCATATCCACATATAAGGAAATCTTGCTTCCTCTAACCACTAGTGATATGTAGGGTTAATATTACTAGATATGACTCCTCAAAGTCCTTTACTTATCTAATTAGCTCTTCCTCTCTCTCATATTTGTGTTCCCTTATCTAAGTTTTTCTCTTATTCTTTCTCTTTATCAGTCTCTCCCCTCTCTAACAATTCCTTTTCCTTGTCTTATTTGTCTTCTCTTTCTTTTCCTCTCTCTTATTATATGTTTGGGTGTTTTGTATTTTTTCCTTCTTCTTACATGTTTATTCTTCCTCTATAGTCCTTTTATCTTCTTCACTATTTTTCCCCTATGTCCCCCTTGATGTTCTTTCCCACCTTTCTATTGTCTAGCCATCATTTTACCATCCTTTTGTGTAGGGTCAAATCTTCATTTAGACAATCATATCCTAGGGAAAGTAGGAGTAAATAAAAATAAGGGTTCACCTACATTAAATTGATTTTGTTTTCTTTAATGTATGTATGCCCATTTAATTTCTCTTTAGAATAATTTATTGACCTAATAACTTAAGTTACTATTTTATTTACCCATGTAATTTATTTATGATTATATTTTCATTATCATGGCAAGAAACATCAAACATTCTAACCATGCCTTATAGCATAGGAAAGTTTTACATCACAGTTTGGTTCTAGTTGACAAGGCTAGACAAGGTAAGACAATCACAAAATGATGGTATATATAATCCATACATATTTTTTAATTGCTTTATCTGGAACTAATTATGCCCTTTGACACATACAAATAACAAAAGCACTTATTCTTCTATATCATCAATATTATTTAGAATATCATCAATCAAGTTGCATAATTTTAGTTTATTGTGTACATTCATTGTTCATCAATTTAAATCAACATCACTACTATCTACATATTCCTAAGATTCATCCATAAGTCTCGATTCATCAATAGGATCAAGAACGCAAGCATCACAACTATTGGTTATGATCTTGATATTTACCAAGGTTAATGTTATAGGTTGCACAATGATACTTAGAGTAAATACTTTCAATGTTTTTTTGATTGAAATTGCAATGCTTATGCACGCTTTGAAAAATGGATGTTGCACATTTAAAATAGGATGGTTGTAATATTTATTATCAAAAATACTCCTTGGGCATCTCTCTATATGTGTTTGTAAAATATTTTTATAATATGTGTATTTGTATGTTAATATTGAATTTATCATTCCTCTATCTTAAGTCTGTATATTTATATTTGGTATATTGTGCTTCTTTAACATACAATAAACCCAATGTGCTTACTAATGACCATTGTCCAATTGAATTTAACTAAATATCTACTATCCTACAATAATTTAGAGATGCTTCTTAGCATATTTTTATTTTTTAACATACATTTTAATAGAGCCATTTATATATAAATTAATAAAAAATAACCTAAAAAATAAAAATAATATACAAATGGCATAACAAGTATTGATTATCATTGTTATATTTGAGCTTTTTGATAATGATAATGTTGAGTAGTTTTCAAACTTTGAGTTATTTTTTTAAGTAGTTATCTCCTATTAAATATTTATAAAGTGATACTTTATTTATACTTTATTATAATTTACAAACACTTAAAATATATTATGTGCAACATTACAATATATGTAACCAAATGAATACATGAAACATATTAAGGAGGTTGCATGGGTCCAATAGGGTTCACTATTACAACATAATAAATATGAAAGTATATAAAAATGATGTTGTAAATTATCCCTCATCATTTTTGTAATTGAACATTTTTTTTTGTTTTATTTTTGGTTAAATAGTTGTTTGAGTTTTTTTAGTAGTTATCTCATGTTTACTATTTGTAAATGAATAGTTTTTTGTGTGTCCTAGGTAGTAAGAAGTGTAGTGTTTGGTTTTTGTGGTCTTCATTTTTCCCCAGTCTTACCAAAATGGCCTTGCTTGAGCCATCTAGCCTTCAGCTTGATCCCCTATCTCAAACCTTTTTGGAAGCTCATGGTCTCATTCCTTTCCTCAGCAAGTTCAAAGGGGTCGAGCAAGATATCACTAAAGCCTTTGTTAATTAGTGGAATAATGGTTATTTTGTTGTGTGTAAAATCCATTTCAGAGTTACTGTTAAGTTGATGGTCAAGGTGACAGAACTTCCGGTGAAAGGGTGAACGGTGTGAAGAGATCTAGGGCTTCCCATTACTGTTTCTAAGTTCTTTATTGCCTCTACATGGGCCTTTTTGAATACTATGTTTCTTCTTGTTCAAATATCTATTATAGTTTTTACTAATCTTTTATGAGCATCCCCTACGTGGGTTTTTGTTATAGCTCATTTACAAGGTTTATAGGTAGTTACTTCTCTTAAGCAACCCCTACGTGGGTATTTATTAGGCTATATTTTTGTGCTTATAATGTCAGGTGTCCACTCAACCTTCTCTACTACTATGTGGTCCTTTTCATTTAGGTTGCAGCTGGCTAATGTGTAGGTTTGTATCATCTTATGCTATTTTTTTTGCTACCAGTTTATTTTTATTTATTTATTTTTTGTACATCATGGAATTGATAGCCGCCATGAATCTAGGCAGGCTGTCTGGCATTTTATGGCCATCATAGTATTCTGCGTTGTCCACCCTAAAAGCCACCACATAAATCTTTGCACAGTCTGCCCCTATAACCACCATGCCACGATCATTTTAAACCTTTTACGCCATTGAAAGCACCAAGAAGGGGACAAGCATTCAGTTCGATGAGGCTCGAGATTTGAACCTTGGACCTCCGCCCCCTTACGGGGTTTGGGGAAACCAATTGGTCTACACCTCGGACCTATTTTAAATACTAGTTTATGTACTTGGGTTTGGGGATCATTTAAACCCGACACTTAAGCAATTTTACCTACCAAAAAAATTAAAATTTAAAGTCACATAAAATTTGGTCTCTATAACCAACATAACATATGTTAGGGGCATATGATTTAAAATTGGATGGATTTATAGGGTTTGGATAATTTCATGTTTTTCTCTTTAATATAACATAAAAAATTTAATTCTATAACTTAGATGTGTATGATGCTATAAAACATATTTAAATTATAAATAAGAGAATGTTTGTTAAACTTACATTACAATTAACTTTAATAACTTATTTTCAATAATTTGTTTTTGCAAAAATGAAACTTTTATTTATTTAAAGCATTCTTTTAATCTTATAATATGAATTCATTCATAATTTAATATCAATTTATAATTTTAAATATATATCACTTATTATATATATATAACTTTTAAAACTCTATTCTAAAATTTTAAAACTCTTTACAAAACAATGTGAGAGCCTTCCCATGTATTAGTTAAATTTGTTTATCATTTTTACCTTGCAAGTTTTTGAAAATATCATAATTTTTTTATCATATATCTTTTTAAATTATATATCATATTTTTTTTTTAAATAAAAATAAATCATATTAAAAATTTTCGTATAAACTAATTTTTGGAAAATGAAAAATATATTATATTTATAGAAAATGTATTACAAAGTAAAATGAGTTGGATAGGAAATACAAGAGAAAAAAATTCTCCACCAACCCCTCCTAGTTCAAAAATTACCCATCCCTCTATCTTCATGTTGTTTCGCTTCATGACATCACTGTGATAGATTCATTAGAATCACAAGCTGCTCTTTTTATTCTACTATTTTTTTGTACCACCTCTCGCATCCCTTGGATTCTTTAGTATAAACTTATCTGATTTTCCATCTAAGAGTCCACATATAACCCTTCCTATAGTTCTTTTTTCCATTTTACTAAATAATGTACCACTCTATTTCCCTCTCACTTGATATGTGTAATAAAAACATCCTGAAAAACCTTCCAAATATTTTTAACTGCTTCCACCTTCATTCTCTTGCCAATTTCTAGCACCTGAAAGGGTCTTATAGGATCCACGATTCCAACCCTTATCTAAGAGTCTGTTTCTATCCATAGCTTATGTAAATGTAGATTTGTAGTAATCATTGATGCTGACAAGATCGCCTGTCCTTTTGCTTCATTATTTGTTGTCTCCCCCGTACCTTCTGCTCTCAAGTACACTTTTTCTCCTTTCTAATTTTGTATGATAATGATAAAACCAAAATTTCCAAAGTTTTTAGTAGAATTCCCATCTATGTTTGCCTTCACCCACTCTTTGGGAGGAGGTATCCACTCTATTTTATTTGAGGATATCTCACATGCGCGTCCAAACCTTAGTTGTTTTTATTTTACATTTATTCCAAAGCTCTGTAAAATAGTCACTTCATTTCTATGTTTGTTTCTTCCTATAATCTAATACACAAT
This sequence comes from Wollemia nobilis, assembly GCA_028583015.1. Classification (NCBI taxonomy): domain Eukaryota; kingdom Viridiplantae; phylum Streptophyta; class Pinopsida; order Araucariales; family Araucariaceae; genus Wollemia; species Wollemia nobilis. Next base: position 840,251 of record JAQPPZ010002931.1, read on the forward strand.
GTTTCCATTTCCTTACTCATAATACTCTCCCATATTTACTCCCTTATTCTATGCTCTGATCAAAATATGTGTGCATTTCACTCCAACCATACTACCACCATATGAAGCTAGGAACCATATTCCATGTCATTATCATTGTTTTAGTCTTAAAGCTACAATGTTTCCATTTATCATAAAAGCTTTCCTAGCTCTAAAAAATTTCCCAATGCTGTCTCATCTGCCTCCACCAACTGATCCATATATATTTAGCAAAATAACACCCAAAAAAGATGTGATTCAAGGTCTCCTCTACTTTTCCACACAACCTATTTGGAAGGCCCGTAGAAACCTCTTTGTCTTATATTATCAAATGTCAAGCACTTTATATGGTTAATAAACCATGATAAAATGTTAATTTTTTACCATTCTTCTTTTTTCTAGATAAATATCCATGGAAATGGTGCTGGGGTAATATCATATCCATAAACTACCTTGCATCCCTCCTTTGTCTTATAGATTTCCAATGTGCTTCCTCCCCATCCAATCATATCCCTCGTAGAACCATCCTAAATTGGGTATCTTTGGAGATGTCTCCATAGTTTTTCGGTTAGTTCCTTTGTCCCCCTCACTAGCCATTCTTGGAGATGTTTCTATTGTAGTAATTCTGGCACATGTTGACTCCATGATTTCATATAGGAAGAGGTTTTCCACCACCCTGCCTTTTGGAGCTCTACTTTCCAACTCTTTATATTTAGGAATATCTAAATAATTGGTTGAGATTGATTCCATGAATCCTCCCAAAATAGAGCATCCTTTCCATTCCCTAACCTTCAATATAGGTATATCTTTATTAAATCTTGGTATGCTTCCACTATTTTCCATACTATATATCCCTCTCCTTCCACTTTGTGTCTTGGGATGTCTTTCTCAGCCACTCCTGGGTAATATTTATCTTGTAATAGTCTACTCCATAAGCCCATAGTAGTTGTAATCTATCTTCAATATAACTTCCCTACTAGTACCTTGCTGCTTTGGGATGCGGATCTTATACCTAATCCTCCTTGTTTTTTTGGTTGACATATCTTCTCCCACCCAACTAGTGCTAATTTTTGTTCATCCCTTGAACCTGACCACACAAAATTTCTTGTGTGTTTATCAATATCTTTCAAAATTCTCTTTGGAACCTAAAGTATGGAAACATTATAAACTGGGATATCTTGTAGCATAACTTTAATCATTGTAAGCCTTCCTCCCAAGCTTAGCCATTTATGGATCCATTTTCTCAACTTAGCTTGAAGTTTTTCAACCAGCCTTTTCCACTCCTTGATTTTTGTTTTCTTTGTAGATAGAGGTACTCCTAAATATTGCATGGGTAACAAAATTTCCATGAAGTTCAACAATTGTATAATTTTATCTCTCACCCTCTTCATTGTATTGAAAAAATATTTGAGTTTTTTTTTTTTGTTAAAATTTTGTCCTGTAGCTTGAGTATACCCATCTAAAATTTATTTTATGTTTCTTGCTACTAGGATATTGGCTTGAATAATAAGAGTTGTATCATCCACAAATTGGAGGTGATTTATCTCAATATGAGAACTGATTTTCAGACCCCTTAGACTCCACTCTTGTTTCCTTTTTTTTTAACAATCTCCCTAGACCCTCTGCATAAAGGATAAAAAGGTAAGAGGAAAGAGGGTCCCCTTGCCTCAACCCCATTTCTGCTGTGAACATGGGAGAGGGACTGCGATTTACCAGAATTAAAAATGAAATGGTCTGTGTACAGGATTTTACCCAATCTCTCCACTCTGCAAAGCCCATTTTTTCTAGAATCCTTTGCAAAAATACCAATCTACTTTATCATAGGATTTAGAAAGATCTAATTTAATAAATATACTTGGGTCCTCTTGCTTGAACATTGTGTGTATCACTTATTGTGCCACTCTTATTCCATCTAAAATTTGTCTACCTTTAACAAAACCATCTTGCTCACTTGAAATTAGATTTGGTAAAAAAAGGTTTTAATCTCTCTACCATAAGCTTTGTTAATATCTTGTATACTACATTACAAAGTAAAATAGGCCTATAATTATCAATTATCTCACTAGGTGGACCCTTAGGAATTAAAGTGATAAATATATAATTCAAGGTTTTTTAACATTTGCTTACTCTGTATGATTTCCTCCAGTGCCTCCACCACTGTTTGGCTCACAATTTCCTAAAAAAAATTATAATATTCAATGGGGAATCCAACTAGTCCTGGGGTCTTTCCTATTTTCATTTTTTGTATGATCTACGATGTTTCTTTCAAATAAATTTCCTCCATTAATAATTTTTTATGTTTTGGTTTGACTAATTATGAAATTAACTCTATTATTTTCTCCTACTATATTGTATTCAAAATTTTATTACTATTAAAGAGTGTGGAAGTACTGATTTGCTATAGTTTTCATTTCACTTCCATTGGTTTTTACCTGACCCATCATATCTGTAAGACTTGTAATTCTATTTTTATCTTCTAGTTGTTTTCTTATGAAATAAAGTTGTATTTTGATCCCCCTCCTTTAACCATGTAACTTTGGCTCTTTGCCTCCAATAGATCTCTTCTTGTTCTTCCAAAGCTTCCTCTCTCCTGATAATTTTTGCCTCATGTTGTAATAGATATTTTGTAATAGTTCCTTATCTTATCTCTTGAGCAATCTTCTCCTTCTGATCCTTGATTTTATTCTTCTGGATTCTGGTGAGTTCCTTCTTGTGTTTACTCCACTCCTTTAGTTGGGTCCTAACATATTTTAGTTTTTTGTGATATTTGAATTGGGTTGTCCCAGATCTTGGTTTCCCTAATTCCCACCATGCCTTTATGTGGTCCTCCAACTCCTCATATTTCAGCCACCATAGCTCAAATTTAAAAGTTTCTACAAATTTATGATTATCTTCTTCTATGGTAAGGCTTACTGTAAAATGATCTAAAGAAAACCTATCCATGACCCTTGATTGATGCTTGGTATATATGTATAGTTCCTCTCCCATGAAGAAATGATCCAAGCAAGATTTGACTATCTCTCCTTCCTTTCTTCTATTTGTCTAGGTCATAGAGCTATCTACAGTTGGGATATCTATTAGATTCATTTGACATGTTATTGATGAAAAAAACCTATAATTTTCCCCCAACATGGATCTTCCTCCTTGTTTTTCCTCTACTCTAAGCTTTGCATTGATGTCTCCTCCCACAATCCATTGGTCCTCCAAGTAGTTGTCTTTGAAATGCTGGAAGGTTGCCCATTGATCCCTTTGTTCTTTGATTGTATGTGCTATCTTTGTTTTTATTTCCTTATTTCATCTCTATTTCCTAAGTTAAAACTATCCCCTACTCTATTTCCCCTCCTCTGGTCTCCCTCACAGGTTGAATCTTCTCTTCCATGAGAGAGATTGTGTTTCATTCTGCTCCTTATTTTTTCTATGACACTATATTGGAGTATTGTTCTTGATCTACTGGTATGACTTGATGGGTATCCTCTCTAATCCTTCCATTTGAAAATCCCTTTTGTTTCCAAGATTCCCAGTTTTTTGAATATCTCATATCTATTGTATTTTCTTCTCAAATTTTCTCCTTGTCTCTGGTTACTATGCTGATTTCTTTTGTTTGACCTTCTGATTAATTTTTGGAAGCCCTCGGAGTTTATTGGGCCTTTTACTTCCTCTTTATTTACCTTAAGCTGAGGATATTGACCCGTCATGTTAATATTTTCTCTTGTCCCCTCTTGTTCAAATTGTTAATCCTTAATTGTTGGGCACATTCTAGCTAGATGTCCATGAGCGTGGCACACCCGACATCTGAATGGAATAGCTTCATAATCCAGTTGTTTGTGCTAGACAAAATCTTCTATTTTTAGGTCTATCTCTATTGAAACAGGTTTACTAAGGTCCATTTCTACACAACCTTAGCAAACATTTCCTATCTTGCTAAACTGTTTCTCATGATCTACCTTGATAATGACCTAGTAAGTTGCAAAAAATCTTACCCATATTGGCTATCCAAAATTCAAGGGAAAGGGAAAATAATCTTACCCATATTGGTACTGCAATCAGTTCCACCCTCGGGTTAAATTCCATCTTCCATGGTTGTAAGAATAGTCCCGTTGGCCTATGCTGATACGATTCTCCCTTAAATACATTTTTTCAGTCTGCTACTGATGTGAACTCTATAGAAAAAATATATTTGGGAGAGTTAGAATTTTGTATTCTCCTTTTATATGCCATGGTTTCCTTATCCACGTGTGAAGGAAGTGCACAGACGATTTGAAACCCATAAATTTTTCTATCAATTTGTGTTTTATCTTACAAACTATATCCTTAGCTATTTAGTCCTCAACTATTTCCAATACTGGTATTTCCTTTGCTTGTGGTAAATATCCATTCACCCTTCTCAGTAGAGAATGCTCTTTTTTTCACTTTCTTATGTGTTTATGATTGTATTTACCTATGTTTGACAAAAAACAAAGCTATATTGGGTATCAAATAGCTTCTTCCAATATGAGATCTTGTTTTGGAGGATTTGGTACTGAAGTACCTATGTCCCCCATTCTTGGTCGTGATCCATACTATTGAAAGATCCTCTAACAAGATTTATCCTCTTTGATGGTGTTTTTTGCATGAAAATGTTCTCTAGGCCTCTGCCCTAGCCTCTGAAACCCTAGTTCGATTCCTTAGACCCGGATGATCGCTTATATAAACTTATTCATTTAAAAATAGTACAATTAAATATAAAAATATTTAAATTATATTAAAAGCAACACTATAAATAATTAATTGTTTATTTTATTTTATTTTATATCTTAATATATTATTCATAAAACATTTTTGATAAACTCATAAATCCATGTTACATTGTGATATGAATCTCATATTGTAACAAAGCTTATTATCAATACACCCATAAAATTAACATGATGACTTAAGAAACCTTTAATAATAATATGATTAGACATCGTTAATTAACAAAGTAGTTAGTCTTTAACATGTACAAGATATTTTTCTATGATATATTAAATATATTCATTTTAGTCATATTTTTATAAGTTAAAAATATATAAATATAAATATTTTAAATTGCAAAATATAACTGATCTTAATGAATGGTATTTAATTATCAATCCTCAAGGGTTGGGTTGATTGGTAAGACTTTGGGAACTTACCAAGAGGAGACCTAGGTTCAAACATTAGGGGCATGCCCAATATGGGTGAAGGTAGTAGTATGACTTGAGTTCGCTGAGTTTGCGTTAGTTTGACACTGGCGATACCAACCTTGAGCCACTAGGGGTCTCTCTCACTCCAAGTTGTACTTCAATGATTTGACCTATGTTCGAAGGCAGAAACCTTGGGAAGAATGTTTGACCTTCATGCCCAATTGTTAAATATGAAAGGATGTTATTGATTCCCTGATAAAAAAATTTAAAAAAAAAATTTAAAAATGAAAAAATGGTATTTAATTATCAAATTTGAATCTATTTTTAGTCACATTAATAAGTTTTCATATATTGTTTAGGTTATATATCAAATATGTTAAAATATAATTTAATAAAAGTATCTACTATAGATATGATTACATAATATTAATTAGTTGTATTTATCAAAGGAAGTTAAGTCAAGTCTACAAATTTCTTGAGTTCGTATGAGAAAATGGAGTTGGTGGTCCATGAACTTTATTGATCTCTTCATGTTTGGCTCTGCTCTATAGTGGTATTTTGTGTTGTGTCTTTAGTAATATATTTTAGGTAGTCTTAGTTAATGAAGTATTTTTACAATGATATTTTGTGTTGGATATTTAGTAATTGTTGATGTCTAAAAATGTATACTTACACTGCACCAATGTACAACTCCAACATGGGAATATCTCTTTCGTGTGGGACTGCCTGAGAGGAAAAAATCTTCAAAGAGAGTTGTCTATCGAAAAAAAAAAGACTAAAACTGTAAAATATTTTTTAAATAAAAACTACATAGTACTTTTCCTTCTGTAGGCACTGATCAAACCAAGAGTACATGCAATCAAAATGGGCATAAGTGTAGTTAAATTGGGTATATGTGTAGTCAAACTGGTCAATGTGTAGTAAAACTAGAAAGTGTGCAGTCAAATTGGTCAATGTGCATTCAAACTAGAAAATGTGTAGTCAAACTAGAATGTGTGTAGTCAAATTGGTTAATCGAAATATATGTGCTTGTATGCGTGAAGATAGGTGCCTGCAACTGAAGATAGGTGCATGCATCCTGAAGATAGGTGCCTATAAACTGAAGATAAGCACCTAAAAATTGAATATAGATGTTTGTATCCTGAAGATATGCGTCTGTATGCATGAAGATAAACACTTGCAACCTAAAGATAGGTGTCTGCATCCTGAAGATAGATGCTTGTAAACTAAATATAGGCACCTGTATCCTGAATCTAGATACTTGTATGCATGAATATAGGTTCTTGCAACCTAAAGATAAACACCTTCAAACTGAAGATAGGCGTCTGTATGCATGAAGATAGACACCTACAACCTAAATATAGGTGCCTAAAAATAGGATATAAGGACCATCTACGTATATTGATCAACTCAATCAGCTACAAACATGAACTTGTCCACCATGTACCATTGATTTTTTACAATTTATGAAACCATTAATAAATTAGAGCGAGAGACTTAAATTTTATTAACATTTTAGCGATTCATAGGGGACACATGCCTACAATGTGCAAAGAACCTAGAAGACTAGGTAGCCTTAGCATCCATCGAGCATAAATTCATTTATCATATTTAGATTTTCAAAAAGAGTTGAATTCCATACTTGTTTTGTAAGGGCTTTGTAAGGTAGAACTACTGGAAATAATCCTTGCAATAGAACAAAAAACTGCACAAAACTGAATAGAACAGAAAACTACACAAAACTAAAAACAATCAACATAAAATAAAATAAAATAAAACATGCTTCACAGGAAGCAAGAGGTATCTCAAAACACTTAGTGAACACAACAAAAAAGGAAACTAAAACTACAACCTATGGCTAAAAAACTTAAGGATAAGATTTGAGATAAATCTCATTTATTGGGATCTGCAATGTTTCTTCATTGATCCTTGAGAGATCAAAAGCATTATTACCTCTAAATACTATAATAATATATGGCCCACTCCAAATAGAGTCAAATTTTGTATGTTTTTCTAGATTTGCTCTATCTTCATCCCATTTTAGGACCATATTTCCTTTTGCAAAGCTTTGTGAGATAGCCCTGTTATCAAATTACTTCTTCATTACTAGCTAATTTTCTTGAATTCTTTTCCTAGCTTGGTCTCTAGTCTCTTCTAACTGCATCAAATTTGTAAAACTGAGATCCATAGGATCACAATGCTCTAAATTCATTTGATGAACCAGCACCAAGGTAGGAAGTTATAGTGAAATAGGGAGTCTAGCTTCCTTGCCATATACAAGTCTGAAGGGGGATTGGCCTGTGGCTTGCTTTGGTGTAATTCTATCTGCCCACAAGGTAGATTTATGTTTGGTATACCATGTTCGTTGATTATCTTATAATATTATCTTAATGATCCTGATCAAGTTTTTATTCATAGATTCATCTAGTCCATTCCCTTGAGGGTAATAGTTAGAAGATGTCTTCATGTAGATCTTATATTTGATACTAAATTCTGTGACTACAACACCTATGAATGCTTTAACATTATTAGCAATGAATGTTCAAGTGCTCCAAATATTGTAAAAATAATTTCCAAAAAATCAACAATGACCCCTCTAGTGGCTTCTTTTAATGCAACAAACTTAGTCCATCTTGTGAAATAATCTGTGGCTATCAATATATACTAGTGGCTAGCAATTGGAGGTAGATTAATCACACTTATGAAGTCTAATATCTATTGTGTGAATGGTTTATCTATAGTAATTTTTTGTAAGGGAAAGGGATCCCTCTTCTTCTCTCCTGATAAAAATAAATATTCCTTACATTTTTGGACCCACTGAACTGCATCAAAAAATAGAGTTGGCCAAAAATAACCAGCTCTCATTATTTTGGCCATTGTGACTAATGATGAGAAATGACCTCCTAAAAATCCTTGGTGGAACTCCTCCAATTTTTTCTAGTCTTTTCTAGTTCAATACACCTTAGGAGGACACCTTCTTGACTTCTTTTGAAAAGAATCTCATCAATCACTTCAAAAGATAATGTTTTTAAACTCAGATTTCTCCTTTGGGTTTTGTTGTATACTACCAGGTAGGTTCCAAATTTTAAATAATCCATCATAACATGAAATAAATTTAACTCTTCTTCTATCGATTGGGCATTAAAGAATGTTTTTCCAATATTTAAATCCTATGCAAGGTGCTAACATAGGGCTCTTCCTCATACTAGTTTTATCACTTTAATATCAACATCAAAATTTATAATTTTTGTCACCCAACTGGCCCTTTTATCAGGAACTTCATGACCTAACAAAATTTCTTTTATGCTGGGATGAACCACAACGACTATTATTCTATTCTTAGCCACCAAATGCTTAATTTTTTTTAAGGCTCCAAGGAGTGCAAAAATATATTTTTCCACAAAATCATACCTCTCTTGATACTCCTTAAGGGTCTATATCATGAAGGCAATGGGTTGCTCCATTTTCTCATTATTTTCCTGTGTAAGAACAGTAGCAATACTATATTCTCCCCCAAAAGCATACAAAATGAAATCTCTTTCAAAATTGGGATTAATTAAAACAGGGGCTTCAAAAATAGCATCCTTGATTTTTTGAAAACTTTGGTTACCTTCCTAAGTCCATCTAAAGTACCAATCCTTCTTCAACATTATGGTAATTGGATTTATTATATCAGCAAAGTTGGATATAAACTTCCTCACACAATTTATCTTACCTAGGAATGACTACAAAGCCTTCTTGTGAGTGGGTAGGGACAAATTTGAATAGCTTCAACACATTTTGGATCAATGGAAAGATCCTTATTGGACACCACATGTCCCAATATTTTACCCTCTTCTACAACAAAATTATATTTCTTTGGATTTAAATAAACCCCAAACTCTCTACATCTCTGGAAAACAACTTCTAGATGTTGCATATGATCATCAACATTCTTGGAGAATATTGTGATGTCATCTAAATATAAACTATAATCAAATTATTTATTAGTCCTTTGAAATCTAGGTCCACAGCCCTTTGAAAGGTGGCACGTATATTATAAAGGCCAAAAGGTATTCTATGATATGCAAATGTGTCCCATTTGGTGGTAAATGCAGTTGTTTGCTAGTCTTCTTCCTTAATCACTACCTGATTATCATAATCTGCAGGAACATTCTATGGTGTTGATCAGGGGAGGTAGAGTGAAAGATCCGCCAGGTGTGAAATTCCATTGTATTCGGGGAGTCAAGGATTTGCTGGGAATTCCGGGGCGGAGAAGGGGCAGATCGAAATATGGTGCGAAAAAACCCTAAACTATCATCCAACATAGAAAATATTTCAACTCATGCCACATTTTGCAACATTTTATCCATTGAGGATAATGGATAATGGTCTTTAAGAGAGACACGATTTAAATATTGAAAGTCCACACAAAGTGATTTCTCCAATTTTCTTTCTAACTGGCACCAATTTGGCTACCCAAGTGGAGTGCTTGATGGGATATATGATACATGCCTCAATCCATTTCAGCAATTTTTTTCACATCAAAGTTTCAACTTTGGGATTGATAGGTCTTTGCTTTTGGTGCACTAGTTTAGCATCAAGAAGGAGCTCTATAGTGTGTTGTATAACATCCAAAGCATACTCCTTCAGCTGGTCATAATCCCATGCTATAATATCATCATATTCTTTACATTTTTGAATGAAGACAACTTCTTGATTAGGAGAATTACATTTACCAAGCATAAGGACTTTACCTAGAGCAATTTGGACATCTTGACAAGCATTATTTTTTTTTACCTTTGTATCTATCATCAGGAGTGAATAAACTTTCCAAATTAATGAGTCCCTTTGGAATCTTGTTGCTACTAAGCTGAATGATATCATTATCCTCATGTGTCTGTTGTAACTTAGTTTGGATATCCTTAAAAAAGTCATCTTCTTACAAAATAAATTTTACTATCTGCTAATTGGAGTCAAACACTTACCAATGTTTATCATTATTAGGAACTAAGGGCTTAGTAATTGATTTTACATGTTGTTCCTCCTTGAATAATTCAACATGTAACTCATATTGTACCCCCACAACTGCCATCCTATCAGCTTTTTGATTGCTCTTTCTAGGGACTGTTTGGATATTCAAGGCATAAAAAACTTCAAGTAGGTTCAATACTCTACATTTATATGCTTTTAGAAGCTTATTATTAATAACACATTGACCCTTAACTTGTTGCACTACCAATTTTGAATCACCAAATATTTGCAATAGTTTCACACCTCTTTTCTCTGCTTGTAAGAGTCCATGAATTAGAGCTTCATACTCTACCATGTTGTTAGTGTAGCTAAACTGGAGGTTGAAATAATGAAGAAATTTCTCTTCAGAAGGAGATATGATCAATACACCAACACTAGCACCTTTATTACACTTAGCTCTATCAAAATGCAGCTTCCACACATCTTCTATTTGCTATTATATTTTCATGATCTCTAGCATCGTGACCTTCTCCTCTAAGATACAATAGGTTCCCATGCCAACCTATTAAAATTTTTCATATGGATCAGATCCATATAGTCCATTTGCATACTCATCAAGCTGAGTATCATGAATAGGATGTGTTTAGATCTACTTAGAAGAACTATGACTCCATGGCTATATAATTAATTTCAGGTTTGGGATCATTGGAGTTCTACATGGAAGCGAGAGATAAGCTCAGTTGATATGAAGAATTTGGTACCATATCTTATGGTTAAAGATATCTTGGACCAATTTATAGATATAAAGCCCCATAATTTTATTGTGAAATCCTTGGACAAGCATAAAGTGAACATAGGTGAAAGGTCTATGATTGATATATCATGTGTAATGGTAAGGCTAGGGTAGACATGTAAATTAAGGTCTAAATTTATAACCACACCCAATGTTTTAATAGTGGTGTCATCTAGTTGCATGACACTAACATTCATAGGCTCAATTGATAGTCCTAAAACATCAACTATTCTCTTTGACATTACATAACTACTAGCTCCTAAGTCAATCAAGCAGTTATGGACCAAATGATTTCCTATGATGAGGGTCATATAGAAAGGAGGAGTTCTAGTAGGTGACTGTACCTCATTAGGAGCCATTTGTATCAGAATTATAGCCTCTTAAATAGGATTTTGTGTCTCTTTAGGTGCTAAAGATACATGACTTGAAACTTCTATAAGGAGATCCATTTGTCCTAACAATGCAAGAGCATCCCACATAGAAACTTGTAAGCTAGTCTTCTTCATTTGCTCCACCAAGTTGATAGGCTGATTATTCTATGTTTGTTTGGTAGTCCAATCATTCCTTGGCATCTCAAAAACTAGGTAAGTATGTCTATTTTGTCATGTTCTACTAGGCTAATGCATTTGAGTCTATTGATTTCTCCAATATGGAGCATCCTTGAGTGTGACTATAGGCTATTGTTTGACATTGGTACTTGGAGATTGAGGGGATATGGTTGCTTGTGATATAGAAGGACCATCAGTTACAAATTTCCCTTTAGACCTAGTATTATAGTTAAACTGTACTTTCTTCTTAGGTTGATTACCCACGGTCTAGTTCACTATACAATGCTCATTTTCTTGCCAATACATCAAAATGCTATTAAGAGTTGCTACAGGAGTATGTTGATATTATTATTGTTCCATTATCTGATAGCTAGGATCCTGTGCCATTAAGTCATTGCTACTATTTCCATATGCACAACCATTTGGATCATGAGGTAACTGATAAGGATACCACCACCTTTATTGCTTAGCTAAGTTATTTTGCATAGGTACTAGGGCCTGATTTGGATTGGTAATAGCAAGGAACTATACTTGTAAAGACCTTACTATATGGGCATGATTTTGATATGGAGGCCTGTGCTGATAAGGAGGGTAGTATGACTAGAAATATATGTACTAAGGCTAGTTTTGTTACTTCTCTAGACTGTTGAGCTTGTTATCCATTATTCTGACCAAATTCAATAGATCATTTATTTGGTCATTTTATTGACCAAAAGTTCTAGGTGCATTCTCATTAATTGGTAATGGATTAACTAATGGAATATTAACATAATCTTGAGAGGATAATGGGTTGGGTACAATCACATATAGAAATAAAGGCATAGGAGGTCTAGGTGCAATCCTACCACACCACACTAAATTATTTTTAGCTTGATAGTCTTTTCATATGGATTAGGTAATGTATTGACTCCTCTAGTTTGGATGTTCATACCTATGTTAGAACTCAAGGATTTCACGAAATATAGAAAAGCATAGTATGCACTTAGCTTTACCTCTACGGTACTCTATCCCATGTTCTTTGAAATCTAAAATTGAAATTTGTGATCTGCTCATTAGGAGCTCTTTTGATGGTAGTCAGTTGCTCCATATGTGATAAGCTATATGATTTATCTTTGAATTGCTTAATCAACTTATCAGCCAAGTCATCCCAACTTGCAATGGTGCAAATAGGAAGACTTCTAAACCATTGAAGGGGTTTACCCTTAAAATAATATGTTAATAGCCTAACAACCATGTTGTCTTCAGTCACACTATGCACTGAGCATATATTTGCCATGTATTGGAGATGTTCCATGGGAGTGACTGAGTTTTCATTAGTATAAAAAAGTAGAGCCTTAAGGGTTGATACTGAATTATCATCATGTGCTATCAGGGCCAATGGACTATCTTGATTGAAATAAAAATAGGTTGTAGTGGCAGCTGAGCCATAAATGGAACAAAACAATAAATCCTTTGAGTGAAAGGGAGAGGAGATAGTTGGAGGTGGGTAGAAACCTATCTTGGGGCTATTAATTATTGATGTCTAAAAATGTACACTTATACTACATCTGTGCACATCACCAACATGGAAATATCCCTCTCATGTGGGATTTGCTGAGAGGAAAATCCTTCGAAGAGAGTCGGCTCTCGAAAATAAAAATGTAAAATAAAAACTACACTAAAAATAAAAATTGAGAACTTGGTAAAAATAAAAAATGCATAGTAAAAAAAAATTAAAAATAACTGCACTTACTTTTTGGAAAAAAAGAAACACAGTGAAAAATAAAAATAAAAACTAAAAACTAAACCATTAACTCATCGTGGAAAAGGGAAAGGGAAAATAAAAAGAACTGCAAAACATACATATAAAATAAAAGAACAGAGGTGATACATCAAAATCAAATGGGTTGATTAATCTACCTAAAACTCCATAAGAGACATAATATAATAGATATAGGATGTAAAAAAAATCATGAATAAACTGCAACAAGTAATGTTGGCGAACCAAGGGCCAATGCCACAAGTAATCCAATCAAACTGAAGATACATAGACTACATTTCAAATAATTTTTGTATTATTTTTCACAGTGTTACAAGGCCAACATGTCATAGAATCAACCAACCCCCAAAAATGATTTGAAAATTTCTTTTATAGACAACATATATTTTTTCTCGCCTTTTGATTTTCCACCTAGACATCTAACATATTTACTTTTTAAAGAATGTGGACAACTCACAGATGGGAAAGATTTAAATATTTTTTAAATAAAAATTGCATAGTACTTTTTCTTATGTAGGAGTACGTGCAATCAAACTAGACATAAGTGCAGTCAAACTGGGCATGTATGCAGTCAAACTAGTCAATTTGTAGTCAAACTGGAAAGTGTGCAATCAAATTAGTCAATGTGTAATCAAATTGGAAAGTATGCAGTCAAATTGGTCAATCGAAAGATAGGTGCCTGTATGCATGAAAATAGGCATCTGCAAACTGAAGATAGACGCCTGTATCATGAGGATAGACATATGTATGCATGAAGATAGGTGCCTACAACCTAAATATAGGTGCTTGTAAACTAAATATAGGCACTTGTAAACTAAATATAGATGCCTACAAACTGAATATAGGCACCTATATCCTAAAGATAGATGCCTGTATGCATGAATATAGGAGCCTGCAACCTAAAGATAGGAGCCTGAAACCTGAAGATAGGCGTCTGCAAATTGAATATAGGAGCCTGTATGCATGAAGATAGGATCCTGCAAATTGAAGATAGGCACCTGTATGCATGAAGATAAGACCCTGCAACCTAAATATAGATACCTACAAACTGAAGATAGGTGCTTGTATGCATAAAGATAGACACTTGAAAATGGGATATAGGCACCATCTGCATGTACCGATCAACTCCATCAGTTGCAAACACGAACTTGTTCACCATGTACTGCCAAATTTTTGCAATTTTTAAAACCATTAATAAATTAGAGTGGGAGCCTCAAAATTTATTAACAATAACATATTTAAGGTAGTCTTAGTTGATGGAGTCTTTTTGTGTGGCTCTTAATTGAGTGTTTTGTTTGCTCTTTTTTTTTTCAATTATGGAGTTTTCCATGCACAAACTGTGCTTTGCAATGGCTATTCCACTAAAATGACCACCAAAAGTACCATCATGGGCTTCCATAATAGATCGTTGTGCCTCAACAAGATCTAGGAAATGTAAAAGGTTTGGAAAAGATTTCAAAATCCCTTCCCTTTATCATAATAAAATAATAATAATAATATTTATTAGTTCAAATTTTATTATATTATTATATAATATATTAATAATTAAATTATTGCAAAACTACAATAAGGCCATAATGTAATAAAAATAAAATCCCATAACATACAAGGTGGTTGATATAATTTTAAAAATAAATCCATATACAAACATCAACATACAAGGCTGATATAATATTAAAATATATAGGTTGATAAAAACCTCGACATACCATGTTATCAATCTTAATATATGGTGACATGTATTTTTGTTTTTCTATAATTGATATATATTTCTAGAGGAATTTATGCTATAACAGATAAAAAGTAAACTATTTGATAAAAATGTAAATATTTTGGTTGATAGTGGTGCAACAATAGTTTTATTTCTTTAACTTTAACCAGGGATATACCAATAAGACTTGGATTTTTGGCAAATGGGTGGAAGGTAGAGTATGGGTTAAGACAAATCTTTTCTATTAACCAATGTCTCTTTGATGCCCATATCTCTACCTAGTGGTAGAATAGATTGGCATCTATATGTAGCTCCCTTACATTTGTTTGATAATATCCTTGGAATGGATTGGCTAAAATCCCATAAAGCCCTCATTGGATTTCAAGAAAGGTGGGTGGAGTTCACTGAAGAACCTAATCAGTGGATAAGAATTCAATGTAATCGGGGTACCTTTCGAGCATGTCTACTATATGCATTACAACTTAAGAAAGTAATCAAAAGATATGGAGCAATTTATGTAGTCAAAATAAACAAACATGATGAGGATGAAGCCAATTTAGAAATTTTTAAGAAATTTCCTATGTTGGAAGAGTTCAATGATGTCTTTCCTGAAGATTTACCTGGACTTCCTCCACAATGAGAGTTTTATTTTTCTATCGAACTCATACCTACAATTGAAGCCATTGTTAGATTGCCCTCTCAGATGAGTTTGATTGAGCTACAAGAATTAAAAGTACAACTTCAATATTTGCTTAAAAAGGGTTTAATTAAGCCAAGTGTGTCACCTTGGGGAGCCCCTATGTTGTTCGTGAAGAAGGATGGATCCTTAAGGCTATGTATTGATTACATAATGCTTAATAAGGTAACTATCAAGAATAGATACTCCTTGCCTAGAATTGATGATTTATTTGACCAACTGAAAGGAGGTACTATCTTCTCAAAAATTGATCTCAAATCTGGTTACCACCTGTTTAAGAATCTAGGAAGAAGATACTCATAAAATATATTTTAGGACAAGGTATGGGCATTAGGAATTCATAGTTTTACCCTTTGGGTTAACAAATGCCTCGACGAATTTTATGAATCTTATGAATAGTGTCTTCTATGAACAACTAGACCATTTTGAGCTCATATTTTTGGATGATATATTGATCTACTCACACACTAAGGAAGAGCATGATTAGTATATGAGAATTGTATTATAAATATTGAATAAGAATTAACTTTATGGAAAACTTTCTAAATATGAATTTTACGCACCACAAGTCTAGTACTTACGACATGTCATATCCGCTGATGAAATTGTTATCGATACTAAGAAGATTGAAGCTATAATAAGTTGATCTACACCCACCAATGTGTTAGAAGTACGTAGTTTTATGATAATGGCAGGATATTATAGATATTTTGTAAAGAATTTTTCAAATATTGCCTATCCAATCACTAATTTGCAAAGCAAAGGAAAAGATTTCAAATAGATAGAACAATATGAAGAAGCCTTCAAAATAATTAAGGAAAGGTTGACAACTACTCCATTTTTAAAATTAGTTGACCCCTCAAAAAAGTTCATAGTTTGCACTGATGCCTCTACTAAAGGTTTGGGTGGGATTCTTACTCAAAATAAATCAATCATAGCCTACGAGTCTTGAAAGCTTAAAAAGCACAAGCTCAACTATGCTACTCATGATTTGGAATTAGCAGTTGTGGTTCATACACTTAAAATTTGGAGGCATTATCTACCAGGGAATAGATCATCAAAGTTTGAAGTACATTATCACCCAACCTCTTTTAAATGCAAGACAATGTTGGTGGATGGAATTCCTAGCCAAGTATAACTTTGAGATTGAATATATTAAGGGGAGGAGAATAAGATAATTGATGCCTTAAGTTGAAAAAGGCATATAGTTGTTATGTCCAAATGTTATGTAGATTTGTATGACAGAGTTAGAGAACAACAACTGGGTGATAGCTATTGTGGAACATGTTAGGCATGGGTTGAGTTAGAACTTGAGAAAGACCAGGAATTCAATATTAAGAATGATTTGTTGTTCTTTAGAGACAAACTTGTTATTTCAAAGATAGGAGGGTTAAGAAATCTTATTTTATAAGAATCCCATTGTACTCCTTATTCTCCACATCTTGGAGGGGTTAAAATGAGGGAACATATATGAAAAGTATTTTATTGGCCAAGAATAAAATGAGATATCAACAATTTTGTGGCTAGATGTATCAAGTGCCAAAAATTATAAGTTGAACATCTACACTCAACATGCAAATTTTACCCTCATAACATTTGGGAGTAGAAATGGCAAGTCATCTCTATGGATTTCATTGTAGGCCTTCCCAAAACCAAGTTTCAATATGATTCAATTCTAGTTGTGGTTGATAAGCTAACCAAGGTTGCTCACTTTATTTTAGGAAATGCCAAGGATGATGACCTATCATAGTTAGTAAATTTCCTAGGAAGATTGTGTGACTGCATGGCTTCCCTGAAGTCATAATTTCATATAAAGATCCTAAATTTACCTCAAAATTTTGATAAATCTTGTATTAAGACTTGGGTACAAAATTAAATACCAATTTTGCATATTATCTAGAGATAGATGGATAAATAGAAAGATTTAATCAGGTCCTTTAAGACAAGCTACACATGTATTGCATGGAACATAAGACTAAGTGAGAGGAATATATTTTCTTAGTAGAATTTGCCTATAACAAGAGCCATTATACTTCCTTGGGGATGGATCCTTTTGAAGCCTTGTATGGGAGATGATGCATAACTCCTCTATCTTGGGACAATCCGAAGGATCGAGTAGTGATCGAATCAGATATTGTAAGAGAGATGGAGGAACAATTAAGGATGATTTGCCAACGACTCAAAGAAGCCATGGATCAACAAAAGAGCTATGCTGATTTAAAAATATCACCAAAAGAATTTTATGTGGGAGACATAGTCTTTCTAAGGGTGATATCCAACAAAAGCTCCATTAAATCAACCAAACTTGATCATAGATTTATTGATACTTTTGAAATCATAGAAAATATCAATTTGATGGCCTATTGACTTGTCCTTCCATCTAATCTGTTAAAAATCCATGATGACATCTATATATCCTTGCTCAGGAAATATGTTGTTGATCCATCACAGATTTGGAATGTGCCTAATTTACAGATGGTAAATCCCCTCACCACTGAAGTTTTTTCGGTTCAGATTTTAACTTATCATATCAAGTGCTTAAGAAAAAAATGTTAACCAATGTAAGGTCCAATGGGACCAATTTTTAGATAGGAATGCTACATAGGAGGATGTAGATTCTATGAAAAACAATTTCCTCATCTATTTATTTAAAATATATTTTGAAAACACACAACATTGTGTTTAAAACTAGGGGGGAGAATGTCATGGCCCTCCCAAAAACATATTACATGATGTTGTTATTTGTATATATTGAGCACCTCTTTTGAATTATTATGCTTTATCATCCTTGGATATGGTACTGTTGATGGTCTTTGTTTTGCAGGTACAAGTCCTCGAGAAATAAAATGAGAAATGATGACGGTGTAAAATCTCACACGGTGAGGTATTCGCTTTGGCAGAGGTAGAATAGCTCTAGCAACGAACACTCGCTAATGGCTCAAGGGTACATGGAAGTCCATATAGATGCATTCTTGTAGGTGCATTATGTATGCATGTTTTGTATCATTAAAATAAATAAATGCTTGCATTTGAAAATCCTTGAATGGCAAGGAAAATGCCACAAAGCATGGGAGCTAATCTTGTCAGACAGATGATAACACTTTGTTAAAATCAGGTTGTTTGTATAGGAAGAATTGTTAGAGGTATATGATTTGCATACATGCATGATTGTTTTAATTTTTTATCATTTTAAATTCAAGTTTTATTAGTAAAAATTAATTATAAATTAATTAAATCAATCAATTAAATAAATTAATTAAATCAATCAATTAAATAAATTAATTAATTAATTAATTAAATTAAATAAATAATTTTTAAATTTAGTAGCTATGCAATCTCTATCTATCTAAAGAAAAAATTTCTAAGTATTGTAATCAATCACCACTTGGCTAGAATTGAGAGTTTAGTTGGCGGCTTGCATGGCTTCACACCTGCCTAACAGTCTTCCCTAACCTTCACCTTAAAAAGTGAACATCAAGAAAATAAAGGGGACGGACACGAGGAGATAACAAGTGAAGAAGTAGAACGAGACTGTGAAGAAGAAAACGAACAAGAACAAGGAGGTCGATAATTTGCTCATTTTGAGTTAAAATAGATAATAAAAATAAAACAGTGGATCGACAACTATAATCGAATTGTCTGCTCTCACTTGTTGATTTATGTTGCTTGAGTTTGTGTTTTCTAAATAGCATAACTTAACATCCAAATAGAATTTTCTAGTTGTACATATTCCATTATGAATTAAGAGGGAAGGTACACATACAAATGCTATTTTGTTTAGCATGAAGGAGCCCTCATGTGTTTGATTGTTATTAAATCTAAGTTAAAACTCTCTTCATATACTTTGCAACCATACCAGGGAGGGTGAAAATTAGAGTAATCCCTGATCAGTTGTGGCTATAAATATTTTTTTTAAAATACCAATCTAAAGACATTACGTTTTGGTTTTATGTTGAATTTTATTAGAATGCTTTTTTGTTTTTTATACATAGAGGAATCGACAACTATCTTTCCTTTTTAACAATTAGTCACATGGTCAAGTCGCATTTCCTCCAATCATAGCGTCAAATCATGGTGCTACCACTATAACCCCTATCTTACCTTAGTAAACACGATACGAAGTGAGTGAGACCCATGGTGGCTTGGAATTGGTATCGTTGTCATCAAGCTAACATACACTCAGCGAACTCAGGTTAGACTACTCCTTTGCCTAGATTGGACATGTCCCCAAGGTTTGAACCTAGGTCTCCTCTTGGTAAGTGCCCAACGTCTTACCAATACACCTAGCCCTCGGGGACAAAAAGGGTTTATGGTAAACCAGTGTGATTTGAACCGAAGTTGCTTGGATCCGCACCATATGGATCACGTTCCTCAACTGACCACCTCACACCAACTCGGCTATGCACTCACCCTTAAAGGGTATTTGGTAAACCAGTGTGATTTGAATTGGAGTTGTATGGATCCGCATCATACGGATCATGTTCCTCAACTGGTCGTCTCACACCAACTCGGCTACACACTCACCCTTAAAGGGTTTATGGTAAACGAGTGTGATTTGAATCGAAGTTGCATGGACCCGCACCATACAAATCATATTCCTCAACTGGTTGCTCACACCAACTCGGCTACTCACTCACCCTTTAAAGGGTTTATGGTAAACCAACGTGATTTGAATCGGAGATGCGTGGATCCGTACCGTACAGATCATGTTCCTCAATTGGCCGCCTCACACCAACTCGACTACGCACTCACCTTAAAAGGGTTTATGGTAAACCAATGTGATTTGAACCAAAATTGCATGGATCTATACCATATAGATCACATTCCTGGCCGCCTCACACTAACTCGGCTACGCACTCACCCTTCAAAGGGTTCATTGTAAATTAGTGTGATTTGAGCCGGAGTTGTGTGGATCCACAGTGTACGAATCACGCTCCTCAATTTGTCGTCTCACACCAATTTGGCTACTCACTCACCCTTCGAAGGGTTTATGGTAAACCAATGTGATTTGAATAGGAGTCTCAACTTGTCGTCTCACACCAACTCGACTATGCACTCACCCTTCAAAGGCTTTATAGTAAACCAATGTTATTTGAGAAGGAGTTGCATGAATCTGCACTGTATAGATCAAGTTTCTCAATTAACCGCCTCACACCAACTGCTACACACTCATCCTTCAAAGAGTTTATAGTAAACCAATGTAATTTGAACCGAGTTGCATGTATTTACACCATACAAATCATGTTCATCAATTAAGCCCATCACACCAACTCACCAAAACAAAAAAAATGTCTCTTACATGTTCACCATTTGTCAATAAGCAAAGTACGTCTTCCTGCTCTAGAGGCATTTATTTATTTATGATTATTTCACAATTTGATCTTGTTTCCCTGAGTTGACGTCGATTTAAACCTTGATATTTTATTATTCTTTTTTATGTTATCTTTTGTCCTTGGGACATGCGTCGTAATTAAGTAGGAGCCATTCTAATCCCTATTCAAGACGGTAGCGCATTGGATAGTGCAAATGGTTCCGGCACTTGACGGCGTGCTCGCAGCACAGCTTTTGTTGCATTCATTTTCCTAATGATGGGACAGCCAATGTAATTATATTACAGCTTTACTTTTTTTAAAATCTGCGTGAAACAGCATGTTTGGGAAGTTAGTTTTAAACTCGAATCAAGTTTCCATCCTGTAAACGATTTTATATAATATAATTATTTTTTTCCCGCATCAGTCCAATTATACTTTTTATATAATTTTATATAATATTATTTTTTTTGATTGCATGCGATTCAAAGGTGTTACAATAGTTTGGCAATTATGCATGTATGGTTTGAAAAGATTTTCAACCTTTGTCCTCCGTGAAAGTTAAGGAATTGATAAAATTACTTTTCAAACCTGGTCCTCCTTGAAAGTTAAGGAATTGATAAGTTATTGTAATTTTAAGGGGTGAAAATAAAATTTAAAAACTAGATATGACTAGGCAATTCACTTTCATTTGAAAACCACCACACATCCTCCACCTTTCTATCAAATATTTGTCCATCAAATAAAAACCTAGGTTTGAAACCCTAATTTATAAGTGTCTTTACATAAGATTTATTATTTATCATGTTTGTGTTTTTAAATTTAAAAGTTAGTGGAGGGAAAAATAAATCCCATGGAGGAGATACGAAGGTTCATGATGAAAGAGATTCAACTTTCTAATCTATTATCATATTATCAATCTTCAAAATACATATGCCGTGTATACAACTTTTATTCATACCTTTGTTTAATGTTTATCATTTTGTTTGTTACATGTTATTTTTATTTAATTATATTCTAGATGGAGACCAAGTTGGAGGAGGTGGACATATTTCACTTTTGTATTTTAAAATTCAAAAAGAAAAAATCCTTTATATATGAATGACCAATAAAATGATATGTCACAATCAAATGTGTTATTTTGTGCAACTTTGATACCTCTCATTGTATACATAAAGTCTCTCACTAGTGACATAGTCCATCCTAATAACAATGAGATTGTGTTACCTTGGCTCACACCTCTAGTTTTGCACCCTTACTACCAAAGTGATGCTTTATTATAAGCCAACCACCAAGATTCAATAAGTTACCCTTATTGATATTTGGTAGTTCCCTCTAGTTTTGCACCCTTATCACCAAAGTGACGTATTATAATCCCATCAATAAGATTCAATAAGTTACCCTTATTTCATATTTGGTAGTTGAATAGGTTTAGTGAGAGGGTTTCACAACTAATTAATGCTTAGAATTTCTCCCCAGAATGAATTTCCTTGATATATTCTTTTTCATATTATAAAGGAGTTTTTATTTTTAGAAATAATTAGCCTACACTTAGATCAAGAACATTATGTAGTTAAGATCTTCATCCTAACCCCAAGCCTTCTTCTTTGAATAGGAATCAATATAGAAGGATGGCTCACCAAAGGTGTGGGTTGACTCTTTTTTGCTCATCAAGAGAAGAGATACGACACCCTCTTGGAGGGTTTGTTTCAATTGGATATATGTTATTATTTTTTAATTCTAACAAAGGTTAATTGATATGGTTCATGGTTTATTTGGCTTCATATTGATGAAATTTTATGGTTAGTAAATGTTTCTTTGTAAAGTCATTATCTCATAGGTTAATTTAGGCCTCATCAATGTTTAAAACCTTCTATTCTATTCATTGCCTTGCATTTAATGATCTCTCATGATGAAGCATATGGCTATTGCAAGTTGCATTCTCCTAATTCTTAAAATATTAAGAAGTCAAGTGGTTGGGATGGATCAAGTCACAAACATTTTCCAAAGCAATAACTCATATTCTTAGTCTAGGAATTTTAGGTTCTTAGTCCCTAATGATGAAGACCACTAGAAAGTATTCAATAATGACTAGATTATAGAATTCCTTATTAGAGAAGCTGGACATTCAAATGAAAAAAATGAATGTGGGAATGACAGAATGGGTGAGGTAATTCAAATTGGAACCAAAAAGTTTCTAAGATGATTAATCATATGAGAGAGTATATTCAATCAAACTTATAGTTATATGAAGGTAGGTATTATGATGAAGATGTTCTTAGACCATTTTATTGAAGTATTCAAGGGTATGAGTCTAGGAAAGGATTGCACTAATGAAGATGCCCATTTGTTCAAACAATTATGTAGTAAATATGGAGTTGTCATTGCTTGAAAATAAGAACAATTGAAGGTCTATAGTAGAAATATTATTGAGCATACCAATGAATTAAATCCTAAAGATAGGATATTCTATTAAAAGCAAATATTTTCAACCCAAATATTAAATCAATAGAAAATTTAGAGTTGCTAAAATTAATGCAAACATAAATCATATTCCCTATCAATCACTCTATCTAGGTAGAAAATCTAGTACCAATTCATATAAAGAATGGGAGCATATAGCTTTGTATTGACTTTAGAATTTTAAATATTACATATTTGGTATATCATAACCATGACCATAAAATGATCAAATACTATAGATTGATATGAAGGTCATAATGCCATCATTATGTAATAATTTCTTTTGATGCAATTTGATATGGGTTAACTATGAATATCAACATAATACAATATTGATGATAAACTAGGGAATCTTCACATACTAAACCATGTTTTTCAATCTATGTCTGATGTAGGGGCTACTTTAAAAATATCCATGGATATTGAATTCATTGGATTGATAGATAAAATAATAATCATATACCTTGATAACTTAGTAGTGGTTTCTATTAAATAAAACTAAACACATTAAATATCTAGAATCTATTTGCAAAACATGTAGGGAATATGAAATCTCATTAAATTCTAAGAAATCTTTATTCATGGTTCAAGAAGGAAAACTTCTAGGACATATCATAGTTAAAGAATACCTTGTGATTGATCTTGATAAAATTAAGAGCAATAAAGGAGCTACTATTGCACTCATCAATTAAATATATCAAATCTTTCCTTGGGTAAATTTAAATTATCATTAAGTTCATGATAAATTTGCACAACTAGCTCACCCTATTACCAAGATGCTAAAATAATACACCAACTATCATTGAATAAAGAAGGATATTTAGCCATAAAATCCCATAATCTAATCAATATAGCTTTCTTGAAGGACTTAAAGTTGTATGTTTTTGGTACTTCTCAAAGTATTCTAATTGTATAGTCCTAAAAAAATGAAAAGAAAGAGGAGCATAAAATTTATTTAATAATAAAAACTCTTATCAATTATAAGGAGTGCTATACTTTCATAGAAGAACAAGTATTTTCAATTATAAATACCTTATACAATTTTTGATATTACTTAGCCAAAGTAAGACAACAATCCTTGTGATCCATCTTGGTGTAAGGACCATAGTGCTACATGGTTAATTAGGAGAAAAAAAAGTTGGATGGATGAATAAAATTAATGAGTTTGACATAAAAAGTAAACCAACCAAATTAGTTAGAGGACACAATTTATATAAAATCCTCATTATGTTAGTATAAAAGGAATATATAACATTGGTAGAAGAATTGTTCAATTCTTACCTAGAATTAGATATGCAATTATTGCTCCCTTCCCTCTAGGTTAAAAGAGTTTTAAGGATTAGTTGTGGCTTCCATCTCTTGTGAGGTACTTATGAAGTTGGGAACAAATACCCATAATATTTGGAATGACTAGATATGGCTTAATGGTCATAGAATCTCTTCCATTACTTCTAGTTGGTTATACAAATATTTTTTGTGTCCCCCTTCTTTAGACTCTAAGCTCAATGTCAAGTGGCAAGTGAATTTTACCAATATCCAATGGCAGTTTCTTGCTACTCAAATTTGGAAAGCTCCTATTGAAACCAAAACTCAACTTCTTGGATGACGGATTTTACATCAAAAGCTTTCAACTGTTGGGAGTTTGGCTACGATTTTACACATTCCCCTCAATGCAATTTTTGTAATGCTTTAGAAAATTTTATTCACTTGTTTTGGTTTTGTGACATGGCTAAACAATTTTGGGATATATTATACTCTTTTATTTTTCCCTCTTTCACTAGATCTTGGAAGCTTTCTTTGCTTAGTTTTTTTAGTTGGATCAGTTTCCCATACTCTGGGATGTTTGTAGACTCATCCTTCTCAAGCACATTTAGAAGTAGATGCAAAAAGGTGTTTAGTGGATCTGCTCCTCTGTGGATATAGTTTTAGCAGACTTGACCTTTTATCTTTCGTTACATGTGGGACGCATTCATTCCCAAGTCTATGGAACATCCAACATACCTCGAGATGTTATTGATAGACTTCATCAACTTTCTCATACGATTAAATATCTTCAAAAGGTGCAAAAATAAATTAAGAAGAAGGCAGTTAACAATGATGAGCAGGTTCAAGATTTGATTATTCCTTTTTCTTCTTTGAAGACTTTAGAAGATATCACGGAAGACATGCCTAGAATTTCTTCTCATAATAGATTCTCCCACAAATGAGTGCTAATATCTGGTGTATTACAACAAGATATAGCTATAGTCTTTTTATTGATATTAGATGTTATTATTATGTATATTCAGTTATGGATGCTTTACTCCTGAGCCATATCATTTTGTTTTTTAGCTGGTGGATAGTAATAGCACAAAAATACTGTAATGGTTCGGTTAATAAATTAATATAATCTAACTTTTGCTAAAAAAACTAGAAGATCAAGTAGGATGGATGAGTGACATGAAAATATATATGATGATAGGACAAGGCCAAACAAGTTAACACACAAATAAATGGATAAATTAACATAAAAACTAACTCATTGCACATAGATAAATGACACTATTTTTATGAATTATATGATAGGGTATTGTTAAGGTGTGTGAAATAAGAAACAACAAAGGCATTTATAAAGGCATAAAATAATTAAATTAGCCACTATAAAAAACAAGATATAGCTTGCAAAATTTTTTGAGTGGGATATTATTGGCCAATAATATTCATCAATTGGGTTCGAGGTGTAGATCAATTGGTTCCCTCAAATCCTGTAAGGGGGGCAGAGGTCCAAGGTTCAAATATCGAGTTTCGTTGGATTGAACGCTTGTACCTTTCTTGGTGCTTTTAGCAATGTAAAAATTTTAAAATGATCATGATATGGTGATTATAGGAGCAGACTACACGAATATCTGTGTAGCGACTTCTAGGATGGACAATGTAGAATACTATGGCGGACATAAAATCTAGACAACCTACCCAGATTTGTGGTGGCTACCAATTCCACCATGTAAAAAAAATAATATTCACCAATTATTTTCAATGGGTATATAATTACAAATCCTATTGTATTTTTATATGTAAAAGAAGAAAATTTCTAATGCCTTTAAGACATGTAGTCATAATAGAACCCATCCAACAATAGCATGTTGATTCCTTTAAAAATATTAGTGCTTTTGCAAAAGTCAAGAAAAATCGGATTTTAACCAATACATTTGTTTTTAGTAGGTAGTCTAAAGCAATGCTATTTCAATCAAGAAAACAAAAGTTTTTCATACAAATTGTTGAATACATCAACCCTAGATTTAGGATGCCTTTAATGGTAGCAACTGATATTATCATAACTATTGTAATGTTCAAATCGACATGTGTTATGCTTGAATATGAATTTATTGTAAAAAAACTCATCCAATTTCTATCCCCAATGTAAAGGATTAATAGAATAAATAAATAAAAATATTGTTAGGATCCTAAAAAGAAAAAATGTTGAATAAAAACAAGAAATACCACACAAAGTTGAAAAGGGTATTTTGGGTAAACATGGTGATAGTTAAAGCTTCTACTAGATAATCCCCCTATAAAATCATTTTTTGTAAAGTAATAGTATATAAGATTAGGTCCGAGGTGTACACTAATTGGTTCCCCCAAATCCATAAGGGGGGTGAAGGTCCAAGGTTCAAATCTTGCCTTGCTGGACTGAATGTTTGTCCCCTTTCTGGTGCTTTCAGCGGAGTAAAATATTTAAAATGATCGTGGCATGGTGGTTATAGGGGTGAACAAAGAAGATCTGTATGGTGGCTTTCGGGGTGGAAAACATAGAATACTGTGGCAGCCATAAAAAATATGGACAGCGTGTCCGGATTTGTGGCGACTACCGATTCCACCATTGTAAAAAAAAAATAGTATATAAGATCAATTTATATATTTATTCCTTTTGAACCTTTAGGATATTGTAGATATTGTATAGGACATATTTTATATATTTTATTATTTAATTTAATGTTGATTCCATAAATTTCACCTAAAGTAATTGTATAATTGGGTATAAATACCCCCTCATACCAACCTTTTTATTAATATTTGGAGTGTATTATATATTTTTATGAGATATTTTTATGTCCATGGTCACACTATTATATCACATGTGTGACTTCTATGAGTACATTTCTAGATAATATATTGATTTTATTAATTTGTAGATACTACTCTACAGTCCAATATGGAATTAGGGTGGGTGCAAATCTCCATTTCTCTATTACATGTACTTGATAAATTAATTCCTATGGCATCCCCCAAGGAAAATATTGCTCAAAGTAACTAGATGAATTCACATCAACCTCCGAAAAATTATGAAGAATTTTTTTTTATTAAAAACCTAGGAGGATTTAGATCACATGTGTCTCACTAGTTCCAACATTTTGGATCTAGTAGAAACATTCATTAAAATATTTTTTGTTCTTCTCTAAACATGAAATCTAATTATTTATTTTTAGTTATTGTTATTCTTTAAAATATTTTCAATTTTCTCACATCCTCAAGGTAAAATATTTGAGATCTACCTCAAATTTCTTAGAGGTAGATAATCTACAAAAAAGGTCATACCTATGGAATAGTCTTCAAACAACCAAGCCACTTTTACAAGAAAAATGTTGGCATTTTGGAGATGGATCCCAAGTTCACTTTTGGAATGATAAATAGATTAAAAATATTTCTCTGAGTGAGGATCCAAATTTTGCAGGGTTAAAACCTTATGTTGAGGTTGTTTATGGGGACCTAGTCAAATATTATATAATCACTAAGGAAAATAGTAAGAAATGGAAACATTTACAGGTGGATAATATTGATGATAGAAATCAACAAAATCTAAGGAAGCTAAATATTCTTCTACATGTCTATTTATTGAACAATACTAGATCTCCAAACTCTCTTATTTGGATAAGCCAAAAGGAAGGAACATACTCGGTCAAATCAGGTTATTATATCCTTGAAGGGAAGGGCTTTGGATGGATTCCAGTAGCTAAGATTTGGTTCAAAGACCTCATTCCCAAGATAACACACTTCGATTGGCTATCAGTCCAAAAAAAGGTCTTGATCATGTGTAATTTTTGTAAAAGAGGCTTCACATTACCAAATAGGTGTGTTCTCTATGAAATGAGTGAGGAAGATACTGATCATCTCCTTTTGTACTTGCATTTTTAAACTGAGCTACTAAATAAGATTATGAAGAACTTCAAGGTAGAGTGGGTCCTCCTCAAGTCTCTCTTTGATCTTTATCTTCAATGGGAGCGCCCCTTTAAAGGTAAAATGCTGCAAATGTTATAGAGGTTAAGTATTCCACATGTTCAGTGGAGTGTTTGGAAAGAAAGGAACCATCAGATATTCAAATACAAGAAGAGAAACTACACATCAGTGGCAAATAGAATTTTAAGTGCAATGTTAGAAAATTTAGGTATCATGAAGTTCAAAAATGATTTTGAACTAGACCCAAAGAAAGAAATTGCTAGAGTTTGGGAGTTAGCTTCTAATTATCAGAATTCCTACTCATCCTCAGTTCATCCATGAACTAATTCAAAATAAAATCCTAGGAGTGTTGGAGTAGGAGGCATCTTTTGAGATCATTGGGGTAGACCACTCTTGGCCTATGCAAAGCCTCTAGGAGATTCATAAAACATCATTAATATTTTGAATGGAAAACACCCTACAAGATGGAATATAGAAGATATGATAAATGAGATTAACACTAAACTAGAGTTCCTTGAAGAAGTGCATATTATCCATGTCTACAGAGAGGCTAATGGGGCAGCTGACTATATAGAAAACATGGGTGTACCTTTGGATGAATTGTAGTGTTGGGAGTTAATATTCCCTCATAGTGTTCAAGAAATTATTAATAGCGAAGCCAAGGATGATGAAAAAAATGAGATCAAAGATTAAATTTGCTAGGGGAATTTTAAATATTTTATGCGTAAATATTTACTATTCATTTGGAGGGAGGAGTTTGAACATTCATGACTGCTACAAGTATAATATTAGGGATGAAGGAAAGAAAATAGCACTTGATAGTGAGTCTCCAATAGTGGTGGATCCTTTATTTTGTAGTTGGATCATGTGTTATTGAGTGAACAAGTTTCTGCCTCTGGCAAACTCCACTTTTGGGTTTGGTCTACTCTACTCTTGGTTTTTTTACTAATCATTATTTTGTGAGCTACAGGTTGCATCTTGTGTCTCAATGGGACTGGAGCTGGTATGTGGGGCTTCTCTAAGTCCCAATACTCATGTTTTTGAGTCCACCTAAAAACATCATTCATTATTTGTACAAGCATCTAGAGAATTAGAAGGAAATATGACATGATTCATCGTATTCATTAATATGTATCCATGAGTTTCTCATTGACTAGAGTCATGAATAAGGGGCTAAAAATGCATATTGAAAGACCTGCATACTAAGCTGCTTCTTGAAAGATCTTTTTGACTTGTCAAAATGTTTGCTCCAATTGTTCTTGGGAAAATAAAAGAAGCAAAAAATCACTTGGAGGACCTAAAAAGGAGGATCTTGATGCTCAAGGCCCAACAAAAAGTTTAAGCTTTGTATGGGTTTGTTGATTGTTCATTGTCTGTTACATATTTTGTAATCTTAAATGATCTTGAAGTCAAAAACTTAGATAGTATTTAGGTTGTTTGATCTTTTGGTTTAAGGTCTGAAACCTTATTTTTGGAAGCATATTTGGAGTGTAAATATTATTATTTGATGTTTATTGTAAAATATTTGGGGTCCCTTTCAAAACCCCTTCTTCTACATTTTTTTTTTTTTTTAATTTAAAACCCCTTCTTCTACCTTAATAAAAAAAAATTACTATTTAAATTTTCATTTAATTTATTTAAAAAATATATTTCCCTTTCTCTTATACTGTTTTATTTCTAATATTAACACAAATGAGACAACAACTTACATGACCTTGAAGAAAGTATTAAATAATAGGCTAAGAATTTTTTGACATACTCTTTATGCCAATAATGTCGTGGGTACACATTTATGAATGAAAATACCTCTAAGTCACTTGACAAAATTGTTAATATGGTTAGGGTAGCTACAAAATGGAGAGGTGGTAGGAGAGGAAAGGGGGAGGAAGGATGAGAGGAAGAGTGTGGGAGAGGGATTAGCAGAAGAGTGACTCCTAGGATCAAATCCATCAACTATCCCAATCCTAATTTCATTTATGAAAAATATTTTGTTGCATGTGATATTACGAAGCTTATGGTTCCATGGTAAACATAAAAGTAGATTTTATTGAACCCAAGAATATAACTTTACCTAGTTTATTTGCAATATATTTTGGTATAGATAATTATGAGATTCTAAATTCTACTTAGTGTAGGAATTCTACTCTTAAAGCTGCTCAAATGGCAAATGTGGACTCTAGGAGTGTTGCTCCTGAGACTTCACTTTAGGCTTTTGGTTCCATGATGAGTGGTAATGCGAGTTTCCTTGGACCTATGGTTTTGGATATGTCTAATTCTTTGATAGTTTATCTAGGTTTGGATATCACTCAAATTTCTAATTCTTCTTCAGACGAGCTCTCTACTCCCAAAGTTGCTCAATTGGTGAATGCAGATTCTAGGAGTGATGTTCATGAGACTTCACCTCAAGTTACTCTCCTTCTATATTGAATGATAAATTTCTTCTCCAAAATTTTAATTTTGGTGTAGGCAAGAACTTGGATTTTTTGTGTTTATGACTAGGCTCTATGGGAGCGGCTTGATGGGTCCCTTATCTATGAGAGATCGCTATCCTCCCTGGGAGTCTGATACTTGGGCTCATAGGCCCTTTTGATCTCAAGTTGTCTAGAAGCATTTCCAAGGGCCAAGACAACCCCTTGGCACCTTATGGCGGTCAAAATTCCTCCTTAGACCTACACGAACCTCAACCCTCTAGATTAAGTGGTAAATCCTTTATGAAGATGGTGTCCAAGTCTAAGAGTATGGATTCCATGATTGATTCCTTTGATGTTGAACCAAGCCAGATGCCTATGTCTATCCAAAAAAGTCTCTTGAATATTACCATGGAGGAGAGGTATTTTAGTTTGGTTGGAAAATTCTTAGGCACC
The DNA here is from genome assembly GCA_028583015.1 of Wollemia nobilis. NCBI lineage: Eukaryota > Viridiplantae > Streptophyta > Pinopsida > Araucariales > Araucariaceae > Wollemia > Wollemia nobilis. The sequence goes on from JAQPPZ010002931.1 coordinate 871,724, forward strand.
CGACCTAATCTAGACTCTATTAAGAAATGGGCCTTTGCAAAATAGAGACTGCATGGTCAAATGGATTTAGTGGCTCTTCCAAAAGGATTATTTATTTTTAAGTTACTTGGAGAGAAAGACTTGATTCACATTCTTGGGCAGGGTTATGCGTAAAGGGTCAGCCCCAAAATGTATTTATAAAAATTTGGCAAATTAGTTTTGAAATCTAGGCGAATAGTGTCCAAACACATGTAGAAGGTTCACTATTATTAGGGGCAATATTGGAAATTTAAACTTAAAATGGTCAAATTATTATAAAATTGGGGTGAATCGAACCAAAAAAAATTTGCACTCAAACGTTTTTTGCTAATGAATCCTGGTCAAGGTTCCTAAATATCAGCTAATTCCAAATTTTTAAAATCCTAATTTTAGCCAATTTGGTGATAAATAGTCGCTATGCATAACCCTATTATTGGAGATGCACCTTGGTTCTTTGGAAAGAGATGTTTATTTATTCATATGTGGGGAATGGATTTTGACCTAGATAAAAAAAATAACATTACCCCCATTTGTCTTAGGCTTCCTAGCCTTCCCTTTCAATTCTAGAATAAGGCTATCCTTCGAGGCATTGTAAAAATGTTGAGTGATCTAGTTTATATTGATGCAACAACTCAAGAAAAATATAGGATGGTCTTCATGAGAATGTGTGCAATGGTAGATCTAGATGTTGATATCCCTTCATCTATTGAACTTCTCTCAAATATGGGATCTTAGACTTAAACCATATAATATGAAAATAAGCTCGTGGTTTACTTTGATTGCAAAAAGTGTGGGTATGTTTTAGCTCACTTTAATTTCAAAAAGAATGACACAAATGAGGTGGTAAGTAATTAAGTTATGGAAAATATGGTTCCTCTAGATGGTTCTTCTTCCAAGCCTCCTATTGAACTAGTCCCTAATGAGTCTCAAAATATTGTAGATGGATTTCTTGTGGATGATACATCCCTTTTGATTATAGTGGCTTCTACCTTTGTTCCTTTATCCCCTCTTCTTGGGAATCCCTTTGAGTTCTTAATATCAGAAAAGGATGGTAAAATTTTAGGGCTTGAATTAGCCAAATATAAAAAGAATTCTTTAGTCTCTACATGCTTGCCTATATCTCTAGGCAAGGATGTAATTTTCTCACATAGTGTGCAGGGATCTGTTTTTAAAGGGATAAGCAAATTGAGGTTTGGCTATATTTCCCCAATGTCCATAAGAAACCAAGCTAAAGGTGGAAAGGTCATAGCATTTGAGATGAGGGGAAGGTCTCCCAATAAATTTATTCACTTGTCTAAAGTGGCTAGTTTTATTGAAATCTAGAACCCCTAGGTTCTATGTAAAGGAAAAAAAAAAAAGGATGTGAATGCTAGTTAGAGTTTTTGGTTATTTGGAGATTGAAAGTCACTTTTGGACTCCTACTCAAGGGAGAAATATTGTACATATCATTTTTGTAAATATACTTATTTGATATTTTTGTCTTTGTGTTGTGGGTGGAGAATCTACAAGCCCTTTCCACAATCTTGCACTTCTTTTAGACCTTTATTTTTGAGAAGGACCTGAGGAGGTTGTGAGTGGGTGGAGGAGTCTAACTAGCTTAATGGTTCCTCTCATCCTTGTACTTCTATTTTCCTTATGGCTAATCTACCCTATTTATCCCTTGTATTTAGATGACCTTGATCCTATTTTAGATTTTGCTTCTCTCTAGTTTCTTGGTATGATTAGACCTTCTCTTGATGCTTGGGTTGTATTTATATAAAAATTCTGGGGACCCTTTCAAAACCCCTTCTTTTTCATCCAATAAAAGAAAGAGAAGTTGCTAATATGGTTTGGAAATTTTTTTTGTATGGAGATGAGAGGATCTCCTAATTGATTACATTTGATAAAGTGGTTTTATAGGGAATATGATAATATATACAAGTGAACCTTCATTGCTTTCAAATTATTTGTAAATTTTAGATGTTTCTAGTTCAATAATTTTCTTCATTTTACCTTTATCTATATTTCTACATACAAAATTAATGGTTTCCATACCATTTAAAAAAATTAATTTTAAATTTTGGAATACTTTGAGATATATTTTATAGATAAGAACAAAAGTTATTGCATATCATGATGATAACTAGTGCTTGCATTGCATCACATACATGCATGGAAAATCTAAGAAGTGCAAGATTTAAAGTGGAAAAATATTTTAATATTATGAGAACACTATTAGATGTATTAATCACTCTTACAAATGGGACTTGAAATACTTCTTAAAGGAACTGGGTCTTGTAGGTGTAAGGCTCAAATTCCAACTACCCTTTATTTTGATAAAATAAATCACATAAATATTTAAAAATATGATAACAATAGACTTGACATAACACTATACATTATTGATATGGAAAATTCTAATAATATTGCATTACATAATGATGTCAAACCTAATGATGACATCACCACCCTCTCTGATGATATAGCCTCATGTGATGACATAGTAGCCAATGATGATATGACACCTAGTTATCACATAGAGATAGACGATGGCATTGTAGTTGATGATATAACACCAAGTAGTGAACCCCATGATGTTATAGGAGGTGATTTGAAAAATTATGTAGAATTCAATAATGTGGTATATGAAGATATGGTGGGTCACTATATGATAGGAGATGACATGTCAAAGATTAATATGGAAGATTGAGCACCATATAATTAATATAAATGTGGGTTCAACCAATAGTAATCCATCAAATTATTGAAACCATTCACTGTAAATTCATAGAATCAATAACAAACTTTGAAAAATATGATTTTTAAATCACATATGAGATTAACATGTCAAGCAATCTAGTTCATCAATTGTGAAGTAAATCATAGTGTGATAAATGGTACAATCATAGATAAAGTAATTATTTTGGAATTAGAAGGTTGAGTCCTTTTGTGTGATAGCTCTTAATATTGAAAAGATATATGACACCTATTATTAGTAGCATTATGGATGCTAAGTGATTGCTTGAAAATATCAGGGGCTATGTGATTCGATTGATTCCACATAAATTACTAGATTAGAGGTATAACATGCTACCTTGACTACTAATTATTTTAATAGTTTTAGGGAGTATATCATTTTATACAAGAATTTAAAATATGTTATCTAGAATACTATAGGGATTTCAAAAGGGATAGGGCAAGAACAATTAGCTAAAGATATCAAAAAATGTAAAGCATATCATCATTGTGTTCAGCAATATGTCAAAGACATAAAAAATAGTTGTATTTGAGATGCTTCATGTCTATTTTAAAAAATTTCCTCTATTGATAAAGTTTCTTCATGATTAGGCTTAAAGATATTGGTGTAATGGTTATATTATAAAAAATGAAGCTCAAATAAAAGAATTTATTATGAATAATACTAAGAAGAAACCAATGCACAATGAGAACAAGACTAAGAAGACCTTCAAGAAGCCAACTTGTGAATTTTACGAGTAACACATAGTGATATTTTGTTAGATATGCATGAAGAAGATTTAAGAGGTAGCCAAAAATAAGATTGTTAATGTGACTCTGTTTAATACTTAGTGTGAGTTTAATCATAATGGTAAAATATTAAGAGCTCATATAGTTGTTAATTCAACATATTAGATATCCACTTCTTCTAATGAGTAGAATATATATTTAGGGTCAAAAAAACACATGACTAAGCAATGACACCTACATAATTACAACATATTAAATTCAAAAGGGAGTGTTTTCATTGCAATTTATTTTCAACTACATATAACAAGTTATTATTATAGTTTCTTCTTCACTTGATGATGTTCTTCATATTCCTATTAGAGTCCCTAATAGTTTAATTATATATTGCAACACCCACTTAAACAAAAGGGTAAAAGTCTCACCCAATTTATGGGTGGTAAATGATATTTACGATGGACTTAAGATAGTTTACTTTGGATATGGGATTGAGTTATATTAGATGTATAGCCTATGAAAGAAACTAATTCATTCTACTTCTTCCTCTTAAAATAAACATTTGATGCTCATAGTGGCACAAGTGAATGGTAAGGGTTAGCAATGACATAATAGACTTGGGCATATTGTCTATAGGTCATTAAGGTAAATTATTTGTCATATATTTGGTCGCAGATTTTCTTACATTTATGCTCCCAATAATGCTTATGAGGGATGTGTTTTAGGAAAGCATCGTATAGAATCCTTTTTAAAAACAACAACAAGATGTGTCATATGACCTCTAGAGCTCATTTACAATGATGTGTAAGGACCCATGTCTATACCATATCTTTCTAATAATAAGTACTTTCTTCTTTTCATGTGTGATTTCTCTTAGTATATGTGATTGTGAACTATTTGTAATAAATACGAGGCTTTTAAGAGATTCAAGGAGTTCAAAGCACTGGTATAGAATCAACAAGAAAATAAATATTAAGTATTTAAGGACATATAGAGGAGGTGAATATATGAGCAATAATTTCTAATAATTTTTGAATCATCATGGTATATTCTTTCATAGAATTGTTCATTATACTTTAGAGTGAAATGGGATAAAATATATTGATAGTGACTTTAGATCTAGTTGTTTCAATATAGTGTTAAGAGTTAGATTAGAAATAAAACTCACTAAGGCCTATCTTGACCCTTTTCCAAGTCAAACGAATTTGTTTCCATGGTTGATAATGCAAATGATATTAGTAGGTGATGACACTAGCAATAATATCATATAATTGTTTAATCTTTGAGGCATATGAATCTCCATCATATGGGTAATGATATTCCAACTAGTATATATGCATGGCAACTTGAGACAAGTACATTTTGAGAAAACATCATTTTGTCCCTTTTTAGCGAGAATGATTAGATCTCCTTCACAAATACTCTCTTGCGAATATATTAATTTATTCCATTTTGAGAAAGAAGTAATGTTTGAATTTTAATAGCAAATATTTCAAATATTTATGTATTTAAACTATTAAAAAAATGAGGATTTTTGTATTAAACTATATAAAGATATTAGTGAAATATTAAAATGAAATTTAAATAAAATGTGTAAGAATTGATGGTGATAGTAAGTATTGAAGAATTTTGTGTGGCTCATAAATTTACGTTATAGAGAATAATATACTAGACTCATTGTAATGGCATTATCTAGTGAAAAATTAAGTTATTCTAGAGATTTATCACCGTATGATGTATGCTAACCAAATATTGTTAAATTTGAAGAGTGAAACAATGACATATGAAACCTACATTATCAATATGACAATAGCATGAACGGTCAAAGTAATGATATTGTTTTGTGAGGTGCATAGAGAAGACACCTTGTATTTCATATTTATCCATGTTTTGGTTAATTCTTAATGATAACTCAAATAAATAGTAAATAAGAGCCATTAGTGTATTTGTGTCGATTATAGTGAGTTATTAAATATTTATATTATTTATGATATATTTATTTGGATATTTATTTATCACCATGTGGTGCTTGAAAAGACTCTTTGTCAAGTATTTTGGTGATTTTGCTATCCATATAAGTGAATATAATATTTGATCTTTCTATGACCATGGTTTTGTTTCACCTATATATTGTATTGCATGTTCTTCCGGTTCTATGGTTGATGATGTTAACTCTATCCAGTCATAGAGACACACAAACTGAAGACTATTTGCAGATCAAGAGAAAACATAACAAAAATAGAGCACAATATTCGGAGATAAATAAAACCAAAAATAACAAAGCCAGAACACACATCGAATGCAGGAGAACAATGTTTCCCTTGTATTATTACACAACTTATTACAAGTATTAAAAAATACATTATGCAACTAAAAGAAACTAATATTTACAATGTTATATTTAATAAAAGGTACAAATACAACTATGGATAACTATCCACGTCATCCATCGTAACCGTCCACCGTTGTTGTCATTTCCAACAATCTCCCACTTGGAAACTACGATGGCACAATACTTATGCCACTATGTTCTTGACACCATTTGAACTTCTAGGAACTCACTACTTTTGTTAAAGCATCATATGTGTTCAGCTTAGTATTCACCTTCTTTAGTTTTATTTCACCTTCCTCAATCATTTATCTGATGAAGTAAAATCATACCCTTATGTGGTTGGTCCTGCTGTGGAATTTGAAATTGACAACAAGATCAATTACACTCTTGTTGTCACACCACAATGGAATTGAATCCTGTTGCACACCAAAATCTGAACGTAATTTTTTGAGCCATACTGCTTCCTTGCAATCCTCTACTACTGCAATATATTCATATTCCGTTGTTGATTGAGAAACAACATATTATTTTATTGCTTCTCTAACTAACTTATCCCCAATCAAGTTTAAACACATACACACTTGTGGACTTTCCACCATCCACATCTCCTAAAAAATCCACATTAACATAACCTGTTAACTGACTATCACCTGCAACCCCATAACATATCCCAACATCCTTTTTTCATTGAAGATATCGTAATATTCTCTTCACAATTGTTCAATGCTGCCATCCTAGATTTGACATGAACTGACTTACCATTCCTACTACATGAGCCAAGTCCAACCATGTACACACCATAGCGTACATCAACTTGCCAAATGTACTTGCATATGGCACTTTTTCCATTTTATCCTTATCAACTATTGTCTTTGCGTATTGATCTATTGATAATGTTGTATCAATGCAAATGGAGTGCTCACTGGTTTACACTTCTCCATTCCAAACTGTTTCAATACATCAGCCACATATTTCTTCTAACTAATCCACAACTTTCTCTATACTCGGTATCTCTTGATCTCAATGCCAAGAGAGTAGTGAAGTGGTCCCAAGTCCTTCATGCTGAACTCCTTTGATAATTTAGACTTTACATTTTGAACCGATTGTGGAGAATTACTAAGAAGAAGTATATCATAAACATACAGTGCAAGAATGACAAATCTATCTAAATCCTTCAAATAATAAATGCAATGATCAACATTACTTCTTACAAATCCAATTCTAATCACATATTGATCAAACTTCTTGTACCATTATCTTGGTGATTGTTTCAGTCCATAGATGGACTTCTTGAATTTGCAAACCAGATCACTCCCACTAATTTCAAAACACTTTGGCTGCTCCATGAATATTTCCTCCTTTAAATTGCCATGAAGAAATGGATTCTTCACGTCCATTTGTTCCACTTCCCAATTTTTTGCTACTGTTGTTACCAAAAAAAGCTTAATTAAAGCTATTTTTCCTACTGGTGAGAACATTTCTATGTTAATCAACTCCTTCAGTCTGTGTATATCCCTTGACAACTAATCTTATATTATACCGCTCTATTGTGCCATCTGGATTATATTTTTTCTTAAAAATCCATTTACACCCAACCAAATTTATCCCTTTTTGTCTAGGATGCAAATCCCATGTCTCATTACACTTGAGGGACTCTATCTCCTCTTGCATTGCCATCCTCCATTCCTTAGCCTCACTACCGCTCAAATCCTCCTTTAAACTAACAGGTTCATCAAACAGAGTTTTTAGTGCACTCAGATTATATCTTAATATGTCAAGAACTCGTCTTTGACACTGAATTCTCCTTGGTTTTTGATTGACTTCATTACCCTGCACATCTTCATGAAAAATTTCTTCAATATCATGTGTTATTTCCTGGGAAATCAAGCTTATTATTTTACCCATAATTTCTTGAGGATCATGTGACCCTTCTATCTCACATGACCCCGCTTCTTGGTTTTTGACTCCCTGTTGACATCGTGGGCTTAGAAATTCTTCATCATTTAAGACACCCTATTGTTGACCTTCATTACAGTTTGGGGATAATGGACTAGGCTGAATGTGTGACTGTGTAGTTCTATGACTATCAGATTGGGGTATAGACTGTTGCTGTATAGACATTTATTGGCTATCCTGCATAGCATTGTAAGACAGAATATGACTGAGTAAATGTTCATGGTCATTAGACAATTCGTTGCCATCTTTAATATATCCTATTATATTCTCCATGAAAATTACATCATAGCTGAATTTGTGGCGATTTTATGATGGAATGAACATTTTGTAACCTTTCACCCCTTCCTTGTAACCCACTAAAATGCACTTAACTGATTTGGTATCCAAATTCTATCTTTTTTCTTTGGGAACATTCATATAGGCTTCACAATCAAACACCCGTAGATGTTCAAGAGTGGGTTTCTTACCACTCCACTTTTCTTGTGGAGTCACTCCTCCCAAAACTGAACTTGAAGATAAATTGTTCATATAATTGGTAGTATGAATAGCCTCATCCCAAAATTGTTTATCTAGATATGCATCTTCCAGCATACTTCATGCTTTCTCCATGAGAGTCCTATTCAACCTCTCAGCTACACCGTTCTATTGAGGCATATATGGTGTGGTATTTTACCTTGCAATTCCATGCATCTTGTAGAAAGCTTCAAATTCACCTGAGAAATACTTACCTCCATTGTCTGTTCTCAGTGCCTTGACCTTTTTACCACTTTGTCTCTCTACTTCAACAACAAAGATCTTAAACTTCTCCAGGGCTTCATATTTCTTTTTCATAAAAAACACCCATGAATTTTGAGAAAAATCATCAGTGAAAGTAATAAAATATTTGGACCGTATTAAAGAAGGCACTTCCATTGGTCCACAAATATCTGAGTGTACCAATTATAAAACATCTTCACTCCTATATGTACTTGATGAAAAAGATACTTTATTTTGTTTGCCCATAACACATGACTCACAAAAATCTAATGAATCAAGTTTCATACCTTCCAAACCATGCACCATCTTTTTGGAGCACATCTCCTTTAGGCTCCGCTTACCTACATGCACCAATACCTTATGCCATAGCATCATTTTTGAAGAATTTTTACTTGTTGCTAAACCTACAAAACTCACTGGTTCTGCATCTAAATCATAGAGATACCCTTTTTTGATCCCTTGAATCAACACCATATCACCATTCATCACCTTGTAGCTATTTCTATTAAAAATAGTATGAAATCCATCATCTAAAAATTGGCTTACCGAGAGTAGATTACGTGTTAGTCCAGGAACATGACTAACATTAGTGATGGTCAAAAATCTACCATTCTTTGTCTTGACTCTCACTATGCCTTTGCCTATCACCTCATAGTGACTCTCATGATAGGTCTCAAACCAATCTTGGTGAGATGTCATATGAAACGAAGTACCTGAGTCAATCAACCATGACTCATCTTGAACATCAAGATTCAATCCTGTAGTAAGATCTACCACTCCTTCTTCAGCAGCAACAATGGTAGAGATGCCCTCATTCTCTGTTTGATATTCTTCTTTACACTCCCTTTTGATGTGTCCTTTTTATGATATTTCCAGCACTCAAATTCTTGTTTCCAACCTTTCCTCGATTTTGACCTATGGCCTTTGTCATGTGGCTTCTCATAACTTTTGCATTCTCTACTCCTCCCTCTCACAGAAAATGCTTCAACATTCTTATGGGTTCAACAATATTCTTTCTCAACTCTTCTTGCAAGAGCTACCCCACAATATTTTCCATCTTAAGGTCAGGTATTTTTGTGTGAAGAACACATGCTTATACTGAGAGGGGGGTGAACAATATAAGACCACTTTTTACTTTTTCTTCCAATTCAATATTATGTTGTGTAAATATAGCAGTATCAATAGCAATAATCAAATAAATGCACAAAATATCATACACAATAGAGACACCACAATTTACGTGGTTCACCCAATGTGGGCTACTCCATAGAAAAAAATATTTTACTAAAACTTTTTCAATCAATATCTTTGGGAATCACTCCCAATTACAATGTTTATGGATATCTGTCCAAAGGAGATTCTAATCCCCTAATATCAAATTTATGTATATCTTCAATAGGAGAACTCTTTCCCCTTCTGCTTTGGCTATGTGATCTTCTAGAAGACTTTGTCTCTCTGCTGCACTGACTGGTGAACCTCTCTCCACTTGAAGACTCCTCACTCAGATCTGTCTTCAACCATGCTACTATTGGATCTCTATCTACTGAGACTGTGTCCTTTGTATTCTATCACCTCCAAAGCTCTATCAATAGGCTCACTAAGAACCTTCTCAATAGGCTCACATAGAACCTTCTTAACAATATCACATAGAACTTGTCAAATGCTGAATAACAAGTTCACACAGAACTTGTCCAATTCTGAATAACAATCTCACACATAACTTGTCCAAATATGCTCTAGCAAGCTCACCAAGAACTTGCCCAAATATTATCTAGCAAGCTCACCAAGAACTTGCCCAAATCTGCTCTAGCAAGCTCACCAAGAACTTACCCAAATCTGCTCTAGCAAGCTCACCAAGAACTTGCCCAAATTTGCTCTAGCAAGCTCACCAAGAACTTGCCCAAAATTGTCCACAAATTTATCCCAACACTGTCCTCAAATCTATCCCAAAACTTTCCTCGAATCTGTCCTAAAGGTATTATCAAAGGCTCAATCAATCATGCTCAAGTAGTACTCAAAATGAACTCAACAATAAATGGCAATCTCAACTCAAATTAACTTCATAGAAGCATAAAGAGAATTGTTAGAGACTCAATATGTTTTAATCTCACTCTCAACCCAAATCAATCTCAACTCAACTCATAGAAGCATAAAGAAAATTATTAGAGACTCAATATGTTCTAAAATCACTCTCAACCCAAATCAATCTCAACTCAACTCAAATCAACTCATAGAAGTGTAAAGATAATTTTTAGAGACTCAATATGTTCTAATCTCACTCTCAAATCAAATCAATCTCAACTCAATTCAAGTCAATCTCAACTTAACTCAAGTCTTATAGAACCATAAATAGAATTGTTAGAGACTCAATATGTTCTAACCTTAATCTCAACTCAACATAGAATGATGGAATAGTTTATTTCATAGAACTTGAAAAATCACTTCACACATCACTTGACTAGGCTCAATCAATTCAACTCAACCAATCATCACAAGAGATAACTCTTTCTCACACAACCCTAGTCTAAGTATGTATCAACCAGCTCAATTTTTTCCAACAATACTCAACCACAAATCTCACATAACAATGATACTCATGTTCTTTTATAACTCAAGTTATTTCACAACCAATGGGATTCAAAAAATATGATTATCAAATAAGGTTTAGACACAACTCTCAATTCAAAAAACCTTGAAGCATTCAACCAACCACTTTCAAAAAGGAAACCACAAACAATCGTTTTTCCTCCAATGATATTTCAGAAATCAACCACCATAAACAATCAATAGAAGAATGTGCCCATACCTTTTTTTGAAGATGAAAAAACCTCTTTGTAAATATTCCACAATCCCAAAATTATTTTGCCAATCTTCACAAGGGTTAGTAGATCACAAAATAATCAACATTACTCCACTTTTCAATAATCATCACCATAGCATTTAATTGCATAATTTCCTTATCTCTCCTAAAACCACTTGTACCATAGAATAAAATAAATCAAAACATTGCATAACCTTTTTACTCCCAAAACCACTTATACCATAAAATAAAATAAATCACAATATTGCATACCTTGTCACCTCATGAAAGAATTAATCCTCTTGAAAAAGAACAAGGCAAACTTCACTTTTGGAACCCCTTTGAAAAATCAGAAATATCTCTTTACACATGCCTTATTTATCCTTCTAAATAAATTAGTCAAACAACCCTTGAAATAAGCTTTCCGATGATATATAATATGCCCCCTTTCCAAAATAAATTGAAACCTTTATATATATATATATATATATATATATATATATGCCACCCTCCATTAATTGCACATAGGTTGGCCCTCCATTAATTTAAACTTAAACTTTAAACTTTAATATCTTCATCACCGGAGGTCCTTTTTCGATGAAACAAAATTCCACCGAAGGCAAGAGAAAGTGCTAAGGAGAAAAAGTGTCGCGATATCGCGACATGTCAGGTTTTCGTGACCCGAAGGCAAGAGAAAGAGCAAAGGAGAGAAAGTGTCGTGATATCGTGACATGTCACATTTTCACAACTAAAGGAGGAGAGAGAAAGTAAGAAGGTGAAAGTGTCGCGATATCGTGACATGTGTTTTTGCAGGTGCAAAGCCGAGAAGAGGACAAAGAGGCAGAAGTATCGTGATTTCATGACAGGTCACATTGGCGCGAGCAAGAAGAGAACCCAGCAAAAATAAGATATGTGACAGTTAACTAGAGTTATACGGTAGTTACAGGTGCAGTTGTAGAAGAAATTCATGCAGATAAAATAAGAAGAGTTAACTGAAGTAGTTACATCAGTTACAGGTGCAGTTACAGTGAAAACGCATGCATGCACAGAAAAGAATACGAACAGTCATGAACAAGAAGATGAACAGTCATGGTAAAGGTATATGTGTCAATACGTTGCATGTAACGTGTTTAACGAAATGCCCACTCTAAATATACAAAAGGAGTGATTAACAAGTGGCAGTTGAGAATATGAAAGAAACAGTTACAATTGACAAGTGGCATATGAGAAATGAAAGAAGGCATTATAACTAGAGATACAAAGCGAAAGGACTATTATAAAAGGAGGTCTGTGCAGAGAATTACATGCTTCTAAAAATAGAGAAAAAGTGCTGCAAGAAGAGGGTTGAAGAGTTCCGTAAGAAAGAGTTGAGTAGAGCCATGAGAGCCAAAAAAGTGTAGTAAGCAGAGCTTTTAGTGTGTGTGGCAGTCTGGTGAAAAGTGAGAGAGGTTGGGTAAGCAATAGACCAATTAGGGTCTTGAATAAGTGAAGGCATTTTTATGTCAGTCTTATAGCCTAAAATTTGCAGTCCAAGTAGGTGCTTAGAATTAGGGGTTGGTGCTCCTTTCTGTGGGTGCAGATAAATTAGGAGTTGGTGCTCCTTTTAGTTGGTGCTGGTAAAGTGATTGTAAAATTGATATATTGCAAAGGCTATATTTGGACGTTAATCCAAATAGTCAGTTTTGAGGAGTAGCCAATTTGGTGAACCTCGTTACATCGTGTGTTGTGGAATGCTCTCTTGTGATACTTGCTTTATCTGACTTAAATATTCATTGTTTCATTATTAAGAGTTGTAGATTTGAATTTTAAATAGCTACACTGATTCACCCCCCCCTCTCAGTGTCATTGTGAGACTAACAATTGGTATCAGAGCCAAGTTTCCTTTATCAAGCTAAATCAGCTAGGGTTGATCTTGGATTAGTTGAAATGGTAGGTGGCAAAGGATTATTTTCAAACAAAGCACCATTGTTTGATGGAACAAATTACTCATTTTGGAAACTCAGGATGTAGACATATCTATGTGCTTTGGGTTTTGACATATGGGAGTCAGTAGACAGAGGATACACAATACCCACCACTCCTCCAACCGATGTTGTCGATAAGAAATTATTTGAGAATAACTCTAAAGCCAAAAATGCTATCATGTGTGGTTTAGTGGAAAGCGAACTGATAAATATTATGTGTTGCAAAACGACAAAAGACATGTGGGACAAACTAAAGAGCATTCATGAAGGATACGACAAGATCAAGGAGGCCAAGCTACAAATGCATCGAGCTCAGTTCGAAGCATTAAAAATGAATGACGATGAGAACATAGAGGCATACATGCTAAGAGTTAATGGAATCATTAATGCGATTAGAGGACTCTACGAGGAAATAGATGATGTCGTCATCGTGAAAAAGGTACTAAGATCTCTTCCCCAAATATTTTATGCTAAATTTTTAGCAATAGAAGAAGCTAAAGATCTAAACAATTTTAGCATGGATGAGATGCATGGTTATTTGACAGCATATGAAATGAGAATAGTAAAAACTAAACCCACAGACAGAGAAGCTGCTTTTAAAGCACACAAAAATATAAAAGTAAAGCAATAATCTGAGGAAGAAGAAACATTAGATGAAATAAAAGCAAACTTTGTTCAGAAACTAATAAGGGGAAAAGAAAAATATAGATGAAAGCTACCTGTAGACACCAAAACAACACCAATCCGATTATGTGACTACAAACACTGATCACATTAACACACACAGCCCCCAGGGTAGCCCTCAGAGGTTAAACAGTGGTTCTAACCACTTACACAGCAATTTTGCAAGTCAAAAATCAGTTTGGCACCTTTTAGACACTTTATTTCTTATTCGTCCCACCCAGGGACGAGTGCGAATTTGTACTCGTCCTACCCAGGGACGAGTATGGATTTGTACTCGTTTCACCCAGGGACGATTACTAGCGCTCGCTTCGGGGTGGGACGAATGTCGAGTTTGACTTGCAAAAAAGTCGGACCTCAGCGCATGACAACTCAGAACTACCACTCAGCTTTTCATGCATGGCATAGGAGTGCGAGTGAGTTCTTTTAACAACACACATCCGCCAATTTTCTTTCCCCCCCCCCCAGGGGGAGGAGGAAATCTTTTAAGACAACTCAGATTTGCCACTTAGCTATCCCTTCATTGCATGGGAGTGCAAGTGAGTTTTTCTAAAACATGCAAAGACATGCACAGAGGCAGTTAAGAAGCCCTTGATCAAGAAGAAGTCTTCTCTTCACAAACAAAAGCATTCATGCAAAGAAACACTTTTGCATGTTAATTCAAAAAGACCCCTTGGGTCTATAAAAATGGTGAGTTTTCTCACCCAAAAGGAGATATACAGAGAAGGAGCATTTTGAGCGACGAAGTGCTGCTAGTTCACTTATTGGCGATTTGTGCTTTCATAATCGTGGTATTTCTTTTAGTTTCATGTTTATGCTTTTGTCAAGTCTTTCATTTCATTTAGATTCATTTCAACCATCGTTAGATTCATCTTTTATTTTTCATACACGAGTGCTACTGACTTTCTTGTTTGTTTCTTTGAGTGCAGAGTTGCAACATTAGAGGAGCGGCGAGGAGTCTACCTTACCAACGCAAGCGGCGGCAACATTTGGCCCGCCCATTCCAAACGTGGGCATGCGGAAGGAGGAAGACTAAGTCACAAATTGTAACAAAGACCAATTTAACGCTCCTAGCCCCTAAAAAGGGAGGAGACGTCTATGTAACCGAGGATAAGAAATTTGAATAAAGAGGGCTGTGATTTCCTTACATCTTTTCTTTCGTCTCCAATTTATCTCCTTTCCTTGTTTTTGTGCATAGGATTAAAGCGTTACATTTCGTCTTATATTGCATAATTATAGTTTTCCTTTTTTTTCGGAATCTCGTGCTTTCAATGGCGATCACGGTGGGACCCTGTCCCCTGTTTTTAAAATCACAGAAACTGATTGAATTTTTGTGTTTGTGCTTGACAGGTACATTTTTTTCTTGCGGATCGTTAATCGTCTCTGCAAGGGACGATTTCTGTTCGGAAATCGTCTCACCCCGGGACGATTGTAAAATCGTCTCTGCCAGGGACGATTTCTGTTCTGGAAATCGTCTCACCCTGGGACGATTGTAAAATCGTCTCTGCAAGGGACGATTTCTGTTCTGTTAATCGTCTCACCAAGGGACGATTTTTTGTCTGCAACTTTTCAGAGCAAAAATTCAGAGGCAACTGGAGCAGGCAGAGAAGAGGTAGGGATTTTCATCATCTCTGTTGAAATTTTTTGTTTCTGTTTCTGTTTCTTTGATTGTTTTCATTTTTAGCTTGCATTGCTTAGAGAAAGTCATCCATGTATGTTTCATTTTCGTTGGATAAAATGAACCTCACACACTCCACGAAACAATTTTAAACCAAGGAGCTGGTCGTAAGACCCCAGCCCTTGATCAAGACCATCGGTGGATTTAATCACCACCTTGGCTTGATTTGCATACATTTCCTGATTGTCAACTGTTGTTAGGCGTAAATCCTGACGAAGACAGACCGAGCGTAGCTGGGGTGATTCCCATGCGCGCGAGGATAAGTTTTCTATGGTAGGTGCCATTAACAGGACAATCCCCCTTCCGTATCGCCTACGTACCACGTACCTTCTGCTCTCACGTACCTATAGTCTCCCTCTCGTAAGGGCGGGTATATAGAGAGGTTGGTATATCGGCCTGGTTGGTATATTGAAGGGGCGACCTTTTGGGAGTTATAAGAGCCTACATAATGCATTTAAACGTTCTACAAAACCTACAAAAACAAAAACAAAACACCAAAATGCACTAAACCAGTCTAGGGCACACCAAGAATCCTTAAAAGAGATAATCACGATTTTGTGAATGTGTGTGTTTAATTCTGTTTAGTGTAGACAAAAAAATCATTAAAAACAAAGATAAAAAAAATCTACGCATTTTGTCATTTTCTCCAAAAAGCTCCAAGGATTCCCGTAATCGCTTGGTCACTCCAAAATGCCCCAAAGGTGTCCATGAACCCTTTGGTCAACCCAAAAGCACCCCAAATGTGCCCATAAGTGATGCAGGACCATCCAACAAAGTATGGGAAATCTTATATTTTTCCCTAAATTTTAGTGCATCTTGTCGGGGCCATAACTTCTCAACCGTAGCTCCGATTGACTTGAAATTTTACAGGGAGTTAGGTGGGATAATTTTAAACAAATATAATTCCCTAGAATTCTATTTGCCTAGAAAAGTCAGTTTTCGGGGCCAAATTCCATCATCTAGTGCCCCGAAATTAGGTTTTAAAATTGGGCACGTAATTCTATGCACTTTTTGAGCTGTTCGGATGTCAATATCTCCTAATGTATTTAGAGCTAGGACTTGAAACTTCATTTTTGTCTTATCTACTATAAGAGGGATGCACACGCCAATTTTGGGCCCCATCTGACTCATTTCAATTTTTAAGGTTTTTAGAGAGACATCGTCATGGTGCTAACCCGTAGCCAAGCCCAATCACGGGCGAAGGCTATGGGGGATGTCCAAGGAGGAACGAGTCACCTCCATTACAATCCCAAGGATTTGGTCATACCACCTTGGCGACCTAACACACAATGCAGTCCCCTCCACACCTTAAAGGAAAGGGACTACAGGGACACCTCTTCGAGGAGCACTCCTATTCGGCATAGCATTCAACACACACCCTTCCATGAGGGGTATAGTCGTAAGAGAGCTCCCTTAGATGCTCGCTATGAGCGGTCATCGCACGATGAAGTGCTAGGTCAACATAGGGTTCGATGGGAGGAACCACATGATTACATTATCCCTCCTTCACCCCCACTAGTTGTCAGGACTACAAAGACAAATCCAGAGCACAAGGCTCTTCGGGCAGGGCGAGATAGCTCCGTCCACCCCCTTTTCACTTATGAAAGAGAGCACGAGGAAGACATCTACCTTCCTCGAGAGCAATATACCGTGCGGGAGCAATACGCCTTCGCACCTGCTATCTATCAGGACCACTCACTGAGGCCAAAGCCCCGAGAGAATGCTTCTACCCCTAACAGAGGGATGTGTCCTATAGAGATCTTGGATCACTACGACCGAGATTTTTATCTAAGAGAGGCATCTAGGCCTTCTAGACATGAGGCGATGGGACCAACTATCGTAGAATCTGCCGAATATATCACACATCTCAAGCAACTCACGCAACTTGAGCTCGAACGACTACCGTTAGAGGAACCGTACCATATTAACGAAGAGCACCTTCAGCGCCAGAAGGATGAGCTGTTCCAACACACTATGCAAGAAAGGACTCCAACCCCTCACATGCATAAGACAAAATATTTTGAGTGGCACAACCCATGGGGGGAAGATAGGTCATCGCGACCTCATCAAAAGCTACCCCCAACACCTCCTAGACAGGAGCGGGAAGCTACTCTCTCGATTCCTGAAGCACCACCCCCGACGCCTCCTAGACATGAATGGGAGGCCGCTCCTATAACCAATGACGGGTGCCTTCCTCAGACATCCACCCAGGCTTATGAGCCACCCTTAGAAATTCATCAAGAAGCCTCTAAGGAATCAGAGCGCGAAGAAGAGCGGGATGAACCGCCCTACCAAGGCATGGGGGGTGCCATCTGGCCACCCCTCCATAAGCCCCAAGTTCCTCAACAAGAACCAACCAAAGAGGAGGAGTTCAAATCTCCCAATACATGCAAAGCACTAGAGCACTTAGAGTTGGTAGAGGCCAAGATTTTGGAGCTCCCAAGGCCCAACTTACATAAGGCTCCTTTCGAAGAGGATCAACCTTTAACCATAGGGCTACCTGATGATGCAGTCCTCCATGTCTCAGAATCTCCAGATTTTGATGAGCTATACACATTGTCCGAAGGTGAGGATGAAACAGACATAGCCCATAGCAATCACATGCGACAGCATCGACATCCCATAAACATCGATGAAGCATGTCAACAAATAAACATAATACTAGGGCATGAGTGGCGTGTTAACCCACCGCAGTGGGACCAAGCGTTACATCCACAACTTTGGGTACATAAAGATCAACTTCCGCCCAGAGATCCCATAACAACATCAGTGCCGCGGGCGGACCCTGTCCTCATCTCCGTGCATAGGGCCGATCCATTCATGCCCATACCTCTAGAGCCAGATCCGAAGTGCAAAGACCATCAAGCTGGGGGTACCTCTATCCCCTGAAGAGCCATAGTCCAAACCAAAAAGCTCCAAGGATTATCGCAATCTCTTGGTCACCCAAAAAGCTCCAAGGATTATCGCAATCTCTTGGTCAAATCCAAAAAGCTCCAAGGATTATCGCAATCTCTTGGTCAAATCCAAAAAGCTCCAAGGATTATCGCAATCTCTTGGTCAAATCCAAAAAGCTCCAAGGATTATCGCAATCTCTTGGTCAATCCAAAAAGCTCCAAGGATTATCACAATCTCTTGGTCAAATCCAAAAAGCTCCAAGGATTATCGCAATCTCTTGGTCAAATTCAAAAAGCTCCAAGGATTATCGCAATCTCTTGGTCAATCCAAAAAATCAAAAAAATACAAAAATCAAAAACAATAAAATACATCAAAAACAACAAAAATTTGCATCTCATTTCTACGCATTCTCAAATTCATCAATTGAGAGTTTTCTCACATCTCATCTTCATACTCGCCAAACTCGATTCATCGAAAATACAAAAATATGTAGTTGCATTAAGCATTGCATTCATACATTGCATATTTGTGGTCGTGTAGGTCAAAGGCACCATAGGTTGTAGTAGCTCTGACAGTCCATCTTGTTCCCCACTGTTCCATTTCATAAAAACAACAGACACACCATGCATTGTTTCCACCACACTAGAGTCAGTGGTCTTTTAATGTATCACGAGTTTTTCGTAGTTCAGCCAAAATTTTCCTCTTTAGCCATGTAATGTATCAAGTCAAACAGATTTTACGAAGGTAGAGTCATACTTGAAATACACCTTGATACGTAACATCCCAACACAAACTAAACACATTAACAATTCCAGAGTTATGTGAAAGAAAGATGAAACCTGCACGGTAATCTAGGTCACCATAAGCGAAACGGTTATCTTGCTCATCCCCCTGTGCGGATGACCCAAAGAATGCTGAGAGTTGGCAAAAGGACAAGCATCACCCCTACCCAATTCCTGAAGAATCCCTAATTCTCAAAAGTTGCAAAAAAAAAAAAAAAAAAATATATATTAAATATTTGCAAAACGTCAAAACATCAAGATTTGACATCATACAGTGCACACATCAAAATGCACTAAGAAACAGTGATTTTTATCACTCCAATCCCTTGCTCGAAAGAAAAACAAATCAAAATAAACAGTGATCTTATCACTACAAACGAGCAAGTATCCTATTACAATTGAAGAAAAGAAGGGAGTTGAACTTGAATCCCTGGAACTCTCAGCATTCTAAAGGTCTTCTCGCATGACGATATATCTGTCACATTAACTTGTGTACAGATCAATGTTTGCATGTGGATAAGCTAGCTTATGACATCCTAGAAAACATCGCGGATTAATCTAACTAAACATAACAAAGGAGTTAGTGGAGCTAGTTAGGTGATCCTCAGTACAAGTTCGGTTGAAAGCCCATCTGGCACTGGCGGTATCCTGATAAATACCACATAAATGAACTCAATAGCACACACAGGGATGTGAAATAGCTTGGTCAAAAACAAGTCCGATTCATACCTTGTTCAAAAGTCTTGTAAGATAAATGTACAGTCATGGCTAGTGAGTTAAAATATCCGAGTCTCGAGAAAACCTTAGCTACATTTCTAAACCAAACTGCCTACATTTTCTTCCTTACAATACCAACAAAAAAAATACAAAAAACAAAACCACATGTATCACATAAAAATTCATGCATCACAACAATCGCCATTATAAAGCAAATATAACAAATCTTAAACAATCTATGGTGCCATAAGCCAAACCTCATCAACACCTCATTTCATCCATTCCATATCGCATATAACATATAAATCAAAAACATTTACAGTCATCATAGCATATGCATCCATCAAAATAACATCAACATAATACATCCATTCAATTCAACCATCATACAATCAAACAAACAAAAAAACAAACAAAAAAAAAAAAACAAACAAACACAACAAAACAACCAAAATATCAAAAATGACAAACAACAAAAACAATAAACATTGCAGGACACAAGTGCTCTTGCACTTAACCTCTTGGCATAGAAAAATCGATGTCGAGGTCCAAATTATCGCTCTCCTACTCCCTAAGAAGGCTAACATAGCCGGACCGCTCCACGGGAAGACGGATTTTCGACGATTTCACCCCATTATGGCATCACCAAAAGGGTTAACACCCACCAAAAATAGGTCCATATGTTGGAAAAATTGCACACGCTTAACGGTAAACCCTCTAAAGGCACCCTTGCACAAGTCATCTTGGGTCAAGCGACTCGTCGCTTCTCTCACAAAGGTCATTCCCTCATCGATTCGTCGCTTGAGGGGGTAGTCACACTTAGTCACCAATCAACAACAACACACCCAATCAAGGCAATGGCATGCATTCAAAGAATCATTGACAAAGACAATCACGCTCCTGCTTGGGGCAGCAAACAAGCAATAATCACAAAATTGATCAAACACTTGGCATTTCCGAAGCATGAACACAAGGTTCCCCCGTGGATAAAAGGTTGCGCCCTTTGCCTATTCATGACTGATCAATGTCCAAGCTCAAGTCACACCTCACCAAAATAGGTTAATACTTGAAATCAAATTCCTTAGCTCGTCAGAAGCAAGGATTCAAGAATGCATGCCCTTTCCATGCTTGGGGCATCAAGAGTTGGTTAGGTTACCGAGAAACCCTAATCATTAGTGCTTTGGTTATCTATTTTTGCTCAGACTGCGTGCCATGCACAGCGCTTCCCAAAAAGGGGCATCTGTAGACACCAAAACAGCACCAATCCGATTATGTGACTACAAACACTGATCACATTAACACACACAGCCCCTAGGGTAGCCCCCAGAGGTTAAACAGTGGTTCTAACCACTTACACAGCAATTTTGCAAGTCAAAAATCAGTTTGGCACCTTTTAGACACTTTATTTCTTATTCGTCCCACCCGGGGACGAGTGCGAATTTGTACTCGTCCCTCTCCGTACCCAGGACGAGTATGGATTTGTACTCGTTTCACCCGGGGACGATTACTAGCGCTCGCTTCGGGGTGGGACGAATGCAGAGTTTGACAGCAAAAAGTCAGACCTCAGCGCATGACAACTCAGAACTACCACTCAGCTTTTCATGCATGGCATAGGAGTGCGAGTGAGTTCTTTTAAGACAACTCAGATTTGCCACTTAGCTATCCCTTCATTGCATGGGAGTGCAAGTGAGTTTTTCTAAAACATGCAAAGACATGCACAGAGGCAATTAAGAAGCCCTTGATCAAGAAGAAGTCTTCTCTTCACAAACAAAAGCATTCATGCAAAGAAACACTTTTGCATGTTAATTCAAAAAGACCCCTTGGGTCTATAAAAACGGTGAGTTTTCTCACCCAAAAGGAGATATACAGAGAAGGAGCATTTTGAGCGACGAAGTGCTGCTAGTTCACTTATTGGCGATTTGTGCTTTCATAATCGTGGTATTTCTTTTAGTTTCATGTTTATGCTTTTGTCAAGTCTTTCATTTCATTTAGATTCATTTCAACCATCGTTAGATTCATCTTTTATTTTTCATACACAGGTGCTATTGACTTTCTTGTTTGTTTCTTTGAGTGCAGAGTTGCAAGCATTAGAGGAGCGGCGAGGAGTCTACCTTACCAACGCAAGCGGCGGCAACATTTGGCCCGCCCATTCCAAACGTGGGCATGCGGAAGGAGGAAGACTAAGTCACAAATTGTAACAAAGACCAATTTAACGCTCCTAGCCCCTAAAAAGGGAGGAGACGTCTATGTAACCGAGGATAAGAAATTTGAATAAAGAGGGCTGTGATTTCCTTACATCTTTTCTTTCGTCTCCAATTTATCTCCTTTCCTTGTTTTTGTGCATAGGATTAAAGCGTTACATTTCGTCTTATATTGCATAGTTATAGTTTTCCTTTTGTTTAGCAATAGAAGAAGCTAAAGATCTAAACAATTTTAGCATGGATGAGATGCATGGTTCTTTGACAGCATATGAAATGAGAATAGGAAAAACTAAACCCACAAACAGAGAAGCTGCTTTTAAAGCACACAAAAATATAAAAGTAAAGCAAGAATCCGAGGAAGAAGAAACATTAGATGAAATAAAAGCAAACTTTGTTCGGAAACTAATAAGGGGAAAAGAAAAATATAGAGGAAAGCTACCATTTAAGTGTTTCAATTGTGGAGGCATTGGACACTTTGCAGCTAAATGTCCACTCAATGAGAAAAACAAAAGTGATGAAGGTTCACATCAAGAAAGAAGTGACTGGAAGAAGAAACCAAATTTTAGAAAAGGCAACTTCAAGAAGAAAAGCTTCATAACCAAGAATTTTAGTCCTTCAGAAGACAGCCCTGATGAGGATTCTAAAGAAGAAACGGGTGAAGCTCTTTTTATGGCATTCGAAGAAGAAGAATCAGAAGAAAAATAAGAAGGTGATGAAAAATTTGAGGCTGAGGCTGAAGTAGATCTGGAAGGTGAGTTGGTCACTGCACTTCAAGAGCAGAGTATAGAAAGGAAAAATAATAAGAAAAATTCAAGAAAGCTTGAGGATGCCAATGAAATCATAACCAGCTTGAAAGTACAGATAGACAAATTTAAGAAAATATCTAAAGATATCAAAGTATAATTAACCATGAAAATAGATGAGTGCAGCAATCTAGAAGAAGAGATTGTTGGCTTAAGGATGCAGCTAGAAGAGATGAATCAAAAAATGACTTGCTATCACAAACTTGAAGGAAGTTCTATGAAGTTGGATAAGATTATAAGCAACCAAAGGTCTACAGGCATCAAATTTGGGTTAGGCTTCATCGAAGCAGAATCATCGAATGGATCAAAGGCCACAACTATAGAACCCATAAAGAATGAAGACAAGATCAGGGTTGATCAAGAAAAAATGAAACATTCTAAAGAAAGCAATAATGCCAGGCACGAGAAGAGTATTGAAAATGATGGATTCACCAAAGTCACTCATCAAAGGAGAAGAAGATTTATTGTGTCTACTACAAAATGGCAAAGACCATCACCCAGGTTCACTCATTCCTTTTCTGGTTATTGTTTTAAATGCAATGGTTATGGACATAAGATTTTTGAATGCAAGTACAAAGTAGCACAAAGGAACTTTTCCAGTAGAAATGTTTTTTCACCATTGATGGATTATGCAGTAGAATGTTATAACTGTCATAATTATGGGCACATTGCAAGAAATTGTCAAAGCACATTTGCAGCAAATAAAAATTAGGGAAGAAGATTTCAACCAAATGGTTGGAAACAAAATAGAAAATTTCTTGAAAAATAGGTACAAGCCATTGACAAAGAAAATTCAAAACAAGTGACCAAACCTGCAATCAAACCAGAATGGAAACAAAAGGAGCAACCCAAGGAAGAAAATGAATCCTTGATTGTGCATACAACATTTAAGGCATAGAACAAATCTGCACCATGGATACTGGATAGTGGATGCTTCATTCATATGACAGGGGACAAACAAAAATTTGAAAAGTTACAGAAATACGAAGGTGGTTCTGTAAAATTTGGAAATAATGATGGCACTAAGATAGTTGGCAAAGGATCAATTAAGATCAGTGACAAAAAAATCAAGTTGGAAGAAGTCCTGTTTGTGATTGGTCTGAAGCATAACTTATTAAGCGTAAGCCAGATTTGTGACAGAGGTCATGAAGTAATTTTCAAGAAGGGTTGTGAAGTCATAACAACAAATTGTGTAAAGTTGATCGCAACTGGATCAAGGACATCTAGAAACCTGTATACTCTCTCAGAGATTTTAGAAAGAGCATGCTTGATTGGACAGGCAAAAGAAAATTGGTTGTGGCATAAGAGGCTCGGTCATATTAGCTTTGACAATCTAATAAATATCAGCTCAAAAAGGGCAGTGAGATATATTCCCACCATTGGTAAACCTTTAAATAGCATTTGTGCTTCATGCCAAAAGGGGAAGAAAACTAGAGCCACATTTAAAACAAAAGAATACTTCACAAGAAAACCTTTAGAACTAATACATACTGATTTATGTGGATCCATGAGAACACAAAGCATAAATGGTGACAAATACTTTATGTTGTGCATAGATGACTATTCCAAGATGACATGGGTACTATTTTTGAAGCTTAAATCAGATGCCTTTGAAATGTTCAAGATTTTCAAAAAACAAGTTGAGAATCAAATAGGAAAAATAATTAAATGCTTAAGATCAGATAGAGGAGGAGAGTTCATCTCAGAAGATTTTGCAGAGTACTGTGAAAAGTATGGGATTAGAAGACATTTTTTAGCAGCAAGGACACCTTAGCAAAATGGAGTGGTAGAAATAAAGAACAGGACAGTGTAGGAAATGGCACGAACTATGTTGACTGAGAGCAAAATAGCAGATAGATTTTGGAAAGAGGCAGTCCATACTGCGGTTTACATCCAAAATAGGTGCATGTTGAGGACGCATGAAAGAAAAACTCCGTATGAACTATGGTTCAGTAAAAAGGCAACAACAAGAAACTTTAAAGGTTTTGGAAGCAAGTGTTACATCAAAAGAACTGAAGATAATCTTGGAAAGTTTGAAGATAGAGCTGATGAAGGTATTTTCCTTGGCTATTCGACAAAAAGCAAAGCCTACACTTGCTACAACAAGAGGCTAAAGAAAATTGTGGAGAGTGCCAATGTTAAAGTTGATGAAGGTAGGGAACAAGAAAGTAGCTATAAAGAAAACTACCCAATATATGAAGAATTTATTGAAGGAGATGATGAAAAGAAAACCGAAAAGAAATAGAAAATTGACTCAAATGAGTTAAGTAGTGACTCAGAAGAGAAGGAAAACAAGAAATTCAAAATAGGCAGTTGGTAGAAAAATCATCCAAGAGAGCAAATAATTGGAGATCCCACAGATGGTGTTCAGACAAGAATAAGAGTAGTAAGTAACTAATCTCTATTATCCAGTATGAGCCCAAAAATGTTGCTGAAGCAAGCAAAGATGAAAGTTGGATGACAGCAATAAATGAAGAATTGGATTAGATCGAGAAAAACAAAACCTGGGAGTTAGTACCAAGACCTACAAATAAAAATATAATCGGTACTAAATGGATTTTTTGAAACAAATTGAATGAAGATGGACAGGTAGTCAGGAATAAAGCAATATTGGTCTGTAAAGGCTATGCACAAGTTGAAGGTATTGACTTTGAGGAAACCTTTGCACCAGTGGCCAGACTAGAGGCAATAAGAATATTTTTGGCTTTAGCAGTTCATAAGAATTTCAAAGTTTATCAAATGGATGTGAAATCAGCATTTTTGAATGGAAAACTTGAAGAAGAGGTCTATATTGAACAACTAGATGGTTTCCAAATCGGTGATAATACCAATTTCGTCTACAAGTTGAAGAAAGCATTGTATGGCTTGAAACGGGCACCCATAGCATGGTATGCAAGATTAGACAACTATCTTACTCAACAAGGGTTTAAAAAAGGTATGGTGGATAGCAATTTGTATGTCAAAACAACAAATGGCCATCTCATTGTCCTTGTTGTATATGTAGATGATATCATCTTTGGCAGCAGCAATGATGATTCGTGTAAATATTTAGCAATTAAGATGCAGAAATAATTTGAAATGTCAATGATTGGTGAACTTTCGTATTTTCTCGGACTGCAAGTTAATCAAAATGAGAAGGGCATATTCATTTCTCAAGTCAAATATGTGAAAGAGATGTTAAATAAGTTCACAATGGAGGATTGTAAGCCTGTTAGCACTCCCATGACGACAGGTTGCAAGTTGAGCAAGGATGAAAAATCTCCAGAGGTTGATAAAACCATGTACAGATCAATGATTAGGAGCCTACTGTATTTAATAGCCACCAGACCAGATATCTTGCAGGCAGTTTGCATGGTAGCATGATTTCAGGCGAGTCCCAAGGAGACTCATGTGACAGTAGTCAAAAGGATTCTTCGATATCTGAAGGGTACTATGGAGTATGGGTTATGGTATCCAAAAGGTAAGGACTTCACCCTTATTGCATATTCAGATGCAGATTGGGTAGGATGTGTCGATGACAGAAAGAGTACCAATGGAGGGGCATTTTATCTTGGAGACAGGTTGGTTGCATGGCACAGTAAGAAACAAGAGTCAGTTTCTTTATCCACAGCAGAGGCAAAGTATATTACAACAATTACAAGTTGTACGCAGGTCTTATGGATGAAACAAACCCTGAAATATCTTAGAATTAACTTCAGTGAGCCAATTTTAGTTAAGTGTGATAACACCAGTGCCATTAACATCTCAAAGAATCCGGTTATACATTCTCGCACAAAACATATTGCCATCCGATATCACTTTTTGAAGGAGAAAGTTGCGAAAGGTGAGGTAAAGTTGGATTTTGTTCCAACCACAGAGCAAGTAGCGGATATCTTCACAAAACCGCCGCCCAAAGAAATTTTTGAGTACCTTCGCAACAAATTGGGAGTGGTTATGCTTCCCACGAACTGACTAGCTATCGGAACCACATTCTCAAGGGGAGCATTTATGTATTTGATTATCTTTTTGCTCATATTTGTAATTTTTGCTAACTGTCTTAACGTGTGCCTGAGAATGATGTGCACAGACTCAGGGGGAGTCTACAGTAGCCCTTTGGTATTATTGTCAAAGTGGGAGAAGAATTACAGGAACTTGCATGTGTGTTGCCAACAATTCCAAAGGGGAAGATTGTTCAGCAAGGTGTAAAAACAGTATTGTCATTGTTGTCAACACAGTCAGACAGATTAGTTGATGAAGTGTACAGGAAGTCAGACAGATCAGTTGATGAAGTATACAGGAGTTAAGAGGTCATTCAGAGTATGTACAGTGAGTTTCCAAGAAGACCGAAGTGCCCCAGTTGCAAAAGATCAAAGAAAAATACAAGTAAGAAAAGTGTCGCGATATCATGACATATACAACAGGCAAGAAAAACTGTCGTGATATCGCGACATGTTAGAAGAGAGAGAAGAAGAAAGAAAAACTATCGTGATTTCACATGTTAGAAGAGAGAGAAGAAGAAAGAAAAACTGTCGCGAATTCACATGTTGGAAGAGAGAGAAGAAAGAAAAATTGTCGCGATTTCACGACATGTTGGCAGAGAGAGAAGAAGAAAGAAAAACTATCATGATATCGCGACATGTTTGGAGAGAAAGAGCAAGAAAGCAAAATTGTCGTGATATCGTGACATGTTTGGAGAGAAAGAGCAAGAAAGCAAAACTGTCGTGATATCGCGACATGTTTGGAGAGAAAGAGCAAGAAAGCAAAACTATCGCGATATCGCGACATGTTCGGAGAGAAAGAGCAAGAAAGAAAAACTATCATGATTTCACGACATGTTGGAAGAGAAAAAGACAAGTAGAAAAAGTGTCGCGATTTTGTGACATATTGCAAGAGAAAGAGGAGAGAGAAAAATGTGTCGCGATTTCGTGACATGTTTCATTTTCGCGGTCCAAAGCGAAGAAAGATTGTACGGACGAAAAAGTGTCGCGATTTCGCGACATATTGCAAGGAAAGTTGTACGGACGAAAAAGTGTCGCGATTTCGCGACATATTGCAAGGAAAGTTGTACGAACGAAAAAGTGTCATGATTTTGCGACATATTGCAAGGAAGGTTGTACGGATGAAAGTGTCGCGATTTCACGACATATTGCAAGGAAGGTTGTATGGACGAAAAAGTGTCACGATTTCACATGTTGCAGGAGAGAGAGTCCAAAAGAAAAAGTGTCACGATTTCGTGACATGTTGCAGGAGAAAGAGTCCGAGAGAAAAAGTGTCACGATTTCGCGACATGTTGCAGAAGAAAAATTTCGAGAGAAAAAGTGTCACGATTTCGTGACATGTTGCAGGAGAGAGAGTCCGAGAGAAAAAGTGTCACGATATCGCGACACGTCGGGTTTTTATGACCTGAAGGCAAGAGAAAGCGCTAAGGAGAAAAGTGTCGCGATATCGTGACATGTCGGGTTTTCGCTACCCGAAGGAAAGAGAAAGAGTAAAGGAGAGAAAGTGTTGCGATATCACGACATGTCGCATTTTCGCGACTAAAGGAGGAGAGAAAGTAAGAAGGCGAAAGTTTCACCATATCACGACATGTGTTTTCGCGTGTGCAAAACCAAGAAGAGGACAAAGAGGCAAAAGTGTCATGATTTCGTGATAGGTCACGTTGGCGCGAGCAAGAAGAGAACCCAGCCAAAATAAGATATGTGACAGTTAACTGGAGTTATACGGCAGTTACAAGTGTAGTTGTAGAAGAAATTCATGCAGATAAAATAAGAAGAGTTAACTGAAGTAGTTACGTCAGTTACAGGTGTAGTTACAATGAAAACACATGCATGCACAGAAAAGAATATGAAAAGTCATGAACAAGAAGACGAACAGTCATGGTAAAGGTATATGTGTCAATACGTTGCATGTAACGTGTTTAACGAAATGCCCACTCTAAATATACAAAAGGAGTGATTAACAAGTGGCAGTTGAGAATATGAAAGAAATAGTTACAATTGACAAGTGGCGTATGAGAAATGAAAGAAGGCGTTATAACTGGAGATACAAAGCGAAAGGACTGTTATAAAAGGAGGTCTACATGGAGAATTACATGCTGTTGAAAATAGAGAAAAAGTGCTACAAGAAGAGGGTTGAAGAGTGCCGTAAGAAAGAGTTGAGCAGAGCCGTGAGAGCCAAAAAAGTGCAGTAAGCAGAGCTTTTAGTGTGTGTGGCAGTCTGGTGAAAAGTGAGTGAGGTTGAGTAAGTAATAGACCAGTTAGGGTCTTGAATAAGTGAAGGCATTTTTATGTCAGTCTTATAGCTTAAAATTTGCAGTCCAAGTAGGTGCTTGGAATTAGGGGTTGGTGCTCCTTTATGTGGGTGTAGATAAATCATGAGTTGGTGCTCCTTTTAGTTGGTGCTGGTAAAGTGATTGTAAAATTGATATATTGCAAAGGCTGGATTTGGACGTTAATCCAAGCAATAAGTTTTGAGGAGTAGCCAATTTGGTGAACCTCGTTACATTGTGTGTTGTGGAATGCTCTCTTGTGATACTTGCTTTATCTGAATTAAATATTCATTGTTTCATTATTAAGAGTTGTAGATTTGAATTTTAAATAGCTACACTGATTCACCCCCCCTCTCAGTGTCATTGTGAGACTAACATCTATCGCACATTGTCTATGAGATACCAAAGTTATTCATCCAAATTCCACATTGGAATGACTTTATCCATCTATATTATTTTAGATATGAGTTGACTCTATCCATCTATATTATTTTAGATATGAGATAACTCTATCCATCTATCCTACAAGAGGTAGTTAAAGCCATCTATCTTATTTTAGATATGAGATGACTGTATCCATCTATCCCACTAGAGGTAGTTAAAGCCATCTATATCATTTTAAATATGAGCTGACTCTATCCTTCTATTTCATTTGAGATAGCTAAAGCCATCTGTCTCATTTTAGCTACAAGCTAACTCTCTCCATCTATCTCACTTCAAATAGTTAAAGTTATTCATTCAAATTACACTATAGAATGACTTTATCGATTTATCTTATTTTAGATATGAGATGACTCTATCCATCTATCCCACTAGAGGTAGTTAAAGCCATCTATCTCATTTTAGATATGATATGACTATATCCATCTATCCCACTAGAGGTAGTTAAAGCTCTCTATCCCATTTTAGATATGAGCTGACTCTATCCATCTCTCTCATTTGAGATAGCTAAAGCCATCTATCTCATTCTAGCTATGAACTGACTCTATCCATCTATCTCACTTGAGATAACTAAATACGTCTATCTCATTCTAATTATGAACTAACTCTATCTATTTATCTCACTTGAGATAGCTAAAGTCATCTATCTCATTTTAAATATCAACCCACCTACCTTGAATGTGACCAACTGCTTTCTGTATCTTGTCGCCAGTTCTTATAACTCTCGCTAAGGAAAATGGGGAGCAGAACATTAATATTTACGCTTGGCTCGGTTTGTTTTGTTGTTAACTACGGTTACGTGGATGGTTCAAAGACTTTCGGTCTAAACACTGAACTGCACGACATAACAGTACTTACATTTGCATGTGGTTGGTAATTTGTTTTCCCTCATTTTCACAGTAGTGTTTGTAGTAGTTTTGGATCTATTCGAATTATAGTTAGCTTTTTTGTAACTATATTTATCCATCACGATCCATCTTGAATTATAGTTATCTGTCACGATCCACTTTACGGTATCCAGCTGCCCGTATTTCCTAATTCTACAACTGCAGCTACAACCACATGGGGGTGCAAAAAAAAAATATTACTCGTATGGCAACGACATTGATGTGAATTTAATAAATATTTTGAAATCGAGCCTATAATTCAATCCAAAAGAATATCAAATTCTTCAATTTAAATTTTTATATCGTAAAAGACTATAAAAACATAAAATTCATATTTCTTATTAAAAAATCCAAATTCAAAACACTAACAGATGATGTGGGATCCATGTTTTTAGGTAATTTTGAAGCAAGAGGGAGAGCAACATAAAGGGAAATAAAACGGCCATGTAGTATGGTGTGAAACATGGGGCCCGCATATGACATATGACCGCAATTATATTATTTTTGAAACTTAACCAACCTTAATAAAGATATTTTTTATTGTTATTATGATCTTATCATCATAATTATCACAATGATAATATGTATAATATATATATATTTTATATATACACACAAAAATAGTTTATAGGACCAAGAGTTTTAATACAAGATGGGGTATGATGTATAACCATACTCCCTTTTGGATTCAAATCTTGGACCTCCTATTCAGAGTTCTAAAGTTTAACATCTAAAAAATGAACGTTCAACAATGTAAAAAATCTCAATATCTTCTTATTATATTTTGTCATGTATTTCTTTTGTTGTTGATTTTTATGAGAAGTTTTTATTTTTTTAATCTTAATTATTCAAAAAGTTCCATTATTGAGTTTACTTTTAGAGTGTCCTCATATGCAATCCTAATGAGTTTTTTTTTTTATTTGTGGAAAACATTCTAAAAGGGATGCCACTTTCGGGTAAGACCCAAGGAGTCAGGGGTATCCATTATGCCAAAAATGCCTAGGACCCGAACCTGGCCTACCACCTTTGACATACTCAAGGAGCAAACAAACACACAAAACCAATTTAAAAATAAGTAAATAACAACAAAAATAATAAAATAAAATAAAAAACATGCTCCTTGAGTGTGTCAAAAACAAAAGCACAACCAAACACACACAATAAGATAAAAGAAACCACAACACGAACCACATAGAAAAACACAAGAACCACATAGCAAAACACAAACAAGACAAAAACAACAGAACACTACAAAGACAACCCAAAAAAAACATGAAAAATAAACACAACCAAAACATAAAATATTAAAAAATAAAATAAAAAAAAAAATAAAAAAAAAACCAACAACAAACAATAAAAGAAAATAAAAAACATAGAAAACACTCACACAAAAAACATGAATTAACACAAATAAAGAGAAACACAAGAACAAGAATGACAAAAACACAAGAACAATAAAAAAAACATAAAAAAACACAAAACAACAAAAACACAAGAACAACACAAAGAACACAAAAAAAACAAAACAAAAGAACACACACACCTTAAAAACTAAAAAAAAAAAACAAAAAAGAAAAAAAAAATTGAACACCTTTTCCCATCCAACCTTATTAGCCTCTTGAATGCCTCTGAGGATACCATACCCCTCAGCAAGGTTATTGGAAAGAATACCTAAATTCTCAGCAAAAGTAAAAACTAGGGAGCCATCTAAAAGTCTACCAATTCCTCCCACACTAGCTTTTCCAGGGTTCCCTCTAAAGGCTCCATCAATATTGACTTTTCCAAAATCCTTAGGAGGAGGTTGCCAATTTCTTGTCCTATCCATCTTACTAATACTCACATTCCCTTTAAGTTGGTTTCCCTTAGAATATTTAATCTTCAATATTTGCATCACTTGATCCCATCTTTGGTGGGAGTTTTGGGGGTGATTAAGGAGTTGATGGACTGATTCAACTAAGTTGGAAATGGTATTTTGCCAAATATAGTGAATATCCTTCCTATATTGATTAAAAATTTGACTGTTCCTTTCAATCCAAATATTCCAACAAAGAATGGTAGAACCCATCCAAACTAACTGCCTAATAAAATGATCAACACCCTCTTGATTAGGCCAATCCCTCCAAAGCTATTCAAAAGTAAAAAAAATTGACCAATGTAAGACAAGTAAAGTGGCCATTCTCCTCCATAGATCAAAGGCTAAAGTACACTCAATAAAAATGTGGTTGAGAGTTTCTACATTCTATTCACCCATCTCACATCTAAAAGGGCCATGAAAACCATGCTTCATAAGTTGCTCACCAGTAAGCACCCTACGATGCAATAAAAGTCAATTAAATAACCTCACCTTAGGCTAGAGATTTTGAGCCCACAATTGAGAAAATATGTCAGAAGAGTGGTTAGGATTATTATGGCATAAGGTCAAATAACCTTGAACAACTGAATACTCACCCTTAGTAGTGTTGTTCCATCCAATTTTTTTTTTTCATGGGACCAAGAGAGAGATCTCATATGAAGGATGCCTTGGATATCTTGTCTTTGCCTTTCTAGGATTTGAATAGGCCAGTCCTCAATAGGGATCCAATATCTACCAACCTTTGAATTACCAGTATGGTACCAATAGTAATTAGCCACCTTTATCCAGTTAGCTCGGTGAAGCTCCTCCATACAAGGCCTCCAATCGAGAAACTGAATGATCCAAAATACATTTTTCTTTATCAAATCCTCACCAGTATTAAGAATTGCTAAAATGGGAGAACCTTTGGTAGGAAGTTGATAGCGAACAAGTTCTTCAGAACTTTTATTCTCAGCATATTTAGAATGAAGATTATTGGCCCAAAGAGCATTGGGGTTATGCAACATCCTCCAATATAATTTAGCAGCTAAATATTTGTTGTTATTAATAAAATACTAGAATCCTAACCCTCCTTTATTCTTAGGAAGACATAAAGTGTCCCTTTTAACCAAGGCCCATTTTATTTTCTCCTTAGTACCACTCCAATGGAAACGATGACCGATTTGATCCATTTCTCGAAGAACAGCCTTTGGAATATTCAACACGACATATACATAAATAGGAATAACTTGAAGGACTGATTTTACCAAGGTGATTCTACCCCCAGAAGAAAGCCACATGTTGGTCCACTTTCCAATTTTCTTCTTGACTTTGTCCAAAAACCAATTCCAATATTTATTTTTCTGCCTTTGAATATTTATGGGAGTACCTAAATAAGTGATTGAAAGGGAGGTCTTCTTATATCTTAATTTATCCAAGATTATGGATTCCTGTCTAGCAGAGTAGTGAAAGAAAATAACTTTAGATTTATCTTCATTGATCAACTGCCCAATAGCCTTAGAAAAACAACTAATTATTTGCTTAATATTAGAAGCTTCCTTAACTGTAGCTTTACCTAAAAGAGTAGATTCATCCACAAATTGAAGATGAGAGATAGGTCTAGCTCCATGAGCAATGGTAACTCCCTCAAGGGTTTTGTTTTACCTCTTTTTGGTTATAGTCCTACCCAAGCATTCAACAAGAATGATGAATAAATAAGGGGATAGCGGGTCACCTTGCCTAATAGCTCTGGAAGCTGTGAATCAATCCTAATGAGTTTATTTTATCATATTATATTTTAAAAATACATATCATATCTTTTTAAAGATGAAATTAAATTATATTAAATACTTTCATACAAACTTGTTCATTTAAAAAATCACACTTAAATATAAATATATTTATTTATTTTTAAAAACAACACTATAAATAATTTATTTCTTATTCTTATTTTATTTTATATCTTTATATATTATTCAAAAAATAGAAGGATTTTGACGAAATATTTCACCATGGTGAAGCCCTAATCGGGGTTGCGTTCTAAGTTCTCTTCAATATTTTTCTAATGGGATTTGCCATCAGGTTTTAGAGTATTTGGGGGTTTTCAATATTTTTTGGAGAGCATTGTAGGGAGTTTTTCGAAGGATCAATGGATAACAAATTAGTTAAGCCTTGGATGATGGAAGGAGGAGGATTCAATGGAAACAAGACTGATATGCAACATAAGCCAAATATTGACTCTAAGAAGGGCCAAAATAATCACAAGCACTTCTAGGTGGAATAGATAATAAAAACTACTAATCAAACCCCATTCCAACAAGAGAAATCCAAAGATTTATTTGAGTTCACAACAACCAATATTAAATAAGGGGAAAACCAAGGGTGCAAACACACAAGAGGTAAAGGACTAACTTTAAAACAACAAACTAGGGTTATATTACAAGTAAAAATGCCTAAAAAAGAGAATAATTATGGACCGATAGGAAGTAATCAAGTAGGGGTCAATTTTGTTGATCATAGCAAAGAAAATGAACCGATCCCTAGTATGGGGAGATATTCTGGTGACAAATTTTCAAAGATGACCTTTTGGGATGCAATGTAAGGAGGACAACCACAAACAATTATAGCTAATAACTCTAGGGCTTCTTGTAGACCTTTAAGAATGCCTAAAATGGATTCCTAGAAAAAATATTAAAGGTGCATGAAAGTGGTAGATGGATCTCCTATAGTCCAACTTCAAATGTTAGACATATATATTAGGATTGATTTTATGGAACATTGAGGATTAATATGCCAATTTTTAGGTATTCGTTTAGGTCTCTCTACTTTCGAGATGTGGGTTATTAGACAATGGAAAAAGTTGGCAATTTGAGTTATTTTATGTTGTCATTGATGTCACATGGATCATTGATGTCACATGGATCACATTGAGTTTTGGTGGCCAAAGCATTTCATAAATAAGCATTTATGATATTTTGGAGAGCATGGATATATACAGGGTTTTTGTGAAAACCAAGGCAGGCAAAATAAAAGGTTTTATTTAAAACCATGGATGGCAGATTTGAAATGGGTTTTTCTTAAAACCCAGATTGGCTTTTTGTTTCATCGAAAAAGGTGCCCCGGTGATGGAGATATTTATTTTTAAATATTTAGTTTAAATTTTAAATTTAAATTTTAAAATTAAATATATTAATTTTAGCGCCGACTAAAGAAAGGAGGAAAGGCTATATTAATTTATAGCGCCGACGTCTAAAGAAATAGGAAAGGCATATATATATATATGCCAACAAAAGCTTAGACTTCATGACTCCCAACGCTTATTTTTTGAATGCCTTCGATTGGGGAACGAATTGCGAAAAGAGAGAGAAGTGTGACTTTGGTCTATTGAAAAATCATTCATGGAGTTTAATAAGATGCATAGGCATATTTGGCCTAGCGGTTCATGCATTGTGTGTTATGCAGGAGGTCCTACGATCGAGTCCCATCGTGGTTATTTGCTTTGTTGAAGTGCTCGAAGCGCTATTAAGTTTTTCGAAGGGTGCAGAAGTTTATGATATAAGTTTTTGTTCATGTCCCTTTGGACACGTGAGGGCGTGTGGCCCAATGGTAGGTTGGATGTGGTTAAAGCGTTGAGCAAGGAGACGTCACGAGATCGAATCCCATCAGGGACAGAGGCAAGTTAATAATTTTTTAATATATTTTATTTTTTCTAAAGTTGCCCTAGGAGGAATAAGGGTTGTGATGCATGTTTAGAAAAAGAGAGATTTTTGGTGTTTCTCCTTTTGAAAGTATATCATATTATATATCATTGGAAATATTATTTCGAGGGCTATTTGATTAACTTGCTTAGAGGGAGAAATAAGG
Organism: Wollemia nobilis; assembly: GCA_028583015.1. NCBI lineage: Eukaryota > Viridiplantae > Streptophyta > Pinopsida > Araucariales > Araucariaceae > Wollemia > Wollemia nobilis. Next base: position 908,036 of record JAQPPZ010002931.1, read on the forward strand.
TGTATGTAAAGAGATATTTCTATTTTTGTAAAGGGTTTCAAAAGTGAAGGTTGTTTTATTCTTTTTCAAAGGTGATTAATTCTTTCATGAGGGGACATGTTGTATCTTATTGAGTAGGAGTGATAAGGTGTTATTTGGATATTATTGTTGTGATATTAATCATGATCTCTAACCCTTGTTGAAAGTTGAAAAAGAAGTTTGTTGAGTGTGGCAGATTTAGTGGACATCCAATAAGGCATCAAAAGGTATGAGCAATATTCTCCATTGACTTTGTTTATGGTGGTTGATTTCTGAAATATCATTGGAGAGAAAAGGATTGATTGTGGTTTCCTTTTCGAAAGTGGTTGGTTGAATGCTTCAAGGTTTTTTGGTTTGAGAGTTGTGTTTAAACCTTGTTTTATAAGCATAGTTGTTGAAGCCCATTGGTTATGCAAAGAACTTGAGTTAGAAAAGAACATGAGTATCATTGTTATGTGAGATTTGTGGTTGAGCATTGTTGGAAACATTTGAGTTGGTTGATACATGCTTGGACTAGGGTTTTGTGAGAAAGAGTTATCCCTTGTGGTGATTGGTTGAGTTGAGTTGATTGAGCCTAGTCAAGTGATTGTGTGAGGTGATTGTTCAAGTCCCATGAAACAAACAATTCTATAATTCTGATTTGAGTTGAGATTGAGCTTTGAGATTAGAACATATTGAGTCTCTAACAATTCTCTTTATGCTTCTATAAGATTTGAGTTGAGTTAAGATTGACTTGAGTTGAGTTGAGATTTATTTTGAGTTGAGATCATTGTGGATCATTGTTGTCATCCATTGTAGAGTGCATTGCCATTCATTATTGAATTCATCATTGAGCCTTGCCTTCATAGATTTGTGGATGATATTTGAGTGCTACTTGAGCATGATTGGTTGAGCCTTTGAGAAGGCTTTTGGGATAGATTTGTGGATAGATTTGGGACAACATTTTGAGCAAGTTCTTGGTGAGCTTGTTGAGCATATTTTGAGCAAGTTCTTGGTGAGCTTGTTGAGCAGATTTTGAGCAAGTTCTTGGTGAGCTTGTTGAGCAGATTTTGAGCAAGTTCTTAGTGAGCTTGTTGAGCATATTTTGAGCAAGTTCTTGGTGAGCTTGTTGAGCAGATTTTGGGCAAGTTCTTAGTGAGCTTGCTAGAGCAGATTTTGGGCAAGTTCTTGGTGAGCTTGTTGAAGCAAATTTTCAAAGTGATAGTCTTAGAGTAGATATTGCTAGCAAGTTCTTAGTGGATTGTTAGAAGATCTTATTACTTGCTGAACATATTAGTGGATTGCCTACGTGAGCATATTAGGATTGCCTAGCTGAGTAGATCAGTGGATTGCCTACCTGAGCAGATCAGTGTATTGCCTAGCTTTGAGCAGATCAAAGTAATCATTTGTATTGGGATAAGGATCCTTATTTCTATGTGAAATATTATAAGGATATTATCTTGTGGAGTACCCCACATTGGGGGAACCACGTTAAATCTTGTGTCTCAATTGTGTGTGGTGATTTGTGCACTTGTTTACTATTGCTATCTATGTCATTAATGCACACTGCTATATTTGGTTATTGCAATTAAGGACACTAATTGATATTGGTTTGGAAAGAAAGTAAAAAGTGGGCGCTATACTATTCACCCCCCTCTCAGTATAAGCTTGTGTTCTTCAATTGGTATCAGAGTAGGTTCCTTCAAAAAGGCTAACAACTTGAAGGTAGATTCTACTAGGTTATAGGATGGAAAAATGGTATATTGATAGTGGGTGCTCTAGCCATATGACTGGGTATAAGAATAAGTTCATTTCTTTAAAAGGGAACAACAATGGATCTATGAGATTTGGTGATAATGCTTCAGCTAAAATCAAAGGGAGAGGAACTTTAAGTTTGGATGATGGAAAGACTACTACATAGGGTGTACTCTATGTTGAGGGTCTAAAACACAATCTACTGAGTGTAAGTCAGCTTTGTGATCGAGGGTACACAGTTACTTTTTCCTCTACAAGATGCAAAATCGGGGAAACAAAAATAGGGAAGCTTGTTGCAAATGCAGAAAGAACCAATAACAATCTCTACATGCTCAATGAAATAAAAAGGGAAAAATGTCTTCTATCTCAAGAAGAAGAAATTTGGTTATGGCATAAAAGGTTGTGTCACTTGAACTTCGATAACATAGTAAGGATAAGCAACAAACAAATTGTCAGAGATCTACCAAAGATAAAAAGACCTTCAAATACAATTTGTGCACAGTGTCAGTATGGAAAGCAGACAAGATCAAGTTTCAAGGCAAAATAATATTCCTCTTCCAAGGTATTAGAATTGATTCATACTAATTTATGTGGTCCTATGAGAACCAAAATCCTGCAAGGTGAAAGCTACTTTATGTTGTTCATAGATGATTATTCTAGAATGACCTGGGTTGTTTTTATGAAAGAGAAATCAGAGGCATTTGAGCATTTCAAAGTATTCAAAGAAATGGTAGAAAATGAAATAGGAAAGAAGATCAAGTGTTTGTGATCAGATAGAGGAGGGGAATTCATCTCTATAGAATTCATTGAGTTTTGTGTAGAACATGGAATCAGAAAAGAATACTCAGTAGCCAGGACTCCTCAACAAAATGGAGTAGTAGAAAGAAAGAATAGAACTCTTGAGAATATGGCCAGAGCAATGCTAAATGAATCAAGAATCTCAGATGGGTTTTGGAAGGAAGCAATCAGTACAACAGTCTATGTTATGAATAGAGCTCAAGTTAGAACAAAGCAACATAAGACTCCATATGAGTTTTGGAAAGGAAGACCTCCCACGGTAAACTACTTCAAAATTTTTGGAAGTAAGTGTTATATCAAAAGAGAGGATAAGGACTTGGGCAAGTTTGATCCTAGATGCGATGAAGGTATTTTTCTTGGATACTCTACAAAGAGTAAGGCCTACAGATGCTACAATAAAAGAACACATACCATGGTGGAAAGTATAAATGTCAGAGTTGATGAAAGAACAGGAATAAATGAGCCATCTCAGGAAGATATTCTTGAAGAAGAAGAAAGTTGTCAGGAAGAAATGGGTGAAGATTCAGATGAAGAAGATTTGCAGAATATACCCTCCAAAACTTCATCAAGATATATTCAAAAAAATCATCCAGAGGACTTGATCATTGGCAACCCTGATGTAAGATGGACAAGAAGAGGAATCATAGGCTCAACAGAACAAGCAAATGTTTCACTACTATCCAAGCTAGAACCAAAGGATTTCAGAGAGGCAGAAAGTGATGAATGTTGGATTAAAGCAATGAAGGAAGAACTAGATCAGATTGAAAAAAGTAAGACTTGGGAATTAGTTCCAAGACCAAAAGGAAAAAATGTAATTGGTACTAAATGGGTCTACAGGAACAAACTGAATGAAGATGGTCAAGTCATCAGGAACAAGGCAATATTGGTGTGTAAAGGATATGCACAAGTAGAAGGAATTGATTTTGATGAGACCTTTGCACCAATTGCAATATTGGAAGCTATACGGATGTTTTTGGCACTTTCAAGCTACAAGAATTTCAAAGTATATCAGATGGATGTCAAATCAGCATTTTTGAATGGTCATTTAGAAGAAGAAGTTTACATTGAACAACCAGATGGGTTTAATCAAGCAGATAAGCCAGATTATGTATGCAGATTGAAGAAGGCTCTTTATGGCTTAAAGCAAGCTCCTAGAGCATGGTATTCAAGACTGGATAAATATCTTCGAGAGCAAGGTTTCAGAAAGGGAACAGTTGATAGCAATTTGTATATTAAAAATAAGGGAAATGATTTGATGATTGTGGAAGTTTATGTGGATGATATTATTTTTGGGGGTAGCAATGACAGAATGTGTCAAGAATTTGCAAGAAACATGACTAATGAGTTTGAAATGTCTATGCTTGGTGAATTAACCTTTTTCCTCGGATTACAGATTTCACAATTAGAAAAAGGGATATTTCTTTCACAAACAAAGTATATAAAGGAGATGTTGAAGAAATTCAAAATGGAAGATAGTAAGCCAGTTAGTACTCCAATGGTTACAGGGTGCAAATTAAGCAAATATGATGAATCACCTGATGCAAATCAAACTCTATACAGATCTATGATTGGTAGCCTGTTATATGTTACAGCCACAAGACCAGATATAATACAAGTAGTTGGTTTAGTGGGAATATTTCAAGAAGCTCCAAAAGAATCACATGTGATAGCAGTGAAAAGAATACTCAGATATCTCAAAGGAACAATGGAGTATGGTCTATGGTATCCTAGAAGTAGTAAGTTCACTCTCACAGCATACACAGATGCAGATTGGGTAGGAAATATTGATGATAGAAAAAGCACAAGTGGAGGAGCATTCTTTCTTGGTGATTGCCTAGTTTCTTGGCTGAGCAAGAAACAACCATCAGTGTCACTTTCCACAATAGAGGCAGAATATATTGCAGCAGCAACATGTTGTTCACAGGTATTATGGATGAAATAGACTCTCAAATATTTCAGTATAGAACATGATCATCCCATTCCTATTCTATGTGATAATACTAGTGCTATAAGTATCTCGAAGAATCCAGTAATGCATGCCAGAACAAAGCACATTCCAATCAAGTATCACTTTTTAAGAGAGCAGGTTACAGAGCAACAAGTAATATTGGAATATGTTCCTACAAAATATCAGATTGCAGACATATTTACAAAACCATTACCGAGAGAAACGTTTGAGCATTTGAGAGAACAGCTGGGAGTAAAAGTACTCCCACCCCAAAATTAATCACCTCAAGAGAGAAGGTGGTGAGGGGGCTAAGCTTAAGAGTCATATATTTTAGCCCCATAGGTGTCCCTTTTGCCATTGATGTCAAAGGGGGAGATATTTGAGTAAGGGGAGAGCATTGAGTTAGGGGGAGCAGCCTCCAAAGAGAGCATTGAGTTAGGGGGAGCAGCCTCCATAGAGAGTATTGAGTCAGGGGGAGCAGCTTTGATTCTTAGAGATGGTTTTTGCAGTGATTGTGGTTTTTGCATTAGAGGTGTTGCCATCAATGACAAAGGGGGAGATTGTTGGAAATTTGAGTTATTTTATGTTGTCATTGATGTCACATGGATCATTGATGTCACATGGATCACATTGAGTTTTTGTGGCCAAAGCATTTCATAAATAAGCATTTATGATATTTTGGAGAGCATGGATATATATAGGGTTTTTGTGAAAACCAAGGTAGGAAAAATAAAAGGTTTTATTTAAAACCATGGATGGCATATTTGAAATGGGTTTTTCTTAAAACCCAGATTGGCTTTTCGTTTCATCGAAAAAGGTGCCCCGGTGATGGAGATATTTATTTTTAAATATTTAGTTTAAATTTTAAATTATTTAAAATTTAAATTTTAATTTTAAAATTAAATATATTAATTTTAGCACCGACTAAAGAAAGGAGGAAAGGCTATATTAATTTATAGCACCGACGTCTAAAGAAAGAGGAAAGGCATATATATATGCCAACAAAATCTTAGACTTCATGAATCCCAATGCTTATTTTTCGAATGCCTTCGATTGGGGAACGAATTGCGAAAAGAGAGAGAAGTGTGACTTTGGTCTATTGAAAAATCATTCATGGAGTTTAATAAGATGCATAGGCATATTTGGCCTAGCGGTTCATGCATTGTGTGTTACGCAGGAGGTCCTACGATCGAGTCCCACCATGGTTATTTGCTTTGTTGAAGCGCTCGAAGCGCTGTTAAGTTTTTCGAAGGGTGCAGAAGTTTATGATATAAGTTTTTGTTCATGTCCCTTTGGACACGTGAGGGCATGTGGCCCAATGGTAGGTTGGTTGTGGTTAAAGCGCTGAGCAAGGAGACATCACGAGATCGAATCCCATCAGGGAAGAGGCAAGTTAATAATTTTTTAATATATTTTATTTTTTCTAAAGTTGCCCTAGGAGGAATAAGGGTTGTGATGCATGTTTAGAAAAAGAGAGATTTCTAGTGTTTCTCCTTTTGAAAGTATATCATATTATATATCATTGGAAATATTATTTCAAGGGCTATTTGATTAACTTGCTTAGAGGGAGAAATAAGGTGTATGTAAAGAGATATTTCTATTTTTGTAAAGGGTTTCAAAAGTGAAGGTTGTTTTGTTCTTTTTCAAAGGTGATTAATTCTTTCATGAGGGGACATGTTGTATCTTATTGAGTAGGAGTGATAAGGTGTTATTTGGATATTATTGTTGTGATATTAATCATGATCTCTAACCCTTGTTGAAAGTTGAAAAAGAAGTTTGTTGAGTGTGGCAGATTTAGTGGACATCCAATAAGGCATCAAAAGGTATGAGCAATATTCTCCATTGACTTTGTTTATGGTGGTTGATTTCTGAAATATCATTGGAGAGAAAAGGATTGATTGTGGTTTCCTTTTCGAAAGTGGTTGGTTGAATGCTTCAAGGTTTTCTGGTTTGAGAGTTGTGTTTAAACCTTGTTTTATAAGCATAGTTGTTGAAGCCCATTGGTTATGCAAAGAACTTGAGTTAGAAAAGAACATGAGTATCATTGTTATGTGAGATTTGTGGTTGAGCATTGTTGGAAACATTTGAGTTGGTTGATACATGCTTGGACTAGGGTTTTGTGAGAAAGAGTTGTCCCTTGTGGTGATTGGTTGAGTTGAGTTGATTGAGCCTAGTCAAGTGATTGTGTGAGGTGATTGTTCAAGTCCCATGAAACAAACAATTCTATAATTCTGATTTGAGTTGAGATTGAGCTTTGAGATTAGAACATATTGAGTCTCTAACAATTCTCTTTATGCTTCTATAAGATTAAGTTGAGCTGAGATTGATTTGAGTTGAGATCATTGTGGATCATTGTTGTCATCCATTGTAGAGTGCATTGCCATTCATTGTTGAATTCATCATTGAGCCTTGCCTTCATAGATTTGTGGATGAGATTTGAGTGCTACTTGAGCATGATTGGTTGAGCCTTTGAGAAGGCTTTTGGGACAGATTTGTGGATAGATTTGGGACAACATTTGAGCAAGTTCTTGGTGAGCTTGTTGAGCATATTTTGAGCAAGTTCTTAGTGAGCTTGTTGAGCAGATTTTGAGCAAGTTCTTGGTGAGCTTGTTGAGCAGATTTTGAGCAAGTTCTTAGTGAGCTTGTTGAGCATATTTTGAGCAAGTTCTTAGTGAGCTTGTTGAGCATATTTTGAGCAAGTTCTTAGTGAGCTTGTTGAGCATATTTTGGGCAAGTTCTTGGTGAGCTTGCTGAAGCAGATTTAGGCAAAGTTTCTTAGTGAGCTTGCTAGAGATTAGATCAAGTTCTTGAGTAGTCAAGTTCTTGCTAAGTAGATCTAGTGGCTTGCCTACTGAGAAGTTCTTGGTGAGCTTGTTGAAGCAGATCGGTGGATTGCCTACCTGAGCAGATCAGTGTATTGCCTAGCTTTGAGCAGATCAAAGTAATCATTTGTATTGGGATAAGGATCCTTATTTCTGTGTGAAATATTATAAGGATATTATCTTGTGGAGTACCCCACATTGGGGGAACCACGTTAAATCTTGTGTCTCAATTGTGTGTGGTGATTTGTGCACTTGTTTACTATTGCTATCTATGTCATTAATGCACACTGCTATATTTGGTTATTGCAATTAAGGACACTAATTGATATTGGTTTGGAAAGAAAGTAAAAAGTGGGTGCTATACTGTTCACCCCCCTCTCAGTATAAGCTTGTGTTCTTTAGAAAAATAGAGACAAATTAAATATTTTTTCTTACCTTAATGGTTATTTCTTAGTTCTTTTTGCTAATGAGGAGGATAGAGAAAATATTTTCAAAGGAGGTCCTTGGTTTTTAGGTAGGGTAGGGTTTTTCATGAAGCCCTGACATACCAAGTTTAAAGTAGAAGAGGAAATACCTTCAATAGCCATAATCTAAGTGAGAATTTCTAGGTTTCCAATAGAGTTATAAAACCAAGTTGTTTTCATGATAATAGGCAATAATTTAGTATCTTCTATGATGACAACCAATAGTAAAATTTTATATGAACAAATTATATATGCCAGAATTTGTGTTCTCATTGACCTTGATAAGCCTTTGTCAAAAAAAATGACTCTACAATTTGGGGAGGATACCTGGGAACAAGATGTGGACTATGAGAACATTCCTTTTAGGTGTAGGATTTTTAATGAATATTTTCACCTAGCTAGGGATTGTAAACATTGGATACCAAAGCAAGCACAAGAAGAAACAACTCATGAAGGTTTTGAACTACACAAAAAAAAGAGCATACAAAGAAAATAAACATCTAAAGAGTATGTAGTCGTCTCTACTAATAATTTTGCTATCCTCCCAATAGATGATGAGGAGAACATCATCGATACAAAGTTCCTAGAAACTCCTCTTCAAGCCCTAAGAAAGCAGCCAATAGTTGAAGAAATAAATTATAACACTAAGAAAATTCTATATTTACTAAGTAGCCTACAAGAGAACTCACCCAAAAAGTTGAAGATAACCCAAAGGAAAAATAAAATCCAAGATAAAAAATGACTATAACCAATCAAATGGAGGAACTCATAAAAGAATATATAGTGAAGGTGATATCCATAAATCTTCTAACAGGGCCATGTTTGTATTCTCACCAAGACTAGGTTTGGAGTCTATACCAAAACCAATAGGAGTGATTCATGAGTCTACTAAAAATATGAAGATAGATACATACCAAAGAGTAGGTAGGAAGATTACTCAACATCATATAGGGAAAGAAGATACAAATTTAATAGCAATGGGTAAGGTCAAGGATATTACCTATATTTTAATTCCTTGTGCTTGATGAAGTGTATCACTTGGAATATTCAAGGTCTTAAGGGTAGCCCGATAAAGCATAATGAAGCAAAATGAATGATTTAGCAAAATTGTTCATAGATGGTTTTTATTTAAGAAATAAAAGTGTTGATAGAATATATGTAGATTTTTTCCAAAAATATTTTGCTTGCATGTAGGGTTGAAGTTCTAAGCTCCCAAGGAGCTTCTAGAGGAGTGGCTTCTAGTGATACACCAAATAATGATAAGTTGAGGGATTTTGGCTTTACTATCCCAAAGTATATATTATTTTAAACATTGGTTATGTCTCAATATATACTCTCCTATCAACTTGGATTAAAAACAAAAACATTGGAGAAATGCAACTTATATTATTGGTCATTTTCCCAAAGTGTGGTTGCTTTTAGGTGGTGATTTTGACACCATCCTCTTATTGGAAGAAAAGATAGGAGAAATAACACTCTAGATAGTAGTACTGACCTCATGATGGAGCATATTATATCCCTTCATTTGATAGATATCAAACCAGACAATTGTATGATGACCTGGTCTAATAAAAGATAGAACCCAACATGCATTCTTGAAAGACTAGATAGGTTTTTGGTATAAGAGAAGTTTTTAAGCAATGGATATATTCCAAGAGCTCAAACATTGAATAATGCAAGATCAAATCATTGGTCAATATTAGTGTAAGTGTGGAAGACTAGATTGAATCATGCTCCTTTTAGATTCTAGCTAATGTGGTTTTGAGATAGTAGTTTTCATGATAAGGTTCAACTATGGTGGCAGGAGGGTAAACCCAAACATGATACAAAGATGAAATTTTTTGTTAAGAGGTTTTAGTACCTCAAGTCCAAATTTAGAATATGAAATTGGAAGGATTTTGGTGACATAAAGGAAAAGAAACAACATATCTTAACCAAAAGTGAGGACCTTAATGAGCAAATACGAATAAATGGCACTATTGAGATCCAAAGCAAGACAGAGGCTAAGCTTACTGCTTAGTTAGAGAAATGGGACAAAAGAGAAGATATATTGTAGAAATAGAAATCTAGGATCCAATGGCTCTAGGAGGGAGATAGGAACACTAGACTCTTCCATAAATATCTTCTAGCAAGGCGGTCACACAATTTCATCTCTTCCTTAAAAACAATTTCAAGTGATTCAATACACACATGGGATGGGATGAAAGATATAGAAAGAGATTACTTTGCCCAACTCTTTAAGGAAAAACCATGAAATAACGAGGTAAAATAGGAAGTACACCAAGTGATTCCTTCTCTCATCATAGAGGAGGATAATGTAACTTTTATTGCCCTAATTATTGCCAAAAAACTACAACAGGTAGTTTTTAAGATGTAAACATATAAAACTCTAGGCCCAGATGGATTTCCCATATAATTCTACCCAAAATTTTGGGATATCCTTAAGGAATATCTTATGGAAGTAGTAGAAGAGTCTAGGATATCCAAATTAGTGCTTCAATAAGTGAAAAAGACATATATAGCATTGGTTTGAAAAACATAGGAGTCTGAACACATCTCTGGCTATTGACCAATTGTACTTTATAATGTCATATATAAAATTATTTCTAAGATCATGGTAGAAAGGGTCAAACCTCTTCTTGAAAAAATTATATCTCTAGAATAGGATGGTTTTGTGGAAGGAAGACATATTTTGGATGGGATAGTCTTAGGTCAACAAGATATCCACTCTATGTAGGTTCAAAAAATACCCCCCATGTTTATTAGGTTAGACCTATCCAAAGCATATGATAGAGTTGACTCGCACTTCCTCCAAAAGGTGATGATACAATTCAGATTCTTGGGTGATTGGGTAGAATGTATTAAGGGACGTATTTCCTTGGTATCCTATCCAATTCTAGTAAATGGAGCTCCTACCCAACTATTTATAACTTCTAGAGGTATCAGGTAGGGAGACTCCTTATCCCCATACTTGTTCATCATATTGGTTGAATGTTTGGATAGAATATTAGCTAAGGATAGGGACACCAAATCTTTGAAGGAAATAATAATAGCAACCAGATCTAAAAAATTACTCACCTACAATTTGTTTATGACTCTACATTATTAGGAAAAGCAGCAGAAAGTAAGGCCTTTAGATTTAAAATGATTTTAGGATGGTTTACAAAAGTAATTGGACAACTTATAAATGAAGAAAAATCCAAGGTCATATTTTTCCATTGCTCACCTAGGCAAGAGATAATGTTATTGGATAAATTGAGATACAAGAAGACATATCTTCCAATCACCTACCTAGGAATTCCACTTATAGTTGGGAGGCAAAAAAAGGAGGAATGGACTTGGCTATTAGAGAGAGTGAAAGCCAAATTGGGAAAATGGACTAATAGGTGGCTTTTTACAAGAGGACAAATGACCCTTATAAAAATAGTCCTCAATGCAATACATATTTATGTCTCCTTAGTTCTAGTTATCTCTAAGGTAGTTCTTAAAGAATTGGATCAAATAAGTTATAGATTTATTTGAAACAGAGTCAAGGAAGAATAAAAATAGGCACTAGTAAATGGAATACTTTATGTTTATAGAAAATGAGGGAGAGCTACAAATTGGATCAATTTTCAAGAATAATAAGGCATTGACAACTAAGTTATACTTGAGATTACTAATTTTTCTCAAGGAACTGTGGGTTCAAATTTTGAGGGCCAAATATGCAGAGAATAAAACCTCTACAGAGATTATTTAGTTTTTTATTCTCAGAAAAGGATCTCCTATATTAATGGGACTTAGAATAGGATAGGATATGATCAAGGAAATATTATTATCCATAATGGATAGAAGGCTAAATTTTGGAAAAATTCATAGGATGGTCATCCTCTAATAACTCAATTCTCAACTTCGAGACCAATGATGGATAATATTCATAGACATAATTGAGTTAAGGTAGCCAAATATTGTAAGCCTCAAGGCAGTATTTGGTAGGTAGGAAGGCAATGGATGCCAATAGAGGAGTGGCTAGTCCAAATTCCAAAGGATCAGAGAAAAGAAATCTATAGGACCATCTAGAAGAGATCACTCTCATGTTCTCAAGAGGAGGATATTCTTGGTTGGGGTACAAAAAAATCAGGATGAATATACAGTTGCTTATGGATACTTAGCCCTATGCTAGAGTATACCAAACTCGTTAAGTGATGCATTCATGTACTTGTGGGCACAAAACCTTTGTACCAAAGTTAGATTCTTCATTTACCTTCTACTTCATCGAAGGGTACTAATAGGGGAAAAATTGATGAAAATATGGATGCATGGGCCCTTTCAGATGTGAGATGTAATGGGAGAATGAGGAAACAATTTATCACCTTTTTATAGAATACCCTATCACAATCAAATTATGGAAATAGATGGCAACTTTCCTAGGTGCTTGTTTTTTTGAGATATCTTCTGTACAACAACTTTGGAGGGAGTGGCTTAAAAGAGAGAAAATGGACCAATATACTCAACAAATGTTTTGGGTGGAGATAACTCTCTTTTATGGAATTTATGAAAGGAGAGAAATACTTGTATATTTAACAAGGAATACAGAGATAGCCACTTATTTAGCAAAGGATCATATCTAATATGAGGGAGTCAATCCAATAGCTATTAAAAGAGCCCCATAATCCTAACCAAAAGTGGATTTAGATAATATCTAGATTACAAGTGTCTCCAATAATGGTCACATCAAATACGGTAACCCCAAATCATGCATAAGTAATCAGGATTAGGAATTGGAAACCTCCTTCAAAGGGACTAGGTAATATTAATACGGATGTAGCCTCAAGGAGAAATTACAAAAGAGGGAGTATGGGGGAATGTTAGCATAGGGTATGTTTATTACCTATAGTTTTATTTCTTTATTTTGTTGTCGTCATCTTCCTGTCGATATCTTTTTGTCGTCCTAAAATTTGTCGGCATCCTAAGATATTGTAAGGCACATCTTTTATTGTTACGCCATTAGGGGTGATATTTACTTTATTGTTTTTTGTCTATATTTTATCTGACACTCCGTTGTATTTAAATATTCATAATTATCAATGCAAGTTATTGTTTTTACCTCCAATATGGTATCAGAGCCAATTTTGAAGGCTCAATTTTTGAGGTCCTAATATCCTGGATCTGGAGACACTACCCGAGGCATGATTGGACCTACAACTTGAGCATGCATCACAAGGTATGACAATGCTGGGAGATCGAAGACAAGCTGCTAGTGCGAATGGCTGACTGGACCTGTAAGGGTGCAAACATCTAATTAGACCTATGAGGGTGCAAACCTCTGATTGGAACAAGGGAGATCTAACAGACATTGACCCAGAGGTTGATTGGATGACATGTGATGACTAGCCACTAGACGGACAGGACACCAGACTTGACCTGACAGATAAAACCTGGCCTGAAGGTTGACTGGACATGCAAGGGACAATGTGGCATCCAATGTAGCCCCACACCCACAAGGATCCACTGTCCTCTCGAATAGAGTCTCCCTGAGAGGATACAACGTAATATGTGCGCGCTCACCATTTTAAAGGGAAATTTGGTTGCCCTCCCATGCATGTGGGATATATGAAATTTTTCAAAATACAAACAAGGTTGCATAAACCCTGTCAACCCATCAACCTGCTACGACGATTGCAATTTTTTGTTACCATTGCCAATGATTAATTCCAGTTCTATTTGTTTGATGCTCATCAGTATTGGATTATGGAATTTTTGGCTAGATTACATTTTTTATTCTGCCCTTTGATTATCTTAGATTTCTCATTCTTCACCCCTCTAGCCGTCATGGTAGTCCCTGTAACACCTGTGTTTGTAGAAAAATCACACATTTTTAGGTAGATTTTTAGTGTTGTGTGTGTCGCAGGCTTCTTGGGAGGAGTTTTATAGCTGGTGGTGCGTGTGTTGAAGGTATTTACAGTTGGTGTAGAGTGTGTCACAGGCATTTTGACACTGGTGGAGTGGAGGTGTCCCCATTGGAGGAGCGAAGGCCAAATGCAATGTTTGAAGGCCTGCTGGTGGAGCAGAGGTTGAGTGTCACCTTTGGTTGAGTGGAGTTTGAGCGCCACCTGTTGGTGCTCTAGCTGCTTGGGCAAGCTTTAAGGAGAGGTTGCCTCACCTTTGCTCACGGTAGGTGAGCTATCGTAGCCGGTTGGAGGCTGAGCAATAAGGCCCAAGGCCATAAGGTCGAGGGTTAGAAACCCTCCGACCCACCACAAGGTAATTTTTTTTATTTTTGTTTCTTTTTTCTAAAGTTAATTTTTTTTTTAATTAAAGTACTTTACTAATTATTTTATGGATTAATTAAATTTAAATTTATTTAAATTTTTCTTAAAGTAATTTTTTTTACTTTTAAAAAGGAATTTTTTTATTTAATGATGTTTAATTCCATTTAACAATTCATTTAGTTCTTTTTTCAAAATCAACTCAAACCTGGAAAATTTAAACAAAAGAAAAAAAACCTCAAAGTGGTTGAACATTTTGTAAATTACAACATTTTTGGGAGGAAGCATTTTTTGGCTACATTCATTTGCAAAATTGTTCATATTGAAAGAAAAAGAGGAGATGATGAGCATTTTCTCATTCTAAGAAATACAATTTGGCATATTGTAAAGGTGCATTTTTGGCAGCGCCCGACACCTTTGGTTTATTTTGTGGGCACTTTTATGATGTATGTCGCATTTTCCATTTTTGCACTACTTCATTAAAGTTAAAATTCAAACACTCCTTAAGTCCCCGAAATAATTAAAATCCCTTCATGCAATTTATTGCACTGCAACATTCAATATTTGTGATACCTGTGGTCCATAGTTACAGGTAATATTGTCATGATCAGACTAATGTATCTGTCGCCTAAAATAGATTCCAAAATAACGTGTGAGCTTGTTCTCTATCAATCGTCAGGGAGATATAAGTTTACCATTTTGTTATTTTTTTACTCCATCCACTACCTAATTGTTCTTGTATTTAGACATAAATCCTGATGATTGTTCTAATATCCAAAGTGTTTAGGGGAAGTTACGCCCCACGCATGTGGATAAAATACATTCTATGGTAGGTGTCATCAACAAGATGATTCCCTTTTCGTACTTCCTAAGTTCCATGTATCATTATGATCCTCAAAGATACCTATAGTCTCCCTCACGTAAGGATGGGTATTATTTTTGGACACAATTCGGTATAACAGCCTGGCAAAGATATATTGAAAGGGGGACCATTTGGTGAAATAAGGAACCCTCATTATGGCTGCTATTAAGTACCTGATAGATTCTCATCAGTTACTAAAAGGTTCCAACTACACACCATGGAAAACCAAGATGAAGGCTATCCTCCAAATGGAAGATTTGTGGGATGTTGTTTCTGGTGCAACAAGACCTTCACCAACAGCTGGATCAATTCAAGCTACACCACCCACTGTAGATCAGATTTGCTTTTGACAAGAAATACAGTAAGGCAAGAGTGCTCATCTTGCTTGAAATTTTAGATGAAGTTCAACCTCACATAGTTAACAAGGAACATGGTAAAGAGGCATGGGATGCCCTTTCAACCATCTATGAGGGTAAGAATGAATCCATAATTCTACACCTCCAATATCAACTTCATAGTTTGAGTATGAAGCATGGAGAGACAATTGAACTATTTCTTTGCAGAGTGTCTGAGTTGAAATCCAAGTTGAATTCTTTAGGAGATACTGTTGATGATAAGCTCCTTACTTCAGTAGTAATGAGAGATTTACCTGATTCATTTAGAATGTTTATCACTTCTCTTTAGGTATCATAAATAAAAGTTACCTTTATTGAATTGGTAAAAATGCTTCATGAGGAAGAGGCTCGCCAACAAAGAGATGAAGCTTCTAATACAACCCTCTTTTCCAAAAATAAGGGCTCCAAGAAGAAGGGTAATTTTTAGAAGGGAGGATCCTCTTCCAAGGATAAGGGAAAACAACCACAACAACCTCAAAAAAAAAATGCTATTGCAAAATCTATGATAAGAATACCCATGATACCAATCGATGTTGGTATAATAATAAGCCACAGAAGAATAAGGGACAAAAAAACCTTAGAACAAGAAAAAGCAACCAAAAGTGAATGTTGTTGTCAAAGAATCTGACTCATATTCTGAGTGGGCACATAAGGTGCTCATGACTACCACAACCTCCAAGCCAAAGGATACTTTGTGGTATATTTATTCTAGCACCAGTAAGCACATGACTGGTGACAAATCATGGTTTTAGACATATGAAGCCAAGGAAAGAAAACCCGTCACCATTGTTGATGATAAAACCTACAAGGTTTAGGGTGAGGGTACAGTTTCAATAAATATTCTATATGGCAAGTATCATATTGAAAGATTCCTTTATGTTCCATAATTGGCAAACAATCTATTTTCAATCCCACAAATCCTGGATAAGAAGATGGTTGTTGATTTTCATGTTGAATATGATAAGAAGTGTTGCTTTATCACCAAGAGGGATAAAAACATTACAACTACTTCATACAAGCACGAATTTTTCTCTTTGGATGCTATCTCCACCCCTCATGTTGCCATGATAATTTCTACAAAGGAATCCACCACTCTTTGGCACAAGAGATATGGGTATCTTAGTTCTGGATATTTACTTGAATTAAGTAAATATGAGATGGTAAAGGGTCTTCCCTCCCTTTCCACTACATTTCTAGTTTTCTTTGACTACTTAGTAGGGAAGTAGCACATATAATCTTTTGAAAAGAGTTCTACAAGATCAAAGAAACCTTTGGAGTAAATTCACACCGATCTGTGTAGTCCTTTTATCCCAAACAGTGTTGGAAGCAAGAGGTATTTTTAGTTGTTTGTCGATGACTACTCACATAAAATGTGGGTATTTTTTATTCATCTAAAATCAGTAGCTTTCAGTAATTTTCAATAATTCAAGAAATTTGTTGAGAAGGGGTCAGGAATTTCCATCAGGACCCTCTGCTCAGATCGAGGGGGGAGTTCACCTCTAAAGAATTTTTTGCATATTTGACTTCACATGGGATCAAGAGAAAACTCACTATTGCTTATACTCCTCAGAAAAATGGAGTTGCTAAATGGAGGAACCGTTCCATCATGGAAATGGTTTGTTGTATGCTCACAAGAGCACATTTAGAGCAATGTTTTTGGGCAGAAGCTATCACCACAGTAGTTTAACTGCTGAATAGGGCACCCAAAAATGCCCTAAAAGGAATAACTTTGTAGGAAGCATGGAGTGGTAGGAAACCCTCCATCTCTCATCTACATGTTTTTTGATGTAAAGCTTTTATACACATACCCAAACAGTAAAGGAAGAAGCTAGATGAGAAAACATTACAATGTTTTCTTCTGGGATATGATGAGCACTCAAAGAATTACCGCTTGATTGATCCCTTAACCAAGAATATTCATACCAGTAGAGATGTTTTTGATGAAGCTTTCACATCACAAAACACATCAGGTATATACCTGGAATTTGCAGATGAGAAGTCTCCTACTTCATCACAGAAGGGAGGATCTCCTAATTCATCACAGAAAGGAGGATCTACTTCTTCTCCATAGCAAAATATTCCTAAATGGTATAAAATTACTATCAGAGACTCCAATATTTCCACTCCTCCATATATGACTCTGAATAGATCTCGTACTCGCAGTATGGCTCATCAAGGGAAATTTGCAACAAAGACTACTGAGGTTAATGAACTTTGTCAATATTTTGAGGAACTCTCTGTTGGACCAGAAGATATGGATGTGGAAAATGAAAGAGTGTTTATGTCTTCACTTGATGAGCATGAACCAACAACAATACAATATTCCCTTGGTAAGCCACACTCGAAGGCTGCTATGGACACTGAATACAAGTCTCTAAAGAATAATCAAACATGGAATCTTTTTGATTTGCCACACGAAAAGAAGCCCATTGGATACAAATGGGTGTACAAGGTCAAGTACAAGGTATATGGACAAATTGAGAAGCATAAGTCCCACCTTGTGGATAAGGGCTATGCGCAAAAGGAAGGCATTGACTATGAGGAAAATTTTGTACCTACTGCTCGAATGACATCTGTTCGAGTTCTTTGTGTTATGGCAGCGCAATTTGGATGGAAATTTCATCAGATGGACGTCAAAAGTGCATTCCTAAATGGTGATCTTCAATAAAAGTTCTATATGACTCACCCTAAAGGATTTCAAGTGGATGGCCAAGAACAGAAAGTCTATAAATTGGTCAAATCCTTATATGGTTTAAAAGAAGCTCCCAAAGCTTGGTATAAGAAGATGGGTGATCACCTTATGCAATATGGATTTAAGAGGAGTTCGATAGATGCAAACCTCTATTTTAGGAAATAGGGATCTAAGATAGTGTTACTTGTACTATATGTAGATGATCTGATCATTACTTGCAGCTCTGAATATTTGATAGTTGCTATCAAACAAGACTTGTGCATATCTTTTGAAATGATAGATCTTGGGCTTCTCCATTACTATTTTGACTTGGAAGTGAACCAAAAGAAGCACCACATCAAGGTTTCTCAATAAAAATATGCCAAGACATTGTTATAAAAATACCATATGACTAATTGTAAACCAATGGCAAATCCAATGGATTCAAGACTTTAGTTATCTCGATATGATGATTCACCACAGATAGATGGTAATATCTATCGACAACTGATCGAGAGTCTCATATATTCTGACCAACACTATGCCAGATATTGTGTTTGTTGTCAACTATCTTTCAAGGTTCATGCATGAACCTAAGACCACTCACTGGAAGACAACAAAATGTGTTTTGTACTATGTCCGTGGTACAATTGACTATGGCCTAGAATACAAGAAAAATAATCAATTCTTATTGCAAGGATACACAAACTCATATTATACTGGATCTTTTGATGATCGTAAGTCAACCTCAGGATATATTTTTCATATTGGATCTGGTCATGTCTCTTGGCACAAAAAGAAGCAACAGGTGGTTGCTATCTCATCTACAACAACAAAGTATCACGTCGCACGAGAAGCAGTGTGTGAGATGATATGGTTACGTTGCATTTTGACAAGTATGGACCAACCATACAAATCTCCAATTCACTTGTTTTGCAACAACCAAGGTGTTCTCAACCTAGTCAAGAATCCAGTACATCATGAATGAACCAAGCACATTGATACGCAAAGTCACTTCATTCAAGATGATGTTCCAAAACACCACATTCAACTTCAATACATTCCCACCTGTGATCAAGTTGCGGATATCTTCACCAAAGCCCTGGCACACATCAAGTTTGAGTTCTTTCGCAACTCACTTTGTATTGCAAACTAATGTAATAAAGGGGGGATTTTAGTATAGGGTATGTTTATTACCTATAGTTTTATTTATTTATTTTGTTATCGTCATCTTCTTGTTGACATCTTCTTGTCATCCTAGCATTTGTCAAAATCCTAAGATATTATAAGGCGTATCTTTTATTGTTGCACCATTAGGGGTGACATTTACTTTATTGTTTTTAGGCTATATTTTAGCTAACACTCCATTGTATTTAAATCTTCGCAATTATAAATGCAAGTTAATGTTTTTGCCTCCAATAGGAAATGTGTCGTCTTTCAAATGGTGCCTTTGCTTATATCTTCATAAAAAATCTAGTATCTTATCTAATAACCTGGCAGAGGCATCTTAAGGGGATTAAAAGAGGCTCTAAAGGTGGGGTGGAGGAAAATTTAGGTGGAATTCGACTCCCAAATTATGATTAACCACTTAAAAGGATCAAGCAAGCAAAATAATAGAGATTGGAGAATACAAAGAATACTTAAGAAAATACAGATGACCCAAAAATGCTTTGAGGTAGTGGAGTTTATACACATCTTTAGAGATCAAAATAGGGTGGCATATGCAATGGCTAATTGGACTCTTGATCGAGGAAACTTCACTTGCTATGAATATCCTCCTAGATGGTGGCCTCAACAAACCACATAAACTCTTTTTTTCATTTTTAATATTAATGATAGTAATGTTTGTTGTATATAGATTTATATATCCTTCTTTTACATGGTTACTCTTTTTTTGTATAGATAGTTGTAGTATATTATATGTGAGGGAGAATAGTCCCACATCCTCTATAAAACTTGGCGTAAAAGCCTTCAATTCTGAAATGTGACTTTCAACTAATATATTTTTTATCTTTTGACCTTATATATATATATATATATATATATATATATATATATATATATATATATATATATATATTTAATTGAGAAAAAAACATTCTATATTTTTGATAAACTCATATATATATATATATGATTGAGAAAAAATATATTTTTGATTTAAAAGCCTTCAATAGTGAAAAAATGAAAGATATAATTTGATTTTCAACTTTTTTTTTTTTAATCTTTTAACCATATATGTTATTGAGAAAAAATATTTTTAAGACCCATAAATCCATGTTACGTTCTAATATGCAAATATTTTATTAAAACTTTGAGATTTGAGGGTAAACCCTAAAAGTTTGCAGCTCTAAGGGCAAAGGGTCATGATTCTAAGGACCATGGACCTATATTTTTGGAAACCCCTTCAACTTGGATGACTTTCTGGGCTGATAACCTCTCTTGTAGATGGATTTGCAACTACAGTTGGCCTATTGGGAGGAAGGTTGGGCAACTGGAACCTCATACGGGGGTTGGGGGAAGAAGCTTGGGACAACTGAAGGATCCCACATCTAGCTGTGTTGTTGGATGATCTCCTTTTGTGGTTTGTTTTGGGTTGCTAGATCTCTGGTTTGATCATTGTTACTGGAGAGGCATACATAATTTCTAGGTGGAAGGTTGGGTCAACTGAAGGAACCATAGTTGAGAGGTTAGGTGGAAGATTGAGAAAACTTAAGGAACGATAGCATCTAGCTTTGTTGATGAGTAGAATGCTAGACTAGTATGTGGCTGGGTGCTTCAAATGACCTTGATTTTGGTTGGACTCCAATGGGATCTATGGGGTTTTAGTGTTCACAAATTTTTGAGTTGGAGGATATTTTTTTGCCAGGGCAATATGTTGCAAATCTCCATTTTCGATAGCTAGTTTATATTATTTTATATGAGTGGGTGATTCAAAGTTCAAATCCTTATTTTACGCTCAGGTATGAGTGGTGTTCTCAAGGGAGAACATTTTTTTTTTCTATGGAGGTGCATGGGTCCACAATTTTTTATGCTTTAGAGATGAGTGGTTGATACCTTGAGTCCTAGTTATCAAGGTTTGATGGCATTGTAAGTTGATTGGTTGGACCCCACTAGGGCGGTATGGGGATAATTTTAATTTTGTGTTCAAATTAGTGTGCTAACGGTGGACAAAAATTTAAGTTTGATTATTTTATCTTTCGATAGTTTTTTTTGTTGAACCCGTCTTTGTGCTAGATTGGAGATTGTAAGTTTTGGCGGTTGGTTGGCTCCTTTTGGAGCTCTATGTACAAGGTTGTGGGATCCTTTCAAAACCATCACCTTTTACCTTAATAAAAAAACCTTTTATTGCAACAAAACATATTATCAATATACCCATAAAAATCAAACCTAACAAACCTTTAATATTAATCTGATTAGACATCATTAATTTAGCAAGTAGTTAGTATTTAATATGCACAAGAGATTTATCTTTTCATTTTAATCATATTTTTAAAAATTGTCCTAGGGGGATAGCGCAATGGTTCGGGATTTGGGGCTTGGCTCTTCTTCGAGAGATTCAAGGTTCAAATCGCAAATATACAATTCATGAACGTGTGTTCTGATTTTACTGTGATACGCAGACATATGGGTTGCAAATGATTTAAATTTTCACTCAAGAAATAAATTGCATGGATTAAAAGCTTTGGTGTCTTCCTTTTTTGGACCTGTAAAGAAAAATACAACTATGCAAAAATAAATAAATAAATAATATATATATTTTTAACAAAAAATTCACTTCTATTTTCCTATAAAAGCATAACATAGTTACTATATTTTTATAAAATACAATCTCTTTTGAACATCTAAAACAAAAACAATTTCAATTTCTTTCCAGAACATTTTCTCAAGTATTATCTAAAAATAGTATATGCACTAACTCTTCAAAAAGCCAGTTATAGCACACTCTAAATATATATCACATAAGCTTTTATTCACTTGTAACAATAGCACACTCTACATATATATTTATTTATTAAAACACAAAATTATTTATTCACTTTTTATTCACTTGTAACAATAGCACACTCTACATATATATTTATTTATTAAAACACAAAATTATTTATTTACTTGTTACAGGAGAGCAGATAGTGCATGCGTTTTTTGGTCTACAATTTTACACGTAGTCTAAGATTTCAGCAAGGAATCTCATCCATTAAAAAAACAAACATTTGATAAAATTTCACTTCTATTTCCCCTATAACACTGTTACATATTTTTATAAAGTATAATCTCTTCTAGACATCTAAAACAAAAATAATTTCATTTTCTTTCACGGACATTTGCTCAAGTATTATCAAAAAATAATATATCACTAACTCCTCAAAAAGCCAATTATAGCACACTGCATATATATTTATTTATTAAAATGCAGAAGCCTTTATTCACTTGTCATAATAGCACACTCTACATATATATTTAATTATTAAAACACAACAGCCTTAATTCATTTGTCACAAGAGCAGATAGTGCATGCATTTTTTGGTCTGCAGTTTTACATGTAGTCTGAGATTTCAACAGGGAATCTCATCCATAATTGCCTTAGTTATTTTGAGCTTTGTGTTCACTTGTTTACTACCTGTAAATATCATAAATACATAACTGCCATGCGCACAACAAATTTCTTGGCACCGTAAATTCTCTCATACTATTTCTATCGCTGTAATATTCTGTTATATTTGTACTACAATTTGCCCACGTTTGTTACATTGTAGGCATTAAGCATTAACTCCATCATTCTCCCCCTTAATGCTTAATGTGGTAACACCTAACATCTTTCTCATCCTTATAAAATTTTCTATTGATAAGGCTTTAGTGAACACATCAGCAAGTTGGTAATCAGTTCTACAAAACTTCAATTTAATCTTACCTTATACCACAAGATTTCTAATTAAGTGATATTTAATATCAATATGCTTAGTGAGATTGTTAGATATTGGATTTTTTGCTATGACAATTGCAGAATTGTTATCATAGTGAATGATTGTTTTCACATTTTATGCATGCCTCAAATCTACCAAAACCCTCTTCAGCCATATTGCTTGACATGAAGCTAATGTTGCTGCAATATATTATGCTTCTATTGTTGATAATGCAATTGTTGAAGAAATCACACCTAATCCCAATCTGAATACATTTCTAGAAGTGCTTTTTCGATCATCAAGGAATCCTGTCCAATCACTATCTGTATATCCAACCAATCCAAAATTATCAGTTGGTGTATACAAAATACCAAAGTTGTTTGTACCATGAATATACTTGAGTATCATTTTTGCTGCACAAAAATGAATCTCACTTGAATCTTGCATAAATATTGAAATCAAACATACAATATACATGATATCAGGTCTTGTGGTAGTAAGATACATAAGGCTACCAACTAAGCTTCTGTATAGTTTAACATATACCCTTTTACTACCGTCATTCTTGACTAGCTTCTTGTTCAATGGCTTACAATTTCTCAAGCAAATCAACAACATACTCTTCTTGTGAGACAAAATTTACATCATTCATTTGTCTTACTTCTAAGCCAATAAAGTAATGCATCAACCCTAAGTCTTTCATCTCAAATTCATTCTTCAAGGTATTCTTAAATTCTTCAATTAACACTATGTTATTGCCAGTGTAAATCAAATCATCAACATTTAGACAATCAATAAGTAGTTCATCCATACCTCTATATTTGACATAGAGTGTAGGTTCATTTTCACTCCTGTTAAAACCATTTTATTTAAGATACCCATCGATTATGCTATACCAGGCTCTTGGTGCTTGCTTAATCCCATAAAAAACCTTTTTTCAACATGTAAACCTTGTGTTCCTTTCCTACAGCTTCATAACCTGGTGGTTGTTCAAAAAATACTACTTCATCCAACACACCATTTAAAAAGGCTAATTTAACATCAATTGTTAGCGTAATATTTTGTCTATATTACATTATTTAGGTTTACTGTTACAACTCCTATAACAGTTCTATTTACGTTGGTGCTATTCCTAGCATTGTAACCTTTATTTAATATGCTCAATACAATACCTCCAATAGTTAGTTGTTCTAACATGGCATCAGAGCCAGTCTGAGAGGAGGCAAAAATATTTTGCGGAAGCACGTCTGGAGAAAGCGGAAGCACGCCTGGAGAAAGCGGAAGCATGCTGAAATTTTTTTTTATAAAGGTTTCAACCGTTAAGTTTTAAAAATAAAAATAAAAATAAAAAAATTTACGCCCGCCACCCCGATGCCACCCGCGGGCTCCTCCACCCACGTGCCACCCCCGCCCCATGCATCCCCACCCTGTGCTCCCCCATCTCGCGCTCCCCTCTCTCTTCCCCCATTCCCCGTGTCTATAATGTTGTGTGTAGCAGTAGCCACGTGCCCTCCGCCGCGCGACCTCTGTCGTGGCCCCGCCAGCCATGCGGTACAGCCACCCAGGAGGTACAAGGGGCGTGACTTGGGTTCCTATACCCAGATCAGCCCACGGGCTCACTGGCAAGTGAGCCGCGTGGTGGGTTCTGGGAACCCAGAGGTCGCGGGTTCAAAACCCGCCGACCCCCCATGCCGAGGTAAATAATTTTTTTTTATAAAGTTATTTTATTTTTATTTTTTTGATAAGGTTAATAATTAAATTTTTTAAATTATTTTTATATAGTAAAAATTAAAAAAAAAAAAAATTATTTTACTATATGAAGTAATTTATTTTTTTATTAACCTTACTAGTAAAAATATTTTAAAAAGTGCTTTATTGAGAGAATTTTTTTTTAAGGGGGGCATTCTTTTCAAAAATAAAAAGGGAAAGTGAGTAATTTTTTTTTGGAAAAGAGCAAATTTTTTGGCATTATTGTAAAGGTGCATTTTCGGCCGCGCCCGACACCTAGCGGGTAATTCCTGAGGGCACTTTTATGTTGTAGGTTGCATTTTCTTTCTGTTTTGCACTACTTCATTAAAAGTTAAAAATCAAATTCACTCCCTAAGTCCCCGAAATAATTAAAACCCATCCGTGCAATTTATTGCACTACAGTGTTCGGTATTTGTGATACCTCTGCCAGCACTTACAGGTAAAGCTGTCGTGATTGCGCTACTGTATCCGCCGCCTAATATAGTTGCCAAAACGACGTTTGAGCTTGTTCTCTATAAATCGTCGGGGAGATATAAGTTTGCCATTTTGCTATTTTTTTACTCCATCCACTACCCTAATCGTTCTTGTGTTTAGGCATAAATCCTGACGAGAGTTCTGACATCCACAGTGTTTAGGGGAAGTTACGCCCCACGCATGAGGATTGATGACTTTCTATGGTAGGTGCCATCAACAAGTCGATTCCCTTTCAGTACCGCCTAAGTACCACGTATCATATAATCTTTAAAAATTACCTATAGTCTTCCCTCACGTAAGGGCGGGTAATTTTTTTTAATTTTTCAAAATACCTATAGTCTCCCTCACGTAAGGGCGGGTATTTTGTATGGTATAACGGCCTGGAATTAAGGTATATAGAAAGGGTGACCAATTGGTGATATAAGGAACCTTCACTATGGCTTCTGTTGCAAAGTTAATGACTGATGCTCATCAGTTATTGAAAGGTCCTAATTATACACCATGGAAAAACAAAATGAAGGCAGTCCTCATCATGGAAGATTTATGGGATGTTGTTTTTGGAGCAACAACGAGACCTTCACCAACAGCTGGATCCATAGCTCTCACTGCTGATCAGATCGCATTTGATAAGAAAGACAGTCGAGCAAAAGTGCTCATTTTGTTTGTTGTTTCAGATGAAGTTCAACCTCATATAGCTGACAAAGCAAGTGGTAAAGAGGCATGGGATGCCCTTCAAACCATTTATGAGGGAAAGAATGATTCCACCATTCTTCATCTTCAAAAACAACTTCACAATCTGAGTTTGAGACAGGGTGAGACAGTTGAACTCTTTCTTTGCAGAGTTTCTGAATTGAAAGGCAAATTGAATTCTTTGGGAGATACAGTGGACGACAAGCTTCTCACTTCAATAGTCATGAGAGCTTTGCTTGATTCCTTTGATACGTTGATCACCTCCATTCAGGTGTCACAACGACAAATTACCTTTATTGAGTTGGTCAATTTGCTTCAACAACAGGAGGCACGCCAACTTCATAGGGATGATTCTTCTAATACAACCCTATACTCCAACCGACAGGGTTCTAAGAAGAAAGGTAATTTTCAGAAAGGAGGTAATTCTCAACAGGATTCAAAAGGAAAAGGGAAACAACCTCAACAGAAGAAGAGGTATTGCAAAATTTGTGATAAAGACAACCATGACACCAACAGGTGTTGGCATAAGAATAAGCAAAAAGGCCAGAACAAACCACAAAACAAGAACAAGCAACCCAAGGTGAATGTTGTTGTTGAAGAATCTGACTCAGATTCTGAATGGGCACACAAGGTGCTCATGACTACCATAGCCTCCAAGGAGAAGGATCCTGTATGGTATGTCGATTCTGGCGCTAGTAAGCATATGACTGGCGATAGATCGTGGTTTGAATCATTTGTGGCCAAAGAGGGCAGACCTATCACTATTGTTGATGACAAAACCTACAAGGTTCAGGGAGAGGGTACAGTTTTAGTCACTCTTCCTGATGGCAAGTGTCAGATTGAAAAAGTCCTCTATGTTCCAGGATTGGCTAACAATTTGTTGTCGGTCACACAAATCCTGGATAAAAATATGGTTGTCAACTTTCGTGTTGAGGATGGCAAGAAGTGTTGTACAATCACCAGTAAGGGTAAGAAGATTGCAACAGCTTCCTATAAGCATGGCTTATTTTCCCTAGATGCTATCTCTACTCCCCATGTTGCCATGACAGTCTCTACCAAGGAGGCAACTTCCCTATGGCACAAGAGATATGGGCATCTTAGTTCTGGCTACTTACTTGAGCTTAGTAAGTATGAGATGGTAAAGGGTCTTCCTTCCCTTTCTTCCACATTGCCAGTGTGCTCTGACTGCTTGGTAGGAAAGCAGCATCGAGTACCTTTTGAGAAGAGCTCAACAAGAGCGCAGAAACCTCTGGAGTTGATTCACACCGATCTGTGCGGTCCTTTCACACCCAACAGTTGTGGGGGGAAGAGGTATTTTCAGTTATTTGTAGATGACTACTCAAGAAAGATGTGGGTTTTCTTTCTTCGACTAAAATCTGAGGCTTTTGATTTCTTCCAGCAATTCAAGAAATCTGTTGAGAAGGAGTCAGGGACTTCTATAAAAACCCTCCGCTCAGATCGAGGGGGGGAGTTTACCTCTAAAGAATTTTCAGCATTCTTAACTGAGCATGGAATCTCGAGACAGTTAACTACTGCTTACACTCCTCAACAAAATGGAGTTGCTGAGAGGAGGAACCGTTCTATTATGGAAATGGTTCGTTGTATGCTCACAGGAGCTACTCTTGGGCAACAATATTGGGCAGAAGCTGTCACCACTTCAGTATATCTGTTGAATAGGGCACCCACAAAGGCCCTAAAAGGAATAACTCCACAGGAAGCATGGAGTGGCCGTAAACCCTCCATATCTCATCTTCGTATTTTTGGGTGTCAAGCTTTCATGCACATACCGAAAGAGAAAAGGAAGAAGCTAGATGAGAAAACATTGAGATGCATTTTTCTTGGCTATGATGAGCACTCTAAAGGTTATCGTTTGATAGATCCTTTGACCAAGAAAATTCATGTCAGTAGAGATGTTGTTTTTGATGAAGCTTTCACATCACAAAGCACATCTAATGTATACCTAGATCTTGTGGAATCTAAGGAAGAGAAGTTTCCTTCATCAACACAAACAGGAGGTCCTTCCACCTCTTCTTTATCACCACAAAATAAGAATCCAAAATGGTATACAAGCACAATTAGAGACTCAAAACTATCTACTCCACCAGATTTGACATTGGATAGGCCTTGGACTCGTAGTATGGCTCAACATGAGAATGCTGCAATAGAGATTATTGAGGTTGATGATCTATGCCAATCTTTTGAGGAACTTTTTGTAGATCCAAAGAGAGATACAACAGATATGGATATTGATGATGACAGGGTGTTTATGTCCTCAATAGATGATCTTGAACTTGCATCAGTGCAAGATGCTCTTGGTGAGCCTCAGTGGAAGGCCGCTATGGATGCAGAGTATAAGTCTCTGATGAAAAACAAAACTTGGAAGCTTGTCGATCTGCCATACGAAAAGAAGCCCATAGGCTGCAAATGGGTGTATAAAGTTAAGTATAAGGCAGATGGGACAATAGATAAGCATAAGGC
Source organism: Wollemia nobilis (assembly GCA_028583015.1). Taxonomy (NCBI): domain Eukaryota; kingdom Viridiplantae; phylum Streptophyta; class Pinopsida; order Araucariales; family Araucariaceae; genus Wollemia; species Wollemia nobilis. The sequence goes on from JAQPPZ010002931.1 coordinate 936,291, forward strand.
CCGACTTGTTGCAAAGGGCTATGCTCAAAGAGAAGGCATTGACTACGAGGAAACTTTTGCACCTACTGCTCGGATGACCACAATTCGAGTTATTTGTGCTATGGCAGCACAATTTGGGTGGAAAGTTCACCAGATGGATGTCAAAAGTGCTTTTCTGAATGGTGATCTCCAAGAAGAAGTCTACATGACTCAGCCAGAAGGATTTGAAGTGGAAGGCCAAAAGCAGAAAGTGTGCAAATTGGTCAAATCCTTATATGGCTTGAAACAAGCTCCTCGAGCTTGGTATATAAAAATGGATAATCACCTCCTGTAGCATGGATTTAAGAGATGTTCGTCAGATGCAAACCTCTATTTCAAGAAATAGGGTTTTGAGATAGTGTTGCTTGTACTCTATGTTGATGATCTGCTCATTACAGGGAGTTCAAAAACTATGATCTCTACTGTCAAAAGAGACTTGTGTCAATATTTTGAGATGTCAGATCTCGGACTTCTCCATTATTGTCTTGGTCTGGAAGTCAGCCAGAAGGAGCACTACATCAAAGTGACTCAGAAAAAATATGCCAAGACACTGTTGGAAAAATATCGCATGACTGATTGTAAGCCAATGGCAACTCCGATGGAAACAGGGATACAGTTATCGTGATATGATGATTCACCGCAGGTAGATGGTACTCTCTATCGACAGTTGATCGGGAGTCTCATATATCTGACCAACACTAGGCCAGATATCGTGTTTGCTATAAATTATCTTTCGAGGTTCATGTAGGAACCTAAGACTACACACTGGAAAGCAACAAAGCGAGTTCTTCACTATGTCCATGGCACAATGGAATATGGCCTAGAATACAAGAGGAACAACAAATTCTTCTTGCAAGGATACACGGACTCCGACTATGCTGGATCATTTGATGATCGTAAGTCAACTTCAGGATATATTTTTCATCTTGGATCCGGTCCTGTCTCTTGGCACAACAAGAAGCAACAGGTGGTTGCTCTCTCTTCAATAGAGGCAGAATATCGCACCGCACGTGATGCTGTGTGCGAAGTGATATGGTTGCGTCGCATCCTAACAAGTATGGGTCTTCCATCAAAATCTCCAATACACTTGTTCTGTGACAACATGGGTGTTTTGAATCTTGTTAAGAATCCAGTACATCATGAGAAAACCAAGCACATTGATACACAATGCCACTTTATTTGAGACAAAGTACCAAAACATCGAATTCAGCTTCAGTACATCTCCACCAATGCTCAAGTTGCAGACATTTTCACTAAGGCACTTGCACGTGTCAAATTTGAATTGTTTCGCAACTCTCTATGTATTTCAAAATAATGTTATGGGGGGATGTTAGTATAGCTAGAAGTTATTCAATTATCCAAATAATGTAATAAGGGGGGATGTTAGCATAATATTTTGTTTGTATTACATTATTTAGGTTTACTGTTACAACTCCTGTAACAGTTTTGTTTACGTCGGTGCTATTCCCGGCATTGTAACCTTTATTTAATATGCTCAATACAATACCTCCAATAGTTCATTGTTCTAACACAAATTGATATACTGGCCACTTAAATTGTGCTACTAATACCAAAATAGTTCTAATGGTATACAACCTTGCAATATGAGCATAGGTCTCATTGTAATCTATACCTGGTTTTTGTGAGAAGCCTTTATCTACCAATATTATTTTGTGTCTCTCAATGGATCCATTTGCCTTATATTTTGTTTTATAAATCCACTTTAGCCCAATCACATCCTTTTTTCTTGGAGGATCTACTAACTCCCATGTTTCATTCCTTTTTATGGCATCCATCTCCTCATCCATGGCTTTGCACCAAACTTCATGTTTCACTACATCTTCAAAACATCTAGGTTCTACTTGAATATGAGATAAAGCAAAATTCATAAATGGACTGATAATTATTTCATAGATTTATTTAAGAGTTTTTACCTTCCTTGGAGGAGGACTCAGACATGAAGGAGGACTAGATGGAGGAGATGTTGACTTTGAAGAAGTGGGAGTAGAACTTAAGTTGTTTCTTGGGTGGGCTAGTATAATAAGATGAAGCATCTTGTTCTACATCTATAATTGTTGGTTTTTCTTGCTACACACTTTCTTTCCATTTTCATACATCATTTTCAACAAAAAATACATTACGACTAACTATCAAGCTTTTTGTCACTGGATTATACAACCTATAACCTTTTGTCTCCTCACTATAGCCAATAAAAATGCATTATCATCAAGTTTTTTTCTTTTTTTTTAGCAATATAAGCATAAGCAATGCAACCAAATACCTTAATATGAGCCACACTAGGCTTCCTTCCACTTCATGTCTCATAAGGAGTCATATTTCTTAAACTTTTTGTTGGACATCTATTAAGCAAGTAAATAGATGTGGCTACAGCGTTAGCCCAAAAAATATTTGAAAGATCTTTGGCCTTTAACATGCTTCTTGCCATCTCCACAACTGTACGATTCTTACATTCATCTACTCCATTTTTCTGAGGAGTATAGCTTGCAGTCATTTGTATTTGAATACCATAATTGTTGCAAAAAATATTGAATTTCATTTGATGTAAACTCTCATGCTCTATATTTACACAAAGTTTTCAAAAAACAACCACTTTCCTTTTCTACATTAGCTTTAAATTGTTGAAACACATAAAAAGCTTCTGACTTTTCTTTGATGAAATATACCCAAGTTCTTCTACTATAGTCATAAAAAATGATAAAATACCCATTTTTATTGAGTGACGAGGTTTGCATTGGACCACATATATCAACATGTATTAATTCTAGTGATTTCTTTGCCCCCCATACTTCTACTACTAAAAAATATTCTCAATGTTGTTTACCAAGGATGCAACCTTCACAAACTTGATCATCTCGATCAATTAATGGTAATCCTTTCACCATATCCTTTGACATAGTAAGTTTAGCCCTTGAAAATTTAAATGTCCATAACTCGTATTCCATAACCAAGGGTCATAATTCAAGATTGCTTTCATAGCTTGACCTTCATATGCAAGTCTAAGAGGGAAAAATGTTTTTTGTAGCATACTTACTTTTGCTACAATTTGATTGCTATCATTTTTTCATAGATAACACAATTATTATTTTTAAAAATAGCCGAATATATTTTTCAATAAGTTGCCCTATACTCAAAAAATTATGAGCCAACCCAGGCACATATAAAACATCATGAATGAACCTTATTTCACCTTGTTTTATTTTAATTGCAATGGTGCCTTTGCCTTTGACCTAAACTTCCTTTTCATCTCCAAGCTGAACTTGAGATTTGAAAGACTCATCCATATTTACAAATATATTTTTGTTCCTTGTCATGTGATTGCTACAACCGCTATCCAAAAGCCATAATTCATCAAGAATTTCTTTTGTAACATCACAAGCAAAAAAGAAACTATTTTGTTCTTTTTCTTCAAAATAATTAGCTCGTTGCTTTTTTTTTCTAGCAATCACGTTCATAATGACCAAACTTATGGAAATAATAATATTGAACTTGTGATTTATCATAATTTTGATTACCACTTTCATAATGACCATTCCCTCTTTCTCTTTGTTTCTATAGTTTCCTCTTCCTTTGTTATTGTTGTAGTTACCTCTTCCTTTGTTTCCATTTTAGTTGCATCTTCCTCTATTTCCATTGCAGTTGCCTTTACCTTGTCTACTGCCACTTCCTATGCTTCTGTTTGTACGTCCTCTTCCTCTACAATTTTTTGTTCCTTCATAAGATGATTATCTTCCTTTATCCATTGAAATATCAAGTTGCATTTGAAAATCTTGTTCAAAAAAAACTTTCAGTGGATCTATTCATTCTTTGCTCATGATTTTTAAGAGATCCCATAAGCTTATTAACTGACAACAAGGTTAGATCTTTTTATTCTTCAATAGAAATTACAATGGGATAAAAACATGGAGTAAGACTTTTAAAAAAAAATCTACAATTTTTTGTTCTGACAAATTCTTCCTACAAGATCTAATTTGATTCACTAATCTCATCACTCACATGAAAAAATATTGCATGGATTCAAAAAAAATTCATAAAAAGATTTTCAAAATTTCTTCTAATTGTTTGAAGTTTGATGATTTTTACATTTTTTGTCCCTTGGTATGCATTTTGAAATAGATTCCATACCTCCTTTGATTTGGTTGCTGCAGAATTATTGGAAAAACCGACTCATCCAATGCTTGATAAATAAATAAAAGGGTGTTTGAATTTTTTTTCTTATTCTACCTTAACTGACATCATTGTGCATGAGACCATGTAACAAGTATTTGTGCATCTGCAGGTTCTGTGTAACCTATCTCAACCAAATCCCACAAGTCTTGTGAAATAAATAACGTTTTCATCTTAATGCTCCAAAAATCATAGTTCTCCCCCTTGAACACTAGAATCTGCTGAGAAATATGTTGGTTATTGTTGTTTCTTGTAGCCATATTCAATTGCTCTTTTTGCTTCTACTACTGCAACTACTTTCCTTTATACTGCAATTTTCTTTGCCTTCTCCATGTTGGAAAGAGTAATCTCAACTGCTTTCCTTTTTGCAAATAGAAATAGAGCAATTTCTATTTTTGGGGCATTTGTTTCTATTTCTTTGTAAATACAAAAAATATATATGTATGTTAAGAAAAAGCCACTAAATATTATTAGAATGTAGTTTCAGTAGTTTGTTTTCATTACTAGGAGTCTGAGTAGTGTCTTTAAAGAAAAAATAGGCAGCCAAATAAAGAATGTATTATCCTTATGGAATAATTAAATTATTAGAGAAGAAGCTGAAAAAAGGGGGATATACAGAAGAAAAAGATGAAGAAAATGAGTTGAAGCTCTATGTAATTATGCAGTTCTGAATTTGTTTTTTTTTAATGAAAATAAACATATTCTGCTTGAGTCGGTGTGTTTTGTTTCTGGTGATTTTTCTCTGTTTTTTTTTGCTTTATCTCTTAAATCCTTCAGTGGTATCAGAGCAGTGAAAGGCTTAAATGCCAAAGTGTAAAGGGAGTTAAAAGGTTGAAAAGAGTTGCAGAAGGAGAAGAAGAAAACTGCAAAACAAGAAAAGGAGGAAATGGCTCAAGCGAGCACAAGCTCAAGCTTAAACAACCCGCAAATCCCAAAGTTCGATGGAAAAAATTATGAGTATTGGTCTATTCTTATGAAGACCCTATTTCTGTCACAAGATGTATGGGGAGTTGTAGAGGATGGCTTTCAAGAGCCAGCAGATGCTGTAGAGTATAATGCAATGAAAAATGCACAAAAGAATTCTTTAAAGGATAATAGGATAAAAGATGCTAAAGCACTGCACTTCATATTTCAAGGAGTAGATTTGAGCATATTCCCAAGGATTCAGTCTTGCACAAAGTCGAAGCAAGCATGGGATACATTGGAGACTGTATATCAAGGTATGGAGAAGATAAAGACTCCAAAGCTACAATCATTGAGAAGAGATTTTGAAACTATGCAAATGAAGGAGTCAGAGACAACAGACTCGTTCTTTACTTCAGTTGTTGGTTTGGTAAATCAAATGAGATCTCATGGTGAGGAGATTCAGGATAGAAGAGTTGTTGAGAATATTTTGAGAAGTTTGCCACCAAGGTTTGATTCTTTGGTAGTGGCTATTGAAGAAACCAAAAATCTTGCACAGTACTCTATTGATGAGTTGCAAGCATCACTGATTTCACATGAGCATCGGTTAAGTAGGTCTGGAAGCACTTCTTTGGAGAATGCTTTCAAGTCCCAAGTTAATATTGGTCCTAGAAGAGGAAGAGGCAGAGGAAGGTCTGGTTTCAGGGGTAGAGGAAGAAGCCCTGCAAGAGGTGGAAGAGCAAGCCAGCCAAGTTCGAGTGGAAGAGGCCAAAGCCAGCAAGGTCAGAGCACAACTCAGCCGAGCCAGAACTGGAGGCAGAACCAAAGCCAAGGTCAAGGCCAAAGGTATGATAAGTCCCAAGTAGAATGTTATTACTATAGAAAATATGGTCATTATGCTAGTGAGTGTAGGAAAAAATAGTATGACCTTAGGAAGCAGAATGCTAACTATGTTGCTGAGAATGAGAATGAGGAAATAGTTGAGGATGGAATGTTTTTAGCATGTAATGCTGAAATGGATAATCAAAAGGATGTTTGGTATTTGGATTCTGGCTGTAGCAACCACATGACTGGTAATAGAGATTTGTTTGTTAGTCTTGATGAAAATGTTAAGTCTGATGTAACTTTAGGCAATGACAACAAGGTTTCTGTCATGGGGAAAGGCAGAATAAATATATTGACAAAGAAAGGTGAAAATAAATTTATGAATGATGTCTATTATGTTCCTGGCTTGAAGCACAATCTGATGAGTGTCGGTCAGTTGTTAGGCAAAGGTTATTCTGTCAGCTTTAAAGATAACAAATGCACAATATTAGATAAGTCACCTAGCAAGATGTTGGTAGCTAAGGTTGAGATGACAAATAATAGGATGTTTCCTTTGAATATAGCACATGATATGAGTCCAATAATGGCAACAGTCACACAAACTGTATTGCAAGCAAATATTAAGGATGAGAATTGGTTATGGCATTTGAGATTAGGCCATTTAAACTTTGATTCATTGAATTTGTTGTATAAGAAGAAAATGGTAAAAGGATTGCCACCAATAGAAAAGTCTAGCAAAGCATGTGAAGGGTGCATAATGGGAAAGCAACACAGAGATGCATTCCCTGTTAGAGTGATAACAAGAGCTCAAGCTCCATTGGAGATAATACATTCTGATCTATGTGGTAAGATGCATACACCATCATTGAATGGTAGTATCTATTTCTTGACTTTTATTGATGATTATACAAGGAAGACTTGGGTGTACCTGCTGAAGCATAAGGATGAGGCATTCGAGTATTTTAAGTAGTTTAAAGCTTTGGTAGAAAAGCAAAGTGGTTATTGTATCAACGTGTTGAGGACCGACAGAGGAGGAGAGTATATGTCAAAGGAATTTCAAAATTTTTGCAATTATAATGGAATTCACAAGCAATATACAACAAGGTACACACCTCAACAAAATGGAGTAGCTGAGAGGAAGAACAAAACCATCATGGAGATGGCAAGAAGTATGTTGCAAGCAAAGCATTTTCCAAATGAGTATTGGGGAGCAATTAGATGTGTTGTATATATTCTGAATAGATGTCCAACCAAGAGTTTGGGCAATGTAGTACCAGAGGAGGCATGGACTGGAAGGAAACATAGTGTTTCCCACATGAGAGTTTTTGGTTGTGTAGCATATGCACATGTACCTGATGATTTGAGGAAGAAGCTGGACAACAAGTCTGAGAAATGCATATTCTTGGGTTATAGTGATAGGTCAAAGGCATACCAGTTGTACAACCCTGTTACAAAGAAGATAATAATTAGCAGAGATGTCAAGTTTGTAGAAGAGGAAGCATGGGATGGTAGCATATAAAAGACCATCAATGTTGTAGGAGCTGATCTATTTGAAGATGAAGAGGGGACAACAATAAACACCCCTGCAACACAAATTCAGAATCAACAAGAGCCATCAACATCAATAGCAAGTAGTTCAAATGCACATCAAGCACCACCAAAAGCCTCAAGTAGCCCAACTTCAAGTGACTCATCAAATATGCCATTGGCAAGGTGGAGAAGGCATAAGTATAGGAGTTTGACTGATGTTTACCAGCAAGAGCAAGGTGAGAACAATGAAGGCCCTAATTTGTTGTTTGCATTATATTCACCAACCGAGGATCCAATTCATTTTGAGGAAGCCATCAAAGAGGAGAAGTGGATAGCTGCAATGGATGAAGAAATAGCAGCAATAGAAAAGAATGAGACATGGGAGCTAGTGGATCTCCCTCAAGGCAAAGATGTGATTGGTGTTAAGTGGGGTCTATAAGACCAAATGTAATGCAGAAGGTAAGGTTGAAAGGCATAAGGCAAGGCTAGTTGTAAAGGGCTATAAGCAGCAATATGGCATTGACTATGAGGAGACATTTGCACCAATTGCAAGGATGGAGAATGTAAGGATAGTATTGGCCATAGCAGCCCAACACAAGTGGAAGGTCCATCAAATGGATGTCAAGTCGGCCTTTCTTAATGGAGTATTGAAGGAGGAGGTTTATGTTCAGCAACCACCAGGATATGAAACCATAGGAGAAGAAAGGAAGGTTTATAGGCTGAAAAAGGCGCTTTATGGCCTTAAGCAGGCACCAAGAGCCTGGTATAGCCAAATAGATTCATACTTTATGAGCAATGGGTTCAATAAATGTGATGGAGAGTCCACCCTATATATCAAAGAAAATAAAGGCAAGTTGTTGATTGTTGTTTTATATGTAGATGATTTAATTTTTATGGGCAATGATGAAGCCATAGTAGCTGAGTTTAGAGCAGAGATGAAGAAGGAATTTGAAATGTCGGATTTAGGCCTTTTAAGGTATTTTCTAGGCATAGAGGTTCAGCAGTTGGAGCATGGAATATTCATATCTCAGTCAAAGTATGTTGCAGACATTCTCAATAGGTTTAATATGGAGAACATCAAGCCAAATCCAACACCTGTAGCTATGGGCATCAAGCTGAAGAAGGAGGATTGGAGCAAGGATGTAAATCCCACCATGTATAAAAGCATTGTTGGCAGCCTAATGTATTTATTAGTCACACGAATGGATATAATGTATGCTGTCAGTTTAATATCAAGGTTTATGGAAACCCCCAAGGTCACACACCTGCAAGCAGCCAAGAGGATTTTGAGATATGTACAAGGGACAAAGGAGTATGGCATTTTATATAAAAGGACTGATGATTTTAAATTGGTTGGGTATATCGACAGTGATTGGGCAGGTAGTGCAGATGACCGAAAGAGTACTTCGGGATATGTTTTTCATCTGGGTTCTGGAGTTGTATCATGGGCATCAAAGAAACAGCCCATCGTATCATTGTCATCAGTAGAGGTAGAGTACATCGCAGCAACCGGGGCAGCATGTCAAGCCATCTAGATGAGGAGGATGTTGAAAGATTTAGGGCATGAGCAGCAGGAGGCGACAAAACTATTTTGTGATAACAGATCAGCTATTGCCCTCTCTAAAAATCCAGTATTCCACAAGAGGACGAAGCACATAGACACTCGTTATCATTTCATCAGGGAGTTAATCAATGCCGGGGAAATCATCTTGGAACACTGCAGAACAACGGACCAATTTGCAGATATTTTTACCAAGCCGTTGGGAACGAAGACCTTCGTACAACAACGTGACAATATGGGGATTACAGATGAAGGTGCAGCATTTGAGCTTAAGGGGCAGTGTTGGAAAGAGTAATCTCAACTATTTTCCTTTTTGCAAATAGAAACAGAGCAATTTTTATTTTTTGGGGCATTTGTTTCTATTTCTTTGTAAATACGAAAAATCTATATGTATGTTAAGAAAAATCCACTAAATATTATTAGAATGTAGTTTCAGTAGTTTGTTTTCATTACTAGGAGTCTAAGTCGTGTCTTTAAAAAAAGGATAAAGAATGTATTATCCTTATGGAATAATTAAATTATTAGAGAAGAAGCTGAAAAAAAAGAGGATATACAGAAGAAAAAGATGAAAAAAAGGAGCTGAAGCTATGTGCTATGTGTAATTATGCAGTTCTGATTTTTTTTTTTTAATGAAAATAAACATATTCTGCTAAAGTTGATGTGTTTTATTTCTGGTGATTGTTCTTTGTTTTTTTTTGCTCTGTCTCTTAAATCCTTCACTCCACTCTCTCTATTGCAGTATTTTCTGCCTTCTCACATTGCAGGCTTATTTTTTTTCCCTCACAAACAAACCCTACTCTAATAACAATTGTTGGACCTGCAAAAAATACAACTATGCCAAAATAACAAATACTCGAAAAAAATAATGGAGACTCAATTGTTGCTGCAACACAAATTTATTCACTTCTATTTCCTCTGTAAAAGCATAACACTGTTACATCTTTTTATACAGTACAATTCAACATCTAAAACAAAAAAAAATCTTTCAAGGATATTTGTTCAAGCATTATCTAAAAACAATATATGCACTAACTCTGAAATTAATAGCAAAACATCAGTCATAACACACTCTACATATATATTTATTTATTAAAATGTGGAAGAATTTATTCACTTGTCACAGAAGCAGGTAGTGCATGCGTTTCTTTGGTCTACAGTTTTATTGTGATGCAGTCTGAGATTTTAGCAGGGAATTTTATCCATAATTGTATTAGTTATTTTGAGCTTTACGTTCAGCTGTTTACTACCTGGAAATATCATAAATACATAATTACAAATATCTTGGCTGTAAATGCTTTCGTACTATTTATATCGCTGCAATATTTTGTTACATTTGCACTGCAGTTTACCCATGTAACTCCATCACCCTTCTCTATTGGTCTTTTGTTTTGGCTGCATGAGATTCACCTTCCTCTCTCTGCTGTAATCAGAAGTCTGTATCTACCAGCTTGGTAGCAGTTTCTTATATCTATCTCTTCTTCCCTTTTATATCAGTAATTTTGAAGTGGGAAAAAATCAGTTTTGAAGGTGCTCTCGTTTTCGTTTCTGCTTCTTAAACCGTTACCCAATTTTGGACTTTAAAACGCTTACCTCAACTTTTAAAATAAAATTTTATTATAAAAATATATTATTAAATATAATAATTTATATTAAAAAATAATTTCTTAATTTCCTATCAAGTAATTGTATTTAAGTAGATTAATTTCTAATATATATACATGTGCAAAATGATTTAAGCTTGTTATATGCATTGTTTCATGTGTTATATATTATAATTTTTAAAAATAATTAAAAAGATTGAAATTTGTAAATAATAAAATTCTTAATATATATAATAATACTACATAAAATATTAGTTGCAAGCTTTTTATAGTGGTAAGGGTTTTGGCCTCTCTTTGAGAGGCTCAAAACTCCACTTAATATGAAGGGACCACATCTCTAATAAAAACCTTGTGTAAACTCAATGAAAAAATAATACAAAATAAATTATTATTTAATATATATATATAATTGAACCCACGGCTATCCCTGTTTGGATCCGGATGTATGCTCTCCCAATGGAGTTTTGGGGTGAGAAAGTTCTGGAAATGATTGGTAATTCCCTAGGTAGATATCTAGGAGTCTCTAAAGATACCATAGAGGGAAACACAGCTGTCTTTGCTAGAATCTGTGTAGAAATGGACATTAGCCAGCCTCTTCCAGCCGAGGTGGAACTTGAGTTGGCTGGACTATCTTGGATCCAACAGTTAGATTATGAGGCCCTACCTTTTAGATACAGAGTATGCCATAAGCATGGCCATTTGGCAAGGTTCTGTCCAAATATTTTGAGCACAAAAGCGGAGGTTCCGCTTGGAATGCCAAATCGCCCCAGAGAGGGTAAGTCTATTCCTGTCAATGAACCTCCCAATACTCCTCTAGGTACTGATGTTTAGAAGGATGGATTTGAACAGCCAAAACGAAGGAGAAACAAAAAGAAAAATGGCAAGGAGCAGGCACAACTCAAGCCAAACAATCGGTATGAAATCTTTAAGTCACTAGTGGATCAAGAGGACCAAGTCATGGACGGAGTGGATGGGAATGTTGAGGATAATAACATCCACTCTCATGCTTCTCCTTCATTTACTCTTGTCTTAGAACAGGTGATTGAACCCTTTGAGACATTGTAGTCAGAGAACCCAGGGGCATTGGTAATACACTCCCCAGCACAGCCAGCTATTAAGGATGTCACCATGGGAAATGCAGACAAGAACAAAGAAAGGCCAGCTCTAGGGATTACTCAGGTGGAGAAGAGATCTAAAAATAGTAACTCTCAAGGAGCGGGTAGAAAGTCCAATAAGGATCTACTAATAGCGCAAGGAGACAAGCTGATCAATGGAGGATCGGTGAGGACAATTGATTCTTACTACTCCCAAGGTTTTCAATGATTATACAATCTTGGAATGTTAGGGGTTTAAACAGCAGAACCCATCAATCTGTTGTTCAAAGACTCTTAGGAAAGTGTAAAACAGACTTTTTGCTCATCCAGGAGACAAAAATGTCTTTAGATCTTATGTGTAAAACTGTTAGTAGAATATGGAGGGGCGCTGGTTATATGGATGTGGCTGCCCAAGGTGCCTCCGGGGGGATTGTCACTTTTTGGAACCCTCTGGAATGGACTGCAATAGAACATATAGCCTGGAGGGGTGTTCTCACATCTCATTTTAGGAATAATGTCACAACTGAACATGTTTTAATTACAATTTTTTATGGGGCTCAAAGCATTGATGGCCAGAGGCTTCAATGGAAATATGTACACAACATGAGGTCCTCAAGACAAAATTTAGATTGGATTATTGCTGGGGATTTTAATGCTAAATTATCTGCTCGTGATCAGGAAGGTGGCACCCTAGTTTTGGATCCAGGGGATCGGCTTCTGATTGCCCAGGTCCAGGCCCTTCACCTAGTGGATATCAAAGGCCCTGGAACATACTTTACTTGGACTAACAAGAGGAGGGAGCCACATAGCAGGAAGGTAAAGTTAGACCATTTTTTGGTCTCAGAGGAGGCATTTGTTAAGTGGAATGTTAAATTCTAGATTTTGGAAGGCCCAGTTTCTGATCACTCTCCCATTATGATGGAGGGAGGGACTATGACAGGGTAGCACCACAAGCCGTTTAAATTTGAGAATTATTGGTTACAAAAGGAGGATCTTAGAGAGAAAATTCCACAGTGGTGGGAATATGGCCGTCTACCTTTTGGGACAGCAATGTTTAAATTCCACAAACAACTTCATTTTGTCAAAGTTAAATTGAAACAGTGGAGGCAAGCTAATAAGTCTGATTTCCAGCAACAAAGAGCTCCCTTGGTGGCTCGCTGGGAGGAGGTGCAAAAACACCTTAGGGAAGGAACAATTACTGATCAGCTTAAAACCGAGGATGATGCCTTACGCAAAGCGGTTGAGGACATTGATAACCAAGAGGAAACTTATTGGAAACAGAGAGCAAGAAACACTTGGTTATTAGAAGGAGATAGAAATACAAAATTTTTCCATCGATCAGCCTGTGCTAGAAGATAGATGAATAACATGGAAGTCCTTCAAGATGAGAATGGACACTCCTTTGATACTCTTCCTGGTATGCATTCCCACTCAGTGGACTATTTCTATAAACTTTTTAAGGAAAGTAGGGAGCAAGATGTGGAGGCTCAAAATGAATTTATTGATGTTATTCCCTCTATTATCTCTCAAGAAGAAAATCAGGCCCTTCTTAGACCCATTGATAGAGATGAACTGAAGCATGTGGTCTTTGGAATGAGCACAGGCAAATCTCTAGGTCCAGATGGGTTTCCTATTGATTTTTTTCAGGACTTTTGGGATACCCTGGAGGAGGACGTTTTGGCTGTCACAGAGGAGTCCAGAACTAATAAAAGAATGCTTAAGGCAATAAATCATACCTTCATCACTTTAATTCCAAAGGGAGAGGAAGGGGTTCATATCTTTGATTTCAGACCTATTGCATTATGCAACATGATTTATAAAATAATCACAAAGATAATGGCTGAAAGGCTTAAACCTCTCCTTCATAACATCATTTCCTCAGAGCAAGGGGGATTTGTTGAAGGCAGACAGATCTTGGATGGGGTGGTCCTCGCCCAGGAGGCAATTCATACAATGCAAAAATTTGGTAACAAAGGAATGTTCATTAAACTGGATATGTCCAAGGCTTATGATAGGGTGGAGTGGGGCTTCCTGTCAAAGATGTTGGCAGCCTTTGGTTTCTCCCAGGACTGGATAGACTGGGTTATGAGCTATGTTTCTACGCCTTCTTATTCTATTCTAATTAAGGGGCTTCCCTTGCCTCCTTTTGGAGCCACTAGTGGTCTTCGTCAAGGGGACCCTTGCTCTCCCTATCTCTTCCTTATCTTGGCTGAAGGATTAGGTACTCTTCTTGAGGAGAAGACTTCAAGGCCTGATAACAGGTATCAAGGTTGGTGAGGAAATTTTGACTCATTTACAATTTGTGGATGATACAGGCCTGGTTGGAGTGGCCAGTCTCAGGGAATCTAGAGGAATCAGAGACTCTCTTAATTTCTACCTTAGGGCCTCCAATCAAGTTATCAATGACAAAAAATCCAAAGTGGTCTTCTTCAACCTTGACCAAAGGCTACAGGACAGAGTTATAGAGATCTTGGGTTTCACTAGGACCTCTCTTCCTGTATTCTACTTGGGGGTTCCATTACATTTCAAGAAATTAAAAAAAGATATCTGGAAGGATCTTTTGGATGGCATCAAAGATAGAATGAACCATTGGTCTCATAAATGGTTAAGCTACGAGGGCCGATTAACTTTATTATAGTCAATTATTTAGGCCATGCCAATCTATAAATTCTCTATTCTGGCTGCCCCACATTCTATTTGGAAAGAGCTGGACAAAATGGCTAGAATATTCTTATGGGAAGGAGAAAAAGGTGAGAAGAAATGGGCCTTGGTTAGCTGGGATAAGGTTACCCAACCCAAGGAAAAAGGAGGGCTGGGACTGAGAAGTTCCAAACTTAACATCAAAGCTTTGGCTGGTAAATTGTACTGGAGGTGGATTTCCCAGCCAACATCCTTATTCAATAGAATTTTAACCAGTAAGTATTTGGGCCTTGTTCACCCCAATGACGTGAGCCATCTCCCTTTGGATGGTAATGGATCCTTAGTGTGGCAGGCTCTTAAGCTGGGATCTCAAGTTATTAAATATCAACTATTTTGGAAAGTGGGAAGAGGGGATAAGGCACGTTTTTGGTCTGATTCATGGGACCTATACCCACCCATCATTGCTGAGTATCCTGAATTGCAACCAATTAAATTAGCCATAGAAACCAAAGGTTGGGTTAATATTGAGAATTACTTCAACACTAGCCAATTGGGTGAGTATAAGTTCAAGAAGTTTAAGCGGTTGGAGGAGTGGCCAATCACTATCCCTCCGGAGCTGGCGCCCATTTTGACTAAAATATTGACAACAAGGTTTCTCACAGGGAGATATGAGGAGGATGAGCTAGCTTGGGGATATGGGAACCTTGGGGTATATACAGTGAAGGATGGATACAATCAGATTCTCCCAGAGCCTTCCCCGCATTCTTTTTCGGTTCAAGATTGGAGGAGGATTTGGCATTCCAAGGGCTGGCCGAAAGTGAATTTCTTCGCCTGGCAGTTTATGCACAAATGCATACTCACCTTTGACAATCTCAAAAACATGGGAATCATCGGCCCATCTCAGTGTGTTTTATGCCATAAGAATGAGGAGACAGCCGATCATCTAATGTTTGAGTGCCCTTTCACGTGTCAGATTTGGAAGCGTTGGTTCTCTCATTACAAACTTCATACTAATGGTGATCTAACTAGAAATAATATTTGGAAAATATGGAAGAGAGGCAGATTTAAGTCTAAAGCTCTTCGAATTGTTTGGGAGCTTGGCTTACTCTTCATCTGGTGGCAGGTGTGGCTGGAGCGAAATGCTCGTATTTTTAGAGAAACCTTTTCCTCGCTCGATGGAATTTGGCAAGTCATTTTGAGCAAAGTCACGAAAACGGTTTCCCTATATGCTGAAGAGGAAAATCCGATTGATCCTAGACCACTGGAAGAGGGAGCTGTTGAGCAAGTGAGAAGGGACAGAGCTCGCTAGAAACCTCCCCCAGAAGGTTGGGTTAAAATCAATACAGATGGAGCTGCAAAAGGCAATCCGTGCAGTGCTGGAATTGGGATAGTGTACCGGGATCATGCTGGGTCTGTGCTTTACTAGGAATTGCAAGGTTTGGGAAGAGCCACAAACAATGAAGCATAAGCCTTTGCTATCAAAACTACTTCCATATGGGCAGTTAATCAGGGACACAGGAAGATAATCCTTGAGTCAGATTCACAAATTTTGGTTGGCGCTCTTGACTGCATGAGGAACTTTGCTTCGAAAGCATGGAGGTTACGGATTCTAGTCTCTCAAATCAAGGACCTATGGAGGGAATTAGAAGATGTGATCCCCATCTATGTGAGTAGAGATTTAAATACGACGATTGATTTCCTTGCAAATATGGGTGCAAAGAAAGAGGTAGGGGTACAGCTGCACAGTGACATGCCTGTGGAGGATGCAGTGATTAGGTAGGGGCTTGCACAATTCTTGAGTCAATGAGAAAATTTTTTATTAAGGGTGGTTTTTGTCGTGATATCGCGACTTTTTGCGCCGTCGCGACCCTTGGTGGGAAACTATCGCGATATCGCGACAGGTTTCGCTGTCGCGGCCTTTGGAGGGAACCTGTCACGATATCACGACATGTCGTGCTGTTGCAGCCCTTGGCGAGATACTGTCGTGATTTTGCAACTCGTTGCACTATCGCGGTCACTAGTGAGAAGCTTTCACGATTTTGCAACCTGTTGCGTCGTCGCGGCCTTTGGCAGGAATTTGCTGTGATTTCGCGACGCTTTTGGAGCAAGGGCGCCAAGGAGGAAAATCGTCACGATATCGCGATAGTTTTGGTGAATCAGAGAAAAGGGGAAAATCCGTCGTGATTTTGCGACATTTTTGAAGACAGGGAGCCAACCGAAAAAAACATCACTATTTCGTGACGCTTTTGGAGCAGGGGCGCCAAGGAGGAAAATCGTCGTGATATCGCGACAATTTTGGTGAAGTGGAGAAAAGGGGAAAATCTATCACGATTTCACGGCATTTTTGTAGACTGGGAGCCAAAAGGAAAAAACATCGCGATTTCGCAACACTTTTGGCGGACTGGCGACTTTGGGAAAAGAATTCGCGAAATCGTGACACTTTTGGAGCTTCTGCGTCAAGAGGTAAAGTCGTCGCGATTTCGCGACACTTTTGGCATTTCAGGGTCAAGGCACAAAGTGGTCGCAATTTCGCGACAATTCTGGAGAATTGGCACTACAAGGAAAAACCGTCGCGATTTCGCGACTCTTTTGAAGAATGGTCGCCAATTGGATAACTCATCGTGATATCGCGACACTTGTGAGGATTTTCTGCCGAAAGGAAAACTTGTCGTGATTTCGTGACACTTTTGGCGAGTAGGTGGCATGGGGAAAACTCGTCGCAATTTCGCGACAATTTTGAGGACTGGGCGCCAAGTGGAGAACTCGTCGCGATTTCGCGACACTTTTGGTGTTCAGGTGCTGCTAGTTTTGGCTGTTGCGATTTCGCGACTGGTTGCTCGAGCGTGGCCTCAGCTGGTTTGATTGTCGTGATTTCGCGACATGTCGCGATTTCGCAACATGTCGCGATTTCGCGACATGTCGCGTTTTCGCACCTTTTTGTCTCTTAGCGCTTTGTGGTGGAAAGTGTTGTCTTTTTGCACTTTGCGCTTGTAATATTGCTTCTTGGTTCGGTAGGGATGTTTTTGCTCCCTTTTGTATCTGTTCTTTGTATTAATACAAGTTTTTCATTTTCTTCAAAAAAAAAAAAATACATATATATATATATATATATATATATATATATATATATATATATTAATGGTGAAAATAAGGGTTTTTGGAAGGGTTCCAACCCTTTTACATAGGCTAACAAAACTTATAGTAGGCATAAAAACCCAAGCCAAGGTCGAAAATGAACAACCCACAAAAATAAATTAGATTAAAGAGCAATTGTCACATCCCTCCTTGGTAGGTCTCATAGTTAATATAGATTATGTATGCTTAATATTGTTCTGTAGTTGCAAATATGATGAGTAGTTAAAAACATTTGATGTTTTGAATATGGTACTCCATGAGATCGAGATGTCTAATAGAGATAAATCATGCAAAGGATTCATCAAAAAGGTTGAAGACCAATATTAATGGTCAATATTAACATTTGACATTAACTATGGCTTAATTAATCTAATTGCATGATTAGGTAGGTTTTGGAATGCAGTTAGGTGAGTTTTGTCTGGTTTCAATTGATTGAAAAGAAAAATGATTATTTTATTCCCCTTTGCATGCATTTATAGTTTTAAATTGGAAAAGGTTCCTGAGGGGATATGAAACAAAAAAAGTGGTCATTTTAGTCTCCACCATTATTCCATTTTTGAATTATTTGTCTCTTACCTTATTTCTTACTAGAGGGAAGAAATCAACTATTTATTAGAGGTATCTTTTGCCTTAGAGAGGGGGATACCTTTCTATAAGCCTAGAGAGTCTTATATTTAGGAGGACAACTGAGGAGATCATTTTGTGGAGGATCCTTGGAGGTATCCTGGCGTGGTCTATTGGATATATGGACCTTTGTTTCATCTTCCAATTTGTTTTTGACCGCATACTTTGGATTGATTGTTAACATATAGTAATGTTTGATTTACTGTGTAGCTCACTTGGTGGGTGAAATCCTTTTTAAAATGTAAAGTGGGATTTATCCCACATTTGATGTGGGATGGGTATAAGGCTCTTTATAGAAGCCAAGACACCATAGGTTTTATAGTCAAGTGCTAGCCTTCATTGTGCTTAGCTAAGCCCTCACTCTTATGCAACATGTTGCTTGCAATCCTGTTATTGTTGATATCTCTACCACATGGGTTATTATGATTGGTTTGGATGTGTGGTTAGCTTTGGTCGCTTATGGTTGAATGTAACAATTTCTTTTATTATGGTCTGTGTAGTTTATCCCACATGCTTCCTAGTCTTGTTATAGGGGAAGTCGTACCTAATAGCCTAACCGCAAATGATGGTCATGGTAGTCATAGAGGCTAGAGCACCAATTATTGGGTGTCTTCGGTTTGACTTGGCTTACCCAGTTAAGTTGTTGTTTGACCAATTTATTAGATGTTTGACTCTGTGATGTTTGACTGATTTCTTAGATGTGTGATTTTTGATCGATTTATTAGATGTTTGATCCTGTGATGATTGAGTTGATTAACTCAAACTTTATTTTTGTAAATTAAACCCTTTTTATTTTAAAGGATATTATAAGACTATTTGCTAATCCCACCTTCTTGATAAATCAAACCTTTTTGCCTTAAAGGCTATTATAGAACAATTTTGGATATTTTTAGAGGTGTGGATTTAAAATAATGTTGTGGAAAAATTAAAGGAACTATAGGTATCAATTTGGTGGACAAATGGATTGTGTGTTGGGATCACTTTTGTGGAGAAATTGAATAAATATTAGGTCAATTTTGTGGAAATATTGGATGAATTTAGAAACCAATTTTGTGAAAAAATTGAATGAATTTAAGAGGTAAAACCTTAGAATAATTTTGTGAATTTTTTTGTGGAGAATAATTTTTTTTGAAGAAGCTTTAAAAATTCCTTCCCTTTACCATAATAATAATATTTATTAGTTAGTGAAGATAGAAAAATTCCTGAAGATGATGGTGGGAGGAGTAGGCAGAGCAGGAGGAGCAGGAGAAGCAGCAGTCGATAGAGGTGGTGGGATCTTCTTGGGAGGACCATCAGATGGTGCAGTAGGCCTAGGACCTGTTTATTTATTAGATTTTTAATCCTGTGATGATTGAGTTGATTAACTCAAACTTTATTTTTGTAAATTAAACCCTTTTTATTTTAAAGGAGATTATAAGACTATTTGTTAATCCCACCTTCTTGATAAATCAAACCTTTTTGCCTTAAAGGCTATTATAGAACAATTTTGGATATTGTTAGAGGTGTGGATTTAAAATAATGTTGTGGAAAAATTAAAGGAACTATAGGTATCAATTTGGTGGACAAATGAATTGTGTGTTGGGATCAATTTCGTGGAGAAATTGAATAAATATTAGGTCAATTTTGTGGAAATATTGGATGAATTTAGAAATCAATTTTGTGAATAAATTGAATGAATTTAAGAGGTAAAACCTTAGAATAATTTTGTGAAATTTTTTGTGGAGAATAAAAGTTTTTGAAGAAGATTTAAAAATTCCTTCCCTTTACCATAATAATAATATTTATTAGTTAGTGAAGATAGAAAAATTCTTGAAGATGATGGCGGGAGGAGCAGGCAGAGCAGGAGGAGCAGGAGAAACAAAAATTGAGAGAGGTGGTGGTATCTTCTTGGGAGGACCATCGGATGGTGCAGTAGGCCTAGGTAAGATTAGTGTAGGGGAAGGATCCTTGGGACCCCGCCCTATGGGTCTCCAAGACAAATTTTCCCCTAAAAAACTTACTATGGAGGGACCCTCGTGCCCTAGCACAACCTCCTATACCTAGGTAATTGGGGGTAGCTCTCATACCCTGACAGGAACCCACCTGACCTATGTCGGGTCAGATATCAAAATCCCTGCAGAGGTCTTTTCATCCTATGTGACCAAGGCCTCCTTTGCCCTAATCGACAAGTTTATTGGAGGATAGTCGAACGTGGAAACCATACAGTGATGGGCCTTTTCTAAATGGAAAACCTTTGGGAGCATGGATATTTTTGCCATCTCATGGGGTTTATTCATCATCAAGTTGTACAATAATGAAGACACAAGTCGAATCCTAACCGAGGTTCCTTTGTTCCTCGGGAGGAGAAGCCTATTTCTCATATGATGGGCAACAAATTTTAACCCCAAAATCCAGAGCATCAACTATACCCTCGTGTTTGTCCACCTCCCGAATTTGCCTCTCCATATCTGGTAGGATGATGTCCTAAAGGCAGTTGATAGGGTAGTAGGAGAGCTGGTGGCGGTCGACTCAGCTACCAAAGAAAGATCTTGAATGGTCCATGTGTGCATTTGTGTGAATACTAACCTAGAAAGGGAGCTCCCCTGCTTTGTTAACTTGGTTTCAGGATATTACAGGTGGTATCAAGCCCTAGAATATGAGAACATGCCAGTCTTCTACGGTCTTTGTAACATGCAAGGCCACCTTCCAAACCAATGCCCTAATCAGATGAATAAATATGATATAGAAAACCTTGTGGTTCCTGAAGGTCAACTCAAGTCCTGAAACTAGTTTCTCAAATGATGAAACTATATCCCCCGAAACCCTCTTGCCCACAGGAATCTTTTAGGCCCTCTTGAAAATCTTGCCAGTGCATGCAATCCAGGAAGATCCTACAGTTATGGAGATTCAGGGTGACCAGACAATCCATCCCGCGTACAAGGGAGGCCACAACATGACCCCTCCCTAAGCATCCAAAGGACCCGATGGAGCCATCCTTTCCTCGGCTGGAGACACAAACTAGGTATGTTACCCAGAAACCTAAGCTGACTTGTCTTGTGAAAACTGCCTCGCCTCCCTCCTTTAGTGAATCCCCCCCATCCCCTTCCCCCTAGGCCTAGCTGGACCTTCACCTAAAATATCCTCCCAACCTCGAGGACCCTCCACCTTGCATAACCCTGACCTCTTCCATCCATATCAACAATAAGGATGAGAGCAGCACGATATCATCCCAAGACTGATCCGAAAGCTTCAGTCCAAAGCAGACCCAAAGTAGAACCTCCCTTATTGATTTTGGGAGTGAGAAGAAAAGGTGTAGGCCATCCCTTATAGACCAAAGGAGGAAGGAAGCAATAGATGACATAGTCAATGGATCTCAATCCACTCTGCTAGGTGACCATCTAAACGTTATAAGGGAAGATCCAAGGAATCCAAAACCTCCCATATAGCATGGAAAGGGAGGGAAAAAACCCTCCAAAGGTTTAATATGAAGCTCCTCACCTGGAATGTGAGAGGGCTTAATGCTGCTCCTAAGATACAGATATTAACTGACCTGATGAAAGAATACTATCCCACCATATTCATACTCCAAGAAACTAAGATGAATGAAATATCCTCCTCGATAGTTGCCAAAGCTATCTGGCCCAATAGTGAATTTGTTTTTGTTGTTGCCCAAGAAACTACAAGTAAAATTCTATGCTTATAGTATCCGAACCAAGTAGAAGGAAGGCTCATTTTTTCCTCCAATAGGATCATCAACATGTTGGTTCACTACAAGAGTAGCACCAAGACTTGGATCTTTTGCAACATCTACGTCCCCAATAATCCCTTGGAGATGGTTGCATTGTAGAGTTCCATCAGTCGCATGAGAACTAATTTTGAAACAATCCCTTGGATCCTGGCAGGGGATTTTAATTGCCTCCTATTTTATTTGAACAAATGGGGAGGAAATGGGGTAGACATGAAAATCTTGGAAGACTTATATGAATTCATAGATACAAATGAAATGATGGATGTTCAGTTAAAAGGTTCTAAATACACCTAGAGCAACTTTAGATCTGTTACCAACCTTATCCAAGTTAAGTTAGACAGATTTCTCTTGTCCCGTGAAGCTATCCCCATTTTTGTTGATGCTACCCTCTAGGCCCTTTCTAGAATTGGCTCGAACCCCAATCCTTTGCTTCTCAAATAGGGCTTGGCCTCGTCTTTCAAGAAACCCTTCTACTTCGATTCAATGTGGTTCTACCGCTTGGACTTTAATAACCAGATCTCCCAGTGGTGGCAACGGGTGTTTGAGGGATCTCCTTCTGGACAATTGTATCAAAAAATTAGATTCCTAAAATATTAGCTCAAAATTTGAAACAAAAGGGTTTTTGGAAATATTTTTTAAAGAAAAAAGGTCATTAAAGGGAATTTGGATGTTGTTGAGTGTCAGATCCAGGAAGGGCTCGAGGATAGCAACACCAAAATAGAGGAAAGATAACTTTTGGTAGAGTACCACAATATCATCGCTAAGGAGGAAACTGTAGGTCCAAGGTAAGTCCAAAATAAATAATTGAACATTAACATTTGCATTCGATTGACAAGATTATTTATAACAATTAAATTAACTTAATCTCGTCTATCTCGCTAACCAACATGGTAGGAGAGACGTGTAGCTAACTACTAACCTAGGTAGAGAGTTCTAACCATAACACTAACCTAAATATCTAACATAGGATATTTAGGTACTTACCTAGTTTAACCATGAGGAAAATATCTCATGGTAATTACATAATTACATAGAAAAGTAAATGTAATAACCCCACGTAGTGTAATGCAATACACTACCTTATTTTACACTAACATCCCCCATTTACTACATTACTTTCATATACAAAGTTTGCTTCGAAATAGTTGAAATTTGACATGTCCAAGTGCCTTTGTAAAAATATCTGTAACCTGTTCATCGGTGGGAATGTGTTGAAGCTGAATTCTGTGTTTAGGAACTTCATCACGAATGAAATGACAATCTGTATCAATATGCTTAGTTCGTTCATGATGTACTCGGATTCTTGACCAAGTTCAAAACACCTGAGTTGTCGCAAAACATGTGAATGGGAATTTTCTTTGGTAGGCCCATGGTAGCCAAGATGCGACTTAGCCATATCGCTTCACACACAGCTCCACGTGCAGTGTGATATTCTGCCTCAATGGAAGATAAAGCAACCACCTGTTGCTTTTTACTATGCCATGAGACAGGACCAGATCCAAGATGAAAAACATAGCCTAAGGTTGATTTTCTGTCATCTATGGATCCAAAATAATCAGAGTCAGTGTAACTCTATAAGAAGAATGAGTTATTCTACTTATACTCTAGACCATAATCGGCACTACCCTGAATGTAGTGTAAGACTCTCTTAGCTGCTTTCCAATGGGATACATTTGGTTCTTGCATGAATCGAGAGATATATTTTATAGCATAAGTAATATCTGGTCTAGTATTAGTCAGATAGATGAGGCTTCCAATAATCTGTCTATAAAGTGTTCCATCTACCTGTGGCGAGTATTCATATCGTGATAACTGTAGCCCTGATTCCATCGATGTTGCTTTGGGTTTACAATCAGTCATACGATATTTTTCTACTAAAGTCTTAGCATACTTTGTCTGAGTCACCCTTAGATGATTCTTTTTTTGTTCTATCTCAAGGCCAAGACAGTAGTGGAGAAGTCCTAAGTCTATCATATCAAATGAATCTTTCAAGTCATCTTTCACAACTTTAATCATCTTCTCTGAATTGCCAGTGATGATCAGATCATCTACATATAACACAAGAATCACTATTTTAGAACCTGTGTTCTTGATATAGATATTTGTGTTAGATGGACTTCTCTTAAAGTCATGTTGCAGTAGGTGACTATCCATTTTTATGTACCATGCTCTTGGGGCTTGTTTTAGCCCATATAATTATTTGACCAATTTACAAACATGTTGCTTATGGCCTTCCTCTACAAATCCAAGAGGTTGAGTCATGTATACTTCTTATTTTAAGTCACCATTAAGAAAGGCACTTTTTACATCCATCTGATGTAAATTCCATCTGAACTGTGTTGCCATAGCACAAAGTACTCGAATGGTGGTCATCCTTGCTGTAGGATCAAAGGTTTCCTCATAGTCAAGTCCTTCCTTTTGAGCATAGCCATTTTCCACAAGAAAAGCTTTATGCTTATCTATAGTGCCATCTACCTTATATTTTATTTTGTAAACCCATTTGCAACCTATGGTTTTCTTTCCTTTAGGCAAATCCACTAGCTTCCATGTTTTATTCTTTATGAGGGAGTTATATTCTGCATCCATAGCTGCCTTCCACTAAGGTAGTATAAGTGCTTCATCAACTGTAGAAGGTTCATTCTCATCACATGCTAATAAGTAAACCCTCTCCTCATATATCTCCATCTCATATTCCCTTGGTAACTCTCTATCAATAGAAAGATCTTGAAAATCTGCACAAAGATCATCAACTGAAGTGGATGCTTCATTCTTTTCTTTCTGTGACATGCTTCTTGTCTTTGGATGATTGAGAGTAAGATCAGGTGGGGAAGTGAGTTTAGAGTCTTTTACTATGCTTTTATACCATTTGGGTGGTTTTTTCTGTTGTGAAGAAGGAGGTTGATGTTCCTCCTCATCATCTAGGTATACTGATGTAGTGTTGGATGTGAAAGCTTCATCAAACACTACATCTCTACTTACATGTATCTTCTTGGTAAATGGGTCTATCAACCGATAGCCTTTTGAAAATTCATATATCCAATAAATATACAAGGTAGGGATTTCTCATCTAATTTCTTTCTTTTCTCCTTAGGTATATGCATAAATGCCTTACACCCAAATACCCTTAGATGAGTTATGGAGGGTTTCCTACCACTCCATGATTCCTGAGGAGTCATACCTTCAAGAGCCCTTGTGGGAGCCCTATTCGGAATATATATCGCAGTTTGAACAGCTTCAACTCAAGTAAGTTTTCTCAAGGTTGGCCCCCTTAAGCATACATCGAACCATTTCCATTATGGACCGATTTCTTCTCTCAGCAACCCCATTGGATTGAGTAGTGTAGGCTATTGTTAATTGTCTCTTTATCCCATGTGTTTGTAAAAATGAGGAAAATTCTTTTGATGTGTATTCCCCCCCTCGATCTGAACAGAGGGTCTTAATAAAGCATCCTGATTCCTTCTCAACAAGAGTTTTGAACTGTTGAAAATAGGAAAATGCTTCAAACTTCAATTGTAAGAAGAAGACCCACATCTTTCGTGATTGATCGTTGACAAACAATTGAAAATATCGTTTTCCTCCATAATTGGTAGACATGGGACCATACAAATCTGTGTCAACCAACTCCAAAGGTACCTTAACTCGAAAAGAGATAGGTTAAAAAGGTACTCTATGTTGCTTTCTTGATAAGAAATCAGAGCACACTGGCAAGGTAGATGAAAGAGTAGGGAGTCCTTTCACCATTTGATATTTACTCAACTCTAGTAAATATCCTGAACTCAAATTCCCAAATCTCTTATGCCAAATAGAAGTGTCCTCCTTTGTGGTGACTGCCATTGCAGTATGGGTAGAGGTAATTGCATCTAAGACATACAAACCATGTTTGTATGAAACTATTGCTATCTATTTTCCCTTTTTAGTGATAAAGCAATGTTTCTTTTCTTTTTCCACTGTAAAATTGACATTCATGTTATTGTCCAAGATTTTTGGAACTGACAAGAGATTATTTTTCAATCCTCGAGCATAAAGAAATTTTTGAATATTACATTCTCCATCTGGAAGGGAGATAGAAACACTTCCTTCTCCCTAAACTCGATAGGTTTGATCATCAGCAATGGTGATCGGTCTACCTTCTCAAGCCTCAAATGTTGCAAACCATGATTTATCGTTAGTCATATGTTTACTAGCGCCTGAATCTATGTACCACATAGAGTCCTTGTGGGAGGAATCTATATGGGTCATGAGCACTTTGTGTGCTCTTTCAGAATCTGAACTAGAATCTTCAGCTGCAATGTGTCCTTGTTTTTTTTTGTTCTTGTTCTTAGGTTTGCTTTTGCCCTTTTTGTTTCCTTGGTCATTGGGAATTTTGTTCTTAAACCAACATATTTTGGTTTCATGAGTGTATTTATCACAAATTTACAATACTGCTTCTTCTTCGAAATCTCTTTGGCTTTACCCTTTTCTTGATTAGAAGAAGAACCTTTCTGTTGATTCCACTTTTTCTTACCACCTTGTATTTTTGAGAAAAGAGCATTGTTAGATGCCTCATCTATTTGTAGTTCATTAGCTTCTTCTGTTTGAAGCATATTGACCAACTCGATAAAAGTTATTGTCCTGCCAGAAACTTGTAGTGAGGTGATCAACATTTGGTAGGAGTCAGGAAGAGCTCTCAAAATGATTGATTTCAAGAATTGGTCTTCCAATTTCTCTCCTAAGGATTGCAATTTTGTTTTCAATTCTACGACTTTGCAGAGGAATAGCTCTACTGTTTCTCCTGATTTCATATGTAAAGTATGAAGCTGTGTTTGAAGGTTAAGAATCGTTGATTGATTATTGCCCTCAAAGATGGTACTTAAGGCATCCCATGTTGCCTTACTAGTTGTAGCTTCACTGATATGAGGTTGGATATCATCAGTAATAGCAAGCAAGATCATTAAGGATAGCTTTTTATCCTTTTTATCAAAGTCTCTTTGATCTTGTCCTAGTGATTGAGGTCTAGTGACACTTCCATCCACTATTGACCACAATTCCTCTACAGTTAAGATAGCTTTCATCTTAGTCTTCCAAGCTGAATAATTTGAACCTTTAAGCAGTTGGCTCTTAGTGAGATACTTGTGTATCATGGCCATGTTTTAGGTTTCAAATTTGATAGGACTAAGATGGTGATATCTTGCACTATACTCTCAAAAGAGTATATGGAAGGTGTTTGCAATTTTTCCTCTATAAGATATTTAATGGCACCTACCTTAACACCCTTACCAAGGGATGAAAATTTGGAGGAGTTTTAAGCCAAACAAAATAGAGCAAATGAAACAGGGGTAGGTTTTGAAAACTTGTGATTTTGCCCTCTAGGATATTTAATGGCACCTGCTTTAACACCATTACCGAGGATGAAAAATTTGAGGTTATTAAGCCAAACAAAGAGAGTGAATCAAGGTGTTTTGAAGTTTTGACATTTTGAGGGGGAGAAATTATTTGTTTTTGAACCTATGCAAAGTTTAGCATGGTTTGTGAGTGAAGTTTGGGTTTTGTGAAATGCTTCTTGGAATGTTTATATTTGAATTTCTAATTGCACACAAAAAACATGTGTTTAGTGCAATAATAAAAATATGAGAGCAACCCAAATTTGTATCACTCTAGGTGTCATATGCAACCGAAAATGCACCTAGTACAAGCATTTTTTTAAGAGAAGGTGTCAAGTAAAATAAAAAATGCACCTTTCTTATTCTGAAGTATCCCCCCTTAATCATTACAATCTTGCAAACTATAGAATCAATCAAAAAAAATTATATCCCCCTTTAATGTTTACAAAATGTAGAATTTAGAGCACTCCTTTCAAGACAAGTCGACACACGACTCGCTTTTGAAAGGCTTCCAGAACTAGTCGACACACAACTTAGTTTTGAAATAACCTGTAATTATTCAATACTCAAAAATTGGAGGTGCATCAGGATTAAAAGGTTCTCTAATCCTAATGGGACCATAACTTTGATCCAAACCCTTCCAAGGATCAGTGTAAGTATTGAAACGGGGTAAGCTCCTTCTATGCTCTCTAAGCATACGATGAAAATGAGATCTTGTTGTCTACTGTCTAAGTTCGTTCCTCTTTCAAATAACTCTTAGATGACAAAGAGATTTTGTTATCCAAGAATTTTTCTTCATGAGACAAATTTGTTCTCTCAAAACAATTGATTAGAAAATTTTGGAGAATTAAAAATATTAGGAGTCTCAATTTGCAAAAGAAAGTTTTTAAGGATTGTCTCTTATCTCCCTTTTTTTTCTATTTAGGAGAAAACAACACACAAAAAAAAATTGCCTTTTAAATTTTAATGCATAAATTTAATTGAATTTAGCATAATTTAATTAAGAAAAAAAATTTTGATAAAAAAATCACTTAGTTTTAAAAAAAATGATTTATAATCAAAATTATTGATTCATTAATTAAAAAATAACTAAAAAAAATTAAAAAAATACAAAAAAATAAAAATTACCTTTTTTTTTTAAATGCGGTTGCGCCTTGAAAAAAAAAATCCTTTGTTTTTCTCCATGCCGGGAGTCGAACTCCCGAGTCCGCGGATATTAGCCCAACGATTGGCACTCTTGCCAGTCGGGCTACGCCGCCCGATGGGAAAGGAAGGGAAATATCTTCCCTTTATTCCCATTCCCATACTGAAGCGACAAAAAAATGATTTTCTCCTCGTCGGGAGTCGAACTCCTGACTCCGCGGCTATTAGCCCAACCGACTAGTACTCTTGCCAGTCGGGCTACGTCGCTCGACGGGAAAGGAAGGGAAAGTTCTTCCCTTTCTTCCCGTGCCCGTTGAGAAGTGGGAAAAAAAATTCTTTGTGGGATTAATCCCACATCGCCCTTGTAGGCGATTCTTCACCAATTTAAAAGGGCAAACTCACCCTTTACTTTTTGATTGCCTACGGACAATAAGTTGTCCCATCATGGCTTTTTTTTGTGGCCAGGTGGCACATGGCAAGTCTGCCATGTGTCACATCGGGGTGGCACATGGCCAGTCCACCACGTGTCGCCTCGTCATCAGTTCGGGTGGCGCATGGCTAGTTTGCCACGTGTTGCCTTGTCCGTCTGCCTCAGGTTCCATGCCCGAGCTTGAGTTAGGTCCGGTCCTATCAGCCTCCATGTTTTACCTCGTCAGTCCACCTCAGGATCTGTGCCCAAGGTCGATTCCACTAGGTCTGTCCAGTCAGCAGCCTCCATGATCCTTCTCATCAGTTTGCCTCGAGATTTGTGCTCAAGGTTGAGTCTGCCAATCGTCAGCCTGTCAGATCCACCTCGTCGGTCCACCTCGAGATCTATGCCCGAGGTCGAGTCTGCCAGTTTTCATCCTGTCAGATCCACCTCGTCGGTTTGCCTCGAGATCTATGCCAGGGGTGCAATCTATCTGGAGCTAGATAATCTCACCTTGTCCAACGTCGAGGGGGAAACCAGGTGAGTTTCGACAATTAGCTCTGATGCCAATGTAGGTCCAAGGTAAGTCCAAAATAAATAATTGAACATTAACATTTGCATTTGATTGACAAGATTATTTATAACAATTAAATTAACTTAATCTTGTCTGTCTCGCTAACCAACATGGTAGGAGAGACATGTAGCTAACTACTAACCTAAGTAGAGAGTTCTAACCATAACACTAACCTAAATATCTAACATAGGATATTTAGGTACTTACCTAGTTTAACCGTGAGGAAAATATCTCATGGTAATTACATAATTACATAGAAAATTAAATGTAATAACCCCACGTAGTGTAATGCAATACACTACCTTATTTTACCTTAACATAAACTTACTAAAGGCAAAAATCCTAAACCTTATGGATCAAAGAGGGGGACTCGAATATCAAGTACTTCCACACGACCACAATGAGAAATAGGAGTTCCAACAAAATTTTGTAGCTCACAATCAATGATGGAAGGGTCATCAATGAGCCTGTTGACCTCAGGGATGAAGTTGTTAATTTTTTCCAGTCCCTCCTGGGAACCTCTCCCCTAGAGGCATCCTAGGCTATTGAAGCCCTTCTCAAAAATATCCCTCCATCCATATTTGATGCCACCAATGAGATTCTGGGATCTCCTCTCTCAATCGAAGAAATCAAAGAAGCCTTGTTCTCCATGAATGCAGATAAGGCCCTAGTCCTGGATGGTTTCCTTCCATGTTTCTGTTAGGGATTTTGGTACCTGATTGGAATTGAAGTGTGTGTTGTATTAAGGGACCTCCATATGTCCAAATCTATACCCAAAGGTATCAATTCAACCTTCATTGCCCTAGTGCCCAAAACATTGGCTTGCAAGTCTTTGTTTGATTCTTGTCCTATCAGCCTCTACAACGTCCTTTACAAAATCCTAACCAAAGCCATTTCCAATAGGCTCAAATTAATCCTCCCCCTCATCATTGACCCATGCTAGGGGAGCTCAGTCAAGGGGAGAATCATCACGGATGGGGTCATCACCTTACATGAAGCTATTCACTCTACCACCTTAGCCAAGAAGCCTGCCCTCCTTCTCAAGTTGGACATGAATAAAGCTTTTGATAGAGTCCACTGGGGTTTCCTTTCCTCCATCCTCCTCAAGTTTGGGTTTCACTTGACCTGGGTTAATCTAATCCACAAGTGCATCTCTTCAGCTTGGTTCTTTGTCCTGGTAAACGGCTCCCATGCAGGGTTCTCCCTATCTCGAGAGGACTATGGTAAGGGGATACCCTATCCCCCATTCTATTCATAATTTTGACTGAAGCTTTAGGAATATCCATCAAATATACCACCAATAATAGATTCATATTGGGGACTAGGGGTGCTCCCAGATCATCTACAATCATCCACCAATAGTTTTTTGATGATACCATCATAGTGACTTCAACTTCAGTCCCCCAAGCGAGAACTATCAAGCACATCCTACAACTCTATGAAGAAGCTATCGAGTAGAAGGTCAACTTTACCAAAATCAAGATATATTTCATTTTTACCCCTCTTCCCCACCAGTTCAAGATCATTAGGATTTTTGGCTACCCCTCTGAGGGGCTACCCTCAACCAACTTGGGGCTCCTTCTATTTTTTCCAGACGACAAGCTGCACCCATGTGGAACAATGTCATAGACAAAATCAGCAAAAAGTTAGCCTCTTGGAAAGGCCACCTCCTCTCCCAGGTAGCTAAAGCCACCCTTACATCAGCTTGCCTCCAAAGTATCTCGGTCTACTTCATGTTTGTCTTCAGGATCCCTGCCAAGGTTAGTTCCAAGACTGAACATATCCAAAAATGGTTTCTCTGGTCGGGAAGCGAAGACAAAAAGAGGATCCCACTGGTGGCTTGGGACAAGGTGTGCTACAAAAAAACCAATGGCATAATTGGGCTCAAAAGGGTGGATCTCATGAACTTGGCCCTCCTGGGTAAGCATGCTTGGAGGATTTTCTCCAACTACAACACTGAGTGGATTGAAATCATCAAGGGGAAATACTTGCAGGGTCACAGTTTCCTAGACAACCAAGGGCCCCAAAATGGATCCGCTTTTTGGAATGCCATTGTCCAGACCAGAAGGCTCATCTAGAAAGGAACTGGTTGGATATTTGGGGATAGAAGCACCATTTACTTCTGGCAAGACATATGGATCCAAGAGTGTCCTCTGAGCCAAAGCAAAGAGTTGGCATGTCTGGTGCCTTTTACCCTAAACTTCATGGGGAGCAAAGTGGGGAACTTCATATGTCATGGGGCAGGTCAACCAATATGGAGAATTATTGAAGTAGAAAATTTCCCATAGCAATTTGTCGCCCTGTCCAGACTACTTCGAGATTTCACCATCCACTCTAAATATGTCGAGGACAGGCCCGTCTAGAAGGATACTGGTAGTGGAGCCTACACAGTCAAATCAACCTACTCTACACTCAGGCCATACCTAATGGTGAGGATCCCCTTCAACCTAGTATGGCAACCCAATCTCATCCCCAAGATCAATTTTTCATCTGGATAGCTATTCAGAACAAGATCCTCATGATCGATAACCTGGCCAAGAGAGGATTCATGATCCCCAACCGTTGCTATCTCTTCCTCTCATTATGGGAAAACACTGATCATATCCTTTTCTCCTGTAGGTTCACATTGGAAGCCCTTGGCCACATCTTCAATAGGTTCCAAGTGTAGTGGGTCCCACCCCAGACCATAGTCAACCTCTTCACTCAGTGGCCAAAATATTTCTCCAATCTAAAGCTCAGATCCCTTTGGTCTCTATGTCTCCCACACCTTCTATGGTAGATTTGGTTAGAGTAGAACAAGAGGGCTTTCTTGGGGCCACCTAGGGATCACCTTTCGATGGCATCCAAAGCCTTGGCCTTTGCCAGCAAGAACACCTAGCTTATTTCTTGCCCTGGGCCTCTCTATGGAGTCATAGATCTAACTATCCTCCAATATCTCGAAGAGTCCCCTAAGGAAATTGTGATGCTTCCCAAGGTGAACCCTAGGTACAGTTCCAGGTGGAGTCCCCATATCAATGGCTAGATTGATTTGAACTTTGATGGGGCCTCCAAAGGAAGCCCGAACAAAGTTGGGGTAGGAGGGGTCATCAAGGATCACCTTGGCTGCATCATCCTAGCCTATACAAATTTTTTAGGGCATAAATCTAATAATTATGCGAAGGCCTTGGCTCTCGAGAGAGGTTTACAACTACTAAGAGAGGACCCCAGAGAAGCAATCATCGAAGGGGACTCCCGAAGCATCATAAGTTACATGTATAATGGGAAAATCCTATCGTGGAAGATCTACAACTCTATCCTCGAATACAGGAGGATCATCCATGGTCATCTGAGAACAACCATTCACCACATCTTCAAGGAGGCCAATAGGTCATGGATATCATGGTCAATCTAGTTGCTTTAGGCAGCAAGCTCAGTATTTGGAGGGAGAATTGGCCCCAGGGCCTAGTTAATGCAGTGCATCAAGAAAGGGTGACGTGTCACTCTACCGATAGCTGCATGTAGGAGAATCAGTCAGACCATTGAGGAATATCCACAAGGGATTTTGAGTTACCGCAAGCTCTCCCTTGTAGTTTGTACCCTTCTCATAGTGGATCATGTCAGACAAAAGCTTCAGACATGTGAAGAGCGAATCGAGAGACTTGGCCCAACATCCAAGCAATGATAAGCCATGGTGGTTCTCAAAAAATAGTGTCCTTGTGATGTGTGCCAACCATAATGCAAGGATATAAATCATTATGAATAAAATCTATCCTTGTGATGTGGATTTTTGGTAGACCAATAAGGGATGGGCTGCCACTGGCTTTGGCATGTGGTACTTGCTTTGGTGTTAGTCGCAAAAGGCCCTCACTAATCGCCCTCACCACCTGGATTCCTTTCACATCATCATAATTAGTGTCAAAAAAGATCAAGAGTACCTCATAGCACCCCATGATAGGCGTGGCTTCGCTAGCTCGCCTAATCCCTCTACTCCCAGACTGGCATTTCCCCACATTTCACTCATGCGGCAACAATAGGCTCCTTGTAATTTTGTCATCCATTACCTGCATGGCCTTTTGAGCTTCCCCAACACGTCCCTTCCCCTTCTTAAGTCTGATACCTAGGGTAGTCTATACTTTGTTTCGACCACCCTGTTGTCTCTTAGTCTTTGCATTTTTCCCACTAAGGTCATTAGCATATTTTTCCCTAGGCCCATCATGACTTATGTTGAGCCAACTCTCCTACAATTACATCTTGATGCCAAATATTTTATGGATGCCAAAAACCTCACCCCTTTCCTGAAGAAATTCACTGGAGCTGAGGACAAAATCACCAACAACTTTGTTGCTACTTGGAACTAAGGTGAGGTCAAGATCTAAGGCTTACACTTTATGGTTTCTGTTGACATGCTTTATGATGTTACTGGTTTATCCCTGTCAAGACGCCTTATCAGGCGTGATAGGCATAACTGGGAAGAGGAACTCGACCAATTTCTTGATAAGGGGAAGAGCCTAGGGTGGGACAAAACCTCATTGTTTGCGTCTAGCCTCCCGACCCCATGGAAACATGCCATTATCCCCATCATGCAGTACATAACCTGCGATGACCCCACCAAGCCCCTATGTAGCTTCCACTTGAGTTTTATAGATTATTTTTGTGATAGCAGAGCGCTTAGTGTCCCAAAATATCTTATGTACTCCCTCAATCTTACCCTATAGAAGTGCCAAAAATTGGGTAGGCATCCTAGGCACCAGGGAATCCTTGTTGTCCTGTATAGGCATGCCCTAGCCAACTAGCTCCCTGTGGAGAATATCCAACCCATGGCTACCCATCCCCCCTCAAAAAATCCCCTTTCCCCCCATCATGAGCTCCCTAGTGGCTAGGTTGGTGGGCCCCCGAAGCCCACACCAACCAAGACTGCCAAGTGTAGTGATCATAAGAGGAGGGGGGCTTCGGTTCAGACTCTTTTAGGTGGTAGGGTGTCGGCTAGGCTGAAGAATCCCAAGACTGAGGTATCCTCCTCCTCAAATCAGGTAGTGTCGAAGACAGTATGTGACAAGGAAGACCCAAAATCCCAGATGGTGTTGTAGCTGGTGGCGACCATCATTAACACAGTGGTGAAACAGTTGTAGGAGGCTTCCCGAATTCTAGGGAAGACCACGGGCTCCAGGAAACATGAAGGTAAATACTAATTTGTGGGGTCCCCAGGATATGGGGGATGGGCAACCAGTTAGGTGTCATGTCACTAGTATGGGAGATTTTCCTTGTAATTCGGGGTGTATGGGTATGAAGTGGGGACGGGATCCCTCCTCTAGGGTTAAGGGGATTTTGTGTTTTGTGGGCAATCCTGCTGTAACTTTTTGTCTCAACGACATAGTCACCAAGGCTACTATGTAATAAGGTTTTGGGTCCCTTTCAAAACCCATTTTGTAAATATTATTAACTTAGCAAAAAAAATAATATTTATTAGTTCAAATTTTATTAAATTATTACTTAATATTTATTATGTAATAAATTAATAATTAAATTAAATAATTGAAAACTACAATAGGACCTTAATATAATAAAAATAAAACCCCATAACATAAAAGGTTGTTGATATAATTTAAAAAAAAATCCATATACAAACCTTGATATAAAAGGTTGTTTAAATTTTATATAATATAATATTTTTTTCGACATCTGTCCAATCATATTCAATGGAGACAATCTGTCGTGATCGAATATTGAAATCTTCATGAAAAGCATGTATATTTATCGTAAGATTCTGTCTTTAATGTGGAGCAAATATACCTTATGATTCTGACTTTAGTGTGGAGCAGGTAGCTAGCGTAGTAGAGCAAAATATGAAAATGAGTATTACCTAATCTATGAAATGAATTTTAACTATCAGAAATTCAAATTCATGGATGTGTGTTATGATTTTACAGTGATACGTACACATGTTGGCTACAAATGATTTAAATATTATAACCCTTTGCTTGGATATTTTATTTTCTTTGCTTCATGCTTGCCTTGGATAATTCTCCATTTTGCTTTTCACTAAGCCCATATTTTACCTTAATAAAATATTGTCCATCCTTATAATATTTTCACTCTTGAAAAATATTCCTGCCTTGAGTACCATGCACCTTTGACATCAATGACAACTCAATATTTACAACAAGTTCTCATTAAGGATTTTGGATCATATGTGACATATGATGCATTAAAAGGTAGACTCAATAATATCATCTTGCTCAATCATCACTCTTTTATAGAAGAACATGATATTTTTTTTATCACACATGCTCACTAAAGTGAAGTCTCACTATAATATATCCAAGTAAGGACAATTAGATTAGAATTTGGCTCAAAATATTATGCAAAATAAAAAGCCCTCAAACCATTGTGGACCACAAGGAATCTCATGCCAAAAGATAACCAAGAAGATATTACCAAAAGCTAAAAATAGGTGTAAAAAAACTTAAGATGTGTGGCCAATATAATCATTGAATACTAATAGTTAGAATCCCATAATATTTTTGCATAGCATTTTTCATGATATTTGAACCAAACCCCATCATTGGTAGTATCTTATGAGACTTTTGATGAAAACTAAAATAGATTTATCATTGATGGTGGTTCAATCCAAATAGTGATTGTAGGTAAACTAGACACTCTAAATATCATTCATATTTGTTTAGATTTATGACTTTTGAATCCTCATTAGGGTTATGCATAAGGGGTTGGACTCAAAATGTACCTGTAAAAAAATAGTGAATCCTAATCAAAATCAAGGTGAATCATGGCAAATCCTAAGCAAATCAAATCAATCATCTTCACACCAAAATTTGGGGTATTTGAAGCCCTAAAAAGTAAGGTCATATTTGAGGCAAATTTTGACCTATTAAATCACTTTATAACTTCATAAGAACACCACCATTAGATAATCCTCCAAAAGAGATTTCCAATGAGTATACATATGCTTATGTTTAGATATATATTATGGCAAATTGACCCTAAGAAAAAATTGGTCCCAAAAATTTTAGGCGAATGGTCTGATATTGAGGGTCCTCATATTCGCCAATTTTAAATTTTGAAAATTCTAATATTTTCCCTATTTGTGAATATTCACCACTATGCATAAACCTACTCCTCATACATAATATCTCCACCACATGTATAGGACACATTTATTGGAGAGAGTTGGTTGAGGGAGAATAAATTATTGTGGGGAATGGATGAAGACTCATAAGAGTTGATCATCAAAATCTCTTGAGAGACATTCATCCCATTACACTCAATCAAGTAGTCTACACAACGAATCTTATCTACACCAATGAATCCTCAATAAGGATACCAGTGCTTAAGGATAGTAGAGTTATAGGCATATGAGAACACTCCAAGTCAAGGATCCCATGTATTGACTAAATGACATTGTTTATAGTTTACATCTGAGGGAATTTTTAACAACTTTATCTTAAATGAACTAGGAAGATGATAAAAAGGGAAGGCAAAGCTAGTGGAAGATAAATAAAAGGTATTAAATCTATAAGGGTAAATCAAGAAAGCACTAGTCTACATGGGTTCAAATAGATTATGCTATTCAGGATTCAAAAAAGAAGAAAGTAGTCAAAAGTTCCAAATAATGTAAAGGGAGGTTGAATATGGGAGGTTCTCAAAAGTTTCAACCAAAAAGAGAAGACAAAAGTTTTAACCAAAAAAATAAGACAAAAGTTTTGATGACCTATTTGGATTAAGAATCTCAAAAAGAAAAAGGTGATGAAAGAATTATGAGAAAGCTAATAAAGGAGAAATATCTAATGGTTGAAGGTTTTTTAGTTCTGAAGGGAAAGAATGGAGGAAAATTTTATGAAAAGTGGGATATAACAAATAATAACTTTCAAAAAGAAAAAATAAAAATATTCGATGGAAGGGAAAAAGAGGGGTCTTCCTCAAAATAATTTTGATAAAACATCTAGATTGAGCTTGAAAGTTTCAAAAGTTCCAATACAGGAGGACAAAGAGAAAGTTTTGAAAAATGAAGTAAGAAGTAGCCAACATGGAGAGTAGAGGAAGAGTTAGATCAAACTACTAGGCATCAATAATGATACACAAGCTTATAATAGAATTAGATGAGCCAAATCAATATGCCATTATTATAGGAATACAATAATTACTTACTAGTACCACTTTAGCTTAACAATCCAATAAAATTAGATGGTCTATTGAAGACAAAAGTATGGCATTTGTAATAGTGATAATCCTAAAACTAAAGAGAGTAATGGCAAAAGGTGCTTCTATTATCCGCGTGATGTGGTCTACCAGAAAGGACGCCACTTGCATTATCGATGATGTAACCCGGGTTCAATCCCCACGACAGATATGTATATATATATACAAAGTATTTACTCAATAAAAAAAAAGGTGCTTCTATTTAATTTTTTAGGATCCCAAGAAAGAATAGTTGGTATGGTTAGACTATCCTACAATTTTGGAGAGAAAATATTCCCCCTTTTGTAATCTATATTTCTACAAGTCATATAGTTTTCCCTTCAATTTCTTCTATATAGAAATACTCATATTCCTAGGTGGCTTATAGGCAGTTCGAACCCCCACTTCTAGCATAATCTTGTAATATTTTCATACTCATATATATATATATATATATATATATATATATATATATATATATATATATATATATATATATATATATATATATCTATATATATGTATGTATGTATGTATGTATGTATGTATTGGAATCCTATAACTATTTGGTTCTAATTGTTTGATTCTCCTTGTCTTGTTTCCTTTATGTATGTATGTTTATATTTTAGTCTATGTTTATATATGCTCAAAGGAGGAAGTGTTCAAACTCCTAGTTGTCGGTGCATTACAACCAAGATTGTTGTGTAGGATGATCTTATCTTGATCTTGGCACATTGCCTTTGTTAGCTTAGGTTTTTTCCTTTCTGCTATCATTATTTTTCTAACCTTTTTCCTCCTAATGCTAGTATATTAGGCTATAATTAGAAAATATGTGTTCAAGGTCACATATTAAAAGCATATAATCTTATAAAAAATGTTAAAGGTCCCAAATTGAGCCAGACCTCATGCTCTTAGAATCAGCCTTATTGTGTTTCTTCATATGAGGCATAATAGTCTTGACCATCTAGTCCAACCCATTTTATGGTTGGGATAATCAAAGAGGAAAACACTCACCTCACACATGACTTATTTATTGATTTTATCCTTGACTATGGTTCATAGAACAATTTGATTAGGAGGTTAGTTATCAACAATTTTTAGCTACCAATGGACTCCCATCCTCATCTATACTCACTTGGATGGAAGGATAGTGACACCACCTCATAGATCACACACATCTACACTGTGTCCTTTGCTTTAGTCCCAAAATTTATGGATAAAGCCACATATGATGTAACCCCTATGTATTGGTATGGATTATTACTTGGTAAACCCTATCAACATGATAGAAAGTCTTAGTATGATGCATATAACAACACATATACTTTACAACATGAGCATATAATATTTCTCATCAAATACACCAAGAACACCACACATTTGATTCATATAAATCTCCATCAAAAGCAAAAAATTGTATTAATTTTTAGTACACCACAATATGAGGCATCATAGATACAATTCACATATACAAACAACATGCTACACCTCTTACTTAGAAGGAGCACACCAATAGCATACCTATTGTAGACGGTTCAGGTCACCTTCTTATATATTTTACAACCATTTTACAGTCTACTTATGATCCACATTTTGGATATGTCTACCAACATATTTAGCATCCTCCCTCTTCCACTTTATAGTATTTAGATTAAGGAGGCATATTCTTTACTTCATAGTGGTTATTCTAGCAAGCAACTCATGCTTCCTCCTTTAAAACATCTCTATATACCAATATTGTTCAATAGAAGACTCAACAACCATAACCACCATTCATGGACCATAATATTGTTCTTCATTGTTTCTAGATTGTAGGTAACATTTGGTCATACTTGGATGACTTATATTTGGATTACTTTCTAGACTCATCAAGATTCCACTCTCTTGTTGCCACATGAGGTCAGCTTTCATATCAAGCATGTTGGATATCTCACCACAATATGGCTTGTGACTTCCCTTCCCTCTTGAAGGTATTGGATTCCAATGCCTCTATAGTGGTAAGGAATGATAAGAAATAAAAGCAATTAATATAATTAATCTTAATGTATGTAGGATTTTTCTTATGATTATTTTCAATCTTATCTTGTAAAAGTGGGATTTGACGTGCCCATTTGTTCTTGTAAGGGAATTTATAGATAATTCAACATGGACTTATTTCATGATTTGGCTTCTAGAGGGTCTAAGGGTGATGTAATTACCAATATAGGCAAATGTTCATAAAT
Organism: Wollemia nobilis; assembly: GCA_028583015.1. Classification (NCBI taxonomy): domain Eukaryota; kingdom Viridiplantae; phylum Streptophyta; class Pinopsida; order Araucariales; family Araucariaceae; genus Wollemia; species Wollemia nobilis. The sequence continues at coordinate 976,014 of JAQPPZ010002931.1, forward strand.
AAAAGAATTAGTTTTGGATTGCAATATCTTTCCTACATCAATTGGTATAAGAACATTTAGATTATGCCTATGAGATGGATTTTACCTATTGGAAATTTCCCCTCCCTTCCTCCTTCCATCACCTTCTTAAGCCTGTATTTTTTTAATTTCTAAGAATTCTCTAATGCAAGGATCAAGAGGAACATGCAATATCTACAAATATCCTTCAACCCTAGATCCATGAAAGTCATTTTCTTTACTTAGCAGAAGATCCAAAATTTTGAATTGAATAGAGATATTACTATTATCTTTGGCTTCTTCCATCCTCAATATGCACTTCCATGACTATTTTATTTGGGCATATAATGGCATTGTGCTATTGACATCCACACATTTTTCTATGAAGACAAATATGAATCCAAATATAATATTGAGGGGATTTGGTTTGATAGATGAGATCAAAGCAACAATAGAGAATCAATGCCTCAAAGTAGTGCCATATGTCAAAATTTTGGTCTTAATATCATGAGATTCTATTCTAGTCATATATGGAGGTCATTTTTAAATATTTTAACTATAAATAGATATGGCCTTATATATAATTAATAAAAATCCCTTTTAAACATTGGTGGGGGGCTAAACTTTAGGCAGATAGGTGGGTTTGTCGATGGGAATTGGACTTCTTGATTAACCAAATAATTATCTTACTAAGATGATCATAGATGAGGTAGTCTTAGAGGTCAATATTCCAAACAACATGCACTCTTTTTATCTCAATACTATAGGGAACATATTTTTCAAATATCAATACCATGATCTCTCTCATACAGGCCATGCAACCATTACTGACCATAGTCTCCAAGGACTTCATGGATGGACAAATCATCCATGTTTTCTTGGTGGATATACACAACAACATACCTACCTTGGACTCAATATTTATAAGCCTACATATTTAGGCCTTGTATCTCCCACAATAGCAACCTCCATGGTAATAGTCATTCTGCCAGTAATTGCTAGCATAAACTAGTTAGGTGCTACAAAACAATTCTCCATAGTTTGATGTATTGGCATTAGCTTTCACTATTGATGACAAGTCATCCATAAATAATGATACCACTAGTGGGATATAAGATATTCTCACCAATATTTTCAAGAGTTATCATCCCTATAGTTTCTTGAATCCTCTTATATGTGGTTGCACAATATAATTGTTATTTTTTTTGTTGTGGGTTGTAGAGACCTTCCTTTTTTCTTTTTAGTATATGTGCTTTCTATTATTGTCATACGTATAGGACAACACATAAATGAGGAGGTCCATGTGGAATAACCAAGCCATACTAGCTCAAAATATCTCTAGATCAAGGAATCGAGGCTCAACAAAGCATACTGTCATAGTAAGACCCTAAAGAGATCTAACATGATAGTCCTTGTAGAAGTTGTTATCCATTTAGGAGGGATAGATTTGGTGGCAACATCACCCAACACATGTATTTTTATCCCACATTCATAGTGGGAAGACACTTGAAGTCTTTATTTGTTTACCTTTTCCTTTATTGAATGCATGTAAGAAGGTAGAGGCCTATATAATATTTTTTAATATTCTAAAAAATATTCCTTAAATATTTTGCTTGTGGGAAGAATCATTCCACCTTTCCTTTTGCCTAATGAGACATTGATTTCTCATAATTCGAGGCATCAATCTATTTCTAAGTATACAATTATATATACTTGTTGGAAAGCATTTTTTGAGGTTGATCTAGTGGAAGCAAAAATTTTCACTTTTACAGTCTCATATGGATAGTGGTGAATCAAAGTTTCTATTGCTTAACTTCTATCTACAATGATTCTTGTTCTAATCTAAGGATTTGGGTTGTCTTTTTTATCCTCCAGTTTGAGCTTTTGAGACTCTCTATAGAAGTTTCATGAAATTTTTATGGAATTCTTTAATATAATATGGAGTGCATTATCGATAGCACTCAACACTCCTCAATACAATGCAAGTGAACCTCATAAGTAGTAATCTACTCCATTAGACCTGACACTTATAACAACTAGTTATTCATGTAATATTGTAGGATGATAAGGTTACCATAAGGAGATTTGTAGTTAAAGAAGTAAAGTGAGGCCTTTTAGATTTGGACTTGGATTGTTTATTCTGATCCATTTATGTGCTTTCGAGCATTTGTATACTTTTGGGTATTTATCTGCTTGGTAATTTGTATGATCTTAGGTATAGATTAGGGTTCCCCTATCAATATGTTGGAAGTTTCTAATATGTTGGTATAAATTAGGGTTTTTCTTCCTAAATATTACAAGAGCCACACCTATGTGCATCCATGTTATCTTCATTTCTTCTTCATTCCTTCTATTATCGATAAGCTTGGAATGAGTTTGATGACTTCTCTCATGGAGATTGATCTCCCCCTCATATTTTATAGATGATAGGTTTGCATTTTGGATGTTTAGAAGCTATTGGTAACTTATATGCACTACTCAATTCAAATAGCCATCATTTTTCTTGATATTTCATTTTGGTTGAGTACTTCAAAGGCACCATTAGTTGATTTTTCATTCTTTAAAGCATTGGAATCCAGTGCTTCTATTGTTGAGAGGAATTACAAGGATCAAATGATATACTATTTGTAAATATCCTTAGATTTACTTTATTAACCTAATATGTAATTAGGTTTACTTTATTAGCTTTTTGCATCTATCAAGCCCAATACTTACATTAGCCTCTACATTTGATAAGTCCATTCAATATGACCTTACCTTGTAAGTTGGATTTCAATGCAATCTAACATGTCCATTCTCCTATAAGGGCTTCTAACAGACCCATTAAATGCATTATTATCTTGTAAGGGTCTATAAATACCTATGAAGACCTTTGATTATGAGTGAAATAAATATGCACATTAATGTAGTTAATTTTATGTGCATAGGATTTTGTGTATAATTGTATCTTATCTTATCTTATAAAAGTGGAATTTGACATGCTCATATGTTCTTGTGACAACACCTAACATATCATTCAATATGGACTTATCTGGTGAGTTGGATTTTGGAGGGTCCAAGGGTAGTCTAATTGCCTATATAAGTAATTGTTCATGAATAAACGAATCAATTTTGGATTGAGATATCTTCCTTGCATCATATATCCACTTTATCCTTCCTTGAAAATGCCCTACATACTCCAATATCCATGTAAAATAGGTACTTTTCACTCAATTATTTTCTAATGAAGTTCAACATGGAGAAACTACCAGTCATAGCTCCATGTTGACATCTTAGTAGGCCATACTACCCTTAGACCTAAATCCTTGTTTGAAACCCAAATGACTTATAATCCATATCTTATGTGACAAATGCAATATATGCAAGTTGACTAATAATGAGGCTCGCCTCTCATAACTCATTAGCTCAACACAATTTATAAACATGTAGTCTAGCAAGCAATGGGGTTCAAAGATCAACCACACATTCAACGACCACTAGTGCCCAAACACTTCATAATAAGTCAAATCTAAAATAATGTCTCAACAAAAATCTAAACCATAGCATCCAAGTTACGGAGGTCAACACGTGGATTACAATAAAAATCTATTTTAGGACGATTTCAATACCAGACAGACTAACAATGCATATCACAAAAACATGGTTCAAGAGAGGAACTAAATGTATTATCCTTTAAATTTCTTCTTTACTTTTCTTATTAGCAATTAGATACTAAACTATTTGATAAAGGTTTACTTCAGCATCTTGTAATGTGAATTATAGAGTTAATCTTACTAGATATGACTCATGGAGTTTTTCCCTTTAAAAAAGAAAATCTTCATGACAGACATGTATATTTAGCGTAAGATTATAACTTTAATGTGGAGAAAATATACCGTATGATTCTGACTTTAATGTGGAGCCAGCGTAGCATAACGAACGTCAAAATAAGTACTACGTAATCTATTAAATGAATTTGAACTGTCAGAAATTCAAATTCATGGACGTGTGTTCTGATTCTACAGGGATACGTACACACATGTGCAAATGATTTAAAGTTTCAGTGGAGAAATAAATTGAATGAATTAAAAGCTTTCGTGTCTTCCCTTCTCTGCTGGTCTTCTTGTTTTCGGGTGCATGAGCTTCAGCTTCATCTATATGTTGTAACCATAAAATAAATTTGTACGTCTGTATCTACCAACTTGGTAATAGTTTTTTATATTTAATTATTTTTTTTCAGTAATTTTGAAGTTGGAAAGAAATCAGTTTTTTTTGGTTGTATAAAGTGTAGGTTCAAATCACATAAATTGCTTTGAACAAACTTCTTCTTCCTTTTCATATTGTTTTTTATATTTATCTTTTCTTTCCTTTCATATCATTTTGAAGTTAGGGAAAAATCAGTTTTTTGGTTACATAGGGTTCAAACTACATGGATTGTTCCCAAGAAACATTTTCTTCCCTTTCATATTAATGATTTTGAAGAGAAATCAATTTTAAAGGTATTCTCTTTTATGTTTCTGCTTTCTTCTTGTTAAACAGTTAGCCAATTTTGGATTTAAAAAAGTTTATCTCAACTTTTAAAACAAAATTTTATTATAAAAATATATTAAAAATTGATTTCTTAATTTTCTGTGAAGTTATTGTACTTAAGTACATTAATTTCCTGCAGGTTCAATTTTGAAAATAACTGATAATACTTTTCTCTGTTCAGGTTAGCAATTTGAAGAGATTAAACATTTTAAAGGTATGTTTTTTTCTAGACAGTTAATTTTTTGAATTGTTCTATCTCTTATTTTATTCATGGATATCATTCTTATGATTCTTAAAAAAAATAATAATAGAAATCCAAACCTTCTTTTTAAATCTATGGTATTTTAAAATAAATGTTATGTAAGTTAAAAAGACCTTAAGCTCCAAGCTTAATATCTAAGGTATTATGCATAAACTTATATGGATGGTACATATGCTTGAGTTTTAAAATTTGTGGGATGAGTATAAGAAAAATCGTTGTCATGGCACTTTAGATTTTGTTTACTTAACCATTTAACGTTTATAGAGTTTTTTGAGTTTATATTATCTAATATAATTTTTTTTTTAATAAAGTGTAAATAAATTTGTATGAAAATGAAAATAACAACTGTGTTATGTTTTATGTGTTATATATTATCAGAAAATAATAATTAATATCTATAAAATTAAAAGGATTGAAATTTGTAGATAATAAATTTGGTTGAAAAATGCTTGTATTAAAATAATATATAGAATATTGTAATTATATGAAGTTTTACATAATTAAGTTTATTATTGTTGACAAATCAAATATGAATTTAGGATTTGAACTTTAATTATAATTAAATATAAAACAATTCACTAATTATTTAAGTTAATGTAAAATTTTAAGTTTATTATATGGGATTGAAATAGGCTTCATCCATGTTACATCATGCTTAGATAGTGGTATTACAATAGTTTGGCAATTGTGCATGTATGGCTTGCAAGATTCAAACTTGGTCCTCCTTGGAAACAAATTTTAAAACTAGACGTGACTAGGTAATCCACTTTCCTTTGAAAACCACCACACTTCCTCCACCATTCTATCAAATATCTTATCCATCAAATAAAAACCTATTTTGAAACATTAATTTCTAACTACCTTTACATAAGATTTATTATTAAATACGCTTGTTTTTTTACATTTAAAAGTTAGAGGGAGGGAAAAAGAAATCCCATAAAGGAGATATAAAGGTTCACGATGAAAGAGATTCATTTTGTTACTTTCTAATCTGTTATCATACTATCAATCTTCAAAGCACATATATGGTGTATAAAACTTTTATTGAAACTTGTATTTAGTAATTATTTTTTTGTTTGTTACATATAACTTTTATTTAATTATATTCTATATGGAGACCAAGTTAGAGGGATGGACTTATTTCACTTTTGTATCTTAAAGTTCAAAAAGAAAAATCCTTTATATATGAATGACCAATAAAATGATATGTGGCAATCAAGTATCATTTTGTGCATCTTTGATGCCCCTCATTGTATACATAAAGTCTCTCACTAGTGATATAGTCAATCCTAAGTAGTTCCCATAACAATGAGGTTGTGTTACCTTGGATCACACCTCTAGTTTTTGTGATGCTCTATTATAAACCTACCAACAAGATTCAATAATTTACCCTTAGTGATATTTGGTAGTTCCCTCTAGTTTTGCACCCTTATTACCAAAGTGATATTCTATTATAATTCCACCAATAAGATTCACTAAGTTACCCTTATTGGTGTTTGAGAGTTGAATAGGTTTAGAGAGACAATTTTACAACTGATTAATGCTTAGAATTTCCTCCCACAATGGATTTCCTTGGTATGTTTATTTTCATCTTATAAAGGAGTTTTTTATTTTTAGAAATCATTAGCCTACACTTATATCAAGACTATTATGTAGCTTAAATCTTCATCCTAACCCCAAGCCTTCTTATTTCAATAGGAATTGATATAGAAGAATAACTCAACAAAGGTGTGGGTTGACTCTTTCTTTCCCAGGGGAGAGATAGGATAATATATTGGGGGATTTGGTTTCAATTGGATATATCTTATTATTTTTTAATTCTAAAAAATGTTTATTGATATGGCTCATGGTTTATCTAACTTCATATTGGTGAAATTTTGTGGTTAGTAAATGTTTCTTTGTAAAGTCATTATCCCATAGGCTAATTTACGCCTCATCAATGTTAAAAACCTTCTATTATATTCACTGCCTTGCATTTAATGATCTCTCATGATGAATCATATGACTATTGCAAGTTGCATTCCCATAATTATTAAAATATTAAAAAGTGAAGTGGTTGGGATGGGCCAAGTCACAAACATTATCCAACGCATAAACTCATATTCTTCTCAAAAAATAATTTTCTTGTCATTGAGTGACATGTATATGATAATTTCCTTATAGTAAGTGTTGGAAATATGAGCAAGTTTTGTTATCATTAATGTCAAGAGTTATTCTTTCAGTTTCGTCATCATTAAGGTCACCAGGAGATTTTTCCAAAAGGTAAATATGATATTATAATATTTAATATTATAATTATCCAAATTACAGGTTGAGGTGAAGAGGATAGATCTAAGGAGTAATTAAAAATAATTTACTCCTCGAAAGACCCATTGAGCAAGGTACAAAATATTAAATTTAATTTATTTAAATTTAAATATTTTAACCTAAAGGTTAAAATTTAAATTTAAATAGAGTTTGGGCACCAAAGTTAAAAGTCATAAAATATTTTATTTAATCGAATTTCTAAATTCGAAATATCCACCGATGTCAAAGTGCATAAGCTAAAATTTAAATTTAAATAGAGTTTGGGTGCTAAAGTTAAAAGTCATAAAATATTTTATTTAATCAAATTTCTAAATTTGAAATATTTACCGAGGGTAAGTTAACGTTTAAATGCATGAGGCGCATTCCTAGCGTATCCATAATGATGGTTAGCGCAGTCGGTAACTAAGGCAGAGTTGAGGTGTTTGCATGGCAAGAGGTTGGGATTTAGAATCCTTGCAAAGACATTTAGAGGAGGTCTATTGCATTTTATTCGAGTGTCAGATTTTGTGGAGATAATATAGTGAAGTGTCTACGCTTTTAGACTTGTGTGGACGTGTGGCCCAACGGTTGCTAAAGTGCAACGACAACATCGATGTCGTGGGTTTGAGGCATAACCAAGGCGTGCACTATCCATTTTGCAAGTGGGCCAAGGTGTTAAGGTAAGCATTGAAATTGTTTATTTGATTTTTATTAGCTCTAAGTTTTGGGAAGCGCATTAAGGCCATGTGAATTATTAGAGCACCTTGGAAAGTAGGGAGTTATAAGGTGTTTAAAGTTTATATTATTTTGGGCATTTGAAATTAAATTAAGGTTGGAGAGATAAGGATATTAAGGGTTTAATTTTTGAATATTATTTTTGAAATTATAAAATAACTTTTTTTTATTAATTAATTTGGAGTTATTAAAGAAAGTTGATTTTTATGTGTTGAGAAGTATTTGGACAAGTTTGGAAATAATAAGGTGTATTTGAGGTTTGTTAATTTTTGTAATGGTGAATTTAATTTGAGTCAGAGTAGTTGAGTGAAGATTTTTGCTATCTAACCTTTGGGATTGGCTAAGAGAGTGATTGTGATTGAGACAGGTTTTGAGGTAAAATCTTCATCAAAACAAAAAGTATGGACATATCATCCTTGTGAGTGAAATATTATTGAATGTTGTGAAGTGCAAGTTGGAGTGAAAAGGTTTTGTTTGATAAGCATTGTTGAAAATGATTGAGTGATTTTTAACATGCATGATCGGTGAATGTTTGTGAGGAAAATTGAATGTGAAATTAAGAACAATCATGAACTAAGGTTTGTAAGAGAACATGAGTATCATTGTTATGTGAGATTGTGAACTATCTTGAACTAGGGTTTGTAAAAGAACATGAGTATCATTGTTATGTGAATTTAGAATCATTTTGAGTCAAGGTTTGAGTTCCATAGTGAGAGTTGTTGGAAGTATTATGAAACACTTGTTTAGGGTTTGTAAGAAAGCTTTGTTTCATTGAGTGATTGGTTGATTGAAGTTGATAAGTATTCTTGATTGAAAGTATTGGAGTGATAGTTTAAGTTTTGTGAAACAAATTGTTCTTTATTCTATATTGATTTGAGAAAGAGTTTGGAAGTGATTGAGTATTTGTGAGTGTGAAACATATTTAGTCTCTAACAATTCTTTATATGCTTCTATGGATAAACAAGATTCTAAGTGAAACATGTTAGTGTGATTGGAGAGGTTTATTGTGAGATATTGAGTTGAGCTTTTGTATGCAAGTCTTATAATTTATTTGAACAAGCTTTGGTGAAAGCTTGTGAGCAGATTTGAGTAAGTCCTAGAGGGGACTTAAGGAAAGAGTTAAGGAAGCTTTTGTGAAAGCTTAAGGACAAATTTATGTGAGTTTTTATGAAAGATTACAATTAGATTTGGATAAGTTCTAGAGAGGACTTGAGCAGATATAAGGCAAGTCTTGGTGAAGACTTGTTGAGTAGATTGGAAAAGTTCTAGTGAGGACTTGTTGGACAGATTTGAGATAAGTATTGATGGAGACTTATTGAGTAGATTAGAAAATTTCTAGTGAGGACTTGTTGGATAAATTTGACGCATCTTGGTGAAGACTTGAAAGCAAATTGAGAAAGTTTTAGAGAGAACTTGTGGACATATTTGAGGAAAGTCTTTGAGAAGACTTGAGAGCATAGTTGATTGATTAATTTATTCAAACCTTGAGTTAAGGTTTGGGACAACAAAGTTTATTAGTGATTGGATTAATATTTGTAATAAGGCTTGAGGAAATATTTGAGGATAGATTTTGGTGTAGACTTGAGGACAAATTTGTACTAGAATAGAGATAGAGATTAAGCAAATTTGTGCTAGACCGAAGGACTATGTTTAGTGCAAATTTAAGATAGATATTGAGCAGATTTGTGCTAGACTGAAGGACTATTTTTAGTGTAGATTTGAGATAGATATTGAGTAGATTTGTGCTAGACTAAAGGATTATATTTAGTGTAAATTTAAGATAGATATTGAGCAGAGCTGAGAGCAAGCTTCGGAGGTGGAAGAGTAGAGGGCAGTAGTCTCTAGTGGATAGAGATCCATTAACTAGGGTAGTGAAGACAAATATCTTCTGAGTGAGGATAGAGTTCTTCATTAGAGAGAGATCCACAGGCCAATGCAGTGGAGGTAGTAGTCTTCTAGCAGATCACCAGCCAAAGCAGAGGAGAAGGAGTTCTCATGTGGACTAAGATCCATAAACTTGATTAGGGTATTGGTGTCTCCTTTGGATAGAGGTCCATAAACATTATAATATGGAAGGATTCCCAAGATATTTGTTGAAAAAATTTTAGTGAAAGATTTTATTTGTGGAGTAGCCCACATTGGGTGAACCACGTTAAATCATATCTCTCATGTGTGTGATGCTTTGTGTAATGTTTACTATTTTAATATTGCTGATGTTATCATATAGATTGAAAAGTAAAAAGTTTTATCTTATACTGTTCACCCCCCTCTTAGTATAAGCACATGTTCTTCAGTGAGATGATATTGTTAGTGGTGTATATGATATCTAATGAATTCCTTCTTGGCACCTTCAATGAATGTGATGCTTTAGATGGATATCTTATGTGTAAATGCACTAATCACCTTGGAAAAAGAAAGCTTTATTTTTTAGTACTCAATGTAAAGAATTAATTTTCTCCCTCTCCCTTTTTTCCCTATATTTTAGACAAGCCATTAACCTTTATCCAAAAGAAAATTTATTATTAATTAGTATTAATGTTTACTTAATTCTATTTTATTATCTTAATTTAAAATTTAAAATATATAACACTTGTATTTTAATGTTTAAAACAACATAACTATAATTATAGTGCATGAATACTAGGCTCAAGGACAAATTTTCTAACAAATATGCCAACTAAATATAAATGTTTTAAACATAACTAAGACATATTATAACTAAGGCAACTTTAATAAATAACATAGAGAAAAATTAATTTGAAATAAAATTAAACTTTTTTCAATTTAATAATATGTTATTTACTTTAGATAAATAATCTAAATAATATAACCTACAAATTAGTAATAGCTTGAAAAATCATGTCCCAAAAGGAAGGATACTTTAACACCAACCTCTCTAGAGATATGTCACTTGTAGGGTCAAAGAAAATCATGAGTTTTACATATATCCTTATAATCTTAGAATTATTATTATTAATTCTTTTTAGAGAGTTTGATGTCATGAATAATATGTTAGGTGAATATAGCATATTGTTTCTCCATGATGACATCATTCATCTATATTAGATAAATTTTACTTTAAGAACTCAAATCATTTAGAAGAGAAATAATGCTATCCAAAGGGATGTAGTATTAATAGTCCATAAATCCTTTAATAACCAATTAAATAAATTAAGATATGATATTCACATTATCTTCTTGTTGTCACAATATCCATTCTAATGTAAGCTAAAATTTAGAGAGATAGATCATCAACTTTAGGCTAATCATCCTATAGTTGAAATGCCATAATATCATTAGACATAATACTTTTTATATGTTTTTAATGCTATAATTATAGTAGAAATCTACTTATATACATCAAGATACTATTTTTCTAGTCATATCAAATATTGTATACTACTAGTTTCTATAGTTTTTTCTATTTGTAATCAAATATTGTATATGGTCCTAAAATTTACATTCTAGAATAGAATTTGAACATTGTCTCATAAAAATATTTCTATGTTTTAAAATTTTGATAAAAAATATCTAGGATATCTATAGGAATACTTAGTGCTTAGATCATTTATCACTCTTAGGGGAAATATTTTTCAATCAAATTTAACTATCAAAAATTAATATCAAGAAATATGTTTTAATCAAAATCTAATATTAGTATTTAAAGATCTATTATATTTAACTATAATAGCTAATAATTTTCTCTATTAGTCTTCATTATCATGTTTGTTTAATGTCTTTATATACATAATATATAGAGGTATTCTTCATAACCAATCCATTAATTCTACTAAAATGACTTCTAATTCATAATCAAAAACTAGTTCTACCTCTAAATTAGCTCATGACACCTATTGATTTTACCAAAGATATGAATTTTACTCTATTGTTGCTTCAAACTCTTTTTGCTAGTTTCAAAGTTGCTCTAAGAAATTAAATAAAATAGGATAAAAGGGTTCATTTCCTTTTCAAAATAATTTATAATTAGGATAGTTAAAACTTATCCATGAGGATTGTATCGCTCCAAATTTTTTGCACCCTTACCTTCAGGCTATAGGATCCGTGCCCGGAAGGGGGATGTGAAAAGGATGGGACAATACCTCGGACTGAGAGGCCCTTTGAAGGTCCCGCCTCTCGAGGGAGGTGTATAAGGGTGAATTTTTGACGGATGGTGGGTTCACCAGGAAACTTTTGAGTGGCAGTTTCCACGCCTAGGTTGATAGTGTGTTTGATGTGTTCATTTTTATGCTTAATCATTCAATTCCTAGGTTTGGCCAAATGAATCTAAACTGTTCTATATGAAATGCAAATTTAAATGAATACAGAAAATAGATTTAAACAGAAAACACAGAGAATAAGCTAGATGAGAAAAACCATACCTGATTTCGGATGTCTGATGGAGGTTCTGATTTTTGAAGTAGTCTAGATCGCCTTTGATATGACAGGATCGTCTGAGATCTAGCAAATTCGTCAGACGAATTCGTCAGAGACCTGCAATCAGAGAAATAGACACAGAATATAGAAAATGCAGCTATACTAATAGAGGAAAATGATGTAGAATGATAATAATAATATTAAACTGATAATTACAAAATAAAGATATAAGTGCATTACAATGATTTAATGACAAATTATGATTTTATTATGCATTTAAGCTACATGGGTGAACTCCAAGATGCAAAATAGTAATAAGTCTAACTAATGCAAAGCAAAAAAGTAGATAATGGACAAAGAATGCAAACTTAGGGCACAGATTGCCCCCAATGTAGGCTGTAGTCGAGATCATCTGCAGGATACGAAATCGTCTCGAATTTTGGCGTGATCGTCCGAGATCGTATAGGATCGTCTACGACGATCTGAGCTTGCTCGAAAAACGATGAAGTTCCTGCAAACAAACTTGGAAAAATATGAAGGCAAATAGTAATTTAAGATATTCTAATGCAAATAAAACTCGTGTTATAGAAAATTTCAGCCAGGGGAATGTCAAGGGGAGGGCCTAAGATTAAATAGGCATAGGAAGGAGGTTGGGAGGTTGGAGATCATCCCAATTTGGGAGATCTCCAACGGGAGAAGTCTCTAACCGCGTAGACACGCTTTTGCCCTGGTTAGAGACGTCGTTGAAACAAAAGCTAATTATGAAAAGTCAGTTTTGGGATGAAATCGTCTGGACGTTCTTCTCCAGATGAATTCATCCGATCTGAGGCGATATCGTCTAATCGGCGACGATATCGTCCAACGGTCACAACAAATCCTAAAAATGGCATGGAAAATGAGGAAAGCGGTTTAACAGGCGGTTAACGGGCATTCGGGATTGAAATTTGAATTTGAATTATTACTAAAGTAATTTTAATTATTTTCTAAGGTTTTACTATGCCAATTTTAGGGTGCTACATTTTGCCCCCTCTTTAGCGAATTTTTCGAAGAAAATGCGTTAAAGACGAGTTCTTCTCGATTTACGAGAAAGCAAAAATTTACTCAATTTTTAGACGATGATTCTTGGTCAAATCGTACGACTGCTTACTATGGTGCCCCCTCCGTGTTTTTACCCAAATCGAACGTTTGAGGTAAAAACGCGAAAAAGCAAAATTTAAAATGTTGTTAATTGTTTTGAATAAAATTAAGAAAATAGGGTAAAACCCTAATTCATTTTTACTATTCATTTTCTCTGATGATATTTTTGATGATATGACTTGTTCATATGTTTTTATGATGCTTTAATGTTTGAATTATTTGCTTATTGGATTGAGGATTCATATAATTATGTCGTTTTGAAATATTATAATTTTGATGTCATGCTGTAAGATTTTAAATGAAATAATCTGATGTAAACAATTGGTTGTTTGTGGTGTGATTTGATAAAAAATAAAAGGGACTTCTAACAATAATTTCAAAGGACATTGTCGCTATTATAGACCATTTCATGGAGTCGCTGCTCACTAGGTCGTCAAGCTAATCCCAGTATAGAAATATTGTTAAAAGTAAAAGAGTGCTTAAGAGACTGTCTTAAGACTTGGTGTTGTGATGGTGATGATGGTGTGATGATTTGTTTTTAGATTTTCATAAAAATAGTATGCATGAAATACAAAATTTTTTGCTAGGCATAAATTCCTAAGTGTGATAAAATTTTTAACAATTCCTTAGGAATTATACCATGGTTGCAAAAACTGAATTTGAACATAATGACATGAAATAGAATAGGTGTTTGTTTGTTTTTAAAGCATAATTGTGTAACATAATGATGCAAGTCACATGTTTTGATGAATTTTGTTTTAAAATACATGGAAAAGAAAATTAGAACGATGGTTTGCGCTAGGCATAGAATTATAGGTATAGACTTATACCATCATCACGAAATCCAAAGAAGAAAATAGATTGTTGGTTTTATTGCAAGATGCATTTTTGACTTTTGATAAACAGAAAAATAATAATATGAAAATTTTGTTTGAAATTATTTTTGAGATTTTGTGAGAAGATGTATGTAATTGCTTTTATACAAAACAAAAATTCTGAAATAAAAGGATAAAATTATTCCGAAAAGAGTTACAAAAATATTTTAAATTATCTCAAAGAGAAATGTAGATTTATAAGGAATCCTCATGTGCAAATGTGAGTTCATTACCAATCTTGATTTATCATAATGATACAAAATCTCTCAAATACAAATGTGTGTGCAATTGTATTGTTCATTTACCAATTTTGAGCAAGATAATTTGATACAAGTAATTTGCCTTGACCAAATAAATGTTCATTGACCATGATTTATATGCATATAACCGTACCAAACTACTATGTAAGTTAAGTTTATCAAGAGCTAGCTAATCCATAAGCTGACAGAGGTCTGTACAAAAGAAGGTCGCTAATGTGACGGACATATCACCACGCTAGGGATTACCCAAGGCCAAGCGGGTTGGGCACAAACCACCTGTTATGGGGCTTACCTCACAGTTTTCGAATAATTGAGAATTCCAGGGATTCAAGCTCATTCACCCTTATTTTCTTTTCAAGGGGTAGGGAAAGGAGTTTATTGTATTTTTATTTTGCTTCTCACTTTTGCTTCTCTTTTTTTTTTTTTTTGTACTTTTGTATTTTTTCTTGATATTTGAGATAATGCTGAAATATTGTTGTGATGATTCAAAATAACCTTTTTCTTTTTCTCTTTTTCTTGAACTTTTCTTTTCTTCCTATGCTAGGGATACTTGCTCGGATTAGTCTGTAGAGCAAGGGATTTTTATTCGGGTAGGGGTGAGCTTGTCCTTTTGTCAATTCTCAAAGATTCTAGACCATGTGCATGATAGGATAGCAGGGGAAACTTTTCGCTCAGGAAACCATTTCTACTATGTAGCATCATATCGAATGTGCAAATGAAATCATTTTAATGTGAAGAGATATACTTGGTTCAAGTAAATAACAAGATCAGTTCTCTATGCTCAAAACTTTATTTAATGTCAATGTGGACTTTGATATAAGAGAGATTAATAATCATAACAAATAAAATCAAGATATTTATTCATGTGAATGTGAAAGTGCGGGATTCCAAATAAATGCTAATTTATCCAAAATAACTGAAAATATAACTGCAATACTTCACAAATTGAGAGGTACAAAAATAAAAGATGTTTTTTGAAGATTTTGATGATTTGGATGTTTTTATATTTTGATTTTAATTGATGAATTGAAAGAAATACAATGTGATTGTTTTTTTTTTGAAACTTTTATATTTTTATATGAATTTTTAGATGATGGAATTGTGGTATATACAAGATGATCTATATACATTATATAAGGTTATTTGAGTATAGCATGTCTAAGGTTGCTTCAAAATCAAAGGAGGTTTTGAAGGATAATTTGGTTGTGTTGAAGGTAAGAACAAAAGGTGATGAATAAAAGGTAGCGATAACAAAAGCTTTGTTATAATGTAGAATAATGTAGCAAAATATTTGACTTTTATATGTATGAAATTGATCATATTACAAAATAAAATATCAGAAGGATAAGAAAGTTCTTCATTCTTATTACTATAATCCAAGTCTTGATAAGATGGAGAAAGTATATGTGAAAGATATGCATGAGTGTTATTTGGTAAACAAGGATGATCATATATGGATGAAGAAAAGTGAGAAATAGAAGGTAATTGTGACAATGGAGAATGTATAGACCTTGATGTTTCTTGAATTTCATTGTTAAAAGATTTTATAATAACATTTGATTCATTAAGATCTTCTTCCTTTATTTTGAGTTTTTGGAATAATTGATAAGTGCATAAATTAAGAGAGGAGCCATTATCTACCATGATAGTTTTAACAAGTATTTCTTTACTAGATCCTGTAATGTAAAGAGATGAGTCTTCTTGTGGAGTAGAGGAAGGAATATCCTCATCATAGAATGAAATATGATTAACCTCAAGAGGGTTTACACCATTAATTATGTCCTTAGGGAAAATATCATGAGGAACAAATTGTTGGCTAGATGTTTTGAACAACGTTTCCTTATGAGAACTTTGTGATACTTCTAAAAGGGATATCTTTGCTTGAGGGTTAATCACTTGTTGTTGGTTATCAAAGTGGACTTCAAATTGAGATTTTGATTTTAAAGATAAGCTTTCTATGCTTACATTCCATTTTGGATCATTCTCTAGAGCCAAAGATAGTTTTGAAGGTTGGTCAAATGAGGAATCCATATCTTGAATATCAGATTGAGTTGATTGAACTTGAGGTTGCTCATTTGTAGTTTTTGTTACAATATTAATAATATCATCATGATGGGACACATTAACATGCAATATTTGATTGGTTTCTTGTTGTTGATAATTGAATAGGGGTTCTTGGGAGATCCCCATGTCTTGATTGATTATTGGTATTTGTTGTGTAGGAGTTTGATTGTTTACTTGGAGATTTATAATCAGTTGTAGATTGTAATTCCTTTATATTAAAAAGACCCTCATCAATCAAATCTTGAATTGAACATCTTAAATCTTTACATTTTTGTGTCATATGTCCATCCACTCTATGATATTCACAATGTAGCTCAGGTTTAAACCAATCTGTTGTGGTATCAGGTTGTCTTATGGAAGGGAGTTCAATCCTATTTGTGTCAAGTAAATACTTGAGAATTATATCCATTGGTTGATTGAGCTTAGTAAATTTACGTGATGAAGGTTTTCGAGAGGTTTTTGATACGTGCCTTAGGAATTCAGTCATAAAAGGGCCTAATGGTTTCTCACCTCTACTTTCTTTATTATGGGTAGAATGATGACAGGAAGATTGCGAAGTATGAGGTGAGTGCATGGTAGAATTGGAAGAATAAGTATTTTCTTGTTGAAATGGATGTGTTGTATTGAAAGAAGAATATTGAAATGGTGGAGGAGGATTGTATGTGGATCGATAGACATAATATGGATATATGGGAGAATAGATAATATCATTATGAAGAGGATTGGCAAAGGGATTGTCCTGTTGGGGTAAGGATGAAAAATGAGAAAAGTGTGATGGAGGTGGTGTTGAATAGGGATGAGGTTGGTCATAATCAACAAATGTATTTAGCTGAATTCTTCCAACATTACTGATGGGCTCATATTGATTTGAGTAAAAACTCATGGTTTCTTTAGTACTTCTAAAAGTAATATTTAGTATCTACTATTTAGAATTGAATCTAAAACATACAAACTTGAAATGATGATTTTGCTACTTTTTTTTTTTGTATACATATATATATATATATATATATATAAAAAAAAAAATTTTTTGTTTTTTTATATTTTTGAATCGAGAAAGATGCCTATGTTATTCACGTCGGGTTCACCAAAATGTATCGCTTCAAATTTTTCGCACCCTTACCTTCAGGCTATAGGATCCGTGCCCGGAAGGGGGATGTGAAAAGGATGGGACAATACCTCGGACTGAGAGGCCCTTTGAAGGTCCCGCCTCTCGGGGGAGGTGTATAAGGGTGAATTTTCGATGGATGGTGGGGTTCACCAGGAAAATTTTGAATGGCAGTTTCCATGCCTAGGTTGAGAGTGTGTTTGATGTGTTCATTTTTATGCTTGATCATTCAATTCCTAGGTTTGGCCAAATGAATCTAAGTTGTTCTATATGAAATGCAAATTTAAATGAATACAAAAAATAGATTTAAAAAAAAATACCAGAGAACAAGCTAGATGAGAAAAACCATACCTGATTCCAGATGTCTGATGGAGGTTCTGATTTTTGAAGCAGTCCAGATCGCCTCTGATTTGACAGGATCATCTGATATCAGACAGGATCGTTTGAGATTTGGCGAATTCATCAGACGAATTCGTCAGAGACCTGCAATCAGAGAAATAGACATAGAATATAGAAAATGTAGCTATACTAATAGAGGAAAATGATGTAGAATGATAATAATAATATTAAACTGATAATTACAAAATAAAAATATAAGTGCATTACAATGATTTAATGACAATTATGACTTTATTATGCATTTAAGCTACATGGGTGAACTCCAAGATGCAAAATAGTAATAAGTCTAACTAATGCAAAGCAAAAATAGTAGATAATGGACAGAGAATGCAAACTCTGGGCATTGATTGCCCCCAATGTTGGCTACAGTCGAGATCGTCTACAGGATACAAAATCGTCTCGAATTTTGGCGTGATCGTCCAAGATCGTACAGGATCGTCTACGACGATCTGAGCTTGCTTCGACTGAAAAACAATGAAGTTCCTACAAACAAAATTGGAAAAATACGAAGGCAAATAGTAATTTAAGATATTCTAATGCAAATAAAACTCGTTTTACAAAAAATTTCAGCCAGGGGAATGTCAAGGGGAGGGCCTAAGATTAAATAGGCATAGGAAGGAGGTTGGGAGGTTGGAGATCATCCCAATTTGGGAGATCTCCAATGGGGGAAGTCTCTAACCGCGCAGACACGCTTTTGCCCGGTTAGAGACGCCGTTGAAACATAAGCTAATTATGAAAAATCAGTTTTGGGATGAAATCATTTGGACATTCTTCTCTAGAATAATTCATCCGATCTGAGGTGATATCGTCTGATCGATGACGATATCGTCCAACGGTCACAAAAAATCCTAAAAATGGCACAAAAAATGAGGAAAGCGGTTTAACATGCGGTTAACGGGCGTTCGGGGTTGAAATTTGAATTTGAATTATTACTAAAGTAATTTTAATTATTTGCTAAGGTTTTACTGTGCCAATTTTAGGGTGCTACAAGGATATATTTTCTAATTGGTTATATAAACATTGAAATGAGATGCAACTTAAAAATGTTTATAAGTAAATTAAAGTGGATCCCATCACTCTTAAATCTTGACTATGATGTCATTTTAAAATTTAACCATATAATGGTATAATACAATAACATTTTCATAAATGTTCTTACTTTAGTAAGATTTTGAACTAAAGATGCAATTTTAATCATTTGATATTATGCCATTCAATAATTTGATTATTTATATAGCATTAAAATTACATGATCCCTGCATGTACTATACTTATTTAGATTGATGAAAAACTCTACTCCTTTTGGATATTAACACTAGATGTCTTCTTTGAAGTATCCAAGTATTCACTATTAGACCAATTTCAATTATAATTCATCCAACTTGATTTGCCATTTGTCATTTTTCTTTGGAAAATTTTCTTCTTTTGTTTTTTTGTGTATTTAATTATGAAATATTTCAATCTCAATATTTTTATTTTTTACATTTTTTTATGAATTTTTAAATGTCATGTAACAACATCTCCCATTTCAAGGTTCAAATCCTATGGTTTGAACCTTAACAATGAGTGAGTATGAGATAGAAATATGTTCGATGTAGGAGTGAGTGTGAGATGGAAGTAAGCTTCACTAGGTATCATGGATGAAAATCCCTATTTGAAAGGTCTAATTGGAAGTTAGGATTCCTAGATAGAAGTATGGATGTCCAAGTTGGATATTAGAGGAACAACCAATATACG
The DNA here is from genome assembly GCA_028583015.1 of Wollemia nobilis. Taxonomy (NCBI): domain Eukaryota; kingdom Viridiplantae; phylum Streptophyta; class Pinopsida; order Araucariales; family Araucariaceae; genus Wollemia; species Wollemia nobilis. The sequence continues at coordinate 995,757 of JAQPPZ010002931.1, forward strand.
AAAAATATAATGCATGAAGTAGATGTTACTCTAAGAGTGATTATTGAGGATGTGAAGATCAAATAAGATATAATTGTTCTTAAAATTTCAAGGTTTAATATGTAAGTTCCATGTACATTGGATAGAATTTTGGAATATCCAATATTGGATAAGTGGAATTGGGTATTGAATTCAAATTACTCTATGAATTTTCTTTCTAAAGGTTTTTTTCTTATCATTTTTTCTAGTTTATAAACTAGGGATAAAATAATGGGTGGTGGCTCATGGTTCAGGGGGAGAGATGACCTTTACCATGGAATGGAATTTTTCTTAATGAGATAGAAACTATTAAAAATATTTTCATGTAGGTTAGATATTTTGGACTTACATATCATCTTACAAATAAAGTTATTTTGAATAATATTGGAAATAACCTAGTGAGATAATCAAGGAGGTACCAACCATTAAGGAGTGAAATAATGCTATATATACCTAGAAATGTGTTGATATGGATATTTTAAGACCTTTATCACAATCCATTAAGATGAAATATGAATCATGATAATGGGATCAAAAAGTGGATTATGAAAATATTACATTTGATGCCAAATTTGTTATGATACTAGACACATGGTTACATATTCCCAAGTGAAAATGATGAAGAAAATATAGAAAATTTTGGTCATGAGATAAACTTCAAGATCAAGCAAGGAAATCATATTGTAGTAGATTAAGTCAACGATATTCCACTCCAAATGAAGAGGCAACACAATCCTCTCTAGAACATCATATGACAAAAAACACCATAGTTCACTCAAATAAACTATTAGAAGAAATAAAGAAAGGTATACGTGATGAGAAAGTTCAATGCACAAGTTCAAATTTAGAAGGAATTAAAAGTGCAAAGGAAGACGTGGAGATAAATTTAAAACAAAGAAGGAGAAATAGATCAAGTAAATTATATTCATTTCTAGTATAGAGTCCTCTCCTAAAAATAGAAATGCAAGTAGTATAGAGGTTATTCCTCAAACTTTAGGTTTTAAAGAGAAACAAAATAAAAAATAAGGACAAAGGAATTCTATAACAACTCTGAGATTTTAGGGTATTGTAAGATGATAATTGCTATGAATAAATGACATTGCATATTAGGGTTTATAGAGCAACTTAAACAAGAAGGTGCTTTTAAGGTTATTTGTATCCTTTAGACCAAGACATACCAATAGATGATAAGTATCACTATTAATAGTGTAAAATTATTAAAGAGATTGATGAAGATTATAGTTTTGCTAGGAATGAAAAAAAGAGGAAAATCCAAGAAAAAATAAATAGCTAATAAAAATTAAAGGGATATTGATATGGAAAATCAAAATCAAATATCATAAGTGTTAGCAAGTAGGGATAAGCCAAAAAATAAAAACAAAAAAAGTTATAATGAAAATGATATCATGGAATATTATAAGCATGAACAAGACCCTTAAAAAAGAGGGTAATAGGGTATTGAGAGGTTGTTATGTTAGATATAAAATCAAGGAGAAAATATTTTAGCCATTCAAGGTGTTGCTTTTTTTCTTGAAAAAGTTCAAATTTTAGAAGACAACTAGACAAGTGAGATTTTATCTCTTAAGAAAAATGATATGAAGGAGTTTACCATAGAAATATAGTAGTTTAAGAAAGTTGATAAATATCTTTGTAAAAATACAAGTTGGATATGGTTTAGTTAACTTGATAGCAATCTCATGAGACTAGCGTAATGTTTTGTTATTCTATTGGTCAAATATCTACCTAATCAACAAATATATGTTTGTGCACCCTAGACACAACCAAAATTGAATGAACGGATGAAATAAATGTCCCTTGTATCAATATCCAGAGAGGGTTGGTTCCCAATATAATTCTAAACTAGTTAAGATAAGAGTTACAAGAAAGAACTAGTAAAATTACGGAAAGGAATGGGAAATATGGTCACAAGCCAACTATGTAGGATGGGAATAGACTAATAGCAAGAATAAACACCAAGAAGAAAATAACATGCAATATATGAATAAAAAACAAAATTTTCATACAAATTCAAACATTTAATCCTCCAATAAACACTCCAGCACTCACTCTCTCACTTACAATATTTAAATTCAACTTGTAGAATTTAAATTTTACAACAAATAATAAAGCTAATAGTGTATACGAAATGTGTAAAGTAAAAGATCACAATTCACCAAGTCATTTGCAAATCCAAATATTTTGAATTCACTATTACTATAGAGAACTTGGAGAATTTTCTTGCAGAAAATCTATTTTTTCCAACCCTTTAAAATAAAATTTTGCTTAGTATTTATAGAGGTTTGCACCTCTTTCATTAAATACATGAAAGGACCCAATTTCCATAGATCAAAGACATAACGAGTCATCATTTCTTGGAAATATCCTCTGATATCCACGATCCTGAAAACGATTCAAGATGACAAGGCATTCGAGCACAAGGGCATTAAATTTGGGCCACCTCCATCCTCTCGAAAATCGAACATGAGCTTCATTAATTTACTCCGTATTGAATTTGCTTTGGAGAGGGAGTAAAACCTTCAAGAAGATGTCCTTGAAAATGACACAAATACTTTCCACTTTGTCACCAACATTAAATTACGAAAATAATTTGAAGCAAATCTTCAACTAAAAAATTAAATTTTAATATTGCCCAAGATGATGGCAATTAATAATAAAATCCTGCATCATCTAATTCGGTACATGCTTTTCTCATATTTTATCTTCAGGCACCACAAGAAACCGAACTCACTCACTTTTTCCATGAAAATTCTTTTGTCGAACACAAATCCTTTTAAAATTTTCTTCACTTGAACTTTGAAAAATTAATTACGGTCACCCCCGAAATATGGCAAACGTGACGGTTCTTAAAAATAGCTTCGATCGATTTTAATTCCATGAAATCCTCACCCCAAAATACACATTCACCCCCAAAAGGGGTGAAATGCACCTTCACCTTGGCACAAAGGTGAAATCCATCTTTAATTTTGCACTGTCACCCCAATTATACATTCCCATGTCGTTCGCTCCTAAAAAGGGCGAACAAAATTGTCGCCCAAATTTGGGGTGACTATAATGTACATCTTGCAATCGTGTTCATCCAAATGAAAGGTGAACATGACGTTCACCCCTTTCAAGGGGTGAAAACGATTTCATTTTTTTTGAACATTCAGCGCCCGATTTTCTTTGGGGCATGTTCGCCTTTGAGATGCGTTCACCCAACCAATGGGTGAACATGACGTTCACCCCTCCAATGGGGTGAACACATTTGCATTACTTTTATTCGGATTTGTTTGAGATGTGTTTGCCCAACCAATGGACGAACATGGCGTTCGCCTCTCCACTAGGGTGAACGTGTTTGTGTTCTAGCACTCAGCCGAATTCTGCCAACTTTATTTTTTTCTTTCTTTGTTGTTGCTTTGCTTCTGGGGCAAAATAAAATTCGAAGTGGATTTCCAAGTCGTGATTGGGGTTAATTTATTTTTCAAAATGAAAAATTGCATAAAAGAGAAAAATGAAAGGACTGTAATATTTTTAAAAAAATTAAGTTGAAAAACACATCAGAAATACCTTTACATTACAATCAATAATTTATTAAACCCAATGTGGAATATTGTAAAACTGCCATTATTTTTGGTGGCTCTCGAGGTATCCAGCTCGCATGTATGCAAGCGATCCTAGGACTTAATCCATTGGGTGATCTTGAGTCTTCTTGCTAGCCTCCCTGATTGGTGTCTTTGATGTATATACCTCATGGCTCTTCTCCCTCTCAACCGTCTCAGTGGCTTCGGCTTTGACTACAACACGAAGTACTTATGCTCTCTCTGCTTCTTTAGCTACTTTCGTGGCCACTTATTTTTTTGCTGCTACTTGTTCTACATGCTCATTGAGGTTTTCAAAAGTGACCTCATGAGTTGCAACTGCGACTTTCCATACCTCTGTGGTATATAAGGAAGGAGTACTCAGGGACTCATATACAAAGCTTAAATTTTGAATGTCGTCCAAACTCAGGTACCTTGCTCATTGGGGTAACTCAAAAAGTGAAAGATCCACATGAGTGTATTCTACATGAATGGTATCACCTGAATATCTTCAAAAAAATTCCTCCATGCTGCTTCCAACTATGCTTTTGGAAGAGGTTTGCCCCATTTGTCGATAGAATCTGAAAAAACCATATCCCGTAGAGCATTAAAGTGTGTCATAGAAATTGTGTGTTATTGCTCTATGGCATTAAGAACTTTTTGACCTTCCCGCACTAAATCCATCTGCTAAAAAAAATTGCATAATGTAACTCTGGCAGCTGACCATGAATTATCCATCTCATTGAGGGCATGAACATACATGATGGAGTTTGCTAATGCTTGTATCTTAACCACTATATCCATATGAGGTTCTAATATTTCCTTTGTGGTATCTATTACCTAATGTCCCATCTAAATTTGAATGTTGGCCACCCACAGATAGTGCACCACTCAGACTATTTTTGGAGCCAAATTCTCACAATTCTATGCGAAACGAAGACGTATTTCTTTGACGCTATCACGAGAAAAACCTATAGCCTACGTAGATTTCTCTGCCAACTAAATCTGGATAGATTCTAGCTTCTGATGAAGGTTATGCATCTAAATGTGTGCTGCATCTCTTTCTTTCAAGTGCACCCCAACCTATCGCTTCAAATATTCATTTTTTGTAGCTGTCTTCTCCTCTTGTGCTTGAATCTTGGCCAAAGTGATCTCGAGTTCAATGATTTTGCTTTCTTAATCAAAGTACTTTTGCTTGTAATGCTCACCATGCAGGTAAACTAAACTTATGTCAACCTATATGTTGCCCATATTCTCCATAGGATCAATCTTGGTGAGATCTCCTATAATGGTGTCACTTGCGTAATCACTTGACAACATTTTCTCTTGCAGTTTTTGAACCAAAGGAGTGAGTGTGGTAGTGTGAAGCTCCATTTTTATTGGGTCAAATATGACCTTCTTGATAGGAAGAGCTGGAGAAAGAGCCTCCTTTCACCTTTTACTCTTTAACCACTATGACAAAATCAAGTGGGTCCGATTGATTTTGTCAATGTTTAAATGCTTAGATGCCACTTGAATGTCAGGTAAGACTTGCAATTCCAAAAAAAGGGTGAAGGGAATGAGATATTTAGAATGGCTAGGTTGTGAAATAGATGTGGAGGTTAGAAATGGTGGAACGAAAATAGTGGAATGGATAACTAGATCGGTTTTAACTGTAAATATGCTCACTCGGGGATGAGCCTACGTACTTACAACCTTGGTAGAAATGGTAGTAGAAATGAATGGGGAGGAGTACAAAAATGGATTTGATGAATTCTCATTATCCACCAGTTCATTATATTTTCTTCAGACCATTTAGGCTCACTGATTTTAACCTAACTAAACAGTCCTGGTGGAGGAACCTAGGATATATACTCCACCTCCTTCTCGTAACAATCATGCCAAGGGGGAAGTGTAGCCATCTTCTCGATATGCCAGTTCATATCAGGCCCATCGAAGTTATTTCAGTTTTGCTCAATATCAAGCTGAGGATAACAATAAAATAATTTGAACTTGACAATTTCTTTAAACTTGTCCAAAGGATCATACCTCCAACATTGTGGTAGTTCTATTAGACCCAAATCCTGCAATGCGACTGTGATAAGTCGATTCTATCCGATATGGCTTGCTACTATATTGCTAAACTTGAACAACATATTACATGTTGTCTTTTTTCCACACCAAAATCCATATACATCATTTACGTAATACGACTAGCCCACTACTTCCATGCCAAAAACATGCTTTGTAGCAAAGTATGACAACAAAAATGGCTTACCCATGAAAACAAAAAATCTCACGACTACACCCTGGTTAAGCAGAAAAACATCACCCTTCTCTTGAGTGATCAAAATATCTCTTAACTCCCATGACACTCTTTCACATGTATTGTAAATCAATTCAATTGCTAGCCTCAAAAATCAACTATTAAAGCTGTAGAAATATTCCATTCTTGAAAAAACACAAGTCCACTGATATATTGGCAAATGCTCATCCTTTTCATTTGTCTGCATAATTACAATAAAAGGAAAACGTCTCTGCATTTGAAAGAAGAAAAACCATACCAAAAATTAAGTATGTCAAAAAGACTTGTCTTGCCCAGTCTGCAACTTTTCCAACTAAAAATTCAATCTCTGAGAAATATAGTCGACTTAATCGAAGAAAATTGGATTGGTGCCCTACTTCATGGCTGCGGGAGAATAAAACTTTACACAACAAATACATTGCGCCAAAGCTGCCTGCCACTTGTGAACCTTGTCATCTAAGGGTAAACCTGCAACCTAAGCTAGCATTGAATAAATATCCAAGCTTTTAAAGTCTTTCAATGGTCTAGGAAGTTTAAGAAGTTGTCCCATTGGTGGCTCTTTGATTAGTTGTCTCCATGAATTGATGCATCGACACAGTGGAGACATATCTATCTTCTTGTTCATCTATGTGCAACTTCTTATGTATACCATAGGTAGGAGGCTATAACCCACAATAAAATGCATCCCGAACTTCATATAGAGTGATGGTAAAAAGAATCTTCCCTTTTGTATTTCTTACAACCTTAGTAAAAGAGTCATAAAATTTGGCGATAAGCAATACGAGCTCAGGACAAGGATGCATGGGTGGGCACAAGTACTAGAAAAACAATGAATGGTACGACACTGTCAACCAACTTTATAATGTCACCCCTTGCTATACTATGAATTTGACATCTTACCGCAACTTTTCTATTCCTTTGTGGGTGATTAGGTAGTCATTAATCTTGACCATTGTATCTTCGTATATATCTAAGTCAACATAATCATTTTTTCGAGCCTTTTTAGACCTCGTACCTCCCTTTATTTTTGACCTTTTTGGCTCTGAGGACTCTGAAACATCCTGGGGTTCCTTGTTGCATCTTCCCATTTTTTTTCTACTTAAAAAAAATTTGGGCCAATTTTCTAAATACTTTCTAGGCACCTCTGCAACAATATCTCAAAATATGCATTGGTAGAAAAATTTAACTACAAGTGTTTACCTTGCTTCATTTAAATAGAGCTTTTCTCCAACCACTGTAATAAATGCTAAGTTACTTGGACACCTTCAAAAAAACATGAGCCTTTATGCACTCGCCTGACACTATTTCCAATATATTCCGATGCATCCCTTGATTCACTCTCAAATAATCTTGGAAAAAGCATTCTTCTTTGTTGCATAACTGTATCGTAAATCATGCCCTGGTTGTAGAATATTGCTTTGGAAAAATAAATTGGCCACTTGAACCAATTAAATGCTTCTTTTGATCCCTTGAGAAGCAAAACTTCCACCAGCCTGCATGATTTCCAATAATTGCCATGTCTTGGGAGGGGCAATATATCCGCAATGAATATTTGAAAACAAAGGGGACATTTGCCTACAAAGGTGAAGGATATCATTATATAAATTTTATTCCTTGCCTTCTTCGCCCGTTTCTTTAGAAAATCAGATTTTATAAAAAAAACACCTCCTTTTTTTAGAAGAAGAAGAAAAAAGGCGCCTTTAAAAAAATGAATGCATGTGTTTTTTTTTATTTTTATTTTTAACATTGCTTTGGAAAAAATCCAAAGCTCCTTTTTTTTTTTTTTGTAAAAAACCATCATCCAAGGGACGGGGTGAACAACCGTCGTGCCCCACCATGGGGTGAACACATTCGAAAATGCATCGCGCCTCTTTTGGCACTTAAGTTTTTTCTTTTTATAATTATATTTTCGATCGCCCCCTAAGGCGGGCAAACCAGACATTCACCCAACCTTAGGGTGAACATCCTCCTCCCTTTTTATTTATTTTTTATTTTTTATATGTCGATCATCGATCGCCCTCTAAGGGGGGTGAATGTAACGTTCGCCCAACCCTTAGGGCGTTTCATTTTTTTTCTCGATAACCCTTTAAAAGTGAGTGATCCTCCTTTTTTTTTAAAAAGGAACAACTTCTATGTTGGTCATTTTTTAGGGAGGTGAATGTAATGTTTGCCCAACCCTTAGGGCTGCCATGATATTATATATATATCTATCTATACATATATATATTATTTTTAAATATTTATATGGCTGCCTAACAAGAGGGCAAAAAGAGATGCCCATAATGTCTCACTATACATCTTTTTTTTTGTATATATAATTTTCTTTTTCTCTTTTTTATTTCTCTTCCTTTTATCATTTTTCTCTTAATACATATTTCTACTATATATGTATTAAAAAAAATTTCTCTTCTAAATCATGAAAACAATTAGGAGAACAAATATATACATATTTACAAAAATTACCTCATCAATATGTTGTCACTGAATATAAGCCTTCAAATGAAGGCCATTTATTGGAATTGAAAGATCCCAACCTTCCATGTCTTGGAGATGATAAGTGTTGGCCGAATTCTTTGTAGATATTTGAAAGAGGCCCTCCTAGATGGCATCAAATTTATGGTGCTTCCCTGGCTTGGACTTATTTTCATTCCAATTAAGAACCAAATATCCTACTTGAAAATTATGTTCGGTTGTTTTTTTTCTGAATCATCTCTTCCTTTTTTTTGTTATGTTCAACGAATGCCTGGTAAGACTTTTCTCTATCCTATTCCAATTGTAATAAAAGTTCCAACCACACACTCATCGGATCAAATTCTTTAGCTTCCTCCCGAAAAAACTACAATGACTGAAGGATCGAGAGCTCTATGTGGGAAGGAAGAAGTGCCTCTTTCCCATAAGCCAAAGCATATGGAAAAGTTTTGATGGACTTATTCATAGAAATGCAATCTGCCTAGAGCGCTTGGTTCAATAGCAAATACCAGCTTCTCTTGTTGTTTTCCAATGTCCTCTTCAGAATTTGGAGCGAATTATTATTAGTAGATTCTGCCAATACATTCCCTTGTGGGTAATAATTGGACGAAGTCTTGAAATAGATTTCGTATTTACTAGCAAACTTTATGATTTTAGCCCCAATAAATGGAGTCCCATTGTCAGTTACAATCGAGTTAGGGACACTAAAATGGGTAATAATCCCTTACAGGAAGGAGATGATAGTTTCTTGGTCTACTTTTTTAGTAGGTACAACTTTCACCCATCTGGTGAAGTAATCAGTTACCGTCAAGATGTACTTGTGCTTTGTAGAGGAATGTAGATCAATGACTCCAACAAAGTCAAGACCCCATTGCTAGAAAGATGCTTCCACTTGAATTAGGCGAAGTGGTATTGCTCCCTTCTAAATTCTACCAACATATCGCTGACAACTATCACAATGTGTACTCACCTTATGTGCATCGGTGAAGAGGGTAGGCCAAAAATAGCCTGCTCGAATGATTTTTAAGGCCATTGGACTTCCTACATAATGACCACTAGATAGCCCAAAATGAAATTCCCTTAGAATTTTCTCTTTCTTCGATCCTTTACACATCTAAAGAGAACTCCATCGATGTTCTTATGAAAGAGCACATTAGGTAACAAAAAATATTTGAGATCTTGCAATCTGAATCTTCGATGCTGCGAATCATCAAGATGAGATGGATATTTTCTTGAAGTAAAATAGTCGATTAACTCTTCAGTCCAGTCATGATTGCTTGTGGCATGAGTTGCACAAATGCTTTCATTGGTAACTTCCTTATGCACATCATCCAAAGACTTGAAGGCTACACTTTTGGCTAATTCCTGACACAAAGCTCTTATGCAAACCAACTTCATTGGTCAGATTTCGATGTCATATTCCTGAATCTTCAAAATCCAACCTGCTCTCTTGTCACCTAATTCTCCTTGGAGAATGAAGTGTCGGACATCCGGGTGTATAACATAAATAATAATTTTACTTTGAGAAACAAAGTGTTGAAATTTCTTCAAGGAATTCATCACAACATACACTTTTTTCTTAATAAAATTGTATTTCTCTTAATGCAGGGCAATGACCTGGCTCAAGAAAGCAATTGGATTTTCATATTCATCCTCTTACTTCTGTGTTAGCACCGCAACATAGCTCTCTTGTTCACCTATTGCATAAATAATTAAATCTTTAGAATAATCAGGATTGACCAAAATTGGGGCTTGAGTAATCCTGTCCTTAATTTCTTTGAAGGCCTATTTTATTGTTTCAGTCCATCTAAACTCCGCATCTTTTTTTAAAAGCTCAGTCATGGGTTTCACCACTTGAGTGAAATAAAAAATAAATTTGTGAATAAAATTTATATGGCCAAAGAAAGGCTACAAATCCTTCTTGTTGGTTGGCAATGGTAGCTTCAAGAGTGTTTTGGTTCTTGAGGGATCGATTGCCAATCCTTCTTACGAGATCACATGACCCAAAATTTTTCCCTTATTGATGACAAATATTGACTTCTTTGGGTTAATAGAAATCCTGAACTCACAACATTTCTCAAACACCTACCTCAAGTGGGAAGTGTGGTCCTCTCTATGATGTGAAAACATAGTCATATCATCCAGATAAATCACAATTATTCTATTCAATAACTCACCAAAATCAAGGTTCGTTGCTCTTTGAAAGGTAGTACCAGTGTTTGAGAGGCCAAATGACATCCTTTGATAGGAAAATGTACCCCATTTGGTAGTGAACACTATCTTGAATTGGTCCTCATATTTCACCCATATTTGATTGTATCTGAAGAAACCATCCAATAAATTAAATCTTTGTGCTCTTGCAACTACATGCAAGATCTGATCAATCTATGGCAAAGGATAATGATCCTTTAATGATGTCTGGTTTAAATCCTGAAAATCAACACACAACCGTATGTATCCATTCTTATTATGCATTGGAACCAGGTTTGCCACCCATGTTGAGTGCTTAATAGGATAGATAATCTTTTCTTCCAACATTTTCAACAATTCCACCTTCATAAGGACTTCAATCTTGGGATTGATAGGCCACTATTTCTACTGAAATGGCTTCACCCCTTTATGCAGTTCAATAGTATGCTGGATCACACTCTTATCATACCCTTTTAGATCATGGTAGCTCCAAGCTATAATATCTAGATATTTTTAACATAATCATTTAATGTCTTCTAATTCTTATGAAGTACAATCAATCTCGACCTTAATGATTTTTTTAGGCTCTAGCTATAATTTCTTGTATTCTTTTGCATCTACCTTGATTCTATGCTTTTTATCCTTATCATTTTGGTCGAAAAGGCTCTCTAGTGTAATTAGTACCTTAGGGATGTGATTATTCTTCAACTAGATCATCCCCTCTCTTTCCTCTTCGACAAGGGATCTATCATTGGTGCTAGTTGCTTCTTTGAGCAAGAAATTGACTATCTGCTCATCATTATCAAACATTTTCCAATAGAGATTTTTATCGATAACTAAGGGTCTATAAATTACCCTAATTTTTTTAGGATTTCTAACTACTTGCTCAACAGGAGAGTAGTTCACACCGAGATAAGCTAAACATCAGCATGTTTATTCAGCTCTCTTGATATTGCTTGAATGTTCAAAGCAGTAAAATTTTCAAAAAAGTCCCATACCTTATTGCAATAAGCCTTCAGGTAATTTTGCTTTGAAATGCACCTATTTGTAACTTGATTGACCACCAAATCTAAATCTCCAAAAATCTGTAACTGCTTAGTTCCCAACTTCTCTACCTTCTTCAATCCTAGGCAAAGTGCTTCATATTTAGCTGCATTGTTGGTGCAAATCCAAGTTAATCTATACAAATATGTCTTATGAAGTCTTGTAGGAGAAATCAACACAACACCAGCTCCTGCACCATTCTTACATCTGGTTCCATCAAAATATAACTTTCATAGCTGATCTAACATTGGTTCAAGATAATCGAGACTATTTTCTTTGATTGGCTCAGATTTAGCTATCGAATAACAACCAATATCACTATAAATCATCACATTAAAATCCATGAGTGAAAATTCATCCTCAAGGTGCAGTTCATCAAGTGTTTCTTCTATCAAGTCATATTCTTGCACTTCTTCTATCATCAAGTTGACTACACTCGAAGGTGTTTCCTTCTCTTCCTCAAATTTCTCAATGTGGAAGGGGGAAGGTTTTTTGTTATGGATACGAATTATCCTTCCCTTGAATGGAACCTCCAGATGGGAGTAGTCCAAGGAAAGGTACCCTTCAATTTTTGCTGTAAATTCTCTTGAGAGACATATATTGAAGTATGGCTCTAAATCAACCACAACCAACTCTTGTATAACTGTAATATGTGGCACACTATGTAAAATTATGGGAATATCCTTGATAACACCTATTGTTTTGATTGAAGTACCATCCAATTACAACACTCCAGGAATACTTCTCGTGTATTCCATTCCCATAGCTTCACAAACTACCCTTGGCATTACAGTGGTTGCAACAACAAAATAAATCATACAATTATTGACAATCCACCCCTCCATTCTAAGTGACAAGTAGAACGGAGATGGTCTATTATTTTTTGTTTCTAAAGTCGGGAGTGTTTGTGCCAACACCGTTTGAGATTGAGATTTCTTCTTTTCCTTCACAAATCTTAGAGATTCTTTTAACAAGTCAATTTTTCTAGGCAATTGCAAAACATCATACAAACTTATCCTTGTTGGTACCTTCTTCATTTCTTCAATAATGTCATATTAGAAAACAATAGGTGCCATTCCCTCCACTACTCGCTCGTATTTGTCCTGGTACTATTGAGTAGCTTCCACTCACTGTCACTTGCTTTTTGATGGATACTTTAGTCTCTCCTTAGCGTGTTCCTTTTCTTTGTTTGATACTTGGGGAGGCACAGGATGTGAAGGTGGCACTTTGATGTATGTCTTATCTTGAGTTGATTTGGGCAATAAATCCTTCAACAAGACTGAATCCTGTTGTTTTGACATTACACTAGGGGCTTTTGCTAGTGACTGTACCTCCTCATTTAGTACCTTAGGATTAGTAGGAACATTCAAAGGTTCTAAATCTACTAGATATACAGTAACTGGCTTCTTTCCAGATCTTTTAAGAACTAAAACTTGTTCTTCAGAGGGAACCATCAAGTTATGACCTGTTTCCATTATTATATTCACTTGGCCACCTACTAAACTCGATGTAAGTGTCTACACATAATTCAAATGAACCATGCATGTGTCTTCTCCATGTGGATTATTGCACGTCAAGCACCAGTATGCTTTCTACAATGTACCAGATTCTTCAGTTGCTAGTACTGTCGAACCTCTTTAAAGAACATTACTAGTAGATGCTTGCTCTCGTGCAATAGGTGGGGTCTAAAATCTCCTCGATCAAAATTCAGCTTTTGCTTGCTTCTTGCTTACTACAGAAATCTCGTTTGAGATCATATTGAGCGTATAATTATTTGATTGTACCTATTGCAAAAGCTTCATATAAGGATCTAAATTTGGAGGTACTCGTAGTGCAAGAAACACCAAAGGTGTCGATGTAGTTGGCAATGTAATTGAGGATGATGGTGCTGGAAGTGTTGGTAAAGAGACAAGCACAAACAATTGTGGTGCTGTTGGAGCGGGTAACTGTGGGATATTTTGATTAGGAAATTGTGGGATAGGAACGGGAGAAATTTGAGAAGAACCTGAGCTCCATGAGGGAACCAGATACATGGATAACATGGGTTGTGAAATTTCACTAGAATATGAATATTATGGAAGATCAAGAAGAATAGGCATAGCCATCTTTAGGGGAAGCTTATCTATGATGATAAAATATGATTCAACCTTTTGAATTTGCATGTATAGATCTGAGAATGCAGTCACATTGGCTTGATGAAAAACTATGCCAATGTCAGTACTAAATACCCTGTGATAGTAAAATGCATCTTGCTCATGTGTAGACCAGAGACTTTCAGGAACTCATTTCCAAGTCTAGGTAAAATTGACGTTGAATTCCATGATATCTTCTTACGGATGCATTTGAATATTCATAAATTGGTGCAACAATGAAATGGATTAGCTTGTTCATGAAAATTATTTATCAGCAAACCTCCCAACTGATACGAAGAGGCTATGGTCCTAGGCTGCAATGATCAATACCAGTACAAGAGATTTCCTTTCAATGTCAAAACTAGCAACTTTACCATGACATATTTATTAGTAATGCCATGTATCGTAGCCAAAGAGGCTACATATTGTATATGTTCATAGGAAGTTTTACCCATACCATCATATGTAGGCAAAGCCTTCAAAGTTGCTTGGGGAACTAGATTTTGAGCTTGCAAGTTCAAAGCTCCAGTACTATTCCATGTCGGTAATTGTCTTAGTGGATTTTGCAGATTCTAGGCCATAAGTATTGGTGTGTGAGGTGGATCTTGGGGAACACTAGTAGCGGTGCCAACTGGACTTACGGGAGCAGAAAAGACATCAGATAAGTATGAGTTCATTATGGATGGTATGGGAGATGAATGGGGTAATGATTATGATCGTTGAAAAGTGGCTATTTGAGGATGCTCTCCTAGCCTTTGGATATCAAGTTTGTAGAACTCAATAGGATTTTCAAGATTTTTGGCCTTCGATCTTGTATTCATGAAGTGCATATTTTGTTGACTTCACGCATGGAGATTCTTGGATATAATTGAGTCACCAAATGTTCTAATTGTACAACATAAAGATGAACATCAGTCCTTGATACTATTTTGAAAGTGGAATCTTTTGATGTCCCATCGGGCATGCCAAAAACTGTTGGTCAAATATCCACCTAATCAATAAATCTACATTTGTGCACCCTAGACATGACCAACATTGAAATACTGGAGGAAAGAAATAGCCCCTGTATCAATCTCCAAAGATGGCTGGTTCCCAATCTAATTCTAAACTAGTTAAGATAAGAGTTATAGGAAAGAAATAGTAAAATCATGGAAAGGAATGGGAAATATGACCACAAGCCAACTATGTAGGATGGGAATACACTGATAGCAAGAATCAAAACCAAGCATAAAATAGCATACAATAGATGAAGAAACAACAAAATTTTTGTACAACTTCGAACATGTAATCCCCCAATCAACACTCCAACATTCACTCTCTCACTTGCAATATTTAAATTCAACTTGCAGAATTTAAATTTAATAGCAAATAATAAAGCTAATTGTGTATAATAAATCTATAATGTAAAATATCACAATGCACCAAGTCATTTACAAATCCAAATGTTTTTAATTCACTATTACTGCAGAGAACTTGGAGAATTTTCTCGTAGAATATCTATTTTTTCCAACCCTTTACAATGAAATTTTGGCTTAGTATTTATAGAGGTTTGCACCTCTTTCATTAAATACATGAAAGGACCCAATGTCCATAGATCGGAGGCATAATGAGTCATCATTTATCGAAAAACTTATCTGATAGCCATGATCCTGAAAATGGTTCAAGATAACAACACATTCGAGCACTACAACATTAAATTTGGGTAACCTCCATCCTCTCGGGAATTGAACATGAGCTTCATTAATTTAAGCTGTATTAAATTTGATTTGGAGAGGAAGTAAAACCTTCAATAAGATGTCCTTGAAACTGACACAAATACTTTCCATGTCGTCGCAAAAATTAAATTGCAAAAATAATTTAAAGCAAATCTTCAACTAAAAAATCAAATTTTAATATTTCCCAAGATGATGGTAATTAATGATCAAATCCTGCATCATCTATTTTGACACATATTTTTTCTAATATTTTATCTTCAGGCGCCACAAGAAAATGAACTCACTCACTTTTGCCATGAAAATACTTTCGTCAGATGAAAATCCTTTTAAAATTTTCTTCACCCGAACTTTGAAAAATTAATTACGTTCACCCTTGAAATAGGGCAAACGTGATGGTTCTTCGAAACAGCTTCACCCAATTTTAATTCCATGACGTCCTTGCCCCCAAAAGGGTGGAAATGCACCTTCAACTTGGCACAAGGGTAAAATTCATCTTTAATTTTGCACTGTCACCCCAATTATACATTCCCATGTCATTCGCCCCTAAAAAGGGTGAAGGAAACCATCACTTGAATTTGGGTCAACTGCGACGTACATCTTGAAATTGTGTTCACCCAAATGAAAGGTGAACACGATATTTACCCCTTTCGAGGGGTGAACATGATTGTATTTTTTTTAACATTCAATGCCTAATTTTCTTTGGGGGCGCATTCACCTTTGGGATGCATTCACCCATCCAATGGGTGAACGTGACGTTCGTCCAACCAATGGGTGAACGTGACATTCACCCCTCCAATAGGGTGAATGCATTTGCATTATTTTTCTTTGGCTTTGTTTGGGACACATTCACCCAACTAATGGGTGAACGTGACGTTTGCCCCTCCACTAGGACAAATGCGTTTACGTTTTAGAACTTAGCCCAATTCTGCAACTTTATTTTCTTCTTTTTTTGCTGCTGCTTTTCTTTTGGGGTGAAATCAAATTTGAAGTGGATTTCCAAGTTGTGATTGGGGAATTTATTTTTTAAAATGAAAATTTGCATGAAAGAGAAAAATTAAAGGACTTTAATATTTTTTAAAAAATTGAGCTGAAAAACACATCACAAATGCCTTTACATTACAATCAATAATTTATTAAACCCAATGTGTCATATTGCAAAAATGCCAACATATTCTAATGGGAGTTACCCCCAAATATAAGCCTCACATAGATTTTGCCTCAATTTACAATTCCATTTCCTCCTTCAAATAGGCATTTCCATTTCCAAGATGTTGCCTCAATTAATAATTGATGGGTATTTATAAAATAGAGCTCATAATAATAATAATAATAATAATAATAATAATAATAATAATAATAATAATATGTGAACGCCCATCAATTTAAATATGTATTCATCCTTTTTCATGATCATATTAGTCTTGGTAATTAGTACCTTAGGCTCTACATAATTGTTTGTTGAAGTTTCATATTATTTTGAGAAGGTTAGAGAATATTGCCTTGACTATATTTAGAAATACTAGCTCTCAATTTTTTTATGGTTTCCTTTAGAATCACTATTAAAATTAAGTGTGATAAACCTAATTTTGTAAATTTTTATTTTAGTGTAAGCCTATGTAGATCCTTTGCATTAACCCCACCATTGTAAATAGGTCTTACATGTATCTTCAAACCTTATAACTATGTGACTAGCACATATTTTCATTCTTGAGACTTTCCATGATGAGAACCATGTCTATAAACATTTTGCAATAGGAAATAATATGAAACCAATCTTAGGAGTGATTTTAAGTTTTATGTTTTTGAAAATTATAACTATTCCTATTAAGAAAAAATGCTAACAAATAATGATAGGACCAATCCTCAATAAATTGCTCAATTCTTTAGCTTTAAAATAGCTTATGCCACATTTTAACAACTTCTATTTTTTTACGAATCAACGTAATATTTTATTATATATTTAAAAAATAAACCCGAATAGTTGAACTAAATTAAAAATGAATAACTTTATGGTCTAAAATATTTAGATACTCTTTATATAAAGCACAACTAAAAAGGGTCATAATATCTTGTTCTTTGTAAAGTATCACCAAAAATAATTTAATTTTGAACTACAAACAAAAAGAATGTCTAGGCCTCAATAAGGGGCTCAAATGAACAAACACTCTTCAAGGTTAATTATAAGAGTAGGAAATTCTAATTGCTTTAATTTCTTATCTCCCACATAAGAGAGTACCCACCATATTTTGATAGATTTTGAAACAACTCATCATTTTATAGAAATATTGGTAGATAGAAGTCCTAAATCATATTTTAAAGTTCATCTATTTATTGTTTGGGGTCCTCTCCCTTAGCCAAATTCCTAACAAAAACATATATTTGAAATTATTTCTTATATCAATATAATTTTCTACTTTTGTACATGTGCAAACCCAAAAAAATAATATGAAGATTGTTATTTTTTATTATTAAAATGAGGATAATGTTCCAACAAAATATTAGACCAAAATTAACTAAAATGCCCTCATTTATTGATCATCTAATATGTTTTTTAATCAACTTCAATCTCTTTAATAAAGAGTTACATATTATTGAACCCCATTGCAAGGTTCACTTGCAAAACTATTTTATTGTATCCATAGGACTTGCATATTTTTGAAGTAAAAATTTTTAATCTTTGAAACTCCATATATATTTTAACCCTAATTCCAAACTCATAAATTGGTAATTTCCTAGGCCTAATTCAGTTGGAGCTTATAATATTTTCTAGAAATGAATGGAAGCAAAACATTCACTCAAATATTATATAGAAATCAAAATAAGGATTAGAGAGAGAGATATTTAATTGGCACATATATAAAATTAATCATTACATCAATAGATAATGTTACACAATATTCCAATAATTAAATTATTGAAAGGAGGGTATTTATACCATTACCAAAACCCTAAACATATAATAAAGTTGAGCCTAAATCGACATAAGAAGAGGCCTTAAAATTAAATATAAATTATAAAGTGTCTTTAACCATAACACGGTTAACTACATACCATAGAAATTACGTAATAAATATTATAATAAACTAAGTGTATAATACAATGAATGGCTTAGGCCTATCCAATACATCATACAATTAATGTCTTAGGCCTATCCAATACATCATACAATGACAACCTTGGCCATAAATCAAATTACATTTTTAGCATCCTGTATAATATAAACCGAGGGGCCAAGTAGAGGAGACATGTTGGTCTAAAAATACTCCTAGGTATAAATTGTGTTCCCTAAGACTTTGACCAACATCGAAAGACATTGAAGATGTGAAGCTTTGATGCAAAAGCCTAACTTTCAGAGGGCATAAATTTTGATTTGACTATTGGATCGACTTGAAATTTTATAAGGAGCTATATATTAAGGAGGAAAACATTGTGGCTAGGCCACTTTGTGGATTATATTATTTGTAAGATGTTATCAGGCCCTAATTCCTTCATATGGTGCCCTGAAAATGGAATTTAGTATTTGTTTTTAGAAAACTAGAAGAAAGAGTATTTGGAAGTTAATAACTTCTTAAACATGGATAGGTGTTGTGATTTTATTAGATGTGTAATATGGGTGATACGATGATATATATTAATTTAGAGGGTATCCGAGCTTTTTTTCGTGAATTCCTAAAAATGGTAGTTCTTGGCAAAAATTCATAATTTACCAAAAATAGTAATTTCTTGTCATTAGGTCTTTAAGATTTAGGGTTTTGTTTTAGGGTTTATTTTGGGATATATATTCCCTTGGTATCACATTCCAAAGCCTACAATTCCAAAAAATACCTTTTAAATACAACTATGAATGAGCAGTAGAAGAAGAATTTAGTGAACTTGTGGAAAGCACTTGGAATCAATAGGTCTAATCCACCAACCCTAAAGAAAAGTGAAAAAGAAAAATTAAAAAATTGAAGCACGTGATAAAAAAATGGTTGGTGGAAAAAGCAAGAGTCAAACCAGATAAGAAGCAGTTGATGCAACAACTAGAGAAACTAGAAACAAAAATTGAGGATCATCCTCCTCAATTATGGCAAGAAGATGCAAGAAATGACATGATTCAGAAGCTGAATAAATTAAGCATTGAACAAGAAACACATTGGAGGCTTAGATATCGAATGGTTTGGCTAAGAAAGGGGCATATAAACACAAAATATTTTCATCTAAAAACCATGCAACACTACCAAAGGAACACAATCAAGGAGATAGAGCATGAAGGAACCACTTATACAGATATGGAGAAAATTAAGGAACTTGCCAATAAACATTACTCAGATTTGCTCTCCAAATAAAATTGTAACCCTCATTCCCAGGGAAGATTGCTACAAAATATACCAATAATATTAATTTTGGAAGGAAAACATGATCTTAGTCAGCTAGTCACTATGGAGGAACTTAAGGAGATTATAGCAGCTCTACTAAACAACAAAGCTCCTGGACTTGATGGATTCACAAAATTTTTTTACTATCAATACTTACACATCATCGGAGAATATTTGCTACGCATTATTGAGGATGTTAGGGTGGAAGGTAAGCTTCTTGGATCCATCAAATTCACCTTTCTAGCATTGATTCTTAAAGAAAATAATACCACTACTTTATCTAGATTCAGACCAATTTCTCTATGTAACTCTTCCTATAAAATTATTACCAAACTGTTGGCCAATAAAATAAATAAGAAACTTGAAAAACTAATATTAGAAGAGCAAGGGGGGTTCATGCCTGGAAAAAAAATATATGATAATATCATAACAATGCATGAAGCCCTCCATAGTAGTAGAAAATAAAAAAAGAAACAAATTGTTATAAAAATTGATATGGCAAATGCCTTTGATCGAGTTAATATACAATTTGTAGAATAGGTCCTACAAAAATTTGGATTTCCACATTAGGTCATAAAATGGATTGGAGCATGCATAAAAAACCCATGGATAGCCCCCTTAATAAATGGAGAACCAACAATTTTTTTTCAGGCTACAGTGGGAATTAGACAAGGGCGTTCACTATGAACACACCTTTACATAATTTTAACTGATACTCTTGGAATATTAATTAACCATATTTGAAGAGAAAGAAAAATAATAGAGATAAACACCACAATAGGAAGTAAAGTTATAACATATGCCCAATTTGCATATGATATCATTCTTCTAGGTGAAGCCATAATGTAAAATGTTATACAATTCAAGCAATACCTGGATTGGTTCACACAAGCTACTAGGGCTCATATAAAAACTCAAAAGATTCAGTTCTATACACAAAACATTGCAACAATAAGATTCAAACTCTTTTGCACTATTCTAAGATTTTAGCTTGGCACAAAAAAATATTTTAGATATCTAGGAGTGCCAATGAGCTTCTACCTCAAAGTATCAAATTTGGAACCCAATATTGGACAAGATGGTTAGGAGGATACAAATTTACAGTAATAGTTGGCTTAGTATTACAGGAAGGGTCGTATTGATCAAATAAGTGTTATCTTGTCTTCTAGTGTATCAACTATTAGTATATCATACTCCCAAGTTTATATTGCAAAAGGTAGATGGAATCATATGGAACTTCCTATGGCAAGGAGGTAGGCAATTAGAAAGAAAAAAGTTCCACTTGGTCAATTGGAAGATGGTCACCAAAAGTAAAATTCAAGGAGGATTGGAAATAAAAAAATGGAGATATTTTCGAAAGCATTGGGAGCAAAACTTCTTTGTAACATGCTTAAACACAATCGAGCATAGTAAAACATACTAGTAAGCAAGTATGTAAATAATCAAACAGGTATTCAAATGCTCAAACACATAGACAAACTTCCCAAATCCTCATTGGTTTAGAAACATATAGTGGATATAAAGAGCATAATAGAGAATATAATTTCTTGGTTACTAGGATATGGTAATTCAATTAATCTATGGGAGGACCCAATCCTATGAAATCCACCATTAAGAGAGAGAATTCCAATCGAATTATAGAATCACTTGGAAATACAAAAAATACTCAAATTAGGTGACTTTTTTATTGGACCTCAAAAACTTTAAATTGGATCTCCCCTCTCATTCCATCTCAACTTTAAGGAGATTGGAATTATTTTAAGTCCCACGTGGCAAGCATTAGACCTCTTCATATCACAATGCCTGATAAACTTATTTGGGGTAACATCAATAGTTTTGGAGAATACTCAATACGTTTAGGATTTCAACATCAGCATATTGTACCTACCAATAAAAAACTATTGATATTGTGGAAAACTAGAGCATCGCCTAAACTGTAAGTATTTAGCTGGCTAGTCTCTTAGAATAAAATCTTAACAAGTGATAATATACAAAATAGAAGTATAGTAGGGCATCATGTTTCTTACAGATGCATGCAAAATAGTGGAACAATTTTTCATATTTTTGTTTGAATGCCCAAAGACAATTTTAATTTGGTTAGGAATAACCAAACTTCTTGGTATTTCCTACTATATAAGGTTAACCATAGACACCTTTTTTACCAAGTGGAACAAAGAATATAAAGTTAAACTGGAAGGTAAGCCCCTCCTA
Organism: Wollemia nobilis; assembly: GCA_028583015.1. Lineage (NCBI taxonomy): Eukaryota > Viridiplantae > Streptophyta > Pinopsida > Araucariales > Araucariaceae > Wollemia > Wollemia nobilis. The sequence goes on from JAQPPZ010002931.1 coordinate 1,017,756, forward strand.
AAATATTTGTGGATTTCTATACCATATTTTATCATCTGGCACATCTGGTTGAAAAAAATCCAAAGGATTTTTAAAGGAAAAGGTAAGGACAATAAAAATTTAATACGAAAGATAAAATAATAATTAGTCCTAAATGTTAAATCTAGTTTTTGTCAACAATAGTGTGAAGAAGATTTATCACCCACAGAAATAAGAATGATCTACCAACTTAATCTCTAATATTTCTTGACATAGGGAGGATGTAGAGAAAACAATTATTTGCCTAACATATGTTTTCTAGCACTCTTCTTTGATGGTGCCTCCAATTCCAATCCCGATCAAGCAACGACAGGGGGATTGATTCTTATAGGACCCCATGAGATCTTGCTCAAATATATGATCAGCTTGGGAATAACATTTAACAATGTGGTAGAGGCTATTGGATGTGAAATTAGCTTAAAATTGGTGGCAAAGCAAGGAATCACTCAGGTCACAGTTTACAGGGATTCTAAATTGATAATAACAACTCTTTCCAAAAATAAATATTTTAGATATTTACAATTGAATATAATTCAATATAGGATTAGATAACTAGGCAAGATAATTGGTAAAATATCTTATCAACACATAAGGCGGGAATTCAAAAAAGAGGATAACACACTAGCGAATCAGACAATAAATGTAGCCCTTGGTTATTACCGTCAAATAATCAAGAAGCAAAAGGGAAGGGGTGGTATGCGAGGATGACAAAGACTCCAATAATAAGGTTCTTTTTTGTCTTCATGTTTTGTTTTTTAAAATGCTATGTTCATTTTGATCTCTATAATTAGAGAGTTTTGTAATTTTTGTAAAGTAAATAAATCTTTTGCTTTAAAAAAAGAGATATCTACTGAAATACCTAACAAACCAACTAGTTTCTTATCAATCAAAAAATATTACATTTATCTAATTTATAAGTTATTTGATTGTAAATTCCAAAACTAGAGAAAGAACATATATTGGAATCCTGAAAATATAATTAATATTATGCTCATTCAAATAGATAATAATAGAAATAAACAACCATTCATACATACATATTCTACAAATATTTAAACCAGAGGTCAAACAACAATACAATATATTTCTTAGAGTATAATGTGCTTTTATACATACAAATTTTAAAATCCTAAGAGCTAACCTTTTTTACTTCTTACATTCTCATATGCATAGCCATTTACAATGAATTATGTTATCAGTGGATCATTGCCTCAATTGTGGATTATTGTTTCTTTAGGTGATTTGCTAATGTGTACACACATTTAGGAGTAATTTTGTTATAACTAACTGATTAGAGCTTGCTGATGTGGCTTTCTTAGACGTAGTTCGAAGGCATCGTGACCATGTTACTTGTATCTGGTTCATTAGATTCTCTAACACTTTTGTTAGGCTACAACATCCATCATGATCACACATTTGCACAAGCAAGCAAATAGTGGGTTGATTGTTGAGATTATGATAGATGACTGTACCATGCATATAGGTGTCCTTCATATGGATTATTTTTGGAAACCAGGACCTATTGGAAGATTTGCTTTTGAGCACCAAGATTTGATTGACCCCTACCTCAATCTAATAGCTAGGTTATGGGAACAAACCAACAAAGGATATAATTTTACTATCTATCTCTTGCTTTTGATGCTTTACTATTTAATATTCAATGTTGCAACCTATATTTAGCGATAGATTGTAATATAACCTTAATTAGATGATGTTTTTTAGCCATTATTAGGAACTTACCTTTATAGATAGACAAGCAAGATTTTATTTCATCCAAAACTTGGTCTGAAGATCCTTTTTTATTTTATCACACATGGGAATACCTAAATATGTTAATGAAATATTTCATATTTTAACCCTAAAATATTTGCAAGAACCCATGTAAATAGTGGAAAACATTGGTAAAAAGGATCCTAGATTTTGTTGTATACACCACTTGTTCATAAAACTTCTAGCTTGATAGAATTGATTTAAACTCCATACCCTCACTAAGTTAAGGATGATCTGAAATAAAAATATAATCAAAATAAAATATGAGATTTTAAGGGACCATTTATCTCAACGTGGATACCTTTGATTTTGTCTTCTAGTTTTACCTTCAAGAAAGTTATTGCCAAAAGTCACAACAAGAATAAAGAAAATATAAGGATGTAATTTATATTATTGGCATAGACTACAATATGATTCAAGGTATCTAATGGGTTATCCAGTGATTTAAATAAATTATTTAGAAGTATTATAGCATCATATAATACATTCACTAAATCCTTGAACAAAACTAAAGTTTTTATTGTACCATAAAAAAATGTCTAGTGAGCCCTATAATATGCTTTTTCCATATTCAATTTACAATATTACATGACATTATCATAGATAAGAAATAATACATGGCCTATTATGCAATGATCATATGATTAATAATTTTCTTTTCATTAAGCAACAACCTTGTTGCTCCCATATAAGAGAATTTAAAAATTGTTTCAACGTATATGCGATAATTTTTAAAATTATCTTATAGATCATATTACAAAGGCTTATGGAATGAAAAATACCAAGAAATTTTTATATTTCCTTCCTTACAAACCAATGAAATAAGGGTGATATTAATTTTATTTATTATAAAGTTCTTTTTCCTTACGTTTCCCACCATAGCCAAGATCTCATTCTTTTATGGATTCCAAAAAATAAAAATAAAATTGAAAGAAATCGATTAGGAATATGTGGGTAATTAGGTTGGAAAGGGATAATTACCTCCTATAGACCCTCAATCAATATCTATATCATCAAATTTTTATTTTATATTTTTGTGATAACAGAAGGAATATTTTACAAAATATAACCCCAAGCCTATTCATCCTTTTCAAATTTTGATAGAATGTATTTGAAATAATTGAGTTCTTCCTTCCTAATCTCTTCTTTTTATCTAATAATTGTTCCACGTGGAATTCTAATACTTTTATTTGAGTGAATGTATAAATATATTTTGTTGGTAGTTTGAAAAAATAGTATTTCTATTGCCTTTATTAAGCCACATCTCCTTGTATTCTTAGGACCTATATGATCCTTCTTTTTATAGCATGTTATGATAGTAAGAAAAATAATCATTTTTATGTATATAAGCCAAGGTTATGCATAAGGGGTTTGAACTAAAATCTAATTATAAAATTAAGGTAAATAATTTTCAAAATTAAGGCGAATCTTGACGAATCCTGGCCAAATTCATGTAGGAAACATGGTGAATTACCTCTATTTTCACCAAAAATTATAAAACTATGGTGCATTTTATAGATTTGATGACTAATTAAATTTCAACTATTAGCTAGAGGTAAATAGTTGCTCAATTCATGCTTGGTTACAAAACAAGGTCCATCGATGATCCGGTTGCAAAACAAGGTCATTGCTCGTTTGGTTGCAAAATAGGTTCATGGTCAGTTTGGTTGCAAAAATGGGTTACCACTAATTTAGTTGCAAAAAATGGGTCTCCATTGGTCTAGTAACAAAAAAATGTCATCACTTATCTGATTGCAAATCATGGTCATCTACGATCCAGTTGCAAAATTGGGTGCACCATCAGTTTTGTTGAAAAATGGGTTTCACCATTAGTCCAGTTTCAAAACTTTATCCACCATCGATTCAATTGCAAAATAGGATCTACCATCAATCATTTTGTAAATATAGTTCCATCACAGGTGATGCGTGTCATTAATAGCATCATTAAATATTATGATTTATCAATCGGGGGTGGTATCCAAGGTTGTTTACGATAGAAGGTTAGGGCAGAGTATAATTCAGGCATTCATGAATTGAAATTACTAAATTGAAATCTAATCTACTTTTGCAGATTTGAAATAACAGAATTGAAATTACCAGATTGAAATGTTGTTGAAATGAAATCCTAAATTACACTTGTAGAATTAAAACCTAGTTTATTCTTGCAGAATGGAAATGATGCTTGTAAATTAAACTTATACTAAAATAACCTATCAATATCCTACCATAAAATGTCATCAAGTTTTTTCTACAGGAATTGACAACAAAATGAAATATGCTAAAAATTAAAAGTTGCTAAAACATAAAAACAATAGAACATGGAAAGTAGAGGAACAGGGGAAACAAATGTCTAATCTAATTTGTCAACTGACACACACACAAATGCTACATATAAACATAATGGAAAATATAAATAACATCACAAAATACTTAAAATAAGAAAAGTAAATCTGATAGACAATCTGTTAATTCTACTGCATTAAAATTACAAATTAAAATCTGTCATAAAAATCTTCCTTCTAGATCTGAAAGTGGGTCCATAATTCTTGATCTATAAAGAGGTGGGAAAAAAACTCTTTAACTAATTAACAATCACACTTTCTCATAAACAAAAATTGACAAAAGAACTACACTTTATTTCTATTAGAATTGTTACAGAAAATGTTGCACTATGATATTTGCTGCTACTAACTACTCTCATATCAACTAATCCCTAATAGCTCAACCAATGAGGGAGATGTGTTATTTATAATAAAATATTATAATGTATTTCATGCTCAAATTAGTCTATTTGTTATTTTACAGTGATTTGCCAAATAATCTATAACTAAATAAGTCTTATTCTTGACAGTTTATGATGCTGCAACACTCATTGGTCCTTATAAGGCATATTCAATAGTGGGATTACATTGGAAGAGTCTTAGAATATATTGTACACCTACCTCCAATTTAAAATATCACTTTCCTAAATTATAACTTATTTTCCTATTATGCTACAATAAATATGGGTCTATTTTAGGACATGTCAGTTGCTTTAGTTGATCTTTTTTGTGAGCTGTATCTTTTGGTTAGCAAGGAATGGTGGGGACAGTTGTAGAAGACTTTACCTATCTTCCCTCAACCTTAATTTGTATTTTAAACCGTTTTAATACCATAAAAATTCAAACAAAGGCTTTTCCCCCAATTATTCCAAAGATCTTCAAAATAACTGGTTGTAGATGTAATTTAAGCTCAAATGTCTTCAAAATGCTTGTTTTGGTTGCTACTTTCAGGTAGATCTTTAAATTTAGATCCTAAGAGGTGATTCCAACTAACTTCATCCTTCCTTATTGGTAAATTTCATGCCTTACTTCATAATGATAGGTGTCTAGAATTTGTATGGACCGTCACCTGTTATTTCTAGCTGTCAAAACATGCCTAGCTGCCCTTTTGGAGTGCTCATAACTTGTGCCTCCTAACTCCAATGTATACCAAATTTTATCACGTGTTCTTGGTTGTATGAACTACATTTAGTTCAATTTTTAGTTCTTAAATATCTAGGAATTTTTCCCAACATCGTTGTCAAGTTGGCCTCTAACACAGATTTTCATCAAAATTTCCAGCTGTCAAAAAGTGTGAAACCATCATTTTGTGGGCCCCATAACTTCCATATTACTTGTCTATATGTCTTAAAATTTGGGTCATGTGTTCTATCTACTATGAAGTACCATTGATATGAATTTAGTACCTTAAATCACTTTGGATCATTCCTAGAAGATCTACGAATATTCCCCTTAACGTAGATTTGCACCTGTTAACAACTCCAGAAAAGACTAAGGCATGAAAATTGAGTAAGCAACAAAAAGAATGATCTCCTGAATGATGTAACCTTCATAAATTTTTATCTAAAAATCAAATTTACTTGCTTCAAAAAGCGAAGTTGTAGTTATCGATGAGAGGAATTTGTTCATGCCATCAAAATGTAATTTTATTGCAATATGACACCAGAATTGACATGATACTCATTTTTGAACTTTTACAAATATACCTATACTGTGTTGACAATAATGACAAAACATCCTAGGGCCTCCTTTAATAAACATACAACATTTGGCTGATTGAAATACATGTTTTATTTTCTACTTAATCAATTGAAATAGTGCATAAAATGCTGAAAATAGTCAAAACAGGGGTATAATGTTCCAAACATAAAATCATGCAAATAATTAACAAATAATATATTTTAATCAACTATTTGGCAATTAACTTGTCATGTTTGGTAATATGACAGTTTTTTATATGTCAAACATAGTGCAATAATGAGACATTTTTGGGCCTCATCATCCCCCCTAGCTTGAACTGATGCATGTCCTCATGCATCCCAGTAGGTCATAGTAATATGCATGTTTTATCTTTGTGAAAACATATCCTTTGCCACCTGCTACCTAAGAAATTCCTCCTTGCTGCACTATATCAAGCATTTTACAACTAAGCACATATATGACTTGACAAAAATTTGAATTTAAATATTTTGGAGAGATGTACTACTCTTGGTGGGATGATTTTGAGCTTTAGGAACCTCAATATTTGATGTGCCATGCTGTTTTTGCTGTTTTGTAGCATTTTCAAGAATTTTGGTACATATTTTTTTTTATTCTGAAGATGTTCCTATTTATTTCGAAGTTGTGCCTATGCATTATGAAGATATAACAATTTTGTCAAAACAACTTCATTATTTCGAAAATATAACAACTTCGTCACTCTGAAGATCAAACAATTTCACTATTTTGAAGATATAACAACTTCGCCATTCTGAAGATCAAACAACTTCCCTATTTCGAATATATAACAACTTCGTCATTTCGAAGATAACCTGTTATTTCAAATATTAGACAAATATGCTATTTCGAAGATCAAAAAGCTGCATCATTTTGAAGATCAAACAAACTCCGCTATTCCAAAGATAACCTATTATTTCAAAGATAAAAAAACTCTGCTATTCCGAAGATAACCTATTATTCTAAAGATGAGACAAAAATACAAAAATGATCTTCTATGTAAAAGTTAGTTGTACATGCTGTTGTGGGCCTATATCTAGAGTGCATAAGTCTTCCATAACATCAAAAATCCCTTCTCTATCCTTTTTTTAGATGTTATTCTTCATTTTGTATATTGTTATTTTATTGCAACAGTAGTAAAATAGAATCTCTAGGTGCATTTTTTAGATTATCCTTCTCAAATTTATGAAACAATTGTGAGATATAAACTTGTAGTTATCCTTCTGAAACCTACCCTACTAATTGAAATAGAATTGTTGCCATGTCTATCCCAAAATTAGGTTTTTGCACAATTTTGAAGTTCTCATGCAACTAAGGGTAGAAGGGGGTGTTTCTTGACATTTTGAACATGTTCCATTTTCAACTTACCAATACTATACGAATAGTTTATGCCAAATACCGATTATCATACACTAAATTCTAAAAACCTACTATGACTTAAATGCAAAAACACATACCTTACTATTCTAAAAATTGATCAGGCACCTTACAAGTTGCTTTTGATGATTGTTAGCAAGCTATCTGAAAACATAAATATACACATGTCCAGTGTGATATTTGTACAATGGTGGAACAATGAGGGTGGATCAACAAGGCAATGCACATAAGAAAACCGATTTTCATGCAAGCCAACTCAATAGCACCTCAAGTAGGTTTTCACTACTGAATTATTCATTTTTTAATTTTTTTTTATATTTTTTTTCATCAGAAGAGGTTGCCATTTCTGGTTTTCAACCAAATTCTGTCATTTTTTTTCAAGTTCCTCAATAAAAGAGAATGTCTCTCATGAGGCTACAATGAGAGAGAATGTATCTCACTCTTATTTGGATAAGAACAATCCTTATTCTGCAAAAACATGTCAATATTTTTATGAAAACACCATTTTTTCTGTTGAAATCTGCAACAATGATGCAACAATGATGCAACCTTCCTTTCTAGATGAGTAGTAAGAATCTGCTTATGTAATAATTTAACTCCTTATTGCTAGAAATGAAAAAATGACTTCATTGTGCCTCCTCCATGCTGAAATTGATGTTTGTTCACATATATCCCCATTTTGTGGGACATGCCTTTTGTTGCAATTTTTTTTTCTCTTTTTTTTCCTCTTTTCTTCTCGTCTTTCTTGTTCCCATAAAGGAATTTCACAAGCAAGATTATTATCTTTTTGCTTTTCTTGTATTTTTTTTTTTGTCAAAATTTTATCATCACTTTGAATCTGACATAGAAGAGAAAATATCTTCCATCTTCTGTACATCCAATTGTGGAATCTCCTTCAAGAACTCCTTAGTTAATGGTGTATGGTATACCTGAAGGCAATTTCCATTCACCACTAACTTCCTCTACGAATTACCAATGGGAGAAAGAAACACTGCTTCATACCTGAAAACTTCTTCAATCAAGTGTTGTCCATGCCTCCTCGTCTGCAAAATATTGCCAATATATACTTGAAACAATTCAATACCAATTCCTAAATATGTTAAGTGCATACATCAAGATAAAATCTTGACATACCCTTGTAATTCCTTGCAAAGGGATTGAAATATTATTTCAAAACAATAAACAATTTTTTTTTTTCTTTTTGTTCATAAGTCGGCCAGCTAATAATGTTTAAAAATTTTCTTGGCTATAATTCAATTTGTTTCATTCCTAGGAGGATAGAATTTACCCCTTTGTAATTTCTTACTAAAGAGTTTAATGAAAGTAAATTTTCTATGTGCAAATTTTCGAGTTTTTCTCCTTTATCCAAGGTTGATTTCTATGTATCTAGACTAAAGGGTTTTTTTGTATCTCCATTGACTTTTATCTCATCAAGATCATGTAATTTTTTGTTTGAGGATAGTTGGATGTTGTTGTAGTCAATAACATTTCCTGTAGTTTTTTACCATATTCAACTTACATAGATAGGGGTTGTTTGTCCTGTATTATTCAAATTGGCCACAGGTTGGGTTGGAGGTAATGGTTTATTTACTTGCCCTATTTGTTGTTGTTAAGATCTCTCTTTAAGAAGAAATCATACTAGAAAACAAATTTTGCATCTCTAGGATATTTCAGAGTTGTGGAAGTAAATGACATTCATCAGTGATATGTCCCTGTGAGCAAATGCTACAAGTAACTAAAATGGTTGTTTTGTTCAAGGGATAGTCTTGTATATCTGCCATGATGTCTTTCAAACACCTAGTACAAATTTGTTTATACTACCCTGATGATTTGGATCTAAAAAGGGCAGTACTAGCAGATGGCTCCTCTAAAATTTTCAAGAGATCTTATGTTTCCTGATAATGAGGATGATGAATTCTTTCAATTTTATCAAGAATTTCAAACATAGGTAATTTAACCCCTAAGTGTGAATATCACCTCCCTGTGGTTTCTTGCTTGTTTTCTAAATGGATTGAAATGCAACTATCAATAATTATTATTTATACTAGTTATTATATTCAAATTTTACTCTGAACTTCACAACTTAGCATAATAATAATTATTTGACCACTTTTACCCTCTAACAACACCGTGATCCTCGAAAACAATGCCAAATGATGCATGTCATTAATAACATCATTAAATCTTATGATTTATCAATCTAGGGTGTTGTCCAAGGCTATTTACGATAGAAGGTTAGGGCAAAGTATAATTTAGGCATTCAGATTTCAAACATTTATTGGATGAAATAGATTTAGGTTTAGCCTTTTTGTGTCACACTAAACCTAGTATGCAAAATGGAAACTTGTAGGAATTGAAAAACTAATTCTAATTTCAGAAAATTAAAGTTAACTACAATGTAGGATTTGAAATTGATGAATTGAAATCTAATCTACTTTTGCATAATTGAAATAACAGAATTGAAATTGTTAAATTGAAATGTTGCTCAAATGAAATCCTAAATTACACTTGCAAAATTGAAACCTAGTTTGCTCTTGCAGAATGGAAATGATGTTTGGAAATGAAAAATATGCTAAAAGCACCTATTAATGTCCCACCACAAAAGGTCATCAAGCTTCTACTACAGGAATTGACAACAAAATGAAATTTGCTAAAAATTGAAAGTTGCTGAAACATAAAAACAATAGAACATGGAAATTAGAGGAAAAAGGGGAAACAAATATCTAATATAATTTTTTAGCTAACACACACACAAATGCTGCATATAAAAATAATGGAAAATATAAATAACATCACATAATACTTAAAATAAGAAAAGTAAATCTGACAAGCAATCTGTTAATTCTGCTGCAACAAAATTACAGATTAAAACCTATCATAAAAATCCTCCTTCTAGACCTAAAAGTGGGCCCATACTTCCTGATATATAAGGAGGTGGGAAAAACACTCCTTAACTAATTAACAAACACACTTTCTTGTAAACAAAAATTGACAAAAGAACTGCACTTTATTTCTATCAGAAGTGTTACAGAAAATGCTGCACTATGATATTTGCTGCTACTAACTACTCTCCTATCAACTAATCCCTAATAATTCAACCAAGGATGAAGATATGTTATTTATAACAAAATATTACAATGTATTTCATGCTCATATTAGCCTATTTGTTATTTTATAGTGATTTGCCAAATAATTTACAACTGAATAAGTCTTATTCTGGATAGTTTATGCTGCAACAACACTCATTGGCCCTTAGAAGGCATATTCAATGGTGGGAGTACATTAGAATATTCTTAGAATATCTTGTACACTTATCTCAACTTTAAAATATCACTTTCCTAACTTACAACTTATTTTCCTATTTTGCTGCAACAAATCTGGGTCTATTTCAGGACAGGTCAGTTGCTTTAGTTGATCTTTTCTATGAGCTATATCTTTTGGTCAACAAGGAATGGTGGGGAGAGTTGTAGAAGACTATACATATATTTCCTCAACATTAAGTTGCCTTTTAAACCACTTGAATATTAGAAAAATTCAAATAGAAGCTTTTTCCCTAGTTATTTCGAAGATCTTCGGAATAACTGGTTGTAGATGCAATTTAAGCTCAAATGTCTTCAGAATGCTTGTTTTGGTTGCTACTTTTAGGTAGGTCTTTAAATCCAACTCCCAGAAGGTGATTCCAACTAACTTCATCCTTCCTTATTGGTAAATTCCATGTCTTCCTTCATAGTGACAAGTGGTTGGAATTTGTATGGACTGTCACCTGTTATTTCTAGTTGTCAAAACATTCCTAGCTGCCCTTTTGGAGTGCTCATAACTTGTGCTTCATAAATCCAATATATACCAAATTTTATCAATGTGTTCTTGGTTGTATTAAATAATTTTTTTTCTATTTTCATATATTAACTCTTTAGGAATTGTTCCCAGCATCACTGTCAAGTTGGCCTCTAACACAAATTTTCACCAAAATTTCCAGCTGTCAAAAAATGTGAAATCATAATTTTGTGGGCCTCATAAATTCCAAATTACTTTTACATATGCCTTAAAATTTGGGTCATGTGTTCTCTATACTATGAAGTATAATTGGTATGAATTTGGTACCTTAACTCACTTTGGATAATTCCCAGTAGATATTCCAATGTTCCTCTTAACGTAGATTTACACCTGTTAACAACTCTAGAAAAGACAAAGGCATGAACATTGAGTAAGCACCAGAAAGAATGACCTCAGGAATGATGTAACCTTCATAAATATTTATCTACAGCTCAGATTGATTTGCTTCAAAAAGTGACATTGTAGTTCTCAATGAGAGAAATCTGTTCATGCCATCAGAATGTAATTTTACTGCAGTATGACACCAAAATTGACATGATACTCATTTTTGAACTTTTACAAGTATACCTAGACTATTTTGACAACAATGACAAAAAATCCTAGGGCCTCCTTTACTCAACATACAATATTTTGCTAATTGAAATACATGTTTTATTTGCTACTTAATCAATTGAAACAGTGCATAAAATATTGAAAATAGTCAAAACAGGGGTATCATGTTTCAAACAGAAAATCATGCAAATAATTAACAAATAATATATTTTAATCAACTATTTGGCAATTAACTTGTCATGTTTGGTAATATGACAATTTTTTATATGTCAAACATAGTGCAATAATGAGGCATGTTTGGGCCTCATCAATAGTTTTGGTATTAAACCCTTACCCCTGTTGCAAAAAGGGTCCATCGTAAGTCTAGTTGCAAAAATTTATCTACCACCAAGCCGATTTCCAAACAATACTATTGCTCGTCTGGTTGCAAAATAGATACCATCATCAGTTCGGTTGCAAAATAGAAACCACTACCACATATTAAATGTTTGGTCACTTACCTATGCATGTTGAATGACATGCTACCATGTGTCCACGCACATTCAATTTTGATATATAAAAAGCCATTTTAATTCATTTATTAGGTATGTTCTTCTTCTTGAGAACATCAAATATTTAGAGTGAACCCTAGGCCTAAATGACCATTACCCTGCACCTAGTACTTTAAACTTTTACTCTGCTTCCACCATTTCTATCAATGGCATGTTAGAGTATATTACATTATTTGGTATATGTCAATGTACCACCTTGGGTACATAACTAGAGTAGGATTTTACTTTAGAGTAAAGTTAAGTAGTTACTTCCAACAATGTAATAAATGCACAAGTGTCAATGTGCAATGATGTAAATGTATAAAGAGTCCACTTGCACATGAGTCATAGCAAAGGTAGTTGAAGAGTCATAAGTAGAGTAAGGTCCAAGGAACATATCTTACTACATATAGGTCTTATAGAGAGTGAAAGAGTGTAGTAGAGAATATAAAAAGTGCATAGTATATATTAATAGTGGAGTACAATGTAGCTCTCTTGAAAATAGTTTACGGAGTGTTCATGTCCTCCATTATGATGCATTGTACTATTTTTGTGAGTTTTCATTAATGGAATATTTATAAGTTATTGTAGAATTTTATCTTATATTTTTATTGTAAATTATAGTACCATTATCATATAGTTATCATAGTTTTCTTATTTTACATCTTGCAGTTATATTTCCTTTATTATATACCAATGAAAAGCTAACAGTGGTATCAGAGACATGGTATATTGATAGGATCTAGTGAGAGAGCCACAAGAGAGATTGAGAGTAGATAGAATATTTTATTTCCAAAAATTTAAGATTGCATTTGGTTAGAGTCTTTCCACAGGGTTGCAAAAAAACTTGTGAAGACTAGGAATCAGTGTTGATTCCACTAGATTGACAAATCAACTAGTGAAGATCAATTATCTCTAGATTTAGAGTTTCTTCTATTATAGTCCTAATATTTTGTTGTTGGAAAAAGGAGATTCAAAGAAAGTTGGGAATATTCCTACAAAATAGCTAGGAAGAATATCTTCTTTATAATAAATCTAGCACCAAAAGCAACAAATGGAAAAGCAAATATTTGGAGGCTTATAGAAAAGGTCCTATAGCTAGAGATTGTAGACTTGCAGAATGCAGAAGAAGAAAAGGACACACGAGACTTATTGCATATTCAAGGGAGAAGAGACTCCAAAGAATATTCTAGGATAAGATTGAAGGTTGGTTATCTCCATTGAAGACTATAGATAGTATATTGAAGACTTCAAACTGAAGAAGCTGAAGAGACCCACAAAAGGTCCTATTGAAGAACTTCCAATTTTGGAAGAGATAGAGGACTAACAAAATTTCTATTCCTGAAGTAGCAAATTTTAGAGATCTAAGAGGGAGATCTCATTACCAAACTTCCACAGTAGAAGTTTGAAGAAAATGTCTCATTGGGAAGACCAAAGAAGCTATGAGAGTGAAGACCCTGGAGAAGAGGTATCAAGAAGAAAAAAGGAGAAGGCTTGGTGAGCCTCTTTGAAGGATATTCAGAGAAGGCCATTGAATTAGTTCCTAGAATAACTCATATGATAAATTTACTACATAGGAGAAGTTCCTGATAGTAAAATACTTGGGACAATTATCACCATCCAACAACAAGCCCAAGGAAGAAGGATTTGACAAGAAGCTTACCAAATTTTGGAGGAGACTAGTGAAGACCTCAAGACTTTCATATTCTTGAGAAGAAGACCTAGATTGAACTCAGGATTCGACAAAAAGGTTGAAGGAGAAAGGAGATATCGAAGCCACAAAATCTAATAAATTTGGGGATTTCCACTGAAGGCTTGAAGGTTATTTCAAAGATAGGAGTTTTTTTGTTTTTACAAAAAAAAATCAATAGTTGTTGAGAGAAAATCTTAGTTGCAATTTGGAGGACTTCTCGACCAAATTTTTGAGATTCAAGGATAAAATTTCAATTGAGATATTGAATACTTTGCAATCTAAAATTTTTATATTTGAGGTTAGCAAGAAAAAAACAACTTGGGTAACATCAATAGTTGCTATGTTTCATATTTCTAGAATACATATTGAAGGAGAGTTGAAGCCACCAAACTATAGATTCAAGCAACAAGTTAGAGGATTTACAAAGTTGCAAATTGGTGAGTTAGAGAGCTATTTCGAATAGCCAAGAAGAGTTGCAAGTACATCCAATGAAGGGTAGTAATTTGGCGAATTGAATCATCAAGACATCGATCATCTATAAATTAGTAAGGTAAGAAAATTTGGTGCAAAAGGTTCATTAGTTGAGCTTTAGTTATTCGGTTCATTATTAAGTTTCATTAAGAACCATATTAGAGTTTAAAAGTTTAAGGAGAAGGATATATTTTTAAAGTCTTCAAGGGAGTGCAGAATATAGTGTCTTTTAAGGTTAATACCTGCACATTAAAATAAGAGTTAGATATATTTCGAAAGAAATAAAATATCATCTTCATATTGTCTAAGTTGAAGCAAAGAAGACTTTATCCATGAGTTGAGTTTTCATATATTATAGTACATATTTTTTTTTTAGGTTAAATTAAAAGTGGGTTTTTATCAAGGATCCCAAAACCTGATTATAATATATTCCAATAGAATACATCAGACTACATCAAAAGGAAGCCATCCAAGGATGGAAAAAAGGATAGACTTGAGGACAACCAAAAGAAACTAATTCAGGAAAGTGCCAGAGGAAAAGATTTAGAGAATCGCTAAGGAAGGCGCTAAGGAAATAGGATCAGGATGGCAGCTAGGAAAGAGGCAGAGGAAAATCGTGCAAGACAGGAAAGCCTTCCAAAAAACCAAATTTGAATCATTAGGCACAAAACATGATTTTGAATCAATCTAAGGGTGGGAGAAAGTGCCAAACCGTCCAATATGCTAAATTTTTTTTTGAAACTTTTCATAGGCGAGAAAATGATACAAAGGCCAAAATTTAAAATTTGAAACATCCCAAGGATGGGAAAACTAGAAACCACACTTGGGAGACTAGGATCTGAAGGAAAACATGCTTCCCATGCAAGGGAGGCCTAGACAAAAGTAAAAAATGGATCAACATCTTGAAATATGGTACTGTAGTGGTTCAAAAATAAGAGGAACACCCCAGGCCAAAGGGTCCTCATGTAGAAATAGGAAGCCTTCAAAAACACCTGCCTAGCATAGGAAACAACAACAACAAAATAACAATCTAAAGGAAAATATAGGAAATTTCCACAAGGAACTGAAAGGAAGAAGTCATGAGGAAGCATGGCTGCATATGATAGAGCCCAAACACAAAGGATGCAACTAGGAATCCTCGATAGCCTTTCGCATTGCCAAGGAACAACTTCAAGGACACAAATGAGGAATTCAAACAGGGATATAAAAGCAAGAAAAACAGAGGTAAACCCAAAAGACATGAAAAGAGCAAAAATCCTTCTAGATCCACCACCTCAATCCCACAGAGCAGAGTCATAGTAGAAAGCGCATGGGTCACTCCCAAACCCAAAGGATGCTATGCAAAACTACTCATGAGGCCAAAATTCTTTAGAACCATCATTCCACAACTGTAGATCCTCCAAGAGAAAATGTTAAGAAAAACTACAAATCCTGCCAGAACAGGGACGCGAAACACCTAGGGATGGCAAAGGATCATGAAAAATAGAAAAACCAATCTCGTGAATGCCTGAAATATGAAGCAACATAATGAGAAATTCCATGGGTGACAAAACCCTCATGCAATGGAAATGGTGCATCAGTGGTTCAGCAGCAAGAGGAACTCCCTAGGCCACAAAGTCCTCAAGCAAAAAAAAGGAAGTCTTCAAAAACATCAGCCTAGAGGAGGAAACAACAGCAACGGAACAACACTTCTGAAGGAAAAGGTGGGAAAGTTCCATAGGAACCCAAAAGGAAGGAGTCATAAGGAAGCACGACTATAGACATTAGATACCAAATGAAAAAGGAAGCAACCAGGCATCCTAGACAACCTTTAGCACCACCAACGAACAACTTCAAGGACATAGAATAGGATGTCCTATAGGGATTCAACAACAAGAAAAATAGAGGCCCCCTTGAAAGCCATGAAAGGAACTAAAATCCTACTGGATCCACCACCTCAATCCCAAAGAGCAGAGTCATAGTAGAAATCATATGGTCCACTCCCAAACCAAAAGGATGTTGTGCAAAATTGCTCATAAAGCCACATTTCCTCAAACCCAACAATCCACAATTGAATATCCTCAAAGACCAAATGTTAAGAAGACTTCCAAAAACAACCTGATAAAAAAGGATAATTCAAGTAAAAACCTTGAATGATCCAAAAAACCTAGAAAAAGCCCCTGGAGAACCTAAACCCATTCCAAAACCCAGACATCGAAGGAAAAGGGCAGAACAATGGAGCAGAACGATGGAACAATGGTTTTCCCACCATATGACAAGGAAATGGGCATAACATATTAGTGCATATTTTAAGTGACTTTAAGAGTCATTTATAGGAGTAATAAGGAGAGATTGTTATTGCACTATATTAGTTTTCCTTAAAGGTTATTAAAAGTGCACTAAGTATTATAGTGAAGGTTGAAAATTAGTGCAAAGTTAAACCTTTCAAAAGACATGTTAGTAGTATGATTAAGAGCTTGGATTCGTAGTTACTAAGTTTACCAAGAAAAGGAGAGAGTTGTCTAGTAAAGAAGACAACATCAAATCATCACTTGCATCCAAGGAGTAGTGCAAAGTAGCCACCTCATTAAGAAGAAAGAAAGCTTGCAAGATCTCAAATATAGGTGCAAATTCAAGGTATTCTATTCTAACTATTGCAAAAGTATTTGCATTATATTATTACACCATAATCATCTTGTCCTACATAGCAAAAGAGGACAAAACTAGAGTGTCACAAAGATACTACAATATCTAGCCAGACACGACTACTAAGTGGCCATCTCATCAGGGTAAAGGTGCTAACTTCAAGCAAGGAAGAGAGCTAACGAAGGGCTCACATCAACCAAGGTTTGAGGTGTCTAAAGACACAATTTCTATCACTATATTCAGTTCCTACAACAATATTAACCTATACAATAAAAGGGTCTATGCAAGAAGGATATCATCTATTGGATATCTACATAAAGAGATAGCACTAAGGATCTACTTAAAGAAGCTATCATTCATTGCATACCAATGTAAAAGGTATAGTGAAAGGACAACACAATACATCACAAAGTAGCAAGATGAAATCAAAGGTGCTTTACCCAAGCCTTATCTCGGAAAAACCACCAATTGAGCATAGAGATATTTGAACCATCTAATCCACTCTTGGAGCACCATAGAACCACCATTGTAGTGCCCTAGAATATCCATAGTTGGAGCCAACCATTCGCTTGGAAAGAAAACATTAAATAACAAGATACAATGAGCATTTTATAGCAAGAAATAGATAAGGAATAAGAGATGTTTAGGAGTCTTACATGCATGAGAGTAGATCACCACTTGCAACTTACAACCAAGGCATATTTAGCCACTTGGCACATTCAAGCAAGGGACCCATACATTCTTTCTAAAACTTGCGTAGATAAAAGATATTCAAAATAGGAATAACACTTAAGTATTGAAGATATATTTCAAAAGTTACAAGGTATATTCATCATGGCATATATTTCAATGAGAAATTTAGCATTAGAGGCATATAAATAACACTCGTCAAGATTATAACCATCACTAGATACCTTAGTAATTTAAACACCACTTATCCATAGCATCAATAAGGGACAAAGGATCTATTAAAGTAGCCAATTTGAAAATGACCACAAAGATAATTCAAGGTATGATTAAAAAATAATTCAAGGTATATTTGAGATAAAATTCAAGGCACAATTGAGAAAGAATTCAAGACACATAGTCAAGAATTAGAAAAGGAGTCAAATATGCATTAAATACTGATATAGGAAATGTCTAGCGAACTTCCTTCCATCATTGTCATACGTCCATTGTCGAGGAAATACAATGCCCACAATCAATAAGACACATGATTATTTATCTCACACATTCAACCTTATAAAGGTAAAGTCTCACTTAGATTAAATTTACTTTCATTAAGGAGTGATAAGGTGTATAACATAAGGTTGAGTCCATTTATCATTTATGTTGAAGATACAAGAAAAATCAACCTTAGTAAATTTGAAAGCAAATCAAAGAAGTTTATATCCTTAAATAGTATTTCAAATCACTTTAGTTGAAATACAAGTATTTTTAATATTTGCAATTAATATCATAGGAGATATAAGGGTTTCTACTTGGAAAATAAAAACATTATTATATTGCAAATATTATTATTTCTAAATTTTCAAATTAGGGAGATATAAGGAATACTACATCAAACTTAGTTTATTGGAATTTATAAAATTAAACTATGGATATTTAGGGTTAAAAAGGATGTTAATTATTTAATTAAAAGAGTTGGAGTGTCACAACTCAAAATTAACCCAATTTTATTTTTTTAACCTAGATTTCTTTTGAGGCATACCCATCTCTACACCTTACATAATTCCTGCTATGTAAGAGCACTAGATGTTATAATTAGTGGGTCAAAACTATCCATCTCATGGATTCAATGAGCTAGCATTGACCTTACCTTCATTATTTCGAAAGCCACATGCCAATTCTACACTCTACATAAGTCCTTTTATGCATGTGGTATATGCGGATGGAGATCGACTATCCATATCATTTCTTTTTGAGCTAGACATCCCATAAGACCTCATTCCTAATTATTTCTTTGTGAAATCAACATCATAGCTAACCATTCATTTTTATTTAATGGATATCGCTACCCTGATGCTTAGCTACTAGTGCAAGGAGATTGATCACTTCATCCCCTTGAGTCATTTATTAATTATATCCATCAAAATATTTAATGATATTTTACTTGGAGTAATATTCTACCCATCTATATAAAGAAATTTTTTACCATATATAACACAAGCAATATCATGAAGGTATTGACCAAACCCTTTGAATAGAATTTATTTTAATATTAAGGCTTCTCATACATAAGAGCTACAAATGAACCTTTAATATTCAAAGTACAACCAATTCCTTGATAGAGAAAATGAAATACCATAAAAAATAACACTACTTTCATAAATAATTATTACCATACTTAAAGATACAATTCCATAACCGATTGAAAAAATATCCATTGCTCCATCATAAAAGAGAATAACCACAAATATTCACACAACTTATTTATCCTGGGAAACACCAAGGTAAAAACCCAAACATGAATCTACTCTATTTTATTTAATAAATATTAGATAATTACAATTATCTAGGGCTTACAATGCCTTTGATTTCAACTTTGGAGTTCCATAAATCTTATTAATTTATATAAATAGATTTTGAGAGCTAAATATTTACACTTGGTCTAGGTTTCCAAGTAAGTATTTAACCACATACGAAGGTCCAAGGCTCTCATATATTTACATTTCAAACTTATCCTTTAGTTTGCATCCACAAACAGAATATAATTTTACCTCTAGGAACCTATACAACTCATACACATTCATTCCATATTGCAAGTACAATCCAATTTACAGTAGCTAAGGCACCAACACTACAACATTCTGTTACATAAACCAGAGTTCACACGTAAAATCCAACAATGAATCAACTTGAAGATTTGACTACTATTTTTTTATTATTTTTAGATATTAAAAAATCATCACATAATGTTTACATACGGTTCTCTCATTTTGCTCTACCTCTTCCAAATAATGTAGTAAGGTTTGAGTAGAGAACATATTAGAAGACATAATTTTATTAAACCTTTTGCTATAGATTTTTGCTCACCCAGTAACACTCAACTAAATTATCCAATATTAATATTGAAACCCAAGAGAATAGCCTACTTACCTACTCATAAATACTATGAATAAGTCAACATAAGACTCATATCATCTTAGAACATCTATTGGAACATCAAAATATCTTCATCGAACTTCATAGAAGTTTACACCATTACTAGTGTGATGAATCTTGTCTAGTGAGGAACACCCTTTTGCCCTCAAACTGAGAAGATTTATCTTAACCTAGCACCTGTATAAATCATTTTCTAGATCCTCTTTTACCCTCAAGAATCATTTATTGATAGTACTAAACTGTTCAATACGTTCATATGGGAATGAAATAAAACAACCTTCAATTATGTAGAGGCCAACTAAACAAGTAACAATGCTGCTATAGAAAAACACAATAATCACTTCTTTTCTCGATGTTTACATCCATGCACACCTAACCCTATCCAATTAAAAACTAATGCTTCCAGGGAACCATATTACTAGTCTAAAGCCAGAGAATTAACAACTATTATGATAAAAAAAAATTGTTTCAACATCAAACGTCAAAGCACTCTCGTGCCTCTAACCAACATTATTCCTTATTTTAAATAATAACATGATATTGTACTAATATCATTAAAAAATAATATAATGTTGATAAGACAAGACTTTTAGTCCATTAAGTCTTCCCTCTTCAAAGTATTCTCATCTTGAGTAAACCACAAGGCAAGACTTTTAGTCCATTAAGTCTGAGTTAAAATATGCATGAAAAGCTAACAAGAGTTCACAAGATAGGTATTAAATAAGTTCCAAGTACCCTGCAAAACTCAATGAGAGTAAAAATATCATTTTCCATAATCTGTATGTTCCTCATAAACAACACATGGAATAACCAAATATTCCCTCAATAATTTACATTATACTTTCCACCAAAAAAATATATGGTTTGCATAACCATACATAAAATATCCAGACTATCCATGGATAAAACCATGCAATAAAATAGAAATCCGTAAACATGAAAATTATACTATGGAAGGGTCATAACATCCTCCCATCCTTGTACTTAACACAATCCTATGTATTTCATGATGGTTTAAACATAAGAAATTAATTACATATCATTAAAATAGAAATGGAAAATATTTTTTCATGTCTGCCACTTTCTCCCAAGTAGCATTACTTTTGGAGTAGTGGTCCCATTGGGCCTTGCATTGATATAGAGTCCCTTTTATCACAAATTTGGAATAAAACTCAAGGATATTTATTGGTCGAATCTATATAGCCTTCGGATCCACCATCTACAATTTAGAATCGTCCCACACATGATCAATATTAGCTATATATTTTCTAAGCAAAGAAATATGAAAGGTGTCATAAGTCTTCAATAGAATCGGTGGTAAATCAAGTTGGTATTACATAGGACTGATATTTTCTATAATTTTTAAAGGTCCCATAAAATATGGATCAAGTTTTGTGGACTTAATAGCACTCTTCCTTGGTATCACTCTCAAAATAACTCTATCACCCACAACAAACTCTCTTGGTGACCTCTTAAGATCGACATAACTTTTTTATTGATCCATAACTTCTTTTAGCCTTTCTTTGATCATCCTTAACTATTGCTCCATTTACTTGACCATTTTTGGTCCAAACACAATCCGATCCTCTGGATTATCCCATGACAACGGTGTTTTGCACCTCCTACCATATAGAGCTTTGAATGGATCCATGCCTAAGGTCGAATGATGACCATTGTTGTAGGTGAATTTACCAAGTGTAGACAATCTTCCCACCAGGTTTTTTGATCCATACAATACATGCAAAGCATATTCTCTAACACATGGTTCACCCTTTTTGTTTACCCATTGATTTTTGGATGATATGCAAAAGTAATTTTTAACCCAGTGCCAATGACATAATGTAAATCTTACCAAAAATCAGATGTAAATCTTGAGTCCCTATCAGAAATGATCACTTCCTGAAAACCATGAAGCCTAAATATTTCCTTCCTAAAAATGTTAGCCACAACCATGACATCATACTTGGTATTTATGGGTATAAAATGTATAACCTTGGCTAGTCTGTCAACCACAACTAATATCATGTCATTCTAGAATCTGGTTTTTGGCAACCCTACGATAAAATCCATTGAAATCACCTACCATTTTTGTGCAGGTACATCATAAGGGTACAATAGTCCTGCTTGATGTCTATTTTTTACCTTCACTTTCTAGTATTCAAGATATTGAACAACATATTCAATTATGTCCCTCTTCATTCCTGGCTAGTAGAAGGTTTTCTTCACATTCTCTCTCATTTTGACCTCTCCTAGGTGAGCAGTATATAGATATTGATGTGCTTTATTCATAATCATTTTACTCAGATCACTGGCCTCAGGAATTACTACTCTATCTTTAAAACACAAGAAACCATCCTTGATGTTGAAGTCCTTACTTTCCTTAGGTTTCCTTTCCATATTTTATTGAATTTATCTCCAAACCTCATCTTGATATTGCACTTCTATAGCTTGGTCCATCAAATCAACATGGATGTGTGTTAAAATAGTTGTGTCTTCTCCTACTAAATGCATCAGTGAATTTATTTTATTTCCCTTTTAGGTATTCAATGCCAAAATCATATTCGATGAGAAATTCCATCCACCTTCTTTGCCTAGTGTTTAGAAAAGGCTAAGTAAATATGTATTAAAGGATTTGATGGTTTGTCCTCAACTCAAAAGGTTTACCTAACAAACATTGTCATAAAATTTTGAGAACAAAAAACACTACTGTCAATTCTAGATCATAGGTTACATAATTAACCTCATATCGTTTTAGTTTCCTTGAGCCATAAACCACCATTACTTCATCTTGAGAGAGCACTCCTTCCAAACCTTCCAATTATGAATTTATACATGTAGAAAAGATACCCTAAGGGTCTGGTATCTTTAGTATGGAAGACAAAGATTTTTTTTTGAGCTAATCAAAAGCTACCTCACATTTATCCATCCATTTGAACTCTTTTCCCTTCCTTTGAAGGTTAGTTATTGGAGGGGTTATCTTGGCATAGTCATTAACATAAAATCTATAATATCTAATCAAACCCATGAAACTCTAGACTTCCATCACATTTATAGGTGGTGGCCAATTCAATATGGCTTCTATCTTCTTAGGATCCACCATGATCCCTTCTGATGATACAATATACCCTAAATATTACACTTTTGACACATAAAATTCACACTTTGATAGATTCTTTAGCAAATTATTCTTTCTTAATAGCTCCAACATGATCTTAGGTTTTTTTCATGTTCAGTATTATTATCAAAATATATTAAAATATCATCTAAGAATACAAGAAAAAATCGATCCAAAAGCTTTCTAAAAATGTTGTTCATTAAATTCATAAATGATTTTGGAGCATTTGATAGAACAAAAGGCAAGATAGTAAACTCATAATGTCCATAATGAATTTTGAAGGCTATCTTATGGGTATCCTCTTCTTGAATCCTCAATTGGTGGTACCCAACTTTAGATCAATCTTTGAGAAGATAGTGGCATCTTTGAGCTGATCGAAGAGGTCTTCAATTTTGGGTAGAGGATATTTATTTTTAATGGTTACCTTATTTAACATCTTATAGTATATACATAGTCACAAGGAACCATCATTTTTCTTCACAAACAACACTGGCACACCCCATGGTGACACACTTGGTCTAATTAATCCCTTCTCTAGAAATTCTTGTAAATGCACTTTTAGTTCTTGCATATCAATCATATTCATTCTATAAGGTTCTCTATGAATAGGCTCTATTTTAGGTTGAAGTTCAATGGTGAAATAAAATTCACGTTTAGGGGGTAATCCAAGTAAATATTTTGGAAATACATCTTTGAAATCCTATAGAACTTGGTGTTTCTCAAATACCTCTTCCTTATTTTCATCTTCTACCTCATTTAACTTCACTACATATATTGTTTCTCCTCTCTTAATTGCCTTATTAAGCTGCATAGTAGAGAGGATTTGGGGTCGAAAAGCCCCTTGTAGGATGTACACCCTCTGTAATTTCCTCCTATATTTCGAGTCCTCAATCCATCTATCTTGATAATTGATTACACCTTTATGTGCTTATAACCAATCTATTCCTATAACTACATCAAATGCATGCAATGGTGCTACATACAGGTATCCAATGGTCATACCGCTAGGTAGGGTAATTTTTGCCATAGGATAGAACTGATTTATAGAGTAGGTTTATTCTAAACCATACTTGATATTACACCCATGTGCCAAGATTCTTGGCCTTTCTGGTATATATTTAACTAAGAAAGCAGAAACAAAACTATCTGTAGCACCACTATCAATAAAAATTCTAACATTTCTACCAAAGATCTTATCTTTTACAAGAAATGGAATGGATTGCCCTTCTAGATTTTGATTTCCTATCACTGTATAAATCTTGTGTGCAAGTTCCTTATGGGCAAGTTTTTTTCCTTCAAACTCTGCCCTATTATGTATGGAAACTTTTTGGCATAGTGTGGTCCACTACAATCAACGCATCCATCCTTAGATCTTGGGTGAAATTTTTGCTTCTACGCTTCTTTTACTTTTACTACTAATAGAGTATTGGCAAGACCTTGCGGTCGTAGTATGTTATCTTCATTGATGCGATTGTTAGGATTTTAGTTCTTTCCTTTGAACCTTTTTCTAAACTTGCCCTACTTTCTATAATTCCTTCTATCTTGTTTAGAGAAATTTTTATTTGCTTGCTCTCCTTCCCACTTCATGAACCTCACACTATTTATTTTTCTTTGTGTCTCTTTGTCCTACTCAGATGCCCTTTCATAGTCAAAGTAGGACTTAAGATAGGTCTCATATTTCCTAGCCAAGTCATAGACCTTTTGTAGAGTTCCAGGCTCTCTCATGTTCACTTCATGCACTATCCTGAGATCATATCCTAAAATGATTTTAAGAATATTCATATTCTCATTACATAGGCAAATATTTTAGCAATCGACAAATTTTTTGTAATATGCCTCTACCATTTTAATCCCCTACCTAAGTTTGGTGAATTCCTCAAATTTTAAGGTATAAAAAAATTCTTGGTGAGGAATATTTCCTTAAAGGATACAACAAAATATTTCCATTTCAGATCAACAATAGCCTCGATACCTTTGCCCTTATTGAACGTTTCTCACCAATATAAGCCAACACCATGTAAATGCAGAGTAGCATATGATATTTGAGTCCCATACGAATAATTCTTCATTTTTTAGAAAGTCTTTATCTCTTTTAGCCAAGCTTTGATTGCATTACCGTGTTCCTCTCATTTGAATTTGGAATATTTAAGATGCTTCATATCCTTACCTAATTCTACCTCTAGTCAAAATCTGGCTTGTTATTCCTCTATAAGAGGTTCATTACCTTGTCTTATCCCAGGGTTTCTAGCTTGAGTTTCTCAATTCAACATAGCTTCCAATAGTTTCTTCGGTGTATCTACCTACTCACAAAGTAGGGCATCTGTTGTGTAGAGATCCTCCCTCTCATTACTAGTATTTTTTGCACCTATATCAATGGTCCCAATTTCTACATTATATTATCGTGTCTGCCTCATAAATGGGGTAGCACTTCCTCTCCTTCTCTTTGGTGGTATTTTCATTGGCCACACATAGTAGTAGAAATCAGTCCACAATTTCATCTTTGAATTATTTTTCCTACAAATAACCATACACCTAGTTATCGTAGCTAAGAAAATGAAATCAACTTCTAATAGGTAGCCCATTCAGACATATTATAATCCCTACATGGGAATGTATTATTCTACAAACCGCATTCTAATTTTACACAAATAATGTACTTCCCTACGAACCATGGTCTGATACCAAATATCACGATCCAAAATTAACCCAATTTTGTTTTTACCAAGATTTCTTTTGAGGCACACACATCTCTACACATTACATAATTCCAGCTATGTTTGAGCACTAGGTGTTTTAATTAGTGGGTCAAAAATATCCATCTCATGGATCCAATGAGCTAGCATTGACCTTATTTTCATTATTTCAAAAGGTACATGCCAAGTCTACACTCTACATAAGTCCTTTTATGCATGTGGTATATGTGGATGTGGATCGACTATCCATCTCATTTCTTTTTGAGATAGACATATCACAAGACCTCATTCCTAATTCCTTATTTGTGAAATCAACATCATAGCTAACCATTCCTTTTTATTTAGTGGATATCACTACCTTGATGCTTAGCTACTAGTGCAAGGATATTAATCACTTCATCACCTTGAATCATGTATTAATTGCATTCATCAATATATTTAATGATGTTTTACTTGGAGTAATATTCTACCCATCTATATAAAGAATATTTTAACCATATATATAACAAAAACAATATCATGAAGGTATTGACCAAACCCTTTGAATATAATTCCTTTTAAGGTTAAGGATTCTCATACACAAGAGTTATAAATGAACCTTTAATATTCAAAGTACAACCAATTCCTTGATAGAGAAAATGAAATACCATAACCAAATACTAATACTTTCATAAAGAATTATTACCATAATTAAAGAGACAATTCCATAACCAATTGAAAAAATATCCATTGCTCCATCATAAAATATAATAACCACAAAGATTCACACAACTTATTTATACTAAGAAACCCAAAGGTAAAAATCCAACCATGAAACTAATTTATTTTATTTCATAAATATTGGATAATTACAATCATCCAGGGCTTACAAATCCTTTGATATCAACTTTAGAGATCTACAACTCTGATCAATTTACATAACTAGATTGCCAAAGCTAGATATTTACACTCAATCTAGGTTTTCAAGTAAGCCTTTAACCACATCTAAAGGTCTAAGGCTCTCATATATTTACATTTTGAACTTGACCTTCAATTTGCATCCACAAATAAAATATACGTTTACCTATAGGAATCTATACAACTCTTACACATTCATTCCATATTGTAAGTACAATCTAGTTTACAATAGTTGATGCATTAGTACTACATCATTATTTTACATAAACTAGAGTTAAAACGCAAAATCCAACAACGATTCAACCTGAATATTCAACTACTATTTTTTTTTATTTCTAGATATTACAAAATCATCACATAATGTTTACATACAATGCTCTCACTCTGCTTTACCTCCTCCAATACATGTAGTAAAGTTTTAGTAGAGAACATATCAGAATATATAATTTGATTAAACCTTTCACTATAGCTTTTTACTCACCTAGGCCAGTAACAATCAACTAAATTATCCAATATAAATATTGAAATATAAGACACTACCCTACTTACCCACTCATAAAGACTAATGACAAGTCAACAAAAGACTCATATCACCTTAGAGCATCTATTGGAACATCAAAATACCTTCATCGAAGTTCATAGAAGTTTACACCATTACTGGCACGATGAATCCCATCTAGCTAGGAACATCCTTTCATCCTCATATTAAGAAGTATTATCTTAACCCAACACCCGTATAAATTTTTTTTCAGGTCCTCTTTTACCTCAAGGAATCATTTATTGATAGTACTCAATTGTTCAATATTTTCATGAGGGAATGAAACACATCGATATTCGATTATGTAGAGGCCAAATAAATAAGTAACAATGTTGTTTTAGACAAACATAATTATTGCTTATTTTCTTGATGATTACATCCACACACACCTAACCCTCTACAATGGAAATTTAATGCTTCCAGAAAACCATCTTACTAGTCTAAAGCCAAAGGATTAACAACTGTTATGATAATAAAATCGTATTTCAACATTAGACCTCAAAGCATGCTCATGCCTCTAACCAATATCATTTCTTGTTTAATTAATAACATGATATTATACTAATCTCATTCAAAAACAATTTAATGTTGATAAGGCTACATTACTAACACTTCCATTAAGTAAAATCATAGAAATGGATCATTCCTTATCTCGAAATAATAACACAATATTGCAATAATATATTTCAGTGATAGTATATCGTTGATGAGGCTATAATTATATTACTAACACTTCCATTGATTAAAATCATAGAAATTGATCTCCAAGTTTTCACTTTATTCCAATGAAACTAAGCAATGAAAAACAAGGACATCACTCATCGACCATTATCCATTCCTTCCTAATTTTTATTTATATTTGTTCCCTCAGAGACCCTTCAATATAATCCAAGCATAGATAGCTTAACATCCACTAATTCTATATTCAAGGTGTAGACCAATTGGTTCACTAAACCCCATAAGGGGGATGGAGGTCCAAGGTTCAAATCTTGGGCCTTGTTGGAATGAACGCTTGTCCCTTTCCTGGTGCTTTCAATGACGTAAAATGTTTAAAATTATTGTGGCATGGTGGTTATAGGGATGGACTATACAAAGATCTGTGTGGAAAATTCTAGGGTGAACAATGCAGAATATTGTAGTGGCCATAAAAGTTGGACAACCTACCCAGATTTGTGGTAGCTACCAATTCCACCATGTAAATCTAAAAAACAAACATCCACTAATTCTTCCAATTTTCTATATTTTATATTACTCGAATAAAAGCTATAATCTATATTCAATTCCATAGATCGTTTAATAAATAAAGTACCTATTTTGTTTCCTCCGATGAAAGTCACACAATTTGTTTAGCTCTGATTTAGCACCACCCTCTCCTCAATGAAAACCCCCATCCAAATTTTCTCCCCCCTTTATTTTATCCAATGCCCTCTTTTTCCTTCCTTAGGCAATGGAACCACTTCCACTATGTTCATCCATTACGTCCTTCCTTTACTCCCATATCACCCCTCACTCTACTTTGACTAACGATAGAAGCATCTTCGTGTCAAAGAGGGAATCAGAACTCATTCCTCAATCTTCTAGTCTAGTGGACATAACAAGAACTCATAACTTGAGTTAGTTACACATCAAAAAGAGTAATTACTTATGAAAATATAAACAACAATTATATTTTTTTAAAATATTTTTTCCCATCAATAACATGCAGAGGTATTCTATTGGTATTTATTCCTCTTCAAAGTCTTCTCATCTTGAGCAAATCACAAGGTAAGACTTTTAGTCCAATAAGTTTGAGTTAATATATGCATGAAAAGCTAACAAGAGTTCACAATATAGGTATTAAATCAGTTCCAAGTACCCTGCAAAACTCAATGAGAGTAAAAATATCATTTTCCATAATCCATATTTTCCTCATAAACAACACATGGAATAACCAAACGTTCCATTAATAATTTACATTATACTTTCCACCAAAAATATATATATGTTTTACATAACCATACATAAAATATCCAGACTATCGATGGATAAAACCATGCAATAAAATAGAAATCCGTCAACATGCAAATTCTGCTATGGAAGGGTCATAACATCCTCACCTCCTTGAACTTAACACAATATTTCAGTTTCATCATGATTTAAACATAAGATATTAATTACATATCATTCAAATGGAAATGAAAAATATTTCAGCATGTCTACCTCTTTCTCCCAAGTAGCATTCCTTTCGGAGTAGCAGTCCCACTAGACCTTGCATAGATCCAAAGTCTCTTTCATCATTGATTTGGAATAAAAATCAAGGATATTTACTGGTCGAACCTTTATAGCCTCTGTATTCACCATCTGTAATTTAGAAAAGTCCCACACATGATCAGTATTAGATATATATTTTCTAAGCAAAGAAATATGAAAGGTGTCATGAATATTTGATAGACTTAATGGTAAGTCAAGTCGGTATGTCATAGGACTAATATTTTCTATAATTTTGAAGGTTCCCACAAAAATGGATCAAGTTTTATGGAATTAATAGTCATTTTCCTTGGTATCACCCTCAGAAACACTATGTCACCTACAAAAAACTCTCTTGGCAACTTCTTAAGATCAACATAACTTTTCTATCGATCTGCAACTTCTTTTGGTATTTATTTGATTAACCTTAATAATTTCTCTATTAGTCTTTCTTTGATAATCCTTGACCATGTCTAGTCCAAGAACAATATAATCCTCTGGATTATCCTATGACAATGGTGTTCTACATCTCCTATTGTATAGAGCTTCAAATGGAGCCATGCCTAAGGTCAAATGATGACCGTTTTTGTAGGTGAATTCTACCAAGTGTAGATAATCTTCCCATTCGATTTTATAATCCATACAGTACATGTGAAGCATGTCCTATAACACCTAATTCACCCTTTCTTTTTACATGTTGATTTTTGGGTGATATGTAGAACTAATGTTTAAACTGGTGTCAATGGCACAATGTAAAGCTTACCCAAACTCAGATGTGAATCTCTAGTCCCTATAAAAAATGATCACTTCCTAAAAATCATGAAGCTTGAATATTTCCTTGGAAAATTTGTTAGCCATAAGCATGGCATCATCCTTGGTATTTTCGAGTATAAAATATGAAACCTTGGTTAGTCTATCAACCACAACTAAGATTGCATCATGTTGAAATTTGGTTTTTGGCAACCCTACAATAAAATCCATTGAAATAACCTACCATTTTTGTGCAAGTACATCATGATGTTACAATAGTCCTGCTGGATGTGTGTTTTTTGCCTTCATTTTCTGGTATTCAAGATATTGAGCAACATATTTAGTCATGTCCCTCTTCATTCCTGGATAGTAGAAGGTTTTCTTAATATTCTCTCATTTTTACCCCTCCTACATGAGCATTATATAGATATTGGTGTGCTTCATTCATAATCATTTACCTCAGATTATCGATCTCAGAATTACTACTGTATTTTAAACATAAGAAACCATCCTTGATGTTGAAGTAATTTCTTTCCTCAGGTTTCCTTTCCATATTTTCCTGAATTTATTTGTAAAACTCATCTTGATGTTGCATTTATTTGACTTGCTCTATCAAATTGACATGGATGCACGTTAAAAAAGCTATGTATCTTATCCTACTCAGTGCATCAGTGACTTTATTTTCTTTCCCTTTTATATATTCAATACTTAAATCATATTCAACAAGAAATTCCATCCACCTTCTTTGTTTGGTGTTTAGCAAAGGCTAAGTAAATATGTATTTTAGGCTTTGATGGTCTATCCTCAACTAAAAAAGTTTTCCTAAAAATAGTACCATCAAATTTTGAGAGCAAAAACCACTACTACCAATTCTAGATCATGGGTTGCATAATTAAACTCATATCATTTTAGTTTACTTGATCCATAAGCCACCACTACTTCATCCTGAGAGAGAACTCCTCCCAAACATTTCAATGATGCATTTGTACATATATAAATGCTACCTTGAGGGTCTACTATCTTTAGTATGGGAGATGTAGTGAGTTTTTGTTTGAGCTAACCAAAAGCTACCTCACATTTATCCATCCATTTGAACTCATTTTCCTTCCTTTGAAGGATAGTTATTGGAGTGGTTATATTGGCGTAATACTTCACATAACACCTATAATATATGATCAAACCTATGAAACTCTAGATTTCCATCATATTTATGAGTAGTGGCTAATTCAATATGGCTTTTATCTTCTTAGGATCCATTTTAGTCCATTCCGTTGATGCAATATGCCATAAATATTGCACTTTTGGCACATAAAATTCCCTCTACGATAGATTCCTAAACAACTAATTCTTCCTTAACAACTCAAAAACGATCTCAAGGTGTCTATCATGATTAGTCTTATTTCAAGAATACAAGAACAAGTTGGTCCAAAAGCTTCCTGAAAATAATGCTCATTAAATTCATAAATGTTGATGGAGCATTCGATAACTATGTGTCTTATCCTACTTAGTGCATCAATGACTTTATTTTCTTTCCCTTTTATATATTCAATACCTAAGTCATATTCAACAAGAAATTCCATCCACATTCTTTGTTTGGTGTTTAGCAAAGGCTAAGTAAATATGTATTTTAGGCTTTTATGGTCTATCCTCAACTCAAAAAGTTTTCCCAAAAATAGTACCACCAAATTTTGAGAGAAAAAACCACTACTGCCAATTCTAGATCATGGGTTGTATAGTTAAACTCATGTCATTTTAGTTTACTTGAGCCATAAGACACCATTGCTTCATCCTGAGAGAGTACTCCCCCAAAACCTTTCAATGATGCATTTGTACATATAGAAATGCTACCTTGAGGATCTAGTATCTTTAGTATGGGAGATGTAGTGAGTTTTTGTTTGAGTTGACCAAAAGCTACCTCACATTTATCCATCCATTTGAACTCTTTTTCCTTCCTTTGAAGGTTAGTTATTGGAGCGGTTAT
Source organism: Wollemia nobilis (assembly GCA_028583015.1). Taxonomy (NCBI): domain Eukaryota; kingdom Viridiplantae; phylum Streptophyta; class Pinopsida; order Araucariales; family Araucariaceae; genus Wollemia; species Wollemia nobilis. The sequence goes on from JAQPPZ010002931.1 coordinate 1,049,968, forward strand.
CTTGGTGTAATCCTTCACATAACACCTATAATATCTGATCAAACCCATGAAACTCTATATTTCCATCATATTTATGAGCAGTGACCAATTCAATATGGCTTTTATCTTCTTAGGATCCACTGCAATCCATTATGATGATGCAACATGCCCTAAATATTGCACTTTTGTCCCTCTTCGATATATTCCTAAACAACTAATTCTTCCGTAACAACTCCAACACGATCTCAAGGTGTATGTCATGCTTAGTCTTATTTCAAGAATACAAGAACAAGTTGGTCCAAAAGCTTCCTAAAAATGATGCTCATTAAATTCATAAATGTTGATGTAGCATTCGATAGAACAAAAGGCAATACAATAAACTCATAATATCCATAACAAGTTTTTAAGGTTGTATTATGGGTATCCTCTTCTCGAATCCTCAATTGGTGGTATCCTGACTTTAGATCAATTTTTGAGAGGATAGTGGCATATTTGAGTTGATAGAAGAGGTCTTCGATTCTAGGTAGAGGAAATTTTTAGTGGTTGCCCTGTTTAACATCCTATTATCTATACATAATCACAAGGAACCATCTTTTTTATTGAAAAATAGGACTAGTGCACCCCATGGTGACACATTTGGTCTAATTAATCCCTTCTCTAGCAATCCTTGTAATTGCACTTTCAGTTCTTGCATCTCAATCAGATTCATTTTGTAAGGTTCTCTATGAATAGGCTCTATTCCAGGTTGAAGTTCAATCATGAAATCAAATTCATGTTTAAGGGGTAATCCAGGTAAATATTCTAGAAATACCTCTTTGAACTCCTATAGAACTGGGTGTTTCTCAAACACTTCCTCCTTCTTTTCGTCTTCTATCTTAGTTAACTCACTATATAAATTGTCTATTCTCTATTTATTGACTTCTTAAGTTGCATAGCAAAGAGGATCTAGAATTGAAAAGCCCATTGTAGGCTGTACACCCTTTGTACTTTCATACCATTCAAATAAATGCATTATCATTGTTTTTATTTGGTGTTAAGTTGTAGAAAAATATGATATATTTTTAAATTAATTTTGATTATGTGGTAGAAGGGGTTTTTAAAGGATCTGAAACCTTTACAAAGGGATTTTGGAAGGGACCCCAAACCATTACAAATCCAAAGAGTATTCAATGAGCTCAAAGGAATTTCACAAAACGGATTGAATCCAAATTCCGATAAGAGGGTCAGAAATCATATAAAAATAGATATAGAAATACTTTCTTATCTACACTTTAAAATTCAAATTTGAAAAAGAGTACCAAAAGATAAAAACATCTTGAATTCCGAGGCACTCGAGAAATATTGGGAAAAAACCAATGATATTTTCAGTCAAAAATGAAGTCGAAACAATCCCACCTAGTGAGAACCTTACAAACTAGCAAACTGTGACCAACCATTCATAGAATGCAACCATGGAATGAGGTGAAAAAATAAAAAAATAGGGATATGGCATTGACATAAATTGATAAGAGAAAATAAACACAAATTTTTACTTTAAATTTGAACACCCTCGAATCATCCAACGGAAAGAATAGTAGAAGGATTTGAACAAAACATTCCCACTTGCTTCAAGTGTCATATGCATTAAACCAACAACTCTTATCATATGCCTAAGCCTAATGTCATGATCTTATCCATTTCCACAAGAATACTTCCATCTACCTAAGGTAAAAGCCACTCATCATGCTCAAGCATCCCCTTCTTAATGAGAATTATATACTTTATAAAAGGGGTCCCTGGCCATTTATAATTACAAAAAGGTATCCTACCAAATAATTGTTAGCTTTTTATGAAGTATGCTACAAGAATTGGCAATCCCAGGATTAAGAAAATATGGAGAGTAATTTTGGAATATGATTGAAGTATAGTATAAATAGAAATGATGAAAATAATACAATGCAACCATGGAGGAAATGAGCGCTCCATGAATATATGCTAAAGGACTACATTGTATTCCATCACTAATGGAGTTTACCTTCTACGCTACTACTACCTAGAGTGATATTTAATCACTTACTATGAGGCCCTTTATATAGGAATATGGGTTCCTTGACCAACACTCTACCTAGTTGTACAATGGGACACCTTGCACATTTACAACTTGCATATTGAGACTTGTGCATTTATTATATTATTTTAAGTAACTAGGTAACTTCCCCCTAAAGTAATCTACTACTCTAACTATGTACCAAAGGTGGTACATTTACATGACCCAAATGATGTAATATATTCTAACACCCCATTGTATTATATTATTTGAGTATTTAAGACTTTAGTATTCAATATGGATCTTATTCTTGTGAGTGGTATTGATCAAGTTCTTCTTTAGCTACTTCAGTATTCATGTTATAGCCTCTTTTCTTTTCCAATCCTCTATTATTTACCATCAGATGTTTTTGATGAACTAGTGATCTCATGATTTTGCATGTCTTAAGTGGATTAGAATTGATCCATTTACTCTCCTTTGGATATTTGTATGACCTACTTCTCTGACCTTCATGAGTATTAAAATTGAGCCCTTTTTTAGTAGATTATTTTGGAATAATATTTTGAAAGCAAAAATCTATTATGTGTAGTAATATTTATTCATAGCTTTTATAGTATTTGAATTTGTAGTAGAAGAAAGATGAGTAATTTTCCCTTCACAATATTTGCACTGATGGAAATTCTAAAAATTGATCTTCTCATGACCGTATTGATTGCAATAGGTGCACAATAGATATGTTTTGATTGCTTTGTGGTATATCTTAGAGATATCATATTTATCTGTATCCTTGACTAGATACTTAAAACATATGTGCACAATTGAAGCTATTCCATATTTCCTTATTTGTATGATATCTTCTTGATATATCTTGTCTTCTCCCTTTTGAATGTGATATTTTATGATTTCATTGGTGTAGTTATCATTTTTTTCATTAGAAGAATCTACTTTTTCATAGCTATTTGTTTCAAAGCTTATTTTCCATCTTATTGATTCTTCCTTTCCTTTTACATTTTTCTTATTGTTATTCATTGTATTATCGATCATGGTTTTAATCCATATTTGTATTTTTATCATTCCACTTATGAGTGCATTGTTTAATGTGCTAGTAATCATATTTATAGCTACTTAGATTAGAGTGCTTTTGCCAGTGCCTGTATCTTATGAGGTAGAATATTCTAAGTAGTATACCTTATAACTCCCTAGAGATTAAGTTTATAATCAAGCTAGAAGTTTTTGATATGTAGTATTCTTTTTGCTTCCTCAGTATTTGTAGAATACTATATATATCTCATAAAACTTTCTTGGATTAAGGTTTTCTTTTTTTAGGATTCCTCATGTCTCCATAGTTGTTAGATTATGCTATATGATTGATAAAGTGCTTTTGGAAGTAATAGTTCAATTTTTAGTTGATTTTGTAATGTTTTATAAGTAATAATAATCAAATTTTATTACACCTTATTTCTCCTATTGAAATAAGTACTTTCTAATTTGAAGTTCTCAAAGTTGGATTTCTTTTACACCTTTCACGTGTTTATGAGACAAGTATATTAATTTATTCCAACTCTTGATAATATTTAATGAACTTATTTATATATCCCTTGATATTAATAGTTTAATGTTCCTAAATTCCAATAATTTATTTTGGTGTAGTATTCCTTATAACTCCCTAATTTGGAATATTAGAAAACAATAATATTTGCAATAATAGGGTTTTAATTTTCTAAGTAGAAACCCTTATATCTTCAAATTTATTATTTGTAAATATTTAAATGTCATTGAAATAGGATTTCTTAATATGTTACTAATGCTTTATGAATGCTTTGTAATAGTAAATAAATTATATCCTTTTAACTCTAGTGTCACTTAGAATTAAAGTAAGTAGATTAATATGAACTTTACCTTATTAATCCTTTTGGCTCAATGTATCCGTTGAAAAAATTATGGCTTAATGTATCTACTTATGGATTAGTATTCCTTGTATCCGTTGATGCTTTAGTAATCCTTGTGGCTGAAAATATTCATTGATGACTGGTGTAGAGAATTTAATGCTTTATGGATGGCATTGGTGCTAGTATTTTTCTTGAATGGATATTGGTCAAAGTATTTTCCAATTGAAGAGAGCTAGAGTTGCTGGTAAATGATAGGCCATTAATGTAAGCTATAGTCTTGCTTAAACTCCTTCTAAATAGTTCACATGCTCCTTTCTTAATTTAGCTTCTTGCTATGAATATACTTCTACAATATTCAATGCTTGATCATGATTTTGACTTCAATATTTATCCCTCTATGTTGAACTCTTTAAATAGCACAAATTCCTCTTTGAATTTTGAACAAGTGGTAATTAGGAGTTAAAATAAATATGGATGTTGATATTATTCCAATGATCATTCCATTTTGCAATGATAGCAAAGATATGTAACCTCCTAATTATTTTGTAACCACTCAAAGGAAGGCATTCAATTATTCTTTGGGAATTGAGGAATGAAATGGTGCTTAGTGTGTTCCTACCAAGTGGCACTACATGCACACCCTCCCTACAACATTTTATAGTGCATATATTCCTTACCAACAAATGCTCTTGATAATACTTTATTTCCAAGCTAACATATTTGTTTTATGTGTGGCTCTAGCTGGTGTTGAGGAACGATTCTATGGAACTCTAATGGTGGTCTTATGGAAAATCAAAAGTTTATTTGAGTGCTTCTCTTTGGCAGATGTCTTCTCCCAGCTACATATTCGGTATAGTACATCTTAGCTTTTCTCTTTGATGCTTTTAGTATACTGCCTTTGCTAATGTTGATGGTTGTGTGCTAGCTTCTTGTTCCTTCCTTAATAATGTTGTTTTGTTCATGTTGATAGCTATGTTGTAGAAATGTAGATGATAATAACCATTTTAGATGCTTTTTTATTCTCTGTTATGAAGGCTCCTTGCTATATATCTTGAGAAATTTTGATGATTTCTTCTGGATTCTTAGATATGACCTTTACTTATTCTTATTATATTGAGAGTACTATATTGTTGCCTTTATTTTTAGACAACACTAATATCTAATTCTTTTTCTTAGATAGTTTAACAAGAATAGATCCAAGATAATATACATTTTTAAGAAGTAGAAATTTTTGCACTTACTTTTTTAATGGAACCCTAAGTGCATCTTGAATCTGAGACTCACCAAGTATCGATTTGTAGCTTCCTTCAAGGATTTAATGGTGGTTTATTTTTTCCATAAAATGCTATAGGTTTTGTGCACCAGATAGTGTCTCTAGACACTTTGATAGTATGGTGGTTTTATGTCCTTAATATTAACAATAAAAATACAAAAAAATCCTTTAAGAGTAACTAGTTTAATGAACAACTAGTATAGTGCAATGAATCAATAAAACCTCTAATTTAATGCAATTTAATTCTAACCTTATTTCTCCTATAAATAAGCTCTCAAAGTAGTTTCTAATGCACTTAATAATATTTGGAACTCTTAAGGGTAATTATTATGAACCCTTACGTAATATGTAATTCTTCACTACAATTAGTTTATAGGATGTAGTCTTCTTACTTTCTATATAGATAATAGGTAGATGATATATTTATTTCTTTCAGAATACATCCAACTCCTATTTTAATGTGCAAATAAATCTCTTAAAAGAACTATCTTTTGCACCTTCTTGAATACTATAGTATGAGCCTTTTTTTTTGTAATTTTAATCCAAATATGGTGCTTAATGATATTTGATGATGAACCTTAATTTAAAGCTCAACTATTTACATTCAAGTTTCTTACCTTTAATGGATTTTGTAGATGATTTGGATCTTGGTGTTTAGATTCATCAAGTTGCTACCTTGTGATGATTGAATTCCATAGCTTCTTGTTGGCTGCTTAAAATAGATTATTGCTTCACCAAAACGTGGCATTGAACCTTCTATCTTGAGCCTAGGGTTTGGTGGCTTGATCCTCCAAGTGATATTATAATTTCTATTGTAGATTCAAAGAACTTATTACATCTAAAATGTATCTTCTTGCTATGAGAGGAAATATCCAAATCTCTTGGATTTCATAGGCTTCTCCTGTTTGAATCCTCCTTCAATATTCCCATTGAATTCTAACTTTAAATAGGGTCTTCTTCCCAATATTCTAAATATTTTGAGGTCTTCTCTAGATTATACCTTCTTTTTTGGGCTTGTTGTTGGATGATGATAATTATTTCAAGTACTTCACTATTAGGAGCTTATCCTTGGTAGTGGATTTATTCAATGAGTTCTTTTAGGAACTCCTTTGATGATGCTTCTATAAGTTTTGCAACAAGGCTTTCCAAGCCTTTTTATTGTTTCTTCTAAATACCTCTCCAAGGTGTTTAGTCTTATAGCTTCTCTAGTATTTTGAATGAAATATTTTATATAATCTTCTCCTTCTAGAATTATTGATATCTTCTCCTCAGATGTCTAACTTTTGTTGTTTCTTTGATAAGAAATAGGACTTTGCCAATCCCTTTGTCTCTTTCGATATTGGAAGATTTTAAATGAGACATTCTACAGATCTCTTCAACTTCTTCTATAATACATATTCAATCTGCTATTTCCAATGGGGCATTTTATTAGATATTTTCAACTTCACTAGTTATTATTGAAACTAGTGGTATGATTTTTGTGCTTATTCCTGATTTTCATAGTCTTGTAGAAAGACTAGTTGATCTACAATTCACAGTATTTAATGGAGATCACCAATATCCTATTTTGTAAACTCTTATCTAGAGTATTCTTCTAGATTTTTATTTAGGAACTCTTCTATGGTATCTTTTATATTTTTCTTTAGAATATGGCCCTTTCTTCCGGATCAAGGCTTCTATGACATTTTCTTCTGGTAAAAGGCTTCTATGGACTTTTATTTTGGTGCAAGTATTTTATGGCATTTTATTATGGTACAAGGTCTCTATGGAATTTTCTTCTATAATATGAAGCTTTTCAATCTAGCAATGAATATCTCTAGTCTCCAAACTTCACCATGACTCTTCTTCTTGAGTCTTTTCTTCAATGTATATTTTGCAACAAAGAACTAATATCTACATGAGAAAATCACATAGAATTTTAGACAATGAAGGTGAAATCCTTATCTATCTATTGTAGGAAGTGTCCAAAATTTTGAGAGTTAATTTTCTGCATTAAAAATTTTTAGATTGTATTTAGCATGAAAAATCTAGATCTGCAAATAGTCTTGACTAGTTGATTTGTCAAACTAGTGGGATGAATATTTTTTTGAATTTAGAGAAAAAATTCTTGCGGGGCTGACTTGGTATGAGAAACCATGACCAAAGGTTCTACACCATCAAAATCACCCGGGAGTCATGCCCGACCCTAACCACACCAACATAATCAACTAGATTTTGGATACCCGATTGCATTTTGTAGGGTGGAGATTCGAACTAGGGATCTTCCTTGGAGGATATACCTACCCTATCCAACTCATCTACAACACATGGGTACTAGTGGGATGAATGTTGAGTATTGGTCTTCATGAGTTTTTTTGCAACTCTATGGAAAGACTCTAGCTAGATGTGATCTCAATATTTTTGGAACTAAGATTTACTTTAGTATTTGTGACTTTCCCTAGTCCTATTTGTATTCATCGTGGATCTGATACCACTATTAGATTTTGATGAAGTATACTATGATAAATGGCAATCATAGGATTAAGAAAATATGAAGGAGATTAATTTTGGAATATGACTGAAGTATACTATAAATAGAAATGATAAAAATAATATGATGCAGGTATGGAGGAAATGAGCACTCTATGAATATATGCTAAAGGAAGTTTTATGCACAATGGTGAATATTCATAATTGAGTGAATATTGGGATTTCCAAAATTAGAAATTGAAGAATATGAGGATCCTCTACGTTGGCCCATTCGCTTGAAATTTTTGGGGTTAAATTTTTCTTAGGGTCAATTTTTTCTTAGAGACACCTAAATATATGAATAACATATCTTCAATTAGTATCATTGTTGAAGGGGATTATATGAATGTCATCAATATGCTTAAAGGTTCTCAATCCCCTACATGGAATTTTTATGACTTGATAGAAGAATCTAAAGAATCATTGTATAACTTTGACAATGTCATGAAAGAAGGTAATCATACCACTAACATCATGGTAAACCTAGTTTTAAATGTCAATGACATTGCTTTGTGGAGTTCTAATTTCCCTTAATATTTTATTGATTGTTATCTCCTCGATGGTATCCATGATTCTATTGTGTAGTTATCATGGAAATTTCCCTTGTAGACCCTCCCCTATGATATCTTTTGAAGTGTATCTCTTCTTGGTTTACCTCTTGTTGTTATCTGCCATCTTATCAATCTAGGTGTCAACCATATCCCTTGTTATTTGTTGTTCATTGGCCCTTTTCACCTTCATGTTTGGTGTTATATTATTATATTCATTCATGATTGGACCATTTATATGAGGTCCAATAATATCCCTTATCCCGATCTATGTTGGCTTAACATATCTACAACCTGTTGGTAATGGTTTGGTTTCTAGTCCAGTCACCGTTGTGGAATTAGTCCCTTGTAGTAATTGAGGTTTGGATATGTGTGGGACAGTAAATTACCAGAAAGTTTACCTTTATAATTTTACAATAACATTATAATATTTATTTTCCTTCCCAAAGTGTGGAACTTCAAATTTTATTTCTCCCCTACCAAAGTCTACAATAATTATTTGACATTGATTCGCATGCTCTTTGGTTTTGGTTACCCTATTTTTTCCCAATTGTGGGTGGCCTTTGCAAAGCCCACTCCTTGCACTCATGTGATGTCATTTTGCATGTCTATATCACCTACTATGTGTTATTACTATAGCACTATCAATTCATCCAACCTCATTTTCAAATATTTTTAAAACCTTGTATTTTGCTTGTCATGGGCTTGGGTTTCTTACCCAAAATTAGTTGTCATCATCCAAACTAGATTTACATGGTCCATCTTGTACATGTTTTCTGCCACCCGACCAATATCCATTCATTGTTCATCTTAAAATAACTTCCTTCTTGCCAACTCACTTGCTTAATTATAAAAATTATCCTCTATAATTGTGTGGTGCACTCTTCAAGGAGTTTTATTTTGCGTGTGTGATCATGGTCATATCGATCTAGATGGTCTCTTGATATTACCTAGCTCTATATATATTTTTATTTTAAATCATTGTTATCCTTTCTAGAGTGTGTGAACTAGCATTAATAATCCTTGTTAGCTTTTGATAATGTATGCTATGGGATAAAGCAATCACAAGATGTTAAATATGTAGAAAAGTAAGATAATGGAATTCTACAAGAATTTTGAAATATGCTATTAATGGAAAGTTGTGAAAATAGTACAAAACAATATAATGGAGGAAATAAAAACTCTATAATTCTAATGAAAACTACATTGTACCTATTCTCTACTCCATAGTAATATTTATCCTATAGTAATCTCTACTCTCTCTATATCTCTATCTCTCTCTCTCTATGGGACCTATATATAAGAAGATAAGTTGCTTGGCCCTTACTCTTCCTAACTACCTTTCCTATGACTCATGCACAAGTGGACTTCTTGTACATTTACATCATTGCACATTGACTCTTGTGCATTTATTACTTCTCTCTAAAGTAACCTAAGATAATTATCTAATATAATAATGTACCTAAGGCAGTACATTAACATGTACCCTAATAATGTAATATACTCTAAAACCTCCTTGTATTACATTATTAGGGTATTGAAGACTTTAGTATTCAATATGGAAGTTCATATTTTGAATAGTCTTCAGCTTGATTTGGTCCTTTGTATTATCTTCACATTGTGTGCCTCCTTGATTTGGTTCCTTTTTTCTTTATCCTTACCTTTAAATGTGGTTTTTGTATATTCATAGGTGGTTGTACTATCACTTGATTCTTGCAAGAGTATCTTCTTTTTTCCTTTGTCCTTTTTATCATGAATAGAGGATTTTGCATAAGTACTTAAGGTATAAAGATAAGATTTTGAGTTAGTAGAACTTGAAGTATCAATACTTCATGAGGATTGAAATATTTTCTCTAGATATGATGCATATATTTCTATTTTTTTTTAAATGATTGTATCAATACTTTTTGTTCTACATTATCATCCTTGTAACATTTGAACATGAGTAGTGCCATGTATAATATGCTATCAAATTTTATAGGAATTTGTATGTCACTTTTTCCATTATCAATTGTTTCAATGAATCGATCATGTAGATAATATTTTAAAGTTTGAAAGTTATATCTTAAGGCTTCACTATGAATCACTTTTGAAGTAAAGTCTAAATCTCCTTTAGATTTTATAAGTAAATTTCTTATTCTAGTTTCACTTACTCTATTGTTTCTAGTAGAGTTTTTCATGTCATTGTTCACTATATTCCTTGAGGTAGACATTTTCCTTTACGTTTTAAGAATACTTTTGATGGATTCTTTGTAGTGGGCTACCTTATGTCTCCCTAGTTTAAAGTATGTGAACTAGTTTAAAAAAACTTTCTTAGATTTAGATTTTTTAGGATTCCTTATATCTCCCAAGTAATTAGAGATATGCTATAGAATTTTATATAAATCTTAGCAATAATTAGTTCACCTCTTGACTTGATTTTGCAATCTTTTTTAAACACAAATAATCAACTCCTGCTTTTCCTTATTTCTTCTAGTGTAGTTATCAATTTTTAAGGAGTTCTATGGTTGGATTTATTTTTTCTCTTCAATGTGAGTATGAGATAAATGTGATCAATTAGTTCCAACTCTATATGTAAGCAATATATTTGTTTCTCTATTCAATAATTTAATTTTATAAATTCAAATTATCTATAGTTTGGTGTAGTATACCTACTCCCTACTTTGGAATATTAGAAAATAATGATATTAATATTTGCAAATTAATTTTAGTTTACCATATTTGACAAACTTATATCTCCTACTTGATTATTGTGAATATTCTAATGCCTTTAAATATGAACTTGCTTTATAACTTACTAGTGCTTGGTTTATTTATATTATATACATGCAATACTAAATTTAATCCTTCTATGGTTCACCTTATAACTCCTCTTAAACCTTAAGAAAAAACAAGTAATATGTCTAATATTACCTTCATAATGTTGCACATAATATTCGCTCCTCCAACATATGTTTTTAGGCTATATTTTTTGTGTGATATACCTTGATTGTTGCTCCTGCAAAAAATATTTTGAATGTGGTATTTGCTGAATGTCGATGAGCATTCAAAGCTTTATCTTAAATGAACATCTTTTCAAAGTCCTTGACCTCCTTTAATAGCCTTTGACCTTGCTACGTATTGATGCTTCAACGTTGTAGCTACGTGTTTTTTCCTTCACATTTGTGAATCCAATGTGTGAGTAAGAATATATTTAATGCTAATTTATTAATAGAGGTATCTCTCTCATGGATTGCTTGAGATGTTATACTCCTTCTTGGTGCTTCAAACATGTGGTAGTGAGTTTTTAATAAATGCTCAAAGCTTCAATAATGATTTCCTCTAGCGCTCAAGACTTTAATAATTATTTATTGCCTCCAATGTTCAAAGATGAATGTTACTTTCCTTATTGTGCTCTTTTACGCTCTAATGTGGGCGTTACTCTTTTTGGACACCAAATGATGATTCAACCCTTGAATATGAGCATGATTCCTTTTGTTGGGTTCCTTCATGAGAATGTAATATTTCTCTACTTTGTGCCAAGTGTAAATTGAATGTGAATCTCTTCAATATTATTTTTCCACCTTTACATTTCCTCCAACAAATGTAAGTTGTTCACTTATTTTTCCAATGCTTTGCTAGTGAGTGCTAGCTTGTAATTCCAGTGATGATTTTTCTCCAATGTTGGATCCAACTATGAATCCAACGTAGCTTCTAGGTAGATGAAATGGCATCTCTTAATTGTATCTCTTAGATGTTTTGATGGCCCTCTTCCTTGTTGACTATTAGACACTTGAATGAGGTAATATTTCATGGTCTTCCCTTGGCTTATATGCAAATTTCCATATTGTTATTCTACCTTGTTTTGCAATAGGAATGTAATGGTTGTAATATTTCCAATGTGACTGTAGGTTGACGATGTTTGTGGTCATTGATTTGGTGACTGAATGGTATTTCTAAACACCTAAAATTGATTCTAGTGAACCATTTATTGGTTCTTCTTCTACCTTTGTTGATTCTCCAGTAATATATGTTGAATCCCTATTGTGGCAGTGTCTTGAGACAATTGATATTATACCCTAATTTTTAAGGGTTATGGTGCTCTAATGTAATATGGATAATAGATTTTATTTTGCACCAAATTTTAGTGAGCTCCTTGTCTTCTTTTGATGCTATTTCCTCATTTGATATGATAGCTTATCATTGTGTAGATAGATCTGCTCCTTGTTGTATATCTTGAGGAGGATTGTATATTAATCCGAAGATTTTATTTACTTCTTGGATTTGGCCGCTACTTGTTCTTACTTCTTGAGAGCAATGTGTTGTTGTCTTTCCTATTACACAACACTAGTATCTAATTCCTTCACTTGGATATCAATGAATCCAAGATAATAATCATGCAACTAGTATGCCATGGATTAAGATTGCACTTCTAATAATATTTAAGAGAGCCTAATAAAGTGCAAATACAATATCCTTATTACTCCTTCAAATTAAATTGTAATATGCACTAATGATAACTCTTAAAGAATTCTCAAATAATCTATAATATTTGAAATCTAATGTAGTCTCCTTTAATTAATCAAATAGGAGGATGATATTTTTTCTTTCTATTGAAATATATCCATCTCCAATTTTAATGTGTAGGTAAATAAACTTAAAAGAATATTTTTGCACTCTCTTTGAAGACTGTAATATGATCCCTTATCCTTGCAACTTTTAATTCTAATAAGGTTCTTAATGAAGCTAAGTAAAAATATGAATATGAGTGTTCAAGTAATGAACCCTTTACACCTAAGTTACTTATATTTAATGATATATGAATATGATATAGATATTTATGTTTTGATTCACCAATTTACTGCTTGGAATGGTAGTAAATCACAACTATGAATCCTTTAGTATTTTTTTGTAGATTCAATAGATTTCCTTTCTCTGAATGAGCCTTCTAGCCTTCAAAGTATATCTTCAAACTTATCATATTTGGTAGTAATATCTACCTCTTTTCTTCTTGTAAAATTCTAACTTTGATCCTAGTCTTCTTCTCAAGAATTTGAATGCCTTGAGGTCTTCAATATTCTCCTTCAAGATTTGGCACTCCTTTCCAAATTATTCTCCTTTTTGGACTTGTTTTCAAATGCAATCAATTGTCCCAAGTCCTTCACTAACAGGATCTTATCATTGGTAGTGTATTTCTCTAATAATTTATTCTAGGAAATCCTTTTATGACTTCAAAAAACTTTGTAATATGGCTTTCCAATCCTTCTCCTTGTTTCTTCTCAATACCTCTCCAAGGTCTTCAATATTACAGTTTCTTTGGTCTTCTCAATGAGACCATTCCTTCATACTTTAGTTGTGGAAGTTTTGGTAATGATATATTCCTCTCGGATCTCTAAAATCCATTGCTTCTAAAAATAGGTATAGGATCTTGCTAGTCCTTCTTCAATATTTCTAAGATTGTAAGTTCTTCAATGAGATCTTTTGTGGGTCTTCTTCAACTTCTTCTGGTAGAATTCTTTAATCTGCTATCTATAGGCTTCAATGGAGATCACCAACCTTCAATATTTTCTTGGACTCTTCTTTGGAGTCTCTTCATTGAATCTGGAAAAGGGCTCCTATATATTTTTCTTCTTCTGTAATATGTAGGTCTGCAATAGTCTTTTCCTCATGTTGCTAGAATATCCTCTTATTTCACTTGTTGCTTTTGGTTTTGGATTGATTATGAAGATTATATTCTTTCTATATCTCTATAGGAAGCTTCCCATATTTCTTAGAGTCTATTTTTTCCTACAACAAAGTATTAGGACTATAATGGAAGAATTTCTAAATGATGAATCTTCACTAGTTGATTTGTAAATCTAGTGGAATGAATTTTGAGTCAAAGTCTTCATAATTTTTTCTACAACTCGATGGAAAGACTTTAGTCAAATGCAATCTCAAAAATTTTGGAACTGAGATTTGCTTCTCTCCCCTTAATATTTCTCATGACTCTCTCTATTTCCATTTGAACTACCATGGATTTGATACCACAATCAGCTTTTGATAATGTATAATATGGGAGAAACCAATCATAAGATGTAAAATATGCAAAAAATAAGATAATGGAATTCTACAAGAATGTTGAAATATACTATTAATGGAAAGTTATAAAAATAGTAATAAAATGGAGGAAATGAACACTCCATAATTCTAATGAAAACTACATTGTACGTATTCTCTACTCTATAGTAATATCTATCCTATAGTAACCTCTACTCTTTCTATATCTCTATCTCTCTCTATAGGGCCTATATATAAGAACATAAGTTGCTTGGATCTTATTATTCCTAACTATATTTGTTGTGAATCATACACAAGTGGACTTATTTTACATTTACATCATTGCACATTGACATTTGTGCATTTATTACTTATTCCTCAAGTAACCTAAGATAATCCTCTAATCTAATAATTTACCCAAGGTGGTAATTTGACATGTACCTTAATAATGTTATATACTCTAACAATCCTAGTTTCTTTACTTTTACCCTATGTGATGCCCTATCTACCTTAACCCCATTAAATAGGTCTTCCTTCCATTACAATTCCTTATCCCTAGGTTGTCCAAATTTTTGTTTGCAAATTATTTAAGGTGACTCATTAATCAATCTTGAGGTACTCCACTTGGAGAATCTTGTTGAAGAAATTTGGGAGGATGTTGGCTTCCTCCCCTTTCTTATACTATTTGAAAAACATGATTTGGATCTCTCGAAGGAGCTTGTCTACACTTGGGTTCATAACTGAGTTACTTTCAAAGGTTTGATCATCACGATCAACCCTAAACTCAATACTAAAATAAATGAGTTCTTGAATGATGGGAAATTTTTGCAAAGAGAGAAGCATTCGTTAGTGAGTGAGCTATAATTGTTTAGGGATAAGAGAGAAAGACTCTGTAGGGATAAAGGTAGTATTGTTTGTGACTCTCTTCCCAAATGATGGGATAAGGTGATAATCCCCATTATTAAATACTTCATGGTTGATTGCCAGACTAATATATTAAGAAGCTTTCATTTGGATTATTTTCATTGTATCAGATTAAAAAAGAGCAAAAAAATTATCTCTTCAAGTCCATGGAGAGGTATATGCTTAATGTCTAGAAGAGGTCTTCCTCATTTCCTATCCACTAGAAACTCCATCAAATTATTTATAAGCATATTATTCAAAGATAGAATTCTTAGGTGGCTATAAATCTCATTCCCAATAGTCTTGAGATTGAATTGGGATCTACTATCAACAATCTTGCTCTACCTCCTAAGTTGGTAGTCAACAATTGTATTGGACCATTTGTGAGTGATCTTGGTATAGGGCCTTCCATGGGTGACCTCTATGTGGGGTCCTCCAATGTGATCCACTCTCTTGAACTTGAGCCCAAGATAGAAGAAGAAACTCCAAAGTATAGAGCTGAAGGGTAGTGAAGGTTTGTTCGAATCAAATCCAAAGGAGGTAAAATAAATGGGTCCCCCATTCACATTGAGACTAACTGATTATTGAATTCTATGGTGAATCCCCCTATCTTCTTAAAAAATATAAGTGAAAGCAACTTCTCTTTATGGCAATGTTGCACTTCTAAGAAATTCCCTTGTATTCCCAAGTGCTCTCTCCACATATCTTACTTCCATATCATAATAAAAAATCACTAATTTTAGGCCCTAGAAGATATTCTTGGGGCCATAACAAGAACAACCAACATGAGCACTACCTTGGCCCAACAAGTGAACACTCTTCTAGAAGAATTCAAGAAAAAATTTGGAGGCATTGATGCAGAGGAGCTAATGGACCCTTATTATGGGATGACTGATGAATAGCCTGGCCTGAGGCATCTCTTTTTATTGTAGTCTTATTTCTAGCTCTCCACTTGTTTATTTTTATGGGTTTCTTGGTTAGTTGTGAGGTTCCCCTATATTTCTAGTTTTGGGAAATATATGTTTTCTCTTTTCTCATTGTTGTTTTTTCTCTCCTTAGGGAGTTTGTATTTTTCTTTCTTAGTGTTTTTCTCCATAGTAGGAATCTTGTCTTTTTGTCTCTTAGTGCTTTTCCCCCTAGTAGGGAGCTTATCTAGCAAGATATTCTTTTGAGGTCTTCTCCATTTGTAAATGGTCTAAGTATACCTTCAAAACCCATTCCTTCAATCAATAAAAAACCATAAAAAATAGACACATAGGATTCATACTATGCCTCTAAAACCTCAAGTGTGGGTGTGCATTTCACATGTCTACAATGGACTAGTTATTTGACATTGCAATTTATGCATTTTATCATTGAATTTATTTATTGCATTATTTTTTATTTTTCAATTGAATTAGAATGCATGTTTTTGTGTTATTAACCATCATGACTACCAAAGCATAGGATATACAAGCAAGAACAAAAAATATTATGTAGCCAAAATACTTCTACAAGCATTTGATGAATTCATCAATTCTAGTTATAACTCATTTATAAACCATTTTGATGACCAAATCATAGTTCTGATAAAACAAAAGAAAACATGATTATAATATGAATTTTATTGCCATAATGAATAAACAAATGGAGTATTATCAATTAATTTTTTTAATCATCTTATTTCAATAGTAATTCAAAGAAAAATAGTCTAAATTGATTGGTAGTACATACATTTTGCAATGAGATCTTCCATACGAATGAAATAAAATTAAGATATTAATATCATTTATTTTATTTGATGTAACTTCAATTCTCGATGTCTTTGGCAAAACATGTTCATCAATTTTACATTTTTTAATTTATTTTATGTTATCATAGTACTAAACCTTTTTTGTGTGTGTGTATTGTAAGCATAAATTGATATAGGAATATGCTAATTTTCATGTATGGGTTACTTTAATTACATAAATAAATATTTTATACAAGCTCACTCAATCAAATGGTAAAATTATTTATTATAAATTGTATGTGGTAACATGTTTAAAATATTACCTTTAATTCTTCCATGAAAAGCATACTTTTTGACTCTCATTTTTTTAAGATTTTCTTGATAGTACAAAGTTAGAAAAAACTAATAATATAAATCTATTGATTGTTCCTAATTTTGAAAATAGGCACTATCATAATGATTAATTTTATAATTTTAAATTTCCTTATTTATTTACAATAGTGTAGAAAGGTTACATACCTTCTCCAATGTATTTTTCTATATAAGCATTCCAATTATAACTAGAATCAAATTTGTGTGCCAAGTACTTGTATAAAGGAACTACCTCTAATTTATCACCATTAAATGGTAAACATATATGTATTTATATTTAAAACCTATAACCATTATAATAAATTTAATACTTATTTTAAGTTTTCATTCAATAATTTTTCTTTGTGCTATTAAATTTGATCTTAGGATATCTAAATGTTTACTCTGGATAAAAATTCATCTACATAATACAAAAAAAGAATTATGTATACCTCCCGATAAATAAATATCCTTTTTATATCAACTATTGTATTCTATAGTTCATAAATAAATAATGTATAGAATATTGTTGAGAGATTTTGTTTTACTCCAACATCAATATTGGTAGTTTCCTAGGTAAATTCATTACTATTATTTACTAATAATTTAAAATTTTCTCTATAAGTTGGAAAAGGAAGGTGTTTTGAAAGGATCCTTGAACCTTATTACAAACAAGCTAAATGAAAAGAAAGAATAGAGAAAAAATGAAACCAACAAACAAGATAATAAAAAGAGAGGGTCAATCCCAAAGAGTGGTACCAGCACTTACAACCATAGAGAAACAAAAAAAACCTCAAAAAAATCCAAAAACCCTAAATCCCACAAGAAAGCAACATGTATTCAATCCTCATAATTATCATGTTTAACCATATATTAATTCACCATCCAAGAGACTTCTTTAGCATAAGTAGAAGCCAACTCAATCGACCTGGTTAGATAACCAAGAATATCATTAGTAACTTTGGTTGCCTACTCAGGAGTCTTCAGTTGGTCCTAGTTATTTCATGTAGAGTTGTCATTTTTAGTTGAATGGGGTAGAAGAAACAAATGGGCCAAGGCATACATACCCATTAGGTCTCTACATAATTTACCACCTCCCAAGAGTGCAACTAAAACATAGCACTAGAGAACTCGAGAAGGAGTACCCAGAATCTAGAGATACCTTGACTAGGCTATGGAAGCCACTTCCATAAAAAAGAGAGAATATGGGTGACATAAACAAGAGGTATCAAGCAACTTAAGATAAGAGTTTGAAAGAACCGCTAAAAAAAGTAATTCAAATTTTTTTCCAAAAGGATTTGCTTCTCTAGCATAAAACCTCCTTGATTTGAGTTGATAATAGAGGGGAGAACAAATTTAATTCTATTATCCAAAACCATGGATAGAATTTTGTATATAGTATTACAAAGGTTGATTATTCTGAAATATTTGAGATCTCTTTTTCCAACACTCTTTGGGACAAGGAGCAAAAATGTAGAATTAATATCCCTTGGAATAAAATGAGAGTGTTGTACCTCAAAAATATATTCAACCACCTCCATTCCAATAACATGCCAAAATTTTTGGAAACAATTGTGAGGAAACCATCTAGACATTGTATTTTCTCTTTGACCATAAATAAAAAAACAATCCTAATATCCTCCTATTAATAGGGTCTAATTAACTAGGAGTTCATCTCATCTAAAATGAGCTTGGGGATGTTGGCTAGAAATATCCTTTCAACTAGAAAATTCCTTTTAGGGCTAGGACCCAAAATCTCTTCAAAGTACCTCACAACTTCATCCTTAATATCTCTCTGATTAACAAGAATGGAGCCATATTCCTTTTTAGCCTCTTTGATTTTGTTAACACTTTTGTGTTTAAGAGATTTTATATGGAATAATTTTGTGTTTCTATCCCCATATTTCAACCAGATTACTTTAGATCTCTGCCTCCAAGTAATAATTTAAATTTTTACAATAACCTTTTTATATAAGTATAATGTTAGTTTTTATCTATTTATTTGAAAATTCATTATTTTATAGTTTTATTCTTAATAATTTATAAAAATATCCTATCAAAACCCATGGAAAAAATATAGTTCATATAAGTTGTTTCTTCATGTTTTCTCAAGGATTGTAGGAGTGATCAAATGGTTTACGTCCAAGAAAGCTTGAGAAAAACCATTAATTTTTTTGGTTTATTTTATGCTTCAAATAAGGTTTCTCACCATTATTATTCTATACTTCTTACATTATTGATCTTTGTAATTTATAGATAGATAGATAATAAATAAATAAAAAAAACTATGTAATTGTTTCAACTATCAAATCATGTGCAACATATGCTTTTCAATTGATTAATGCTTAGTTTTTTTCTCTACAACATTTTTATAGATAGATATAAAAAAATATTCTATTTAATTGCTTCAAGTATTGAATCATGTAAAATATATTCCTTTCAATTATTCAATGCTTAGTTTTTTTCTCTACATCATTTAAAATAATTCGAAGGTAATTGATAAGAACAATTATTTTCAATTGCTTTATAGTCTTTTCTATAAAAAGTCTTAATAAATAGACCTTGAGTTGCAAGGTAGCAAGTATACATGGAGCAATATAATATATGGTTCTCAAATAATTTAGATAAGACTTGATAGGATTTAGATCTCAAAGGTGACCTAGATTTGCTGGAAAATTCCTTCTTGATTTTCCTCCCCAAAATAGGGTTAGACCATAACCCCTTGGTGCTAGAAATTCTTTCAGGAAACTCAAATCTTAAAAGACCCTTCATATTTGAATCGATGTGGACCCATCATCAAGAGTTGGAGCCCAAAATAGAGGAATGGTGGTCTAAAATATTCTCAAGCTCTTTAATCTCCCAACCTACTAAAAATCCCAAGTTTGTAAAATTCAATCTGATAGAATGGAATAAATCAAATTTTGATCACATTTTCAAAAAATAAGAGGATTTGAAACAATAGTTGAAGGAAATTGAGTCTATGTAGGGAAGAAATCTTATTTAATGAGGATCTCAAAAGCAATAAAAAATATATGATCTCATAATTCTATAATACCTTGATAAGAGAAGAGTCATTCTAGAGATACAGATCAAGCGTACTCTCACTAAAAAATGGTCAAACATAGAAGTTAGAACAAAATTAGAGAAATTGTCAAAGAGGATGACTCTAGTCTAGTTTACACAAAAGTTATCAAGGATGAAGTGGTCAAACTTTTTAAATATCTATTGGGTGCTCAAAGTCAATGTGATTCTATTGTAGAAATAATACTGATGGTCAACATCCCCAACCTTATTTACAAATAAATGAATTCCAAAATGATATCCCATTTGAGACTGATGAAATCAAGAGGGCTATTTTTATATGGATAGTGAGAAAGCATTGGGTTTGGATGGCTTTCCCATGTTTTTTCAAAAGTACAAGCACATTATAGGAATTGATGTTGTTAAAGTGATCTCTAATGCGCAAATATACTATTTTCTACCAAGAGAAGTTAATTCCACATTTTTGGTCCTCCTCCCTAAGAGTGTTGGATCTAAAGAGTTTAAGGAATTTAGACCTATAAGCATGTGTAATACTATTTACAAAATTTTATCTAAAGCTATGGTTAACAAGCTCAAACATATCCTTTCCAGAATTATTGATTCCAATTAGGGGGACTTTGTTCCAAGGAGATAAATTTTGGATGGAATCATAGAAGTCCATGAGTTGATTCATTTAGTTGATAAGAGTGGCAAAGCTGGTATGTTTCTCAAACTTGACATGATTAAAGCATGTGATAGAGTCCCCTCGGGATTTCTTGAGAGAGTGTTGTTTAAATTCACTTTTCATAACAAATGGATCTCTTTGATTAAACAATGCTCCTCTACCCCTATGTTCTTGATAATTGTTAATGGTTAGGTTTTAGGGTACTTTAGTAGCTCCTAAGGTATTAGGAAAGGTGACCGTCTTTTCCCCTATTTTTTTATTATTCTTGATGAAGCCCTTGGGAAAGCTCTAAAAACTGCAACTATCTCCAAATCCATTGAAGGCATTAAACATACTTCTCCCATTAAGCCAATTACCCATCAAAAATTTGCTAATGATACTTTTTTCTACCTTATCCTCCATTCCTCAAGCCAAGGAAATCAAAGTTATTTTGAAGGACTATGAGCTAGTTTCTAGGTAATATATTAACTTTTTGAAAATCAAGTTATTTTTCCTTAAGACCCCTCATAATAAGAAAAGAGCTATTACTAGAATCCTATGATGTACCATTGTTGAATTCCCCTCTATTTACTTAGGGTTATATTTGTTCAAAGGAAGGATCAAAGAAGAACTATGTGTTGGAAATTTTGAGTATAGTGTGTTGTTATTGATGTTAAAGGATTGATGTCATAGCATGATGTCAAAATAAAAGATGTCAATGGTTGTTATTGATAATATTATAATATTTATTATTATAATATTGGTTGAAGAAAAGCATTATAATATCTATTTTTGAATATTATAATGAAGGACAAAAGTGTTTGTTGGGATAATGGTTTAAAAATCAAGGCAAGATATTAATATTATTAAAGGCAACAATATTAAATGTGAAGGCAAAGTTTAGAAGATTAATATTATAATATATATATTATAATATAAAATATTTCAAGTTGTTATAATATTTGAGCGCCTATTATTTGAAGATAAATTCAAATTAACTTCGAATTAAGGAGGTCAACGTCATATGGGGTTTAAAGGACAAAGCGACACCGACGTTGATTGAAGACCAAGTTAAAAAATATAAATACCCATGCCTAAAATCATTTAAAAAGTTTTGTGTGAAATTTGTGCATGCATTAATCGATATATGATTCGTTGCATGAGACAGAGAAGGAAAGAAAGTGACAACACATTTTTTCTACAGTGAATGATAAAGAGTTAAGGTTGGTTTGGTATATATCACATCTCATCTAGCCACCTAGACTAGCTGATGGCTGAGCCAATGTGAATGTTTTATGAGGAGGAGGTTTCGAGTTTTAAATCCATCATGAATGTTTTATTTTGTTTGTATGAATTCATGGCAGGAGGATACAAAATGTGATTAGCACCTTTGAGGTCTCACAAGCAATGCTAGTGCAGCTGGTAGTGGCCCCTTTGGTTGGGCACTTTGCTCTCACGAGGTGAGAGGTTTGAATCACATTAAGGGCAGAATAAAAGAGGTATTTAATTTTTTAATTATCATTTGATTTTGTGGAGTTATAAGTTTAAGTTGGTATTTAATCTTTGCACATTTGATATGGGAGAAATAAGTTGTGTAAAGGGTATTTTGGTGTTATAATTTAAGTCTGTTTAGAATAAAAAATAAGGTATGAAAAGAATTTTTGATATTATAATTTAAAATCTATTTAGGGAGAAATGAGGTGTGATAAGGATTCTTTCATTGTATGATTATGTGTGTCTTAAAGTAGGAGTTATAAGGTGTCCTATGGTAAATTATTGTGTGTAATTTTTGCATGGTGAAGGAATGTTAAAAGGTTTTTTATTCTTCAATTACAAGCCTTGTTTTGAGAGGATAATTTTGTGCAAACATTTGAGGAAAGGTTATTGTGTTTGATTTGAAAATAATACTGGCTAACTTCTTAAAATGGCAAAAAGAAAATTATTTTAGAACAGGTTTTGAGAGCATTTTTCATCAAGGCAAATTGAGAGGCATGTTGACATTATTACTTCTCTAGAATAGTTGGTTGAGCAAATATTTCAAAATTATAAGGTGGAGATAAAAGGGTTGATTAGTGTGTATTGTTGGAAATATTTGAGCTATGTTTTGAAAATAAATTGTGCATCATTGACTAGTGAATTTGGAAACACTTGAGTTAGGGTTTTGAGAAAAAATTGTGCATTCTTCTTGGAAGAATTTGTGAAGCATTTGTGCATTGGTGTGAGTGACATTGAATGTGAATGAGCAAGTTTTAGAGACCATATTTGTAAAATAAGTTGTGAATTATTGTGTTTGATCATTGAGAATAAATTTACAAAGAATAGAGACCAGTTTTGTGAAACGAAGTTATACACTAATTTGATTTAATTTGAGAGGGATTTGCAAGAGGTAGAGATTGGATTAGATGAATGCAATATTTGTGAATATGAAGAACATATTGGGTATTTTATAGTGCATATCATTCTCTATATGTTCCAAATATTAAACGAATTCTAAGTAGAATATGTTTGATTTGCCTAGTTGAAGAAAGCATTTTTAAAAGAGATATAAGCATTGTTTGTATGCAAGATTTGGAAATACTTGAGTAGGTTTAGGAAGAAATATTGAGGTATATTTGAGCAATTCTTGTGAAGAGGACTTGATGCAGATTTGAGCAAGTCTTGTGAGAAGACTTGAAGAAGCATTGAGGTAGATTTGAGCAAGTCTTGTGAGAAGACTTGAAGAAGCATTGAGGTAGATTTGAGCAAGTCTTGTGAGAAGACTTGAAGCAAATTTGGCAATAATAGAGAGCATATTTATGCTAGATTTGTGATGAGGTTTGCTATAAATTTGGGTAAAGATAAAGAGCATACTTGAGCCATATTTATGCAAATTTGAGGCATATATTTGAGAGTAGAGTTGGAGCAAATTTGTGTTAGCCTTGTGATAAGGGTTGATGTAGATTTGGGATAACATTGAGAGTAGATTTAGTTATTGATTTGACGAAGCCTTGTGTAAAGGCCTGAGGCATATTGGAGAAGATATTTGAGCAAAGTTATGAGCAGGATTTGGAGTTGAACAGAGCAAAAAGGAGAGGAGTCTCCTGTGGATAGAGATCTACAAACCAGAGGGGATACAATTCTCTAGCGGATAGAGATCCACAAATCAACTGAGGGGATAGAGTTCTTCTGTGGATAGAGGTTCAAGAATTAGCTAAAGGGAAAATTATCTCCTATTGATAGAGTTCCAAATACTAGAGCATAGGGGATAGAGTTATCATATGGATAGAGTTACACAAACCAAAGTAGAGGGGATAGAGTTCTCCTATGGAGAGAGATCCACAAACCAAATCAAAGAGGATAGAGTTATTCTATGGATAGATTTCCACAAATCAGAGAAAAGAGGATAAAGTTCTCCTATGGATAGAGTTCCACAAACAAAAGTAGAGGGGATATAGTTCTCCTGTGGAGAGAGATCCATAAATTAGAGCATTAGCGATTGAGATATCCTTTGGACAGAGGTCCATAAATATTGTAATAGAGATTTGATTTCCAAGAGATTTGCTGAGAAAATTTAGAAGAAATATTTTCTCTAGTGGACGTAACCCACATTGGGCGAACCATGTTAAATTTATGTCTCATGTGTGTGATAATTTGTGCATTGCTTTGATTACTGCTATTGATATTGCAAATTGATAACATTGGATAATATTGTTTGGGAAAGAAAAGTAAAATTTGATCTTATACTATTCACCCCCCTCTCAATATAAACTTGTGTTCTTCACTATGAAATTCACTTTTGGAAATGGTGCAAAAAAATTTGATAGGATGAAAGGGAGCACTTCTAATTCAAGCAAGAAAGATCTAGCTAGTCAAATCTACCCTTCGAAGCCTATCGATATACTTTATTTCTATTTTTAAAATCCCAAGGAAAATCTCTAAAAAATTAGAACAATTTCAAAAAACTTTCTTCGATCAAGGAAAAAATATAAAAAGAAATTCAATCATGTTTCTTAGGACTAGGTGTTCTCCAAGAAAAGAGTAGAAGACCATGGGTTGAGAAAGATTAAACATATGAAAAAAGCTCTGCTAGCAAAATATAGTTGGAGATTGGTTTCTCAAGATAACAATGGATGGGCTTACATTGTCTCTAGTACATACTTGAACAGGGGATTAAGATTCATGGAAGATCAAAATACCTTGCATGGCTTGGCCTTTGGAAACAACATTGTTAAAAAAAAAATCTTCTTCAAAAAGGTCTTAAATGGAAACTAGGCAATGGATAGCATTTTGACTTCTGGGAAGACCCATGGCTTGAGGACGTGTCTCTCATGGACATTTCTTATTTTTATAACTTAAGGCCTATATTTTCTTAGTACTTTGGTGTCAAAGTGATAAACTATATTGAAGAAATCGATGGTATTAAGAAATGGAAAGATATTTTGAGGTTTATCCCAGCTCAAGGAGTGGATATTCCCTTGAAAACCCTTGATCTCGCATTAAAATATTAGGTTGTTAAGAACTCCATTTGTGTGAACTCATTAATCTAGAAAATATAGGAGAGGCAATTTTTTGGTGAAGTTTGCCTACTACCTTACTCTTGATGAGAATGCCTACTTCCCTTATAGTTTGGTCTGGTTCAAGGAATTTATCCCCAAAGTTAATTTTTTCTTTGGCTTGCTCTCCAAAAAAAAATTATTTCTTTGGAGAATCTTAAGGAAAGAGGAGTGGTCATTCCTAACTGGTGTTATATGTGTGGGGATCATGAGGAAAAAACTCAACATATCCTTTTAGAATACTCCTTCTCCTTGGATATTCTTTCCTTTCTTCTTTAAAAATTTGGATTCAATTAGGTGGTCCCAAATTCTTTCCAAATGCCATATCCTATGGAAGCTTTATCTCACTCATTTATTTTTGGAGGTTTGGAAATAAAGGAATTGTAGGACCTTTAAATATCGTTCTTCGAAAACCTCCTTTACAGGTTTCAAAATTCTTAGCGCTTTAGTTAAAAATATCTTGGTTATCTCATTTACCTCCTCTAATGTTCTTCCTTTTGAGGCTTCTCTCTCTGCTAGCCTAGGATTACCCGTTGGGGTCCCTTGTCCCCCTCATGTTGGGTCAAGTTGACTGCAAACAAATGGATCTCTCCCCCTTTGAAATGACTTAAATTGAGTTTTTATGGGATGTCTAAAGGAAATTCAAGGATGGCAAAAGTTGAAAGATTGATCAAAAAAGCTAATGGAGAAATTGTTCTTGCAAACAAATGGAGCTCTCCCCTTTTGGAATGACTTAAATTGAATTTTGATGGGTTTTCTAAAGGAAATTCAAGGATAGTAAAAGTTGGAAGATTGATCAAAAACTCTAATAGATAAAATTTTCTAGCCTTTTCTGAGAACCTTGGTCACCAAACCAACAATTGTGTATAGGCTAGGACCCTCTTCCAAGGTTTATCAATGCTAGACTCAATGGGGGGTGATAAGGTTATCATAGAAGGGGATTATTTATGCATCATCAATATCCTCACTGAACAGGTTTAAACTAGCTAAAATATTGGTAATCTTGTGGATGAATAACAAATATTCCAAAGAAAATTTGTGAACTACCAAAGTAAGCATATTTATAGGGACAGTAAGAAGGTTGCAGATTTTCTTGCTAAAATATTAGTAATCTTGTGGATGAATAAAAAATATTCCTAAGAAAATTTGTGAACTACAAAAGTAAGCATATTTATAGGGATAGTAACAAGGTTACAGATTTTCCTTCCAATCTCAAAGTTCAAAATGAAGGTATGTCTACCTGGAAAGATAATTCCTTGTAAGACCTTATTTCTTTGTCAAAAAATGATATTGTCTACATAAATGATAATAACTGATTCTAGTTTCTTATTTGACATTTTAATTTGTTCTTGTTGGATTTGGAATTGGTGGATTCTATTTGTGGTTGCTATCTTGTTTTGTTTGTTTGTTTGTTATCAGTCATTTCTCCCATGATTCTATTTGTGAGTCAGGCCTTGTTTGTGTGTTTTTTATCAATCATTTCTCCCATGTTTCTACTGTGGGTTAGGCCTTCCCCTATGCTTTGATATTTTTCTTGGATGTTGTTAGGGCTACTTTTTTGGCCCGGTTTGTAAATTTATAAAAGGTTTAGGGTTTTTTTCAAAATTCCTTCTTTTCTACCTAATAAAAAAGTATAGATAAATAAATTTAATTCATCCTCACTCAAATCTCTAATGCTTTATCAATGTAACTACATCCACTATTTTTGAACATTTTATTTTAAGATTTTAACTAGATTCTCATGCGTTTTGTTAGGAAATATTATATATTGTATCATGAAAATATTATAGATTTTAAACATTGTATGGGAGGAGTGACTAGATATTGTATCTTAGAAATATAGCATGTATAACTCCCCTTACTCTTTAACATTATTCATATTTTTGAATAGATATTTATTTAACCAAACCTTTTATCTCTTACAATGAATATTGTGATAATATGTTTATGAGATTACATCCCAAAATATAGGGTGTATTCTCTCATTTTTAATGTTCTTTCTCTTTTTTAATGTTAAAAATTGTTTGATATTATCTTGCTTCAGGAAGTATATAATATTATAAAAATATCATTGATCAAGTTTATGATTTTCTTGAAATTGTTTTTTCAAAATCGACAACTCTTAAAAATCCATTATTTATAAAAATTATTTTTTGCATCAAAACATCAAACATCAGTAATATTTGTTTTCTTCATCTTTAATTTTCGCATGATCTTGCTTAATATTACTTTTCAATTTATGTCCATTTACATCAAACCTTTTAAGAAAATAAAATACTTTTATATTTATTTAATAATATTAAACACTTTAATTTGGAAATAATTTGTCACTATTTAGATAGGACAAAATTTAACATGCATGTTTTTCATCCATTTTATTTTTAATTGGCAAAATATATTAGCAATACTATGGTTTTATGACTCATTTTCACTTATTAGCAATTATGAATGTTATTAGGTTTTAAAACTTTCATCTCATGCCATTTGAAGTGGATTTTTATATAATTTTTTTAAGTAACATATAATTTAATCTAATTTTATATAATATAATATTATATTATATATTAATATATTTACTTGATAGGAAAATTATACTATGCAACATATAATATTTTTTTTTGAAAAAAATGAAAAACTTGTATTAATACAAAGAGCAATTACAAGCGGGAGAGAACACATCCCAACCAAGAATAGCAAACAACACTACAAGAGAAGAGCACAAAGGCAACCCAGCACAACACAAAGCAAAGAAGTCAACTGGGCGCGAACAAGCGACATGTCGCGAGATCGCGACAGTCAACCCCGGCTCCCCCACTGCGGTGCCAATAGTCGCGAAAACGTGACATGTTGCGAAATCGCGACATGTCGTGAAATCGTGACATGTCGCAAAGTCGCGACGACAGCACCCACCAGCAACCCTTCGACAAAAGTGTCGCGAAATCGCGACGAATTCTCCTTATGGCAACCAGATCACAAAAGCGTCGAGATATCGCGACAGTTTTCGCCATTCCGATGGAAAGCCAAAATTGTCACGATTTCGCGACGAGTTTTCCTTATGACACCAGACCGCCAAAAGTGTCGCGATATCGCGACGGTTTTTCCTTTCGGCGCCCAGTTCTCAAAACTGTCGCGATATCGCGACGAATTTTCCTCTCGGCGCCCAGTTCTCAAAACTGTCGCGATATCGCGACGGATTTTCCACTTTTCTCTCCATCTACAAAAGTGTCGCGATATCGCGACAATTTTACCAGTTAGCCCCAAATTGCCAAAACTGTCGCAAAATCGCGACAAGTTAACCAAGCGCCTTCCCCGAGGGCCGCGATGGCGCGACATGTCACGAAATCGCGACAAAAACCCGCCAAAGGCCGAGAGGGCGCAACCTGTCACGATATCGCGACATGTCGCGATATCGCGACAAAAACCCGCCAAAGGCCGAAAGGGCGCAACCTGTCGCGATATCGTGACATGTCACGATATCACGACATAAACCTTCCTTAGCATAAAAACACTGCACATCATTTCAGAAAACGTTCAAGGCCTTGTCGGATCTCTGCATCCTCCACAGGCATGTCACTGTGCAACTGCATCCCAACCTCCCTTTCAGCACCCATCTTAGCAAGGAAATTGACCGCCTTATTGAGATCTCGATTCACATAGACAGGTATCACATCATCTAATTCCCTCCAAAGCTCTTTGATTTGGGAAACTAAGATCCGCAACCTCCAAGCTTTCGAGACAAAGTTTCTCATACAATCAAGAGCACCCACCAAGATTTAGGAGTCAGACTCAATAATAATCTTCCTGTGTCCCTATTTGGCAGCCCAGAAGGAGGCAGATTTAATGGCAAAGGCCTCGGCTTCATTGTTTGTGGCACATCCCAGACCCTGCAGTTCCCAATAGAGCAAAGACCCAGCATGATCGTGGCACACAACTCCAATTCCAGCACTTCCCGGATTGCCTTTAGCAGCTCCATCAGTATTGATTTTGATCCATCCTTCAGGAGGGGGTTTCCAACTACCACTCACCTGCCTTTGTTGAAAAACATCTCCCTCGTCCAAAGTCTTAGAAGCAGACTGAATTTCCCCCTCGGTATGAATGGCAACCGTTTTCGCCACTTTGCTCCAAATGACTTGCCATATTCCTTCTAGAGGGGAGAAGGTTTCACAAAAAATACGGGCATTTCTCTCCAACCAAACCTGCCACCAGATAAAAAATAAACCAAGCTCCCAGCCAATTCGAAGAGCTTTGGATTTAAATCTACCTTTCTTCCAGCTTTCCCAAATGTTGTTTCGAGACAAGACCCCATTAGCCTGAAGTTTAAAGTGGGAGAACCAACGCTTCCAAATCTGTCATGTGAAAGAACATTCAAACATTAGATGATCCACCGTTTCCTCCTGCTTGTGGCATAACACACATTGGGAAGGGCCAATGATGCCTCTGAGTCTGAGATTGTCATAGGTGAGAATTCCATTATGCAAAAACTGCCAGGCAAAGAAGTTCACTTTCGGCCAGCCCTGGGGATGCCATATCTTTCTCCAGTCATGAACCAAAAAAAAGTGTGGAGGGGGCTCTGGGAGGATCTCACCATATCCCTCTTTCACAGTATAAGAGGGATGTTCTTGAGAAATCCACCTCCAGTACAGTTTGCCACCAAAGCCTTGTTGTTAAACTTGGAGCTTCTTAGTCCCAACCCCCATTTTTCCTTGGGTTGGGTAACCTTGTCCCAGCCAACCAAGGCCCATTTCCTCTCTCCCTTGGCACCTTCCCATAGAAATCTTCTAGCCATTTTATCCAGCTCTTTCCAAATAGACTGGGGAGCAGCCAGGACGGAGAATTTATAAATTGGCATGGCCTGAATAATTGACTGCAAAAAAGTTAGACGACCCCCATAACTTAACCATCTATTAGACCAATGGTTCATTCTCTCTTTGATGCCATCCAATAGGTCCTTACAAACATCTATTTTCAGTTTTTTGAAATGGAGAGGGACCCCCAGGTAGACTACTGGGAGAGAGGTCCGAGTGAAACCTAAAATCTCAATAACTCGGTCCTGTAACCGTTGATCAATATTGAAGAAGATCACTTTGGATTTATTGTCATTGATGACTTGATTAGAGGCCCGAAGGTAGACATTTAGAGTATCTCTGATTCTTCTTGCTTCCCTAAGGCTGGCCACTCCCACCAATCCAGTATCATCTACAAACTGTAAATGAGTCAAAACTTCAGCCCCAACCTTAATACCTGTTATCTGACCTTGAAGTCTTCTTCTCAGAAAGAGTCTACCCAATCCTTTAGCCAAGATGAGGAAGAGATAAGGAGAGCAAGGGTATCCTTACCGCAGGCCACGAGAGGCACCAAAAGGAGGTGAGGGAAGTCCCTTGATAAGAACAGAGAATGAAGGCATAGAAATACAGCTCATGACCCAGTCTGTCCAGTCCTGAGAGAAACCAAAGGTAGTCAACATCTTTGTCAAGAAGCCCCACTCCACCCTGTCATAAGCCTTGGACATATCCAGTTTAATGAACATTCCTTTGTTCCCAGATTGGTGCATTGTATGGATAGCCTCCTGAGCAAGAATCACTCCATCCAAGATTTGCCTCCCTTCAACAAAACCCCATTGCTCTGGGGAAATTATATTATGCAGGATAGGTTTTAACCTTTCAGCCATAATCTTAGTAATTATTTTATAGATCACATTGCATAAGGCAATAGGTCTAAAATCAGATAAATGAACCCCCCCGCTCCTTTTGGAATTAAAGTAATGAAGGTATGATTTAGAGCCTTGAGCATTCTTTTATTGGTTCTGGACTCCTCAGTGACAGCCAGAACATCTTCCTCCAGGGTATCCCAAAAGGCCTAGAAGAACTCAATAGGGAAGCCATCAGGACCAGGCGATTTACCAGTACTCATCCCAAAGACCACCTTCTTAAGTTCATCTTTATCTATAGGTCTAAGTAGAGCCTGGTTCTCTTCAGGAGAGATTATAGAAGGAATGACAGCAATAACTTCATCTTGGGCTGCCCCATCTTGCTCCATACTTTCCTTAAAGAGTTTTGAGAAATACTCCATTGAGTGGGAGTGCATACCAGGAAGAGTGTCAAAAGAGTATCCATTCTCATCTTGAAGGAAATCCATATTATTCATTTGTCTCCTAGCACAGGCAGAGCGCTGAAAAAAATTTGTATTTCTGTCTCCTTCTAATAACCAAGTATTTCTTGCTCTCTGTTTCCAGTAAATCTCTTCTTGATTATCAATATCCTCAACCACTTTGCGTAAAACATCATCCTCGGATTTAAGGTGCTCGGAAATGTTTCCTTCCCTGAAATGTTTTTGCACCTCATCCCATCTGGCCAACAAGGGGGCCCGTTGGTGCTGGAAGTCTGATTTGTTAGTTTGCCTCCACTATTTCAATTTACACTTGACAAATTGAAGCTGTTTGTGAAATTTGAACATTGCAGTCCCAAAAGGTGTACGGCCATCTTCCCACCACTGAGGAATTTTTCTTCGGAGTTCTTCTTTTTGCAACCAAAAATTTTCAAATTTAAAAGGTTTATGGTACTGCCCTGTCATAGCCCCTCCCTCCAGTAAAATGAGAAAGTGGTCTGAAACTGGGCCTTCCAAAATCTGAAGTTTAATATTCCATTTCACAAATGCTTCCTCCGAGACCAGAAATCGGTCTAGTTTTACCTTCCTACTGTGTGGCTCTCTTCTCTTATTAGTACACGTAAAATAAGTACCAGGACCTTTGATATCAACAAGGTGAAAGGCCTGGACTTGAGCAATCAGAAGCCTATCCCCTGGATCCAAAACTGGGAAACCACCTTCCTGATCCCTGGTAGATAATTTGGCATTAAAATCCCTAGCAATAATCCAATCGCAATCTTCCCGGGAGGATCTCATTGAATGAACAACATTCCATTGAAGCCGCTGGCCATCAATGCTTTGAGCCCCATAGAAGTTTGTAATTAATACCTGTTCAGCTGTAACAATGTTCTTAAAGAGAGATGTGAGAACACCCCTCCAAGTCGTATGTTCTATTGCTATCCACACCAGAGGATTCCAAAGAGTAACAATTCCCCCCGAAGCTCCTTGGTCCGCCACATCCATATATCCAGCGCCCCTCCATATTCTACTAGCAATTTTACACAAGATCTAAAGACATTTTTGTTTCCTGAAGGAGAAAAAAGTCTATTTTGTGTCTTCCTAAAATTCTTTGAACAGCAGATTGATGGGTTCTACTGTTTAAACCCCTTACATTCCAGGATTGTATAATCATTGGAAACCTTGGGAGCAATACGAGTCAATTGTTCTCACCGATCCTCCATTGATCAGCTTGTCCCCTTGCACTACTAGTAGATCCTTATTGGATTTTCTACCAGCTCCTTGGGAATTACTATTCTTAGACCTCTTTTCCACCTGGGTAATCCCCAACGCTGGTCTTTCTCTGTTCTTTTCTGCACTTCCCATGTGGACATCCTTAATAACTGGTTGTGCAGGGGAATGAATTACCATAGCCCCTAGGTTCTCTGGCTGCAAAGTCTCAGGGGTTTCAATCACCTGTTCGAAGACAGGAGTAGATGATAGAGGAGCATGAGAGTGGGTGTAAGTATCCTCAACATTCCCATCCACTCCTTCCATGACTTGGTATTCTTGGTCTACAAGGGATTTGAAGATTTCATATCGATTGGTTGGCTTGGTTTGGGCCTGCTCTTTGCCATTTCTCTTTTTGTTTTTCCTCCGCTTCTGCTGTTCAAAGCCATCTTTCTGGGCATCAGAACCCTGGGGGATATTGAGGGGTTCTTTGACCGAAGTGAACTTACCCTCTCTGGGGCGATTTGACGCTCCCGACGGAGCTTCCGCTTTTGTGGTCAAGCTATTTGGGTAGAACCTAGCCAAATGGCCATGCTTATGGCAGACTCTGCATCTAAAAGGTAAGGCTTCATAGTCTAGCTGTTGTATCCAGGTTAGTCCTGCCAACTCCAATTCCACCTCGACTGGAAGTGGCTGGCTAATGTCCATTTCTACACATATTCTAGCAAAGACAGCAGTATTTCCTTCCATGGTATCTCTTGAAACTCCCAAAAATCTACCTAGAGAATTACCAATCAACTCAAGGATCTGCTCACCCCAAAACTCCATTGGGAGAGCATACAGCCGTATCCAGACCGGGACAGCCGTGGGCTCAATGCGAGGATCAAAACCCACTCTCCACGGTTGGACAAATAATCCTGTCGGGCCGTGGCTCCTCTTCTCTGATTCAAATGCTCTGTTTCTATCTGCTAGGGAAGAGAAACTAATAATAAAATACCCATTGCTTATAGGCCATAGAGAGTACTCACCAATGGGCTCCCAGTTCTGTCTCACCCAGGTGTGTAGAAAGTTCGAGTGGGCTGAATACCCATGAATTTGCGGATCAGATCATGGGTAGCACGGTATATAATCGTATCCTCAACCAGTTTTGGTTCTATGACAATCTTAGGCCTGGATGCAGATTGTGGAAGGCAGCCGTTAACTCTGTTTGCAGGTAAACCCTTTCCAGCATTCTTAAATAGCATTTGATAAGCACTGCGTTGAGCTTCATCGGAGGAAGATGCAGGGTTTTCTTTTAATATATCAGCATATGAGCTTTTCTGCCCATCGATAGATCCTGGAGGAGACCCCATTGGGCCCTCCCAAGGCAACGAACGATCCTTCAAGAAGTGTAGAATCAATCCACAGGAGGATCTGGAAGAATCTTCCAACCAGAGACCCTGGAGCTTCGCCCGATGCCTGCACAGAAGGTTTCCCGCCAAATCGCCAGAGCTCCGAAAAATCTTCCGGATTTTTATAATTTTTTTTATCATTATAAATTATCCGCAAAACGTTGTTTGATAATGGTTTTATGCAACATATAATATTAAAACATATAAAATATTTTAAATTACTTCCAAACTAAATTTTAAAATATTAAATTTATTTAAAAAAATTAAATATTAATAATATATAATAACAAAAATCAATCAACCATACAAATAAACATATATTTTAACATTAATTAAGAAACTGATTGCACATTTAAATAAAGTGGTCTTGTGTTTAAAATCCCTTGAAGGTGGTTGTTGATGTAATTTGTAAACGTTCTCCTAAAAAAAAAAAAAAAAAAATATAAGATAAGATTCATAGAATATAAATAACGATATTACCTCTCGTTTGTGTAAAACTTAAATAGCAGGTTTCTAAATTTTATTTAAGCTAGTTCATTCAAGATTTGGATGGCCACGACCACATCATTTGTCACAATTTGTTTCACCACGACCACAACATTTGCGACAACATTTCTTGTTTTTCTTCAATGACACAGCGCAGCAAAAACAATATTGTAAATATTTTTCGTTGTGAGACACACTTATGCTTGCAGATTCTGCAAATAAATGACCTTTGCCTCCTCCGTCGTATTCTCCTTCTTCAATGGAAACACATAATAACGCCAAGTTCAAACAAATCAAAATTATGAGAAAGCATGACTTGCTAGTTGTTCTTGCCATCCTTTTAGCAAGCAAAATCTCTGATCTGCAATATGTCTTCTTGACATCTTTCGAATAAGAGATTATTTATAATGGTGAACAATGTTGAAGCCAAAATAACAAGAAATTACTGTCAGGTCAGGTCAGTATATTTTAATTTATTTCTAATCTACCAAATCTTATCTTAAGTATATACATGCAGTTAAATGTAACCATAACTTATCTGATACCTCAATTTATTCTCCAATCTGCAAAATCATATCTTCACAATAACCATAACTGTAACAATTTAGATACATGCAGTTAACTGTAACCATAACTTATTTGATACCTCTCAAGTCGTTACTTGACAAATATATACATGTGATTAAACGCAATTTATTCTCCAATCTGCAAAATCATATCTTCACAATAACGTGTACAATTAAATGCATTCAACATAATATCTTATCAGCCAAAAATTGACACAAGAATTCGTCTTTCCATTGAGTTATTCTACACACGGGTCATATGTTAAAGCTCTTGTCAACAAAATTGTATTTTGCATGCAATTAAGTGATATTTCGTTCATACCAAACAAAATATTACTATTACATACCATAATTTTTGATATTATAGTTTTTGGAATATAAGATATACAAAATACATTTAACTAATATCTCAGCTTCTAGCAAAAAAAGCCACGAACAAAAGGAAGCAATGGGCAGTCCTGATCAGTACATTGTTGCTTTGGTGTTTCTGCTGTTTGGTTTGAGTAGTGCCCAAAGGACTTCTTTGTTTTTTTGAGTTCGGCTTTCATTTTGTAGTCTTTAAGATAGATCTTTTTCTATGTGTTTGCTATAGTGTTTTATGTCGATGTAATAGGTAAAGATTTACGTGTTTGGTTTTGTATACTTCTTCTTAGGCTTAGGCTGATGCCTATTGTTCCTTGTTGATGTAAAAGGTATTTGAGAGCCTTCATATTTGCAAGGCATAATATAATATCAATTAAATTACCAAAAAAAATTCTTATAAAATGCTTTTATTTAAATAATTTATTGTAAAATATAATTAAATTAGTTTAAAATTTCATAAATAGCTTGCTTTGAAATATGCAACTTAAAAAAACACATCAAATTTAATAACTTATAAATATTATATTGCTTTGAAATATGCAACTTAAAAAAACACATCAAATTTAATAACTTATAAATATTATATTAATTCATCCAAATGAGTACAATAATATTTTTTCAAATATTTAAATATTTTGTTTAACTTATATTAATATGATAAATTAAAATCTTTATAAAAAATTATATTTAATTAAATCATAATATCATTTCAATGGCATGTGTGTGCACAATATAATTCTATACATGGTTCCATTTATTTTATGTTTAATAATTATTTTTGGAATGCAAAATTTAAATAATAATAATTATAAGTATGAAAAGGAGGTCTGGTCGAGATGCGAGAGATTTGTTTTTTTCTAGGTTTACGACGTCGTATGCTTAGGGATTTATGTATGGTTTGGTTAGCTGTCAATACTAAACTCCACATTGTTACACATTTATCACCTTGGTGGTTGGTTTCTTTTTAAGATGGCTGCCGGGAACTCGACGAATTCGTATCCTATCGAAGCTTCTGAACTTGGCTATGGTGTGCAACAAGCAACCGAGGAAGTTCATCCCGAAGGTCTTCCATGAGGTATGGATCTAGTGCCCGATGTTACTATTCCTCTTGATGATTTCGATCAGTCTTGTAGTTGATTAGAAAGTAACACGCTTATTGGATATTTCCTGGGTTGAATCCCCAATGAGTCGCTAATCCGTAGCTGGATTCAGTATTACTGGACTCCTCATAGCATAGAGGTTGACAAAATTCAAAATTTGACCAAAGGATTTTTTATGTTTTGTTTCCCTGCTCCTGAGCATGTGCATGCAGTTTTTAACCATGGCCCCTTGTATGTGCGTAACTCTTTGTTAGTTTTTTAGTTTTTTAGCCCTGGTCCCGTGATTTCTTTGTTGAAGAGGGTGCTTCCGTGGAGGTGTTAGTGTTGGTAGAATTCCTTGGCCTCCTGCTGACTATTTGGCCTTTCCTGGAAATCCTTGTTGTGCCTTTAGATAGTTTTGTATGCATTGAGAATCCACAGTTTTTTGGTGCTCGACCATTTCATAGGGTTTGTGTGAAAATCAATATTTCTAAGGATCTCTAAGATCATATTACCATTTATGTTGGGGATACATCCTTTGTTCAGAAGTTAGTGTATATTAATCTCCCAAGTACCCGCTTTCGCTATCAGTTAACAACACATATGATCAAAGATTACCCTCCCATGGAGGGGCGTTTCAGGTATAATAAGGTTACAACTAACCCTTCAAATTTTGCGTATGCAATGCCATCTAGGGCCACTCCCAGAAAGCAACGAACCACATAGACTGGTTTGAACGATTCTTGGACTACGGTTGCCAAATAGAATCGTCCAATCAAGCCCTTGGGTAAAACTGTTGGTCCACGATCGGCTCCTCTGGTGCATGCACCGAAAGATACAATGACCATACAAGGTGTAGCACCATCGTCCTCTCACAAGGCTTCCGTTGTGACGGAGATTGAGGGTTTGCAGAGTAATTTACATGCAACCCTTGAAAAGGCATGAGCAAAAAGGTCTCACAGTCCCAACATTGATAAACGCTCGTATACCATGTTTCTCAAAGGAAATCATGACCGATTTATCTCAAAATCTTATTCCTCGCTTGGAGATATAGGGGCTTCTGAGATTATTGAAGGTGATATGTAGCTTGAAAGTTCCTCATGATATTTCTATCATGTAATTTCAGAGGATTAACAAACCCAGTTCGTAAGTAATTGATCCGTAGTGAGATTGATAAACTTTATCGTCAGCATGACAAGTTTGATTTTCTTTGTTTACAAGTAGTTAAGGTTTATGCTTTTAACTTACAATGTGTCTGTTCATTTCTTTAGCATGGCAGCCAATTTTATGCAACTAATCATGCAGTTGGTCGAGGTGGAGCTGTCACGTTTGTGGCTCTCACCTGGAAATTTGATGTAGGAGCCTATATTTAGAAGGTTTTTGTTAAAATAAATTTTAAAGTAATTTTTTTATTACTCAAAATGGAATTATTTTCTGCAAAATATAATTTGTCGAAAATGGTAATTACTATAAAAGACAATTTTTTATGAAAAATAATTTTTCAAAAATAGTAATTACTTAAAAAGGCATTTTTTGGTGGCAAAATAAATTTGGGGATATATATTTATTTTAGGGCTTCAAGTTTTAGGGTTTTATTTTAGGGTTTCTTTGGGGATATATATTCCCTTGGTATTGCATTGTAAAAGGGGAAGTGAATCCAAGAATGATAATAGAAAATATTTATTGATTCATTTCCATGATTTGTAGTTTTTATGTGAATGGAGGGTTTTTATGATTATTTTCATTTATCACATTTTTTTATGTAAATGGAGGGTTTTGCATATTATTTTCATTTATCACAATTTTTATGTAATGGGAGGTATTATGTTTTGACCTCTTGTAGTTGGATTTACATCATTTGGTATCAGAGCAAGTTGGATCTTGTTGGGGAGAAAAGAGAAGAAAAGAAAAGAGAAAATGAGAGGAGAGCAAAAGGGCTCTAAAAAAAAATTGGTACTCTATGCAATGCTTACAGAAGGTTTGTAAAATCTTAAAGATAGAAATTGACACTGTGTAAGTGCTTCCAAGAGGTTTTTTTATTTAAAAAACATCAGAGAAAGAGATTGGCACTTTGTGTAGTGCTTGCAGAAGGTTTGTGAAATATTAGAGAAATAAATTGGCACTCTGTGTAAGTGCTTGCAGGAGGTTTTTTTTATGTAAAACCTTAGAGGGAGGAATTGGCACTTTGTGTAGTGCTTGCAGGAGGTTTGCTATTTTCAAACCTTGAAGGAAGAATTGACACTATGTGTAGTGCTTGCAGGAGGTTTGAGATATAAAACCTTAGAAGGAGATTGATACTTTGAGGAGTACTTGCAGATGTGTGGCACTCTATGGAGACCGATTATGAGTTTGATCAGAGGAACTCACAAGAGCAGAGTTCTTTTCAACCAAAGGAGAATGATGTAGGAGCCTATCTTTAGAGTTTTTTCTAAAAGAAGTTTTAAATTTGACGTAAAATATAATTTGCCAAAAATGGTAATTATTAGAAAAGACAAATTTTTATGAAAAATATTTTTCCAAAAATAGTAATTACTTAAAAATGTATTTTTTGGTGGAAATTTTTTTTACCAAAAATAGTATTTTTTTATTTTTAGGGTTTTAAGATTTAGGGTTTTCTTTTAGGGTTTCTTTTAGGGCTTCAAGTTTTAGGTTTTTATTTTAGGATTTCTTTGGGGATATGTATTCCCTTGGTATTGCATTGTAAAAGGGGAAGTGAATCCAAGAATCATAATAGAAAATATTTATTAATTCATTTTGATGATTTGTAGTTTTTATGTGAATGAAGGGTTTTTATGATTATTTCCATTTATCATAGTTTTTATGTAAATAGAGGGTTTTGCATATTATTTTCATTTATCACAGTTTTTATGTAATGGGAGGTTTTATGTTTTGACCTCTTGCAGTTGGATTTACATCAAAATCTCATCTAGTTACTTGGGGAGTGGACCCTTCCAATCAGGTGGTGTGGACCCTTTTTGAAATTGATGGGTATTCTTTTAGTATTTTCAATGTGTATTCTTCCAATCATGCTCCTGACCATTGTGCTCTTTGGTGATGGTTGGATTTATCTTTACCTTATGATGTCTAGTTGTTTTGTGGTGATTTCAATATGATTGAAACAAATTATGATAAAGTGGGATGCCTACCAATGCGGTGGTGTGCTGGGGAACGAGAAGCTTAGTTTTTTTTGAAAAATAAATTAGGGCTTTTTGACCCCAATACTTGTTCTTCCTCCAAAGACTTCATGTACTCACTCTGGTTTTCATGGTCAAATTTTCAAAGTGAGGATGACCATATTCTCAAGCGATTAGATAGAGCCATGCACGGACCATCGTGGGTTCAATTTTTAGTACATTATACCTTTCGCTCATTTAGTGGTAGCTTTTCTAGGCTCTATAGTGTCTGATCATGTTCCTATTATCTTTAATATTTCTGCGAGCATATTGCCAGCTAGGACCTTCTCTTCTCAAATTTTCCTAAATACTTCCTTCCTCCAGCATCATGCTTTTTTTGCTCACATTATTAGGGTTTGGAATTTGGTTCCTTGATATTCAAGGCAATCATGTTGGATTGAGTGGTGGAATGATGCTATTATTCGCACAACCACTTTGCTATGCAATCTTGGTTTTAAGCTTGCTCAGTTGCGTAAGTAGTCAAGTCTGGTCCTTAAGAGGGAGTTTGCCTCAACATCTGTTAGAATTGATGCTTCCCCTCTCAGTGTTACTCTACAGTAGTTTGTTGCAACTCTTCGACATGATATTAAGAAGGCTGAGCTATATGAGGCTGGAGGTGCTAAGCTTTGTGCTCGAATGCATTGACTCAAGGTCAGTGATAGAGTTTCCAAGGATTTTTTAGCACCTTAAACTGTCTCGGTAGGTGGTTATGTTCAAAGCCATTGTGAATAATGGCAAAAGGCTGTCAAAGTTACCTAATATTTCTAAGGCATTTGTTCACCATTACCAATAGGTCTTTTCTTCTCAATATTTTTTAGCTAAGAGGAATCAAGCCCTCGATGAATGTTGCTCAGTGGTTTCTACTAAGCTTTCACCTTCTTAGACTGAAGCCTATGATAAACCTTTTGCTTTAGAAGATCTTACTAAGTCTTTATCTCATATGGCTAATGACAATGCACCAGGCCTTGATGGGTTTCCTTGTGAATTTAATAAAGGTTTATGGGATATGGTCGACTCTGAACTTCTAAGGGTTTACCTGGAAGCCTTGTATTCTAGTTCTTTAGGAGTGCTCATTAATAGAGGTAACATCAAGTTCATTTCCAAGCCGAGTAATCCTAAAGTGATCACCAACTAGAGGCCTATCACTTTGCTAAATGCTAGCTATAAAATTATCGCTAAGGCTCTTGCTCTTAAACTTTGGCCTCTCCTTCCTCTTATTCTGAGGCCTGAGAAAATAGGATTTATTCATAATCGATATATTCTGGATAATGTTATAGCCATGTGGGAAGGCATGGACTGGGCATGACGGTCTCAAAAAGACATATTTTTTATTAAAATTGACCTTGAAAAATCCTATGATAGAATTGAATGGCATTTCATTCTCTTAATGCTTACATCTCTAGGGTTTGGTCCTGGGTTTTTCCAAACCATGAAAATGTTATTTGCAGATGCTTCAGTGGTTCTCATGCTAAATGTTATGCAAACATAGCATATTGGTTTGTTCAAATACATTCAACAGGGTTGTCCTCTACCCCCCTCCCTCTATATGCTTGTAGTTGAAGCCTTTAGGTACCTTCTTGCCCATAAAGTCTCGCAAGTACTAGTTAAGAATATTATATTACCAAGAGGGCAAGGGCGGATCATTAATGGACACTTTGTGGATGATTCTTTTATAACACTCACTGAATATGAAGTGTCTATCACACAAGCTCTTTATAGCCTAGATGTTTTTTTCAAAGCCTCTGGTTCCAGCATTCAGTGGAGGAAAATTACTTGCTATAGGAAATCATCGCATCCCCTTCCACATTGGTTAGAGCATTACCAATGGAGGTGGATACAATCGGGGAAGATTTTCAAATTTTTAGGCATTCCATTTGCTTTTCAAAGCACCCCATCTCAGCTTTGGGAGTATGTAGTGCAAAGTATGTAGAACAAACTTAATTACCGGATCACCAAGAAGTTGTCCCTTGTGGGAAAATTCCAAATCTACTCTAAAATTCTTGCTAGTACACATGTATATTACTCTTCCTGTTGGGTTCCTTCTCAAGCTTGTTATAAGAAGCTCGAAAAACTTATGCGGGAGTTTTTATGGGCTAATTCCTCTCTGAAAAAATGGCTTTCATAGAGTAGCCTGGGAATTTTTTGCCTCCCTAAAAGGTTAGGAGGATTGGGATTATTTAATTTTTTCCATCAAGCTTTAGCACTTAGCTCTAAATGGATCATCATATATCTTAAAGGGGAGGAATCATGGAAATTTATGATTAGGAATTGTGTGGCAATAGGGTTTCCCATTGGCAATAAATGTTGGCAAGGGTTAGATTTACCATCCATTCTTGTAGCCCCTATTTCGTGTAAAATTATTGATTCCTTTGTGACTCAAATTCTTTGGTGATCTTGGGAGTCACTCAAGCACTGGCTCCATTGGAAAGGAATTAGTCACCACAAGGGGGAAGCTATTGTTGATTTGAATTTTTGGTGGTCCCCTGTGATTTAGTACCAGGGACAATCACTTGCTCAAGTTCAATGGATCCATGCTATTTTTTTTTCAAAAAGGACATTGTGTTCCTCTCTAAATTTTATTGCAGGCAGTCTGGCGATTGGATCCCTTGGGTGAATTTTCAAAAGCAGTATAGGTTACAGTTCATTGAAAAAGCTACCTATGATGTGGTTATTAATAGTACACCTTTTTCCTTGTGGCCTAAGCTTGGTCAGGTTTGTCAGCAACCTTTGTGGAAAAAGTTTGAATGGTATAAACATGTCCCTTTGTTTAATTATTGTACTAATCAGGGTTACGACTGGATTTCACCCAATTTGCCCTTGGTGACCAAGCGTAATACATGCTAGGATTTGTTCTCTTCCAAATCTAGATGGAGAGCTTGCTTTTAGCTCACTTGGTGATGCAGGAGCATCCGGCGACAGTAGAGCAATCTTGCATCCTCTAAATTTTTCTAAGTTTTCGAAGTACTTTGTATTTTAATTTGTTTCGGTTCTTCCCAAGGGGGGGAGTTTTGTAAAGAAATGGGAGAGTCTCGGGGAAGTTGGTGAAGTTTGGGCAAAAGTTG
This sequence comes from Wollemia nobilis, assembly GCA_028583015.1. Taxonomy (NCBI): domain Eukaryota; kingdom Viridiplantae; phylum Streptophyta; class Pinopsida; order Araucariales; family Araucariaceae; genus Wollemia; species Wollemia nobilis. The sequence goes on from JAQPPZ010002931.1 coordinate 1,092,822, forward strand.
GGGTGGGGTCGCGAAATCGCGACATGTCACGAAATCGTGACCTCAAAGGCTTCGTCTTAGGCAAGGGCCAGTTTTGTCGCGATATCGCGACGTCACGATATCGTGACAATAGTTAGCAGCTTGGAGCGAAGAGAAGTTTTCGTCGCGATATCGCGACGTCGCGATATCGCGACGTTTGTTTGCAGCAGCCAAAGCAAGGGGAGTTTCCGTCGTGATATCGCGACGTCGCGATATCGCGACGCGAGTTAACACAGTAGGGCGCAAGGGAGCTTCCATCGCGATATCGCGATGTCGCGATATCGCGATGATATTGAAAAGGCAAAGGCACGGTGCGGACTTGGGAGCGGAGACAGTTTGGTCGCGATATCGCGACGTCGCGATATCGTGATAGTTTGAGCAGACAGAGGCAGGGCAGTGGTTGGGTCGCGATATCGCGACATGTCATGATTTCGTAACATGTCATGATATCGCGGCCAAGAAAAGGGCAGACCAAGGTGAACACGCGGACGGCCATGCAAGGCCGAAATTGACACGTGGCTGCCACGTGTATTAAAGCAACTCAGCCAGTAAAATAAAAGGCCAGAAATGGACACGCAGGCTACCGCATAAATTTAAATGGAGTTGACAGCCACGTGTATTAAAAATGGAGACAACTATCACAGCAGTTCGAGGGATGGACATTTTGAATGAGACAGCGATGCAGAAGAACGGTCTGACCAAAGTGGCGGATGCAGGTTAAGGGAGGCCATTAATGCAAGCTTCATGGTAGATCGGACAGTTGCCTATTAATGACAAAAAATTTGAAAATTCGGCCGAGGGGGAAAATCGAATTTGAATTTTTGTTAGGCGGAGGCATTAATTGCCTAGAGGATCGAGGCCTCGATAAAAACCCAAAAATTTGTAAGGGAAGGGATGGTGAGTTCGGGATTGAGGGGGAAGAAGAAGTATGCCTGGAAACTGTATGAAAAGACTGTATTAAGCAATTTGCCATGAATTAATTTGGAGTTCTGTTGTGTGAATCCCGGCTTGCCATCAAGTGGTATCAGAGCGGGAGCTCCTGAGCGTGTAACAGATCGCCGGAGAGAGGCAGTTACACCAGGATCTATGGAAGGATTTGAAGGGGAAGAAAGGAAGATGCCTCCACGAAGAAACCATGGTGGAGTAGGAAATGTGGTGCCGGTCGAAGACTTTCGAGCCTTGCAGAGACAAGTTCAAGCCCTGCAAGAAGAGTTACGCAGAAGGCACGAGCCCGAAAGGGATGAGGGAAGTGAAGACGAAGTTGAAGAAGAAGACCAGTCTGAGGAAGAAGAAGAGGCTGTGGATCCTGCACAAGCCAGGTTGTACAAAGCCATCTCTCAGATTGGAAAGCAACCAAAAATGGAGGTTTCTACATACTCGAGAAACCTAAATCCAGAAGAGGTGATTGATTGGATAAATGACTTAGAAGAATATTTTGAATATGAGGAGGTTGAAGACCCTAATCGGGTCAGATTTGCTAAGACCAAGTTGAAGGGTCATGCCAACATTTGGTGGAGAGGAATATAGTTGGAGAGGAATAGAAGAGGGAAGGAGAGAATAACAAGATGGGATAGAATGGTGGAAAAGCTGAAAAGACTAGTTTATTCTGGCAGATTACGAGTTGGATCTGCTAAGAAAAATGCAGAGTTTGAGACAGACAAACAAAACTGTCCAAGAATACACCGAGGAGTTTTACAAGATTTCTATTAGAACTGGGCATTTAGAGGCAAACAAAGAAAAGGTAGCCCGTTATATCAATGGGTTGAGACTCGACATCCAGGAAGAGCTGAGCCTAGTTTGGGTAAGCACCATTGAGGATGCTTACCAGTTTGCCTTAAAGGTGGAAGAAAAACTAAATAGGCGGTTTGAAGGCAAGCAAAGAGGAAGGGGCCGTGGTGGAAGAACTGGTGGGAGAACCAGTGGAGAAAAGTATAAAGACCCAAAGAAGACTGGTGAAGCCAATAGTAACCAGGATCAAAGGGAAGAGGATGTTCATCGACCCCGAGATCGAAACGACTACCCAAGAGGACGGGGTGGATCTGGACGAGGGTTTGGAAGAGGAGTATTTCATGGGACATGTTTCCACTGTGGTGAAGAAGGACATCGAGCATTCGAGTGTCCACAACACCGGGAAAGAACGAACAAGAGGCCTGAGGGTCCGGCCAGAGCTGCTGTGGTAGAGGAAGATGTTGAATCTGAACATTCAGAAGAAGCGGAGAGAGGGGAGGCAATGATCGTGAGGAGAGTCCTGTTGAATGAGGAGAAGGACACAGATCAGAGAAGAAGTTTATTCCGCACAAGATGTAAATGTGCGGGCAAGGTTTGCAATATTATTATTGATAATGGTAGCACGGATAACCTGGTTTCGGAAGAAATGGTTACCAAGCTACAGTTAGAGAGGAAGAAGCACCCGCATCCATACCGGGTCGCATGGCTACAGAAAGACCATAGGGCTTTGGTCAGTGAGCAGTGCTCCGTTAAATTTAATATTGGGAATTATTGTGATGAGGTCCTGTGTGACATCCTACCTATGGATGCTTGCCATATGTTGCTGGGAAGGCCCTGGCAGTTCGATCGGAGTGCAGTGCATGACGGTCGTGCCAACACCTACTCATTGACGAAGAATGGTGTGCGCCACAAGCTGAAGCCCTTAAAGGAAGCGGATGAAAAGGTATGTAACAACTCCAGAATCTGTTTAGTTGAAGGGAGAAAGTTTCTGGACGGGTTGAAGCATGAACATTTATGTTATGCAATAATTCCTAGAGTTAGGGAGAAGGAATGCCAAGATACCCCAGAAGAAGTCCTAGATCTGCTGGAGGAATTTCCGGATATTGTGTCTGATAATGTGCCTGAGGGTTTACCCCCAGTAAGGAAAATCAGCCACCATATAGATTTGATGCCAGGATCGAGCTTGCCAAATAAAGTTGCACACAGAATGACGCCTGTAGAGACTGAGGAGTTAAACAGGCAGGTCCAGGAATTGTTGGAGAAGGGATTGATTCGGGAAAGTTTGAGCCCATGCGCAGTACCTGCAGTGCTGGTGCCAAAGAAGGATGGAGAATGGAGAATGTGTACAGATTCATGGGCCATCAACAAAATCACTATCAAATACAGATTCTCGTTGCCAAGGATGGATGATATCATGGACTGTTTAAGTGGAGCTGAGTACTTCACAAAGATTGACCTGAAAAGTGGCTATCATCAGATCCGTATCCGAGAGGGAGATGAGTGGAAGACAACCTTCAAGACAAGAGAGGGCTTGTATGAGTGGTTGGTCATGCCATTTGGGCTGTCCAATGCACCAAGTACCTTCATGCGGCTGATGAATGAAGTGCTGAAAGAGTTTTTGGGAAAGTTTGTCATTGTTTATTTAGATGATATATTAATTTTTAGCAGAACCCTGGAGGAACACCTGATGCATATTAGGAGGGTTTTTGAAAAGCTACGGGAGGAGCAGTTATTAATAAATCTGAAAAAGTGTAATTTTGTCAAGGAGTTAGTATACCTGGGATTTGTAATCTCAGCAGAAGGTCTGAAAATGGACCCAGAGAAGGTGAGAGCCATCATCGAATGGCCTACCCCAAGAAGCACAACAGAAGTAAGATCATTTCATGGTCTAGCCAGCTTTTACAAGAAGTTCATAAAGAACTTCAGCAGCATTTGTGCACCTCTCACGGAAACAATGAGGGGGGATAAAAAAGAGTTCAAGTGGACATTAGGGGCCGAGAGGAGCTTTGATGCATTAAAGAAAAAGGTCACAGAACAGCCTATTTTGGCACTCCCAGACTTTAACAAGGTATTTCAGGTGGACTGTGATGCTAGTGGCAGTGCAATAGGGGCGGTACTGAGTTAGGAAGGTAGACTTGTTGCTTATTTCAGTGAGAAGCTAAATGATGCTCGAAAAAAGTATTCAGTTTATGACCAAGAATTTTATGCTATAGTTCAGGCTCTAAAGAAGTGGAGACATTATTTATTGCCAAAGGAGTTTGTTCTATTCACTGATCATCAGGCTTTACAATACATTAACAGTCAGACAAAACTAAACCAAAGGCACATGAAGTGGGTGGAATTCCTTCAAAGCTATACCTTTGTGCTGAAGCACAGAAGTGGGAAATCAAACAGAGTTGCAGATGCCTTGAGTAGAAGGCAAAACCTACTGATTGAAATGACAGTGGAAGTAGTGGGATTTGAAGAACTGAAGGGTTTGTACCCTGAAGATCCGGATTTTGCAGAAGCCTGGACGGCTTGCTTGACACCTGTTACTGTGGACAGGACAAAATGGTTGGATTTCCTAATCCAAGATGGAATGTTGTTCAAGAGAAGTAAATTATGCATTCCAAGGAGTTCCATGCGGGAAAACTTAATCAAGGAAAAGCACAGCGGAGGACTGGCTGGGCATTTTGGTCGGGATAAGACCATTGCCCTGGTGGAGGAAAATTACTACTGGCCACAACTTCGGCAAGATGTGCGGAAGTTTGTGCAAGGTTGCAAAATATGCCAGATGGCAAAAGGTGTAAGGCAAAACACAGGATTATACCAGCCATTACCTATACCTGAGAGGCCATGGGAGGACATAAGCATGGATTTTATCCTTGGATTGTCGAGAACACAGAGGGGAAATGACTCTGTATTTGTGGTGGTTGACCGATTCTCCAAAATGGCACATTTTATTCCCTCGCGAAGACGAGTGATGCGGTTCACATTGCGGGATTATTCTTCAAGGAAGTGGTACGACTTCACGGTCTACCAAGAAGCATAGTTTCGACGAGAGATACAAAGTTTGTTGGCTATTTCGGAGAACTTTGTGGAAGAAGTTGAAGACAGACCTGAAATTTAGTTTTGCATACCACCCACAGACTGACGGACAGATAGAGGTGGTGAATAGAAGCCTGGGTAATTTGCTGAGATGTTTGATAGCAGATCAACCCAAGGGGTGGGATTTAGTTTTACCACAAGCGGAATTTGCGTATAACAGTTCAGTCAATAAGAGCACAAATAAATCTCCATTCCAGATAATATATGGAAACAACCCGAGAAATGTGTCTGAACTGAGAAAGTTGGACAAGAGAGAAAAGTGCAGTGCCGAGGCAGAAGAATTTGCGGAACATATGAAAAGTCTACATGAAGAAGTAAGGAAACAAATTATAAAAATGAATACTCAATATAAGACAAGGGCGGACCGAAGCGGCGGTTCAAGGAGTTCAAAGTAGGAGATGAGGTCATGGTGCATCTCAGGAAGGAGAGATTTCCTGCCAAGACTTATAACAAATTGAAGATGAAGAAGTTTGGGCCATGCAGAATACTGGGAAAACGGGAGTCAAGAAATGCATATGAAGTGGAATTGCCAAGTTGGCTTGATATTTCACCTATTTTTAATATTTCAGATCTAGTGGAATATCATGAAGGGGAGAGTACAGAGGTACCAAGTGCTGAATTATGGCAAATTCCAGCATCTACTCCAACCACAGACGAGGTTGAGGAAATATTAGACACTCGTGAAGGCAGAAGCACCAGAAACAGACAGTATTCTGAATATTTGGTAAAGTGGAAGGGCAGACCTGTTGAAGATGCAACGTGGTTGTCAAAAACGGAGGTTGACCGCCTGGGTCTTCCCCTAACAAAATAGAAGTGAGGATCACTTTTTAATTACCCCGGGTGTTTGATGTAGGAGCATCCGGCTACAGTAGAGCAATCTTGCATCCTCTAAATTTTTCTAAGTTTTCGAAGTACTTTGTATTTTAATTTGTTCCGGTTCTTCCCAAGGGGGGGAGTTTTGTAAAGAAATGGGAGAGTCTCGGGGAAGTTTGTAAAGTTTGGGCAAAATTTGGGGTGGGGTCGTGAAATCGTGACATGTCACGAAATCGTGACCTCAAAGGCTTCGGCTTAGGCAAGGGCCAGTTTTGTCACGATATCGCGACGTCGCGATATCGCGACAATAGTTAGCAGCTGGAGCGAAGAGAAGTTTCCGTCGCGATATCGTGATGTCGCACGACATCGCAATATCACGGCGTTTGTTTGCAGCAACCAAAGCAAGGGGAGTTTCCATCGCGATATCACGACGTCGCGATATCGCGACGTGAGTTAAAACAGTAGGGCGCAAGGGAGCTTTCGTCGTGATATCACGATATCGTGACGATATTGAAAAGGCAAAGGCACGGTGCGGACTTAGGTGCGGAGACAGTTTGGTCGCGATATCGCGACGTCGCGATATCATGACCTCGTGATATCATGACAGTTTGAGCAGACAGAGGCGAGGCAGTTGTTGGGTCGCGATATCGTGACATGTCACGATTTCGTGACATGTCGCGATATCACGGCCAAGAAAAGGGCAGACCAAGGTGAACACGCGGACGGCCATGCAAGGCCGAAATTGACACGTGGCTGCCACGTGTATTAAAGCAACTCAGCCAGTAAAAGAAAAGGCCAGAAATGGACACGCAGGCTACCGCATAAATTTAAATGGAGTTGACAGCCGCGTGTATTAAAAATGGAGACAACCATCACAGCAGTTCGAGGGATGGACATTTTGAATGAGACAGTGGTGCAGAAGGACGGTCTGACTGACCATGGCGGCGGTTGCAGGTTAAGGGAGGCCATTAATGCAAGCTTCATGGTAGATCGGACAGTTGCCTATTTATGACAAAAAATTTGAAAATTTGGCCGAGGGGGAAAATCGAATTTGAATTTTTGTTAGGCGGAGGCATTAATTGCCTAGAGGATCGAGGCCTCGATAAAAACCCAAAAAATTTGTAAGGGAAGGGATGGTGAGTTCGGGATTGAGGGGGAAGAAGAAGTATGCCTGGAAACTGTATGAAAAGACTGTATTAAGCAATTTGCGTGAATTAATTTGGAGTTCTGTTGGTGTGAATCCCGACTTGCCATCACTTGGGCACCCTATATTGAACCCAAGTAGGCCTCTTTTTTTTGGAGTCTGTTGCACCAAGGACTGTTGGTTGGCTTATAGCTTAAGCATTTGGGCATTGATTCTCCCACTTACCCTTTTTGTGGGGAAGCAAAATCCACTCTACATATTTTCTAAAATTTTCATAGAGCTCAGATGGCTTGGGAATGGATGGAGTACTTCTTCCAACCCTTTTTGCATTCTCCGTTAACCTGGTTTCACAATATATTGGGAGATCCACCATAGTTTTCTAAACCTTTGCTTGAATTCTAGAATATTTTATGAATTAACATTTCTATTCCATACCTGGAAATCAAGGAATGCGATACTTTTTGCAGATAAAACTCCATCTATTATTATTTTTCTCTCATATAAGCTTATGGTATTTCATGATGCCTAGTTACAGATTCAGGTTCAAGCTAATAAGGTGGCAATGGAGCTTAATCATTTGTAGGAGTTGATTGATCATTAGGGTAATACCCCATGTGTTGTAAGTAGAGTCCCCCTGGAGCATTAGCAACACAACCATTCTAGATCCAAACATCATCATCGCCATTTGTAGGATTATAGAGAACGACTACCTTCTAGAGCTCACTTTCAACATATGTTTCTCAATATTTGCTTGAATTTTGGAACATTTTATGGATTAACATTCTATTCCATACCTGTAAATCAAGGAATGAGATAGTTTTTTCAGATAAAACTCCATCTATTATTTTTTCTCTCTTAGATAAGCTTATGGTATTTCATGATGCCTGGTTACAGATTTAGGTTCAAGCTAATAAGGTGGCAATGGAGCTTAATCATATGCAGGAGTTGATTTATCATTGGGGTAATGCCCCATGTGTTGTAAGTAGAGTCCCCCAGAGCATGAACAACACAACCATTCCAAATCCAGACATCGTTGTCACCCTTTGCAGGATTATATGGAATGACCGCCTTCTAGGGCTCACTCTTAGCCCTCTAGAGATCAAGCGTAGGGTATACTGCGTTACCCCCCTACTCAATAGGTTTATGGTTGGAGAGCTCATCAGGGATGGGGAACTCCCCCAAATTATTTTGGTTAGGTTGGAATTATGAGGGGTAATGATGGTGATGCTAATACTAGTTGGAGCTCGAGCACTGTTGGTGATGGAGATGGATGAAACGCTCCCTTTGAGTCTTCAGCTCGGCCTACAACTAATAAGTCTGCCAACTTACCCGGGTCGGGTTGGAATATCTAATGACTTGCATCACCTAGTTTTGATCTTAATTCTACCTATTTCTAGTATGTTACTACTAAGTTTTTGAACTTTGTCTCGGCTATTTGTTCAGCCAGTGCGTTGTTTTTTGGGGGGATTTTGTTGTACTTGGTGAAGGTTATCCTAGTTGTTTTTATCATCTGGTTTGGCTAAGGCTTGGGGTGTGACGTGGTAATCCACTCATTTTTGTATGTTTAGATGTTGTATTTAATATATTGATTCTTCATTAAAAAAAAAATAGTAATAATTATTATTATCATCATCTCTATAATGATAAAATCAAAGAATTCCTAGATTAAAAAAAATATTTTTTATTTGATAATTACAATAATTATTTTTGGTATTTTGCAATGCAACTTTGAAGAGTCTTTAAACAATTTTGAGAATGAAAAATTTCTTGTTGTTCATGTACATAGAATTTTTAGAAAATATTTAAATATATTTTGTGTATATAGATATAATTAATTTATATTTATTTTTTAATTTGAAGTATAAAAAAATGATATAAAAAATAAGTCTTTTAGAAAAAAAACTAGAGATATAGGATGTAACAACCCTAGAATTGAAATAATATTAAAAATACATAGGTGAAACAAAACTATTGTCATAAAAATATCAAATATCATAATCACTTGGAAAGGGTATAAGTGTGAGCAAGTACACCAAAAGGAATAGATATAGAAGTCTACCCAAACATCATATTATGAAAATTAAGGATGTCCCAAGGATCATGACCATCAAGGCTACCCGCATGAATGCACTCATGACTTTTATTTTGTTATTCATTTCACTATCCTTAGAAATACAAATATATTAAATTAACCCAAACATACATAAATATGAAGTAAAATATGTTTTATCTATCCACAACTCAAATGTCATAAAAAATTTGACCATTCATGTTAGGGTTAGATTGATTATATGTGTCGTCAAGTCATTCAATTACCCATCTCTATCTAGTTAGCAAGTGTCATCCAATCACCCATATCTAGAATAACTTGATTTTCCACTAAGTCACACTATTTTGATGAGGCATATAGTGAATGGTCCTCTATAAGATAAAACCATGAGAAAGAAAATTTTCCTAACCTAAATCTTAGGCATTTGGTATAGTGTTTATTCTATTTTTTCACTAGTGCCTTGAATATTTTAAACTTGAAAGGTCTTATATTTTTAATTTTAATAGTGTAAACACATGAATAGATAATATGTAGTCACTAAATAGAGAAACAGAAAAAATAGTTATCTCTTAAATATGAATAAATCTCTATAATATGTTTACCAATGAAATAGATAAAATAGTTATCTTCAATAAGAATAAATTATCATAGCCCTAGAAATCTCTTTATCAACAATATCCCATACCTCCTTTTAAGAAAAGAGATAATTATGTTTTCTCAAACTACATATATCCTTAACAATTTCACATACTTGAACAATCATTGATTAATCTAGAAAATATATTAAAACATTTAAGTGTTGATAAATGTAGCTAAAATTCTATGTAAAGTTGTATAACTTATTTTGAGGTACAAAAATCATGTGTGCCTAAACTCAATATTTTGGATGCATTTAGTGTGAGGCCTATTGGCACATGTTTGATGTGTTTATTATAATGCACCTAAGGTTTAAAATCCTATTCTATCCTCTATGGAATTCTAGGATGAAGGATCCAATGCAAATACAAATAAAAGATGCATAGAATAATTCTTAGGTCTACATGTACTTTTTTTTTTTTAAATATTGATCTTTCATTAAGGCACAATGTTACATCAAGCGGGTGGATATACACAGCTCTAGTAGGGTCCTAGTATCTATTACATATCCGCAACATATGAGAGGGAGATATTTGAACCAAGGGCCTCTCCAACACGAGATTTTGAACTACCCACTTCTCACCAACTCCCCCACATGGGCGGATGTCTACATGTACTTTTTGGTTTCAATGCTTGCAAAAAATAAAATTCCTTTGAATTAAAAGGATTTAACACAATTTTCCTTTATCCTAAGTACAATATTTTACTGATTTAGTAAAAATGCAAATAAACACAAAATGTGACACATAGTCATAGATAAAGTATTTTTACCTTTTCTATGCTTGTAAAATAATAAAATTGTCTATGTTTCTTTCCAATTCAATATATAATTATGTGTAAAAAAATGAAAGGAGTAACCTATGTTATACTACATGAAAGTTTGATTTCCTACCTAAATGTAAAAGGAGATGCAAGAATACAAAGCTCTAGATCTACATGCTCTTCATTTCTAGTATTTATTAGAAATAAAAATGCTTTCCTTTTTCTTTGTTGGTTGACAGGTCAAAAAATGTGCATGTAAAAGCAATAGAACGAGCTTAAGATGTAGAATACATGCATTTTGGAGTTAATGCTTAGACTTTTAAAGAGAAAAATATTTTTACCATATTTGCAATTTACATAAAGGGATCTAATTTATTTAGGTTTACCCATGAATCTATTTACAAAATACAATATAGAATTACAAAACCTTAAATTGATTAAGACTATTCCACAAATCTAATTATTTCTACCTAATTTTATAATAATGCAACAATTTATGAGTCTATCAATATATTTTTTATGATTTTATGACTAAAATGTAGATACGGTTCTCTTTTAAAGATAAATTTATCAAAATATCTAGGATGTTTGTAAAACTAAATAAAATATTGTAGATCTATCATTTTGAAATAAAAAATAGAACAAATAATAGTATAAAAGTAGAATAGACATATAAAAATATACCAAGTCAATCACCAATGCATAACTATTATAATCTATAGAAATTCCAAATAGAACAAAAATGCCAAACAAGATAGAAATGCTAGTAGGGGTAGAAGTGCCAAACAAGATAGAAATGATAGATCTATTATTTTGAAATAAAAAAATGAACAAATAATAGTACAAAAGTAGAATAGACATAGAAAAATATAACAAGTCAATCACCAATGCATAAGTATTATAATCTATAGAAATTCCAAATAGACAGAAGTGCCAAACAAGATAAAAATGCTAGTAGGGGTAGAAGTGCCAAACAAGATAGAAATGATAGATCTATTATTTTGAAATAAAAATAGAAGAAATAATAGTATAAAAGTAGAATAGACATAGAAAAATATAACAAGTCAATCACCAATGCATAAGTATTATAATCTATAGAAATTCCAAATAGACAGAAGTGCCAAACAAGATAGAAATGCTAGTAGGGGTAGAAGTGCCAAACAAGATAGAAATTCTAGTAGGGGTAGAAGTGCCAAAAAAATATAGAAATACTATTATCATAGGTAGGTGCATGGATTTAACTAACTAAATTTCTAGATACATGTCATTATTAGGTATTTAAATTACTTAATTGGAAGTCAAGATTTACATTAAAGAAGATGTAAAATCTATGAGAAATAGTTAGTTAGGTATCCAAAATATGAGTTCTAGTGGTGGCTATATGGAGTCACTAGATGGTGGTAAAAGTGATAAAACAAAAAATTTGAACGAGATATAAGTGTTGTATGGATTATATGGAACTATTTCTATTACACAAAGGTGTCCTATAGGCCGTAGAATACTATCATAGGTATCTAGTACTATCATTGATATGGTTTTAAGGTGTTTGACCATGGATAAAAATGGGAAAGTTTACACTCCAAGAAAATCACTTTTTGAGGTCTTTCCAAAAATACCATATTTTTGAAAATTTGAAAATATCTAATAAAGTTTTATAATAATCAAAGGTAATATCACTCTTTACCCTGAACTCATATCAAAAAGGGTTTTATAATGATATAGTTGGTGTTTGGAAGATGGTAAAAAAATAGATGTCTAGATTTTTCTCTTTTTGATATATTTATTGTTTAAAAAACAACAAAAAATATCATAGATGACCTAATTTTGTGATAAAAGGGTTATCTATTTTCCTAAAATTAGGTTTTTTATTGGTGCAATTTGATGCTCGGGTATGTCCCCTTAAGTTTTAGAGGGGAAGAGAGCTCGAAAAACATGAAAGTGCATTGAATGGGAAGGAGAAGTTTAGTTAGAGATGTGTGAATTAGATGCAAAATCATTTTTCTTATCATCAAGGCTTTATTAGATTTATTAAATTTAGATGGAAAAGTGTTTTAAAATATAAGAAAAATATGGAAAAAACTTTCAAGGTATATTATGGGGAAAGAGGTATAAAGGGGTGGGTAGGAGGGAGGGGAGTTCATTTTCATCGTGTAAAAGACAAGGAGAGGAAGATAAGAGAGAAAGTTGCAAATATGGATAATGAGGAGTGACTATGACATCAAACAAAAGTTGTGTGGGTTATCCACAAAGGAGAGATTGTACCAATAGTGGTAAGCAATAAAAATCTTTGATTTTTTTATTTCTAGTTTATTTGTTTATTATCATATCACTTTTTTAGGAGTCATTTGTCATTGGTTTACATGCCCTTGACACAAATTTAGAATAAAAATATTTTTATTTGGAGAAATTATAATTTGTATGATAGTTTCATTGTCATATGACACTATTGTATCCATACAATACTTTTATTGGCATACTATGCTTCTATGTTTGTATGGTGCTTTCATTGTATGATGGTTGCATGTCCATATGATTCTTGCATTCAAGGTTATGAATAGTGGCTATTTATTACCAAATTGGCTAAAATTAAGATTTTCAAAATTTAGAATTGGTTAGTATTTGGGACCCTTGACCAGGGCCCATTAGCCAAAAAAAATTGGGTGTAATTTTTTTGAGGTTGATTCACCCCAATTTTATAATATTTTGACCATTCTAAGTTTAAATTTCCAACATTGCTCCTAATAATAGTGAACAATATACATATATTTGGACACTATTCACCTAGATTTTGAAACCGATTCACCAAATTTTTATAAATACATTTTGGGGCCAACCCTTATGCATAATCCTACTTGCATTAGTAGATGGTTACATAATTAAATGATGCTTTTGTATAATATTAGCATTTGGTAAATACTTGGATTTGCCCATATGATGATTCCATATGGAATTATCATTGGTGATAAAGCTACCATACATGCCATACAACGCTATTGTCAAGTTATAGAACTTTTATATATAGCTATTTTGGGAGGTCGGAGTTGGAGAGAGCTCTTTCCAACTATATTACTTTTGTAAAGTTTTGTAAGCCTTAATGGTCAAAGTGTTTTCTTGTCCTAGTTATACCATTTTTAGGTACTATCATTTATAAATATTTTGTTGGAAACGTAGGATTATTTATATTCATTTGAAATGTCTTTCTAAAAAAATTATAATGGTATAGTTTTTGTAATAATTGGTGAGGTTTTGATACAGTTTTAGGTGCGTCATATATTTTTTACTTGAAGTTTTTATTATGATGCTAAGCTGATATTTGTCATTTTTGTGGATGTACAACTATTTGTATATTTTATAGTGCCAAGGGAGGAAATATCATGCATTACAAGCCATTCAAATTTTGGTGGATAGTATTTACAGTGGATTACTAGCTATCATAGTCCTATATGATCTTGTGTGCATGCCAAAAGTTAGATTTGATTGGGAATTGATGATAATACTAGAAGAGAATTGAAACTCAAATATGACTACCTTTTATATCCCTATATGAGACATGGTAGTTAAATTAGAGGATGCGTAATATATCTTCCAAATTATCATTAGAGGTACTCGAGTAGATATGGGGTAAAATTGGATGTGGTGCTTATAGAGGTTGATAGAGCATGAGAAATTCTAGTGGTATATTTTGGCATTAACACTAATGCTACCTTCATAGGTAGACACTTGAATATACATAGTACTCTACTATATGGATTAGTATCAAGTGTTCTTATGGGAGATACCAAAAATCAAGTGATGCATTGGTGTTAGGATGGTATAGTCATAGATATGAGGTTTTACTAGGTTATATTTACCTAGAAGATAGTAGTTTTGCTATACCTATATTAGACAATACACTAGATAGCATATAGAGGTGGGTGTAACCTATTGTGTTGCACTTTGCTTTAAGTTTGGCTATAGGATCACATATTGATTTATAGCTATTTTTATTTCTAGAGTAGATGACTAGGAGGAACTTATGGCCTTTTATAATGCATAGTATTTTGAGACTAGAAGGAAATAATCTATTGTGTGGCACCTTTTAGATGTGATGAGGGCATTAGTTGAGCTTGTTAGATCAGGTCATATAATGACCCTTCCAACTATATATAAAATGGGTAGATGGTGAATACGATCTATCTCAATTATGAAATATTATGTGGCCATGCAAGCCAAGAGGGGAGTGAGGGCAGGGTTTGATGAAGAAAAAATGCTCTGTGGGGATGGCAACAACTTTCAAAGGAGGTCTAAAAAATTGGAGGAATGTTGTGATGGCATTGGGTCCAGCACAGAAAGTGCATGCTCGTGATATTTTTTCATCTAAAAATGACTGGAAGGAACTTGATTTTCCAGTGCATGTCGGGACCTACTTGTTAAAGAACAATGGATGTTTGGAACGATGTGAAGCCAGGCCAGTTCTAGTGGTTCAATCAAACTCGGTGGCCAAAGATGTGGAGTATCTAACCAAACATGCCCTTATTGGAAAATTTTTGGGCATCCGAATTTCTCTCCCCTTTGTGGAGGATTGGGTCAGGAAGACTTGGAATCTTGAAGGCAATGTGGAGGTGATGCTGAGTGCGAACAACTATTTTATGGTGGTTTTCTCTTGTATTGTAGATTGTAACAAAGCATTTGAAGGGGGTCCTTATTTGTATAACCAAGTGGGACTCTTTATTAAACCCTGTCATGTGGGTTTCAACCCATCAGAGGAGCGATCGCCATGGATTCTAGTATGGGTGCGGCTTCCATGGATCTCGTTGGAATTTTTGAGAACTGATATTTTGCATAAGATTGCCCTTCTGCTTGGGAAGCCAGTTGGACCGTCACAACAGAAAATGGATAAAAAGGTAATCTTTGTTGCTCGTATTTGTTTTGAAATTAACTTAAATAATCCTATTCTATATTCTATTGAAATACAATTTGGATCAACTACATGGGTTCAAAAACTTGACTATGAAGCTCTTCCATTTCATTGTCGAATTTACCGTGAATATGGCCACCTGCAAAGAAAATGCCCTAAGTTTGTCTCACCTGTGGCTTCAAATCCTGGGCCCTCTCAGTCTAGACAAAGTTTGGATAAAGAAAAATCCTCGATAAAGGAATGGAAACGGTATAAGAAAGATTTTGTTCTGGTAAAAGCTCGAAACAGAGGACGAAGGGCAAACAAAGACCTTAAGGATAGCCAGCCAGATGCTCTACTCAACCATTTTGAAATATTATATGATATTGATCAGTGCATGGAGATACCTAAAACGTCACTACCTGATTCAAATATAACAAGGTCGAATCAAATGTCTCTTCTTGAGGGGGAACTTAAGGAATCAGATCTATGGGGTTTAAATGAAGAACAAAGGGCTTTGGATTTGAGTATAGGGGACATGGTTGGTTCAAGCCTTATAAGGTAAACTATTTTAGAAAGTGGTACAGATTTAGTTATGTCCTCTCCTACTAAGGCACTGATACAGTCATCCCTGGACTACAAAACTCCTACGGTGTTGGGATAGCAAAAAAAATAATTAAAAAAAGTTTTTCGGATAAGAATAAGAAGGTGGGTCGAAAGAAGGACTAGGATAAAATTAAGTTAATGGGGGAGACTTTGGTGGAGTAAGGCTTTGTGAGAATATTGTACTCCCAATTTTATAACCCCTAAAAATGATTATCCTCTCATGGAATATAAGGGGGTTTAATAGCATCCCCAGACAAAAAGTTGTTTGTGATTTGGTTGGTGTGCATTCTCTGGATGTGGTGTTTATTTAGGAGACTAAATTGGCTATTGATAGTATGTTCAATATTTCTCCCAAGTTGTGGAGAAGGGGGTAATTCCAGTGTATTGGTGCATGTGAATATGCTGGTGGTGTCACTTTTTTATGAGATCCAGTTAATATATCCCCTCTTACTTGGATTTTCAGCAGATGGTCTATTTCAATGGTCGGGCATGATAATGAATCTGGTGAAATCATTCTACTTACAAATGTGTATGCTCTAGTTGATTAAAATGGTAAAGTGAATTTGTGGAAGCACATTTTCTTTTTGAGAAGTTTGGTTCCCCTGTACCCATGGATTTTGGTTGGACACTTCAACTCTATCACTTGTCTAGAGGAGAAACATGATGGGGTGGACCATCTCAAGCCTTTTTATTTTGTATTTAGTGCTCATATCCAGGACCTAAACTTGGTTGACATTAAGCTAGATAATGGGATCTTTACTTGACACAATAGAAGGTGTGGGGAAGCTTCCATATTAGAGATATTGGATAGGTTTTTGATATCTAGTTATTGGATGGGTAATAATAGAGGTGTTAGTTATGTGATTCTGGAGGGTAGGGGATATGATAATTGGCCTATCAAACTCTTTGCTCTGGAGTTAGGGCTGAAAAATAATTCCTTCTTTAAGCTTCAACTTATGTGGCGTCGTGATCCTAAGCTTCATGATTTCATGCAAGGCTGATGGACCACTGGAAAACCTCCTCATGGCACCGCTATGTATTCCTTTATGAAGCGACTACAGTTTGTAAAACATAAATTGAAGAGATGGAATAGACTAAATTTTAGAAAAATTTCCTTGGCTAAGTTGATAGCTTTTAGGAGGATGGAAGAAGCTTCAAGGAATATTAGAGATCAGGGATTCACGAAGGAGCTTCTTGTTGAGGAATCTGAGGCTACGAAAGACCTTGCTGAATGGGAACTGAGGGGAGAAATATTTTAGAAACAAAAATCTCGAGTAGATTGGATTTAGGAAGGGGATAGGAACATAGCCTTATTTTATAACTCAGTTAAGGCTCACCGTAATGGTAACCTGATTACCCATCTTGTGAATTCTCAAGGTGCCCTGCTCTCTTCTTTCAAGAATATTTTAGAAGAGACTAAGAGGTATTTTTCCTCTCTCTTCAAGAAGGACTCCCTATGATATGATGAGAATGAAAAGCTTATTCTAAAATGTATTCTAGGGATTATTTCTAGAGAGATGAATGAGCACTTGATGGGTCCAATTCCCTTGAGGAGTTGGAAAATATTGTATTCAAGATGAAAAAAGGAAAATCCCCAGGTCCAGATGGATTCCCGATTGAGTTTTATTAGGAGTTTTGGGATTTAATAAAATATTATTTTTTGGAGGTGGTCCATGAGTCCCAAAAGAACAAACAAATGCTAAGGGCCCTAAATGCTACCTTTGTGGTGCTTATACCCAAAAAATATGTAGCAAATTCCTTGGATAAGTTCAGGCCTATTTCTCTTTGCAATGTTGTGTATAAGATTATCACAAAAATTATTGTTGAGAGGATGAAGATATGGTTGAGCAAAATCAACTCTGATGAGCAAGGAGGGTTTTTTGGTGGCCGACAAATCTTGGATGAAGTTTTTATTGCTATAGAAGCTATTCACTCGATGGAAAATTCTAAGGAACAAACTATGTTCATTAAGTTGGACATGCCCAAAGCCTATGATTGGGTCAGATGGTCCTTTCTTCAGAAAGTTCTTGCTGCTTTTGGATTTTAGGAGGAATGGATTAGATGGGTGATTATCTGTGTTTCTTCTTCCTCATTCTTTGTTCTTGTTAATAATGAGGCATTAGAGTTGTTTGAGGCCTCAAGGGGATTGAGGCAAGGAGATCCTTTATTTCCTTATTTTTTTATCATTATGGTGAAAGGGTTGGGAATATTGCTCAAGTATCAAGTCATGTAAGGTCTCATTCAGGGGTTGAAGTGGGATAGTAGTTTGCCACCTCTTTCCCACCTTCAATATGTTGATGATATTGCTTTATTGGGAGTTGCCACTATCAGGGAAGCTAGCAATATTGGACAGTATCTTGACATATATCTTGGTTCTTATAGATAGTTGATTAATGAGGACAAGTCTTCTATTTTATTCTTCAATACCCCTCCTCTTATTCAAGCCAGGATTGCTCGTATTCTAAGATTCCAGGTTGGGACTCCCCCCTTCATTTATATTGGTATTCCACTTTCATCTCACTCTCTACCAAGATATTCTTGGCAGTATATGCTTGATAAGTTTAGAAGGAAGGTGAATCACTGGACTTTCATATGGCTATCCACTACAGGTAGAGTTTTGCTTTTAAAATATGTTGTTCAATCTTTACCCATTTATATATGTTTTGTACAAATAGTTCCCTCTCACTTCATCAAGGACATGGATGCTTTTTCAAGATAATTTTTATGGTCTGGAAAACTTGATCAATATAAATGGAGTTTGGTTAGGTGGGATTCTATATGTAGGCCGGTGCAAGAGGGAGGCCTTGGGTTGCGACAAACAACTCTTTTTGGGTAGGCTTTGGCTGCAAAACTTTATTGGAGATGGTGTACCTCTCAAGATCAAATTTGGGCTAAAATATTATGTTGTAAATACTTGAGAGGTATTTCTAAGGCTGAAATCCCTAGAGTCAACTCGATTGGGAAAGGTTCAGTTATCTGTGACACTTTGAAATGAGGAGCTAATTTAATCAAGCAGGGTTTGTTCTATATTTGCAATCAGGGATCAAATGCTCTTTTTTGGAGGATTCTTGGGATGGCCACCATCCTATCTTGAATCAATATCCTAGGTTACGTTCCCTAAGAATTTTTTTCTTGGAAGCAGGCTAGTCTCCTATGGAGGACTTTAAAAAAATCTAATATTTTGGAAATATGGAGATGTACAGGTGGAAATATCTGCAAGAATGGCCCTAGGGAGGACTAGCCAAGGATAGAGAGGTACTTGCTTTTATTATTATGGGGATGCCTTGTTCTTCATTGAGGGGTAAAGATATTCTGGCTTGGAACCCTGATCCTAAGGGAACCTACTCGGTAGCCTATGGTTATCAGGTCCTTGATAAGCAAAAGTATGGGAGTCTTCCTATCACTTGGTGGAAAAATGTGTGGAACAAATTTGCCTAGCCAAAATGTAACTTCTTTCTTTGGTTGGTAGATCGTAATAAATACCTCACTTGAGATAATGTTAGGAAGAGGGGATTTTAGGGTCCCTCTTTTTGTGTCCTTTGTAGTAAGAATGAGGATGACTCTTCTCATTTATTTTTCCAATTCTCCTTTGCTAGAGACATTTGGCACCATTGGTGGAGCACCTGGAACCATATCCATGTTTTCATATGATGTCCCTGGTGAAGTTTTGGAGTAGTCTAGGTAGACCTCCGACCAAGGCCCCCTTCCTTCGGGTGGCTTGGAATTTGGGCCCTTCTTGCATCATCTGGAAAATTTGGCTCGAATGGAACCGACACATATTTCAGGGTAGTTATTTGGTTGTTCAACATATATGCCAAATGATCATGTATTTGGTTCAGGAAACCATGCATAGCAAATGTGATGTGGACCCTCTTTTGGATTTTAGGGAGGAGAAGGTACAACAAGCCCTTGGTATCTTTGGGGATGTTGTGAACTCTTATATACCTAGTAGGGTTCCTTAGCTCAGCAAGACGGTTAAGATATATGGTAGGTGGAGGCCACCCCCTAGAGGAGTTTTAAAAATTAATCTGATGGATCATCCAAGGGTAATCCTAGACATGCTGGCATTGGCGGTGTTGGGAGAGATTCTACTGATGGTGTTAGTTTTTTCTTTTCCATTTATAAAGGTGCTCACTCCAATAATTTTATGGAAGCTCTTGCAATTCTTGAGCTTTTCGAAGGGGGTTTTCTCTTGGCTGGCATAGGATTATCTGCGAGTCTAACTCTCAAATTGTGGTTAATATTTTAAATAGTAAAAGGGCTGTGGAAGTTAATTTGCAGTTGGCCTCTGTAGCCATTCAAATTATTAGAATGAGTGAAGAGTTCGAATTTATATCCTTTGTGCACATTCCAAGGGAATATAATGTGGTTGCGAATTACCTGGCCAAAAGGTCTTATGAGCTACTAGATCCTTAAAGTATCGATAATTGGGAGAGTATCCCGTCTGGGGACTATCAATACCTATGGGAGTTGATACACAAGGATGTACAGACTTAATGTCGTTTATTCTTGTTGTCTTTTTTAGGTGTTATTCTAGTCTAGTGGTTTTAGCCTGTTTGGCTATTTATTTGAGTCCTGGTTGGAAGCTCAATTATACTCTGTAATCCAGACTTTTTATCAATAATTTTTTACCCCATTATTTAAAAAAAAGAGGGGAGTGAGAGTTATGGTGTGTAGATTTATTTGCTAGATATTTTGATATGGTATAGAATACTTCTAAGGAGGAATTTTGGTATAGAAGAGCTCATCAAGAGCAAGGAGTTGGATATTTTTATCATCTATAGAGCCATGCATAAGAGGATATGGATGATTATATTATTTTAAATCTTTTCCAAGATGATCATAGCATGGTTGAGGGTTATGAGATATGGTAGGAGGAATTTCATCCTAACAATATTGCCCTACTACTAGACATGGTACTTAAGCCATAGAGATAGGCATATTCATATCTATGGAGTCATATTTAAGAGGTCATGATATGGGAGAGATAAAGATATTTTATTGTAATTATTCTACCACTACTAGTTTTACCACCATAGAACCATATAATAGAAGAGATGGGGTGTAGAATGTCATAACCCATTGGTTTTGAGGTTTATATTGATAGGTAACTATCTATGTGTCAAATATGATAGGTAGGTTTTGATATTATAAATAACTATGTTGGAGTTAGAGAGGAATGCTCTGCTAGAGTAATAGGTAATTTGAAAGGCTACATGGTGATTTGATGAGGAGGACTAAGATAGAGTGATGACTAAACTTCAATTTGAGATATCAACTATGGATGGAGCTAGATTAGCTCTAAATAGAGAGGGAAAACAAGTGGAAAGGTTGTAGAGGTGGCTAATGGATAAGGGGTGATAGATAGTATATTTATCATAAGAGAGAGATTAATTAATAAGGGAGGGGACAATAATATATCAAGCTATCAAGAGCATATGACTATTACATAGGATTCTACTTGTATACAATAAAATTGTGTTAATCGAATAATACTGCTAATGCACCACTCTTATAGATATCATATGGCCCTATTGGACAACCCTCAAGAGTTAATTAGGGCTCCCACCAACTTTTGAGAAGGTTTACCCCCAATTTTGGGAGGTTTTAGGCCATGTAGCCATGGCAATCCCACCACAAGATAGTTACAGTCACGATTATGCATAAGGGATTGGTCCCAAAATGTATTTATAAAAATTTGGTGAATCGGTTTAAAAATTTAAGCAAATAGTGTCAAAACGCATGTAGAAGGTTCACAATTATTAGGGACAATGTTGGAAATTTAAACTTGAAATGTTAAAATTATTATAAAATTGGGGTGAATCGATAAAAAAAATTGCACCCAAAATTTTTTGGCTAATGGACCCTGGTCAAGGGTCCCAAATATTAGCCAATTCCAAATTTTGAAAATCCTAATTTTAGCCAATTTTATGAAAATAGCCACTATGCATAACCCTGGTTACAATTCATGATCATCCCACCTAGGGATGACCACTAGAAACCGTCCTTGGGTGGAATGAACAGGAACTAGACCCTTCAATAGTAACAAGGTTGCAAATAATATTCCTAACAAAATTTGTGAACTAGTAACAAGGTTGCAGATTTTCTTACCAATCTCAAAGTTCAAAATGAAGGTATGTCTATTTGGAAAGATAATTCCTCATAAGACCTTATTTCTTTGGTAAGAAATGATATTGTCTACATAAATGATAATAATTGATTCTATTTTCTTATTTGGCATTTTACTTTGTTCTTGTTGGATCTAGAATTGGTAGATTCTATATATGGTTTATCCTGTTTTATTTGTTTATTTATTTATTATCAATCATTTCTCCCATGATTCTATTTCTAGGCTAGGCTTTGTTTGTGTTTGTGCGTTTGTTATCAATAATTTCTCCCATGTTTCTATTGTGGGTTAGGCCTTTCTTGGATGTTGTTAGGGCTACTTTGTTGGTCCGGTTTGTAAATTTGTAAAAGGTTTAGGGACCTTTTCAAAATCCCTTCTTTTCTATCTAATAAAAAAAGTATAGATAAATAAATTTAATTCATCCTCAATCAACTCTATAATTCTTTGTCAATGTAACTACATCCAATATTTTTGAACATTTCATTTTAAGATCATGCTTTTTGTTAGAAAATGTTATATATTGTATAATAAAAATATTATAAATTTTAAACATTGTATGGGAGGAGTGACCAAATATTGTATCTTAGAAATATAACATGTATAACTCCCCTTACTCTTTAACAATATTCATCTTTGTGAATAGATATTAATTTAACCAAACCTTTTATCTCTTACAATGAATCTTGTGATAATATGTTTATGAGATTACATCTCAAAATATACAGTGTATTATCTCATTTTTAATGTTAAAATTTGTTTGATATTTTGTTGCTTTAGGAAGTATATAATATTATAAAAATATCATTGATCAATTTAATATTTTTCTTGAAATTATTTTCTCAAAATCAACAACTCTTATATAATATTATAAAAATATCATCGACCAATTTAATTCTTTAAATTTATTGCTTTTCTTCCAAACATATAAAGAACATTAATTAATAAAATGATTGCACATTTAAATATGTAAAAAAAAATACAAAATGGTATAAGGGATAAAGCCTCCTTCCATAACAACAAAATAATATAAGATATGATTCATAGAATATAAATAACGATATTACATTTCTCGTGTAAAACTTAAATAGCAGGTTTCTAAATTTTATTTATTATTCAGGTTTCTTGAAGTAGTTCATTCAAGATTTGGATCACCACGACCTTAACATTTGCGACAACATTTCTTGTTTTTCCTCAATGACACAGCGCAGCAAAAACAATATTGTAAATATTTTTCGTTGTGAGACACACTTATGCTTGCAGATTCTGCAAATAAATGACCTTTGCCTCTTCCGTCGTATTCTCCTTCTTCAGTGGAAACACAGAATAACACCAAGTTCAAACAAATCAAAATTATCAGAAAACATGACTTGCTAGTTGTTCTTGCCATCCTTTTAGCAAGAAAAATCTGGAAATGCAATATCTCTTCTTGACATCTTTCAAAGAAGAGATTATTAATAATGGTGAACAATGTTGAAGCCAAAATAGCAAGAATTACTGTCAGGTCAGGTCAGTTTATTTTAATTTATTTTTGAATCTGCCAAATCTTACCTTAAATATATACATGCAGTTAAATGTAACCATAACTTATCTGATACCTCAATTTATTCTCCAATCTGCAAAATCATATCTTCACAATAACCATAACTGTAACAATTTAGATACATGCAGTTATTTGATACCTCTCAAGTCGTTACTTGACAAATATATACATGTGATTAAACGCAAATTTATTCTCCAATCTGCAAAATCATATCTTCACAATAACGTGTACAATTAAATGCATTCAACATAATATCATATCAGCCAAAAATTGACACAATAATTCATCTTTCCATTGAGTTATTCTACACAAGGGTCATATGTTAAAGCTCTTGTCAACAAAATTGTATTTTGCATGCAATTTAGTGATATTCCGTTCATACCAAACAAAAAAATTACTATTACATACCATAATTTTTCATATTATACACTTCTAAGTTTTTGAAATATAAGATATACAAAATAATACATTTAACTAATATCTCAGCTTTTAGCAAAAAGGTGGACGAACATGGTGCACAAAAAGCAACCGAGTAAGTTCATCCCGAAGGTCTTCCATGAGGTATGGATCTGGTGCCCGATGTTACTATTCCTCTTGATGATTTCGATTAGTCTTGTAGTTGGTTAGAAAGTAACAGGCTTATTGGATATTTCTTGGGTTGAATCCCCAATGAGTCACTAATCCGTAGCTAGATTCAGCATTACTGGACTTCTCATGGCATAGAGGTTTATGGAATTCAAAATTTGACCAAGGAATTTTTTCTATTTCATTTCCTTGCTCCTAAGCATGTGCATGCAGTTTTTAACCATGGCCCTTGGTATGTGCGTAACTCTTTGTTAGTTTTTCAGCCCTAGTCCCGTGATTTCTTTGTTGAAGAGGGTGCTTCCCTGGAGGTGTCAGTATGGGTAGAATTCCCTGGTCTCGCATCGACTCTTTGGTCTTTCCTAGAAACCCTTGTTACCCATTTAGGTAGTTTTGTATGCATTGAAAATCCACAGTTTTTTGGTACTCAATCCTTTCGCAAGGTTTGTGTGAAAATTGATCTTTCTAAAGATCTCTGAGATCATATTACCATTTGTGTTGGGGATACATAATTTATTCAGAAGCTAGTGTATATTAATCTCCAAAATACCTGCTTTCGTTGTCAGTCAACAACACATATGATCAAAGATTACCCACTCATGGAGGGACGTTTCAGACATAATAAGATTACAACTAACCCTTCAAACTCTACGTATGCACTGCCATCTAGGGCTGCTCCCAAAAAGCAATGAACCACACAAACTGGTTTGAAGGATTCTTAGACTACGGTTGCCAAACAAAATCATACAATAAAGCCCTTGGATAAACCTACTGGTTCACGAACGGCTCCTTTGGTGCATGCACCAAAATATACAATGGCTATGTAAGGTGTAGCATCATCATCCTCTCATAGGGCTTCCACTATGGCGAAGACTGAGGGTTTGTAGAGTAATTTACATGTGGCCCTTGAAAAGGTGTGAGCGACAAGATCTCACAGTCCCAACATTGATAAACGCCTGTATACCATGTTTATCAAAGGAAATCATGACCGATTTATCTCAAACTCTTATTCCTGGCTCAAGGATATAGGGGCTTATGAGATTATTGAATGTGATATGCATATTAATAGTTCCTCATGATATTTCTATCATGTAATGTCAAAGGATTAACAAAACCATTTTGTAAGTTCTTGGTCTGTAGTGAGATTGGTAAACTTTGTCGTCAACATGGAAGGTTTAATTTTCTTTATTTACAAGTATTTAAATATGATGTCTAGTTGTGCTCTCTGGTGGTGGTTGGCTTTATCTTTACCTTCTGATGTCTGGTTGTTTTGTGGTGATTTCAATATGATTGAGACAACTTCTTATAAATTGGGTCATCTACCAATGCGATGGTGTGCCGGGGAATGAGAAGATTGTTTTTTTTTTAAAATAAATTAGGGTTTTTTGACCCCAATACTTGTTCTTCCTCCAAAGACTTCCCACACTCACTCTAGTTTTCTTGGTCAAATTTTCAAAGTCAGGATGACCATATTCTCAAGCGATTTGATAGAGCCATGCTTACAGACCATTATGGGTTCAATTTTCATTGCATTGTACCTTTCGCTCCTTTGGTGGTAGCTCTTCTAGGCTCTACAGTATTTGATCTTGTTCTTATTATCTTTAATATTTCTTCGAGCATATTGCCAGCTAGGATATTATGTTCTTAGTTTTTCCTAAATACTTCCTTCCTCCAGCATCATGCTTTTGTAGCTCACATTATTAGAGTTTGGAATTTCGTTCCCCGGCCTTCAAGGCATTCGGGTTGGATTGAGTGGTGGAATGATGATATTATTCGCACAACCACTTTGTTGCGTAATCTTGGTGTCAAGCTTGCTCAATTGTGTAAGTAGTCAAATCTGGTCCTTAAGAGGGAGTTTGCCTCAATATCTGTTAAAATTGATGCTTCCCCTCTTAGTGTCACTCTGCAATAGTTTGTTGCAACTCTTTGTTATGATATTAAGAAGGCTAAGGTATATGAGGGTAGATGTTCTTAGCTTCGTGCCTGAATGCATTGGCTCAAGGTTGGTGATACAGTTTCCAAAGAATTTTTAAGCACCTTAAACTATCTCGATAGGTGGTTCAGTTCAAAGCCATTATGAATAATGGTGAAAGGTTATCATAGTTTCTTGATATTTCTAAGGTATTTGTTCACCATTACCAACAAGTCTTTTCTTCTCAACATTTATTAGTTGAGAGACAACAAGCACTGGATGAATGTTGCTCAGTGGTTCCTACTAAGCTTTTGCCTTCTCAAACTGAAACCTGTGATAAACCTCTTGCTTTAGAAGATCTTACTGAGGCTTTATCTCATATGGCTAATGACAAAGTGCTAGGACTTGATGGGTTTTATTGTGAATTTTATAAAGCTTTGTGGGATATGGTCGACCCTGACCTTTTGCGGGTTTACCAGGAAGCCCTGTATTTTGGTTCTTTAGGAGCGCTCATTAATAGAGGTAACATCAAGTTCATTCTCAAGCTGAGTTATCTTGAGGTGATCACCAAATGGAGGCCTATCACTTTGCTAAATGTTAGCTATAAAATTATCGCTAAGGCTCTTGCTCTTAAACTTTGGCCTCTCCTTCCTCTTATTGTGAAGCCTGAGAAAACAAGCTTTATTCATAATCGATATATTCTAGTCATGTGGGAAGGCCTGGATTGGGCATGGCAATCTCAACAAGATGCATTTTTATTAAAATTGACCTTGAAAAAGCCTATGATAGAATTGAATGGTATTTCAGTCTCTCAATGCTTACAGCTCTGGGGTTTGATCCTAGCTTTGTCCAATCCGTAAAAATATTATTTGCAAATGCTTCAGCGGTTCTCATGCTAAATGTTATGCAAAAATATCATATTGGTTTGTTTTAATCCATTTGACATGGTTGTACTCGAGTCCCCTCCCTCTATGTGCTTGCAGTTGAAGCCTTTGGGTACCTTCTTGCCCATAAAGCCTCACAAAGACTGGTTAAGGATATTTTCTTACCAAGAGGGCAAGGGCAACTCATTAATGGACACATTATGGATGACTCTTTCATAACACTCACTAAATATGAACTGTCTATCACACAGGCTCTTTCTAGCCTGGATGTTTTTTGCAAAGCCTCTGGTTCCAACATTCAGTGGGGAAAAAATGCTTGCTATAGGCAATCCTCACATCCCCTTCCACCTTGGTTAGAGCATTACCAATGGAGGTGGATACACTCAGAGGAGATCAAATTTTTAGGCATTCCATTTGCTTTTAAAAGCACCCCCTCTCAAATTTGGGAGTATGTAGTGCAAAGGATGGAAAACAAGCTCAATCACGAGATCACCAAGAAGTTATCCCTTATGGGTAAATTCTAAATATGCTCTAAAATCCTTACCAGTACACATGTATATTACTCTTCCTATTGGGTTCCTTCTCAAGCTTGTTATAAGAATCTAGAAAAGATTCTACGAGAGTTTTTATGGGCTAATTCCTCTCAGAAAAATGGCTTTCATAGAGTAGCCTCAAAATTTTGTTGCCTCCCTAAAAATCTAGGAGGATTGGTGTTATTTAACTATTTTCATCAAGGTTTAGCTCTTAGAACTAAATGGATCATCATATCTCTTAAAGGGGAGGTAACATGGAAATTTTTGATTAGAAATTGTGTGGCAATAGGGTTATCCATTGGCAAGAAATGTTGGCAAGGGTTGGATTTCCCATCCATTCTTGTAGCCCCTATTTCGTGTAAAATTATTGGTTCCTTTGTGACTCAAAGTATTTGGCGATCTTGGGAGTCCCTCAAGCCCTGGCTTCATTGGAAAGTAATTGGTTGCCACAAGGGGGCAACTATTGCTGATTTGAATGTTTGGTGGTCCCCTACGATTTAGTACCAGGGACAACCACTTGCTCAAGTTCAATGGATCCATGCTAATTTTTTTTCATAAATGACATTATGTCCCTCTCTAATTTTTATTGCAGCTGGCAATTGGATCCCTTGGGTGAATTTTCAAAAGTAGTATAGGTTATAGTTCATTGACAAAGTTATCTATGATGTAGTTATTAATAGTACACCTTTTTCCTTGTGGCCTAAGCTTGTTCATATTTGTCAACAACATTTCTGGAAAGAATTTTAATGGTATAAACACATCCTTTATTTTATTATAGTACTAAGCAAGGTTACGACTGGATTTCACCCAATTTGCCCATGGTTACCAAGCTCAATACACGTTTGGATTTGTTCTCTTCCAAATCCATATGGAGAGCTCACTTTCAGCTCACTTGGGCACCCTATATTGAACCCAAATAAACCTCTTTTATCTGGATTCTGTTGTACTAGGGACTGCCACTTGGCTCATAGCTTAGGCATTTAAACATTGATTTTCCCACTTACCCTTTTTGTGGGGAAGCAAAATCCACTCTGCATCTTTTCTAAAATTTTCATAGAGCTTAAATGGCTTGGGAATGGATGGAGTCCTTCTTCCAGCCCTTTTTGCATGCTATGTTAACTTGGTTTCACAATTGGTTGGGAGATCCACCATAGTTTTCTCAACCTTTGCTTGAATTATGGAACATTTTATGAATTAACATTCTATTACATCCCTGGAAATAAAGGAATGAGATAGTTTTTACAAATAAAACTCCATCTATTATTTTTTTCTCTCATATAAGCTTATGGTATTTCATGATGCCTAGTTACAGATTCAGGTTCAAGCTAATAAGGTGGCAATGGAGCTTAATCATTTGTAGGAGTTGATTGATCATTAGGGTAATGCCCCATGTGTTGTAAGTAGAGTCCCCACAGAGCATTAACAACACAACCATTCCAGTTATAAACAAAATCATCACCCTTTGTAGGATTATAGGGAATGACTACCTTCTAGAGCTCACTCTCATCCCTCTAGAGATCAAGCGTAGGGTCTGCTGCATTCCCCACCTACTCAACAGGTTTCTTCTTGGGATGATCATCCTCAACCTGATCAGGATGGTTGTAGAGATCATCCGGGATGGGGAAATCCCTCAAATTCTTCTGGTCAGGTCGGTTCTCTTAGGGGTAGTGATGGTGATGCTAATACTGGTTTTATCTCAGGCACTGTTGGTGATGGAAATGGATGGAACGCTCCTTTTGAGTCTTCAGCTCAACCTGCAATTGATAAGTCTACCAACTTACCAGGTCGGGTTGGGATATCTAATGAATTGCATCACCTAGTTTTGATCTTAATTTTACTTATTTCTAGTATGTTACTACTGAGTTTTTAAACTTTGTCTTTGCTATTTATTCAGCCAATGTGTGTTTTTTTTTTGGGTTTTGTTGTACTTGGTGAAGGTTATCTTGGCTATTTTTATTATCTGGTTTGGCTAAGGCTTGGGGTGTGACGTGGCAGTCCACTCATTTTTGTATGTTTACGCGCTTTATTTAATATATTGCTTCTTAATTCAATATATATATATATTATTATTAGTATCATCATCTCTATAATGAGAAAATCAAAGAATTCCTAGATTACAAAATTTATTTTTTATTTGATAATTACAATAATTATTTTTGGTATTTTGCAATGCAACTTTGAAGAGTCTTTAAACAATTTTAATAATGAAAACCTGCTTGTTATTCATGTGCATAGAAGTTGTAGAAAATATTTAAATATATTTTTTAATTTGAAGTATAAAAAAATGATATAAAAAACAAGTCTTTTAGAAAAAAAACTAGAGAAATAAGATGTAACAACTTTAAATTTGAAATAATATTAAAAATCCATAGGTTAAACAAAACCATTGTCATAGGAATATCAAATACATCACATTATAAAAATTTAGGATATCCCAAGGAACATGATCATCAAGGCTACCTGCATGAATGCACTCATGACTCTTATTTTGTTATTCATTTCACTATCCTTAGAAATAAAAATGTATTAAATTAACCCAAACATACATAAATATGAAATAAAATATTTTTTATTTATCTACCACTCAAACGTCATCAAAAATTTGACCATTCATGTTAGGGTTAGATTGATTATATATGTCCTACAAGCCATTCAATCACCCATCTCTATCTAGTTATAAAGTATCATCCAATCACCCATATCTAGAATAACTTGATTTTCCACTCAGTCACACTATTTTGGTGAGGCATCTAGTGAATGGTCCTCTATAAGATACAACCATGAGCAACAAAATATTCCTAACCTAAACCTTAGGCATTTGGTATAGTGTTCATTCTATTTTTTCACTAGTGCCATGAATATTTTAAACTTGAAAGGTCTTATATTTTTAATTTTAATAGTGTAAACACATGAATAGAGAATATGTAGTCACTAAATAGAGACATAGAAAAAATAGTTATCTCTTCAATATGAATAAATATCTAGAATATGTTTAGAAATGAAATAAATAAAATAGTTACCTTTAGTAAGAATAAATTATCATAGCCCTAGAAATCTCTTTATCAACAATATTCCATACCTCCTTTTAAGAAAAGAGATAATCATGTTTTCTCAAACTACATATATCCTTAATAATTTCACATACTTGAACAATCATTGATTAATCTAGAAAATATATTAAAACGTTTAAGTGTTGATAAATGTTTCTAAAATTCTATGTAAAGTTGTATAACTTATTTTGAGGTACAAAAATCATGTGTGCCTACACTCAATATTTTGGATGCATTTAGTGTGAGGCCTATTGGTACATTTTTTATGTGTTGATTATAATGCACCTAAGGTTTAAAATCCTATTCTATCCTCTATGGAATGCTAGGATGAAGGATCCAATGCAAATACAAATAAGAATAATTCTTAGGTCTACATGTACTTTTTTTTTTAAATGTTGATCTTTCATTAAGGCACAATATTACATCAAGCAAGTGGATATACACACCTCCAGTAGGGTCATAGTAGAGTCCTAGTATCTATTACATATAATATCCACAATATATGAGAGGGAGATATTTGAACCAAGGGCCTCTCCAACACGAGAGTTTTAACTACCCACTTCTCTCCAACTCCCCCACATGGGCGGATGTCTACATGTAATTTTTGGTTTCAATGCTTGCAAAAAATAAAATATTTTTGTTTCCTTTGAATTAAGAGGACTTCACACAAGTTTCCTTTATCCTAAGTACAATATTTGACTGATTTAGTAAAAATGCAAATAAACACAAAATGTGACACATAGTCATAGATAAAGTGTTTTTATCTTTTCTATGCTTGTAAAATAATAAAATTGTCTATGTTTCTTTCCAATTCAATAGATATAATTATGTGCAAAAAAATAAAAGGAGTAACCTATGTTATACTACATGCAAGTTTGATTTCCTACCTAAATGTAAAAGGAGATGCAAAGAGATCTAGATCTACATGCTCTTCATTTATAGTGTTTATTAGAAAGAAAAATGCTTTCATTTTTCTTTGTTGGTTGAAAGGTCGAAGAATGTGCATGTAAAAGCAATAGAACGAGCTTAAGATGTCTACTACATGCATTTTGCAGTTAATGCTTAGACTTTTAAAGAGAAAAATGTTTTTTACCATATTTGCAATTTACATAAAGGGATCTAATTTATTTAGGTTTACCCATGAATCTATTTACAAATACAATATAAAATTATAAAAACTTAAATTGATTGAGACTATTCCACAAATCTAATTATTTCTACCTAATTTTATAATGTTGCAACAATTTATGAGTCTATCAATACATTTTTTATGATTTTATGACTAAAATGTAGATACGGTTCTCTTTTAAATATAAATTTATCAAAACATCTAGGATGTTTGTAAAATTAAATAAAATATTTTAGATCTATTATTTTGAAATAAAAAATAGGACAAATAATAGTATAAAAGTAGAATAGAAATATAAAAATATACCAAGTCAACCACCAATGCATAAGTATTATAATCTATAGAAATTCCAAATAGAACAAAAATGCCAAACAAGATAGAAATTCTAGTAGGGGTAGAAGTGCCAAACAAGATAGAAGTCATAGATATATTATTTTGAAATAAAAAATAGAATAAATAATAGTATAAAAGTAGAATAGACATAGAAAAATATAACAAGTCAATCACCAATGCATAAGTATTATAATTTATAGAAATTCCAAATAGACAGAAGTGCCAAAAAAGATAGAAATGCTAGTAGGGGTAGAAGTGCCAAACAAGATAGAAATTCTAGTAGGGGTAGAAGTGCCAAACAAGATATAAATTCTAGTAGGGGTAGAAGTGCCAAACAAGATAGAAATTCTAGTAGGGGTAGAAGTGCCAAAAAAATATAGAAATACTATTATCATAGGTAGGTGCATGAATTTAACTAACTAAATTTCTAGATATATGTCATGATTAGGTATTTAAATTCCTTAATTGGAAGTCAAGAATTACACTAAACAAGCTGTAAAATCTATGATAAAAAGTTAGTTAGGTATCCAAAATATGAGTTCTAGTGGTGGCTATATGGAGTCACTAGATGGTGGTAAAAGTGATAAAAAAAAAGTTTTGAATGAGATATAAGTGTTGTATGGATTATATGGAACTATTGTTAGTACACAAAGGTGTCCTATAGGCTGTAGAATACTATCATAGGTATCTAGTACTATCATTGATATGGTTTTGAGGTGTTTGACCATGGATAAACATGGGAAAGTTTACACTCCAAGAAAATCACTTTTTGAGGTCTTTCCAACAATTCCATATTTTTGAAAATTTGAAAAAATATCTAATAAACTTTTATAATCATAAAAGGTAATGTCACTCTTTATCCTGAACTCATATCAAAAAGGGTTTTAAAATGATACAGTTGGTGTTTGGAATATGGGAAAAAAATAGATGTCTACATTTTTCTCTTTCTGATATATTTATTGTTTAAAAAACAACAAAAAATATCATAGATGACCTAATTTTGTGATAAAAGGGTTATCTATTTTCCTAAAATTAGGTTTTTGATTGGTGCAATTTGATTCCCGGGTATGTCCCCTTAAGTTTTAGATGGGGAGAGAGCTCGAGAAAAATGAAAGTGCATTGAATGGGAAGGATAAGTTTAGTTAGAGATGTGTGAATTAGATGAAAAATCATTTCTTATATCATCAAGGCTTGATTAGATTTATTAAATTTAGATTAAAAAGTGTTTTGAAATTGAAGAAATATATGGAAAAAACATTCATGGGATATTATGGGGAAAGAAGTATAAAGGTGTGGGTAGGAGGGAGGGGAGTTCATTTTCACCGTTCAAAAGACAAGGAGAGGAAGATAAGAGAGAAGGTTGTAAATATGGATAATTAGGAGTGACTATGACATCAAACAAAAGTTGTGTGGGTCATCCACAAAGGAGAGATTGTACCAATAGCAATAAGCAATAAAAACCTTTGATTTTTTTATTTCTAGTTTATTTGTTTATTATCATGTCACTTTTTTAGGAGTCATTTTTCATTGGTTTACATGCCCTTGACACAAATTTAGAATAAAAATATTTTTATATAGAGAAATTATAATTTGTATGATAGTTTCATTGTCATATGACACTATTGTATCCATACAATACTTTTATTGGCATACTATGCTTCTATGTTTGTATGGTGCTTTCATTGTATTATGGTTGCATGTCCATATGATTCTTGCATTCAAGGTTATGAATAGTGGCTATTTATTACCATATTGGCTAAAATTAGGATTTTCAAAATTTATAATTGGCTAGTATTTGGGACCCTTGACCAAGGCCCATTAGCCAAAAAATTTTGGGTGCAATTTGTTTTGGGGTTGATTCACCCCAATTTTATAATATTTTTACCATTTTAAGTTTAAATTTCCAACATTGCCCCTAATAATAGTGAACCTTCTACATGCATTTGGACACTATTCACCTAGATTTTGAAACTGATTCACAAAATTTTTATAAATACATTTTGGGGCCAACCCCTTACGCATAATCCTACTTGCATTAGTAGATGGTTACATCATTAAATGATGCTTTTGTATAATATTAGCATTTGGTAAATAATTGGATTTTCCCATATGATGATTCCATATGGAATTATCATTGGTGATAAAGCTACCATACATGCCATACAACGCTATTGTCAAGTTATAGAACTTTTATCTATAGTTATTTTGGGAGGTTGGTGTTGGATAGAGCTCTTTCCAACTATATTACTTTTGTAAAGTTTTGTAAGCCGTAATGGTTAAAGTGTTTTCTTGTCCTAGTTATATCATTTTTAGGTACTATCATTTATAAATATTTTGGTGGAAACGTAGGATTCTTTATATTAATTTGAAATGTCTTTATAAAAAAATTATAATGGTATAGTTTTTACAATAATTGGGGAGGTTTTGATTCAGTTTTAGGTGTCTCATATATTTTTTACTTGAAGTTTGTATTACGATGCTAAGCTGATATTTATCTTTTTTGTCGATGTACAAATATTTGTATATGTTATAGTGCCAAGGGAGGAAATATCATGCATTACAAGCCATTCAAAGTTTGGTGGATAATATTTACAGTGGATTACAAGCTATCGTAGTCCTATATGATCTTGTGTGCATGCCAAAAGTTAGATTTGATTGGGAATTGATGATAATACTAGAAGATAATTGGTACTCAAATATGACTACCTTTTATATCCCTATATGAGATATGGTAGTTAAATTAGAGGATGTGTAATATATCTTCAAAATTATCATTAGAGGTGCTCGAGTAGATATGGGGTAAAATTGGATGTGGTGCTTATAGAGGTTGATAGAGCATGAGAAATTCTAGTGGTTAATTTTGGCATTAACAGTAATGCTACCTTCATAGGAAGACTCTTGGATATATAGAGTACTCTACTATATGTATTGGTATCAAGTGCTCTTATGGGAGATACCAAAAATCAAGTGATGCATTGGTTTTAGGGTGGTATAGTCATAGATACAAGGGATTACTAGGTCATGTTTACCTATAAGATATAGTGTTGGCATACCTATATTAGACATTACACTAGATAGTATATAGAGGTGGGTGTAACCTATTGTGTTGCACTTTGCTTTAATTTTGGCCATAGGATCACATATTGATTTATAGTTATTTTTATTTATAGAGTAGATGACAAGGAGGAACTTATGGCCTTTTATCAATCATAGTATTTTGAGACTAGAATGAAAGAGTCCATTGTGTGACACCTTTTAGATGTGATGAGGGCATTAGTTGAGCTTGCTAGATCAGGTCATATGATTATCCTTCCAAATATATATACAATGGGTAGATGGTGAATATGATCTAGCTCAATTATGAAATGGTATGTGGCCATGCAAGCCAAGAGGGGAGTGAGAGTTATGGTGTGTAGATTTATTTGCTAGATATTTTGATATGGTATAGAATATTTCTAAGGGGGAATTTTGGTCTAGGAGAGCTCATTAAGAGCAAGAAGTTGGATATTTTTATCATTTAGAGAGTCATGCATATGAAGATATGGATGATCCTATTATTATAAATATTTTCCAGGATGACCGTACCATGGTTGAGGGTTATAATATTTGTTAGGAGGGATTTCATCCTAAAAATGCTACCATACTACTAGACAAGGTACTTAAGCCATAGAGGTAGGCATATTCATATCTATGGAGTCATATTCAAGAGGTCATGATATGGGAGAGATGAATATATTTGCTTGTAATAATTCTGCCACTAATGGTTTTACCACCATAGAATCATATAATAGAAGATATGGGGTGTATAATGTCACAACCTATTGGTTTTGAGGTTGATATTGATATGTCACTATCTATACGTCAAATATGATAGGTAGGTTTTGATATTACAAATAGCTATGTTGGAGTTAGAGAGGAATGCTCTGGTAGAGTAATAGGCAAGTTGAAAGGCTACATGGTGATTTGATGATGCGAACTAATATAGAGTTATGACTAGGCTTCAATTTGAGAGATCAAATATGGATGGAGCTATATTAGCTCTAAATAGAGAGGGAAAATAAGTGGAAAGGTTGTAGAGGTGGCTAATGGATAAGGGGTGATATATAGTAGATTTATCATAGGAGAGAGATTGATTAATAAGGGAGGGGACAATAATATATCAAGCTATCAAGAGCCCAAATATTGAGTACAATATGACTATTGCATAGGATGCTACTATAGGAGTGGATGGAGGGTATATCATGTACTTGTTATTAGATTAGTTATCATAGTTATAGGGCTAGGTAGGATAGGTATAGGGTTAGATGGATAAATAACAATGGAAGTCAATCCACATGGATAAGAGGATGGTTTAGATCGAATAGGAGTTGTACAAAGCATAGAGAGAATAATGGTCATTTAGGGGAATCTACAAATGGAAACTATAGATGAATACTAGTTAGTGGGACCTATAGATGGAAATAAAGCAAGTGA
The DNA here is from genome assembly GCA_028583015.1 of Wollemia nobilis. NCBI lineage: Eukaryota > Viridiplantae > Streptophyta > Pinopsida > Araucariales > Araucariaceae > Wollemia > Wollemia nobilis. Next base: position 1,129,105 of record JAQPPZ010002931.1, read on the forward strand.
TATATTAAATAAATATGTACCATGCAGTTGTGCCTATAAACTACTAAGATATAGTAGATGTTACAACCTTTGAGGACACCTAATAGTAGTTCATAGTATTAGAGGTTCTTAGATGCTATACATCAATTTTGATGATGTACAAATTTTGCTATTGTGATAAAAATATTGGATATTACATACACACAATCACATATGGAAAGATTTATTTGATTTAATCACTGTTTTGTGAATGCTTATTTTATTATAATATAACAATATTTTACTTCAATAAAGTTAATGGATTTTATTCAATTACGTCTTAAGCGATATGCTTAACATAATTTATGATTTTTGTGTTTTTTCTATATACATATTGAAATTCTTTTCTTAAACACATTGCATTTGCAAGATATTAATGGTTTTTACTACCCCTAGGAAATGGAATTTGAGCCTAAATATTTTCTAGACACATTGTGTCTACAAGCCATTAATTCTTTATTTAGTTGTTTAGATAGTTTATGTTTGTAGGACTTTATAGCTTTTGTTTGATTGCCTAGATAGTTTAAGTTTGTATGAATTTAATGTTTTTGCTTGATTGTCTAGATAATTTATGTTCATAAGAAATTATTACTTTTATTTTATTCCCTAGACAATATTTGTCTATAGGACCTTATTACTTTTGTTTTATTAGTTTGTTGTTTTAAATTTGATGTCCTCAAATTAGGGTGGCACTTTAATTTTTTGGCTATATGCCAACAAATATATTGAGGAAGAAAATAGAATATAAAAGGGGCTATTAGTACCACTAATTATCATGATGGTCATCATGTAGTCCATCAGTGAGATAAAATAATGAAAGATTTTAGGAAATTTTGCCATCGATGTTTTCAAATGTCATAGGATTTTTCATGTGGTAATTTATGAAGAGAGATAAAAATTTAGGGTCACTCATTCTTGGAACTTTTATAAGCATATGAGATAATGGTGTATATTAATTCATTGTCTACCAAGCTTATAAATATGCCAAGTATCAAAACTTTAATGTGATGTAAAAAAGGTTAGCATGTTATACTATTTTCTCCTTTGAATCATATGGGTAGCATTATTTGGCAAGAAATTTATGTTTTACAAGAATATAAGAGATGAGATTAATTAGGCTATTTCAAGCAAATCCTTGTACCTCATTTATACCAAATTAAGGAATTATTGTGACTATTTTAATCCTTTTTTTGTATACAAGAGCTATAAGGATTGAGAGAAATGCATGTTTAGAGAAAAATAAGAAGAATATTGTGCTTGCTACCTAGGTAGATGCATTTCAAATACAATATAGTTGTTTTATTACTTGTCATGGTAAGCTTATCATAGTTACTCCATAAAAAATCAGTTTAGATGCCAACAAGTTTATGTTACTTTCAAAATGCATTTTTCAAGGTGCCTTTGTGATGAGACTTAAATGTAATAAGAAGAAAATTTATTTCTAGAAGGTGAATTAGGATAAACCTATAGCATTAGTTTTTTGAAAAGTGAGTAGTGATAGTCTAATAGAGGGTTGTCTTGGTTGAATACTATGGTATTTGAGATTACACAACATTCATTACCTATTGAATCCATAAGTCTTTATGAACTTTTCAAACACTAGACAGTCCATATTTGAATGGATTATGAGTAAATAAAGAAAACTAGGGTAGGAGAAGTAATTATTTGGACTTTTAAGAAAGTTTATCTCAACAAAATGTATGTTATGCATAGAAGCATAGGCATTATCGATCTATTACTTCATAAATAAATTGAATCATATGCACTTAACAAGTCTATGCTTGTGGTAATGCAAAAGGACAAGAGGACAAAGGAGGTTCTATTGTGATTAAGTGAAAGGATGAGTATTTATGCATATATTCATTACCATAAATAATAATTATATTCAAAACTATGGATTAATTTTAACTTATGTTAGTCCCATACTATTCATCTGCCAATCAATGGTTAAGGTAGCCCTAGTTCTCAATGATAGTTGATATATTAGAAGGAATGTTTAGTAAGTGGAGGACTAGGAGAGAAGTTGATAAGTTAGACAAATAGTGCAAGTACAATGCATAAGTAAGATAATTGTAACTAGGATCGGCATGGTATCATTATGGTTCTCTTAACTTTTCAAGCAAGAAATAATCTAATCTACTATAAGCAAGAAAATATGAAATAAAGATAGCATGTATCAAGTAAATATGTAACAATGAGTAATGTAAAATTATATAAGCATTGATATCATATGGTACCTAATGTGTAATCATATATGCTTGACTAGCATCATCATTTCATCCTTGCAAGCTTAACAAAGAAGGAATAATACAAAAATAGAAATGAAAGATAGTTATTAATGCAATATGCAACAAGCAATTTTGAGAACTATGGATAGGAAGAGGTCCATTGGTGTCAGTAACCTAGTGCAAGTGCAATACATATGATAACTATACTAACTAGAAAAATCACATGCATTCAAGTGGATATCTCAACTCAATATGAATCACCCAACCAAGAATTATATGAATCAAGTAATAGTGAAATTAAGGAACCATATAGGTAGGTAGTTTTACATGCAAATAACAATAAGAAAATGATGCAAGATGATGTAGTTTAAAAATAATACCTTTTTAGATGCATTATTTTCATAGATTGTTTTAGTTACTTTCCATAAAGTGTAACCAGGTAGTGAGATTATAACTAATACTTAGTATTCACTATAAATTAATCTAACCAGTTAAGTGCAAATTTACCTTTGAACTCATTTTTAATGTTGGTGCTTTTCAAGTTTTCCTTGAGGACTAGGTCACTAATTTTGAAGGAATTGGGTTCTTCATGTCATGACTATCCCTGATAGACTTTTTGACACAAAGAAATAATGTATTAATCTATGATGATTTAATACATAAGTTAAGCAATTGAACCAACTATGTAATATTTAGTTGATTTAAAGAGCATGATATTGCAAACATATTACCAAGATGTGTAGGATCATGCACACTCATAGGTGGAAGAAGCAGAATCATCCACTAGACGCGAGAGTACTTGAGGTTGGGAAAGTGATGATTAAGGAAACTCGAGGGTAACATTGGTGGATACCTTTATATAGGTATGTATTCGGTTAGGTATAATCATCAAAAGCTAACCACATTGAGCCCTAGATTGGTAGCCTAGTAGCTATCATAAATTAACGAGGCTAATAGGTGACTAGGTTGATGAAAATATTCCCTCATGTTTTATTTTATTTTACTTCATCACTATATGCATTGGAGATTTGAGAAATAAAAGCATACATAATCTAGGTTACCTTTGAAAAACTCCTTGTGTGCAAAAAGAACCTCTTACTCTTCATTTTATAGATAATAGAGGTTTTATTTCGAAATGATAAAAGAGTTTCATTTTACAAATAATAGAAGTTTTATTTTGAAATGACAATAGAGTTTCATTTTATGAATAATAGGAGTATTATTTAAATGATAAATTATAATGACTTGAAATTAATTATTTAAAAATTTATTTAAATTAATTATTAAAAATTATTCAAATGATAATGTAAATTCATTTGAAAGAGATAGTGAAGCTCTCACATGAATGATAATGGAAGTTCATTAAGCAATATGGTGAAGCTTTTATGAAAGAAATAATAAGATTGCTTCTCTTCAAAGGAGATATTGCAAAATTGAATTTCATGAGACCACCTGTCAAAGGATTTCGATCAAAGTTGTAATATGGAGCTTCCACCATCGTTGAAAGGATAGGTCATTGATGAAAAGTTTTGGGGAGAAGAGAAAAATGAATTCTTTAAACCAAAAGGATGTTTACAGTCATGAAAGGATGAGGTAGAATTAATGATAGGTGGATGAGTTTAATGGGAGACAAGACTTATAAAATTGAAAAATAAGGATTCCTCTCCCTAAGTTTGGAAGCAAGGAGAAGGAAAGACATAACTAAGGGAAAAATAAAAAGGAACATGTTATGAGAGCAATAGAAAGACCCAATCTAGTAAAGGAGAACCAAAAACTATAGTTAACAATCGTCTTAGAATTCATCTGAGTGCATCCACATGTTGGTTTTACCTTTTATTTATTTATCTCTGAATGAAGGAAGCTTGTATGATTTTTCCTTTAGCCTTGTGGACATGGATGGGTTGTTAAACTCATCCAACATTTCCAACCGAGACCAGCTACCTATTCCTTTGCTAAACTAGTTTATATTTTAGTGCTGTTGAAACCATTATATGGGCTACTCTTTAAATCTCATATATAGCTATGTTGTTTGACCCCCATGTCTCTATCCTCTTGGGCAATGTGTTCATGGGTGTTGATACTTCATTTTTTTAATAGCTTTATCTAGCCTAAAGTAGAGAGTTGAACTCCTTATTAGGCCTTTGTTGAAATGTTCAACATTGCTAGATGTTGGGGCGCTTCATCTCCCTTCTAAGTGCTATCATGTTTGAGGTTGTTGGGAACCTCAAAAAAGTTTTGCTGAACCTATATTCCATTATTGTTTCTATTCCTTGGTTCATTCGAACATTCCTTTTTTGGCTAGGGAGAACGTCGAAGTTGCTTGCTAGATTTTATTGGGTTAAAGGGTTTACAACATCTGTTTAGTATAATATTGGTGCATCCATTTCCATTAGGAATCCTTGTTGGATTGGTCATAAGACCACTTCTCTATTAAGAAATGCCTCACCTAATAGTTGTAGGTTTCCCTTCCCTTTAGTCGGCTTGAGTTGTTAAGGAGTGCATCTCGGATTTGAGTGCACCTCCTTGTGTTGCTTTCAGGTAACCTTTTGGGACTTCATCGAAAGTTTTATTTTAGCTTAAGGATTATTTTGTGCTTCCTCACAACAACAACTGGTAATTCCTGTATGTAAATGGCTAACCAATTAAATTAATTATTAGAATACTTATTCATTTAATAGTATGGTTATAATTTACTCTTTAATTATATAATATGTTGTTTAAAGGAAAAGAGAAGGGAAGAAATAATTTATTTAGTTAATTAAGTAGGTTGTATTTAATTTATTAATTAAAGGAAATGATAGTTATTTATTAAATTGAAGGTATAGGACTTTTATTTATTAAGTAAAGGAAAAATAATTTAAGAGATGGAAATTTGATTTATTAAGTAAAAGAAAGGGCAGTTTATTTATTAAACTGAAGGTATGGTACATTGATTTATTAAGTAAAAGAAATAATAGTTTATTTATTAAATTGAAGGTATGGGACTTTGATTTATTAAGTAAAGGAAAAGTATATTTTATTTATTAAGTAAAGTAAAGAATGGATCATTTTATAGATTAAAGGTATGGGACTTTGATTTATGAAATGGAGGGAATGATTACTTTATGAATTAAGTAATAGGACTTGATTTATGAAATAAAGAAACCTAGATTATTTAAAAATTAAAGGTATGGGACTTTAAATTGTTGATTAAGGTTTGAAAAATAATTGATTAAAGTAGGACATGTGATCTAGTTTCATGTGTTGAAAGAATCTCATGGGATAATGAGAGGGGAAATAAGCTAAAGCTAAAGCTAAAGGGATTTTGATATCTCCAATTAAGTTTTACTTAACGTATAAGCTAAATCTAGGATGACCTAGAATACCCTATTTGTTAGAATCTAATGGGAACTAATCCGAAGGGTGAATGAATGTTATGATACCTTAGTATGAGCTTTGGTATTAATGATACATTGTAACCTTGGAATACTACCCTAGTTGGATTATTGATTATTTTAGCAAGTGAACTCTGTATTGTGGTGTGAATTAGTGATACGATTTAAGTTAAATTTGTAGCCTAATATTTTCTTGGTTTTAACCATGTTAAACATGCCACCTAAGTCTAGAAAAGATAGGTCTACACCTAGATAAACTTGAAAAAATAATGTTGAAGAGATCCAAGAGGAGGATGTATAAAATTCTAATATAGAGGTATAAGACCTCACTACTATGGTTCTTCTATGCAATATCAGATGAGACAAGTGTTGGAAACAATTACGAACCATAAATCGCAAGCTAGAGGCTTAGAGGTTGGCCAAGTTTATGGGCTAACTCCATAGCCATTGCAAGCTAGATCTATTTTAGAAAAAGAAATAGCTAGGGATCTAAAAAATGTTTGTATCTCCACGTTAGGTGGAGAAGGAGAAGGGGATGAAACCAAAGCTTATCTGAGAGAATTAGAATTTTACTTCATGATAAAAGTCTATTCCCTAGGAACCCAAATGTTTTGGTCCATGATATACTTAGAAGGGGCTAATCCATATTGGTGGGAAACCCAATATGGGAAGGATAAGATTGAACCTATTGATATTCCATGGAAGGAATTCATAATAAACTTCAATAAAAGGTTCCTTACCAAGCATTTCTTTGTGCTAAAATATGAGGAGTTTTCTAGCCTACGACAAGGGATCAAAATAGTAGATATATACTATAAGAAGTTGGTTAGATTACTAAAATATGTACCTTCCTATTATGATAAGATGAGGGTTCACAAGTTTATTAACGATTTGGAATCTAAAGTATGATGTAAACATGCATGAGCCCAAATCGCTACAAAAAGCATATGACTTGGCAAATAAAGTAGAATTCCACCTACAATTTAACTATGTTGGCCTATCTGACCAAGATCGATAAGCATTGAGAAAGAGAAATAGCGATGCAAAGCCAGAAGTCCAAGAATTTACCAAAATATAAAAGAGAAAATAGTAGAAATTAGAAGAAGTTTAGGAAAAATTCCAAAATAAAAAGAACAATAACCCCAGTAATGCTAATTCTCAATCACAAAAGCCACAGACCTCAACACTAGTAAGTAAGATAGATGAACAATAAAAAAAAGAAGAAGCAAGGACCCAAGGATGAGTGTTACCATTGTAGATGTTCATATTATGCTAACCAGTTTCCACACCAACCGGAACTGAGTTCATACAATGCTAAAGAAAATGAACCTAAGCATCGGATCTATGCTACAACTGAGAAATAAAAGCTGGAGGGGTAAGTCACCCCATTTATTGTGAAAAGTAAGGTTTTTAGTAAGCAACTAAGAATTTTAAATGATAGTGGAGCCATAGATAGCTTTATTTATTCTAGTTTAGCAAGGGATATGTTAGGAAGGCTAGGATATTTGGCCCATGGTGGAAGTTAGAGTATGGTTTGGGGTAAATATACTCAGTAAAATAGTGTTATCTAATGGCATAATTTACTTTAGCTAGTGGTACCACCGAAGGTTATTTGTATGTAGCCCCACTTCATGCCTTTGATGTGATCATAGGGATGGATTTATGATGGCGAGGTCACGATTCACTACGCACCAGTCTCACAAATTTTAGTAAATTTATTAATATGGTCTCTGTTACAATTTTTCTCAGCACACTTCCTCCTCCCCAAATCCCGAACTCACCATCCCCATCCTTACAGCATTTCGGGTTTTTAACGAGGCCCCCGATCCTCTCGGCCATCAATGCCCTGCCTAACAAATTCAAATTCTAATTTTCCCTCCCTCGGTCGAACTCCCCAAATTTTCTCACAATAAATGGCCACTGCCTTACCCACCATGAAAACCTCATTAAAGATCTTCTATGACCTGCAAACGCCGCCTTGGTCAGATCGTCCTTCCGTGCCTCTGTTTCGCCCATAACGTCCATGCTCTGTACTGTTGTGAAGACCATTCCCATCTTTAATACACGCGGTCGCCAATTTCAATTTCAATCTTCGTGGCAGCCCGCGCGTTTAATTAATTTCCTTTTCTGCTTTGTCTTCGGTTGACCGTGTCACTTTAATACACGTGGAGGACGCGTGTCCACAAGCTTGTCTTCATACTTGTCGTGATATCGTGACATGTCGCGATATCGCGACCCACTGTCCCTTTGCTTTCACCTTGGCAGAAAAAGTCGCGATATCGCGACATGTCACGATATCGCGACCCAACGGTCACCTCTCTTCAATTTGCAAAAAGATGCCGCGATATCGCGACGTCACGATATTGCGACGTCGCGATATCGCGACCAAAACCTTCTCCCCTTCTTCGTCTGCACCGAGCCTTTGATTTTAATTGCCAATGCGACGGAAATTCAACGCTGCAGAAGTCGAAACAAGAGTCACGATATCGCGACATGTCGCGATATCACGACATGTCACGATATCGCGACTCAAACTGGCCATTGCCCTTCCGAAGCTTTGGGGTCGCGATTTCGCGACCCCAACGCAACTTGTGCCTTTACTCTAAAACTTCTTCTTCTTTTTACAAAACCTCCCTCTTGGGCCAAGATTTGAAACAAACCCAACACAAATACTTAGAAAATAAAAGCAAACAATAAAATGATTTGGAGGATGCAAGATTGCTCCTTGACCACCGGATGCTCCTGCATCAGACACCCGGGGTAGATAAAAAAAAAGTGACCCTCACTTTTGTTCGGCTAAGGGGAGACCCAAGCGGTCAACCTCCGCCTTCGACAACCAAGTCGCATCTTCAGTTGGTCTGCCCCTCCACTTGATCAAGTACTCAAGTATCTTGCCTGTTTCGGGTGCTCCGGCCTTCACGGGTATCTAATACTTCCTCGGCCTCATCTGTGCTTGGAGTAGAGGCTGGAAATTGCCATGGTTCTGGACTTTGCATGTCTGTACTTTCTCCCTCATGATATTCCATGAGATCTGAAATATTAAAAATAGGTGAAATATCAAGCCAACTCGGCAATTTCACTTCATACGCATTTCCTGACTCCCGCTTTCCCAGTATTTTGCATGGCCCAAACTTTTTCATCTTCAATTTATTGTAAGTCTTGGCAGGAAATCTCTCCTTCTTGAGATACACCATAACCTCATCTCCAATCTCGAACTCCTTGAACCGTCGCTTCTGGTCTGCCCTTGTCTTATATTGACTGTTCATTTTTGTAATCTGTCTTCTTACTTCCTCATGCAGACTTTTCATATGCTCTGCAAATTCTTCTGCCTCGGCACTACATTTTTCTCTTATGCCCAACTTTCTTAGCTCAGACACATTCCTCGGGCTATTTCCATATATTATCTGGAACGGAGATTTATTTGTGCTTTTATTAACTAAACTGTTATATGCAAACTCTACCTGTGGTAAGACCAAATCCCATCCCTTGGGTTGATCCACTATCAAACACCACAGTAAATTGCCCAGGCTTCTATTGACCACCTCCGTCTGCCCATCTGTCTGTGGATGGTATGCTGAACTGAATTTCAAGTCTGTCTTCAATTTCTTCCACAGAGTTCTCCAGAAATGCCCAACAAACCTTGTATCTCTGTCTGAAACTATGCTCTTTGGTAGACCGTGAAGTCGTACCACTTCCTTGAAGAACAACCCAGCAATGTGAACTGCATCACTTGTCTTTTGGCAGGGAATAAAATGTGCCATTTTGGAGAACCGGTCCACCACCACAAATATTGAATCATTTCCTCTCTGTGTTCTCGGCAATCCAAGAACAAAATCCATGCTTATGTCCTCCCATGGTCTCTCGGGCACAGGTAATGGCTGGTATAGCCCGGTATTTTGTTTTACACCCTTTGCCATCTGGCATATTCTGCAACCTTGCACAAACTTCCGCACATCTTGTTGAAGTTGTGGCCAGTAGTAATTTTCCTCAACCAAGGCAATGGTCTTATCCCGACCAAAGTGCCCGACCAATCCTCCGCTGTGCTTTTCTTTGATTAAATTCTCCCGTATAGAACTTTTGGGAATGCACAACTTACTACCCTTGAACAGCATTCCATCTTGGATTAAGAAATCCAACCATTTTGTTCTGTCTATAGTAATAGGTATCAAGCAAGCCTTCCAGGGCTTACGCAAAATCCGGATCTGCGAGGTACGGACCCTTCGATTCTTCAAATCCCACTACTTCTCTTGTCAATCTAGTCGGCAAAGTTTGCCTTACGCTTAAGGCATCCGCAACCTCGTTTGACTTCCCACTTCTATGTTTCAGCACAAAGGTATAACTTTGGAGGAACTCCACCCATTTCATGTGCCTTTGGTTCAGTTTTGTCTGACTGTTAATGTATTGCAAAGCATGATGGTCAGTAAACAGTACAAACTCCTTTGGTAATAAATAATGTCTCCACTTTTTTAGGGCCTGAACTATAGCATAAAATTCTTGATCATAGACTGAATACTTTTTCCGTGCATCATTTAACTTCTCACTGAAATAAGCAACTGGCTTGCCTCCTTGACTCAGTACAGCCCCTATTGCACTGCCACTGGCATCACAGTCCACCTGAAATACCTTGTTGAAGTCTGGAAGTGCCAAAATAGGCTGCTCGGTAACTTTTCTTTTTAATGTATCAAAGCTCCTTTCAGCTCCTGATGTCCATCTGAACTCCTTTTTATCTCCCCTCATTGTCTCTGTGAGAGGTGCACAAATACTGCTGAAGTTCTTTATGAACTTCCTATAAAAACTGGCTAGACCATGGAATGACCTCACTTCTGTTGTGCTTCTTGGAGTAGGCCATTCAATGATAGCTCTCACCTTTTCGGGGTCCATCTTCAGACCTTCTACTGAGATTACAAACCCCAAGTATACCAATTCCTTCTTGACAAAATTACACTTTTTCAAATTTATTAATAACTGTTCTTCTCGCAGTTTTTCAAAGACTCTCTTGATATGCATCAGGTGTTCCTCCAGGGTCCGGCTAAATATCAAAATATCATCTAAATAAACAATAACAAATTTTCCCAGGAACTCCTTCAGTACTTCATTCATCAGCCGCATGAAAGTACTTGGTGCATTGGACAACCCAAATGGCATGACCAACCACTCATACAAGCCCTCTCTTGTCTTGAAGGCTGTCTTCCACTCATCTCCCTCCCGGATACGGATCTGATGATAGCCGCTTTTTAAATCAATCTTTGTGAAGTATTCAGCTCCACTTAAACAGTCCATGATATCATCCATTCTTGGCAACGGGAATCTGTATTTAATAGTGATTTTGTTAATGGCCCGTGAATCTGTACACATCCTCCATTCCCCATCCTTCTTTGGCGCCAGCACTGCAGGCACTGCGCATGGGCTCAAGCTTTCCCGAATTAATCCCTTTTCTAATAATTCTTGGACCTGTCTATTTAACTCCTCAGTCTCTACAGGTGTCATCCTGTGTGCGGCTTTATTTGGTAGGATTGATCCCGGTATTAAATCTATATGATGGCTAATTTTTCTCACGGGGGTAAGCCCTCGGGCACATTGTCAGACACAATGTCTGGAAATTCCTCCAGCAGATTTAGAACTTCTGTTGGGGTATCCCGGCATTCCTTCCCCCTAACTCTAGGGATTATTGCATAACATAAATGTTCATGCTTTAATCCGTTCAGAAACTCTCTCCCCTCAACTAAACAGATTCTGGAAATATTACATACCTTTTCACCTGCATCCTTCAAGGGCTTTAGTTTATGGCGTACACCATTCCTTGTCAATGAGTAGGTGTTGGCACGGCCATCATGTACTGCACTCCGGTCAAACTGCCAGGGTCTCCCCAGCAACATGTGGCAAACATCCATGGGTAAGATGTCACACAGGACCTCATCACAATAATTCCCAATGTTAAATTTAACAGAACACTGCTCATTGACCAAAGCTCCGTGGTCCTTTTGTAACCATGCGACCCGGTATGGGTGTGGGTGTTTCTTCCTTTCTAACTGTAACTTTGTAACCATTTCCTCAGAAACCAGGTTATCCGTGCTACCATTATCAATAATGATATTGCAAACCTTGCCCGCACATTTACATCTAGTGCGGAATAAACTTTTCCTCTGGTCTGTGTCCTTCTCCTCGTTCAACAGGACTCTTCTTACAACCATTGTTTCTCCTCTCTCCGCTTCTTCGGAATGCTCAGATTCAGCATCCTCCTCTGCCACAGCAGCTCTGGCTGGGCCCTCAGGCCTCTTGTTTGTTCTTTCTCGGTGTTGTGGACATTCAAATGCCTTGTGTCCTTCTTCACCACAGTGGAAACATGTTCCACGAAATACTCCCCTTCCAAACCCTCGTCCAGATCCACCCCGTCCTCTTGGGTAGCTGTTCTGATCTCGGGGCTGATAAACATCTTCTTATTTTTGGTCCTGGTTACTACTGGCTTCACCAGTCTTCTTCGGATCCTTGTACTTTTCTCCACTGGTCCTCCCACCAGTCCTTCCACCTCGGCCTCTTCCTCTTTGCTTGCCTTCAAACCACCTGTTTAGCTTTTCTTCTACCTTCAAGGCAAATTGATAAGCATCCTCAATGGTGTTTACTCGAACCAGGCTCAGTTCTTCCTGGATACCAAGCCTCAACCCATTAATGTAACGGGCTACTTTCTCTTTATTTGCCTCTAAATGCCCTGTTCTAATAGAAATTTTGTAAAATTCTTCAGTGTACTCTTGGACAGTTTTGTTTGTCTGTCTCAAGCTCTGCATTTTTCTTAGCAGATCCAACTCGTAATCTGTCGGGATGAACTGTCTTTTAAGCTTCTCCACCATTCTATCCCATCTTGTTATTCTCTCTTTCCCTCTTCTGTTTCTCTCCAACTGCATTCCCCTCCACCAAATGCTGGCATGACCCTTTAACTTGGTCTTAGCAAATCTGACCCGGTTAGGGTCTTCAATCTCCTCATACTCAAAATATTCCTCTAAATCATTTATCCAGTCAATCACTTCTTCTGGATTCAGATTTCCCGAGTAGGTAGATACCTCCATTTTTGGCTGTTTTCCAATGTGAGAGATGGCCCTATACAACCGGGCTTGAGCAGGGTCCACAACTTCTTCTTCTTCCTCAAACTGGTCTTCTTCCTCAACTTCGTCTTCACTTTCCTCATCCCCTCCGGGTTCGCGTCTTCTGCGTAACTCTGCTTGTAGGGCTTGAACTTGCCTTTGCAAGGCCCGGAAGTCTTCGACCGGCACTACATTTCCTGCTCCGCCACGGTTCCTTCGTGGAGGCATGATATTTTCTCTGTATTATTATTATTATTTTTTTTAGAATTCTTCCACAGATCCTGGTGTAACTGCCTCTCTCCGGCGATCTGTTACACGCTCAGGAGCTCCCGCTCTGATACCACTTGATGGCGAGGTCAAGATTCACTACGCACCAGTCTCACAAATTTTAGTAAATTTATTAATATGGTCTCTGTTACAATTTTTCTCAGCACACTTCCTCCTCCCCAAATCCCGAACTCACCATCCCCATCCTTACAACATTTCGGGTTTTTAACGAGGCCCCCGATCCTCTCGGCCATCAATGCCCTGCCTAACAAATTCAAATTCTAATTTTCCCTCCCTCGGTCGAACTCCCCAAATTTTCTCACAATAAATGGCCATTGCCTTACCCACCATGAAAACCTCATTAAAGATCTTCTCTGACCTGCAAACGCCGCCTTGGTCAGATCGTCCTTTCGCGCCTCTGTTTCGCCCATAACGTCCATGCTCTGTACTGTTGTGAAGACCATTCCCATATTTAATACACGCGGTCGCCAATTTCAATTTCAATCTTCGTGGCAGCCCGCGCGTTTAATTAATTTCCTTTTCTGCTTTGTCTTCGGCTGACCGTGTCACTTTAATACACGTGGAGGAACCCCCCAACGCGTGTCCACAAGCTTGTCTTCATACTTGTCGCGATATCGCGACCCACTGTCCCTTTGCTTTCACCTTGGCAAAAAAAGTCGCGATATCGCGACCCAACGGTCACCTCTCTTCAATTTGCAAAAAGATGCCGCGATATCGCGACGTCGCGATATCGCGACCAAAACCTTCTCCCCTTCTTCGTCTGCACCGAGCCTTTGATTTTAATTGCCAATGCGACGGAAATTCAACGCTGCAGAAGTCGAAACAAGAGTCGCGATATCGCGACATGTCGCGATATCGCGACTCAAACTGGCCATTGCCCTTTCGAAGCTTTGGGGTCACGATTTCGTGACCCCAACGCAACTTGTGCCTTTACTCTAAAACTTCTTCTTTTTACAAAACCTCCCTCTTGGGCCAAGATTTGAAACAAACCCAACACAAATACTTAGAAAATAAAAGCAAACAATAAAATGATTTGGAGGATGCAAGATTGCTCCTTGACCACCGGATGCTCCTGCATCAATTTATTACATACCCATAAAGCCTTGATAAAATTCCAATATATATGGACCAATTATTTGAATAAAGGCAAGGGAAGACTAAGAATTCATAGTGAGAAAGGGGTATTCAAATACAAAATGTTGTTGACTATGTAATTGAAGAAATCCCTCAAGAAAGGAGGGATAGTGTATGTTGTAAAACTTAATGAAGTAGGAGATGATCTAAAGAGAAAAGTGATAGGGAAGTACACAATTTTACAATAATTTAAGGATGTATTTCTAGAGGATTTACCTAGAATCATTTTTGTGCAATAATTTGATTTCACAATTGATCTTATTCCAAAAGCAAAACCTATTCATAAATATCCATATAGGATAAAATATCGAGATGCAAGAACCAAAGGTTCAACCACAAGGGATATTGTAAAGGGGATTGATAAAACCAAGTTTTCACCTTGGGGTGTACCAATTTTATTTGTAAAAAAATACAATTCACTGAGCTTGTGTATTGATTATAGGATGCTAAATAAGGCTACAATAAAGAATGGGTATCCTTTACCTAGGATCGAATATTTATTTGATCAACTAAGAGATGCCATAGTATTCAAAAATATTTATCTAAGATCAATGTACCATGAGTTGAGAATACGTGAGTGGGATACTCACAAAATGATATTTAAAACTAGGTACGGGTATTATGAGTTTATAGTTCTTCCCTTTGTACTAACTACTGCCCCAACTACATTCATGAATCTAATGAACATTGTGTTCAGAAGAAACTTGAACCAGCTTGTCCTTGTATTATTAGGTGATATCTTAATATACTCTTAGGACAAATAAGAGCATGCTAAACTTCTCAATATCATGTTATATTTATTGAGAGAAAATCAACTCTATGGGAATCTATCTAAAAGTGATCTCTATGTTTTAGAGGTATGATATCTTGGACATATCATATCATTAGAAGGAATTGTTGTGGATCCAGAGAAAATAGAGACCATTCTAAATTGGCCACACCCTACTAATATGACTAAATTACAAAGCTTCATGGGGTTAACGGACTACTATGGATGTTACATAAAGGATTACTCCAAGATTGTTAGGGTAATAACTAACCTTCAAAAGAAAATAAAGGAATTCAAGTGGTCAAAAAAATGTGCAACTATATTTGTTTTGCTAAAATATAAACTCACTACTACACCAATACTAAAGATTCATAACCCTCAAGGGGACTTTTCAGTATGCACAAATGCATCATTGGAAGGGTGAGGAGGAGTACTCTTACAAGAAGAATCAGTGGTAGCATATACTTTAAGGAAGCTCAAGATGCATGAAGTTAATAATGCTACACATGATTTAGAGCTAGCTATAGTAGTGCATGCTCTAAAGGCTTGGTACCACTACTTGGTAGAAAATCCCTTTGAATTGAAAACTGACCATCAAAGTATAAGGTATGTAGTCACCCAACCTATACTAAATGTAATACAAAGGAGATGGGTCAAATTCCTTGCTGAATATGACTTTGAGATTGAGTACATAAAAGGGAAAGAGAATAAGATTTATGCTTTGAGTAGAATGAAATACATAGCAACCATAACTATAAGTTGTTAGAGTTACTGTGGTAACTTTATCATATTACCTCATTTGGTAATACCTTTCTATCCTAGGTTAGTTATGCTAACAACTACTGTTAGCGTATATTATTGTTAGTAGATTAGTGTTAGCTGTTACCTATCTTCGTGGTAATGGGTTAGGCTATTCCTAGCCTAAACTTTGTATAAATAATTGATTATCATCAATTTAATTATGTTTGCTCATCTAAGTTGGTATCAGAGTGGCGATCGGGGGTCGCCTATAGAAATCCGTGGCACGGTCTTCGAGGGCCCTACTGACCCTCAAGACCTACACAGATCTCGAGGCGGGCCCTTGCCATGAGGTGGCAACAAGAGACAGCCCACAGGCCTGCACAGATCCCTAGGCGGGACCTCGCCACGAGGCGGCCACAAGAGACGGCCTACAAGCACGGTATCTCCCGTCATGAGACGACCCATAGGCTCGTCAGACCTGACAGCATTCAACTGCTGTCAGGCCTGACAGGTCGATCGTGATGGATCCCTAGGTGGGACCTCACCACGAGGCAGCCACGGGAGAGGGCCCGCAAGCCCGGTATCCCCCCACCGCAAGGCGGCCCGCAGGTCAGACCCGACAGCATTCAGCTGCTGTCAGGCCTGACAGGCCAGGCCGACCGTGACCGTCGACATAGATTTGGTGACCGAGGTCAGTGAGGGCAGGCACGCCCTCCGACCCCAGCGACCGTGATCGACGACCGCTATTGCTAGCCCTCGCGGGTCCAGCGCACAGCCGAGAGGGCAGGTGCGCCCTCCCAGGTGGAGGTAGGACCCAAACCCGAGGGCAGGAGCGCCCTTGGGTCAGACCGACTCTGATAGGGAGACATACCTGTCAGAGGTCCTTCCCCGACAGACTGGACCGGTCAGCGAGGGCAGGCGCGCCCTCCGTCGGATCCAACATTCGACAAACTCGACGACTGCCACCTGGGACTGATACCTACGTGACACATTTTTTGAGACACGTTGACGTGGCACTGGTCGGGACGGGACACGTGGCGGACTGCCACTGGACAAGACCCAGACATGATGGGACACGTGGCAGACTACCACTGGACAAGACCCAGACATGACGGATGCGACACGTGGCAGACTAGCCACGTGTCACTGGACTGACACGTGGGTGACACGTGGCGGACTACCACGTGTCACCCGACTGGGACTGACCGCGACCAAAAGGAAGGGGGACTGCCCGCAGGCAGTCAATAATGAAAGGGCCTGTCAGCCCTTTCATACCCCTCCGCGTTCCCCCGCGCGGGCAATGTGGGATAAATCCCACATTTTTTCCCCGCCCGTGCAAGGGGTGAAGGGAAAGGGAAAACCTTCCCTTCCCTTCACGTCGGGCCAGCTAGCCCGACTGGCGGGGGGGTCCAGCGCAAAGGCGCTGCCCGACGGGAGGTCGGGAGTTCGACTCCCGTCGGGGTCCGAAGGTAAAGTTTTTTATTTTTATTTTTTTTTAGTATTTTTTTTAATTATTATTCTTAATTTAATAATATTTTTTTGTTTCTTTTTTTTAATCATTTTTTTATTAAAAATGTTTAAAAAAAAAAAAAAAGGAACTTAAAATATTATTTTATTAAGTTAATTAAATTTTTTTTTACTAAATTAAATATATTACAATAGAAAATTTTCATACCTAAGGACTATTTTTGATCCTGTTTTTGGTTCAAAGATAGCACAAGGAGTGCTAAATTGCTAAAACGGTTTTGTAGAGGGAAAACACATGTGTCCCTTGGGCAACAACACCACCTTCTCTCTCTCTCTTTTTTAGGCTTCATAAATAGCATAAGTATTTTGTTTGAAGACCTTACAATAAGGAGTGCTTGTACCTCTTTTAGGCTTCATAAATAGCAAAATCTAGGTGTTTGAAGTACTTGTAACAAGAGGAGAGACTTTTTGTGATGTAAAATTGTCTAGGAGGCTATATTTGTAAAATCCTTCACAACACTCTTGAGTTGCATACTTTTTGCAATTGAGGGGGGATATCCATTTCTTTTCTTCACTAATTTTTGTAAATAGGGAAGATGACTTATAAGGGTGCATTTTCGGCGTTGACCGACACCTTAGTCACACTTCCTTCAGAAATTAATTACACTATGTTTTGCAAAAAGAAGGGGGAAACTTATAAGGGTGCATTTTCGGCAGTGTCCGACACCTTAGCTACCTTATCTTTTGCAAATTCATATTGTAGATGAATGAACCTTGTATGAAGTGATCTATTCTACTACACCTAGCGATTGCAGCGACTGGTTACCCATGCAAATTTGGTTGGATGATGTGATTACCATAAGGAAATTCGTTGGCGTGAAGACAAAGCGAGGAATGACCCATATTTTGCTTAGGAGCAGCCAGAGCACTGTGACAGAGCAAAGAACCAGCAGATCAACATCGTTTTCACTGTATTGGGGCAGTTATATACTATTACCCAAATATTGTTGTATAGGGGATATGTATGTATTACCCAAATAATGTAATAAGGGGGGATGTTAGAGTTACTGTGGTAACTTTATCATATTACCTCATTTGGTAATACCTTTCTATCCTAGGTTAGTTACGCTAACAACTACTGTTAGCGTATATTATTGTTAGTAGATTAGTGTTAGTTGTTACCTATCTTCATGGTAACGGGTTAGGCTATTCCTAGCCTAAACTTTGTATAAATAATTGATTATCATCAATTTAATTGTGTTCGCTCATCTAAGTGAAGTCACATGGATCTGATGGATCAAGTAAGATAGGAGCAATCTCAAGATGAGTATTTCTAGGAAATTTGAGCTAGGATGGATAGATACCCTAAGGGTAATAAGGATTTTGGAATGAAATATGATATTTTATGCTACAAATATAGAGTCATCATACCAAAAATGGGTAACTTAAGAAAACTAATAATGCAAGAGGCACATAGATATCCTTATTTTGCCCATCCTAGAGGGGCCAAAATGCAAAAAAAACATGAAAATAACCTTCTTATGGGTAGGAATAAAGAAGGATATCACTGATTTTATTGCTTGATACCTTGAATATCAAAAATTTAATGCAGAACACAAGCATCCTGTAGGAAAATTGTATCTACATGATATACCTATGCAAAAATGGTAGGTTATATTTACATATTTTATAGTAGGGTTACCCAAGACTAGGTATCAACATGATGCAATCCTTGTAATTGTTGATAGATTGACTAAGGTTGCACATTTAATCCTAGGAACATAAAGTATGATTCTCACGTAGTGGCTAATAGATTTTCTAAAAAGGTATTCCATTTACATGGATTTCTTGAGGTGATCATTTCAGATAGGGATTCCAAGTTCACTTTTGAATTTTAGAAGTCCTTACATTATGCAGTAGGTATGAAATTGAACATGAGCTCAACATACCACCCTGAAACAAATGATCAAAATAAATGGATAAACAAAGTACTAGAGTATATTCTTTGTATGTACGACATGGATCACAAGTCTCATTAGGAATACTACTTATATATTGTGGAAATTGTCTACAATAATGGACATCACTTCTCTCTAGGAATGGATCCTTTTGATTCCTTGTATGGGCGAAAGTGTAGAATGCCATTGTATTGGGATAACCTAGAATATTGAGTTGTGATTGGGCTAGATATGGCTAGAGAAATGGAATATCAGTAAAAGGTAATTAGGCAAAGGCTTAAAGAAGCTACTGATAGGCATAAAAGTTATGTTGATCTAAAAAGAAATCCATGAGAGTACTCAATTGGAGATAATTTTTTTCTAAGGTTTAAACCTATAAATAGTGCTATAAAATCCATGAATTTAGATCCTCAAATTGTGGGGACCTTTGAGATCATTGAAAATATCAGTTCGGTTGCATATCGACTTGCCTTACCATCTTACTTGTCAAAAGTCCATGACACCTTCCACATATCCTTTCTTAGGAAATATGTTGTTGAACCTAAATATGTGTGGGATGTTTCTAAATTATAGATGGCAAATTGGGAGGCTATTTAAGTGACGTTAATAAAGTTCCTTGAGTTTCGTTATAATTCTATGCAGAATCAAACTCTTGAGCAATGTAAGGTACAATGGGACTAGTTTTCTAAAATAAATATAACTTGGGAGAAAGTGGATGATATGCAAAAATATTTTCCCTTATTATTTAAAAAAATATAATGTAATAATTTTATTTGTAAAATTGGAAACACCCAGGATGGTGTTTAGTCCAAGGGAGGTAGGATGTCATGACACTCCCTACTAGAATTTTTGGAACAAAGAAGGAATGTATTAATCTATGATGCTTTAATACCTAAGTTGAGAAATAGAACCAACTATGTGATTTTTAGTTGATTTGAAAGAGCATGATACTACTGATATATTTTCAAGATGTTCAATATCAAGTACACTCATAGGTGGAAGAAGCAGAATCATCCATCAGAAGAGAGGGTACTTGAGGTTGGGGATGTGATGATTAAGGCAAATCAGGGGTAACATTGATGGATACCTTCATATAGGCATACATTTTATTAGGGATAATCATAAAAAGCCAACCATATTGAGCACCAAATTGATAGCCTAGTAGCTATCATAAATTATCAAGGCCGAGACATTGTGACTAAGTTGATGGAAAGATTCCCTCTTTATCTGGAATACCTTAGTTGGATACAATTGGTCTTTGGAAGGTTGGAAAAAATTAGATGTCTATATTTTTCTCTTTTTGATATATTTATTGTTTAAAAAAACAACAAAAACATTATAGATGACCTAATTTTGTGATAAAAGGGTTATCTATTTTCCTAGAAATAGGTTTGTGATTGATGCAATTTGATGCTCTTGGTATGTCCCCTTAAGTTTTAAAGGAGGGGGAGAGACTAGAAAACATGAAAATGCATTGAATAAGGAGAAGTTTATTTAGTTATGTGTGAATTAGATTATCATCAAGGCTTGATTATATTTATTAAATTTAGATGGAAAAGTGTTTTGAAATTGAAGAAAGATATGGAAAATATTTTTCAAGGGAGATGATGGGGGAAAGAGGTATAAAGGGGTGGGTAGGAGGGATGGGAGTTCAGATTCACCATGCAAAATACAAGGAGACGAAGACAAGATATAAAGTTGCAAATATGGATAATGAGGAGTTACTATGACACCAAACAAAAATTGTGTAGGTCATGGACCAAAGAGAGGTTGTACCAATAGAGGTAAGCAATGAAAACCTTTGATTTTTTTATTTCTAGTTTATTTTTTTATTATCATGTAACTTTTTTAGGAGTCATTTTTCATTGTTTTACATTCCCTTGACACAAATTTAGGCTAAAAATGCTTTTATATAGAGTAATTATAATTTGTATTATAGTTTCATTGTCATATTACACTATTGTATCCATACAATACTTTTATTGGCATACCATGCTTCTATATTCGTATGGTGCTTTCATTGTATGATGGTTGCATGTCCATATGATGCTTGCATTCAAGGTTATGCATAGCGGCTATTTATCACCAAATTGGCTAAAATTAGGATTTAGAAATTTTAGAATTGACTAATATTTCGGACCCTTGACCGGGGCCCATTAGCAAAAAAATTATGGGTGCAATTTTTTTTTGGTTGGTTCACCCCAATTTTATAATAATTTGATCATTTTAAGTTTAAATTTCCAATGCTGCCCCTACTAATAGTGAACCTTCTACATACATTTGGACACTATTTGCTTGAATTTCGAAACTAATTCACCAATTTTTTATAAACACATTATGGGTACAACCCCTTACACATAACCCTGCTTGCGTTAGTAGATGGTTACATCTTTAAATGATGCTTTTATATAATATTAACATTTGATAAATATTTATGTTTTCCCATATGATGATTTCATATGGCATTATCATTGGTGATAAAGCTACCATATAGACCATACAATGCTATTTTCAAGTTATAGAACTTTTATTTATAGTTATTTTGGGAGATCAATGTTGGAGATAGCTCTTTCCAACTATATTACTTTTGTAAAGTTTTGTAAGCCTTAATGGGCAAAGTGTTTTCTTGTCCTAATTATACCATTTTTAGGTACTATAATTTATAAATTTTTTGGTGGAAACATAGGATTATTTATATTCATTTGAAATATATTTCTAAAAAGTTTATAATGGTATATTTTTTGTAATATTTGGGGAGGTTTTGATACAGTTTTAGGTGCCTCACAAATATTTTTACTTGAAGTTTTTATTATGATGTTAATTTGATATTTGTCCTTTTTGTGGACGTATAGTTCTAAGGGAGGAGATATCATGCATTACAAGCCATCCAATATTTGGTGGACAATATTGACTATGGATTACTAGCTATCATAGGCCTATATGATCTTGTGTGCATGCCAAAAGTTATATTTGATTGGGCATTGATGATAACACTAGAAGAAAATTGATACTCATATACAACTACCTTTTATATCCCTATAGGAGATATGGTAGTTAAATTAGAGGATGCATAATATATCTTCCAAATTATCATTACAGGTGCTCAAGTAGATATGGGGTAAAATTGGATAAGGTTCTTATAGAGGTTGATAGATCATGAGAACTTTCTAGTGGTACATTTTGGCATTAACACTAATGCTACCTTCATAGGAATACACTTGGATATATAGAGTACTCTACTATATGGATTGGTATCAAGTGATCTTATGCGAGATACCAAAAAGCAAGTGATGCATTGAAGTTAGGGTGGTATAGTCATATATGTG
Organism: Wollemia nobilis; assembly: GCA_028583015.1. Classification (NCBI taxonomy): domain Eukaryota; kingdom Viridiplantae; phylum Streptophyta; class Pinopsida; order Araucariales; family Araucariaceae; genus Wollemia; species Wollemia nobilis. The sequence continues at coordinate 1,151,484 of JAQPPZ010002931.1, forward strand.
AGGGATTACTAGGTCATATTTACCTAGAGGATAATAGTTTTGGTATACCTATATTAGAAAATACACTAGATAGTATATACAGGAGAGTGTAACCTTGCGTTTTGTGCTTTGCTTTAATTTTGGCCATAGGATCACATATTGATCTATAGTTATTTTTATTTCTAGGATTCGATGACTAGGAGGAACTTATGGCCTTTTTTCATGCATAATATTTTGAGACTAGAAGGAAAGAGTCCATTGTATGGAACCTTTTATATGTGATGAGGATATTAGTTGAGATTTCTAGATCAGGTCATATGATGATCCTTCCAACTATATATCAAATGGATAGATGGTGAATATGATCTAGCTCAATTATAAAATATTATGTGGCCATGGAAGCCAAGAGGGGAGTGAGAGTTATGATGTGTAGATTGAGTTGCTAGATAGTTTGACATGGTATAGAATACTTATAAGGATGAATTTTGGTATAGAAGATTTCATAAAGAGCAAGGATTTGGATATTTTTATCATATAGAGAGCCATGCATTGGAGGATATGGATGATTCTATTGTTCTAAATCTTTTCCAAGATAACCGTAGCATGGTTAAGGTTTATGAGATATAGTAGGAGGGATTTCATCCCAAGAATGTTACCTTACTACTAGATAATGTAATTAATCCATAGATGTAGGTATATTAATATCTATGGATTCATATTTAAGAGGTCATGATATAGGAGAGATAAAAATATTTGCTTGTAATGATTCTGCCACTACTAGTTTTACCACCATAAAAGCATATAATAGAAGATATGGGGTGTAGAATGTCACCACCTATTGGTTTTGAGGTTGATATTTATAGGTCATTCTATATATTTTTCAAAGATGATAGGTAGGTTTTTATATTACAAATATCTATGTTGGATTTAGAGAGGAATGCTCTAGTAGAGTAATGGGTAAGTTGGAAGGCTACATGGTGATTTTATGAGAAGGACTAAGATAGAGTGATGACTAAGCTTCAGTTTGAGAGATCAACTATGGATGGAGCTATATTAACTCTAAATAGAGAGGGAAAAAAGTGGAAAGGTTGTAGATGTGGCTAATGGATAAGTGGTGTTAGATAGTAGATTGATCATAGGAGAGATATTGATTAATAAGGGAGGGGACAATAATACATGAAGATATCAAGATTCTAATTATTGAGTACAATATGACTATTGCATAGGATGCTACTCTATGAGTGGGTGGAGGGTATATGATGTACTTATTATTATATTAGTTATCATAGTTATAGGGCTAGGTAGGATGGTTATAGGGTTAGATGGATCAATCACAAGGGAAGTAAATCTTGTTGAAATAAATGAACACTCTTCCATTGATTAGAACAAGTTTAAATAATACATTGAGAGCCCATATTAGCTCATAATCTTAGGATCTATTAAATAGCTTAGGTCTTAAAATAAAAAATAAAAAATAGACCAAATATTATTACGATAACAATAGCGTAACTTACCTAGGTAGTTAACTAACTACCCTATATAAATAAAGTAATAATAAGAATTACTATAGTAAATCTAACATCCCCCTTATTACATTATTTATGTAATTAAAAAAATACTAACATCCCCCCTGATTACATCATTTGGTAATACAAAGAGAGCTACGAAAAAATTCAAATTTGACACATGCAAGTGCCTTAGTGAAAATGTCTACAACTTGAGCATTGGTGGGAATGTGCTGAAGCTGAATTCGGTGCCTTGGAACTTCATATTGAATGAAGTGACATTGTGTGTCAATGTGCTTGGTTCTTTCATGATGTACTAGATTCTTGACAAGATTCAAAACATTGATGTTGTCACAGAACAAGTGTATTGGAGATTTTGATGGAAGACCCATACTTGTTAGGATGTGACGCAACCATATCACTTCACACACAGCTTCATGTGCGACGTAATATTCTGCCTCTGTTGATGAAATAGCAACCACATGTTGCTTCTATTAGTCTCACAATGACACTGAGATGGGGGGTGAATCAGTGTGGCTCTTTAAAACTTAAAAACTTCAACTCTTAAAGCCAAAACAATGAAAACTTAAAACCACATAAAGCAAATATAACAAGAGAGCATCACACAACACAAGATGTACCGAGGTTCACCAGTTTTGGCTACTCCTCAAAAATTGACTGTTTGGACTCCCATCCAAATCCAGCCTTTGCAAAATACCAATTTTACAATCAATTTACCAACACCCACTGGAAGGAGCACCAACCCCTGATTTATCTGCACCAACAGAAAGGAGCACCAACCCCTAATTTATCTCGCACCAACAGAAAGGAGCACCAACCCCTAATTTATCTGCACCAAAAGAAAGGAGCACCAACCCCTAATTCCAAGCACCAACTTGGACTACAATTTTGAAACTATAAGATTGACATAAAAATGCCTTCGCTTATACAAGACCCTGACTGGTCTATTGCTAACCCAACCTCTCTCGCTATTCACCAAAACATCACACACACTTAAGGCTCTGCTTACTGCACTTTTACGCCCTCTTACAGCCCTCTTGCTACGCTTCTTACTACACTCTTATAGCTCTCACGGCTCTGCTTAACGCTCTCTTACGACACTCTTCCAACCCTCTTTTTGTAGCACTTTCCCTCTTTTTCAGCAGCTTTATAATTCTCCATGCAGACCTCCTTTTATAACAAAGTTCTGACTCTATTTTTAACTTCCATATTTTTGCATGCAACTTATTAATAGAAACTTCTATATGTAACTCCTTTATCACATAATATTCTCTCATGCATCCTATTAATAGTTATGGCTCTTTGTTTGGTCTTCGACTGATGACTTTCAGTTTAACCATCGCTCGATGATTTCACTCTGTAACTGGCCCTGTAACTGTCGTTCTGACTTCAGTTCACTATTCTTATTTTAGCTGCATGATTTTTCTCTGTAACTACACCTGTAACTGTCATACTGACTTCAGTTAACTCTTCTTATTTTAGCTGCATGATTTTCTTTTACAACTGCACCTGTAACTATCGTATAACTTTAGTTAACTATCACATATCTTATTTCGGTTGGGTTCTCTTCTTAGCTCATGCCAAAGTGACCTATCATGAAATCGTGACACTTATGCCTCTTTGTCCTCTTCTCGGATTTTGCCCATGAAAACACATGTCATGATATCGTGACACTTTCCTCCTTGCTTCTTTTCTTGGCTTGTACCCGCAAAAACACATGTCACGATATCATGACACTTTCACCTCCTTGCTTCTTTTCTTGGCTTGTACCCACGAAAACACATGTCACGATATCATGACACTTTCGCCTCCTTGCTACTTTTCTTGGCTTGTACCCATGAAAACACAACATGTCGCGATATCGCGACACTTTCGCCTCCTTGCTACTTTTCTTGGCTTGTACCCACAAAAACACAACATGTCGCGATATCATGACACTTTCGCCTCCTTGCTACTTTACTTGGTTTGAACCCATGAAAACACAACATGTCACGATATCGTGACACTTTCGCCTCTTTACTCTTCCTCTTTACTTTTGTCATGATATCGTGACACTTCTGCCTTCTTACTTTCTCTCTCCTCCTTTAGTCGCAAAAATGTGACATGTCGCGATATCGTGACACTTTTTCTCCTTTGCTCTTTCTCTTGCCTTCGGGTCACAAAAACGTGACATGTCGCGATATCGCGACACTTTTTCTCCTTTGCTCTTTCTCTGCCTTCATCAAAATTTAACAACACATGTCACGATATCGTGACACTTTTTCTCCTTTGCTCTTTCTCTTTCTTTTGTCGCGATATCGTCGACACTTTTTCTCTCGACTCTCTCTCTTGCAATATGTCGCGAAATCATGACACTTTTTCTTCCGTACAATCTCTCTTGCAATATGTCACGAAATCATGACACTTTTCTCTTCGCACTCTCTCTTGCAATATGTCACGAAATCGTGACACTTTTTCTTCCGTACAATCTCTCTTGCAATATGTCATGAAATCGTGACACTTTTTCTTTCGTACAATCTCTCTTGCAATATGTCACGAAATCGTGACACTTTTTCTACTTGCATTTCTCTCTTCCAACATGTCGTGAAATCGTGACACTTTTTCTTCCGTACAATCTCTCTTGCAATATGTCAAAATCGTGACACTTTTTCTTGCTTTTCTCTCCAACATGTCGCGAAATCGTGACACTTTTTCTACTTGCCTTTTTCTCTTCCAACATGTCGTGAAATCGTGACAATTTTTCCTGCTTGCGCTTTCTCTTCGAACATGTCATGAAATCATGATAGTTTTTCTTGCTTGCGCTTTCTCTTCGAACATGTCATGAAATCGTGACAGTTTTTCTTGCTTGCGCTTTCTCTTGAACATGTCACGAAATCATGACAGTTTTTCTTGCTTGCTTTCTTTTCGAACATGTCATGAAATCGTGACAATTTTTCTTTCTTCTCAACATGTCGTGATATCATGACATTTTCTTTCTTCTCAACATGTCACGATATCACGACAGTTTTTCTTTCTTCTCAACATGTCGCGATATCGCGACAGTTTTTCTTTCTTGCTCAACATGTCGCGATATCACGACAGTTTTCTTCCTTGTGATTTTATTTTGATTTTTAGCATATGGGCCACTTTGATCTTTTGAAAATCAAGTTAAAGAACCTCTTAACTCCTATCCACTACATCAACCGATCTGTCTGACTATGTTGACAACAATGACAATACTATTGCTGCACCTTGCTCAACAATCTCCCCCTTTGGAATTGTTGGCAACACACATGCAATTTCCTATAATTCTTCTCCCCCTTTGACAATAATACCAAAGGGCTACTGCAGACTCCCCCTGAGTCCATGCACAACATTCTCAGGCACAAATTATTACAGTTAGCAAAAATTACAAACATGAGCAAAAAGATAATCAAATATATAAATGCTCCCCTGAGAATGTGGTCCCGATAGCTAGTCAATTCTTGGGAAACGTGACCACTCCCAATTTATTGCGAAGATACTCAAAGACTTCCTTGGGCAATGGTTTTGTGAAGATATTCACTACTTGCTCTATTGTTGGAGCAAAATCCAACTTAACCTCACCTTTCGCAACTTTCTCCTACGTACAACACACTGTCGCTGCAATATATTCTACCTCTACTATGGATAAGGAAACTGACTCTTGTTTCTTACTGTTCCACGTGACCAACCTGTCTCCAAGATAGAATGCACCTCCACTGGTACTCTTTCTATCATAAAGTCTTCTTGGATAAGAACTCTAATCTCTGCTCATCATATTAGAATTCTTATTGTACCTTGCTTTTACTTATTTAGTATAGTATGATCAACACTCAACTTTCAGCTACGCAAAAGTTACTCCCAAATTAAAAATGATCGACTCTCCAGGCAGCCTGCGCGTAATTTCTTCAGCCTTTTGACTGCCATCTCCTCCGTGACTGACGACTTTGCCTCGCATCAGTTGTGCAGCTCAATGTCTCTGGTTTCTAATGGCTGCCATGAATGTTTTCATCGCCTACGCAGGTATTGACAGTGGACCGTTACATCTAGCATTGGAACCTCAATCTATGCACAGTCATCAACACTCGATATTCTGCTTCTTGCTAGGGCATATGTCAGGGCTACTCAATGTCTTTGCCTTGCATGTGCCAATTTGCACTCTTGACCAATTGGGTGCTAGTGCCACTGTTTGCTTTGACTCTGGCATCTCTTTGATAACTGCTACTTCTTTAGAGAAAATTAATGCTCTCTTATACCAAACGATGTGTTGTATTTTTGGTTAAGAAACGCACGCCTTCCCACTCACAACATGGATTCTATTTTATCTATAGATTGGGAATGTTACAGGCTTCAAAACCAGCACCTGCCAGCTTATGCTTCCATGACACGTCGACCTGTGTTGCATGTTCTATCTCAGATAATGCCTATCAGCTGTTGCATCGAAAACCTAGCTGTTCACCATGTTGTTCTGCTGAAGCACATCAGTTTGATACTATCTCCACAAACATCTACATGAACTGAAACACATTTTGACAACTATACGACAACTCCCCGACTACTTTCCTTTCATCCTCAGATAACCACACAAATACATAGGAGCATTAAAATAAAACTTTAACATTGCTCCCCCTGAGGATGTGCTACCTGGAGCTGCTTAGTGCAATAGAGGAGTAATCTCCTTCAGTCCAAGGAGACACGATTTCCTCTCTTCTTTCTTTCTCCAATATTTCTTGAACTTAGGCTGAAGGTTTTCAACTGCATCCCTATTTTGAACCTTTTCGTGAACTTGAACATTTCTCTTGGGTGGTTGTCTCTTGTACATCCTTGATGGATGATTATTTTCCTTTCTTTGATGCACATGATTTCTTCCCTGTCTGTGTTGCATTCTTTGCGTCCGATGAAATCTACTTGTCTTGCCTTAGATTAGATACAAAAGTTCTTGGACAAGACCTTGCTATGTGCCCATGACCATTACATTTAAAACATTGCACATGGTGTTCAACCGGAATAACGAGATGTATTTCTACCAAACATAACTCTTTGATCTATTATTCAATCCACAATAAATTGCCTTGTGACCATAATGGTTGCATCTAAAACAATAGCCATTAAAAGCATTATTATGAATAAAGTGAGAGTGATAGAACCTCTTTTGTTGTGGTTGCTTTGTTGTAGATCTCCTTTGAGATTTTCTTCCTTTTGAGGATTCAACTTCAAGCTTTTCTTGCTTTGATCCTTCGAGCAGTGGATTTCTTCTTCTCTGTAGATTTAGAAGATGAAGGTTGTTCAGCTTCACATCCAAGACCAAGCTTACACATGGGGCTTCTTTGTTGCCTTATCATTTTATCTAGCAACTCTGTGCTCTTCTCAAATTTGAGATTTGTATTGGCCTCTTCTAGTTGTTTCCTCAATAAAACAATCTCCTCTTCTTGTTTGCAGCAAACAATCTCTTTCTCATTGATCTGTGACTTCAAGGCTTCTTCTAGTTTCTTGGCTTTATGAATTTGTAAGAAGAGATCTTCAATATTATCCCCATATTCTTCCAACTTCTTGGACAGTCTTTTGTTCTTTTTCCTTTCTAAACCCAACTCTTCAAGTGCAGCGATCAACTCACCTTCTAGATCTACTTCAACCTCTAGGTTTTCATCACATACTTGTTCTTTTTCTATTTTTTCTTCTTTGAGTGCCATATAAAGAACTTCACCTGTTTCCTCTTCAGAATCCTCACTGCAGCTATCTTTTGATGAACTGACATTCTTGGAGATGAAACTTTTCTTCTTGAAGTTGCCTTTTCTAAAATTTGTTTTGTTCTTCCAGTCACTTCTTTCTTGGTGCGATCCTTCATCACTTATGTTCTTCTCATTAAGTGGACATTTAGCTGCAAGATGCCCAATGCCTCCACAATTGAAACATTTAAATGGTAACTTTCCTCTGTATTTTCCTTTTCCCATTTTTAGTTTTCGAACAAAGTTTGCTTCCATTTCATCCGATGTCTCTTCTTCCTCGGATTCTTGTTTTGCTTTCATATTTTTATGGGCTTTAAAAGCAGCTTCTCTATCTGTGGGTTTAGATTTTCCTATTCTCATCTCATATGCAGTCAAAGAACCATGCATCTCATCCATACTAAAAGTATTTAGATCTTTAGCTTCTTCTATTGCTAAAACTTTAGAATCAAATCTTTGGGGAAGAGATCTTAGTACCTTTTTCATGATGACAACATCTTCCATTTCCTCGTCGAGTCCTCTAATCGCATTAATGATTCCATTAACTCTCAGCATGTATGCCTCTATGTTCTCATCATCATTCATCTTTAATGCTTCGAACTGAGCTCGATGCGTTTGTAACTTGGCCTCCTTGATCTTGTCGTCTCCTTCATGAATGCTCCTTAGTTTGTCCCACATGTCTTTTGCCATTTTACAACTCATAATATTTATCAGTTCACTATCCACTAAACCGCACATGATAGCATTCTTTGCTTTAGAGTTATTCTCAAACAGTTTCTTACCGACAACATCGGTTGGAGGAGTGGTGGGTATTGTGTATCCACTATCTACTGAATCCCAAATGTCGTATCCCAAAGCACAAAGATATGTCTGCATCCTGAGTTTCCAAAATGTGTAATTAGTTCCATCCAACAATGGTGCTTTGTTTGATGAGAAGCCTTCACCACCTGCCATTGCGTACTAATCCAAGATCAACCCTAGCTGGTTAAGCTTTGTTCAAGAACTTGGCTCTGATACCAATTGTTAGTCTCACAATGACACTGAGAGGGGGGTGAATCAGTGTGGCTCTTTAAAACTTAAAAACTTCAACTCTTAAAGCCAAAACAATGAAAACTTAAAACCACATAAAGCAAATATAACAAGAGAGCATCACACAACACAAGATGTACCGAGGTTCACCAGTTTTGGCTACTCCTCAAAAATTGACTGTTTGGACTCCCATCCAAATCTAGCCTTTGCAAAATACCAATTTTACAATCAATTTACCAGCACCCACTGGAAGGAGCACCAACCCATGATTTATCTGCACCAACAAAAAGGAGCACCAACCCCTAATTTATCTGCACCAACAGAAAGGAGCACCAACCCCTAATTTATCTACACCAATAGAAAGGAGCACCAACCCCTAATTCCAAGCACCAACTTGGACTACAATTTTGAAACTATAAGATTGACATAAAAATGCCTTCGCTTATACAAGACCCTGACTGGTCTATTGCTAACCCAACCTCTCTCGCTATTCACCAAAACACCACACACACTTAAGGCTCTGCTTACTGCACTTTTATGGCCCTCTTACAACCCTCTTGCTGTGCTTCTTACTACACTCTTACGGCTCTCACGGCTCTGCTTAACGCTCTCTTACGACACTCTTCCAACCCTCTTTTTGTAGCACTTTCACTCTTTTTCAGCAACATTTAATTCTCCATGCAGACCTCCTTTTATAACAAAGTTCTGACTCTATTTTTAACTTCCATATTTTTGCATGCAACTTATTAATAGAAACTTCTATATGTAACTCCTTTATCACACAATATTCTCTCATGCATCCTATTAATAGTTACGGCTCTTTGTTTGGTCTTCGACTGATGACTTTCAGTTTAACCGTCGCTCGATGATTTCACTCCGTAACTGGCCCTGTAACTATCATTCTGACTTCAGTTCACTATTCTTATTTTAGCTGCATGATTTTTCTCTATAACTGCACCTATAACTGTCATACTGACTTCAGTTAACTCTTCTTATTTTAGCTGCATGATTTTCTTCTACAACTGCCCTGTAACTATCGTATAACTTTAGTTAACTGTCACATATCTTATTTCGATTGGGTTCTCTTCTTAGCTCACGCCAAAGTGACCTGTCATGAAATCGTGACACTTCTGCCTCTTTGTCCTCTTCTTAGGTTTTTCCCATGAAAACACATGTCACGATATCATGACACTTTCGCCTCCTTGCTTCTTTTCTTGGCTTGTACCCTACACATTTATCGGACACTTTCGCCTCCTTGCTCTTTCTTGTAAGCACAACATGTCACGATATCATGACACTTTCACCTCCTTGCTACTTTTCTTGGCTTGTACCATAAAAACAAACATGTCACGATATCGTGACACTTTCACCTCCTTGCTACTTTACTTGGCTTATCCCTTCAAACAACACAAACTTATAACATGTCACGATATCGTGACACTTTTGCCTCCATACTCTTCCTCTTTACTTTTGTCATGATATCGTGACACTTCTACCTTCTTACTTTCTCTCTCCTCCTTTAGTCATGAAAATGTGACATGTCACGATATCCGACACTTTTTCTCCTTTGCTCTTTCTCTTGCCTTCTGACATGTCGATATCCGTGACACTTTTTCTCCTTTGCTCTTTCTCTTGCCTTCGGGTTGCAAAAACGGGACATGTCACGATATCGTGACACTTTTTCTCCTTTGCTCTTTCTCTTGCCTTCGGGTCACGCAAACGCGACATGTCACGATATCGCGACACTTTTTCTCCTTTGCTCTTTCTCTTGCATATGTCACGATATCGTGACACTTTTTCTCTTTGACTCTCTCTCTTGCAATATGTCATGAAATCGTGACACTTTTTCTTTCGTACAATCTCTCTTGCAATATGTCATGAAATCGTGACACTTTTTCTTTCCATCTCTCTTGCAATATGTCACGAAATCGTGACACTTTTTCTTCCATACTCTCTCTCTTGCAATATGTCATGAAATCGTGACACTTTTTCTTCCGTACAATCTCTCTTGCAATATGTCATGAAATCGTGACACTTTTTCTACTTGCCTTTCTCTCTTCCAACATGTCACGAAATCGTGACACTTTTTCTTTCGTACTATCTCTCTTGCAATATGTCACGAAATCGTGACACTTTTTCTACTTGCCTTTTTCTCTTCCAACATGTCACGAAATCGTGACACTTTTTCTACTTGCCTTTTTCTCTTCGAACATGTCACGAAATCGTGACAGTTTTTCTTGCTTGTGCTTTCTCTTCGAACATGTCACGAAATCATGACAGTTTTTCTTGCTTGCGCTTTCTCTTCGAACATGTCACGAAATCATGATAGTTTTTCTTGCTTGCGCTTTCTCTTCGAACATGTCACGAAATCGTGACAGTTTTTCTTGCTTGCGCTTTCTCTTCAACATGTCGCGAAATCATGACAGTTTTTCTTTCCTTTCTTTTTGAACATGTCACGAAATCGTGATAGTTTTTCTTTCTTGCTCAACATGTCGTGATATCATGACAATTTTTCTTTCTTTCTCAACATGTCGCGATATCGCGACAGTTTTTCTTTCTTGCTCAACATGTCGCGATATCGCGACAGTTTTCTTCCTTGTGATTTTCTTTTGATTTTTAGCATATGGGCCACTTCGATCTTTTGGAGAATCACCGTACATACTCTGAAGAACACTCTGAAGAACCTCTTAACTCCTATCCACTGCATCAACCGATCTGTCTGACTGTGTTGACAACAATGACAATATTGTTGCTGCACCTTGCTCAACAGCTTCTTGTTGTGCCAAGAGATAGGACCAGATCCAAGATGAAACAAATATCCTGAAGTTGATTTACGATCATCATATGATCCGACATAGTCGAAGTCCATGTATCCCTGTAAGAAGAATTTATTGTTCCTCTTATATTCTAGGCCATATTCCATTGTGCCATGGACATAGTGAAGAACGCGCTTTGCTGCTTTCCAGTGTGTAGTCTTAGGCTCCTGCATGAACCTCAAAAGATAGTTGACAAAAAATACAATATTTGGCCTAGTGTTGGTTAGATATATGAGACTCCTAATCAAATGGAAATAGAGAGTACCATCTACTTGAGGTGAATCATCATATCACAATAATTGAATTCCTGTTTCCATCGGAGTTGACATTGGCTTGAAATCAGTCATGCCATATTTTTCCAATAGGGTCTTCGCATATTTTTTTTGAGACACTTTGATGTAGCGCTCCTTCTGGCTGACCTCCAGAACAAGAAAATAATGGAGAAGTCCAAGATATGACATCTCAAAATATTGACACAAGTCTTTTTTGACAGTAGAAATCATAGTTTCTAAACTCCCTGTAATGAGCAGATCATCAACATAGAGTACAAGCAACACTATTTTAGAACCTTATTTCTTAAAATAGAGGTTTGCATCTGACGGACATCTCTTAAAACCATGCTACAGAAGGTGATGATATATTTTTATATACCAAGCCCGAGGGGCTTTTTTCAAACCATATAAGGATTTTACCAATCTGCACACTTTTTGCTATTGGTCTTCCACTTCAAATACTTTTGGTTGAGTCATTTGGACTTCTTCTTGGAGATCACCATTTAGAAAAGCACTATTGACATCCATTTGGTGTACTTTCCACCCATATTGTGCTGCCATAGCACAAAGAACTCGAATGGTTGTCATCCGAGTAGTAGGTACAAAAGTTTCCTCCTCAATGCCTTCTCTTTGAGCATAGCCCTTTGCAACAAGTCAGGCCTTATGCTTATCTATTGTACCATATGTCTTATACTTAACTTTATACACCCATTTGCAAAATATGGGCTTCTTTTTATATGGCAGATCGACAAGCTTCCAAGTTTTGTTTTTCATCAAAGACATACTTTGCATCCATAGTAGCCTTCCACTGAGGCTCACCAAGAGCAACTTGCACTGATGCAGGTTCAAGATCATCTATGGAAGACATAAAAACCCTATCATTATAAATATCCATATCTTCTGTATCTCTCTTTCGACCTACAAAAAGTTCCTCAAAATATTGACACAGATCATCAACCCCAGTATTCTCTGTTGTAGCTTTTTCATGTCGAGCCATGTTGCGAGTACGAGGTCTATCCAATGTCAAATTTGGTGAAGTAGATAGCTTAAAGTATTTGATTGTATTTTTATACCACTTTGGATTCTTCTTCTGAGGTGTTGAAGAATATGAAGACGTACCTCCAACCTTATATGAAGGAGATTTATCAACCTTAGTTTCCACAAGGTCTAGGTATACATCTGATGTGTTTTCTGATGTGAAAGCCTCATAAAAAACTACATCTCTACTAACGTGTATCTTCTTGGTCAAGGGATAAATCAAACGATAACCCTTAGAGTGCTCATCATACCCAAGAAGAATACACTTCAATGTCTTCTCATCTAGCTTCTTTCTTTTCTCTTTTGATATGTGCATGAAAGCTTTATATCCAAAAATACGTAGATGAGAAATGTAGGGTTTCCTACCACTCCATGCTTCCTGTGGAGTCATTCTTTGTAGATCCTTTGTGGGTGCCCTATTCAACATATATACTACTGTGGTGATAACTTCTTCCCAATATAGTTGCTCAAGACTAGCTCCTGTGAGCATGCAATGAACCATTTCCATGATGGAATGATTCCTCCTTTCAGCAACTCCATTTTGCTGAGGAGTATAAGAAGTAGTTAACTGTCGTGTGATCCCATTTGCTTTCAAGAACTCAGAGAATTATTTAGAGGTGAAATCCCCCCTCGATCTGAGTGGAGGGTCTTTATAGAAGTCCTTGACTCCTTTTCAATAGATTTCTTGAATTGCTGAAAGAAGCCAAATGCTTCAGATTTTAGTTGAAGAAAGAATACCCACATATTTCATGAGTAATCATCCATGAATAACTAAAAATACCTCTTACCCCCATAAATATTGGGAGTGAAGGGACCGTACAGATCAGTGTGAATCAACTCCAGAGGTTTCGTTGCTCTTGTAGAGCTCCTTTCAAAAGGCACTCTATGCTAATTTTTCAGTCAGAACAAACTGGTAAAGTGGTAGAAAGGGAAGTAAGACCTTTTACCATTTCATACTTAACTCAAGTAAGTAACCAGAACTCAAATGTCCATATCTCTTATGCCATAGGGAATTTGCCTCCTTTGAAGAGACTGTCATGGCTACATGTGGAGTAGAGATAGCATCTAAGGCAAATAAGCCATGCTTATATGAAGTAGTGGCAATGTTCTTACCCATCCTGGTAATAGAACAACACTTTGTGCCTCCATCAACACTAAATTTCAAAACCATATCTTTGTCCAAAATTTGTGTGACTGACAACAAATTGTTTGCCAATCCTGGAACATAGAGAAATTTGTCAATCTAACACTTGCCATTAGGAAGAGTGACTAAAATAGTACCTTCTCCCTGAACCTTGTAGGTTTTATCATCAGCAATAGTGACAGGTTTGCCCTCTTTGGCCTCAAAAGACTCAAACCATGATTTGTCACCGATCATGTGCTTACTGGCTCAGAATCAACATACCAGATAGGATCCGTCTGCTTGGACACTGTGGCAGTCATGAGAACTTTATGGGCTCTCTCAGAATCCATGTCGGATTCTTCAACAACAAAATTCACTTGTTGCTTGTTCTTTTGTGGTTTGTTTCGGCCTTTCTATTTTGATTGTTTATTCTTATGCCAACATCTGTTTGTATCATGACCTTCTTTGTCATAGATCTTGCAATATCACTTTTTCTGTTGAGGTTGTTGAGTTTGTTTCCCTTTTGAATCCTTTTTTGAATTCCCTCCCTTCTAAAAATTACCCTTCTTTGGGTTTTGCCCTTTCTTGTTTATGTAGAGGGCAGTGTTAGAAGAATCATCTCGTTGTAGTTGGCGTGCCTCCTCCTCTTGAAGCATATTAACCAATTCTACAAAAGTAACTTTACATTGTGATACTTTAAGGGAAGTGATCAACACCCTATAAGAATCAGGTAAATCTCTCAATACAATTGAGGTAAGGAGCTTGTCATCAACTGGTTCTCCTAAAGAATTCAACTTTACTTTCAATTTAGAAACTCTGCAAAGAAAAAATTCAACTGTCTCCCCTTGCTTCATGCTTATACTGTGTAATTGAGATTGAATAAATAGAATAGTATAATCATTCTTTCCCTCATATATAGTATTAAGGGCATCCCATGCCTCTTTACTATGTTCACAGTCAGTAATATGGGGTTGAACTTCATCAGCCACAACAAGCAAAATGAGCACATTTGCTTTGTTGTATAGCTTGTCAAAGTCTTTTTGAGCAGTAGATGGAGCTATAGCACCAACAGTAGATGAAGGTCTTGTTTTTGTTCCAAATACAACATCCCATAAGTCATCCATGACTAGGATAGCCTTCATCTTGTTTTTCCATGGTGTGTAATTAAGACCTTTCAACAGCTGATGAGAATCAATCATTAATTTTGTAGACATCGTGAAGGTTCCTTATAACATCAATTGGTACCCATTTCAATATACCTTGTGCTAGGCCGTTATACCATACAAAATACCCGCCCTTACATGAGGGAAACTATAGGTATTTAGAAAGATAAAAAAAAATCACCCGCCCTTATGTGAGGGAAACTATAGGTAATTTTTAGAGATCATACGATACATGGTACTTAAGCAGTACTAAAAGGGAATAGTCTTGTTGATGGCACCTACCATAGAAATTCTACAATCCTCATACGTGGAGAATAGTATTGTTGTACGATACCAACTGTTGTACACTTAGTACGAACAATTGAATCAGCATCAACTCAACACAACTTGGCTCTGATACCATGTTGAAATAAATGAACACTCTTCCATTGATTACAACAAGTTTAAATAATACATTGAGAGCCCAGATTAGCTCATAATCTTAGGATCTAATCAATAGCTTAGGTCTTCAAATAAAAAATTAAAAATAGACCAAATATTATTACGCTAACAATAGCATAACTAACCTAGGCAGTTAACTAAGTACCCTATATAAATAAAGTAATAATAAGAATTACTATAGTAAATCTAACAAATCCATATGCAGAAGAGGATGGTTTAGATGCAATAGGAGTTGGACAAAGCATATAAATACTAATGGTAATTTAGTGGAATCTACAAATGGAAACTATAGATGAAGACTAGTAAGTGGGACCTATAGATGGAAATAAAGCAAGTGATATATTAAATAACTATGTACCATGTAGTTGTGCCTATAACCTACTAAGATAGGGTCATGGATATACTTGAAATAAATGAACTAATCCTCTTTGTAGATGTCATAACCTTTGAGAAGGACACCTAATAGTGTTTCATAGTCTTAGAGGTTTGTATATGATATACATCAATTTGGATGATGTACAGTTTTTGCTATTGGGATCAAAATATTGGGTATTACATACACACAATCACATTTTGCAATATTTATTTGATTTAATCATTGTTTTGTGAATGATTATTTTATTATAATATAATAAAATTTTACTTCAATAAAGTTTAATGGATTTTATTGAATTGCATATTAAGCGACATGCTTAACATCATTTATGATTTTTGTTTTTTTGCTATATCTACATGTTTAAATGTGTTTCCTTAACACATTGCATTTGCAAGATATTAATGGTTTTTCTTACCCCTAAGAAATGGTATTTGAGCCTGAATAATGGACAAGCACTTAAGGAATTTAAATATTGTTTAGACACATTGTGTCTATGAGCCATTAATTCTTTACTTAGTTGTTTATATAGTTTATGTTTTTAGGACATTTTTGCTTTTGTTTGATTGCCTAGATATTTTATGTTTGTATGAATTTAATGTTTTTGCTTGATTGTCTAGACAAATTATGTTTGTAAGAAATTATTACTTTTATTTGATTGCCTAGACAATTTATTTCTATAGGACTTTAGTACTTTTTTTTTATTAGTTTGTTGTTTTAAATATGATGTCCCCAACTTAGGGTGGCACTTTAATTGTTTGGCTATATGCCCCTAAATTTATTGAGGAAGAAAAGAAAATATAGAAGGGGCTATTAGTACCACCAATTATCATGATGGTCATTATGTAGTCCATCATTGAGATAAAAGAATGAAATATTTTAGGAGGTTTTGGCATCAATGTTTTTAAATGTCATAGGATTTTTCATGTGGTAATTTATGAAGAGAGATCAAAATTTAGGGTCACTCATTCTTGGACCTTTTATAATCATATGAGAGAATGGTGTATATTAATTCATTGTCTATCAAACCTATAAATATGCCAAGGATCAAAACTTTAAGGTGATGAGAAAAAGGTTAGCATGTTATACTATTTGCTCCTATGACTCATATGGGTAGCATTATTTGGCAATAAATTTATGTTTTGCAATAACATAAGAGATGATATTAATTAGGCTATTTCAAGAAACTTCGTGTAACTCATTTATATAAAAGGGAGTAATGAATGTGACTATTTTAATCCTAGTTTTTGTATACAAGAGCTATAAGGATTGAGAGAAATGTATGTTCATAGAAAAAGAAGAAGATCGTGCTTGCTACCTAGGTATATGAATTTAAAATACAATATAGTTGTTTTATTACTTGTCATGGTAAGCTGATCATAGTTGCTCCATAAAAAATCAAGTTAGTTGCTAACAAGATTATGTTACTTTCAAAATGCATTTTTCAAGGTGCATTTGTGATGAGACTTATATGTAATAAGAAGAAAAATTATTTCTAGGAGGTGGACTAGGATAAACCTATAGCATTAGTTTTTTGAAAAGTGAGTAGTGATAGTCTAATAGAGGGTTCTCTTCATTGACTCATATGGTAGTGGAGATTACACATCATTCATTACCTATTGAATCCGTAAGTCTTTATGAACTTTTCAAACACTAGATAGTCCATATTTCAATGGGTTATGAGTAAATAAATAAAACTAAGGTAGGAGAAGTAATTATTTGGAATTTTAAGAAATTTTATCTCAAAAAAATTTATGTTATGGAGAGTAGCATAGGCCTTATCGATATATTAATTCATATATAAATTGAATCATATGCACTTAACAAGCCTACGCTTGTGGTAATACAAAAGGATAAGAGGACAAAGGAGGTTCTATTGTGACTAAGTGAAAGGATGAGTATTGATGCATATATTCATTAACATAAATAATTATTATCTTCAAAACTATGGACTAATTTTAACTTTTGCTAGTCCCATACTATTCATCTGCTAATCAATGGTTAAGGTAGCCCTAATTCTCAATGGTAGTTGATATGTTAGAAGGAATGTTTAGTAAGTGGAGGACTAGGAGAGAAGCTGATAAGTTAGAAAATGTTAAGACCCCAAAGTATTACAATGTTTAAATGGAATCACCTTTGACATTGGAGGAATATACTACCAATGGGTTCAAATAGAATATATATTCTATTGGTTAATTTATTTATTCATGCTTGATCGAATTATATTCCTCTCTCCTATTATTTATATTATTCTAGGGTTATGAGTGAAGGGTCATGATTATTCATATTATAATATAATAATAATGATTGAATTAATAATATTAATGTAAGTATTAGGGTCCTAACATGCCACCCCTACCAAAAAAAACTTTGTCCTCAAAGAGAGAATAGAGGAATTTTTACAAAAATTATCACAAAAGTCATCACAAAAAATTGTCGCAATAATCAGCAGCAAAAATCATCAAAAAAATTTGCTCGCAAAATTTGACAAAATTTGTTGGGCTAAAATTGCTTGTACGATAATTGTTGTTTGCAGGGTGCTGATTGTAGCCTTTACGAATGACATGTTTAAAGTAGAGCAAATGAACTTCTCCTTATGTACTCTTCGGATAGGAAATTAAATCGTGTGCTTATAGACAAGCCAACAGGGGCCTCTTGCTGAATTCATCATTCTCTTTTCCTAAATGTGGTTATGATCACAACCGTGGTAAGGTCACGATAGCTAACTTTCTATTTGGTTTCATCTCTCCTACAAAGGGGGCAATTGGGTTTATTGGTCATACAGAAAAAAATATATTTTAACCAGAATATATGGTTAACATCATAGGGCATCATCAACAAAAGAAGTAGGATACCTCGATTTTAATTGTTTTCAATTGACAATTGCTCAATTATTTGGCTCTACCACCATGCTATCTCCTTCACTACCCCTCCCTACATCTAATGAGTACATAAAATAAAAATATCTCTCCTCCATAAAACATTAGGAAAATAATAGATGATTTTAAATGACAAGTCATGCTTCTTATTGATTTTTAAGTAAAGGTAGGACAACCTTTGATGAAAACATTCATAGTCGTAGGGTAAAAAGTCAATGGACAACCATCTAAATTGGTTCCCAACCATGTAAGGTTCTCCAAACTCAAAAAAACATAAAGGACTCCCATAAATACCAGCCCTGCATCGAGTGGTGCCAATAGTAGATAGTTATGATGTTACCACCCTCGCCTACCATATTTGAAATGAATCTCATAATCAACCAACTATTAAGTACAGGCATATTGATGAACTTTATCCAAGTTTTTTGGGGCCATTGCTTTTGCAGAAGCCATGAAAATATTGGGGCTATGGCTCCTATGATTAAACCTCAGTTAACAGCCCTGT
Organism: Wollemia nobilis; assembly: GCA_028583015.1. Classification (NCBI taxonomy): domain Eukaryota; kingdom Viridiplantae; phylum Streptophyta; class Pinopsida; order Araucariales; family Araucariaceae; genus Wollemia; species Wollemia nobilis. The sequence goes on from JAQPPZ010002931.1 coordinate 1,170,351, forward strand.
ATTGACCATGGTTTCCAAAAATTCTACTAGGACCTATCAGTCCCCTCACTACCGATGCATCACATATCACTTGATCCATTGGACAAATCCATGGACTGTCGCTTGGTAAAATGACTTATCCTTAACTTCTCTAGATATTGGTAGATTTTTCACTTTCCATCTATTTCTCTTCCATTTACATGGTTTTATTTGATATTTTTTCTATGAATTCGAGTGTTCAATTATACAATATGTGTCTTGAAGGATGAATTACTAGTAAAGTAGAAGAGAAAAATTATTACTTTCCATGGAAGATGACTACGTGCATGACTATGGTGACCAGTGCTATGAAATGAATTCGCATAGGAGAAAACCATAAAAGTGCATTGGTGGTGCTTGTCATAGGCTTCTAAGTTAAGATGATGTTTTGAATCCATAATGGCAGAAACATTTTAGATTTATCCACTAGATGTGAAGAGATCCTGGAAGAATATTGGAAACCCTCGAGCATCATAAAAATTAAACCAATATTTTGGTGGCGTAATTACATACATAGTGAGGAAAAAATCTATAGTGATATTGGCTATAGCGAACCAAGATGTGGCTAGTGGAATTCCCAAATATGAAGCGATAGTTGACCAGTCCAATCCAACAATACCCACTCCTAGTCCATGAACTCTAGAACCAATTTTTATGCAATAACAGACTTAGGAAAGATCCAGTACGACCACGAAAGAGATGTCATCATTGAGAATAGATAACCAAAAAGCATGTAATATGTAAAGTTGCATATCATAGCTATTACAAATAATTGATTCCTCGTTATGCCTCATTTTTGTCTTTCTTCCTTCTCATGATGGAATTTCGTTCTACTTTAATGCATCTTCTTCTACTTTTGAGAATTTTTATGATATTCAAGAAAAGATATTTTGGAAGATGGTGTAGAGGAGTCATCCATTATCGCTAGACTGAATCAATCACTTAATTCATTACTTTACTTTTAGATAATTTTGATTAATATTACCTATGTATTTTTTCTTGCTCTTCTCTTTCCCACAGAACTAACATGTATACATCCCTTGTGACAGAATTAGTTGTTAATGTTTTTTTTCTACGTATGTGCAAAGAGTGGTGGGCGAAACTTAGGCAATGCTACATTAGTCTTGGAATGCATGGTGAATAGTAGGATCTTGTATTTATGAAGGTATGAGATCTCGAGCACAAACGTTAAAGATATTTACTCTCTCAATTAAAATTTGTAACCTACAAACTGGAAATATACTATTCTTGTTCGTTGAAGATCTGATTTTATAGTTCATGTAAATTTTTTTTTCCAATTCATTTTTCCTTTTTTACGAGTTTTGGATATTTGTTTGTCAAAGCCTTAAAATAAATCTGTTGTTTGTAAGAATATAGCAGTTACTGGAAAAGCACTAAATACTAGCACTTGTTTAGATATTTTGGACATCGTGTACGAGTTGGAAGAATTTACCACCGCATTTCTTTCAAATGATATTTGTGCTGCTGCAGCAACTCTCGTGCCATATAACCCCAGACTTAATACAAAACATTTGCTTTGTTTCCAGGATTAAAATGAATTGTGCAAGTTTTTTTTAATTGTTATTTTTTTTAAATTATATAATATGGATTGTAAATCTAGTTATGTATATGTATAAGAACTTACAGACAAATTAAATTAAAACACATATCATCCTTTTAGGATATAGCATATGTTATTACTGTTCCTCGAGGAGGATAGATAAAAGTATAAATCTTATTGGAAAGCTTTTTTTTTTATCAGAAACGGTCCTTCCGTGTTAAATATTGTACGACCACCTGGACAACCTTTGGTGAATGATTGGACCTGCCTTAAAACAATGGTAATATTTTCATTCCTTGATGTTTCTTCTACTCCAATTATATGTATCTCCCCACCTCTTTGAATCCCACTACAGATCACTTTCACAATATGGAATGAAACACATGTGTGTTATCATTTATAGGGTCTTCATATTCCTTTCCAATTGTCCATTTTTTAACTCATTTGTATGGATTAATGGATGGAAAACTTATTATAAGCAGTGAATAAAAGATAATTGTTTGAGGAGAGGGCATTTTTGGATAAAACAAATAATATTGAGGTTAAATGGCACCATATTATTGTTGGCTGGAGAAATGGTAGCAGCTTTGGTAGCGACTTTCATTATTTTCAAGTCAGATCACATGTGTTATTTTTTATTCCTAGAGGAGGCCAAGGCGGAGGACAAGTTCCTAACACAAATTTTGAAATTTTTGAGATAGCCTGTAATTTCCTTTTGTTGGTACCCAATGGAGCATATGCTGACTTTAAAATTTCACTCATTCCCTTAAAATAATATTTAATTTGATCTTCATAATACCAGTTTGAAATTTTAATTGGCTACATTATTGCAGTAAACTTGAATCCAATTTTCTCCTTTAATAAAACCACTCCAACAGAAGATGCATGAATTGGAGAAACCTTGCATTTTGTTTTCTTGGAAATATTTTCCTTTTCCTCCTCGTATACTTTATTTTTGGCAAAATGTGCATTTTTAGGGTTGGAAACATTTTCTTTTTTATGGGAAGATGCAATGGATACCACCTGAGATTCAATGGCTATGGGATCCTTCAAAAAAAAATTAGGGTTTAATATAATTTTTTTTTTTCTCTGGAAGTACATTATGTACTTTTTGAAAGTTTATGGCTTTCATTTCTTCCACAAAATTTTTTTGAGGGTTTTCATTTCCAAATTCTTCTATTTATGCTTCCATTATATCCTCACTAAACTTATTAATAATGTTTTCTATAATGTTTTCAAAAAATTTCTCCACTTCATGAAATTCTGCCTTCAATTTCTGAACTTCTTCCTCAAATTTTTGGTCCCACATGGTTGAATCCATAATGCTTTGATACCATATGTTAACACCCCAAAGTATTACAATGAAAATTAATTGCCTTTTAAATGGAATTGCCTTTGACACTGGAGGAATATCGTACCAATGAGTTCAAATAGAATATATTTTATTGGTTAATTTATTTATTCATGCATGATCGAATTCTATGCCTCTCTCCTATTATTTATATTATTCTAGGGTTATGAGTGAAGGGTCATGATTATTCATATTATAATATAATAATAATAAATGAATTAATAATATTAATGTTAGGATTAGGGTCCTAACAGAAAACTAGTGCAAATACAATTCATAAGTAAGATAATTCATCATGGTATCATTATGGTTCTCTTAAATTTTCAAGCAAGAAATAGTCTAGGCTATTGTAAACAAGGAAATATGAAATCAAGATACAATGTATCAAGCAAACATGTAACAACAAGCAATGGAAAATTATATAAGCATTGATATCATATGGTACCTAATGTGTAATCATCTATGATTGACTAGGATCATCATTTCATCCTTGCAAGTTTAAGAAAGAAGGCATAATGCAAAAATAAGAATGCAAGATAGTTATTAATGCAAATATGCAACAAGCAATTTTGAGAACTATAGATAGGAAGATATCCATTGGTGTTATTCATCTAGTGCAAGTGCAATGCATATGATAACTATACTAACTAGAAAAATCACATGCATTCTAGTGGATATCTCAACTCAATATGAGTCACACAACCAAGAAAATATGAATCAAGTAATAGTGAAATCAAGGAACCATGCAGGTAGGTAGTTGTACATGAAAATGACAATGAGAAAATGATTCAAGATGATGTAGTTTAAATATAGTACATTTTTAGATGCATTATTTTCATAGGTTGTTTTAGTTCCTTTACATCAAGTGTAACCAGGTAGTGAGCTCATAACTAATACTTAGTAGTAACTATAAATTAATATAACTAGTGTAGCTCAAATTTACCTTTGAAATCATTTTTTATGTTGGTCCTATGCATGTTTTCATTGAGGACTAGATAACTAATTTTAAAGGAATTGGGTTGTTCATGTCATGACCATCTCTGGAAAAAATTTTGGCACAAAGAAATAATGTATTAATATATGATGATTTAATACCTAATTTGAGCAATTGAACCAACTATGTGATGTTTAGTTGATTTGAAAGAGCATGATATTGCTAACATATTGCCAAGATGTGTAGGATCAGGTACACTCATAGGTGGAAGAAGCAAAATCATCCACTAGAAGTAGGGGTACTTGAGGTTGGGAAAGTGATGATTAAGGCAACTTGGGGGTAACATTGATGGATACCTTCATATAGGTATGCATTCAGTTAGGGATAATCATCAAAAGGTAACAACATTGAGCCCTCGATTGGTAGCTTAGTAGCCATCGTAAATTCTCAAGGCTGATAGGTGACTAGGTTGATGGAAAGATTCCCTCTTTATTTGTTGCATATGTTTAATTATCTTTTACTTCATCACTATATGCGTTGGAGATTTGAAAAATAAAAGCATGCGTAATTTATGCTACCTTTGAAAAACTCCTTGTTTGTAAAAATAATCTCTTACTCTTCATTTTATAGATAATAGAAGTTTTATTATAAAATGATAAAAGAGTTTCATTTTATAAATAATAGAAGTTTTATTTTTATTTTTGATTGGTAGAAAGGGTGTTGAAATGTCCTTGAACATTTTACAAGAGAGATTACAATAAATCCATAACGACCGAGGTGGTCCAAGAAGAAAGGAATAGAGAGCTGTCAAACCTCCACACTAGGGAAGGTGTCGCGAAATTGCGACCAAAAAGGTGATGTCGCGAAATCAGGACAAGTTGTGCCGTTGAAGCCAAAGGAAGAAAGGAAGTTGCAAAATCATGACAAGAAGCACCATCGAAGCTGAAGAGGGGAAGAAGTCGCGATATCGTGACATGTTGCAAAGTGTCACAATATCGCGACAAGTTGCAGGTTGGAGCCAGAAGAGAAGAAGAGTCACGAAATCGTGACATGAAAGAAGATCGTGCCCGGGCAAAAAAGGAGTCACGAAATTGCTACAAGAAGTGAGAACGCTGCCGAAGAGAAAGGGTGTCGTGAAATAGCGACAAGAATGAAGACCGCAGCATAAATAGAAAATGAGTCCCAAAATCGTGACGAAAGTGGAAGCCTGCTGCCAAGAAGAAAAAGTGTCACAAAATCGCGACAAAAAGGAAGACCGCCATTGAAGAGAAAAAATGTCGTGATATCGCAACAAAATGGAAGACCGCCGTTGGAGAGAAAAAAGGTCATGATATCACGACAGACTAGAAGACCGCCATTGGAGAGAGAAAAAGAGTCGTGAAATTGCGACAAAAATGAAGGCCGCCTTTGGAGAGAAAAAATGTCGCGATATCACGACATGAAACAAGAAAGCACCTGAAGGCCAAAAGTGTCACGATATCACGACAAGTTTGCATAGAAGCACCCAGAGAGAAAAAGTGTCGTGATATCGCGACAGAATGGAAGACCGCCGTTGGAGAGAAAAAATGTTGCGATATCACGACAAAAAGGAAGACTGCCGTTGGAGAGAAAAAATGTCACGATATTGCGACAGAATGGATGACCGTCGTTGGAGAGAGAAAAAGTGTTGCGATTTTACGACAAAAAGGAAGACCGCCGTTGGAGAGAGAAAAGGTGTCGCGATATTGTGACAAAAATGAAGACTGCCATTGAAGAGAAAAAATGTCGCGATATCGCGACAAGTTTGCAAAAAAGCACCTAAAGGCCAAAAGTGTCACGATATCGCGACAAGTTTGCAAAAAGGCACCCAGAGAGAAAAAGTGTCGTGATATCGTGACAAGTTTGCGAAAAAGCACCCGGAGAGAAAAAGTGTCCCGATATCGTGACAAGTTGGAAGACCGCACCAGAAGGAGAGAAAAGTGTCATGATATCGCGACAAGAAGCAACCTTGCAGCCTGAGCAAAAATAAAAATTCGTGATAACACGGCAAGCTGAGATTTTGTAACCAACTGTGAAAAGTGACGCGAAAATGCTCCAAGATGCCAAAACGCAGCCAAAGGGGAAAAACTCGTAGCCCAGTAACCCACTCACATTGTGCAGACATTGGAACTTGAAGAAGCGTCCCTTAGGCCAATTGGGAAGGAATATCTCCAAACCAGAATGTCTATTGCGTCAACTCCCTTATTAGCAAGCCAGTCCGCAGCTTTGTTTCCTTCCCGGTATTGATGTTGAATGATTAATTTTGGATAAACGCCAATTAGTGTCTTGCATTCATCAAAGATGGAAACAAGGTCCTAGGGAGGCACATAAGTTCCTTTGAGCCAGTTGATGCAATGCAATGAGTCTCCTTCTATGATGAGTTTATTGATAGTCAAGCCTTCCAAGAGAATCAAGCTTTAGAGCAAGGCCCGAGCCTCGGCCATATTGTTAGAATGAATTCCTAAGTTTTTAGCAAAGGCCAAAATTATTTCTCCTCTATGATTTCTGAGAATTCCACCTCCGCTAGCTGCTCCAAGGTTGCCTTTGGCTGCGCCATCGAAGTTAAGCTTGTGCCACCCAGAAGGAGGTAAGACCCACTTGATAACAGACCTGTCAACAAAAGTGTGGGGTGTTGTAGAAAAATTGAGAAGATTGAAATGATTTGTTAGATCCAATTCAAGTCCAGGAGGGGGGGTTTGGATGATGAGACAAGAGAGGCATTCTCCATAGCAAGGGCCAAGATTTTGGCAACGAAAATATTCTTATCTGTGACAAGGTTTTGGAAAATTTTGGCATTTCTCTCGAGCCAAATCTGCCACAGGAAAATGTGAAGGCAAGCTTGCCACATGAATTTGAGTTGACTGCTCTTGAAAGGCTGGGACCATTGTTGAAAAATTAGGGGAATGGAATGAGGGAGGGCTACGGAGATGGCAAAAGTGTTGAAAACCTAGTTGAGCACTGCAAGGGAGAAGGGACATTCCATAAAAACATGCATAGTAGACTCACAGGCGTTTTTACACAGGATGCACCAATTGGGGATGAGAAGCCCTCTATTTATTAGATTTTCAATGGTGAGGATTCTATTTTGTATGGCCAACCAGCAAAAGAATTTGACCTTGGGAATTATCTTGGGAACCCAGACCAGATTAGAGGAGTCACGGCCATCACTAGGAGCTTCTTGGCTGTAGTAGGCAGATTTAACAGTAAACTGCCTAGAATGTTCAAGGTTCCAAACCATGGAGTCTTCTTTGTGAGAGCTGGGGATTATGCAGCTCCTCAGTAAGTTTTGAAGCCACCTAAGCACCTCGGTGATATGTCTAGGCCCTTTCAAATCCAAGATTTTCCATTCAGGTCTTGTAATACCTGGGTTAATGAAATGACACACCTTATATCCAAAGGTCGCTTCGATCACCATCTTGAGCATAGCAAGATAAGGATCTTGGCTGAGAGGTTTGTCACGGATCCAAGGGTCATCCCAGAAACGAATGGTCAATCCATTTCCAAGACACCACCTTAAGCCTTCCATGATGATCTTCCTTGTTTTAGTGACACCATTCCAAAAATGAGATCCGCTAGGAAGGTTGTGCTCTCCAAGAAAGGGAACCTGATGAAGGTACTTAGCTTTGATGATGTCAATCTAGGTGGCTTTTTCGTTGATGGTAAGTCTCCAGGACTGCTTGGAAATGAGAGCCATGTTCATCCGCTTGATGTCCCTGAAATCGAGACCTCCATCCTTTTTCTTGGAACAAACCTTGTCCCAAACAACAAGGGAAAATTTGTTCTTGTTTTTGTTTTCCACCCAAAGGAATCTGCGTTGAATTTTCTTAATTCTTTGGCATATAGAAGCAGGAGCTTTGAAGATAGATAAGAAAAAAATAGGAATACTTTGTAGGAAAGCTTGGACCAAAGTGGCTTTGGCTGCCTGACTGAGCAAAGAACTTTTCCATCCTGCAAGTTTCTTGTTGAGACGATCTAGAACAGGGTTCCACATAGCCGATACTGATTTGCCATGGAAAAGCGGTAACCTGATATAAGTAGTTGGAAGGCTCCCAATGATACACCCATTTATTTTGAAATGACAATAGAGTTTTATTTTATGAATAATAGGAGTATTATTTAAATGGTAAATGAAATTTTATTTAAATTAATTATTGAAACTTTTATTTAAATTAATTATTAAAATTTTTATTCAAATGATAATGTAAATTCATTTGAAAGAGATAGTGAAGCTCTCACACGAATGATAATGGAAGTTCATTAAGCAAGTTGGTGAAGTTTTTATGAAAGAAATAATAAGATTTCTTCACTTCAAAGGAGATCTTGCAAATCAAATTTCATGAGACCACTTGTCAAAGGATTTCGATTGAATTTGTAAGATGGAGCTTCCACCATCGTTGAAAGGATAGATCATTGATGGAAAGTTTTGGGGAAAAGAGAAAAATGAATTCTTTAAACCAAAAGGATGTTTACAGCCGTGAAAGGATGAGGTAGAATTAATGATAGATGGATGAGTTTAATGGGAGACAAGACTACTAACGTAAAAAAAATAAGGATTATTCTCCCTAAGCTTGGAAGAAAGGAGAAATAAAGACATAAATAATGGAAAAATAAAAGGTAACGTGTTATGAGAGCAATATAAGGACTCAATCTATGAAAGGAGAACCAAAAACTATAGTGAACAACTGTGAGCAGTTCAAATGTCTTGGGATTCATCTGTGTGTATTCATAGGTTGGTTCTACCTTTTGTTTATTTATCTCTTAAGAAAGATATGGGACATTGATTTATTAAGTAAAGGAAAATTATATTTTATTTATTTAATTGAAGAGATCGAACTTTGATTTATTAAATAAAAGAAAGAATAATTTATTTATTAAATTGAAGGTATGGGACTTTGATTTATTAAGTAAAGGAAAAGTATATTTTATTTATTAAATTTAAGAGATGGAACTTTGATTTATGAAGTAAAAGAAAAGATAGTTTATTTATTAAATTGAAGGTATAGGACTTTGATTTATTAAGAAAAGAAAAAATATATTTTATTTATTAAATTGAAGAGATGGAAATTTGATTTATTAAGTAAAAGAAAGAATAGTTTATTTATTAAATTAAAGGCATGGGACTTTGATTTATTAAGTAAAGGAAAAGTATGTTTTATTATTATATTGAAGAGATGGAACTTTGATTTATTAAGTAAAAGAAAGAATAGTTTATTTATTAAATTGAAGGTATGGATCTTTGATTTATTAAGTAAAGGAAAAATATATTTTATTTATTAAATTGAAGAAATGGAACTTTGATTTATTAAGTAAAGAAAATAATAGTTCATTTTATAGATTAAAGGTGTGGGACTTTAATTTATGAAATGAAGAGAATGATTACTTTATAAATTAAGTAATAGGACTTGATTTATGAAATAAAAAAACCTAGCTTATTTTAAAATTAAAGGTATAGGACTTTAATTTGCTGAATAAGGATTGGAAAAGAATTGATTAAAGTAGGACTTGTGATCTAGTTGCATGTGTTGAAAGACTCTCATAGGATAATGAGAGGGAAAATAAAAATGGTGGTTATATGATATCAACTATGCAATAGATGGTTGAGTACTTTGATTTGATTGTATAGTTGCAATTTGGCAATAAGCATAGTAGATGCATTTAGAGCATGTTTATCATAGAACCATGAGTGCCCTGATCCCCTATTATCCTCTACTGATCGATGGGAGCTAAGGAGGACCAAGGAGGTAATTGGAAATATGTTAGTTGATTCTAATTGTAAATGATTTACTTATGCTAGAATAGAATATTTGTGAGGAGATTTCTTTGATGAAATTGATGTAATATATTATTCTTTGAGAGTATGGAAGTTTGACCATACCTACTTACACGTAATAATTTCTTATTGATTGGATGATGTACCTCTAAATTACCATTATGTATTATTTATATTTTGTATTTAAATTCCTTTTAATTAATTTTTATTTTCTCTAAATGTTACTTCTCTTCTAGGATCTTTGTATGCTTATGAATTATATTTTGTTAGATTTAGTATCTAGAGTTACCCTCATTTTGTTGCTAAACAATATAAACTTAAATAATGAGTTCTAGGATGAACATAGTAGACCTAAGGGATTAAGAACCCTTAGGAAGAATGATAACTGAGTTTAGGAAAATACTACATTTGACTTAAGATAGCTCATCGTGGAGATGAGATGAATAGCTTAACTTGCAATACGCATGGCACACCTACATAGACTGACTTGTGTATGGTATGGTGGTGGGTGTATACATTTGATTGGATGAAAGTGATAAGTTTAGCTCATTAAGGGTGATGATAAGGATAAACTTATTTGCAGTAACACATAATACACCTACACAGATGGACTTGTGTTAGGGTATCTAGTGAGATGTAGATCTTTAAAAAATTTAGGGGATTTAAACAATAAATTAGTTAAAAGTCACTTAGGGGTTTATTGATCCATCTCCTTAATAAAATAAATAAATATATTTTATTTCTATTTGTTTTATTGTAGCTGAATTTTGGTTCATTACATTTGGTATCAAATCTCTAGGTACGAGGGTATAGAGATTCTTGTGTGTTAAAGAGATTTGAATGTCTCTAATGAAGGCTTACTTAAATTATAAGATAAATTTGGGATGACCTAGAATACCCTATTTTCTAGAATCTAATGGGAACTAATCCTAAGGGTGGATGAATATTATGATACCTTAGTATAGTATTTGGTATTAATGATACATCGTAACCTTGGAATACTACCCTAGTTGGATTATTGATGCTTTTAATAGGAGAAATCTATATTGTGGCTTGAAAGAGTGATACAGTTTAAGGTGAACTTGTAGCCTAATATTTTTTTGGTTGTGGCTAGGTTAAACATGCCATATAGGACCAAAAAAAAGAGGCCTACACCTAGAAAAACTTAAAAAATAATGTTGAATAAGGGATCCAAGAGTAGGATCCAAAAAATTTTAATAGAGAGGAAGAAGACATCACTACTATGGTTACTGCTATATAGGATCAAATGAGACAAGTGTTGGAAACAATTACAAAGTAGAACTCACAAGCTAGAGGCTAAAATATTGGCCAAGTTAATGGGCTAACTACAAATCCATTACAATCTGGAGCTCTTTTAGGAAAAAAACTAGGGATCTGAAAAATATTTGTATCTCTAAGTTTTGTGAAGAAGGAGAAGGGGATGCAACTAAAGCTTGGTTGAGAGAATTAGAAGTTTACTTCACGATAAAAGGTTATTTCCTAGGAACCAAAATGGTTTGTACCAATATCTACTTATAAGGGGCTGCTCTAGATTGTTAGGAAACCCAATATGAGAAGAATGAGATTGAACCTATCGATATTCCATGGAAGGAATTCAAAATCACCTTCAGGAAAAGGTTCCTTACCAAGAATTTCTATGGGCTAAAATTTGAGGAGTTTGCTAGCCTACGACAAGGGATAAAAATAGTAGAGATATACTATAAGAATTTGGTTAGGTTACTCAAGTATGTACCTATATATGATGAGAAGATGAGGGTTCACAAGTTTATTAATGAGTTAGAATCTAGAGCGAAGTATGATGTAAACATGCATGAGCCCAAATTTCTACAAAAAGCATATGACTTGGCAAAGAAATTAGAATCCCAGCTACAATTTAACTATGTTGGCCTATCTGAGCAAGATCGACAAGTATTGAGAAAAAGAAATAGCGATGAGTTTCTGAAATGAGAAGATAAAAAAAGCTAGAAGTCCAATAATTTTCCAAAATCTAAAAAAGAAAATAGTAGAAATTAGAAGAAGTTTAGGAAAAACTTCCAAAATAAGAACAAAAAAAACTCTAATATGTTAGCATAGCTATGTTAGTTATTTCATTATAGGTTAATATTGTTATTTTGTTTTTTTTTTTGAAAATTTTGAAAAAACTTGTATTAAAACAAAGATCAATTACAATATGGGAAGAGATTCTTCCCAACCGAAGTCAAAGAGAACACATGTTTACAATAGTAGAAGAATATTTGCAATGGAGCCAAATCTTTTGAACCATTAACTAGCTAGCACGGGGGTCGGCATGGTCAGTTGATGCAACTTGTCGCGTAATCGCGACACTATTCTTCTCCTTTGGCTGCGAAAATGCAACATGTCATGATATCGTGACACCTTTCCCCTTTGGCCGTGAAAAAAAACATGTCGCGATATCGTGACATTTTTATCCTTTGGCCACGAAAATTCAACATGTCACGATATCGTGACACTTTTCTCCTTTGGGCACGAAAATGCAACATGTCACGAAATTACGACACATTTTCTCTCTTGGTTGCGATGTAGGAACATGTCGCGATATCGTGACACTTTTTCTCTTTCGGCCGCGACGGAGCAACATGTGGCAATATCACGACACTTTTTCTCTCTTGGCCGCGATGTAGCAACATGTCGCGATATCGTGACACTTTTTCTCTTTCAGCCATGATGTTGCAACATGTCGCGATATTGTGACACTTTTTCTCTTTCGGCCACGATGAAGCAACATGTCATGATATCGCAACAACTTTCCACCCTTGGCCGCGATGAAGCAACATGTCGCGATATCGTGACAACTTTCCACCCTTGGCCGCGACGAAGCAACATGTCGTGATATCGCGACAACTTTCCACCCTTGGCCGCGACGAAGCAACATGTCGCGATATCACGACAACTTTCCTCCCTTGGCCGCGACGAAGCAACATGTCGCGATATCGCGATAACTTTTTTCCCTTGGCTGCGATGAAGCAACATGTCACGATATCACGACAACTTTCCTCCAGTGACCGCGACGACGCAACATGTCACGAAATCGTGAAATATTGTTATTTTGTTACAACCTATTCTATTTGATGCCTAGGTGGTTTTGTAACCTACAGGTTAATATAAGGTTGCCTATGTATTATTTATGTATTTCAATACAATGGCTCAGTTGTTCACATTCCTACATGGTATCAGAGTCGAAGGGAATTATTTGACTGGACACATTGGAGGCTTGGTATACTCGGGTGATCGACAGACTCGGGCACATTTCCTGAGGTCGATCAACGACTGGACCTGCAATTCAAGCATGGATCCTGAGGTAGCGGAGCTAGTCATATGTTGGGCTCTTGAATTAAGGTTGGTTGACTGGTGCGGCTAACTGATCGGACATAGATTCCAAGATTGGCCAGACACTAACTAGACCAACATGTGGCAGCTGACGTGGATAGGATGCTGACTAGATTGATGTTGACATGGACAAGACACTAACTGGACCGATGCTAACATGGACAAGACATTGACTGACACCTGGACTGACACATGGCATACCCGAGCAGACTGACACGTGGACTGACATGGCCACCACATGACCCGACGTGGACCTGACCCCTATCGCATGGCACAACAAAAGGGGTTTCGTGATTGCCCAAAGGCAATCACATATAAAGGGTTGAATCTTCCCTTTTATTCCCCCCTCATGCACCCCGCAAGATCAATGTCGGACTAAAGTCCCACAACATTTTTTTCCTCCCTACGAGGGTCACAAGGGAAGAAAGGGAACGTCTTCCCTTCTCCCTCTTATCGGGCATGCTAGCCCAGCTGGCAGGAGCACCAGGCTAGCGCTTGTGAGGTCAGGGGTTCAAACCCCTTCGAACTGACTCCTATGAGGTAATATTTTTTAAATTTTTTTGTTAGTTTTATTTATTTTTTTAGTATTTTTTTAATTAATATATTAATATTCTTTGTTTTTTAAAAATCATTTTTTTTTAAATTAATCATATTTTTTAAATTATGATTTTTTAAACAAAAGTATTTTTATTATTAATTAAATTATTACTAAAATTATTTAGAAACTTACATTAAATTAGAATATTTACCAAAGTAAATGGGGGGTGTTTTTCTTCTAAAAAGCACCATTTTTTTTTCAAAACTTGAAGCAACAAAAAAAAATGGGGGGGATGATGAGTAAATTTTTACGGCAAATTGGCTTATTGTAAAGGTGCATTTTCGACAGCGCCTGACACCTATAGGTTTATTTCTGTGGGAACTTTTATGTTGTATGCTGCATTTCACTTTTTGCACTACTTCAGTAAAAGTTAAAAATCATATCACTCCCTAAAGTCCCCAAAATAAATAAAACCTAACTGTGCAATTTATTGCACTGCAGGGTTCGGTATTTGTGATACCTCTGGCCCACGTTTATAGGTAATGTTGTCATGATTGGGCTACTGTATCTACCACCTAATATAGCTGCCAAAATGATGTCTGAGCTTGTTCTCTATAAATCATCGGGGAGGAATAAGTATGCCATTTTTTGCATTTTTTCTACTCCATCCATTACCCTAATCGTTCTTATGTTTAGGCATAAATCCTGATGAAATTTCTGACATCCAAAGTGTTTAGGGGAATTTACGCCCCACACATTAGGATTGACGAATTTCTATGGTATGTGCCATCAACGTGACGATTCCCTTTCAGTACCGCTTAAGTACCACGTATCGTATGATCTCTAAAAATTACCTATAGTCTCCCTCACATAAGGGCGGGTCATTTTTTTTATCTTTATAAATACCTATAGTTTCCCTCACGTAAGGGTAGGTATTTTGTATGGTTTAATGGCCTAGCAAAAAGTATATCTAAAGGGGGACCAATTGGTGTTATAAGGAGCCTTCACCATGTTTGCAAAATTAATGACTGATTCTCATCAGTTGTTGAAAGGTCCTAATTACACACCATGGAAAAATAATATGAAGGCAATCCTAGCAATGGATGACTTATGGGATGTTGTATCTAGAGCAACAACAAGACCTTCATCTGTTGTTGGCGCTATAGCTCCATCTACTGCTCAAAAAGACTTTGACAAGAAAAATAGCAAAGCAAAAGTGCTCATCTTGCTTGTTGTTTTTGATGAAGTTCAACCCCATATTGTTGACTATGAACATAGTAAATAGGCATGGGATGCCCTTAAAACTATATATGAGGGAAATAATGATTCCACTATTCTATTTATTCAATCTCAATTACACATTCTAAGCGTGAAATAGGGGGAGACAGTTGAATTTTTTCTTTGCAGAGTGTCTGAATTAAAAGCAAAGTTAAATTCTTTGGGAGAACCAGTTGATGACAAGCTCCTTATCTCAATTGTATTGAGAGCTTTACCTAATTCTTATAGGGTGTTGATCACTTCCCTTCAGGTGTCACAATGAAAAGTTACTTTTGTAGAGTTGGTTAATATGCTTCAAGAGGAGGAGGCATGCCAACTACAACGAGATGATTCTTCTAACACTGCCCTCTACATCAATAGGAAAGGGTAGAACCAAAAGAAAGGTAATTTTCAGAAGGGAGGGACTTCACAAAAGGATTCAAAAGGGAAACAAACTCAACAACCTCAACAGAAAAAGAGATATTGCAAGATCTGTGACAAAGAAGGTCATGATACAAACATATGTTGGCATAAGAATAAACAATCAAAATAGAAAGGCCAAAACAAACCATAAAAGAACAAACAACAAGTGAATGTTGCTATTGAAGAATCTGACACGGATTATGAGAGAGCCCACAAAGTTCTCATGACTACCACAGTGTCCAAGAAAATGGATCCTATATGGTATGTTGATTCTGGAGCCAGTAAGCACATGACTGGTGACAAATCATGGTTTGAGTCTTTTGAGGCCAAAGAGGGCAAACCTATCACTATTGCTGATGATAAAAACTACAAGGTTTAGGGAGAAGGTAATGTTTCAGTCACTCTTCCTGATGGTAAGTGTCAGATTGACAAAGTCCTCTATGTTCCAGGATTGGCAAACAATTTGTTGTCAGTCACACAAATTCTGGACAAAGATATGGTTGTGAACTTTAGTGTTGAGGGAGGCAAGAAGTGTTGTTCTATTACCAGGAGGGGTGAGAACATTGCAACTGCTTCATATAAGCATGGCTTATTTGCCTTAGATGCTATCTCTACTCCACATGTAGCCATGACAGTATCTACAAAGGAGGCAACTTTCGTATGGCAGAAGAGATATGGGCATCTTAGTTCTGGTTACTTACTTGAGTTAAGTAAGTATGAAATGGTAAAGGGTCTTCCTTCCCTTTCTACCACTTTACCCGTTTGCTCTGACTGCTTGGCAGGAAAGCAGCATAGAGTGCCTTTTGAAAAGAGCTCTACACGAGCAAAGAAACCTCTAGAGCTAATTCACATCGATCTGTGAGGTCCATTAAATCCCAATAGTTGTGGGGGTAAGAGGTATTTTCAGTTATTCATGGATGATTACTCATGAAATATGTGGGTATTCTTTCTTCAACTGAAATCTGAAGCATTTGGCTTTTTTCAGCAATTCAAGAAATTTGTTGAAAAGGAGTCAGGGACTTCTATAAAGACCCTCCGCTCAGATTGAGGGGGGGAGTTCACCTCTAAAGAATTCTCTGAGTTCTTAAAATAAAATGGGATCACACGATAGTTAACTACTGCTTATACTCAAAAAATGGAATTGCTTAAAGGACGAATCGTTCCATCATGGAAATGGTTCATTGCATGCTCACAGGAGCTAGTCTTGAGCAACTATATTGGGTGGAAGCTGTCACCACAGAAGTATATATATTGAATAGGGAACCCAAAAATTCCCTACAAGGAATGATTCCACAGGAATCATGGAGTGGTAGGAAACCCTCCATTTCTCATCTACACATTTTTGGATGTAAAGCTTTCATGCACATACCAAAATAGAAAAGGAAGAAGCTAGATGAGAAGACATGGAAGTGTATTCTTCTTGGATATGATGAGCACTCTAAGGGTTATATTTTGATTGATCCCTTGACCAAGAAGATACACATTAGTAGATATGTAGTTTTTGATGAGGCTTTCACATCAGAAAACACATCAGATGTATACCTAGACCTTGTGGAAACTAAGGTTGATAAATCTCCTTCATCAAAGGTTGGAGGTTCTTCTTCATATTCTTCAACATCTCAAAAGAATAATCCAAAGTGGTGTACAAATACAATCGAAGACTCTAAGCTATCCTCTCCACCAGATTTGAAATTGGATAGGCCTTGTACTCGCAGCATGGCTCAACAGGAGAAAGTTGCAACAAAGAATATTGGGGTTGATGATCTGTGTCAATCTTTTGAGGAACTTTCTATAGATCCAGAGAGAGATACAGAAGATATGGATATTGATAATGATAATGTGTTTATATTTTCAATAGACGATCTTGAACCTACATCAGTGCAATATGCTCTAGGTGAGCCTCAGTGGAAGGCCGCTATGGATGCAGAGTATAAGTCTTTTATGAAAAACAAAACTTGGAAGCTTGTTGATCTGCCACATGGAAAGAAGCCCATTGGCTACAAATGGATGTTCAAAGTCAAGTACAAGGTATATGGGACAATTGATAAGCATAAGGCCCATCTTGTTGCAAAGGGCTATGCGCAAAAGGAAGGCATTGACTATGAGGAAACTTTTGCACCTACTGCTCGGATGACCACTATTCGAGTTCTTTGTGCTATGGTAGCACAATATGGGTGGAAAGTTCACCAGATGGATGTAAAGAGTGCTTTTATGAATGGTGATCTCCAAGAGGAAGTCTACATGACTCAACCTGAAGGATTTGAAGTGGTAGGCCAAGAGCAAAAAATTTGCAAGTTGGTCAAATCCTTGTATGGTTTGAAACAAGCTCCTCGATCTTGGTATATAAAAATGGATAATCACCTCCTGTAGCATGGATTTAAGAGATTTCCGTCAGATGCAAACCTCTATTTCAAGAAAAAATGTTCTAAGATAGTGTTCCTTGTACTCTATGTTGATGATCTGCTCATTACAGGGAGTTCAGAACCTATGATCTCTATTGTCAAAAGTGACTTGTGTAAATATTTTGAGATGATAGATCTCGGACTTCTCCATTATTGTCTTGGTATGGAAGTAAGCCATAAGGAGCACTACATTAAGGTGTCTCAAAAAAAATATGCCAAGACACTGTTAGAAAAATATCGCATGACTGATTGTAAGCCAATGGCAACTTCGATGGAATCAGGTCTTCAGTTATCATGATATGATGATTCACCTCAAGTAGATGGTACTCTCTATCAAAATTTGATCGGGAGTCTCATATATCTGACCAATACTAGGCCAGATATCGTATTTATTGTCAACTATATTTTGAGGTTCATGCAGGAACCTAATACTACTCACTAGAAAGCAGCAAAATGTGTTCTTCACTATGTCTATGGTACTATGGAATATGGCCTAGAATACAAGAGGAATGGTAAATTATTCTTGCAAGGATACATGGACTCCGACTATGTCAGGTCATTTGATGATCGCAAGTCAACTTCAGGATATATTTTTCATCTTGGATCCGGTCCTATCTCTTGGAACAACAAGAAGCAATAGGTGGTTGCTATCTCATCTACAGAGGTAGAATATCGCACCGCATGCGAACCTATGTGCGAAGTGATATGGTTACGTCACATCCTGACAAGTATGGGCCTTCCATCCAAATATCCAATCCACTTGTTTTGTGACAACCAGGGTGTTTTGAACCTTGTTAAGAATCTAGTGCATCATGAGAAAACCAAGCACATTGATACACAATGCCACTTCATTCGAGACGAAGTTCCAAGGCACCGAATTCAGCTTCAGTACATTCCCACCGATGCTCAATTTGCAAACATTTTCACTAAGGCACTTGCATGTGTCATATTTGAATTGTTTAGCAGTTCTCTTTGTATTGCAAAATGATGCAATCAGGGGGGATGTTAGTATAGCTAGTAGTTATCCTATTACCCAAATAATGTAATAAGGGGGGATGTTAGCATAGCTATGTTAGTTATTCCATTATAGATTAATGTTGTTATTTTGTTACAACCTATTCTATTTGACACCTAGGTGGTTCCATAACCTACGGGCTAATCTAAGGTTGCCTATGTATTATTTATGCAGTTCAATACAATGGCTCAGTTGTTCGCATTCCTACATAATAATGATAAATCTCAATCGAAAAATCCATACAACTCAACCCCAGTAAGTAATATTAGGTAACAAAACCTAAAAAAGAAGAAAGGACCTAAGGATGGGTGTTACCATTGTAGAGGTTTGGATTATGCTAATTAGTTTCCACACCAACCAGGACTGAGTTCATCCAATGCCAAGAAAAAGGAATCTGAGCATCAGATCTACATTGCAATTGAGAAATAAAAGCTAGATGGGCAAGTCATCCCATTACTTATGAAAGGTAATATTTTTAATAAGCAAGTAAGAATTTTAATTGATAGTGGAGCCACATATAGCTTTATTTCTTCTAGTTTAGCAAGGGATATGCCAAAAATGCCAGGATATTTGGCCCATGGGCAGAAGTTAGAGTATGGTTTGGTGTAAACCTACTCATTAAACTAGTGTTATCCAATGGCATAAGTTACTTTAGCTAGTGGAAAAATTATTTGTATATAGCTCCATTTCATACCTTTGATATGATCCTAAGGATGGATTGATTACAGGCCCATAAATCTTTGATCAAATTCAAAGATAGATAGATTGAGTATTAAAAAAAAAGCAAGGGAATATTAAGAATTCATAGCAAGCAAGGGGTATTCAAACCTTGGATGTTGTCGTTTATGCAATTGAAGAAAGCCCTCAAGAAAGGAGGGATAGTGTATGTTGTAAAACTTAATGAAGTAGGAGATGATCCAAAGAGAGACGTGCTAGTAAAGCACCTAATTTTACAAGATTTTAAGGTTGTATTTCCAAAGGATTTACCTGGACTACCTCTTGTGCAAGAATTTGATTTCACAATTGATCTTATGCCAGAAGCAAAACCTATTTATAGATCTCCATATAGGATGAATCCTATTGAGATGCAGGAACTAAAGGTTCAACCACAAGGGCTATTGTAAAAGGGATTGATAAAATCTAGTGTGCCACCTTGGGGTGCACCAATTTTATTTTGTAAAAAAAATGATGGTTCACTAATATTGTGTATTGATTACAGGATGCTAAATAATGCTACAATCAAGAATGGGTATCCTTTACCTAGGATCAAATATTTATTCGATCAACTAAGATATACCATGATATTCACAAATATTGATATAATATCAAGGTACCATCAGTTAAGAATACGTGAGGAGGATACTCACAGAATGACATTTAAAACTAGGTACAAGTTTTATGAGTTTACAGTTCCACCCTTTGGACTAACTACTGCTCCAACTACACTCATGAATCTAATGAACAATGTGTTCATAAGGACCAGTTTGTCCTTGTATTCTTAGATGATATATTAATAAAATCTTAGAATAAATAATAGCATGATAAACATATCAAGATCATGTTAGTGTTTTTGAGAGAAAATCAACTCTATGGGAATCTAGCTAAAAGTGATTTCTATGTTTTAGAGGTACAATATCTTGGACATATCATATCAGTAGAAGGAATTATTGTGGATCCAAAGAAAATAGAGGCCATCCTAAATTGGCCACCCCCTACTAATGTGACTAAAGTACAAGGCTTCATAGAGTTAAAAAACTACTATAGATGTTATATAAAGAAATACTCCAAGATTATTGCGGTAAAAACTAACCTTAAGAAGAAAAGAAAGGAATTCAAGTGGTTAGAAAAGTGTGCAACTACCTTTTATTTGCTGAAACATAAACTCACTACTACACCAATATTGAAGATTCTTTATCCTCAAGGAAATAAGTCTCATTGGGAATATTATTTACATCTTGTGGGATTTGCCTACAATAATGGACATCACTCTTCTCTAGGAATAGCTCCTTTTGATGCTTTGTATAGGTGAAAGTGTAGAATTCCATTGTCTTGGTACAACCTAGAAGATTGATTTATGATTGGGTCAGATATGGTTAGAGAAAATGAAGATTAATTGAAGGTAATCAGGCAAAGACTTAAAAAAACTACCGATAGGCATAAAAGTTATGTTGATATAAAAAAACTCCAAGATATTACTCAATTGGAGATAAAGTGTTTCTAAGGGTTAAACCTATGAAGAGTGCTATCAAATCCATGAAATTGGATCCTCGGTTTGTGGGGCCCTTTGAGATCACTGAAAAGATCATTTCGATTGCATATCGACTTGCCTTAACACCTAACTTGTCAAAAATCCATGACACCTTCCACATATCCTTTCTTAGAAAATATGTTACTGACCTCGAACATGTGTGGGATGTTTCTAAATTGCATATGGAAAATTAGGAGGATATTGAAGTGATGTTAGTAAATATTCTTGAGTTTCATTATAATTTTATATGGAATTAGACTCTTGAGCAATGTAAGGTCCAGTGGTACCAGTTTTCTAAAAGAAATCCCACTTGAGATAAAGTGGATGATATGCAAAAAAAAAATTCCTTATTGTTTGAAAATAAATAATGTAATGATTTTATTTTGTAAAACTAGAAATACTCAGGACGGTGTTTAGTCCAAGGGGGTTAGGATGTCATGACCATCCCTAGTAAACTTTTTGGAACAAATAAATAATGTATTAATCTATTATTATTTAATACCTAAGTTGAGCAATTGAACCAACTATGTGATTTTTAGTTGATTTGAAAGAGCATGATACTGCTGACATATTGCCAAGATATGCGGGATCAAGTACACTCATAGGTGGAAGAAGCATAATCATCCATTAGAAGCAAGGGTACTTGAGATTGGATAAGTGATGATTAAGGCAATTCAGGGGTAACATTTATGGATACCTTCATATAGGCATGCATTCAATTAGGGATAATCGTCAAAATATAGCCACCTTGAGCCCAAAATTGGTATCCTAGTAGCTATCATAAATTATCAAGGTTGAGATAGGTGACTAAGTTGATAGAATTATTCCATATTTTTCTGTTGCATATGTTTGATTGTCTTTTACTTCAACACTATCTACATTGGATATTTGGGAAATAAAGGCATGCATAATTTAGGTTGCCTTTGAAAAAATCCTTGTTTGCAAAAAGAAATTCTTACTCTTCATTTTATAAATAATAGAAGTTTTATTTTGAAATGATAAAAGAGTTCCATTTTATAAATAATAGAAATTTTATTTTGAAATTACAGTAGAGTTTCATTTTATGAATAATATGAGTATTATTTAAATGATAAATGAAAATTCATTTAATTAGTTATTGAAATTTTATTTAAATTAATTATTAAAAATTTTATTCAAATGATAATATAAATTTATTTGAAAGGGATAGTGAAGCTCTCACATGAATTATAATGGAAGTTTATTAAGCAAGTTGGTGAAGATTTTATGAAAGAAATAAAAATATTGCTCTGCTTCAAAGGAGATCTTGCAAAATTAGATTTCATGAGACCACATATCAAAGGATTTCGATCGAAGTTGTAATATGGAGCTTCCACCATCGTTGAAAACATAACTAATTGATGGCAATATTTGGGGATAAGATAAAAAGGATTTATTTAAACCAGAAGAATATTTGCAAATACGAAAGGATGAGGTAGAATTAATGATAGACATGAGTTTAATGGGATACAATAGTGCTAACATGGAAAAAGAAGGATTCCTCTCCCTAAGCTTGGAAGAAAGGAGAAGGAAAAATATAATGAATGGAAGAAGAAAATGAAATGTGTTATGAGAGCAACATAAGGACTCGATATATGAAAGGAGAACCAGAAACCATAATGAACAACCATGAGCAATTCGAACATCTTGGGATTCATTTGCGTGTATTCACAGGTTTGTTTTACCATTTGTTTATTAGTCTCTTAAGGAAGTTTCGATGATTGTTCCTTTAGCCTTGTGGACATGGTTAGGTTGTTAAAATTTTCTAATATTTCCAACCAAAACTAGCTACCTATTCTTATGCTAAGCTAGTTTATGTTTTAGTGTTGTTGAAACCATTAGATTGAATACTCTTTAAATATCATCTATAGTTATGTTGTTTGACCTCCACACCTCTACCCTCTTGGGCAACATGTGCACGAGCATTGAGATTTCATATATTTAATAGCTTGTTGTAGCCGAACCTAGAGAGTTGAACTCTTTTGTTGAGCCTTTTTGGAAACATCCAATATTGCTAGATGTTGGAATGCATCATCTCCCTTCTAAGCGCTATCGTGTTTGAGATAGTTGGGATACCTCGAGAACGTTTTGCTGAACCTATCATTCATTATCATTTCTCTTCCCTAGTTCATTCGAACATTATTTTTTTGGCTAGGAAGAACATCTAAGTTGCTTGTTGGGTTTTGTTGGATTAAAGGGTTTACACCCTCTGTTTATAATAACGTTGGGGCATCTATTTTCATTTGGAATCCTTGTTGGATTGGTCGTAGGACCACTTCTATATTAAGAAATACCTTTCCCAATAGTTATAGGTTTACCTTCCCTTAAGCCGACCTAAGTTGTTAACGAGTGTGTTTTGTATTTTAGTGCACCTTCTCATGGTGCTTTTGCGTAACCTTTTGGGAATTCATTGAACGTTTCATTTTAGCTTAAGGATTATTTTGTGCTTCCTCATGATTGTAGCTGGTAATTCCTATATGTAAATGGATGACCAATTAAATGGATTATTATAATACTTGTTCATTTAATAGGATGGTTACGTTTTACTCTTTAATTAAATAATATGTTGTTTAAAGGAAAAGAGAAGGGAAGAAATAATTTATTTATTTAAGTAAATAAGTTGTATTTAATTTATTAATTAAAAGAAATGATAGTTTATTTATTAAATTGAAGGTCTGTGACTTTGATTTATTAAGTAAAGGAAAATTATATTTTATTTATTAAATTTAAGAGATGGAACTTTGATTTATTAAGTAAAATAAATGATAGTTTATTTATTAAATTAAAGGTATGGGACATTGATTTATTAAGTAAAGGAAAAGTATATTTTATTTATTAAGTTAAAGAGATGGAACTTTGATTTATTACGTAAAAGAAAGAATAGTTTATTTATTAAATTGAAGGTATGGACTTTGATTTACTAAGTAAAACAAATTATATTTTATTTATTAAATTTAAGAGATGGAACTTTGATTTATTAAGTAAATAAAGGATAGTTTATTTATTAAATTGAAGGTATCAGAATTTATTAAGTAAAGGAAAATTATATTTTATTTATCAAATTGAAGGAATAGAACTTTGATTTATTAAGTAAAGAAAAGAATGGTTAATTTTATAGATTAAAGGTATGGGACTTTGATTTATGAAATGAAGGGAATGATTCCTTTATGAATTAAGTAATAGGACTTCACTTATGAAATAAATAAACCTAGATTATTTAAAAATTAAAGGTATGGGATTTTAATTTGTTGAATAAGGGTTGAAAATAAATTGATTAAAGTAGGACTTGTTATCTAGTTGCATGTGTTGAAATACTCTCATGATATAATGAGAGGAGAAATAAAAATAGTGGTTTTTATGATATCAACCTTAGTTACCAAGTTCTAGTTCAACAATCTTGAAGTTCGAAAGCAATTCGACATGTTTAAAAATTCGAAATAAAATTCGACATATAAAATTTGATATATTATAAATGTGCATATATCCTTTCAAAATATTATGTAAATAAATTAGTAACTAAGAAACTCAAACAAAGACTTGAAACAAACATTAATAATTCCCTTATCGTATATTTCTAAGCTTCTACATTAAATTTTAATGGTACCATTTTATATACGTTTTACATTTTGATAAATTTTATATTTAAATGTTGAAAGTAAAATTAAATGGTAATTTTTATATAAATTAAATTTTATATCTAAGACAAACACCTAATAAAAGCATTATAACTTACTCAAACTTGCATATGTTATTATCATTTATCATAAAAAAAAGGTAAATAATTTTAAAATAAAATTTTTAATCTTATAAGATTATTAAATTGCATCTTGACTTTAGAAAACAACTTTTTTATATTTTTTTTCCATTCCATAAATTTATTAGTTTCCTTGGTTACATTAAAATATGTTTTACTAAAATATGTTTTACTTTCCTTGTAAAGCATTCATAGGGGAATCAAAACTTTTCCACATGCCTATTGACTGCAGGTCTCTTACTATGTTGTTCAAATCTAACTAGACTCTTTATTTGAAAGACTTGATTTGTTAAAGTGCAAAATAAAATCATATCGAAATCTAGATTTTTCATGTGCATGAAAATTTATACGGCCTTGGAAATGATGCTTTGCTCCCCACTTTTTACGAATCTGTCAACATTTTACGAATTTAATTTTTCTCTTTTCGCGTGCATTTCTTCCTACAAATCTGTCAACAATTTATGAATTTAATATTTCTCTTTCTGCGTGCATTTCTTCCTTGTTTTCTACGAATTTTTTTCCTAGCCGAATTTAGGATTTATTCACTAAAATTATTCGTTATGGTTTTAAATTCAATGAATTTCGAATTTTATCTACAAAATTCGACAAATTTGGTAACTAAGATATCAACTATGCAATAGATGGTTAGATACTTTGATTTAATTATATAGCTACAATTTGGTAATAATCATAGTAGATGCATTTAGAGCATGTCTATCATAAAATCATGAGTGCCCTGATCCTCTATTATCCTCAAATGATCAATGGGAGTTGAGGAGGGCCAAGGAGATAGTTGGAACCAATGTGTTAGCTGATTCTACTTGTAAAAAATTTACTTATGCTAGAACAAAATATTTGTGGGGAGATTTCCTTGATGAAATTGATGTAATATATTATTCTTTGAGAGTATCAAAGTTTGGACATACCTGATTGCACATAATAATTGCTTATTGATTGGATGATGTACCTTTAAATTACCATTTTGGATTATTTATATTTTGTATTTAAACTCCTTTCAATTAATGTTTATTTTATTTAAATGTTACTTCTCTTCTAGTATCTTTGTATGCTTATGAATTATGTTTTGTTAGATTTAGTATCTAGAGTTATCCTTGTTTTCTTGCTAAACAATATAAACTTAAGTAATTAGTTCTAGGGTTAAATTAGAGCATGACCTAAGGGATTGAGATCCCTTAGGGTGAACATAGTGGACCTAAGGGATTAAGATACCTTAGAGATAATTATCATTGACTTTAGGGAAATACTATATCTGAGTTAAGATAGCTCATCATGGATACAAGATGGATAGTTTAACTCGTAATATGCATAACATACCTACATAGACTGGCTTGTGTATGGTATGGTGATGGGTGTATACCTTTGATTGGTTGAAGGTGATAAGTTTAGCTCATAAAGGGTGGTAAGAAGGATAAACTTATTTGTAGTAACACATAATATGCCTGCACATATGGACTTGTGTTAGGGTATCTAGTGAGATGTAGCTCTTTGAGAAAATTAGGGGATTTAAACAATAGATTAGTTAAAATTCGGTTAGGTTTTTAAGGATCCCTCTCCTTGGTATATATATATATTCTTTTTGTGTGTTTTATTGTAGCTAAATTTTTGATCATTACAGTTCCCTTTTACCATAAGCTCATTTGAGACATAATGATAGATCCATAGGTGTTCGAAGGTATGGATATACATTTAATTAAGTAGTTATAGTTGTCGAAGAAAATCATAGTAATACTGATTACTGATAGGATATTATTTTAATAAAATTACTAAAGAAGTAATTTCTAGTTCAAAAGTAAAAATAGCCTCATTCTCATAGATCAAAGCATAGGGCATGACACTAGTTGGAGTTCAAACACTAATATGATAGGACTATAATATGGGACATAGCTAAAGGTACCAATCCTAGCCTATTTTAATATGTTTCTTTAATATTTAGATAAAAGTTTTATTACATGATTTTGCCTTATCATTTCCTTCTAGATAATAAGTCATTGATCACTTGTGTTGGATTTTAAATTTGAATCAAATTTTGGTGATGCATTTGTTTTAAAAATATATATCATTATCAAATATTATCACATTAGAAATATCATATCAAGATAAAAGGTAGTTGAGGATGAATTTTGAATCCTCAAGAATAATGCAAGAGGATATAGGTATGGCTTCTACACATTTTATAAAGTATATAGTTGTTAAAATAATGAATTTATATCTATTTTATGACGGTGTGTTTATTTTCTTGATGGTGTTGAAGTTCCAAATAGAAAAGTCCCAAGGATAAGCTAGTGGTTGGGTATTTTAAGATGGATAATGTATGATGTTGTTATAAATTGACATTTATTTCATATTTGGTTATAGTTGCAAGAATATTTCTCCATGGAGGTCTAGTAATATCTTAATAATAAAAGCTTCTTAGCAATATAATGTTTTCTAAAATGGTGACCACATGTTCCCCTTTGGAAATATTGAATGACTAATTCACTTTGTTAGAGTTTATCCATGTAAGAAGCATTCCATCAAAATATTAATTTATAAAGGATATAACCCATAGTTACACATTAGCATGCACATTGTCTTGAATTCTTACAATAATTCTTGCTTAAATCCTCTAGCAAGATACCATATTTTAGAAAATAAAAGATATCCTTATACCAAGGATCTATAGGGGGTTTTGTTTGATAACAAATACTTCTTAATATTTTTTTATAGATTTTATGTTTGCAGGTTCCCTAATATACCAGATTATGATCATGGATTTCTCATCTTCCAACTCTAGAGAAATAAGGGAGACCACTATATGCATAGTATCAACATGGTGATTGCTAGATCATGGGATGATATCAATGGTAATCTTGTTAATTACAAATATTAATTTATCAACAATATCCTTATGTGGTTTAAGTTTTTTATTTTTGGTTTGGTAGATTCCTTTAAGTTGATTGACTACAAGTTTAGAATCTCCAAAAACAAGGATAATTTTTCCATTATGGTCTAAGGCTACATGAATTATGAGAATAAAGGCCTCAAAAATACATAGTATTGTTTGTGCACAAAATACAACAGCTTGAAAAACAAGGGATGATGTTTCATTATGGGGAGATAAGGACAACTCCTAACCTTTTTCATTTAAAACATCTCATGCTATCAAAGGATAGGGACCATAAATATAATGGTTTAGTTTCAAGATTGAGTACATTATCATCAATATTATCTATGAATATGGGATGACTAGTAGGTAAGAGTATTGCTACATATTCACTAACAATAACTTAATATTTTAATAATTTCTAAATAGTAAA
Source organism: Wollemia nobilis (assembly GCA_028583015.1). Taxonomy (NCBI): domain Eukaryota; kingdom Viridiplantae; phylum Streptophyta; class Pinopsida; order Araucariales; family Araucariaceae; genus Wollemia; species Wollemia nobilis. The sequence goes on from JAQPPZ010002931.1 coordinate 1,198,344, forward strand.
TTATAGGTCTAATTTATTAAGGTAAATGATCCATTTTATGGTCTAACCCAAAAGATAAGGTTTTAATATGAGGCATCATGGGGTATATAACTTGGTAATTATATATTTTTAATGCTTTAGCATGTATTATCTAAACTTTTTGGAGGTGAATACAAACATGAGGTAAATATTTTCTTAGGGGTGTATAGAACCTCATAACTAACAATGGTCCTATTTGTGTAATAAATCATTATTTATATATGTTGGTCATCATATTGGGATAGCATAGAACCTAATGCATGGATAGTTGTTTCTATATTAAGAAAGAGGAGTTTTATGAGGTTAGAAAGGATAATGACTAGTGGGGATAAAAGAAATATTTTTAGAGCATCAAACATTGCCTATTACTCATCATTCCATATAAATTCTACATTCTTTCTTCAAAGTTTTAAAATGGAGGAAGCAACCATAAGATGTAAAATATGGAGGATACGATAGGTATATGGTAATGGTACTTAAATATGTAGGAAAATAAGAGAATAGACTTATGCAATAACTCAGTAAAATACCATTAATCAATGCTCATGAAAATAGTAAAATCCAATAGAATGGAGGACTTTGAACAGTCTCAAATTTTATAAATGAAGATCTACATTGTACCTTCTAACTACTATATAGTATCTTTGTCTCTCACTCTATGTCTCTTGCACAAGGCTCATATATATAAGATATGTGTTCCTTGGGCTCTACTCTACCTAAGACTTTTTTCTATGACTCATGTACATGTGGACTACATGCACATTCACATCATTGCACATTCTAACACTTGTGCATTTATTAATTATTCCCCAAATAACTACTTAACATAAGATAAAATCCTAATATAATAATGTAACAAAGGTGATATATTGACATGTACCAAATAATGTAATATACTCTAACATCCCCATGTATTACATTATTTGGGTATTGAAGACTTTAGTATTCAATATTGATCTTCTTCTTTTGAATATTATTAAACTTGATCTGATCCTTTTTCTTCTTTAGCTTCAGTGTTTATGTTGTCTCTCCATGTTTTCTTCATTCCACTATTTTTCATAATTTCAAAGTTTTTGATAGGATTCTTGGAGTCTTCTAGATAACCTTGTTGAACTAGAGATCTATTAATCCTATGAGTCATAAGTGGATCATCACTGCTTTCTCTTCTATTCCTTGGTTTCCTATATGGTTTGTAACCTTGATCTTAAAAAAATTTAAGCTTGAGCTTATTGTTAGTGGATACTTCTAAATTAAGAACTTGGAAGAAACAATCTAATATGAATAGTAGTCTCTCATCAAATATTTTATAGTACTTGTCTTTGTTGTAACAAAAGTAAGATGGATGAGATTTTCCTCCACAATATTTGCATGGATGTAAACTCTAGCAATTAACCTTTTCATGACAAAATTTATTGCAATAAGTACATAATAAAGATATCTCAAATTCTTTGTTATATGGTTTAGAAATATCATGTTTATCTATTTCCTTGATGAAATAGTTAAACCATATGTGTACAATTGAAGTTATTCTATCTTTAATTCTATCATAAATGTGTATGAGATATTTTTTTATCAATATTATTTTCTATCTTTTGAATATGATGTTCAATTTCCTCATTAATATGGTTATCATGAATTCCCTTTACTATCTCATTAGAAAATATTTTAGAAGAATCTATTTTTCCCAAACTATTAGTTTATGAATTTTTAGAAGTCATTTAAATCCTATTGATTCTTCTCTTCCATTTTAATCTTCCTCATTATTATCCATTGAATCCTTTGAATTATAATCATGCTTTTAAGCCATATTGGTACTTTCCTTACTCCTTTTATAATTACAGTATTTAATGTGTCCTTTGGAGTAGACATCATTATAGCTTCCTAGTTTAGAGTATGGGAATTAGTTTGATAAAAGATTTCTAAAATTAGATTTTGTAGAATCCTTATGTCTCCCTAATGACTAGAGTAAGCTATGGTCTTGATAAAGTGATTTGATAGTAGACTTAGCTTTTAGGTTTACTTTGATTTGAATTCATTTTGACTCCCTAATTATTTGATGATAGGCTTTATATAATGTTCAACTCTTAATTTCCATATCTCTCCTAATGCACTTTTCAATATGATAGAGTTTTCTATGGTTGGATTTCTTTGTCTCTTTAATGTGTTTATGAGACAAGAATAAGTAGTAAATTCCAACTCTTTCAAGAAAATAATAATTTTTCTCCTTTATCCTTAAATTTCAAAAATTCAATTTTATAAATTCCAATTAATCAAGGTTTGATGTAGTACTCCTTATATCTCCCTATTTTGGAATTTTAGAAAATAATAATAATAGTATTTAGAAATTAATATTTTAATTATTCAAAGTTGAAAACCTTATATCTCCCACTATGATTATTTACAAATATATATATGCATTTCAACTAATGTACTTTAAAATTTCACTTGAAGATATAAACTTGCTTTATAATTGATTAATGCTTGGTTAATTATCACAACTCCAATGCAGTAGTAAATTCAACCTTATTTGGTTCACCTTATAACTTATTTTAATCGTAATTAAAGCAAGTAATTAATTTTATATTACCTTTATAATGTTTTACATGATATACCTTTATCTTCACTCCAAAAAATCCTTCGATATTGTATTCATAGAATGATAATGAGCATTCAATGCTCCTATTTTAATTGATATCTTGTTAATGTTTTTTTCTCATTTAATAAGATTTGATATTCCTAAGCATAAGCACTTTAGTATTCATGCTATAGTTTTCAAATCAATCATAGTTGACCTCTTTTATATATTGCTCTCTTCAATGACACTGGACATGTATTCATTGTTTGCTTCAGTATTTCAAAACAATTTTTGCACTATTGTTTTCTTCCTTCTCAATGTAAGTGACTGACTCGAATTAGCACCACTCTTAATATTGTAGCATCTCTGCTCAAATTTTTCTCGTATATGATATTATTTTGCTACACTTTGACTAAATACTTAATTGTGTGCATTCAATTTGCTCAACGTTATCTTTAATTTACTCTCAATCACACCTTCAATTTCTCTCTCAATTGATGTTGGTTAAATATATGCTTCCACTCTCTGAGTTCTCTTGCTTTAGGTAGCTATAATATGTTTTTCTTATCATAGATGCCAAGTGGCACTAAGTATTACCTAAGATATTGGTCTCTTCCTTAGGTAATATGATACTTGCCTCAACAATTCTTGAGCATTAGAAAATGTAGGTGAGTGCTCAATATGCTCTTCTTGAGCATTAAATAAATTATGGGAGCATTACTTAGTTTGGGAACCCTTCCTCCTTGAGCATAGGTGTTATGACTATGAAGATGCTCTTAGACCTTTGTTCCAAGTGGCACTCCTTTAATTTTCATAAACCATTTCCTTCAATGTATATTAAACGTTATATACTTCTTTCCAATGGATGCATTGTTGTATTCTATCTTCAACATTTTTATGAGGTGAATATTTTTACTACTTAAAATATGAAGTTGGCTCCAATTCAATGGTAAATCTAGTGTATTATATTTGTGCTAATACTTAGCTTGTGGTTCATCCATGATATGGCTTGGTAATGCACCTTTGATTTTTGTTGTAACTTCCTTCTTTCCACTACAATGTATTTTACCTTAGCATTGTTGATATATAATGATGATAGCCCCTTACGTAAACCTTTTTTGTACTATAGGTTTGAGTTGATGTAGGCATTTGAGCTGGTATCTTGTTACACCTTTGTGAAGTGGGTATCAGGAACTTTGGATGAGCTCTACTCTTAAGCACTTTGACTATGCTATCCTTTTGTTAATGACAACCACTTGTAGATAAGCCAATGGGCTACATATCCTCAAGATATTTGAATATTTATCTCCATTTATGTAGACATTATTTTGCTTGTATGAGTTAAATATAACTCTATAATAACCTGGGATACTATCCTTTCATTACACCTGAATATGAGACTCTCATAGTCTGCTTTTGTAGTTCCTTTTTCTAGTTTTGATGGTAGCTTTATTTTCTAGTACTTGGAGGTATATTAACCTTTTAGGTGGCTTCTCTATGCCACAATAGACTATAAGTTTGCTGCACTAAATAATATCTTTAGACACTTTGATATTTCACTTATTTGTGGACTTTGGTCTTCCACCTTAACTTAACAACCAATGCACTTAATTATATTTTAAGAGTGACTAGTATAGTGCACTAATAATCCCACCTTATTTCTCCTTCAAAGTAACTTGTAATATGCACTAATAATAACATTTTTAAGAACTCTCAAAAGCACTATAATATCTACAAATTTCACTTAGTAGTAATTTATTATTTATTGTAACTAGATAATAGGAAGATGATATTCTTATTTCTATCAAAATATATCTAACTCCTATTTTAATGTGCAAGTATTAACCTTAAAATAAATTTACTTTTGCACTCCCTTGAAGACTTTAAAATTAACCCTTCTCCTTAAAAAATTTAAACTGTAAAATGGTGCTAATAAACCTTAATAATGAACCAAGTATTTTAATATTCAGTAATGAAACTTCTTCACTAAATATGCTTACCTTCAAGATCTGTATAGATTATGGATCTCTTGGTGATCGAATTTACCAAATTGCTACCTTGTAATGGATAAAATCACAGCTCTTTCTTGGCTATTAAAAAAAACTCTCTATATCACATATTTGTAGCTTTGGACCCCTCTAATCTATTGCCATAAAACTGTAGTAGGTGAATTCTACTCTCCTTCAAAATGCAGTCTATAAATTTAAATTTGTGTAGCTAGTAATGTTATCTTAATTGTTTCTCTTTCACAGTTAATTTCTCCACTGAAATGTTGTCCTTGAATCTCAAAAATTTGGTAGGGAAATCCTTCAAATAATAGCTAATATTTTCCTCTGAGAACCCTTCAGTATTATACTGTAGATTTAGTAAACCCTTATCTTTGAAATGTGCCTTCTTTCTATCAAAGGAAATCTTCAAATATCTTAAATTTGGTAGGCTCCTTCTATATTCATTCTTATTCTTTCTTCTTGTTGAATTTTGACTTCAATATTGATCCCCTTCTAAATAATATAAATGTATTTATATCTTCAATATTCTCCTCCAATATTTGTCACTCCTTGCTAAATTCTTCTCCTTTTAGGCTTGTTGTCAAATGGCAATAATTGTCCCAAATTTTGCTTTGTCAGAAACTCCTCCTTGCTAGTATATTTATCCAATGAGTTCTCCTAGGAACTACAATGCTCTTCTATAGAATTTTTAATAAGGATTTCTAAGCCTTCCTCTTATTTCTTTGTGAGACCTCCCCTAGATCTTCAATATCTCACAGCTTCTCTAGTCTTCTTGATGATACCTTTTCTTCAACCGTCTACTATGGAAGTTTTATAATGAGATCTTCATCCTAGGTCTTTAAAATATGTTGCTTCTAGAATATAGAATAGTACTTTTGTTAGTCCTTCTCTATATTCAATCTTCTAAGGTTGCAAGTTCTTCAATGGGACCTATTGTGCATCTCTTCAATTTATCAAGTTGATTTCTCCTTCTATAATTTGTAGTCTTCAATATTCAATGGAGATCACCAATATATAATTTGAACTCTTCTCTAGAGTCTCTTATCCCTTGTATCAGTAGTAAGGCTAATATGGTTTTTTCTTCACTTCTACAATCTACAAGTTTCAATATATAATGGAGATCACAAATATCCAATCTGGACTCTTCTCTAGAGTCTCTTCTTTCTCAATTTTAATGTAAGTCTATTGTGGCATTTTCTTCCTTTTGCACTCTATAGGTATGTAGTCACTCGTAATGGGGTATTTTCTCAGGTCTCTAAAATCTTCAGTCTTCTACTTGCTGCTACAAGTGCTAAAATGATTCTAATTAAGATACTCTTCCTAGATCTATGTAGGAAGATTTCCAAATTTCTTGAATCTTCATTTCCTACAACAAGATGCTAGAAAATAGAATGGAAGAATTTATGAATCTTCACTAGTTGATTTATCAATCTAGTGGAATTAATGTCGAGTCCTATTCTTTATGAGTTTTTCTATAACTTTGTGTAAAGACTCTAGCCAATATGCAATCTTAGAAATTCTATAAATGAGATTGCTACTCTCCTCTCAATCTCTCTTTGTGGCTCTCCCTATTCCTATTTGATCTACCATGTAGTCTAATACCATTATTAACTTTTGGTGAAATATATTAATGGATATGCAACCAGAATATATAAAATATGGAGGATATGATAGGTATATGTTAATGGTACTTAAATATGTAGGAAAATAAGAGAATAGACTTATGCAATAACTTAGTAAAATACCATTAATGAATGCTCTTGAAAATAGTAAAATCCAATATAATGGAGGACTTTGAACAATCTTAAATTTTACAAATGAAGATCTACATTGTACCTTCTTGCTACTCTATAGTATCTTTGTCTCTCACTCTATTTATTTATTTTATTTGTGGAAAACATCCCAAAAGGGATGCCACTTTCGGGTAAGACCCAAGGAGTCAGGGGTATCCATTCCATCAAAAACACCCAGGACTCGGACCTGGCCTACCATATTTGACATACTCAAGGAGCAAACAAACACACAAAACCAATTTAAAAATAAGTAAATAACAACAAAAATAATAAAATAAAATAAAAAACATGCTCCTTGAGTGTGTCAAAAACAAAAGCACAACCAAACACGCACAATAAGATAAAAGAAACTACAACACAAACCACATAGAAAAACACAAGAACTACATAACAAAACACAAACAAGACAAAAACAACAGAACACTACAAAGACATAACCCAAAAAAAAACATGAAAAATAAACACAACCAAAACCTAAAAAATAAAATAAATAAAATAAAAATAAAAATAAAAAACAACCAACAATAGACAATAAACAAAAACAAAAAACATAGAAAACACTCACACATAAAAACATGAAATAACACAAACAAAGAGAAACCGAAGAACAAGAACGAAAAAAACACAAGAACAATAACAAAAACATAAAAAAAAAAAAACACAAGAACAACAAAAAACAACACAAAGAACACAAAAACAAAACAAAAAAAAAAGAACCCACCCACCTCAAAAAACTAAACAAAAAAAAAACAAAGAAAAAAAAATGAACAAAACAATGACCTATCTAGACCAGAAGACTATTAAGGCAAGAATTAACAGAGGAAACAAAATAAAGAATAGAATGAGCTAGGGAATTAAAAAAAACTAAATGAACCAAAGTGAAGCAAAAAAAAAAAAACAAGAATAAACTAGGTACCTTCAGAACTGGAGCCCTCCAAAGAAATGATAGAAAGAAGAGCTTCCCTAATTTGAGAAGCCCACCAAATAGGAGGGTGGCCATAACAAGTAAGATCACCTTTGTCCAAAGCTGAATTAGCTAAAGCATCAGCACTCTTGTTTTGATCTCTGACCACATGATTGTAATCAACTTTCAAAAATGCCTTATGGATTAACTGAATATTCTCAATAATTCTTTTTATTCTCCAATCCACGTTATGATTCTTAGGACTCTTCAAGAGATTAATCATAAGTTGAGAGTCAGACTCAACTAACACCTTTTCCCATCCAACCTTAGTAGCCTAATAAAGGCCTCTGAGGATACCATACCCCTCAATAAGGTTATTGGAAAGAACACCCAAATTCTCAACAAAAGTAAAAACCAGGGAGCCATCTAAAAGTCTACCAATTTCTCCCACACTGGCTTTTCCAGGGTTCCCTCTAGAGGCTCCATCAGTATTGACTTTTCCAAAATCCTTAGGAGGAGGTTGCCAATTTCTAGTCCTATCCATATTACTAATACTCACATTCCCTTTAATTTGGTTGCCCTTAGAAGGTTTAATATTCAATCTTTGCATCACTTGATCCCATATTTGGTGGGAGTTTTGGGGGTGATTAAGGAGTTCATGGACTGATTCAACTAAGTTGGCTATGGTATTTTACCAAATTTATTGGATATCCTTCCTATCTTGATTAAAAATTTGGTTGTTCCTTTCATTACAAATATTCCAAAGAAGAATGGTAGAACCCATCCAAACTAATTGGCTAATAAAATGATCAACACCCTCTTGATTAGGCCAATCCCTCCAAATCTGTTCAAAAGTAAAAAAATTGGACCATTGTAAGCCAAGTAAAGTGGCCATTCTCCTCCATAGATCAGAGGCTAAAGTACACTCAATAAAAATATGGTTGATATTTTCTAAATTCTCTTCACAAATTTCACATCTAAAAGGGCCATGAAAACCATGCTTCATAAGTTGCTCACCAGTAAGCACCCTACGATGCAATAAAAGCCAATTAAAGAACCTCACCTTAGGATAGAGCTTTTGAGCTCACAATTGAGAAAATATGTCAGAAGAATGGTTGGGATTATTATGGCATGAGGTCAAATAACCTTGAGCAACTGAATACTCACCCTTAGTAGTGTTGTTCCATCCAAAACAATCTTTTTCATGGGACCAAGAGAGGGATATCATATGAAGGATGCCTTGGATATCTTGTCTTTGCCTTTCTAGGATTTGAATAGGCCAGTCCTCAATAGGGATACAATATCTACTAACCTTTGAATTACCAGTATGGTACCGACAATAATTAGCCACCTTTATCCAATTAGCTTGGTGAAGCTCCTCCATCCAAGGCCTCCAATGGGGAAACTGAGTTATCAAAGGCTTGTGACCATCCCAAGAATCTGTCCAAAAATTTGCATGTTGACTATTATGAATGATCCAAAATAATATTTTCTTTATCAAATCCTCACCAGTCTTAAGAACTGCTAAAATGGGAGAACCTTTGGTAGGTAGTTGATAGCAAAAAATGTCTTCAGGACTTTTGTTCTCAGCATATTTAGCACGGAGATTATTGGCCCAAAGAGCATTGGGGTTATGCAACATCCTCCAATATAATTTAGCAGCTAAAGCTTTGTTGTTATTAATTGAAGACCAATATCCTAACCCCCATTCACTCTTATGAAGACATAAAGTATCCCAATTCACCAATGCCCGTTTTATTTTATGCTTAGTACCACTCCAAAGGAAACGATGACTGATTTGATCCAATTATCGAAGAACAACATTTGGGATTTTCAAAATGGAAGAAACATAAATAGGAATAGCTTGAAGGACTGATTTTACCAAGGTGATTCTACCCCCAGAAGAAAACCACTTGTTGGTCCACTTTCCAATTTTCTTCTTGACTTTGTCCAATAACCAATTCCAATATTTATTTTTCTGCCTTTGAATATTTATGGGAATACCTAAATAAGTGATTGGAAGAGATGTCTTCTTATATATTAATTTATCCAAGACCATGGATTCTGTCTAGCAGAGCAGTGAAAGAAAATAACTTTAAATTTGTCTTCATTGATCAACTGCCCAGTATCCTTAGAAAAATAGCTAATGATATGCTTAATATTAGAAGCTTCCTTAACTGTAGCTTTACCTAAAAGAGTAGATTCATCCACAAATTGAAGATGAGAGATAGGTCTAGCTCCATGAGCAATGGTAACTCCCTCAAGGGTTTTGTTTTCCCTATTTTTGGTTATAGTCCTACCCAAGCATTCAACAAGAATGATGAATAAATAAGGGGATAGCGGGTCACCTTGCCTAATACCTCTGGAAGCTGGGAAAGACTGAGAAGGCCTACCATTGATAAGAACTAAGTTGGAAACTGAAGAGATACATCCCATAATCCAATCCATCCAATCCTTAGAGAAACCAAATTGCCACAAAAGTTTTATAAGGAAGTGCCAATCCACTCTGTCATAAGCTTTGGATAAGTCTAACCGAATGAACATAGAAGGATAATTTTGCATATCCATGGAATGGATGGCTTCCTAAACAAGAACTATCTCATCTACTATTTGACGTCCTTCCACATATCCCCCTTGCTCTAGGGAAATAATATTATGCAAAAGAGGCTTCAACCTTTCTGCCATGATTTTAGTAATGATTTTGAGAAGAACATTACATAAAGCAATAGGTCTAAAATCTGAGATATGATCAACCTATTGAGCTTTTGGAACAAGAGTAATATGATTTTTATTAATAACCTTCAAAATTTCTTTGGCTTTCCTATCTTCTTCCACCACCTCTAATAAATCAACATGAAGGATATCCCATAACTCTTGGTAGAACTCAATAGGAAAACCATCAGGACCTGGGGTTTTCCCTTTTTGCATTTTAAAAAATACTTGTTGAAGCTCATTGATAGTAATAGGAGCAGTCAAAATAGAGTTCTCCTCAGAAGTGATAAGAGAAGGGATTGCTTGAAGAACATTTTTTTGTGAATCTGAGTCAAGAGGAGTAGCAGCAAAAATATTGGAAAAGTAATCAACAACAATAGAGTTCATGCCATCCCAAGTATAAAAAACATATCCAGAATCTGAATTTAAGGAAGAAATAAAGTTGTGATATCTTCAAGCTAGAAGAGATTTATGGAAGAAATTTGTGTTTCGATCTCCTTCTTTGAGCCATTGAATTCTAGATTTTTGCTTCCATAAGATTTCTTCTCTTTTTTCCCATTCCTCTAACTGAGTTGTGAGTTTAATTTCATCCGCACTTCTCTTCTATGTGATGCCGTATAAATGGATTTTCTTATTCAAATTTTCAATATGAGCAATAATTTCATGTTTTTTTATGAACATCCCCAAACTTTTTCCCGTTCTAAGTATTGATTTTGGATTTAATGTATTGAACTCTTTTGGCAAAATAGAACATCTTAGTCCCATGCCTAGGTTTACCTTACTTCCACCATTGTTGCACATGAGGTCTGAAGCAAATGTCTCTACGCCACATAATTGAAAACAAAAATAAGAGAAACTCACATTGGTTTTCAACATTTCCACCATGAATGGCCAATGATCTAAACCAACATTATTAAGAGTCTTCAATTTAGGAATGTGACCATGGATTAAGAATTTTTCAGAGAGCAAAAACCTATCCAATCTCACCATTATACAATCTAAGCCTTGCCTTCTGTTATACCAAGTCATAAGGCCATTAACTGGTTGGATATCCACAAGATGGAGGTTTGCAATATATTCGCTCATGAGGTCAGTTCTTTTGTCCAAATTTCTATTTCCCCCCTTTTCTCATCCAGAGAGAGGATGGTATTGAAATATCCTCCGATAAAGATCCAAGATTTAGGAAAATGAGAGATAATATGATTAATATCCTTCCACTGTCTTCTTTTTTCCTCCAAAGAAGTCGGGGTATAAACAGTAATGCAGAGCATAATCTGGTTGGAATGTCTACTTTGAATAGCTATAGCCAAAAAACCCCAACTACCAACCATATGGTGAATAACTACCTCTTTTGGGTCCAAAATACAAGCAATGCCACCTAAAATCTCTTGGGAACTGAGGGAAACCACTTTTCCAGCTAGACAAATTTTACTAGCAATTAAGTCCATATCCTTCATTGACATCTTTGTTTCTTGAAGGAAAACAAGATGTGGATGATTTATCTGAATCATTCTTCTAATTTCATTTTGTTTTGAAAGACTCCTTTTGAGTCCTCTAATATTCCAAGTGATGATCTTCATTATTACCAGGGCTAAAAAATATATGTTCCTTGCTTAAAGATCATATATAAGAAGATATGTTCCTGTGGTTCTACTCTACCTAAGACTCTTTTATGTGAATCATGTACATGTGGACTACATGCACATTTACATCATTGTACATTCTAACACCTGTGCATTTACTACTTCTTCTTCAAGTAACTACTTAACACAAGATAAACTCCTAATTTTAATAATGCACCAAAGGTGGTACATTGACATGTACCAAATAATGAAGTATACTCTAACATAAAAAGGTTTTATATGAAATAATTTTTTTATCACTTGGATCTTACCTTAGAGGCTCTACAACTAAGTTATGTTGTAATGGATGGTATATTGGTATTGGTAGACATCTTAACAAGGTGCATCTCAATTCCACATCAACACATAATGAAGTCAGACAACTTACTAGATATAACTTTAAACACATATTTGGATGGTTTAGGAAGAACATTATGTTCCCACATATGCTCAAAGACAAATCTAACGCCTCATAAATAATTTTTCTAGTTCAAGGATCGACTAGGAAGGTCATCAATATAATATTCCACTATGTTGTGTATCATGTCATGAAGAGTGTACATCATGGATCTTTAGTAATTGCTCTTCATATTTTTTAGGATAAATGGCATAACCTCATAATAGAAATTTCCCCAAAATATTTGAAGAAATTTTTAGGTTGATCTTTGGGTCCAATGTAGATTTGGTTGTATCCAAAAAGTTTATCCATTAAGGATAACATTCCAAATCCTATGGTAAAATTGATGCTTATGTTGATGTTCAATAAATAAAATGCATATTTTGGATGTTAATGTCCATAAAAGTGGTATATATTCTAAATATAGATTTATTTTTTACCATGGGTATGATTTTAGAGATCAAGTTCAAATAATAAATTGTTGTGATAAAATTAACTTCGAGGAATTTGTATAGTTATTCCTTAATAAGAAGAGCAAATTTGGGATCCAACCTAATGACTAAATGGTGAAAAATAAAAGAAGGATCAAGTCCTAGTATATTTGTGTTGCACCAATAAAAAACATCATTAAAATCATTTTAGGATTGCTTATATTGCTTGTGTTCTTATAATATTATTTTAAGAAAATTACAGTAAAATAAAATTACATCAACACAATATTGTGATTATAAAAAAATGAGCTAGAAATTAATAGTATTACAAGATGAAATGGAAATACAAAAAAATATATTGTAGAAATCATAACCACATTATAGCATTATAGGCCTCTTTGAGGGGACAACCTCCTTATAAGTAGAGCTGCTACAATAAAATTTGAGATGCCTTCATCTATGCCTGGTTGCCTTTTTAAAGACTCTTTGTAATCTTTACTATAATTCTCAAGGGTCAATTTCACATGCAAGTGGTCACATAAGCTATAATATTCTACCAAAAAAGTAGTTATATTCTTTATAGTAGCTATATTATATGGCTCCACTTGTTTAGGTACATCAAGTACTACATACACATTACAGAATATTACATAATATCATTAAAATGGGGTCCCTATATTACGAAAGGGATCTTTACATAATAATGGTAGGATGGGATCCTAGCATTCCATTCCCTACTAGTAACATAAATATCCTCAAGCATGACTTTGACCATGATATTTAGTGCTTACTTTACTAGTAACATAGATTACAATAAGAAATCCATGGGTGTATATTAATCACATAGTATATTCATGCCTAATAAAATTGAGATATAGTGGACTATCATCCACAACACCAAGACACTAAACTAACAACAATATAGAATACATGACCTAAAATGGATCATTCCCAATCCAAATCATCAATATAAAAGATTATCTAAATATAAGAAGATTAAATTGAGTAGTAAATACACATATAGTATGCACATCTAGTGTATCAAGGTATCTACATGGCCATTCTCTAATGATTATCATGATGTTATTACACATACCTAAAATAATATCCAATGAAAATTTAATATTAGGAAAATTATGAGTATGGTAGAGAAGATACCTCATAAATATCTAGTATAAAATAGTATGGGTTGATAGTATACTATAATATGATCATAGCTCCAATGAAAAATAAAAATATTCTAAGTAGCCTTTAAATTATTCATCCTAAAATGCTATAAAATATTCAATGCATACTTAAGTAGAGAGGTGTTCATCCAATATGATGATTTATCAATCTAAATCATGAAAATTGAGGTTGAAGCTCCAATTTTATCACCTCATAAGTGTCACAATGTTATGGTTTCATATCCCAAACCAAAGAGGATGACTTGACTATGTTGAGAAAATCATTAAAATATAAAAAAATCACTAATGTGTGACCATAATATATCTTGATATGGATATCATTATCTATCTCATAAAGTCAAAACCTATAACTAAGAATGAAGAAATGGATATTCTCACACCATGCACAAGCAATATACTTAAATGTAACAAGGTCTTGGATAAATGGCATGTTAATAAAATATGTCACTTATCTTCAATCTAAGTGTATACTACCTATAAATATCCACTGGTAATTTATCATGAAGGAAGGTGATTTTCACATCCATATAATATACTTTCTAACCACATAAAGAAGCTATAAAATAATCATTTAAATAATATCCATTTGAGTAATCAAGAAAAATATCATCAAGTGGTCAATTCCCTCCTTCATAGAGAGTCCTTTATAAATAGGTCATGCTATGCACTTCTCCAATTGAGTATTAGTGTTGAGATATAATGTCTTACACTTAATTGTCAAACTATGATTAGATTTAAAGAATAGTTATCCCGTATAGATATTCATAATTTTGATTATTGATTTCTATTTCTTTTTCTTAGTTTCTTGCAAAAAAAAAAGTTTATAATAAATAAAAGTATTAATTTGAAAATGTGTTTATTTTAAGGAATGCAATTATGAACTAAACTAGATGTGTTTATCTAATGTATTCTAAATTTTTTATATGTGATTTTAATAAAATTTATGTTATAAATTTATTCTATGTTCTAACTCTATCTACTATTTTTTTGGGGAAGACATAATTTATATGTGCAAGAAAGAAAGAAAAAGTTACAACAAAAAGCAAAGCATGAAGAAGATAAAGAATTTATTACCATGCTCATAGGAGAAAGACAATGATGCTAATTTACTCTTTTATTTCAAATATCATAAAACTCGTACAATATAACATGGGTATAGAAATATTCTCCTTCTTATCTTGCATATGTGGACCCTTCTATTATGGAGGGATTTGGAATATATACTTTTACGTTATTCCCTTACAATAGAAATTCTAAGATTTTATTTGTTACATAGTTTTGAACAAATCTTCTCTATGTGGCTTGGATACTAAAAATGTATAGTAGGACAATATATAATCTACGTGTCTTATAAAAATATGAAAATTCTTATCCTTTTCTTAAGGAAAACACAACTCGTTATTCTCTTTCGAGTTACAAAATATTAACCAAATAACAAATTACATAAAGTCAACAATAGTCCCACTATAGAAAATAATTATATTTTCTTTGACTATCTCAACACATGCGACATTGGCTAAGTTATCAATATGCATGATATTTTTATTGCACAAAACAAATCTATTAATAATAAATACGTTTCCTTAGAATGTATCTATAGATTATTTTTGTAGGTAGTATTCCATGGATTGCATCTGTAGATTGTTCTAGACATGTTCTTCTATAGCAATATTCCAGATATCACTTGTGATATTTTACTTGCATAAAACACAATACTTTCCACGAGATTTATGTAAATTTGGGTTTATTTTTAACATGCAACTACAGATAATATTTATCTCAAAAACATGTAAAAACATATATATTATGAATACAAATACAAATATGTCCTAGAAATTACCACTTAAATGCATAAAATGAACTTTATATAATGGTTAAATTATATCCTCATAATTTCCCCCAAAATGAATGAATTTCTTAGTCAAATATAGTTAGAGAAAGAGGCAGGGCAGAATGCTAAGGAGCAGTGGAGGAAGCGGAGGAAGCGAAGGAGGAGCAAAAATGGTAGGCAAGAATTTTGAACCAACGAAAGGAGAAGATCCAAAGGCAAGGCAAAATGTTGTAGCTAGAAAGGAAAAGGATTCCTTGTCAGCTTGGTTCGAAAAGGCTAAAGGTATAGATCCTCCATGTAAACCCTCAGGCAAAGGGTCCCACTGGGGTTCGAGAGCTGGCAAAAAGGGCCCAACCTTTTTGGAAATGCTGAAAGGGAAAAATAAGGAGCCAGTCAGTGAACTACCACCCCTAATACCAAACAATAACAGGTTAACTACGCCAGTGGAGATTATGGAAAGATTATTGGATATGGAGGCATCATCCTTAGTTGGCAAGTTTTTGGGAGGAAGGCCGGACATTGAGACTATTCGCTCATGGGCTGCAACAAAGTGGAAAACTTTAGGAAGCTTAGAAATCATAGCCATATCAAGAGGTTTTTTTTATAAGACTCAAAAACAAAGATGATGCAGAGCGCATCTTGACATGAGGACCCTGGTTTCTAGGAATGCGTAGCCTCTTTCTGAGGAAGTGGGGGGAGAATTTCAACCCTGAGAAGCAATAATTAATATAGCACCCATTTGGGTCTGCTTACCAAACCTCCCAGCCCAGTTTGTTAATGAGTACTGGCTTAGTGGCATAGCAAAGATGATAGGAGAGCTCGTGGCAATAGACCATTCAACCCGGGCAAGGACTAGACTGACGCATGCCAGGATCTATGTAAATGCAAACTTGGATTTTGATCTACCTTCTCAGGTGGAACTGGCATATGGAAAATTTCTAAGAATTCAGCCTATGGAGTATGAGAACAAGCTGACATTTTGTAGCATGTGTAAAACCCAAGGCCACCTTCAAGCCCAATGTCTGACAATAATTGCAAACAAGGAAGCCACGAGCGAAGATTTTCTAGGGAAAGCTAATGGGAGAGGGATCCCAAAGTTTCAAGTACCGCGTCTTAACTTGGAAGGATATAGACAAGTTAAGAATAACCGGGCTGACCAATCCAACATAGAACAGGCAAAAATCTAAGAGAAAGGAAATCAACATAATGAGGGAGGCAAAAATCATAAGGTATGTAATAAAGATCCCAGCTTGAGCATGTTTGATATCCTAGCAGATCTAGAAGTTAAAAAATAAAATAGTAAGGATGATACCATCAGTGTCAAGTTTCCTGAAACCCTAGATTCCCCATCCAAATTGGGACCATCCACAATTATGACAAAAAGCCTCAAAAGTTATGCTCAAAATGAAGAAAAATTTCCAGGTCATTTCAGTTTAAACATGGATTAAATAGAAACAAGAGTCAAAGTTGTGGAAACAAGAGGCAGGAATGTAGCTCCTAATCCGATAGTGGAGCAAATTATCCCTTTTTAGATGAGCCCAATGGTAAAAGGTTCCTTGAAGGAAAGCCCCCTATTTAGGAACCATATAGGAGAGGTGAACCAAAACAAGGCTGGGGATGAAGAGGGAATTGAAAATCCCAAAAATTAGGAAGAAGGTTCAAGCACTAGACTATCATAGTATATGCCCCATCATTTCAGTCCAAAACAGACTAGAAGCACCACCAAGCCTCCGATAGATTATGGAAGTGAAAGAAAGAAAGGGAGAATATCTACAGCAGAGCACTATAGAATGAGAATCAATGAAGAAATTGCAAACGAAAAGTAAAGAACATTGTTACAGCAAGCTATTCCTGGCCAGGATAATAGCAAAATTGACAAACCCCCTTTGGCTTAGGGAAGGGGGTGGGAAAAAAATATCAAACAGTCTAAATGAAGGTTCTATCATGGAATGTGAGAGGTCTAAATGGCCCACCAAAAAAAAGGATGGTGAAGTCTATAAGGAAGGATTGGAATCCTACTATCGTTTTTCTTCAAGAAACCAAAACAGATGTGGCACAATCAGCACTTATAGCTATAAGGATTTGGAAGCAAGGGGAAGTGGCCTTTCAACAGGCGAGAGGAGAATCTGGGGGCCTCATGATCTTATGGGATCCTATTAAAATATAAGGAAGTATTATTCAAGCAAATAGAAGAGTCTTAAGTGTATTATTTCATGATTTTGATACTAATAAGAATTGGATCATGTCAAATATTTATGCCCCCACCTCTTTCCAAGGGTGGTATGAACTGTGGGTGTTTTTGGGGCATTTGAGCCAAGCTTTTAAAGACATTCCTTGGGTGATTGGGGGAGATTTCAATACCCCCCTTTACCCATCCGATAAGAAGGGAGGATCTGGGTTACCCTCAAGGAGCATGGAGGACTTCAATGAATTCATTAACACAAATGAATTGATGGATGTAAGACTAAAAGGAGCCAAATTTACATGGAGTAACAAGAGGATAGGAAGTCAGTTGATTCAAGAAATGTTGGACAGGTTTTTTTTATCCAAGGAAGCTACAACAATGTTTGGTGATTTAGCGTTACAAGCCCTTCCTAAATGCACTTCAGACCATAATCTTATTCTATGGGAGGCATTTCAGGCTAACTCCTTTAAAAATCCATTCATATTTTTTTCAATGTGGGTTTAACATCTAGACTTCAAGAAACGAATAGAGGAATGGTGGTAGCAGCCTATCCAGGGAAGTGCTTCCTTCAAACTATCTTAAAAACTTAAGATGGTGAAAAACAACCTTAGAATATGGAATAAAGAAGTCTTTGGAAATATTTTTGAGAATAAGAAAGCAGTGGGGGAAAAACCGAGAATAATAGAAAGCAAAATCCAAAATGGAACCTATGATGAGGCGACAAGGACTGAAGAGAAGGAAACCCTTTGTGAGTTTTATAATATTTTAGCTTGTGAAGAGATGTATTAGAGGCAGAAATAAAGGGAATTATGGCTAAAGGAAGGGGAATCTAATTCAATTTTTTTCCATGTTACCACATTGAGCAATAGAAGCAATAATAATATTAGAAATTTAACTAAGGTGGATGGATCCTCAACTCAAAACATTCAAGAGATCAGGGACGAGGCTGTTAATTTTTTTAGTTCATTATTGGGTGAAGAACGGGCCTGTAATGCCCAAGAAAATGACTCTCTCCTTCAATTCATTCCACAACTCATTGATGAAATGATTAACAAGTCTCTTACAGCAACTTTTTTAGACGAAGAGATCAAGGAGGCTTTATTTAACATGGATCCTAACAAAGCTCTTGGTCCGGATGGGTTTTCACCGTGGTTTTTCCAAGTTTGTTGGGATATTGTTGGAGCAGAAGTTATTGTTGTAATCAAGGAGTTCCAAAGTTCAAATCATATTCCAAGGGGTTTCAATTCAACTTTCATTGCTTTGATCCCTAAAGGCCCCAACCCCAAGACTATGGCTGAATTTAGGCCAATTAGCCTGTGTAATATATCCTATAAAATTATGTCCAAAGTTTTAGCAAACTGTTTGAAGAAAGTTCTATCGGTTATCATTGATCCAAGTCAAGGAAGTTTTGTACAAGGAAGATCAATCTTAGATGGAGTTATTACTATTCATGAGGCTCTTCATACAACTGGTCAGACCAAAAAAGTAGTAATGGCTTTAAAGTTAGACATGAACAAAGCTTATGACAGGATAAATTGGGAATTCCTAGAGGCAGTTTTATTAAAATTTGGCTTCAACATGAAATGGGTCAAGTTAATAAGAGAGTGTATTTCTAAGCCTTTTTTTTCAATTTTGGTTAATGGGTCTACTATAGGTTTTTTTCAAAGAAAATGTGGTCTAAGACAAGGAGATCCCATAAGTCCTATGCTATTCATCATTGTAGCTGAGGCCTTGGGAAGAACCATTAAGGCAACAATGGTAGCTGGACTCATATCAGGTATCAAGGCCACGTCGCTAACTACCTCGGTGACACATCAACAATTTGTTGATGATACATTGCTACTGAATTTGAATTCTGTGGTTGAGGCAAGAAGGATTAAAAATATTCTCATAATGTATGAAGAAGTGGCTGGACAGAAAGTGAATTTTGATAAGAGCAAACTTTATTTCATCAATACCTCCATTCCTAGGCAAAACAACATAGCAAAGATCATGGAATGTTAGATTGCATCCCTTTCGACCTCCTATTTAGGTCTTCCCCTATTTATGGGGAAACCTGAAGGATCAATGTGGAACATAGTTCTAGAGAGGATCCAAAAAAATCTAGCAAGTTGGAAAGGATATCTGTTATCTCAAGCAGGCAAAGTAGTTTTAAATATGGCTTCACTTCAAAGTATACCTGTTTACTTCCTATCAGTCTTCAGAGCTCCCAGCAAGGTGTATCACAAAATTGAGTAGCTTCAAAAAAAATTTCTCTGGTCAAGGACTAAGGATAAGAAAAGGATCCATTTAGTAGGTTGGAACAAGGTTTGCAAACCTAAAGCTAATGGGGGGTTAGGATTGAGGAGAGTTGCTCATCTCAATACAGCTTTGTTAGCCAAACAAGCATGGTGGTTATTGACTAAGGTCGATAATGAATGGACTGCCATAGTTAGGAGGAAATACCTCCAAGGTGTGAACTTCCTTAATGACAACTTAGCAAGCAGGGGGTCTTATTTTTGGAAGGCAATCCTCACGAGTAGGGATCTTGTCAAGAAAGGTCTTAGATGGATTCTAGGAAATGGGCAAACAATAGACTTTTGGAAGGATCGGTGGGTGAGAGCTGAGGAGTTATTCCAGAATCCTTGTTTGGCTAGGATTCAAGAGCATATGTAGCAGCATATTGGGAAGAAGGTTGCAAATTATATGTGGTAGGATATAAATATCAATAGGTGGAAACACATCAGAGTACAGGGCTTTGAAGCGGAGTCTGAAGAGCTTTATAACATTTTAACTCAGCAAATTATTCCATTTGGAGAGGATGAAGATCACATTGTTTGGGTTGAGACCGAAAGTGGTGACTTCACAGTTAAGTCTGCCTATAATTTGCTTCTGAATATGGAAGGTCAACAATTTCAACCGAGTTTGGTTTGGATCAAAGGCTTAATTCCTAAAATATCCTTTTTTTCATGGCTTGTGATTCAAGGAAAAATCCTCATTATGGACAATATGTTATCCAAAGGTATGGTTATTGCTAATCGTTGCTAATATGTGTAGGGTAGGATGGGAGACAACCCAACACTTGTTTCTGGAGTGTCCGATAGCGGATTCCATCCTGGATGAACTTTTCCAAGCCTTTAGGATCTCGTGGGTTAAGCCTGCTCTTATATCCAAAGTGTTCCATCAATGGCCTCAACCATTTGTTAGCCTAAAACTTAAGTACCTATGGAAAATCTATTGGCATCATTTTCTCTAGCAGATTTGGCTAGAAAGGAACCATAGAGCATTTAAGGATACCATTCAAAACCCAAAAACCATCCTCAACAGGATTATTGTCTTTGCAAAATAAAACCTTAGCACCTTAGTGGATGAGAACCACTCAATTCCTCCCCAAGAAAAATAATTAGCTCAGGCCTTAGGTATTGAGGACAAACCTTCCATTCCTTTGCCCAATCCCAAAAATGGGATTTCTTGGGAGCCACCCCCCTAGGGTTGGTTTAAACTAAATTTTGATGGTGCAGCCAAGGAGAACCCGGGAAGAGCTGGAGCTAGAGGAATAATCAGGGATCATCAAGGAAATCTGGTCAAGGCTTTCGCTAAACCATTGGGAATCAGAACCAATAACTAAGTAGAATCTAGAGCCCTTTGGATAGGTTTGCAAGTAGCCCAAGCAACTCAAGGTAACTTGATGATTGAAGGTGATTCTATGAACATCATCAACCTGTTAACCAATGGCAAAAAACCTCCATGGAGAATCAAGGGAGTCATCCATGAAGTGAGGATCCTTTTTGTGGCAAGACAGAACAAGAGGGCTTGTCACGTGTACCGTGAGGCCAATAGGTCAGCTAAAAAATTATCCAACATAGGTGTTGATTTTGGTAGTTTGGTGACATGGACACAAGATGTGCCACGTGAAGTGGAAAACATTATTAGTCATGAAAAGAAACCTACCCATTAAGGAGAAAGATGAATGTATGTTCTTTCCCCGTGGAGCTGGTAATAACTATGGGGTTTCCCTCTAAATCATACCAAATTAGAAATGAAGGTAACAAGGTGTAAGCCTTGGAATATTCCGATAGAGAATAGGAAATGGGCAAGCAACAGGTTTCACAAGTGCAAAGTTCCAAACTTAAATTTCCTGTCAATGTAAGTAATGTTTATAGTTGTGTTTAGGTATGGGTGTGCCTTGTTAGTAAGGTGTTGTAGGGTATTCAACACAAGTTATGGTAAGAAAGTTTCATGGATGACTAGGATATACAACCTCAGTAGAAGGCTAGATATTGTAATAGGTTTTGGGTTAACCTACAAAACCCGGTAATTAATGAATACTTTTATTTACCAAAAAAAGAAAATGAAGGGAATGCATGTCCTCATGCACAAAATAATTTCTACTAAATCAACATAGAGAACATACTATATGGTTGTTAAAAATAATAAATTTGATAGTTTTTTAGGACACAAATAACATTAAATATGTAATAGCAAATTCACATAATCATAAAAAACAAATTTTCTTTGCACTAATCTATGATGAAGCATGGACTAGAGTAGGATGATCTTCTGTCTTCAGCCTCTCCCACTTGACCTTTCAGACCTATACTTTTGCGGATTCGAGGTTTAGTGGCCACTCGGTGTCCATAGTATTCAAATAGGCCACAACGTATGACTTAGTAGCATAGTAAAGGATTTTGACAATCAAATTTGCATGAGTTCTCTTTATTTGTTCCAATTGCTTTTTAGACAACGAAGTACTACTTTAATTAGAGTATGGGAGGAGTCTTCATGAAACCGATACATTAGTTATCCTTCATTTTTAAACTTTATGCCTAATTTGGTTGTATTGGATTTAATAAATATTAAAATAAAAGTTGTTTTTAATAAATAATACAATTGATATTAAATATATATATATATATATATATGTATATAATTTTTTTTTATTTGGTTAGTATAAGAAACCCCTACGACCAATGCACAGGGCTAAGTAGTATCCTCCCAACCATGACCCCTCTTAAATCCAAGAGCTATGCTTATCAATAGGAAATTTAACATAGCCACTACACACCCACTCCCTCACACACTCACCCATGTAGATATTTGAACCTTGGACCTCCCGAAGAAGAGCCAAAGCCTAAATCGTTGTGTTGTCCCCCCTAGGACAAAACCTTATGTTAAGGAAAATCATTCCCTGTATCCCCTAGGGGCTAGGATTTTTTGTTCCACGGGCTTGTCCCATCCAGATATACCCCTCAGGCTAGCCAGGGGGGTTTTTTGTATTTGGCATAGGCTGCCAAGATTAAAACCCAAACCTCCTTCTGAGGATTAAGTGAACTTACTAGTAAGGTACCTAGTGTGGATCACAAATTTTAGGTTAGTGTAAGAAACCCCTATGACCAACACATAGGGCTTAGCATTATCCTCCTAACCATGACCCCTCATAAATTTGAGAGCTATGCTTATCAATAGGGAATTTAATACATAGCCTTTTTTTCCCCCTTTGCATCATAGAGGTCCAAACCATGGACCTCCTGTTCAATAGGGCAAGGCTTACCTTCTTCACTTGAAATACAAAGACAGAGTAAAAGCTTATGTTAAGGAAAACCATTCCCTATATCCCCTGGGGGCCAGGATTTTTTCTTCTACGGGGCCTATCCCATTCGGGTATACCCCTCAGGCTAGTCAAGGGTTTTTGTATTCCATGCAAGCTACCAGTCTTGAACCCTAGACCTCCTTCCGAGGATTGAGGGAACTTTCAGTAAGATACCTAGTGCATATAAAAACATAATATAATTATTTTGATTTTATATAGAAATAAAATATAATTAAACTAAAATATATATATTAAAAATTAAATATAATTGCATTTGAATTAAAACACTTTTTTCCATATTTAAAAGGTAAATTAAATTAAATTCTTATAATTGTTAGTCTGTCATGAGCCACACCACTTCTCTATGCACTTTGTTACTTTTTTTGTGGAGATTTGCACATGGGCAATTAAAAAAATGTAGTTTGACATCTCATATTTACCAACAACCTATGATATCACTCAACCTTCTAAGTTGACATTTATTTACATATATTTAAGTTTTAAAATGTATATATATATTAAAAGTTATCTTATAATAAATTATAAGTGAATAATGTTAAGTACAAATAGAATTTCTGGCCATATATGTATATATGTATTAATGTTTACTTCTCCCCAAACTGAATTTTTGGATATATAGCCAAAACAAATAAGAAGAAAAAAAATTATTCATAGGGTTATATATATTACTTTTTTAAAGAATATGGGGGGTGTTTACTTATATATCAGCCATTTAAACAAGATTTTAGGATAATAAATCTCCTTGAAATAGAACTATCTACTCCCAATATCAATATGGTTTACAAAAAAATTGATAAAAGATTCCATGGTCTTCATAATAGACCTTTCTAATATCCTGGAGAGATTAATTTCTTTGTTCTAATTCCTTTAGCATTATTGTAGAGTTGTTTATGAGAAATGATAAAACCAATTTCAATCAACAGTACTTTGATTCACAAAAATAGGTCTTATCAATGATTGGACATATTCAAAACCTATTTTTATTTGGTAAGTAAGAGACTATTATAATTAACACTGGGTTTTAACTGGTTGACCCAAAACCATTTCACAAAATAGGATCCACCGACCAAATGGACAAGGGCCAAGCTCTACAAGTTTAATCTGACAAAAACAAGGGCCAAGCCCTACTCTTTCATCTAAAGACAACCAAAATAAAATATGGAAGCCTAATATTGTAGCCATCAGAAAAGAAAGACTCAAAACATAAACAACAATGAGATAAACTAATCATGCAAGTGCCATGCAAGGTCGCTTGTGCCCATACAAAAAATAGCAGAATCTAGTCAAACAAACATCCCACAAAACAAACATTCAAGAGGCCAAGTAGTCAGTATTCCTTGTAGTCCTCATCTACTCCTTATCATCCTCATCCTTATATTCCTCCTTGCCATCAACTTTAGATTCTACCTTCGACTCCTCGCGCCCCTAGAATTGCTAGTTGTAAAACATAAGATTTAGAGAATCACACAAATCAACAACTGCTATAATGAGTCCAAATAGACCCTTTAAATGGTTGATAATATTGGAGGCTAATGAAATCACCATCTTATTCAAGACTGTTACAATGGCGTCTGGTACCCCATCGTCAAGGATCTCCAACACTGTTATTTTTCTCCAGGACCCTATTGCGACATCGAAACCAAACACATCTTGGGCAAGACTTGAGGCCAAAGTATATGTTTCCCATGCATGAATTTGTAGATAACAAAACTATATTAGCGCCCCACCAGCTGAAAAAAACACTAGTCACATGAAAGAAAAAAATAAATATGACCAAAATCATTATAAGGTTCAAAAAATATTTTGAAAAATACCCCCATTTCTGTCATTGATCCACTCTTAGCCTTTTATTTTGAGCTTTCTCATTTTATATCACCGTCGAGACCACATGAGAAAGATTTGTAGTCCACATGATCAAGTTTACCACTATAATGTTACATCAAGC
Organism: Wollemia nobilis; assembly: GCA_028583015.1. Taxonomy (NCBI): domain Eukaryota; kingdom Viridiplantae; phylum Streptophyta; class Pinopsida; order Araucariales; family Araucariaceae; genus Wollemia; species Wollemia nobilis. The sequence continues at coordinate 1,223,543 of JAQPPZ010002931.1, forward strand.
GGGTGGATATACACACCTCTAGTAGGGTCCTAGTATCTATTACATATCCGCAACATATGAGAGGGAGATATTTGAACCTGGGGCCTCTCCAACACGAGAGTTTTAACTACCCACTCCTCTCCAACTCCCCCATATGGGTGGATGTCTACATGTACTTTTTGGTTTCAATGCTTGCAAAAAATTAAATATTTTCGTTTCCTTTGAATTAAAAGGACTTAACACAAGTTTCCTTTATCCTAAGTACAATATTCTACTGATTTAGTAAAAATGCAAATAAACACAAAATGTGACACATAGTCATAGATAAAGTATTTTTACCTTTTCTATGCTTGTAAAATAATAAAATTGTCTATGTTTCTTTCCAATTCAATAGATAGAATTATGTGTTAAAAAAAAAAAGGAGTAACCTATGTTATACTACATGCAAATTTGATTTCCTACCTAAATGTAAAAAGGAGATGCAAGAATACAAAGCTCTAGATCTACATGCTGTTCATTTCTAGTTTTTATTAGAAAGAAAAATGCTTTTCTTTTTCTTTGTTGGTTGAAAGGTCAAAGAATGTGCATGTAAAAGCAATAGAACGAGCTTAAGATGTAGACTACATGCATTTTGCTGTTAATGCTTAGAATTTTAAAGAGAAAAATATTTTTTACCATATTTGCAATATACATAAAGGGATCTAATTTATTTAGGTTTACCCATGAATCTATTTACAAAATACAATATAGAATTACAAAACCTTAAATTGATTGAGACTATTCCACAAATCTAATTATTTCTACCTAATTTTATAATAATGCAACAATTTATGAGTCTATCAATACATTTTTTATGATTTTATGACTAAAATGTAGATACGGTTCTCTTTTAAAGATAAATTTATCAAAATATCTAGGATGTTTGTAAAACTAAATAAAATATTGTAGATCTATTATTTTAAAATAAAAAATAGAACAAATAACAGTATAAAAGTAGAATAGACATATAAAAATATACCAAATCAATCACCAATGCATAACTATTATAATCTATAGAAATTCCAAATAGAACAAAAATTCCAAACAAGATAGAAATGATAGTAGGGGTACAAGTTCCAAACAAGATAGAAATGATAGATCTATTATTTTGAAATAAAAAATAGAACAAAGAATAGTATAAAATTAGAATAGACATAGAAAATTATAACAAGTCAATCACCAATGCATAAGCATTATAATCTATAGAAATTACAAACAGACAGAAGTGCCAAAAAAGATAGAAATGCTAGTAGGAGTAGAAGTGTCAAACAAGATAGAAATGATAGATCTATTATTTTCAAATAAAAATAGAACAAATAATAGTATAAAATTAGAATAGACATAGAAAAATATAACAAGTCAATTACCAATGCATAAGTATTATAATCTATAGAAATTCCAAATAGATAGAAGTGCCAAACAAGATAGAAATGATAGATCTATTATTTTGAAATATAAATAGAACAAATAATAGTATAAAAGTAGAATAGACATAGAAAAATATAACAAGTCAACCAATGCATAAGTATTATAATATATATAAATTCCAAATAGACAGAAGTGCCAAACAAGATAGAAATGCTAGTAGGGGTAGAAGTGCCAAAAAAGATAGAAATGCTAGTAGATGTAGAAGTGCCAAACAAGATAGAAATGCTAGTAGGGGTAGAAGTGCCAAAAAATTATAGAAATACTATTATCATAGGTAGGTGCATGGATTTAACTAACTAAATTGTTAGATACATGTCATGATTAGGTATTTAAATTCCTTAATTGGAAGTCAATATTTACACTAAAGAAGTTGTAAAATCTATGAGAAATAGTTAGTTAGGTATCCAAAATATGCGTTCTAGTGGTGGCTATATGGAGTCACTAGATGGTGGTAAAAGTAATAAAACAAAATTTTTGAACGAGATATAAGTGTTGTATGGATTATATGGAACTATTTTTAGTACACAAAGGTGTCCTATAGGTCGTAGAATACTATCATAGGTATCTAGTACTATCATTGCTATGGTTTTAAGGTGTTTGACCATGGATAAACATGGGAAAGTTTACACTCCAAGAAAATCACTTTTTGAGGTCTTTCCAACAATACCATATTTTTGAAAATTTGAAAATATCTAATATTGTTTTATAATCATCAAAGGTAATGTCACTCTTTACCCTGAACTCATATCAAAAAGGGTTTTATAATGATACATTTGGTATTTGGAAGATGGTAAAAAAATAGATGTCTACATTTTTCTCTTTTTGATCTATTTATTGTTTAAAAAACAACAAAAAATATCATAGATGACCTAATTTTGTGATAAAAGGGTTATATATTTTCCTAAAATTAGGTTTTTTATTGGTGCAATTTGATGCTCGGGTATGTCCCCTTAAATTTTAGAGGGAGAGAGAGCTCAAGAAACATGAAAGTGCATTGAATGAGAAGGAGAAGTTTAGTTAGATATGTGTGAATTAGATGCAAAATCATTTCTTATATCATCAAGGCTTGATTAGATTTATTAAATTTAGATGGAAAAGTGTTTTAAAATTTAAGAAAAATATGGAAAAAAATTTCAAGGGATATTATGGGGAAAGAGGTATAAAGGGGTGGGTAGGAGGGAGGGGAGTTCATTTTCATCGTGCAAAAGAAAAGGAGAGGAAGATAAGAGAGAAAGATGCAAATATGGATAATGAGGAGTGACTATGACATAAAACAAAAGTTGTGTGGGTTATCGACAAAGGAGAGATTGTACCAATAGCAGTAAGCAATAAAAATATATGATTTTTTTATTTATTTCTAGTTTATTTGTTTATTATCATATCACTTTTTTAGGAGTCATTTGTCATTGGTTTACATGCCCTTGACACAAATTTAGAATAAAAATATTTTTATATAGAGATATTATAATTTGTATAATAGTTTCATTGTCATATGACACTATTGTATCCATACAATAATTTTATTGGCATACTATGATTCTATGTTTGTATGGTGCTTTCATTGTATTATGGTTGCATGTCCATATGATGCTTGCATTCAAGGTTATGCATAGTGGCTATTTATTACCAAATTAGCTAAAATTAGGATTTTCAAAATTTAGAATTGGCTAGTATTTGGGACCCTTGACCAGGGCCCATTAGCCAAAAAAAAATGGGTGTAATTTTTTTTGAGGTTGATTCACCCCAATTTTATAATATTTTGACCATTCTAGATTTAAATTTCCAACATTGCCCCTAATAATAGTGAACCATCTACATACATTTGGACACTATTCACCTATATTTTGAAACTGATTCATCAAATTTTTATAGATACATTTTGGGGCCAACCCCTTATGAATAATACTAATTGCATTAGTAGATGGTTACATCATTAAATGATGCTTTTGTATGATATTGGAATTTTGTAAATATTTGGATTTGCCCATATGATGATTCCATATGGAATTATCATTGGTGATAAAGCTACCATACATGCCATACAATGCTATTGTCAAGTTATAGAACTTTTATCTATAGCTATTTTGGGAGGTTGGTGTTGGAGAGAGCTCTTTCCAACTATATTACTTTTGTAAAGTTTTGTAAGCCTTAATGGTCAAAGTGTTTTCTTGTCCTAGTTATACCATTTTTAGGTACTATCATTTATAAATATTTTTGTGGAAACGTAGGATTATTTATATTCATTTGAAATATATTTCTAAAAATTTTATAATGGTATAGTTTTTGTAATAATTGCGGAGGAATTGATACAGTTTTAGGTGCCTCATATATTTTTTACTTGAAGTTTTTATTACGATGCTAAGTTGATATTTGTCCTTTTTTTGGATGTACAACTATTTGTATATTTTATAGTGCCAAGGGAGGAAATATCATGCATTACAAGCCATTCAAGGTTTGGTGGATAATATTTACTGTGGATTACTAGCTATCGTAGTCCTATATGATCTTGTGTGCATGCCAAAAGTTAGATTTCATTGGGAATTTATGATAACACTAGAAGAGAATTGGTACTCAAATATGAGTACCTTTTATATCCCTATATGAGATATGGTAGTTAAATTAGAGTATGCATAATATATATTCCAAATTATCATTAGAGGTTCTTGAGTATATATGGGATAAAATTGGATGTGGTGCTTATAGAGGTTGATAAGAACTTCTAGTGGTACATTTTGGCATTAACATTAATGCCACCTTCATAGGAAGACTCTTGGATGTATAGAGTACTCTACTATATGGATTGGTATCAAGTGCTCTTATGGGAGATACCAAAAAGCAAGTGATGCATTGGTGTTAGGATGGTATAGTCATAGATATGAGGTTTTACTAGGTTATCTTTACCTAGAAGATAGTAGTTTTGGTATACCTATATTAGACAATACACTAGATAGCATATAGATGTGGGTGTAACCTATTGTGTTCCATTTTGCTTTAAGTTTAGCTATAGGATCACATATTGATTTATAGTTATTTTTATTTCTATAGTAGATGACTAGGAGGAACTTATGGCATTTTATCATGCATAATATTTTGATACTAAAAGGAAATAATCCATTGTGTGGCACATTTTAGATGTGATGAGGGCATTAGTTGAGCTTGCTAGATTAGGTCATATAATGACCCTTCCAACTATATATAAAATGGGTAGATGGTGAATATGATCTAGCTCAATTATAAAATATTATGTGGCCATGCAAGGCAAGAGGGGAGTGAGGGCTAGGGTTTGATGAAGAAAAAATACTCTATGGGGATAGCAACAACTTCTAGAGGAGGTCTAAAAAACTGGAGGAATGTCGTGTTGGCATTGGGTCCGGCATAGTGAGTGCATGCTCATGATATTTTTTCATCTAAAAATGACTGGAAGGAATAGGATTTTCTAGTGCATGTCGGGAATCACTTGTTAAAGAACAATGGATGTTTGGAAAGATGTGAAGCCAAGACAGTTCTAGTGGTTCAACCAGACTTGGTGGTGGAATATGTGGAGTATCTAACCAAACATGCCCTTATTGGTAAATTTTTTGGCATCAAAATTTCTCTCCCCTTTGTGGAGGCTTGGGTTAGGAAGACTTGGAATCTTGAAGGTAATGTGGAGGTGATGCTGAGTAAGAACAACTATTTTATGGTGGTTTTCTCTTGTATTGCAGATCGTAACAAATAATTTGAAAGTGGTCCTTATTTCTATAACCAAGTGGGAATATTTCTTAAACCCTTGCATGTGGATTTCAACCTATCAGAGGAGCGGTCATCGTGTGTTCCAGTATGGGTGCGGCTTCCATGGCTACCGTTGGAATTTTGGAGAACTGATATCTTGCATAAGATTGCCCTTCTGCTTGGGAAGCCAGTTGGACCATCACAATAGACAATGGATAAAATGGTAATATCTGTTGCTCATATTTTTGTTTAAATTGACTTAAATAATCCTATTCTAGATTCTATTGAAATACAATTTGGATCAACTACTTGGGTTCAAAAAATTTACTATGAAGCTCTTCCATTTCATTTTCAGATTTGTCGTGAATATGGCCACCTACAAATAAAATGCCCTATGTTTGTCTCGCCTGTGGCTTCAAATCCTAGGCCCTCTCAGTCTAGACAAAGTTTGGATAAAGGAAAACCTTGATAAAGGAAGGGGAACGGTATAAAGAAGGTTTTATTCCGGTAAAAGCCCAAAATAGAGGACGAAGGGCAAACAAAGACCTTAAGGATAGCCAGACAGATGCTCTACTCAACCATTTTGAAATATTAGATGATCTTGATTAGTGCATGGAGATACCTAAAATGTCGCTACCTGATGCAAATATAACAAGGCCGAATCATATGTCTCTTCTTGAGGGGGAACTTAAAGAATCAGATATAGGGGGTTTAAATGAAGAACAAAGGGCTTTGGATCTGAGTATAGGGGACATGGTTGGGTCAATCCCTATAAGGGAAAATATTTTGGAAAGTGGTACAGATTTATTTATGCCCTCTCCTACTTAGGCACTGATACAGTCTTCCCTGGACTACAAAACTCCTACGGTGTTGGTATTGCAACAAAAAATAATTAAAAAAAGTTTTTCGGATAAGACTATGAAGGTGGGTCGGAAGAAGGACCATGATAAAATTAAGTTAATGGGGAGACTTTGGTGGATTCAGGCTTGGTGAGAACATTGGACTCCCATTTTTATAACCCTTAAAAATGATTATCCTCTCATGGAATGTAAGGGGGATTAATAGCATCCCCAGATAAAAATTTGTTTGTGATTTGGTTCGTGTGCATTCTCTGGATGTTGTGTTTATTTAGGAGACTAAATTTGCTATTGATAGTATGTTAAATATTAATCCCAAGTTGTGGAGAAGGGGGTAATGCCAGTGTATTTGTGCATGTGGATATGCTGGTGGCGTCGCTTGTTTATGGGATCCGATTAAGATATCCTCTCTTACTTGGATTTCCAGTAGATGGTCTATTTCAATTGTCAGGCATGATAATGAATCTGGTGAAATCATCCTACTTACAAATGTGTATGCTCTAGTTGATTAAAATGGTAATGTGAATTTGTGGAAGCACATTTTCTTTGTGAGAAGTTTGGTTTCCCTGTGCCCATGGATTTTGGCTGGAGACTTCAACTCTATCACTTGTCTATAGGAGAAACACAGTGGGGCGGACTGTCTCGAGCCTTTTTCTTCTGTCTTCAGTGCTCATATCTAGGCCCTAAACTTGGTTGAAATCAAGCTAAATAATGTGATATTTACTTGGCACAATAGAGAGACTAGATAGGTTTTTGATATCTAGTTATTGGATGGGTAATAACAGAGGTGCTAGTTTTGTGATTCTGGAGGGTAGGGGATCTGATCATTGGCCTATCAAACTCTCTGCTTTGGAGTTAGGGCTAAAAAATAATCCCTCCTTTAAGTTTCAACTTATGTGGCTTCGTGATCCTAAGCTTCATGATTTCATGCAAGGCTGGTGGACCACTGGCAAACCTCCTCATGGCACCGCTATGTATTTCTTTATGAAGCGACTACAATTTGTAAAACATAAATTGAAGAGATGGAATAGACTAAATTTTGGAAACCTTTCCTTGGCTAAGCTGGCAGCTCTTAGGAGGAAGGAAGAAGCTTCAAGGAATATTAGAGATCAAGGATTAACGAAGAAGCTTCTTGCCGAGGAATCTGAGGCTGCGAAAGATCTTGCTGAATGGGAACTAAGGGAAGAAATATTTTGGAAATAAAAAGCTCAAGTAGATTGGCTTTAGGAAGGGGATAGGAACACAACCTTCTTTTATAACTCAATTAAGGCTCACCGTAATGGTAACCTGATTACCTATATTGTGAATTCTTAGGGTGCCCTAATCTCTTCTTTCAGGGATATTTCAAAAGAGACTAAGAGGTATTTTTCCTCTCTTCAAGGACTCCTTATTAGATGATGAGAATGAAAATCTTATTCTAAACTGTATTGCAGCTATTTATTATAGAAAGATGAATGAGAACTTGATGGGTCCAATTTCCATTGAAGAGTTGGAAAATGTTGTATTCAAGATAAAAAAAGGAAAATCCCCTTGCCCATATGGATTCCCGATTGAGTTTTATCAAGAGTTTTAGGATTTAATCAAATTTGATCTTTTGGAGGTGGTACATGAGTCCCAAAATAACAAACAAATGCTAAGGGACCTAAATGCTACCTTTGTGGTGCTTATACCCAAAAAAGAGGGAGAAAATTCCTTGGATATGTTTAGGCCTATTGCTCTCTGCAATGTTATGTATAAGATCATCACAAAAATTATTGCTGAGAGGCTGAAGATATGGTTGAGCAAAATCATATCTGAGGATCAAGGAGGGTTTGTTGTTGGCCTACAAATATTGGATGGAGTTGTTATTACTACAAAAGCTATTCACTCGATGGAAACTTCTAAGGAAAAAACTATTTTCATTAAGTTGGACATGCCCAAAGCCTATGATCAGGTCAGATGGTTCTTCCTTCAAAAAGTTCTTGCTGCTTTTAGATTTGAGGAGGAATGGATTAGATGGGTGATGAGTTGTTTTTCTTATTTCTCATTCTCTGTTCTTGTTAATAATGAGCCATCAGAGCTGTTTGAGGCCTCAAGGGTATTGGGGCAAGGAGATCCTTTACTTCCTTATTTGTTTATCATTATGGCGAAAGGGTTGGGAATATTGCTCAAGTCTCAAGTCATGCAGGGTCTCATTTAGAGGTGGAAGTGGGATAGTAGTTTGCCACCTCTTTCCCACCTTCAATTTGTTGATGATACTACTTTTTTGGGAGTTGCCACTATCAGGGAAGCTAGCAATATTAGATAGTCTCTTGACATATATCTTGGTGCTTCTAGAAAGTTGATTAATGAGGACAAGTCTTATATTTTCTTCTTCAATACCCCTCCTCTTATTCAAGCTAGGATTGCTCGTATTCTAAGATTCTAGGTTGGGACTCCCCCATTCATTTATCTTGGTATTCCGATTTCATCTCACCCTCTACCTAGATCTTCGTGGCAGTCTATGCTTGATAAGTTTAGAAGGAAGGTGAATCACTGGACTTTCATATGGCTATCCACTACAGGTAGAGTGTTGCTTTTAAAATCTGTTGTTCAAGCTTTACCCATTTATATATGTTTTCTAAAAATAGCTCCCTCCCACTTCATCAAGGACATGGATGCTTTGTCAAGATAATTTTTATGGTCTAGAAAACTTGATCAATATAAATGGAGTTTGGTTAGGTGGGATTCTATATGTAGGCCAGTGCAATAGGGAGGCCTTGGGTTTCAAAACTTTATTGGTGATGGTGTACCTCTCAAGATTATATTTGGGCTAAAATATTATCTTGTAAATACTTGAGAGGTATTTCTAAGGCTGAAATCCCTAGAGTCAACTTGGTTGGGAAAGATTTAGTTATCTGGGACACTCTGAAAGGAGGAGCTAATTTAATCAAGCAGGGTTTGTTCTAGATTTGCAATCAGGGATCAAATGCTCTTTTTTGGGAGGATTCTTGGGATGGCCACCCTCCTATCTTGAATAAATATCCTAGGTTACGTTTCCTAAGCATTTTTTTCTTGGAAGCAGGATAGTCTCGTGTGGAGGACTTTAAAAAAAATCTAATCTTTTGGAAATATGGATATGTACAGGTGGAAAGATTTGCAAGAATTGCCCCAGGGAGGACTGGCCAAGGATAGAGAGGTACTTGCTTTTATTCTTATGGGGAGGCCTTGTTCTTCATTGAGGGGTAAATATATTCTGGCTTGGAACCCTGATCTTAAGGGAACCTACGTGGTAGCCTATGGTTATCAGGTTCTTGATAAGCAAAAGTATGGGAGTCTTCCTATCACTTGGTGGAAAAAGGTGTGGAACAAATTTGCCTATCCAAAATGTGACTTATTTCTCTAGTTGGTAGATCGTAATAAATACCTCACTTGGGATAATGTGAGGAAAATGGGATTTTAGGGTCCCTCTTTTTGTGTCCTTTGCGGTAAGAATGAGGATGACTCTTCTCATTTATTTTTCCAATGCTCCTTTGCTAGAGACATTTGGCACCATTGGTGGAGCACCTGGAACCATCCATGTTTTCATGTGATGTCCCTGGTGGAGTTTTAGAGTAGTCTAGGTAGACCTCCGACCAAGGCCCCCTTCCTTCGGGTGGCTTGGAATTTGGGCCCTTCTTGCATCATCTGGTAAATTTGGCTCGAATGGAACCGACGCATATTTCAAGGTAGTTATTTGGTTGTTCAACATATATGCCAAAGATCATGCATATGGTTTTTGAAACCATGCATAGCAAATGTGATGTGGACCCTCTTTTGGATTTTAGGGAGAAGGTACAACAAGCCCTTGGTATCTTTGGGGATGGTGTGAACTCTTCTAGACCTATTAGGGTTCCTCATCTCAGTAAGAAGGTTAGGAGATATGGTAGGTGGAGGCCACCCCCTAGAGGAGTTTTAAAAATTAATCTAATGGATCATCCAGGGGTAATCCTGGACATGCTGGCATTGGCAGTGTTGGGATAGATTCTACTGATGGTGTTAGTTTTTTCTTTTCCATTTATAAAGGTGCTCACTCCAATAATTTTATGGAAGTTCTTGCAATTCTTGAGCCTTGCAGAGGGGGTTTTCTCTTGGCTGGCATAGGATTATATATGAGTCTGACTATAAAATTGTGGTTAATATTTTAAACAGTAAAAGAGTTGTGGAAGTTAATTGGAAGTTGGCCTCTGTAGCCATTTAGATTCTCAGAATCAGTGAAGAGTTCAAATTTATATCCTTTGTGCACATTCCAAGGGAATGGAATGTGGTTGTTGAGTACCTATCCAAAAGGGCTTCTGAGCTGCTGGATCCTTTGAGTATTGATAATTGGGAGAGTCTCCCATCTGGGGACTCTCAATACCTATGGGAGTTTCTACACAAGGATGTACAGACTTAATGTGGTTTATTCTTGTTGTATTTTTTGGGTGTTATTCTAGTCTAATAGTTTTAGGTTGTTTGGTTGTTTATTTGATTCCTGGTTGGAAGCTCAATTATACTCTGTAATCCAGACTTTTTATCAATAATTTTTTACCCCATTATTTAAAAAAAAAATAGGGGAGTGAGAGTTATGGTGTGTAGATTTATTTGCTATATATTTTGATATGGTATACAATACTTCTAAGGAGGAATTTTGGTATAGAATAGCTCATCAAGAGCAAGGAGTTGGATATTTTTATCATCTATAAAGCCATGCATAAGAGGATATGGATGATTATATTATTTTAAATATTTTCCAAGATGATCATAGCAAGGAGTTGGATATTTTTATCATCTGGTAGGAGGAATTTCATCCTAACAATATTGCCCTACTACTAGACAAGGTACTTAAGACATATAGATAGGCATATTCATATCTATGGAGTCATATTTAAGAGGTCATGATATGGGAGAGATAAATATATTTTCTTGTAATGATTCTACCACTACTAGTTTTACCACCATAGAACCATATAATAGAATATATGGGGTGTAGAATGTCACAACCTATTGGTTTTGAGGTTTATATTGATAGGTAACTATCTATGTGTCAAATATGATAGGTAGGTTTTGATATTACAAATAACTATGTTGGAGTTATAGAGGAATGCTCTGCTAGAGTAATAGGTAAGTTGAAATGCTACATGGTGATTTGATGAGGAGGACTAAGATAGAGTGATGACTAAGCTTCAATTTGAGAGATCAACTATGGATGGAGCTAGATTAGCTCTAAATAGAGAGGGAAAACAAGTGGAAAGGTTGTAGTGGTGGCTAATGGATAAGGAGTGATAGATAGTAGATTTATCATAAGAGAGAGATTAATTAATAAGGGAGGGGACCATAATATATAAAGCTATCAAGAGCATATGACTATTACATAGGATTCTACTTGTATACAATAAAATTGTGTAAATCAAATAAGACTGCTAATGCACCACTCTTATCTATATCATATGGCCCTATTGGACAACCCTCAAGGGTTAATTAGGGCTCCCACCAAATTTTCAGAAGGTTTACCCCCAATTTTGGGAGGTTTTAGGCCATGTAGCCATGACCATCCCATACCAAGATAGTTACAGTCAAGGTTATGCATAAGAGATTGGCCCCAAAATGTATTTATAAAAATTTGGTGAATCGGTTTAAAAATTTAAGCAAATAGTATCAAAACACATGTAGAAGGTTCACTATTATTAGGGACAATGTTGGAAATTTAAACTTGAAATGGTAAAATTATTATAAAATTGGGGCGAATCGATCCCAAAAAAATTTGCACCCAAAATTATTTGTCTAATGGACCTTGGTCAAGGGTCCCAAATATTAGCCAATTCCAAATTTTGAAAATCCTAATTTTAGCCAATTTTACGAAAACAACCACTATGCATAACCCTGGTTATAGTTCATGATCGTCCCACCCAAGGATGACCACCAGCAACCATCCTTGGGTGGAATGAACATGAACCAGACCCTTCAATGGTAACAAGGTTGCATATAATATTCCTAAGAAAATTTATGAACAGTAACAAGGTTGCAGATTTTCTTACCAATCTCAAAGTTCAAAATGAAGGTATGTCTATTTAGAAAGATAATTCCTCGTAAGACCTTATTTCTTTGGTAAGAAATGATATTGTCTACATAAATGATAATAATTGATTCTATTTTCTTATTTGGCATTTTACTTTGTTCTTGTTGGATCTGGAATTGGTAGATTCTATATGTGGTTTATCCTGTTTTGTTTATTTATTTATTTGTTATCAATCATTTCTCCCATGATTCTATTTGCGGGTTAGGCTTTGTTTGTGTTTGTGTGTTTTTTATCAATAATTTCTCCTATGTTTCTATTGTGGGTTAGGCCTTTCTTGGATGTTTTTAGGGCTACTTTGTTGGTCCGCTTTGTAAATTTGTAAAAGGTTTAGGGACCTTTTCAAAATCCCTTCTTTTTTATGTAATAAAAAAAGTATAGATAGATAAATTTAATTCATCCTCAATCAACTCTATAATTCTTTGTCAATGTAACTACATCCAATATTTTTGAACATTTAATTTTAAGATCATGCTTTTTGTTAGATCAACATAATATCTTACTAGCCAAAAATTGACACAAGAATTCATCTTTCCATTGAGTTATTCCACACAAGGGTCATATGTTAAAGCTCTTGTCAACAAAATTGTATTTTGCATGCAATTTAGTGATATTACGTTCATACCAAACAAAAAATTACTATAACATACCATAATTTTTCATATTATACACTTCTAAGTTTTTGGAATATAAGATATACAAAATAATTCATTTAACTAATATCTGAGCTTCTAGCAAAAAGGTGGACGAACAAAAGGAAACCATGGGCAGTATTGTTGCTTTGATGTTTCTGCTGTTTGGTTTGGGTAGTGTTTAAAGGGCTTATTTGTTTTTTTGATTCCGGATTTCATTTTTGTAGTCTAGAAGATGGATCTTTTTCTGTGTTTTTGCTATAGTGTTTTCTGCCGATGTAATAGGTGAAGATTTACATGGTTTTTTATATTTCATCTTGGGCTTAGGTTGATGTCTATTGTTCCTTGTTGTTGTTGTAAAAGGTATTTAAGAGCCTTTATATTTCCCGGATAAAATATAATATCAATTAAATTACCAAAAAAAAATCTTATATAATACTTTTATTTAAATAATTTATTGTAAAATATAATTAAATTAGTTTAAAATTTCATAAATAGCTTGCTTTGAAATATGCAAGTTGAAAAAACACATCAAATTTAATAACTTAGAAATATTATATTAATTCATCCAAATGAGTACAATAATAATTTTTCAAATATTTAAATAATTTGTTTAACTTATATTAATATGATAAATTAGAATCTTTATAAAAAATAAATAAAATATAAAAAAGTATATTTAATTAAATCATAATATCATTTCAATGGCATGTGTGTGCACAATATAATTTTGTACATGGTTCCATTTACTTTATGTTGAATAACTATTCTTGGAATGCAAAATTTAAATAATAATAATTATAGGTATGAAAAGGAGGTTTGGTCGAGAGCCAAGAGATTTGTTTTTTCTAGGTTTACGACGTCGTATGCTTAGGTATTTGTGTAGGGTTTGGTTGGCCATCAATACTAAACTCCATGTTGTTACGCATTTATCACGTTGGTGGTTGGTTTCTTCTTAATATGGTCGTCGAGCGCTTGATGACTTCGTATCCTGTCGAAGCTTTTGAACTTGGCTATGGTGCGCAACAAGCAACCGAGGAAGTTCATCCTGAAGGTCTTCCATGAGGTATGGATCTGGTTCCCGATGTTACTATTCCTCTTGATGATTTCAATTAGTCTTGTAGTTGGTTAGAAAGTAACACGCTTATTGGATATTTCCTGGGTTGAATCCCCAATGAGTTGCTAATTCATAGATGGATTTAGCATTAGTAGACTCCTCATGGCATAGAGGTTGATGGAATTCAAAATTTGACCAAGGAATTTTTTTTTGTTCCGTTTCCTTGCTCCTGAGCATGTGCATGTAGTTTTTAACCATGGCCCCTGGTATGTGCGTAACTCTTTGTTAGTTTTTCAACCCTAGTCCCGTGATTTTTCTATTGAAGAGGGTGCTTCCTTGGAGGTGTAAGTATGGGTAGAATTCCTTGGCCTCCCATCGACTCTTTGGTATTTTCTAGAAACCCTTGTTGCCCCTTTAGGCAGTTTTGTATGCGTTGACAATCCACAATTTTTTGATGCTCGATCCTTTCGTAGGGTTTGTGTGAAAATTGATATTTCTAAAGATCTCTAAGATCATATTACCATTTGTGTTGGGGATACATAATTTATTTAGAAGCTAGTGTATATTAATCTCCCAAATACCTGATTTTGCTGTCAGTCAACAACACATATGATCAAAGATTACCCACTCATGGAGGGATGTTTCAGGCATAATAAGATTACAACTAACCCTTCAAAATCTCCATATGCACTGGGGCCGCTCCCAAAAAGAAATGAACCACATAGAATGGTTCGAAGGATTCTTGGACTACGGTTGCCAAACAGAATCATCCAATCAAACCATTCGATAAACCTACTGGTTCGCGACCGGCTCCTTTGGTGCATGCACCAAAATATACAATGGCCATGCAAGGTGTAGCACCATAATCCTCTCATAGGGCTTCCACTATGGCAGAGACTGAGGGTTTGCAGAGTAATTTACATGCGGCCCTTGCAAAGGTGTGCACGACAAGATCTCACAGTCCCAACATTGATAAACACCCATATACCATGTTTCTCGAAGGAAATCATGATCAATTTATCTCAAAATCTTATTCCTCGCTTGGGGATATAGGGGATTCTGATATTATTGAAGGTGATATGCAGCTTGATAGTTCCTCATGATATTTTTGTCATATAATGTCAAAGGATTAACAGACCCATTTTGTAAGTACTTGGTCTGTAGTGAGATTGGTAAACTTTGTCGTCAGCATGGTAGGTTTGATTTTCTTTATTTACAAGTATTTAAGGTTTCTGCTTTTAACTTGCAATGTGTCTCTTCATTTATTTGGCATGGAAACCAATTTTATGCAACTAATCATATAGTTGGTTGAGGTGGAACTATCACATTTGTGGCTCCCACCTAGGAATCTCATCTGGTTACTTGGGGAGTGGACCCTTCCAATCAGGTGGTGTGGACCCTTTTTGAAATTAATGGGTATTCTTTTGGTATTGTCAATTTGTATTCTTCCAATCATGCCCTTGATCGTTGTGATCTCTGGTGGTGGTTGGCTTTGTATTTACCTTCTGATGTCTAGTTGTTTTGTGGTGATTTCAATATGATTGAGACAACTTCTGATAAATTGGGTCATCTGCCAATGCGATGGTGTGCTGGGGAATGAGATAATTGTTTTTTTTTTAAATAAATTAGGGTTTTTTTACCCTAATACTTGTTCTTCCCCCAAAGACTTCCCACACTCACTCTAGTTTTCTTGGTCAAATTTTCAAAGTGAGTATGACCATATTCATAAGTGATTGGATAGAGCCATGCTTACGGACCCTTGTGGGTTATATTTTCATTCCATTGTACATTTTTCTCCTTTGGTGGTAGCTCTTCTAGGCTCTACAGTGTTTTATCATGTTCCTATTATCTTTAATATTTCTTTGAGAATATTTCTAGCTAGGATCTTCTCTTTTCAATTTTTCCTAAATACTTTCTTCCTCCAGCATCATGCTTTTGTAGCTCACATTATTAGAGTTTGGAATTTCGTTCCTCAGCCTTCAAGGTATTCGGGTTGGATTGAGTGGTGGAATGATGATATTATTCACACAATAACTTTGTTGCGCAATCTTTGTGTCAAGCTTTCTCAGTTGTGTAAACAGTCAAATATGGTCCTTAGAGGGAGTTTGCCTCAATATCTATTAAAATTGATGCTTCCCCTCTCAGTGTCACTCTGCAATAGTTTATTGCAACTCTTTGGCATGATATTAATAAGGATAAGCTATATGAGGGTAGAGGTTCTTAGCTTCATGCCCGAATGCATTAGCTCAAGGTTGATAATAGAGTTTCCAAGGAATTTTTAAGCACCTTAAACTGTCTCGGTAGGTGGTTCACTTCAAAGCCATTGTGAATAATGGTGAAAGGTTATCATAGTTTCTTGATATTTCTAAGGTATTTGTTCACCATTATCAACATGTCTTTTCTTCTCAACATTTCTCAGTTGAGAGATAACAAGCATTGGATGAATGTTGCTCAATGGTTCCTACTAAGCTTTTGCCTTCTCAAATTGAAGCCTATGATAAACCTCTTGCTTTAGAAGATCTTATTGAGGATTTATCTCATATGGGTAATGACAAAGTGCCAGGACTTGATGGGTTTTATTTGGAATTTTATAAAGCTTTGTGGGATATAGTCGACCCTGACCTTTTGTGGGTTTACCAGGAAGCTCTATATTCTGGTTCTTTAGGAGCGCTCATTAATAGATGTAACATCAAGTTCATTCCCAAGCTGAGTGATCCTGAGGTGATCACCAACTGGAGGCCTATCACTTTGCTAAATGTTAGCTATAAAATTATCGCTAAGGCTCTTGCTCTTAAACTTTGGCCTCTCCTTCCTCTTATTGTGAAGCCTAATAAAACAAGCTTTATTCATAATCAATATATTCTATTTGTGTGGGAAGGCATGGATTGGGCATGGCAGCCTCAAAAAGACGCATTTTTATTAAAATTGACTGTGAAAAAGCCTATGATAGAATTGAATGGTATTTCATTCTCTCAATGCTTACAACTCTGGGGTTTGATCTTGTCTTTGTCCAATCCGTAAAAATATTATTTGCAAATGCTTCAGCGGTTCTCACACTGAATGTTATTCAAAAATAGCATATTGGTTTGTTTAAATCTATTCGACAGGGTTGTACTCCAGTCCCCTCCCTCTATGTGCTTGCAGTTGAAGCCTTTGGGTACCTTCTTGCCCATAAAGCCTCACAAAGACTGGTTAAGGATATTTTCTTACCAAGAGGGAAAGGGCAACTCATTAATGGACACTTTATGGATGATTCTTTCATAACACTCACTAAATATGAAGTGTCTATCACACAAGCTCTTTCTAGCCTGGATGTTTTTTACAAAGCCTATGGTTCCAACATTCAGTGGGGAAAAAATGCTTGCTATAGGCAATCCTCACATCCCCTTCCACCTTGGTTAGAGCGTTACCAATGGAGGTGGATACAATAAAGGGAGATGTTCAAATTTTTAGGCATTCCCTTTGCTTTTCAAAGCACCCCCTCTCAACTTTGGGAGTATGTAGTGCAAAGGGTGGAGAACAAGCTCAATTACTAGATCACCAAGAAGTTATCCCTTATGGGTAAATTATAAATATGCTCTAAAATCCTTACCAGTACACATGTATATTACTCTTCCTGTCGGGTTCCTTCTCAAGCTTGTTATAAGAAGTTGGAAAAGATTCTACAGGAGTTTTTATGAGCTAATTCCTCATAAAAATGACTTTCGTAGAGTAGCCTCAAAATTTTGTTGCCTCCCTAAAAATCTAGGAGGATTGGTGTTATAACTATTTTCATCAAATTTTAGCTCTTAGAACTAAATGGATCATCATATCTCTTAAAGGGAAGGAAACATGGAAAGTTCTTATTAGAAATTGTGTGGCAACAGGGTTATCCATTGGCAAGAAATGTTGGCAAGGGTTGGATTTCCCATCCATTCTTGTAGCCCCTATTTCGTGTAAAATTGTTGGTTCCTTTGTGACTCAAAGTCTTTGGGATCTTGGGAGTCACTCAAGCCCTGGCTTCGTTGGAAAGGAATTGGTTGCCACAAGGGGGAAGCTATTGCTGATTTGAATGTTTGGTGGTCCCCTACGATTTAGTACCAGGGACAACCACTTGCTCAAGTTCAATGGATCCATGCTAATTTTTTTCATAAAGGACATTGTGTCCCTCTCTGATTTTTATTGCAGGCAGTCTGGCGATTGGATACCTTGGGTGAATTTTCAAAAGCAGTATAGGTTACAGTTCATTGACAAAGCTACCTATGATGTAGTTATTAATAGTACACCTTTTTCCTTGTGGCCTAAGCTTGTTTAGATTTGTCAACAACCTTTTTGGAAATTTTTTTAATGGTATAAACATGTACTTTATTTTATTATAGTACTAAGCAGGGTTACGACTGGATTTTGCCCAATTTTCCCATGTTTACCAAGCTCAATACACGTTGGGATTTGTTCTCTTCCAAATACGGATGGAGAGCTCACTTTCAGCTCACTTGGGCACCCTATATTGAACCCAAATAGACCTCTTTTATCTGGAGTCTGTTGTAATAGGGACTGCCACTTGGATCATAGCTTAGGCATTGATTTTCCCTCTTACCCTTTCTGTGGGGAATTAGAATCCACTCTGCATATTTTCTAAAATTGTCATAGAGCTTATATGGCTTGGGAATGGATGGAGTCCTTCTTCCATCCCTTTTTGCATGCTATGTTAACCTGGTTTCACAATTTATTGGGAGATCCACCATAGTTTTCTCAACCTTTTATTAAATTCTGGAACATTTTATGAATTAACATTCTATTACATATCTGGAAATCAAGGAATGAGATAGTTTTTGCAGATAAAACTCCATATATTATTTTTTTCTCTCATATAAGCTTATGGTATTTCATGATGCCTAATTACAGATTCAGGTTCAAGCTAATAAGGTGGCAATGGAGCTTAATCATCTGTAGGAGTTGATTGATCATTAGGATAATGCCCCATGTGTTGTAAGTAGAGTCCCCACAGAGCATTAACAACACAACCATTCCAGATCTAAACAAAATCATCGCCCTTTTTAGGATTATAGGGAATTACTACCTTCTAGAGATCACTCTCATCCCTCTAGAGATCAAGCATAGGGTATGCTGCGTTCCTCGCCTACTCAGCAGGTTTCTTCTTGGGATGATCATCCTTAATCTGATCAGGATGGTTGGATAGATCATCAGGGATGGGGAACTCCCTTAAATTCTTTTGGTCAGGTCGGTTCTCTAAGGGGTAGTGATGGTGATGCTAATACTGGTTGGAGCTCGAGAACTGCTGGTGATGGAAATGGATGGAACGCTCCCTTTGAGTCTTGAGCTCAACCTGCAATTGATAAGTCTACCAACTTACCCAGGTCGGGTTGGGATATCTAATGACTTGCATCACCTAGTTTTGATCTTAATTTTACCTATTTCTAGTATGTTACTACTAAGTTTTTAAACTTTTTCTTGGCTATTTATCTAGCCAATGTGTGGTTTTTTTTGGGGTTTTGTTGTACTTGGTGAATGTTATCTTGGCTATTTTTATCATCTGGTTTGGCTAAGGCTTGGGGTGTGACATGGCAGTCCACTAATTTTTGTATGTTTATGTGATTTATTTAATATATTGCTTCTTCATTCAAAAAATAATAATTATTATTATTATCATCATCTCTATAATGAGAAAATCAAAAAATTCCTAGATTACAAAATTTATTTTTTATTTGATAATTACAATAATTATTTTTGGTATTTTGCAATGCAACTTTGAAGAGTCTTTAAACAATTTTAATAATGAAAACCTGCTTGTTATTCATGTGCATAGAAGTTGTAGAAAATATTTAAATATATTTTTTGTATATAGATATAATTAATTTATATATATATTTTAATTTGAAGTATAAAAAAATGATATAAAAAACAAGTCTTTTAGAAAAAAAAACAAGAGAAATAAGATGTAACAACTTAAAAAATGAAATAATATTAAAAATCTATAGGTGAAACAAAACCATTGTCATAGGAATATCAAATACATCACATTATAAAAATTTAGGATATCCCAAGGAACATTATCATCAAGGCTACCCGCATGAATGCACTCATGACTCTTATTTTGTTATTAATTTCACTATCCTTAGAAATAAAAATATATTAAATTAACCCAAACATACATAAATATGAAGTAAAATATGTTTTATTTATACATCACTCAAACATAATAAAAAATTTGACCATTCATGTTAGGGTTAGATTTATTATATATGTCCTACAAGCCATTCAATCACCCATCTCTATCTAGTTAGCAAGTGTCATCCAATTACCCATATCTAGAATAACTTGATTTTCCACTCAGTCACACTATTTTGATGAGGCATATAGTGAATGGTCCTCTATAAGATACAACCATGAGCAACAAAATATTCCTAACCTAAACCTTAGGCATTTGGTATAGTGTTCATTCTATTTTTTCACTAGTGCCTTGAATATTTTAAACTTGAAAGGTCTTATATTTTTAATTTTAATAGTGTAAACACATGAATAGAGAATATGTAGTCACTAAATAGAGAAACAGAAAAAATAGTTATCTCTTCAATATGAATAAATATCTAGAATATGTTTAGCAATGAAATAGATAAAATAGTTACCTTCAATAAGAATAAATTATCATAGCCCTAGAAATCTCTTTATCAAAAATATCCCATACCTCCTTTTAAGAAAAGATATAATTATGTTTTCTCAAACTACATATATCCTTAATAATTTCACATACTTGAACAATCATTGATTAATCTAGAAAATATATTAAAACATTTAAGTGTTGATAAATGTAGCTGAAATTCTATGTAAAGTTGTATAACTTATTTTGAGGTACAAAAATCATGTGTGCCTACACTCAATATTTTGGATGCATTTAGTGTTAGGCCTATTGGTACATGTTTTATGTGTTGATTATAATGCACCTAAGGTTTAAAATCCTATTCTATCCTCTATGGAATGCTAGGATGAAGGATCCAATGCAAATACAAATAAAATATGCATAGAATAATTCTTAGGTCTACATGTACTTTTTTTTTTAAAATGTTTATCTTTCATTAAGGCACAATATTACATCAAGCAAGTGGATATACACACCTCCAGTAGTGTCATAGTAGAGTCCTAGTATCTATTACATAGCATATCCACAACATATGAGAGGGAGATATTTGAACCTAGGGCCTCTCCAACACGAGAGTTTTAACTACCCACTTCTCTCCAACTCCCCCACATGGGCGGATGTCTACATGTAATTTTTGGTTTCAATGCTTGCAAAAAATAAAATATTTTCATTTCCTTTGAATTAAAAGGACTTAACACAAGTTTCCTTTATCCTAAGTACAATATTTGACTGATTTAGTAAAAATGCAAATAAACACAAAATGTGACACATAGTCATAGATAAAGTGTTTTTATCTTTTCTATTCTTGTAAAATAATAAAATTATCTATGTTTCTTTCCAATTCAATAGATATAATTATGTGCAAAAAAACAAAAGGATTAACCTATGTTATACTACATGCAAGTTTGATTTCCTATCTAAATGTAAAAGGAGATGCAAAGAGCTCTAGATCTACATGCTCTTCATTTCTAGTGTTTATTAGAAAGAAAAATGCTTTCCTTTTTCTTTGTTGGTTGAAAGGTCAAAGAATGTGAATGTAAAAGCAATAGAACGAGCTTAAGATGTAGACTACATGCATTTTGCAGTTAATGCTTATACTTTTAAAGAGAAAAATGTTTTTTACCATATTTGCAATTTACATAAAGGGATCTAATTTATTTAGGTTTACCCATGAATCTATTTACAAATACAATATAGAATTACAAAACCTTAAATTGATTGATACTATTCCACAAATCTAATTATTTATACCTAATTTTATAATGATGCAACAATTTATGAGTCTATCAATACATTTTTTTATGATTTTATGACTAAAATGTAGATACGGTTCTCTTTTAAAGATAAATTTATCAAAACATCTAGGATGTTTGTAAAAATAAATAAAATATTTTAGATCTATTATTTTGAAATAAAAAATAGAACAAATAATAGTATAAAAGTAGAATAGAAACATAAAAATATACCAAGTCAACCACCAATGCATAAGTATTATAATCTATAGAAATTCCAAATAGAACAAAAATGCCAAACAAGATAGAAATGCTAGTAGAGGTAGAAGTGCCAAACAAGATAGAAGTGATAGATATATTATTTTGAAATAAAAAATAGAATAAATAATAGTATAAAAGTAGAATAGACATAGAAAAATATAACAAGTCAATCACTAATGCATAAGTATTATAATTTATAGAAATTCCAAATAGACAAAAGTGCCAAACAAGATAGAAATGCTAGTAGGGGTAGAAGTGCCAAAAAAGATAGAAATTCTAGTAGGGGTAGAAGTGCCAAACAAGATAGAAATTCTAGTAGGGTTAGAAGTGCCAAAAAATATAGAAATACTATTATCATAGGTAGGTGCATGGATTTAACTAACTAAATTGCTAGATACATGTCATGATTAGGTATTTAAATTCCTTAATTGGAAGTCAAGATTTACACTAAACAAGCTATAAAATCTATGATAAATCTATGATAAATAGTTAGTTAGGTATCCAAAATATGAGTTCTAGTGGTGGCTATATGGAGTTACTAGATGGTGGTAAAAGTGATAAATTTTTTTTTTTGAATGAGATATAAGTGTTGTATGGATTATATGAAACTATTGTTAGTACACAAAGGTGTCCTATAGGCCGTAGAATACTATCATAGGTATCTAGTACTATCATTGATATGGTTTTGAGGTGTTTGACCATGGATAAACATGGGAAAGTTTACACTCCAAGAAAATCACTTTTTGAGGTCTTTCCAACAATTCCATATTTTTGAAAATTTGAAAAAATATCTAATAAAATTTTATAATCATAAAAGGTAATTTCACTCTTTACCCTGAGCTCATATCAAAAAGGGTTTTAAAATGATACAGTTGGTGTTTGGAAGATGGGAAACAAATATATGTCTACATTTTTCTCTTTTTGAAATATTTATTGTTTAAAAAACAACAAAAAATATCATAGATGACCTAATTTTGTGATAAAATGGTTATCTATTTTCCTAAAATTAGGTTTTTGATTGGTACAATTTGATGCTCGGGTATGTCCCCTTAAGTTTTAGAGGGGGAGAGAGCTCAAGAAACATGAAAGAGCATTGAATGGGAAGGATAAGTTTAGTTAGAGATGTGTGAATTAGACGAAAAATCATTTCTTATATCATCAAGGCTTGATTAGATTTATTAAATTTAGATGAAAAAGTTTTTTGAAATTGAAGAAATATATGGAAAAAACATTCAAGGGGGATTATGGGGAAAGAGGTATAAAGGGGTGGGTAGGAGGGAGGGGAGTTCATTTTCACTATGCAAAAGACAAGGAGAGGAAGATAAGAGAGAAAGTTGTAAATATGGATAATGAGGAGTGACTATGACATCAAACAAAAGTTGTGTGGGTTATCGACAAAGGAGAGATTGTACCAATAGCGGTAAGCAATAAAAACCTTTGATTTTTTTATTTCTAGTTTATTTGTTTATTATCATGTCACTTTTTTAGGAGTCATTTGTCATTGGTTTACATGCCCTTGACAAAAATTTAGAATAAAAAAATTTTTATATAGAGAAATTATAATTTGTATGATAGTTTCATTGTCATATGACACTATTGTATCCATACAATACTTTTATTGTCATACTATGCTTCTATGTTTGTATGGTGCTTTCATTGTATGATGGTTGCATGTCCATATGATTCTTGCATTAAAGGTTATGAATAGTGGCTATTTATTACCATATTGGCTAAAATTAGGATTTTCAAAATTTATAATTGGCTAGTATTTGGGACCCTTGACCAAGGCCCATTAGCCAAAAAAAATTGGGTGCAATTTTTTTTGGGGTTGATTCACCCCAATTTTATAATATTTTTACCATTTTAAGTTTAAATTTCCAACATTGCCCCTAATAATAGTGAACCTTCTACATGCATTTGAACACTATTCACCTAGATTTTGAAACCGATTCACAAATTTTTTATAAATATATTTTGGGGCCAACCCCATACGCATAATCATACTTGCATTAGTAGATGGTTACATCATTAAATGATGCTTTTGTATAATATTAGCATTTGTTAAATAATTGGATTTGCCCATATGATGATTCCATATGGAATTATCATTGTGATAAAGCTACCATACATGCCATACAATGCTATTGTCAAGTTATAGAACTTTTATCTATAGCTATTTTAGGAGGTCGGTGTTGGAGAGAGCTCTTTCCAACTATATTACTTTTGTAAAGTTTTGTAAGTCTTAATGGTCAAAGTGTTTTCTTGTCCTAGTTATACCATTTTTAGGTACTATCATTTATAAATATTTTGGTAGAAACGTAGGATTCTTTATATTCATTTGAAATTTCTTTCTAAAAAATTTATAATTGTATAGTTTTTGCAATAATTAGGGAGGTTTTGATACAATTTTAGGTGCCTCATATATTTTTTACTTGAATTTTTTATTACGATGCTAAGCTGATATTTGTCCTTTTTGTGGATGTATAGCTATTTGTATATTTTATAGTGCCAAGGGAGGAAATATTATGCATTACAAGCCATTCAAATTTTGGTGGATAATATTTACAGTGGATTACTAGCTATCGTAGTCCTATATGATCTTGTGTGCATGCCAAAAGTTATATTTTATTGGGAATTGATAATAATACTAGAAGAGAATTAGTACTCAAATATGACTACATTTTATATCCCTATATGAGATATGGTAGTTAAATTAAAGGATGTGTAATATATCTTCCAAATTATCATTAGAGGTGCTCGAGTAGATATGGGGTTAAATTGGATGTGGTGATTATAGAGGTTGATAGAGCATGAGAAATTCTAGTGGTTAATTTTAGCATTAACACTAATGCTACCTTCATAGGAAGACTCTTGGATATATATAGTACTCTACTATATGGATTGGTATCAACTGCTCTTATGGGAGATACCAAAAAGCAAGTGATGCATTGGTGTTAAGATGGTATAGTCATAGATATGAGGGATTACTAGGTCATATTTACCTAGAAGATAGTATTTTTGGCATACCTATATTAGATAATACACTAGATAGTATATAGAGGTGGGTGTAACCCATTTTGTTGCACTTTTCTTTAAGTTTGGCCATAGGATCACATATTGATTTATAGTTATTTTTATTTATAGAGTAGATTTTTTTTTTTGGTAATTATAATAATAGATTAATTATGGGTTTTTATAAATGATCCCAAAACCTTATGTACAAAATCAGCCTTGCTAAAAGATATTTCATGTCGGATGGCTGGGTAAATAGAGCAGTTCATAAAAAAGACTTATTTATAGAGTAGATGACTAGGAGGAACTTATGGCCTTTTATCATGCATAGTATTTTGAGACTAGAAGGAAATATTCCACTGTGTGGCACCTTTTAGATGTGATGAGAGCATTAGTTGAGCTTTCTAGACCAGGTCATATGATGAACCTTCCAAATATATATCAAATGGGTAGATGGTGAATATGATCTAGCTAAATTATGAAATGTTATGTGGCCATGCAAGCCAAGAGGGGAGTGAGAGTTATGGTGTGTAGATTGATTTTCTAGATAGTTTGATATGGTATATAATACTTCTAAGGAGGAATTTTGGTATAGAAGAGCTCATCAAGCGCAACGAGTTGGATATTTTTATCATCTATAGAGCCATGCATAAGAGGATATGGATGATTATATTATTCTAAATCTTTTCCAGGATGATCGTAGCATGGTTGAGGGTTATGAGATCTGGTAGGAGGAATTTCATCCTAAAAATATTACCCTACTACTAGAAAAGGTACTTAAGCCATAGAGATAGGCATATTCATATCTATGGAGTCATATTCAAGAGGTCATGATATGGGAGAGATAAAGATATTTGCTTGTAATTATTCTACCACTACTGGTTTAACCACCATCAAAGCATATAATAGAAGAAATGGAGTGTAGAATGTTACAACCTATTGGTTTTGAGGTTTATATTGATAGGTCACTATCTATGTGTTAAATATGATAGGTAGGTTCTGATATTATAAATAACTATGTTGGAGTTAGAGAGGAATGCTCTACTAGAGTAATAGGCGAGTTGAAAAGCTACATGATGATTTGATGAGGAGTACTAAGATAGAGTGATGACTAAGTTTCAATTTGAGAGATAAACTATGGATGGAGCTAGATTATCTCTAAATAGAGAGGGAAAACAAGTGGAAAGGTTTTAGAGGTGGCTAATGGATAAGGGGTGATAGTAGATTTATCATAAGAGAGAGATTAATTAATAAGGGAGGGGACAATAATATATCAAGATATCAAGCGCATATGACTATTGCATAGGATGCTACTTGTAGACAGTAAAATTGTGTAAATTTTGAGAGGTTTTAGACCATGTAGCCATGGCCATCCCACCCCAATATAGTTATAGTTCATAATCGTCCCACCCAGGGATGACCACCAGCAACCGTCCTTGTGTGGAATGAACATGAACCAGACCCTTCAATGGTAACAAGGTTGCAGATAATATTCCTAAGAAAATTTTTGAACTAGTAACAAGGTTGAAGATTGTCTTACCAATATCAAAGTTCAAAATGAAGGTATGTCTATTTGGAAATATAATTCCTCATAAGACCTTATTTATTTGGCAAGAAATGATATTGTCTACATAAATGATAATAATTGATTCGATTTTCTTATTTTACATTTTACTTTGTTCTTGTTGGATTGGAATTGGTGGATTCTATATGTGGTTTATCCTGTTTTGTTTATTTGTTTATTTGTCATCAATCATTTGTTCTATGATTCTATTTGTGGGCTAAGCCTTGTTTGTGTTTGTGTGTTTGTTATCAATCATTTCTCCCATGTTTCTATTGTGGGTTAGGCATTTATTGGATGTTGTTAGGGCTACTTTGTTGATCCGGTTTGTAAATTTATAAAAGGTTTAGGGACCTTTTCAAAATTCCTCTTTTCTACCTAATAGAAAAAGTATAGATAAATAAATTTAATTCATCTTCAATCAACTCTATAATTCTTTGTCAACGTAACTACATCCAATATTTTTGAATATTTCATTTTAAGATCATTTTTTTTGTTAGAAAATGTTATATATTGTATAATAAAAATATTATAAATTTTAAACATTGTATGGGAGGAGTGACTAGATATTATATCTTAGAAATATAACATTTACAACTCCCCTTACTCTTTAACAATATTCATATTTGTGAATAAATATTTATTTAACCAAACCTTTTATCTCTTATAATGAATCTTGTGATAATATGTTTATGAGATTACATCTAGAAATATACAGTGTATTATCTCATTTTTAATGTTAAAATTTGTTTGATATTTTCTTGCTTTAGGAAGTATATAATATTATAAAAATATCATTGATCGATTTAATATTTTTTTTAAAATTATTTTCTCAAAATCAACACTCTTATATAATATTATTAAAATATCATTGATCAATTTAATATTTTTCTTAAAATTGTTTTCTCAAAATCAACTCTTAAAAATCCATTATTTATAATTTTTTTTTCTTCTTGCATCAAAACATCAGCAATATTTTTTCTTCATCTTTAATTTTCTCATGATCTTGTTTAATATTACTTTTCAATTTATGTTCATTTACATCAAACCTATTAAGAAAATAAAATACTTTTATATTTATTTAATAATATTAAACACTGAAAAAAATTAAGAAAATAAAATACTTTTATATTTATTTAATAATATTAAACACTGAAAAAAATTATCACCATTTAGATAGGACATAAATGGACAGAATTTAACATGCATGTTTTTCATCCATTTTATTTTTAATTGGCAAAAAAATATTAGAAATGCTATCTTTTTGTGTTTTTTTATTTATTTTTAAATATTTGTCGATCTTTCATTAAAGCTCATTATTACATCAAGTGGGTGGATAAACACACCACCACTAGGGTCCCTAGTAAACTATTACATAGCATATCCGTAAACATATGAGATGGAGAGATTTGAACCTGGGGCCTCTCCAACATGAGAGTTTCAACTACCCACTTTTGTTCAACTTCCCCACATCCTAGTAAACTATTACATTGCATATCTTTTTATGGTTTATTTTTACTTATCTTATTAGCAATTATGAACGTCAATAGTTTTTAAACTTTCATATCATGTCATTTGAAGTGGATTTTTATATAATTTTTTTGGTAATAGATAATATAATCTAATTTAATATAATATAATATAATATTATATATTAATATATATTTACTTGATAGGAGAGTTACACTAAGCAACATATAATATATATATTTTAAAAGGGGTAAATATTATTATGTGGTCAGGATATGACCTTTTACATAGCATATCCACAACATATGAGGTGAGAGGGTGAGAGATTTGAACCTAGATGATTTAAAAAATATATATATATATTAATTTAATTCAAAACTAAATTTAAAAATATTAAATTTATTTTAAAATTTTTAAATATTAATAATACATAATAATAAAAATCAATCAATTATACAAATAAATAAATAAATAAATAAATAAATAAATATATATATATATATATATATATATATATATATATATTTATATATATTGATAAAAAGATTAGTAAATTTTTTATTGAAATAATAAACATATATTTTAAATTCTTTAAACTTATTAAATGATTGCACATTTAAATATAAAAAAATAAAATAAAAATACAAACAAGTACAAGCGATAAAGCCTTCTCCCATAACACCAAAATAATATAAGATAAGATTCATAGAATATAAATATCGATATTACATCTCTCGTTTGTGTAAACTTATAAAGCAGGTTTCTAAATTTTATTTATTATGAAGGTTTCTATAGCTAATTCATTCAAGATTTGGATCACCACGACCACATCATTTGTCAAAATTTGGATCACCACGATCACAACATTTACGACAAAATTTCTTATTTTTCTTCAATGACAAAGCACATCAATCACAATATTGTAATACATTTTCGTTGTGAGACTCACTATTATCTCGTATGCTTGCAGATTCTACAAATAAATGACCTTTGTCTCCTCCATCGTATTCTCCTTCTTCAATGGAAACATAGAATAACACCATGTTCAAACAAATCAAAATTATAAAAAAACATGACTTGCTAGTTGTTCTTGCCATCCTTTTAGCAAGCAAACTCTCTGATCTGTAATATCTCTTCTTGACATCTTTCAAATATGAGATTATTTATAATGGTGAACAATGTTGAAGCCAAAATAGCAAGAATTACTGTCAGGTCAGGTCAGTATATATATTTTTTTGGTAATTAAGGTACAATTTTATTACATCCGGGTTTTTCAAGTTGACCCAAAACCTTTTACAAAAATTAGCACTATGCTATTATGGATCAAAACCTCAAAAGGGACAGTCTGTCATTTGCTACTAGTACCCTTCAGAGGCCACCTTTCCAAGAAAGAGCATAGCCCCTTACACATATTTACAAGCACCTTAGAACATAGGCAGCGGCCCATCGCATTGCTTTCTTGCTGCCCCAGCCGCAAAAATGCGACTTGTCATGAAATCATGACATCCTTAAGTCTTCTCCTTAATTTGCTCTGGAGAGTCGCGAAACAGTGACATGTCACAAAAATGAGACATGTCTTGAAATCACAAAATTCTACCTTCGTTTTGCTCCTTTTTCGCTATAATTCGTAAAAATGCGACATGTCACGAAAATGAGCCATGTCGTGAAATCACGACATTCGTCTCCCATTTTGCACTCTTTTTGCTTCCAATCGTGAAAATGCGACATGTCATGAAATCGCGACATCCTTAAGTCATTTCCATATTTTACTTTGGATAGTCATGAAAATGCGACCTATCATGAAAAAGAGACATGTCACAAAATCGTGACATTCTGCCTTCATTCCGCTCCTTTGTCGCTGCATGTCGTGAAAATGTGATATGTCGCGAAAATGAGACATGTCGCGAAATCACGACATTCATCTCCCATTTTGCACTCTTGTCACTTCCATCCATGAAAGTGCGACATGTCGCAAAATTGCAACGTCCTTAAGTCTTTTCCTTCATTTGCTCTGGATAGTCGCGAAAATGCGACATGTCACAACAATGAGACCTATCGCGAAATCATGACAATCTGCCTTCGTTCTGCTCCTTTGCCACTGCCTGTCATGAAACTGAGACATGTCATGAAATCGTGACATTCATTTCCTGTTTTATTCTCTTATCGCTTCCAACCGCAAAGAATCGACAAGTCACGAAATTGTGTCGTCCTTAAGTCTTTTCCTTCATTTGCTCTAGATTGTCGTGAAACTGTGACATGTCAAAAATGCGACATGTCGCGATATCGCGACACTTCTGCCTCTTTGTCCTCTTTTGTTGCTTTTGGACACGAAAAGGCAACATGTCGCAATATCGCAACACAATCACCTCCTTGCTCCTTTTCTTGGCTTTTGCCTGTGAAAATCCAACATGTCATGAAATCGTGACACTTTCACCTCCTTACTATTTATCTTCTCTTTTGGTTGCAAAAATGCGACATGTGATATCACGACACTTTTTCCTTTCTACTCTTTATCTTCTCTTTTGGTCGCAAAAATGCGACATGTTGTGATATCGTGACATTTTTCCTTCTTACTCTTTCTCTTCTCTTTTGGTCATGAAAATGCGACATGTCGCGATATCGCAACACTTTTTCCCTCTTGTTCTTTCTCTTCTCTTTTGGTCACGAAACTGTGACAGGTCGCGATATCGTGACACTTTTTCCATCTTGCTCAACATGTCGCCAAAACGTGACACTTTTTCCTTCTTACTCAACATGTCACGATATCATGACATTTTTCCTTCTTACTCTTTCTCTTCTCTTTTGGTCACAAAAATGTGACATGTCGTGATATTGCGACATTTTTTTCCTCTTGCCCTTTCTCTTCTCTTTTGGTCACGAAACTATGACATGTCGCGATATCGCGACACTTTCTCTGTCTTGCTCAACATGTCGCCAAAATGCGACACTTTTTCCTTCTTGCTCAATATGTCATGAAATCGCGATACTTTTTCTTTCTTGCTCAACATGTCGCGATATCGTGACACTTTTCCTTTCTTGCTCTACATGTCGTGAAATCGTGACCCTTTTTCTTTCTTGCTCAACATGTCACAAAATTGTGACCCTTTTCCTTTCTTGCTCAACATGTCACGATATCACGACACTTATTCCGTCTTGCTCAACATGTGATATCGCGACACTTTTTCTTTCTTGTTGTATTTTGCTTTTCCTTAAACTACGACGATATATTTTAATTTATTTTTGAATCTGCAAAATCTTAACCTAACAAATATATATACATGCAGTTAAATATTAACTTATTTGATACTGCAATTTATTCTCCAATTTGTAAAATCATATCTTCACAATAACGTGTACAATTAAATGCATTTTACATAATATCTTATCAGCCAAAAAATGACACAAGAATTCATCTTTCCATTGAGTTATCCTACACAGGGTCATATGTTAAATCTCTTATCAACAAAATTGATATTCCGTTCATACCAAACAAAAAATTACTATTACATACCATAATTTTCCATATTAAACACTTTTAAGTTTTTGGAATATAAGATATAAAAAATACATGTAAATACGTTTAACTAATATTTTAGCTTCTAGCAAGGTGGGTGATTTAGATTGTTGTTCAGATGTTTCTATTGTTTGGTTTGGGTAGTGTCCAAGGAACTTCTTTTTTTTTCTTGAGTTCGGCTTTCATCTTCTAGTCTTGAATATTGTAGTCTTGAAGATAGATTATTTTCTCTGTGTTTGTTATAGTGTTTTATGTTCGATGTAATAGGTCAAGATTTACCTGTTTTTCTAAGGGTTTGGTATACTTCCTCTTGGATTTAGGCTAATGCCTGATGTTCGATGTTGATGTAAAAGGTATTTGGGAGGCATAATATAATATAAATTAACTTACAAAAAAAATATTATAAAATGCTTTTATTTAAATAATTTATTGTAAAATGTAATTAAATTAGTTTAAAATTTCACAAGATAAATAGCTTGCTTTGAAATATGCAACTTAAAAAAACACATCAAATTTAATAACTTATAAATATTATATTAATTCATCCAAAATATAAGTGTGAGTACAATAATATTTTTCCAAATATTTAAATAATTAGTTTAACTTATATTAATATGATAAATTAAAAACTTTATACAAAATAAAAAATTATATTTAACTAGTTTCAATGTTATGTGTGTGCATAATACAATTATATGTATGTATGGTTCCATTTACTTTAAGTTGAATAACCATTATTGGAATGCAAAAGTTAAATAATAATAATTATTATTATGATCATCTCTATAATGAGAACAACAAAGAATTCTTATATTACAAAATTTATTTTTTATTTGATAATTACAATAATTATTTTTGGTATTTTGCAATGCAACTTTGAAGAGCCTATTAATCAATTTTGAGAATGAAAACTTGCTTGTTGTTCATGTGCATAGAAGTTGTAGAAAATACCTAAATACATTTTGTGTATATAGATATAATTAATTTGTATTTATTTTTAATTTGAAGGATACAAAAAATGATATAAACAACAAGTCTTTTACAAAAAAAACTAGAGAAATCAGATGTAACAACCTTAAAATTGAAATAATCTTAAAAAACCCATAGGTGAAAGAAAAACGTTGTCATAGAAATATCAAATATCCATAATCACTTGGAAGAGGTATAAATGTGAGCAAGTATACCAAAAGGACTAGAGTGAGAAGTCTACCCAAACATCATATTATGAAAATTAAGGATGTCCCAAGGATCATGACCATCAAGGCTACCCACATGAATGCACTCATGACTCTTATTTTGTTATTCATTTTAATTATCATTAGAAATACAAACATGTTAAATTAACCCAAACATACATAAATATGAAGTAAAATATGTTTTAACTATCCACCACTCAAACATTATAAAAACTTTGATCACTCATGTTAGTGTTAGATTGATTATGTATGTTGCACAAGTCATTCAATCACCCACCTCTATCTAGTTAGAAAGTGTCATCCAATCATCCATATCTAGAATAACTTGATTTTCCACTCAAGTCACACTATTTTGATGAGGTATTTAGTGAATGGTCCTTTATAATATAAATCCATGAGCAACAAAATATTCTTAACCTAAACCTTAGAAATTTGGTGTAGTGTTCATTCTATTTTTTCACTAGTGCCTTGAATATTTTGACATGGGAAGGTCTTATATTTTTAATTTTAATAGTGTAAACACATGAATAGAGAATATGTTGTCACTGAAATAGAGATAGAAAAATAGTTTTCTCTTCAATATGAATAAATCTCTAGAATATGTTTAGCAATGAAATAGATAAAATAGTTATCTTCAATAAGAATAAATTATCATAGCCCTAGAAATCTCTTTATCAACAAGATCCCATACCTATTTTTAAGAAAAAATATAATTATGTTTTATCAAACTACATATATCCTTAACAATCTCACATACTTGAGAAATCATTGATTAATCTAGAAAATATATTAAAACAATTAAGTGTTGATAAATGTAGCTGAAATTCTATGCAAAGTTGTATAACTTATTTTGAGGTACAAAAATCATGTGTGTCTACATTCAATATTTTGGATGCATTTAGTGTGAGGCCTATTAGTTCATGTTTGATGTGTTTATTATAATGCACCTAAGGTTTAAAATCTTATTCTATCCTCTATGGAATGCCAGGATGAAGGATCCAATGCAAATACAAATAAAAGATGCATAGAATAATTCTTAGGTCTACATGTACTTTTTGGTTTCAATGCTTGTAAAAAATGAAAAATTTTATTTTCATTTGAATTAAAATGACTTAACACAAGTTTCATTTAGCCTAAGTACAATATTTGATTGATTTAGTAAAAATGAAAATAAACACAAAGTTTGATACAAGGTCATAGATAAAGTGTTTTTACCTTTTCTATGCTTGTAAAATAATAAATGTATCTATGTTTATTTCCAATTCAATAGATATAATTATGTGCAAACAAAAAATAGGAGTAACATATGTTATACTACATGCAAGTTTGATTTCCTACCTAAATGTAAAAGGAGATGCAAGAATACGAAGCTCTAGATCTAAATGCTTTTCATTTCTAGTGTTTATTAGAAAGAAAAAAACTTTCCTTTTTCTTTGTCGGTTGAAAGGTCAAATAATTAGCATGTAAAAGCAATAGAACATGCTTAAGATGTAGGCTACATGTATTTGATATTTAATGCTTAGACTTTTGAAGAGAAAACAAAATTTTACCATATTTGCAACTTACACAAAGGGATCTAATTTATTTAGGTTTATCCATGAATCTATTTACAAAATACAATATAGAATTACAAAACCTTAAATTTATTGAGACTATTCCAAAAATATAATTATTTCTACCTACTTTTATAATAATGCACCAATTTATGAGTCTATCAATACATTTTTTATGATTTTGTGACTAAAATGTAGATAAGATTCCCTTTTAAAGATAAATTTATGAAAACACCTAGGATATTTGTAAAACTAAATAAATTATCTTAGATATATTATTTTGAAATAAAAAATAGAACAAATAATAAAATAAAAGTAGAATAGACATAGAAAAATATACCAAAGTCAATCACCAATGCATAAGTATTATAATCTATAGAAATTCCAAATGGACAAAAGTGCCAAACAAGATAGAAATGGTAGTAGGGGTAGAAGTGTCAAACAAGATAGAAATACTATTATCATAGGTAGATGCATAGATTTATCTAGCTAAATTTCTAGATACATGTTATGATTAGGTATTTAAATTCCTTAATTGGAAGTCAAGATTTACACTAAACAAGTTGTATAATCTATGAGAAATAGTTAGTTAGGTAGCCAAAACATGAGTTTTAGTTAGATATCTTAGTTCTATATGGAGTCACTAGATGGTGGTAAAAGTGATAAAACACAAGTTTTGAATGAGATATAAGTGTTGTATGAATTATATGGAACTACTGTTAGTACACAAAGGTGTCCTATAGGCCATAAAATATTATCATAGGTATATAGTACTATCATTACTATGGTTTTGAGGTGTTTAACCATGGATAAACATGGGAAAGTTTACACTCCATGAAAATCACTTTTTGAGGTCTTTCTAGCAATACCATATTTTTGAAAAATTGAAAATATCTAATAAAGTTTTATAATCATCAAAGGTAATGTCACTCTTTTTCCTAAAATCATATAAAAAAGGGTTTTATATGATACAATTGGTGTTTAGAAGGTGGGAAAAATTAGATGTCTACATTTTTCTCTTTTTGATATGTTTATTGTTTAAAAAACAATAGAAAACATCATAGATGGCCTAATTTTGTGATAAAAGGGTTATCTATTTTCCTATAATTAGGTTTGTGATTGCTGCAATATGATGCTCTGGTATGTCCCCTTAAGTTTTAGAGGGGGAGAGACTCCGAGAAACATGAAAGTGTATTGAACGAGAAGGAGAAGTTTAGAATTTGTACTCATATACAACTACCTTTTATATCCGTATAGGAGATATGGTAGTTAAATTAGAGGATGCATAATATATCTTCCAAATTATAATTAGAGGTGCTCAAGTAGATATGGGGTAAAATTGGATAAGGTGCTTATAGAGGTTGATAGATCATGAGAACTTTCTAGTGGTACATTTTGGCATTAACACTAATGCTACCTTCATAGGAAGACACTTGGATATATAGTGTACTCTACTATATGGATTGGTATCAACTGCTCTTATGCGAGATACCAAAAAGTAAGTGATGCATTGAAGTTAGGGTGGTATAGTCATATATGTGAGGGATTACTAGGTCATATTTACCTAGAAGATAATAGTTTTGGAATACCTATATTAGAAAATACACTAGATAGTATATAGAGGAGGGTGTAACCTTGTGTGTTGTGCTTTGCTTTAATTTTAGCCATAGGATCACATATTGATCTATAGTTATTTTTCTTTCTAGGATTATATGACTAGGAGGAACTTATGGCCTTTTTTCATGCATAGTATTTTGAGACTAGAAGGAAAGAGTCCATTGTATGGAACCTTTTATATGTGATGAGGACATTAGTTGAGCTTTCTAGATCAGGTCATATGATGATCCTTCCAACTATATATCAAGGGTAGATGGTGAATATGATCTAGCTCAATTATGAAATATTATGTGGCCATGCAAGCCAAGAGGGGAGTGAGAGTTATGATGTGTAGATTGAGTTGCTAGATAGTTTGATATGGTATAGAATACTTATAAGGATGAATTTTGGTATAGAAGAGCTCATAAAGAGCAAGGATTTGGATATTTTTATTATATAGAGAGCCATGCATTGGAGGATATGGATGATTCTATTATTCTAAATATTTTTCAAGATAACTGTAGCATGGTTAAGGTTTATGAGATATAGTAGGAGGGATTTCATCCCAATGATGTTACCTTACTGCTAGATAAGATACTTAGGCCATACAGGTAGGCATATTAATATCTATGGATTCATATTCAAGAGGTCATGATATGGGAGAGATAAAAATATTTCCTTGTAATGATTCTTCCACTACTAGTTTTACCCCCATAAAAGCATATAATAGAAGATATGGGGTGTAGAATGTCACCACCTATTGGTTTTGAGGCTGATATTTATAGGTCACTATATATATTTTTCAAAGATGATAGGTAGGTTTTTATATTACAAATATCTATGTTGGAGTTAGAGAGGAATGCTCTGGTAGAGTAATGGGTAAGTTGGAAGGCTACATGGTGATTTTATGAGGAGGACTAAGATAGAGTTATGACTAATCTTCAATTTGAGAGATCAACTATGGATGGAGCTATATTAACTCTAAATAGAGAGGGAAAAAAGTGGAAAGGTTGTAGAGGTGGCTAATGGATAAGTGGTGTTAGATAGTAGATTGATCATAGGAGAGATATTTATTAATAAGGGAGGGGACAATAATACATGAAGAAATCAAGATCCTAATTATTGAGTACAATATGACATAGGATGCTACTATAGGAGTGGGTGGAGGGTATATGATGTAATTATTATTAGATTAGTTATCATAGTTATAGGGCTAGGTAGGATGGTTATAGGGTTAGATGGATAAATCACAAGGGAAGTAAATCCATATGCAGAAGAGGATGGTTTAGATGCAATAGGAGTTAGACAAAGCATATAAATACTAATGGTAATTTAGTGGAATCTAAAAATGGAAACTATAGATGAAGACTAGTAAGTGGGACCTATAGATGGAAATAAAGCAAGTGATATATTAAATAACTATGCACCATGTAGTTGTTCCTATAACATACTAAGACAGGGTCATGGATATACTTGAAATAAATGAACTAATCCTCTTTGTAGATGTCATAACCTTTGAGAAGGACACCTAATAGTGTTTGATAGTATTAGAGGTTTGTATATGCTATACATCAATTTGGATGATGTATAGTTTTTGCTATTGGGATCAAAATATTGGGTATTACATACACACAATCACATTTTGCAATATTTATTTTATTTAATCATTGTTTTGTGAATGCTTATTTTATTATAATATAATAAAATTTTACTTCAATAAAGTTTAATGGATTTTATTGAATTGCATATTAAGCGACATGCTTAACATCATTTATGATTTTTTGTGTTTTTGCTATATCTACATGTTTAAATGTGTTTTCTTAACACATTGCATTTGCAAGATATTAATGGTTTTTATTACCCCTAAGAAATGGTATTTGAGCCTAAATAATGGACAAGAACTTAAGGAATTTAAATATTATTTAGACACATTGTGTCTATGAGACATTAATTCTTTATTTAGTTTTTTATATAGTTTATTTTTTTAGGACATTTTTGATTTTGTTTGATTGCCTAGATTGTTTATGTTTGTATGAATTTAATGTTTTTGCTTGATTGTCTAGAAAAATTATGTTCGTAAGAAATTATTACTTTTATTTGATTGCCTAGACAATTTATTTCTATAGGACTTTATTACTTTTGTTTGATTAGTTTGCTGTTTTAAATATGATGTCCCAAAATTAGGGTGGCACTTTAATTGTTTGGCTATATGCCCCAAAATTTATTGAGGAAGAAAAGAAAATATAAAAGGGGCTATTAGTACAACCAATTATCATGATGGTCATTATGTAGTCCATCATTGATATAAAAGAATGAAATATTTTAGGAGGTTTTGGCATCAATGTTTTTAAATGTCATAGGATTTTTCATGTGGAAATTTATGAAGAGAGATCAAAATTTAGGGTCACTCATTCTTGGACCTTTTATAATCATATGATAGAATGGTGTATATTAATTCATTGTCTACCAAACCTATAAATATGCCAAGGATCAAAAATTTAAGGTGATGAGAAAAAGGTTAGCATGTTATACTATTTGCTCCTATGACTCATAGGGGTAGCATTATTTGGCAATAAATTTGTGTTTTGCAATAACATAAGAGATGATATTAATTAGGCTATTTCAAGAAACTTCGTGTAACTCATTTATATCAAAGGGAGGAATGAATGTGACTATTTTAATCCTAGTTTTTGTATACAAGAGCTATAAGGATTGAGAGAAATGTATGTTTAGAGAAAAAGAAGAAGATCGTTCTTGCTTCCTAGGTATATGCATTTCAAATACAATATAGTTGTTTTATTACTTGTCATGGTAAGCTGATCATAGTTTCTCCATAAAAAATCAAGTTAGATGCTAACAAGCTTATGTTACTTTCAAAATGTATTTTTCAAGGTGCATTTGTGATGAGACTTAAATGTAATAAGAAGAAAATTTATTTCTAGGAGGTGGACTAGGATAAACCTATAGCATTAGTTTATTGAAAAGTGAGTAGTGATAGTCTAATAGAGGGTTTTTTTGGTTGAATCATATGGTAGTGGAGATTACACATCATTCATTACCTATTTATCCGTAAGTCTTTATGAACTTTTCAAACACTAGATAGTCCATATTTCAATGGATTATGAGTAAATAAATAAAACTAATGTAGGGGAAGTTATTATTTGGACTTTTAAGAAATTTTATCTCAGAAACATTTATGTTATGGAGAGTAGCATAGGCCTTATCGATATATTAATTCATATATAAATTGAATCGTATGCACTTAACAAGTCTATGATTGTGGTAATCCAAAAGGATAAGAGGACAAAGGATGTTATATTGTGATTAAGTTAAAGGATGAGTATTGATGCATATATTCATTAACATAAATAATTATTATATTCAAAACTATGGACTAATTTTAACTTTTTCTAGTCTCATACTATTCATCTGCTAATCAATGGTTAAGGTAGCCCTAGTTCTCAATGATAGTTGATATGTTAGAAGGAATGTTTAGTAAGTGGAGGACTAGGAGAGAAGCTAATAAGCTAGAAAATGTTAAGACCCCAAAGTCTTACAATGTTTAAATGGAATCACCTTTGACATTGGAGGAATATACTACCAATGGGTTCAAATAGAATATATATTCTATTGGTTAATTTATTTATTCATGCCTGATTGAATTATATTCTTCTCTCCTATTATTTATATTATTCTAGGGTTATGAGTGAAGGGTCATGATTATTCATATTATAATATAATAATAATAATTGAATTAATAATATTAATGTAAGGATTAGAGTCCTAACATGCCACCCCTCCTAAAAACAACTTTGTCCTCAAAGAGAGAATGGAGGAATGTTTACAAAAATCATCGCAAAAGTCATCACAATTTTTTTCGTAACAATTAGCAGAAAAAATCATCAAAAAAATTTGCTCGCAAAATTTGACAAAATTTGTTGGGTCAAAATTGTTTGTGCAATAATTGTTGTTTGTAGGGTGTTGATTGTAGCCTTTACAAATGACATGTTTAAAGTAGAGCGAATCAACTTCTCCTTACGTACTCTTCATATAGAAAATGAAATCGTGTGCTTATAGACAAGCCAACAAGGGCCTCTTGCTGAATTCATAATTCTCTTTTCCTAAATGTGGTTGTGATCACAACCGTGGTAAGGTAACGATAGCCAACTTTCTATTAGGTTTCATCTCTCCTACAAAGGGAGCAATTGGGTTTATTGGTCATACATAACGAAATATATTTTAACTAGAAAATATGGTTAGCATCATAGGGCATCATCAACAAAAGAAGTAGGATACCTCAATTTTAATTGTTTTCAATTGACCATTGCTCAATTATTTGGCTCTACCACCATGCTATCTCCTTCACTACCCCTCGCTGCATCTAATGAGTGCATAAATTAAAAATATCTATCTCCTCCATGCAACTTTAGGAAAATAATAGATGATTTTAAATGACAAGTCATGCTTCTTCTTGATTTTAAGTAAAGTTAGGACAACCTTCGATGAAAACATTCATAGTCGTAGGGTAACAAGCCAATGGACATCCATCTAATTTTGTTCCCCACCATGGAATGTTATCCAAACTCAAACAAACATAAAGGACTCCCATAAATACCAGCCCCGCATCTAGTGGTGCTGATAGTAGATGGTTATGATGTTGCCACCCTTGCCTACCATATCTGAAATAAATCTCGTAATCAACCAACTATTAAGTACATACATATTGATGAACTTTATCCAAGTTTTCTAGGGCCATTGCTTTTGTAGAAGCCATGAAAATATTGGGGCTACGACTCCTATGATGAAACCCCAGTTAACAACCCTGTATTGACCATGGTTTCCAAAAATTCTACTAGGACCTATCAGTCCCCTCACTATCGATCCATCACATATCACTTGATCCATTGGAAAAATCCATGGACTGTCGCTTGGTAAAATGACTTATCCTTAACTTCTCTAGATATTGGTAGATGTTTCACTTTCCATCTATTTCTCTTCCATTTACATGGTTTTATTTTATATTTTTTCTATGAATTCGAGCGTTTAGTTATACAATACGTGTCTTTAAGGATGAATTACTAGTAAAGTAGAAGAGAAAAAATATTACTTTCCATGGAAGATGACTATGTGCATGACTATGGCGACCAGTGCTATGAAATGAATTCGCATAAGAGAAAACCATAAAAGTGCATTGGTGGTGCTTGTCATAGGATTCTAAGTTAAGATGATCTTTTGAATCCATAATGGCAGAAACATTTTAGATTTATCCACTAGATGTGAAGAGATCCTGGAAGAATATTGAAAACACTCAAGCATCATAAACATTAAACCAATATTCTGGTGGTGTAATTACGTACATAGTGAGCACAAAATCTATAGCAATATTGGCTATAGTGAACCAAGGCATGGCTAGTGTAATTACCAAATATGAAGCGATAGTCGATCAGTCCAATCCAACAATACCCACTCCTATTCCATGAACTCTAGAACCAAATTTTTATGCAATAAAAAACATAGGAAAGATCCAGTACGACCATGAAAGAGATGTCATAATTGAGAATAGATAACCAAAAAGCATGTAATATGCAAAGTTGCATATCATAGCTATTACAAAGAATTTATTCCTCGTTATACCTCCTTTTTGTCTTTATTCCTTCTCATGATGGAATTTCGTTCTACTTTAATGCCTCTTCTTCTACTTTTGAGAATTTTTATGATATTCAAGAAAAGGTATTTTGGAAGATGATACAGAGGAGTCATCTGTTATCGCTGGACTGAATCAATAACTTAATTCATTACTTTAATTTTAGATAATTTTGATTAATATTACCTGTGTCTTTTTTCTTTCTCTTCTCTTTCCCATGGAACTAACTTGTATACATTTCAGATGTCACAGCCATGGTGTTAGAATTAGTTGTTAATGTTTTTTTCTAGGTATGTGCAAAGAGTGGTGGGCAAAACTTAGGCAAAGCTACATTAGTCTTGGAATGCATGGTGAATAGTAGGGGCTTGTATTTATGAAGGTATGAGATCTCGAGCACAAACGTTAAAGATATTTACTCTCTCAATTAAAATTTGTAACCTACTAACTGGAAACATACTCTTCTTGTTCGTTGAAGATCTCATTTTACAGTTCATGTAAATTTTTTTGTACAATTCATTGTTCCTTTTTTACGAGTTTTGGATATTTGTTTGTAAAAGCCTTACAGTAAATCTATTGTTTGTAATAATATAGCAGTTACTGGAAAATCACTAAAG
This sequence comes from Wollemia nobilis, assembly GCA_028583015.1. NCBI lineage: Eukaryota > Viridiplantae > Streptophyta > Pinopsida > Araucariales > Araucariaceae > Wollemia > Wollemia nobilis. Next base: position 1,265,588 of record JAQPPZ010002931.1, read on the forward strand.
ACTAGCACTTGTTTAGATATTCTGGACATCGTGTACGAGTTGGAAGAATTTAATACCGCATTTCTTTCAAATGATATTTGTGCTGCTACAGAAACTCTTGTGCCATCTAACCCTAGACTTAATACAAAACATTTGCTTTGTTTCTAGGTTTAAAATGAATTGTGCAAGTTTTCTTTAATTGTTATTTTTTTTAAATTATATAATCTGGATTGTAAATCTAGTTATGTATATGTATAAGCACTTACAAACAAATTAAATTGAAACACGTATCATCCTTTTAGGATATAGCATATGTTATTACTGTTCCTCGAGGAGGATAGATAAAAGTATAAAGCTTATTGGAAAGCTTTTTTTTGGATCAGATATGGTCCTTCTGTGTTAAATATTGTACTACCACCTGGACAACCTTTGGTGGATGATTGGAACTGCCTTAAAACAATGGTAATATTTCATTCCTTGATGTTTCTTCTGCTCCAATTATATGTATCTCCCCACCTCTTTGAATCCCACTGCAAATCACTTTCACAATATGGAATGAAGCATGTGTGCTATCATTTTCAGGGTCTTCATATTCCTTTCTAATTGTCCATTTTTTAACTCATTTGTATGGATTAATGGATGTAAAACATATGATAAGCAGTGAAGAAAATATAATTATTTGAGGAGAGGGCATTTTTGGATAAAAATAATAATATTGAGGTTACATGGCACCATATTATTGTTGGCTAGAGAAATGGCAGCAGCTTTGGCACTGACTTTCATTATTTTCAAGCCAGATCACATGTGCTATTTTTGATCCCTAGAGGAGGCCAATGTGGAGGACTAGTTCCTAACACAAATTTTGAAATTTTTGAGATAGCTTGTAATTTACTTTTGTTGGTACCCAATGGAGCATATGCTGAGTTTAAAATTTCACTCATTCCCTTCAAATAATATTTGATTTGATCTTCATAATACCAGTTTGAAATTTTAATTGGTTGCATTATTGGAGTAAAATTGAATCCAATTTTCTCCTTTAATAAAATTACTCCAACAGAAGATGCATGAATTGGACAAACCTTGCATTTTGTTTTCTTGGAAATATGTGCCTTTTCCTCCTTGTATACTTTATTTTTGGGAAAATGTGCATTTTTAGGGTTGGAAACATTTTCCTTTTTATGGGAAGATGCAATGGATACCACCTGAGATTCAATGGCTATGGGCTCCTTCAAAAAATATTTAGGGTTTAATATAATTTCTTTTTTTTTCTCTGGAAGTACATTATGTACTTTTTGAAAGTTTATGGCTTTCATTTCTTCCACAAAAATGTTTCTAGGGTTTTCATTTCCAACTTCTTCTATTTATGTTTCCATTATATCCTCACTAAACTTATTAATAATGTTTTCTATAATGTTTTCAAAAAATTTCTCCACTTCAAGAAATTCTACCTTCAAATTTTGAATTTCTTCCTCAAATTTTTGGTCCCACATGGCTGGATCCATAATGCTTTGAGACCAGATGTTAAGACCCCAAAGTATTACAATGAAAATTAATTCCCTTTTAAATGGAATTGCCTTTGACACTGGAGGAATATCCTACCAATGAGTTCAAATAGAATATATTTTATTGGTTAATTTATTTATTCATGCCTGATCGAATTCTATGCCTCTCTCCTATTATTTATATTATTCTAGGGTTATGAGTGAAGGGTCATGATTATTCATATTATAATATAATAATAAAAAATGAATTAATAATATTAATGTTAGTATTAGGGTCCTAACAGAAAACTAGTGGAAATACAATTCATAAGTAAGATAATATTAACTAGGATCATCATGGTATCATTATGGTTCTCTTAAATTTTCAAGCAAGAAATAGTCTAGGCTATTGTAAGCAAGAAAATATGAAATCAAGATACAATGTATCAAGCAAACATGTAACAAAAAGCAATGTAAAATTATATAAGCATTGATATCATATGGTACCTAATGTGTAATCATCTATGATTGACTACGATCATCATTTTATCCTTGCAAGTTTAACAAAGAAGGCATAATGCAAAAATAATAATGCAAGATAGTTATTAATGCAAATATGCAACAAGCAATTTTGAGAACTATAGATAGGAAGATATCCATTGGTGTTATTCATCTAGTGCAAGTGCAATGCATATGATAACTATACTGACTAGAAAAATCACATGCATTCAAGTGGATATATCAACTCAATATGAATCACCCAACCAAGAAAATATGAATCAAGTAATAGTGAATTCAAGGATCCATGTAGGTAGGTAGTTGTACATGCAAATGACAATGATAAAATGATGCAAGATGATGTAGTTTAAATATAGTACCTTTTTAGATGCATTATTTTCATAGGTTGTTTTAGTTCCTTTACATCAAGTGTAACTAGGTAGTGAGCTCATAACTAATCCTTAGTAGTAACTATAAATTAATATAACTAGTGTAGCTCAAATTTACCTTTGAACTCATTTTTTATGTTGGTTCTATTCATGTTTTTATTGAGGACTAGATAACTAATTTTGAAGGAATTGGGTTGTTCATGTAATGACCATCCTTGGAAAAAATTTTGGCACAAAGAAATAATGTATTAATATATGATGATTTAATACCTAGTTTGAGCAATTGAACCAACTATGTGATGTTTAGTTGATTTTAAAGAGTGTGATATTGCTAACATATTGCCAAGATGTGCAGGATCAGGTACACTCATAGGTGGAAGAAGCAAAATCATCCACCATAAGTAGGGGTACTTGAGGTTGGGAAAGTGATTATTAAGGAAACTTGGGGGTAACATTGATGGATACCTTCATATAGGTATGCATTCGGTTAGGGATAATCATCAAAAGGTAACCACATTGAGCCCTAGAATGGTAGCTTAGTAGCTATCGTAAATTCTCAAGGTTGATAGGTGACTAGGTTGATGGAAAGATTCCCTCTTTATTTGTTGCATATGTTTAATTATCTTTTACTTCATCACTATATACATTGGAGATTTGAAAAATAAAAGCATGCATAATTTATGTTACCTTTGAAAAACTCCTTGTTTGTAAAAATAACCTCTTACTCTTCATTTTATAAATAATAGAAGTTTTATTCTGAAATGATAAAAGAGTTTCATTTTATAAATAATAGAAGTTTTATTTTGAAATGACAGTAGAGTTTTATTTTATGAATAATAGGAGTATTATTTAAATGGTAAATGAAATTTCCTTTAAATTAATTATTGAAACTTTTATTTAAATTTAATTGTTAAAAATTTTATTCAAATGATAATGTAATTTCATTTGAAAGAGATAATGAAGCTCTCACACGAATGACAATGGAAGTTCATTAAGCAAGTTGGTGAAGTTTTTATGAAATAAATAATAAGATTGGTTCGCTTCAAAGGAGATATTGCAAATCAAATTTCATGAGACCACTTGTCAAAGGATTTCGATTGAAGTTGTAATATGGAGCTTCCACCATCGTTGAAAGGATAGATCATTGATGGAAAGTTTTGGGGAGAAGAGAAAAATGAATTATTTAAACCAAAAGGATGTTTACAGCCATGAAAGGATGAGGTAGAATTAATGATATATGGATGAGTTTAATGGGAGACAAGACTACTAACGTAAACAAAATAAGGATTATTATCCCTAAGCTTGGAAGAAAGGAGAAATAAAGACATAAATAATGGAAAAAGAAAAGGGAACATGTTACGAGAGCAATATAAGGACTCAATATGTGAAAGGAGAACCAAAAACTATACTGAAAAACTATGAGCAGTTCAAATGTCTTGGGATTCATCTATGTGCATTCATAGGTTGGTTCTACCTTTTTTTTATTTATATCTTAGGAAAGAAATTTTAAATTATTGTTCCTTTAGCCTTGTCGATATGGTTGGGTTGTTAAACTCAGCCAATATTTCCAACTAAGACCAACTACCTATTCCTATGCTAAACTATTTTATGTTTTAGTGTTGTTGAAACCATTAGATGGGTTATTATTTAAATCTCATCTATAGCTATGTTGTTTGACCTCCATGCCTTTATACTCTTGGGTAGAATGTGCATGGGTGTTGATACATAATTCATTTAATAGCTTGCTCTAGCCTAAACTAGAGAGTTGAACTCCTTATTGGGCCTTTGTTGAAATGTCCAACATTTCTAGATGTTGGGGTGCTTCATCTCCCTTCTAAGTGCTATCGTGTTTAAGGTTGTTGGGATACCTCGACAATGTTTCGCTGAACCTATCTTCCATTATTGTTGCTCTTCCCTAGTTTGTTCGAACATTCCTTTTATGGCTAGGGAGAACCTCAAAGTTTCTTGCTAGATTTTATTGGGTTAAAGGGTTTACAACGTCTGTTTAGTATAACCTTGGTGCATCCATTTCCATTAGGAATCCTTGTTGGATTGGTCATAGGGCCACTTCTCTATTAAGAAATGCCTCACCCAATAGTTGTAGGTTTACCTTCCCTTCAATAGGCCTGATTTATTAAGGAGTGTATCTCAGATTTGAGCATACATCCTTGTGTTGCTTTCGGGTAACCTTTTGAGAGTTCATCAAAAGTTTCATTTTAGATTAAGAATTATTTTTTCTTCCTCACAACAACAACTAGTAATTCATGTATGTAATTGGCTGTCCAATTAGGTGGGTTATTAAAATACTTGTTCATTTAATAGGATGGTTATAAATTACTCTTTAATTAAGTAATATGTTGTTTAAAGGAAAATAAAAGGAAAGAAATATTTTTTTTAGTTAATTAAATAAGTTGTATTTAATTTATTAAGTAAATAAAGGATAGTTTATTTATTAAATTGAAGGTATGAGAATTTTATTTATTAAGTAAAGGAAAATTATATTTTATTTATTAAATTTAAGAGATGGAACTTTGATTTATTAATTCAAAGAAATGATACTTTATTTATTAAACTGAAGGTATGGGTCTGAAACAATATCTCATTTTTAAGGAGACATATCTTCATGAAGAGTTATCTAATTCAACTGATTCTTGGACCAACTTGTGCAGAATTTGAATAGCTTTAAAATGTGTGGTCATATGCAACAATCCGAGCAATATTGAGGGAGATATGATCTTGTGAATTCAACCATTTTAAATAAGAGCAATGACGATTTTTGAAATCACAAAAAATGAAATTGCAAAGTGCGAAGGATTAGGATTTTTTCCTGAAAAATATCTCATCTTTAAGGAGCCATATATTTATGAAGAGTTGTTTGATTTAGCTAATTATTGGACCAACATGTGTAGAATTGGAATAGATTTACAATGAGTGGTCATATGCAAAAATATAAGCAATATTGAGGGAGATAAAACATTGTAAATTCAACCATTCAGAGCAAGGGTAATGACAATTTTTGAAGTCACAAAAAATGAAATTGTAATTATTTTTCAACTAGGGTTCAAACGATGGGAAGAGCAATGAAGGGTTAGGACTTCAGTGAGGCAAGACATTCTATCTAGACAAAGAATTTTTTAGCTAATTTATTTTTCCCTTTCTTTATGTTAGAAATTGTGCATGAAAATTTTATAAAGTTTTTATCTAATTTTATATTTGTTATAGAACTTTCAGATAAATTTCATTAGATTTTGAGTTTTAGTTTCCTTTCCATTGATCGATTTATAGTTAAATACTTAGAATCATCCCTAGTGGTAGAGGTTAGTGATCACACCTCAGAGATATCCTCATTGCTCTAAGATAAGGCCATTTTTTGGAAAATTTAATGGGTATTGGCCAGGGGCTTCAACCTTGAGAAAATGGATTAATAGGAGTTGGAAGTCTCCAGGAGTGATTCTATCATTTATTTTCAAAGGTTTCTTCCTATCCATTTTTTGTTCTAGGTAAGAAAGAGAAATATGGGAAGATTAGGGCTATTCCTTACCCGTCGGTATGAAGGCTTTTAACCTAAAAATAAACATATATCCCTAGTTCGAGTTTAGGTTAGTATGTTTGGATTACACGTTGAATTTTGGGAAATAGATACCTTCAAGGTAATATGCAACACTATAGGATAATTCCTTGAAATTTTAGATGCAACAAAATATAGATTTTTGGCTGTTTATGCTCGAATATTGGTCATGGTTGATATAAGTAAAGCTTTACCAAAATCAATCATTCTTAAGTATGGGGATAAGATGTGGATCCAAAATATAGATTATAAAACATATATTTAATATGTATAAGATGTCATAGGTGGGGCATATTTAAATATCATGCCCTAAGAAGAGCCCAACATAATATTTTGTAGAAAATCATAAGAGAAATTTACAAATGGTTATGGATAAAGATGGTTTTCAACTTCCAAAAATTATATCTAGAAAAATAAAAGAAAATGAAAATTCGAGACAAATAAGAAAGGATACTGGAAGAAATTCCAATTATTTTGAGGCTTTAGCATATGATGAAAAAATAGATCAAAACTTGGAGGACATAGGACAACAATTTCAGCATATTATCAAGGAATCGTCTATTCAATATGATCCTAATTTAAGGAAGAACATTCTTGATAAACCCAAGGAATGTGTTTCATCAAATTTTTAAGACTCTCTTGAAGTACCATGCACCATTCAAGAGGAAATAATTGGTAAATAAAATGTAGTTTTAGAAGGTAATACCTCTGCCATTAATAAGAAAATACTAGAAAATGAGTAGGATAAGTCAAAAGCTTCTATAATAGAGCAAGGAGAGGATAAATATGTTGAAAAAAATTGGGAAAGAATATTTAGAAATAGAATAATAAGACCTACTCTTGATATAGGTAAGGCAAAAGGAGGAAAAATCTCAAATTATCAAGCAAGATCCAGAGAAGCAAGAACTAACATAGAGAAAGGAACACAAACTAAGTTGGTTGAACTTCTCTTTACCAAAAAAAAAATGATATTGATAATACGCAAGAGGGGCCAAAATCCCATAATGATACATGATTATATCATGTAATATAAGGTGTTCTAATGCCAACTCAACGCATAGGTGTATTAGGGACCTATGTTTAAGTAATAAACTTGATATTCTCTATATCCAAGAAACTAAAATGACAAAAGAAGAAGTTTAAAAAACTATGCAAGTATTTTGGGCAAGATGTGGATGGGATGCTATGGATTATGAAGGAGCAATAGGGGGAATTCTAACTTGTTGTAATCCTTATAGAAAATATTGTGTAACCATTCATAAAACTAGGCATTTGATAGCCTCTTTAGTCACTTGCTACTTTGCTGATATTCTCTCCATCCTTATCAATGTGTATGGTCCTACAACTTAGTCATGTATATTAGAAGTTTAGAGTGGAATTGAGGTCTTTATGAGAAGTAAATACCAAGAAAACCATTTCATTATCATTGGATATTTTAATGCCATTACCAACCTGAATGAAAAATTTGGGGGAATTAGGAAATTGACCCAAAGTATGAAATATTTCTCAGCTTTTATTCAAAACAACAATCAATGAGAAGTTGAGTTTAAATAAGACAAATCTACTTGGACCAACAACAGAAGAGGCTAGAACCTAATAGCAAAAAAATAGATAGATGCATTCTCTCATATCATTGGCTAGATGAAGGAACTTGTGTTAAAATTAATACCTTAACAAGGATTGGTTCATATCACTGGATAATAAGAGTTAAAATGGTGGTTAGTGAATTCAAAAAAGATCATATTTTAAATATGAGAAGATGTGGGAAGACCATCCTAAATTTGTTGATATGATAGCTCAAACATAGAATTCTTTAGGTAATGGTGGGTTGTATGCTCTTCCAAACCAAAGCTATGACTTCTATATTAAAAGAATGGAACAAGAACATCTTTGGAAATATTTTTGAGAAGAAAGAAGAACTAAAAGATAAAATTTTAAAATTCCAAAAAGGTGATGAAAATAATACAAGATCAGAGGAAAGGGAGTTGCTTAGTGAATATCATAATATTTTGAGTAAGGAAGAGAAATTATGGAGATTAAAATCAAGACAAACTTGGTTAATAGAAGGAGATAAAATTACAAAGTTTTTTTGTAGGATGGCTATAGTACATAGATCTTCTTCTATAATTGGTAGAATTAAATAAATAGAAAGGATTTGGATTGAATGTCAAAGTAATATTAGAAAAGAGGCTAAGTTGTTTTATCAAAAAATTCTAGGTTTAGAGGAGACTGAAGTTCTTAATTATAAACTTCTTCAAGATGTTCCTTCAATTATAACAAATGAAAATAATAGGAAACTAATGGAGCCTATTACTCTAGAAGAAGGTCATTTAGCCCTTTTCTATTTTAATAAAGATATATCCCCTAGTCCAAATGGGCTCTCTACAAGTTTTTACCAACATAATTGTGATATAGTGAAGGATTATTTATTAGTGGAAATGGAATAGTCTAGGGTTAAATAATGCATACCTTATAAAATAAATGTAGTTTATCTTACCCTAATTCCAAAAAAGAAGGATGTTGATTTATTTTATTCTTTTAGACCTATAAGCCTATGTAATATGGCTTATAAGATTATTTCCAAAGTGATGGCGAATAGATTAAGGCCATTGTTAGACAAAATTATTTCAGAAGAGCAAGGAGGTTTTTTGAAAGGGAGAAATTTTTTGGATGGGATCATAGTAGTTCATGAAGTTATACGTTCAAAAGCTTCAAGAAATAGAAAGCTATGATCTTAAAAAAATTTATGAGTAAAGCCTTTAATAGGGTTAAATGGATTTTTCTTTTTGCAGTTTTAGATAAGTTTGGTTTTAGGAAGAAATGGGTTAGATGGATTAAATCTTGAGTCTCTACAATTTCTTATTCAGTGTTGGTCAATGGATTAGTTATAGAATATTTTAAAGCCAAGAGAGGTCTTAGACAAGGAGATCCTCTATCTCCTTATTTGTTCATTATTATAGTAGAATTTTTGAGTAGGAATTTAAATAAGGCTTACAAAGATGGGTTTATAAGTGGACTTAAGGTTAGTAATAACATCTATAACATCACCCATCCATAGTTTGTAGATGGTACAATCCATTTTGGAAGGGCAAGGATAAATTAGGCCATAGCTTTGAATAAATTTTTAAAAGAGTATGAACAACGTACCTAGAGATGCCTTTATTTGAGGGAAGAATGAATATAGATTTATGGAATCTAGTTATTAGTAAATTTCAAAATAAAATTTCAGCTTGGAAAGGTAGAAGGTTATAGTGTAGTTAATTAAGTCAGTATTACAAGCCATTCCAACATATTATATGTCTTTGTATTCTATGCCAAAATTAGTTGAAAAAAGTTTAATCTTTATTATATGATACTTTTTATGGTCAGGTTTACATGATAAAAGGAAATTTTCTTTGGTTAAATGGAGCAAGTTGTGTGATGAAAAAACTAGGGGAGGTCTTGGTTTAAGAGCTCTTACAAATGCAAACTTAGATCTTAGGGGAAAATTTATCTGGAGATTGTACAAAGAGAGTCAATTACAATGGGCAAGAATTCTTCTAAGTATGTTGATCCCAATGATCCAAGTTTAATATTTATTGCATTCTCTCTTCCAAATGGTTTTGCTCTTTGGAATGATTTAAAAAAATATATTGATCTTATAATTATAGGTTTAATATGGGTGGTGGAAACTGGAGAAAATTTTCTATTTGGATGGATACTTGGTATGATAAAAAAACCACTCAATTTAGATCTAGTTTTGAAACCTTGGATGAGATTTCTTCAATACAAATACGATGATAGGGTTTCAAAAATTTTGTACAAGGATCAAGAAGGAAGATACAAATAGAAAGAATATTTTTTTACAAGTATACAAGACATTGATGCTAGGAGGCAATTGAGTAGAAAGATAACAACTGTAATTGTTCTAAGAGGTGCCAAGGATAAATTGATTTGGGATTTGAATAGTTCATGAGAATACAAAACAAGAAGTGGATATAATATTCAACACCAAAATAATAATAATATCACTAGAATTTAAAGAGATATTTGGGATAGCCCAAGCATTCCTAAAGTCAATTTTTTTGTTTGGCTAGAAGGTCGTAGAAGAATTGTATCCTGGGATAACCTTATGTACACCAGTTTTCATGGTCCCTCTAAATGTATTTTCTGTAGTAAGGAGGAGGAGAGTATTGAACATCGCTTGCAAACATTGCTCAATTGTTTGGAATCTATGGAAATGGATTCTTAATGTGTTTGATAAATGCATGGTAATGAATAGAAAAATTGAATATTGGTTAAAGCAATGGTAGAGCACTTATAAAATTGGAGCTTTACAGACAATATGGGATATATCAAAAGATACAATACTTTGGACTATATGGCTTGAAAGGAATAGAAGAATATTTAAAGGAAAGGAAAGCAGTTTAGACGTAATGAAAAAGAAGATATGTTTAGCCATAGAGGAGTCTAAACCAACCCTATCAACTCACCCAATCCCTAATATGGAAGTAGAGAGTCTTGATAGATGGAGTTGAGTCATTAAATGGAATTATGATGTTGGGTACAAGAGAAGCAAAAATAAGGTAAAGAATATAAAATTGAAACCACCAGATGTGGAGTAAATTAAGTTGAATTTTGATGGAGCATCTAAAGGAAACCTAGGACTAGTAGCAAGAGGAGGAATAATTATAAATAATAGAGGAGATATTATGTTTCATTATGCTTTCATTTGTGGATTTAATACAAATAATGAAGCTGAAGCTTGGACAAATTTAAAAGGGTTAAAAATATATAAACAAATTAAATGAAATGGAATAGATTTTTTATGGAAGATGATTCTCTCATAGTAATAAATGCAATTGTAAGGAAAGCAAAGGCTCCATGGAACATACAAGAGATAATTATGGAAATTCAAGATCTTGCTAAAGAGTTTGAAGAAATTAGGTTTACACATATATTAAGGGAAGGAAATAAATGTGTAGATAAGCTAGCCAATAGAGGGGTTTTGGTTGAGGATCATGAAGTTAACATCTCCTTTTCATGGTTAGAGGAAGTAGAAAGTTTAGTTGAAGCTAACAAAAATTGTTGATTGCCTGAATCAATTAATGATTAAGATTTACTTTAATATTTTCCATTGGTAATATCTATTTTATTTTGTAATCAGAATGTGTGTTCATTTAGGCTATTTATTATAATTCTTGTGGTTGAACTTGTGTTTCAGGAAGGAAACTAGCAATCCATATTTGGTAAACTGAACTATGTTCGTGCGATGTTTTGGAAATATTACTCTACTAAGATGTAAGGCATAGATAGTAGAGGTGAATTTTTGACATTGTGAAGGCTGCTATAGGAAAATTTTAAGAAAGATGCTAAATTATGGAGTAATTGTATTCATTCAGAGATTTGAAAAGATCCAGAAAATGAAAATCAAGAATGCAGACATTTTATATAAAATGTTGTAGGTTTCTAACTATAGCATCTCAATTGAGATGAGAAGTGTATCTATTTGTAAACTCCTAAGCTCTAAATAAGAGAGATGTAAATTTTTAAGGGTGGGGGACCTGAGTGCAACCCCTTTTTATCAAACAAAAAAACAAATTGAAGATATGGGACATTGATTTATTAAGTAAAGGAAAATTATATTTTATTTATTTAATTGAAGAGATCAAACTTTGATTTATTAAATAAAAGAAAGAATAGTTTATTTATTAAATTGAAGGTATGGGACTTTGATTTATTAAGTAAAGGAAAAGTATATTTTATTTATTAAATTTAAGAGATGGAACTTTGATTTATGAAGTAAAAGAAAAGATAGCTTATTTATTAAATTGAAGGTATAGGACTTTGATTTATTAAGAAAAGAAAAAATATATTTTATCTATTAAATTGAAGAGATGAAACTTTGATTTATTAAGTAAAATAAAGAATAGTTTATTTATTAAATTGAAGGTATGGGACTTTGATTTATTAATTAAAGGAAAAGTATGTTTTATTTATTAAATTGAAGAGATGGAAATTTGATTTATTAAGTAAATGAAAGAATAGTTTATTTATTAAATTGAAGGTATGGATCTTTGATTTATTAAGTAAAGGAAAAATGTATTTTATTTATTAAATTGAATAAATGGAACTTTGATTAATTAAGTAAAGAAAATAATGGTTCATTTTATATATTAAAGGTGTGGGACTTTAATTTATGAAATGAAGAGAATGATTACTTTATAAATTAAGTAATAGGACTTGATTTATGAAATAAAAATACCTAGCTTATTTTAAAATTAAAGGTATGGGACTTTAATTTGCTGAATAAGGATTGAAAAAAAATTGATTAAAGTAGGACATGTGATCTAGTTGCATGTGTTGAAAGACTCTCATAGGATAATGAGAGGGAAAATAAAAATGGTGGTTTTATGATATCAACTATGCAATATATGGTTAGATACTTTGATTTGATTGTATAGTTGCAATTTGGAAATAAGCATAGTAGATGCATTTAGAGCATTTTTATCATAGAACCATGAGTGCCTGATCCCCTATTATCCTCAAATGATCGATGGGAGATAAGGAGGACTAAGGAGGTAATTGGAAATGTGTTAGTTGATTCTACTTGTAAATGATTTACTTATGCTAGAATAGAATATTTGTGAGGAGATTTCTTTGATGAAATTGATGTAATATATTATTCTTTGAGAGTATGGAAGTTTGACCATACCTACTTACACGTAATAATTTATTATTGATTGGATGATGTACCTCTAAATTACCATTATGTATTATTTATATTTTGTATTTAAAGTCCTTTTAATTAATTTTTATTTTCTCTAAATGTTACTTCTCTTCTAGGATCTTTGTATGCTTATGAATTATGTTTTGTTATATTTAGTATCTAGAGTTACCCTCATTTTGTTGCTAAACAATATAAACTTAAATAATGAGTTATAGGGTGAACATAGTAGACCTAAGGGATTAAGACCCCTTAGGAAGAATGATAACTGAGTTTAGGAAAAGACTACATTTGACTTAAGATAGCTCATCGTGGAGATGAGATGAATAGCTTAACTTGCAATACGCGTGGCATACCTACACAGACTGTCTTGTGTATGGTATGGTGGTGGGTGTATACATTTGATTGGATGAAGTTGATAAGTTTAGCTCATCAAGGGTCATGATAAGGATAAACTTATTTGCAGTAACACATAATACACCTACACAGATGGACTTGTGTTAGGGTATCTAGTGAGATGTAGATCTTAAAAAAAATTAGGGGATTTAAACAATAGATTAGTTAAAAGTCACTTTGGGGTTTATCGCTCCCTCTCCTTAATAAAATAAATATATATATTTTTTATTTCTATGTGTTTTATTGTAGTTGAATTTTGGTTCATTACATTTGGTATCAAATCTCTAGGTACGAGGGTATAGAGATTCTTGTGTGTTAAAGAGATTTGAATGTCTCTAATGAAGTCCTACTTAAATTATAAGCTAAATTTGGGATGACCTAGAATACCCTATTTTATAGAATCTAATGGGAACTAATCCTAAGGGTGGATGAATATTATGATACCTTAGTATGATATTTTGTATTAATGATACATCGTAACCTTGGAATATTACCCTAGTTGGATTATTGATGCTTTTAATAGGAGAAATCTATATTGTGGCTTGAATTAGTGATACAGTTTAAGGTGAACTTGTAGCCTAATATTTTTTTTGTTGTGACCATGTTAAACATGACATCTAGGACCAAAAAAGAGAGGTCTACACCTATACAAACTTAAAAAATAATGTTGAATAAGGGATCCAAGAGTAGGATCCAAAAAATTTGAATAGAGAGGAAGAAGACCTCACTACTATGGTTACTACTATATAGGATCAAATGAGACAAGTGTTGTAAACAATTACAAACTAGAACTCACAAGCTAGAGGCTCAAATATTGGCCAAGTTAACGGGCTAACTACAAATCCATTACAATCTGGAGCTCTTTTAGGAAAAAAACTAGGGATCTGAAAAATATTTGTATCTCTAAGTTTTGTGAAGAAGGAGAAGGGGATGCAACTAAAGCTTGGTTGAGAGAATTAGAAGTTTACTTCACGATAAAAGGTTATTTCCTAGGAACCCAAATGGTTTGGACCAAGATCTACTTAGAAGGGGCTGCTCTAGATTGTTAGGAAACCCAATATGAGAAGAATGAGATTGAACCTATCGATATTCCATGGAAGGAATTCAAAATCACCTTCAAGAAAAGGTTCCTTACCAAGCATTTCTATGGGCTAAAATTTGAGAAGTTTGCTAGCCTACGACAAGGGATAAAAATAGTAGAGATATAATATAAGAATTTGGTTAGGTTAATCAAGTATGTACCCACATATGATGAGAAGATGAGGGTTCACAAGTTTATTAATGAGTTAGAATCTAGAGCGAAGTATGATGTAAACATGCATGACCCCAAATTGCTACAGAAAGCATATGACTTGGCAAAGAAATTAGAATCCCAACTACAATTTAACTATATTGGCCTATTTGAGCAAGATCGACAAGTATTGAGAAAAATAAATAGTGATGAGTTTCTGAAATGAGAATATAAACAAAGCTAGAAGTCCAAGAATTTTCCAAAATCTAAAAAATAAAATAGTAGAAATCAGAAGAATTTTAGGAAAAACTTCCAAAATAAAAACAACAAAAACTCTAATAATGCTAAATCTCAATAAAAAAAGCCATAGACCTCAACCCCATTAAGTAATATTAGGTAACAAAACCTGAAAAAGAAGAAAGGACCCAAGGATGGGTGTTACCATTGTAGAGGTTTGCATTATGCTAATTAGTTTCCACACCAACCAAGACTGAGTTCATCCAATGCCAAGAAAAAGGAATCTGAGCATCAGATCTACATTGCAATTGAGAAATAAAAGCTAGAGGGGCAAGTCATCCCATTGCTTATGAAAGGTAATATTTTTAATAAGCAAGTAAAAATTTTAATTGATAGTGGAGCCACATATAGATTTATTTCTTCTAGTTTAGCAAGGGATATGCCAAAAAGGCCAGGATATTTTTCCCATGGGTAGAAGTTAGAGTATGGTTTGGGGTAAACCTACTTATTAAACTAGTGTTATCCAATGGCATAAGTTACTTTAGATAGTGGAAAAATTATTTGTATATAGCTCCACTTCATACCTTTGATATGATCCTAAGGATGGATTTATTATAGGCCCATAAAGCTTTGATCAACTTCAAAGATAGATAGATTGAGTATTCAAAAAAATGCAAGGGAATATTAAGAATTCATAGCAAGAAAGGGGTATTCAAACCCTGTATGTTGTCGTCTATGCAATTGAAGAAAGCCCTCAACAAAGGAGGGATAGTGTATGTTGTAAAACTTAATGGAGTAGGAGATGATCCAAAGAGAGACATGCTAGTAAATCACCTAATTTTACAAGATTTTAAGGTTGTATTTCCAAAGGATTTACCTAGACTACCTCTTGTGCAAGAATTTGATTTCACAATTGATATTATGCCAGAAGCAGAACCTATTCATAGATATCCATATAGGATGAATCCTATCAAGATGCAAGAACTAAAGGTTCAACCACAAGGGCTATTGTAAAATGGATTGATAAAACCTAGTGTGTCAACTTGGGGTGCACTAGTTTCATTTTGTAAAAAAAATGACGGTTCACTAATAGTGTGTATTGATTACAGGATGCTAAATAAGGCTACAATCAAGAATGGGTATCATTTACCTAGGATCAAATATTTATTCGATCAACTAATATATACCATGATATTCACAAATATTGATATAATATCAAGGTACCATCAGTTAATAATACGTGAGGAGGATACTCACAGAATGACATTTAAAACTAGGTACAAGTATTATGAGTTTACAGTTCTACCCTTTGGACTAACTACTGCTCCAACTGCACTCATGAATCTGATGAACAATGTGTTCATAAGGACCAGTTTGTCCTTGTATTCTTAGATGATATATTAATAAAATATTAGAAGAAATAAGAGCATGATAAACAAATCAAGATCATGTTAGTGTTTTTGAGAGAAAATCAACTCTATGGGAATCTAGCTAAAAGTGATTTCTATGTTTTAGAGGTAGAATATCTTGGACATATCATATCAGTAGAAGGAATTATTGTGGATCCAAAGAAAATAGAGGTCATCCTAAATTGGCCACCCCCTACTAATGTGACTAAATTACAAGGCTTCATAGAGTTAAAAAACTACTATAGATGTTATATAAAGAATTACTCCAATATTATTGTGATAAAAACTAACCTTAAGAAGAAAAGAAAGGAATTCAAGTATTTAGAAAAGTGTGCAACTACCTTTTATTTGCTGAAACATAAACTCATTACTACAACAATATTGAATATTCTTGATCCTCAAGGGCATAAGTCTCACTGGGAAGATTATTTACATCTTTTGGGATTTGCCTACAATAATGGACATCACTCTTCTCTAGGAATAACTCCTTTTGATGCTTTGTATGGGTTAAAGTGTAGAATTCCATTGTCCTGGTACAACCTAGAAGATCGATTTATGATTGGGCCAAATATGGTTAGATAAAAGGAAGATCAATTGAAATTAATCGGACAAAGACTTAAAGAAACTACCAATAGGCATAAAAGTTATGTTGATATAAAAAAAACTTCAATATATTACTCAATTGGAGATAAAGTGTTTCAAAGGGTTAAACCTATGAAGAGTGCTATCAAATCCATGAAGTTGGATCCTCGGTTTGTAGGGCCCTTTGAGATCACTGAAAAGATCATGTCAATTGCATACCGACTTGCCTTAATACCTAACTTGTCAAAAATCCATGACACCTTCCACATATCCTTTCTTAGAAAATATGTTACTGACCTCGAATATGTGTGGGATGTTTCTAAATTGCATTTGGAAAATTAGGAGGATATTGAAGTGATGTTAGTAAATATTCTTGAGTTTCATTATAAGTTTATATGGAATTAGACTCTTGAGCAATGTAAGGTCTAGTGGGACCAATTTTCTATAAGAAATCCCACTTGAGAGAAAGTGGATGATATGCAAAAAAAAAATTCCTTATTGTTTGAAAATAAATAATGTAATGATTTTATTTTGTAAAAATGGAAACACTTAGGATGATGTTTAGTCCAAGGGGGTTAGGATGTCATGACCCTCCCTAGTAAACTTTTTGGAACAAATAAACAATGTATTAATCTATTATGCTTTAATACCTAAGTTGAGCAATTGAACCAACTATGTGATTTTTAGTTGATTTGAAAGAGCATGATACTGCTGACATATTGCCAAGATATGCGGGATCAAGTACACTTATAGGTGGATGAAGCATAATCATCCATTAGAAGTAAGGATACTTGATATTGGATAAGTGATGATTAAGGCAACTTGGGGGTAACATTGATGGATACCTTCATATAAGCATGCATTCAATTAGGGATAATCGTCAAAAGATAGCCACCTTGAGCCCAAAATTTGTAGCCTAGTAGCTATCATAAATTATCAAGGTTGAGACAGGTGACTAAGTTGATAAATGATTCCATCTTTATCTGTTGCATATGTTTGATTTTATTTTACTTCAACACTATCTACATTGGATATTTAGTAAATAAAGGCATGAATAATTTAGGTTACCTTTGAAAAAATCTTGTTTGCAAAAAGAACCCCTTACTCTTCATTTTATAAATAATAGAAGTTTTATTTTGAAATTATAAAAGAGTTCCATTTTATAAATAATAGAATTTTTATTTTGAAATTACAGTAGAGTTTCATTTTATGAATAATAGGAGTATTATTTAAATGATAAATGAAAATTCATTTAAATTAATTATTGAAATTTTATTTAAATTAATTATTAAAACTTTTATTCAAATGATAATATCAATTTATTTTAAAGGGATAGTGAAGATCTCACATGAATTATAATGGAAGTTTATTAAGCAAGTTGGTGAAGATTTTATGAAAGAAATAAAAATATTACTCCACTTCAAAGGAGATCTTGCAAAATTAGATTTCATGAGACCACATATCAAAGGATTTTGATCGAAGTTGTAAGATGGAGCTTCCACCATCGTTGAAAACATAACTAATTGATGGTAAGATTTGGGGATAAGATAAAAAAGATTTATTTAAACCATAATAATATTTGCAAATACGAAAGGATGAGGTAGAATTAATGGTAGACATATGAGTTTAATGGGAGACAATAGTGCTAACATGGAAAAAGAAGGATTCCTCTCCCTAAGCTTGGAAGAAAGGAGAAGGAAAAATATAATGAATGGAAGAAGAAAATGAAATGTGTTATGAGAGCAACATAAGGAATCGATATATGAAAGGAGAACCAGAAACCATAGTGAACAACCGTGAGAAATTCAAACATCTTGGGATTCATTTGCATGTATTCACAGGTTTGTTTTACCATTTGTTTGTTAGTCTCTTAAGGAAGTTTCGATGATTGTTCCTTTAGCCTTGTGGACATGGTTAGGTTGTAAAAATTTTCTAATATTTCCAACCAAAACTAGCTACCTATTCTTATACTAAACTAGTTTATGTTTTAGTGTTGTTGAAACCATTAGATTGGATACTCTTTAAATCTCATCTATAGTTATGTTGTTTGACGTCCACACCTCTACCCTCTTGGGCAGCATGTGCACGAGTGTTGAGATTTCATATATTTAATAGCTTGTTGTAGCCGAACCTAGAGAGTTGAACTCTTTGTTGAGCCCTTGTTGAAACATCCAATATTGCTAGATGTTGGAATGCATCATCTCCCTTCTAAGCGCTATCGTGTTTGAGATAGTTGGGATACCCCGACAACGTTTTGCTGAACCTATCATTCATTATCGTTTCTCTTCCCTAGTTCATTCAAACATTCTTTTTGTGGCTAGGAAGAACATCTAAGTTGCTTGTTGGGTTTTGTTGGATTAAAGGGTTTACACCCTCTGTTTTTAATAACGTTGGTGCATCTATTTTCATTTGGAATCCTTGTTGGATTGGTCATAGGACCACTTCTATATTAAGAAATACCTTGCCCAATAGTTACAGGTTTACCTTCCCTTAAGCCGGTCTGAGTTGTTAACGAGTGTGTTTTAGATTTGAGTGCACCTTCTCATGTTGCTTTTGTGTAACCTTTTGGGAATTCATCGAAAGTTTCATTTTAGTTTAAGGATTATTTTGTGGTTCCTCACGATGGTAGCTGGTAATTCCTATATGTAAATGGATGACCAATTAAATGGATTATTATAATACTTGTTCATTTAATAGGATGGTTATATTTTACTCTTTAATTAAATAATATGTTATTTAAATGAAAAAGAGAAGGGAAGAAATAGTTATTTAGTTAATTAAATAAGTTGTATTTGATTTATTAAGTAAAAGAAATGATAGTTTATTTATTAAATTGAAGGTATGGGACTTTGATTTATTATGTAAAGGAAAAGTATATTTTATTTATTAAGTTAAAGAGATCGAACTTTGATTTATTACATAAAAGAAAGAATAGTTTATTTATTAAATTGAAGGTATGGACTTTGATTTACTAAGTAAAAAAAATTATATTTTATTTATTAAATTTAAGAGATGGAACTTTGATTTATTAAATAAAAGAAATGATAGTTTATTTATTAAATTGAAGGTATCAGAATTTATTAAGTAAAGGAAAAGTATATTTTATTTATTAAATTGAAGGAATAGAACTTTGATTCATTAAGTAAAGAAAAGAATGGTTCATTTTATAGATTAGAGGTATGGGACTTTGATTTATGAAATGAACGGAATGATTCCTTTATGAATTAAGTAATAGGACTTGATTTATGAAATAAATAAACCTAGATTATTTAAAAATTAAAGGTATGGGATTTTAATTTTTTGAATAAGGGTTGAAAATAAATTGATTAAAGTAGGACCTATGATCTAGTTGCATGTGTTGAAATACTCTCATGAGATAATGAGAGGAGAAATAAAAATAATGGTTTTTATGATATCAACCTTAGTTACCAAGTTCGAGTTCGTTTTTGAGTTCAACACTCTTGAAGTTCGAATGCAATACAACATGTTTAAAAATTTGAAATAAAATACGACATATAAAATTCGATATATTATAAATGTGCATATATCCTTTCAAAATATTATGTAAATAAATTAGTAACTAAGAAACTCAAAAAAAGACTTGAAACAAACATTAATAATTCCCTTATCATATATTTCTAAGTTTATAGATTAAATTTTAATGGTACCATTTTATATACGTTTTACATTTTGATAAATTTTATATTTAAATGTTGAAAGTAAAATTAAATGGTAATTTTTATATAAATTAAATTTTATATCTAAAACAAACACCTAATAAAAGCATGATAACTTACTCAAACTTACATATGTTATTATCATTTATCATCAACAAAAAGTAAATAATTTTAAAATAAAAATTTTAATCTTATAAGATTATTAAATTGCATCTTGACTTTAGAAAACAACTTTTTTATATTTTTTTTCCATTCCATAAATTTATTAGTTTTCTTGGTTACATTAAAATATGTTTTACTAAAATATGTTTTACTTTCCTTGTAAAGCATTCATAGGGGAATCAAAAATTTTCCACATGCCTATTGACTGCAGGTCTCTAACTATGTTGTTCAAATCTAACCAGACTCTTTATTTGAAAGACTAGATTTGTTAAAGTACAAAATAAAATCATATCGAAATCTAGATTTTTCATGTGCATGAAAATTTATACGGCCTTGGAAATAACGCTTTGCTCCCCACTTTTTACGAATCTGTCAACATTTTACGAATTTAATTTTTCTCTTTCCACGTGCATTTCTTCCTACGAATCTGTCAACATTTTATGAATTTGATATTTCTCTTTCTGCGTGCATTTCTTCCTTGTTTTCTATGAATTTTTTTCCTAGCTGAATTTAGGATTTATTCGCTGAACTTATTCGTTAGGGTTTTAAATTCAACGAATTTTGAATTTTATATACAAAATTCGACAAATTTGGTAACTAAGATAACAACTATGCAATAGATGGTTAGATACTTTGATTTAATTATATAGCTACAATTTGATAATAAGCATAGTAGATGCATTTAAAGCATGTCTATCATAAAACCATGAGTGCCCTGATCCTCTATTATCCTCAAATGATCGATGGGAGTTGAGGAGGGCCAAGGAGGTAGTTGGAATCAATGTGTTAGTTGATTCTACTTGTAAAAAATTTACTTATGCTAGAGCAAAATATTTGTGGGGAGATTTCCTTGATGAAATTGATGTAATATATTATTCTTTGAGAGTATCAAAGTTTGGACATACATGCTTGTACATAATAATTGCTTATTGATTGGATGATGTACCTTTAAATTACCATTTTGGATTATTTATATTTTGTATTTAAACTCCTTTCAATTAATGTTTATTTTATTTAAATGTTACTTCTCTTCTAGTATCTTTGTATGCTTATGAATTATGTTTTGTTATATTTAGTATCTAGAGTTATCCTTGTTTTCTTGCTAAACAATATAAACTTAAGTAATTAGTTCTAGGGTGAAATTAGAGGATGACATAAGGGATTGAGATCCCTTAGGGTGAACATAGTGGACCTAAGGTATTAAGATACCTTAGGGAGAATTATCATTGAATTTATGGAAATACTACATCTGAGTTAAGATAGCACATTGTGGAGACAAGATGGATAGCTTAACTCGTAATAAACGTAGCTTACCTACATATACTAGCTTGTGTATGGTATGGTGATGGGTGTATACCTTTTATTGGTTGAAGGTGATAAGTTTAGCTCATAAAGGGTGATGAGAAGGATAAACTTATTTGTAGTAACACATAATATGCTTACACAGATGGACTTGTGTTAGGGTATCTAGTGAGATGTATCTCTTTGAGAAACTTAGGGGATTTAAAAAATATATTAGTTAAAAGTCGGTTAGGGTTTTAAGGATCCCTATCCTTGGTAGAATATATATATATATATATATATATATATATATATATATATATATATATATATATATTCTTTTTGTGTGTTTTATTGTAGCTAAATTTTTTATCATTACAGTTCCCTTTTACCATAAGCTCATTTGATACATAATGATAGATCCATAGGTGTTCGAAGGTATGGATATAAATTTAATTAATTAGTTATAGTTTTCGAAGAAAATCATGGTAATACTCATTACTGATAGGATATTATTTTAATAAAATTACTAAAGAAGTAATTTCTAGTTCAAAAGTAAAAATAGCTTCATTCTTGTAGATCAAAGCATAGGGCATGACACTAGTTGGAGTTCAAACACTAATATGATAGGACTATAATATGGGACATAGCTAAAGGAACCAATCCTAGCCTATTTTAATAAGTTTATTTAATATTTAGATAAAAGTTTTATTACATGATTTTGCCTTATCGTTTCCTTCTAGATAATAAGTCATTGATCACTTGTGTTGGATTTTAAACTTGAATCAAATTTTGGTGATGTCTTTGTTTTTAAAATATATATCATTATCAAATATTATCACATTAGAAATATCATATCAAGATAAAAAGTAGTTGAGGAAGAATTTTGAATCCTCAAGACTAATGAAAGAGGATATAGGTATGGCTTCTACATATTTTATAAAGTATATAGTTGTTAAAATAATTAATTTATATCTATTTTATGACGGTGTGTTTATTTTCTTGATGGTGTTGAAGTTCCAAATAGAAAAGGCTCAAGGATAAGCTAGTGGTTGGGTCTTTTAATATGGATAATGTATGATGTTGTTATAAATTGACATTTATTTCATATTTGGATATAGTTGCAAGAATATTTCTCCATGGAGGTCTAGTAATATCCTAATAAAAAAAGCTTCTTAGCAATATAATGTTTTCTAAAATGGTGACCACATGTTCCCCTATGGAAATATTGAATGACCAATTCACTTTGTTAGAGTTTATCCATGTAAGAAGCATTCCATAAAAATATTAATTTATAAAGGATATAACCCATAGTTACACATTAGCATGCACATTGTCTTGAATTCTTACAATCATTCTTGCTTAAATCCTCTCACAAGATACCATATTTTAGAAAATAAAAGATATCCTTGTACCAAGGATCTATAGGGAGTTTTGTTTGATAACAAATAATTCTTAATATTTTTTTATAGATTTTATGGTTGCAGGTTCCCTAATCTGCCATATGATGATCATGGATTTCTCATCTTCCAACTCTAGAGAAATAAGGGAGACCACTATATGCATAGTATCAACATGGTGATTGCTAGATCATGGAGTGATATCAATGGTAATCTTGTTAATTACAAATATTAATTTATCAACAATATCCTTATGTGGTTTAAGTTTTTTATTTTTGGTTTGGTAGATTCCTTTAAGTTGATTGACTACAAGTTTAGAATCTCCAGAAACAAGGATAATTTTTCCATTATTGTCTAAGGCTACATGAATTATGAGAAGAAGTGCCTCAAAATACATAGTATTGTTTGTGCACAAAACACAAGATCTTGAAAAAAAAGGGATGATGTTTCATTATGGGGAGATAAGGACAACTCCTAACCTTTTTCCTTTAAAACATCTCATGCTATCAAAGGATAGGGACCATAAATATAATGGTTTAGTTTCAATATTGAGTACATTATCATCAATATTATATATGAATATGGGATGACTAGTAGGTAAGAGTATTGCTACATATTCACTAACAATAACTTAACCTTTTAATAATTTCTAAATAGTAAATTCTAGGTCTAATTTATTAAGGTAAATGATCCATTTTATGGTCTAACCTAAAATATAAGGTTTTAATATGAGGCATCATGGGGTATATAACTTGGTAATTATAGATTTTTAATGCTTTAGCATGTAATATCTAAACGTTTTGGAGGTTAATACAAACAAGAGGTAAATATTTTCTTAGGGGTGTATAGAACCTCATAACTAACAATGGTCCTATTTGTGTAATTAATCATTATTTATCTATGTTGGTCATCATATTGGGATAGCATAGAACCTAATGCATGGATAGTTGTTTCTATATTAAGAAAGAGTAGTTTTATGAGGTTAGAAAGGATAATGACTAGTGGGGATAAAATAAATATTTTTAGAGCATCAAACATTGCCTATTACTCACCATTCCATATAAATTCTACATTCTTTATCCAAAGTTTTAAAATGGAGGAAGCAACCATAAGATGTAAAATATGGAGGATACGATAGGTATATGGTAATGGTACTTAAATATGTAGGAAAATAAGAGAATAGACTTATGCAATAACTCAATAATATACCATTAATCAATGCTCATGAAAATAGTAAAATCCAATAGAATGGAGGACTTTGAACAGTCTCAAATTTTACAAATGAAGATCTACATTGTACCTTCTCACTACTCTATAGTATCTTTGTCTCTCACTCTATATGTCTCTTGCACAAGGCTCATATATATAAGATATGTGTTCCTTGTGCTCTACTCTACCTAAGAATTTTTTATATGACTCATGTACATGTGGAATACATGCACATTTACATCATTGCACATTCTAACACTTGTGCATTTATTAATTATTCCCCAAATAACTACTTAACATAAGATAAAATCCTAATATAATAATGTAACAAAGGTGATATATTGACATGTACCAAATAATGTAATATACTCTAACATCCCCATGTATTACATTATTTGGGTATTTAAGACTTTAGTATTCAATATTGATCTTCTTCTTTTGAATATTATTAAACTTGATCTGATCCTTCTTCTTATTTATCTTCAGTGTTTATGTTGTCTCTCCATGTTTTCTTCATTCCACTATTTTTCATAATTTCAAAGTTTTTGATAGGATTCTTGGAGTCTTCTAGATAACCTTGTTGAACTAGAGATCTAATAATCCTATGAGTCATAAGTGGATCATCACTGCTTTCTCTTCTATTCCTTGGTTTCCTATATGGTTTGTAACCTTGATCTTAAAAGAATTCAAGCTTGAGATTATTGTTAGTGGATACTTCTTAATTAAGAACTTGGAAGAAACAATCTAATATGAATAGTAGTCTCTCATCAAATATTTTATAGTAGTTGTATTTGTTGTAACAAAAGTAAGATGGATGAGATTTTCCTCCACAATATTTACATGGATGGAAACTCTAGCAGTTAACCTTTTCATGACCAAATTTACTGCAATAAGTACATAATAAAGATATCTCGAATTCTTTGTTATATGGTTTAGAAATATCACGTTTATCTATTTCCTTGATGAAATAGTTAAACCATATGTGTACAATTGAAGTTATTCTATCTTTACTTCTATCATAAATGTGTATGAGATATTTTTTATCAATATTATTTTCTATATTTTGAATATGATGTTCAATTTCCTCATTAATATAGTTGTCATCAATTCCCTTTACTATCTCATTAGAAGATATTTTAGAAGAATCTATTTTTCCCGAACTATTAGTTTGTGATTTTTTAGAAGTATTTTTAAATCCTATTGATTCTTCTCTTCCATTTTAATCTTCCTCATTATTATCCATTGAATCCTTTGAATTATAATCATGCTTTTAAGCCATATTGGTACTTTCCTTACTCTTTTTATAATTATAGTATTTAATGTGTCCTTTGGAGTAGACATCATTATAGCTTCCTAGTTTAGAGTATGGGAATTAGTTTGATAAAAGATTCCTAAAATTAGATTTTGTAGAATCCTTATGTCTCCCTAATGACTAGAGTAAGCTATAGTCTTGATAAAGTGCTTTGATAGTAGACTTAGATTTTAGGTTTACTTTGAGTTGAATTCATTTTGACTCCCTAATTATTTGATGATAGGCTTTATATAATGTTCAACTCTTAATTTCCATATCTCTCCTAATGCACTTTTCAATATGATAGAGTTTTCTATGGTTGGATTTCTTTGTCTCTTTAATGTGTTTATGAGACAAGAATAAGCAGTAAATTCCAACTCTTTCAAGAAAATAATAATTTTGCTCCTTTATCCTTAAATTTCAAAAATTCAATTTTCTAAATTCCAATTAATCAAGGTTTGATGTAGTACTCCTTATATCTCCCTATTTTGGAATTTTAGAAAATAATAATAATAGTATTTGCAAATTAATATTTTAACTATTTAAATTTGAAAACCTTATATCTCCCACTATGATTATTTACAAATATATATATGCATTTCAACTAATGTACTTTAAAATTTCACTCGAAGATATAAAATTGCTTTATAATTCACTAATGCTTGGTTAATTATCACAACTCCAATGCAGTAGTAAATTTAACCTTATTTGGTTTACCTTATAACTTATTTTAACCTTAATGAAAGCAAGTAATTAATTTTATATTACCTTTATAATGTTGTACATGATATAACTTTATCTTCACTCCAAAAAATCCTTCGATATTGTATTCATAGAATGATAATGAGCATTCAATGCTCCTCTTTTAATTGATATCGTGTTAATGTTTTTTTCTCCTTTAATAAGATTTAATATTCCTAAGAATAAGCACTTTAGTATTCATGCTATAGTTTTCAAATCAATCATAGTTGACCTATTTTATATATTGCTCTCTTCAATGACACTTGACATGTATTCATTTTTTGCTTTAGTATTTCAAAACAATTTTTGCACTATTGTTTTCTTCCTTCTCAATGGTAAGTGATTGACCCGAATTAGCACCACTCCTAATATTGTAGCATCTCTACTCAAATTTTTCTTGTATATGATATTATTTTGCTACACTTTGACTAAATATTTGATTGTGCGCATTCAATTCACTCAACGTTATCTTGAATTTACTCTCAATCACACCTTCAATTTCTCTCTCAATTGATGTTGGTTAAATAAATGCTTCAACTATTTGAGTGCTATTGCTTTAGGTAGCTATAACATGTTTTTATTATCATAGGTGCCAAGTGGCACTAAGTATTACCCAAGATATTGGTCTCCTCCTTAGGTAATATGATACTTGCATCAACAATTCTTGAGCATTATAAAATGTAGGTGAGTGCTCAAGATGCTCTTCTTGAGCATTAAATCAATTATGGGAGCATTACTTAGTTTGGGCACCCTTCCTCCTTGAGCATAGATGTTATGGCTATGAAGATGCTCTTAGACCTTTGTTCCAAGTGGCACTCATTTAATTTTCGTAAACCAATTCCTTCAATGTATATTAAACCTTATATACTTCTTGCCTATGGATGCATTGTTGTATTTTATCTTCAACATTTTTATGAGGTGAATATTTTTACTACTTAAAATATGAAGTTGGCTCCAATTCAATGGTAAATCTAGTGCATTGTATTGATGCTAATACTTAGCTTGTGGTTCATCCATGATATAGCTTGGTAATGCACCTTTGATTTTTGTTGTAACTTCCTTCTTTCCACTACAATGTATTTTACCTTAGCATTGTTGATATATAATGATGATATCCCCTTACGTAAACCTTTTTTTTACTATGGGTTTGAGCTAATGTAGGCATTTGAGTTGGTGTCTTGTTACACCTTTGTGAAACGGGTATCAGGAACTTTGGATGAGATCTTCTCTTAAGCACTTTTACTATGCTATCCTTTTGTTAATGGCATCCACTTGTAGATAAGCCAATGTGCTACATATCCTCAAGGTATTTGAACATTTATCTCCATTGATGTAGACATTATTGTGCTTGTATGAGTTAAAGATAACTCTATAATGAACTAGGATACTATCCTTTCATTACACCTGAATATGAGACTCTCATAGTCTCCTTTTGTATCTCCTTTTTCTAGTTTTTATGGTAGCTTTATTTTCTAGTACTTGGAGGTATATTAACCTTTTAGGTGGCTTATCTATGCCACAATAGAATATAGGTTTGCTGCACTAAATCATATCTTTAGAAACTTTGATATTTCACTTATTTGTGCACTTTGGTCTTCCACCTTAACTTAAAAACCAATGCACTTAATAATATTTTAAGAGTAACTAGTATAGTGCACTAATAATCTCACCTTATTGCTCCTTCAAAGTAACTTGTAATATGCACTAATAATAACCTCTTTAAGAACTCTTAAAAGCACTATAATATCTACAAATTTCACTTAGTAGTAATGTCTTATTTATTGTAACTAGATAATAGGAAGATGATATTCTTATTTCTATCAAAATATATCTAACTCCTATTTTAATGTGCAAGTATTAACCTTAAAATAAATTTACTTTTGCACTCCCTTGAAGACTTTAAAATTAACCCTTCTCCTTACAAAATTTAAATTGTAAAATGGTGCTAATAAACCTTAATAATGAACCAAGTATTTTAATGTTCAGTAATGAACCTTTTTCACTAAATATGCTTACCTTCAAGATCTATATAGATTATGGATCTCTTGGTGATCGAATTCACCAAATTGCTTCCTTGTAATGGATAAAATAGCAACTCTTTCTTGGCTATTAAAAAAAAATCTCTATCACATATTTGTAGCTTTGGACCCCTCTAGCCTATTGCCATAAAACTGTAGTAGGTGAATTCTATTCTCCTTCAAAATGCACTCTATAAATTTAAATTTGTGTATCTAGTAATGTTATCTTAATTGTTTCCCTTTCACAGTTAATTTTTCCACTGAAATGTTGTCCTTGAATCTCAAAAATTTGGTAGGGAAATCCTTCAAATAATAGCTAATATTTTCCTCTGAGAACCCTTCAGTATTATACTGTAGATTTAGTAAACCCTTATCTTTGAAATGTGCCTTCTTTCTATCAAAGGAAATCTTCAAATATCTTAAATTTGGTAGGTTCCTTCTATCTTCATTCTTATTCTTTCTTCTTGTTGAATTTTGACTTCAATATTGATCCCCTTCTAAAGAATATAAATGTGTTGATATCTTCCGTATTCTCCTCCAATATTTGGTACTCCTTGCTAAATTCTTCTCCTTTTAGGCTTGTTGTCATATGGCAATAATTATCCCAAATTATGCTTTGTCAGAAGCTCCTCCTTGGTAGTATATTTCTCCAATGATTTCTCCTAGGAACTACAATGCTCTTCTATAGAATTTTTAATAAGGATTTCTAAGCCTTCCTCTTATTTCTTCGTGAGACCTCTCCTAGGTCTTCAATCTCTCATAGCTTCTCTAGTCTTCTTGATGATACCTTATCTTCAATCATCTACTATGGAATTTTTATAATGAGATCTCCCTCTCGGGTCTTTAAAATATGTTGCTTTTAGAATCTAGAATAGTACTTTTTTTAGTCCTTCTCTATCTTCAATCTTCTAAGGTTGCAAGTTCTTCAATGGGACCTATTGTGGGTCTCTTCAATTTATTAGGTTGATTTCTCCTTCTATAATTTGTAGTCTTCAATATTCAATGGAGATCACCAATATCTAATTTGAACTCTTATCTAAAGTCTCTTATCCCTTGTATCGGTAGTAAGGCTACTATGGATTTTTCTTCCCTTCTACAATCTATAAGTTTCAATATATAATGGAGATCACAAATATCCAATCTGGACTCTTCTCTATAGTCTCTTCTTTCTTAATTTTAATGTAAGGCTATTATGGCATTTTCCTCCTTTTGCACTCTATAGGTATGCAGTCTCTCGTAATGGGGTATTTTCTCAGGTCTCTGAAATATTCAGTCTTCTACTTGCTGATGCAAGTGCTAAAATGATTCTAATTAAGATAATATTCCTTGATCTATGTAGGAAGCTTTCCAAATTTCTTGAATCTTCGTTTCCTACAACAAGATGCTAGAAAATAGAACGAAAGAATTTATGAATCTTCACTAGTTGATTTATTAATCTAGTGGAATTAATGTCAAGTCCTAATATTTATGAGTTTTTCTATAACTTTGTGGAAAGACTCTAGCCAATATGCAATCTTAGAAGTTCTATAAATGAGATTTCTACTATCCTCTCAATCTCTCTTTGTGGCTCTCCCTATTTCCTATTTGATCTACCATGTGGTCTAATACCATTATTAAATTTTGGTGAAATATATTAATGGATATGCAACCACAAGATATAAAATATGGAGGATATGATAAGTATATGTTAATGGTACTTAAATATGTAGGAAAATAAGAGAATAGACTTCTAAAATAACTTATTAAAATACCATTAATGAATGCTCTTGAAAATAGTAAAATCCAATATAATGGAGGACTTTAAACAATCTCAAAATTTACAAATGAAGATCTACATTGTACCTTCTCACTACTCTATAGTATCTTTGTCTCTCACTCTATTTTTTTATTTTTTTATTTGTGGAAAACATTCCAAAAGGGATGCCACTTTCGGGTAAGACCCAAGGAGTCAGGGGTATCCATTCCGTCAAAACACCCAGGACTCGGACCTGGCCTACCATATTTGACATACTCAAGGAGCAAACAAACACACAAAACCAATTTAAAAATAAGTAAATAACAACAAAAATAATAAAATAAAATAAAAAACATGCTCCTTGAGTGTGTCAAAAACAAAAGCACAACCAAACACGCACAATAAGATAAAAGAAACTACAACACAAACCACATAGAAAAACACAAGAACCACATAACAAAACACAAACAAGACAAATACAACAGAACACTACAAAGACAAAACCCAAGAAAAAAATGAAAAATAAACACAACCAAAACCTAAAAAATAAAATAAATAAAATAAAAATAAAAATAAAAAACAACCAACAATAGACAATAAACAAAAACAAAAAACATAGAAAACACTCACACATAAAAAAATGAAATAACACAAACAAAGAGAAACCCAAGAACAAGAACGAAAAAAACACAAGAACAATAACAAAAAACATAAAAAAAAAAAACAACAACAACAAAAACACAATAACAAAAAAAAACAACACAAAGAACACAAAAATAAAACAAAACAAAAGAACCCACCCACCTTAAAAAACTAAAAAAAAAAAAAAAACAAAGAATAAAAAAAAAAAAAATGAACAAAAAAATGACCTATCTAGACCAGAAGACTATTAAGGCAAGAATCAACAGAGGAAACAAAATAAAGAATAGAATGAGCTAGGGAATTAAAAAAAACTAAATGAACCAAAGTGAAGAAAAAAAAAAAGAAACTAGGTACCTTCAGAACTAGAGCCATCCAAATAAATGATAGAAAGAAGAGCTTCCCTAATTTGAGAAACCCACCAAATAGGAGGGTGGCCATAACAAGTAAGATCACATTTTTCCAAAGCCCAATTAGCTAAAGTATCAGTACTCTTGTTTTGATCTCTGACCACATGATTGTAATCAACTTTCAAAAATCCCATCTGGATTAACTAAATCTTCTCAATAATTCTTTTTATTCTCCAATCCACCTTACGATTCTTAGAAGGAGTCTTCAAGAGATTAATCATAAGTTGAGAGTCAGACTCAACTAACACATTTTCCCATAAAAACTTAGTAGCCTCCTGAAGGCCTCCGAGGATACCATACCCCTCAACAAGGTTATTGGAAAGAATACCCAAATTCTCAGCAAAAGTAAAAACCAGGGAGCCATCTGAAAGTCTACCAATTCCTCCCACACTGGCTTTTCTAGGGTTCCCTCTAGAGGCTCCATTAGTATTGAATTTTCCAAAATCCTTAGGAGGAGGTTGCCAATTTCTAGTCCTATCCATCTTACTAATACTCACATTCCCTTTAAGTTGGTTTCCCTTAGAAGGTTTAATATTCAATATTTGCATCACTTGATCCCATATTTGGTGGGAGTTTTGGGGGTGATTAAGGAGTTGATGGACTGATTCAACTAAGTTGGCTATGGTATTTTGCCAAATACAATTAATATCCTTCCTATCTTGATTAAAAATTTGACTATTCCTTTCATTCCAAATATTCCAAAGAAGAATGGTAGAACCCATCCAAACTAAATGCATAATAAAATGATCAACACCCTCTTGATTAGGCCAATCCCTCCAAAGCTGTTCAAAAGTAAAAAAATTGGACCAATGTAAGCCAAGTAAAGTGGCCATTCTCCTCCATAGCTCAGAGGCTAAAGTACACTCAATAAAAATATGGTTGATATTTTCTACATTATCTTCACACATTTCACATCTAAAAGGGCCATGAAAACCACGCTTCATAAGTTGCTCACCAGTAAGCACCCTATGATGCAATAAAATCCAATTAAATAACCTCACCTTAGGCTAGAGATTTTGAGCCCACAATTGAGAAAATATGTCAAAAGAATGGTTGGGATTATTATGGCATAAGGCCAAATAACCTTGAGCAACTGAATAATCACCCTTAGTAGTGTTGTTCCATCCAAAAAAATAGTTTTCATGGGACCAAGAGAGGGATCTCATATGAAGGATGCATTGGATATCTTGTATTTGACTTTTTGGGATTTGAAGAGGCCAGTCCTCAATAGGGATCCAATATCTACCAACCTTTGAATTACCAGTATGGTACCAACAGTAATTAGCCACCTTTATCCAATTAACTCGGTGAAGCTCCTCCATCCAAGGCCTCCAATGAGGAAACTGAGTTATCAAAGGCTTGTGACCATACCAAGAATCTGTCCAAAAATTTGCATGTTGACCATTATGAATGATCCAAAATAATTTTTTCTTTATCAAATCCTCACTAGTCTTAAGAACTGCTAAAATAGGAGAACCTTTGGTAGGAAGTTGATAGCAAACAAGGTCTTCAGGACTTTTGTTCTCAGCATATTTAGCATGGAGATTATTGGCCCAAAGAGCATTGGGGTTATGCAACATCATCCAATATAATTTAGTAGCTAAAGCTTTGTTGTTATTAATTGAAGACCGAAATCCTAACCCCCCTTCACTCTTAGGAAGACATAAAGTATCCCAATTCACCAAGGCCCATTTTCTTTTCTCCTTAGTACCACTCCAAAGGAAACGATGACTTATTTGATCCAATTCTCGAAGAACGACCTTTGGGATATTCAAAATGGAAGAAACATAAATAGGAATATCTTGAAGGACTGATTTTACCAAGGTGATTCTACCCCCAGAAGAAAGCCACTTGTTGGTCCACTTTCCAATTTTCTTCTTGACTTTGTCCAACAACCAATTCCAATTTTTATTTTTTTGCCTTTGAATATTTATGGGAATACTTAAATAAGTGATTGGAAGAGAGGTCTTCTTATATATTAATTTATCCAAGACTATGGATTCCCGTCTTGTAGAGCAGTGAAAGAAAATAACTTTAGATTTGTCTTCATTGATCAACTGCCTAGTAGCCTTAGAAAAATAGCTAATGATATGCTTAATATTAGAAGCTTCCTTAACTGTAGCTTTACCTAAAAGAGTAGAGTCATCCACAAATTGAAGATGAGAGATAGGTCTAGCTCCATGAGCAATGGTAACTCCATCAAGGGTTTTGTTTTCCCTATTTTTGGTTATAGTCCTACTCAAGCATTCAACAAGAATGATGAATAAATAAGGGGATAGTGGGTCACCTTGCCTAATACCTCTGGAAGCTAGGAAAGACTGAGAAGGCCTGCCATTGATAAGAACTAAGTAGGAAAATGAAGAGATACATCCCATAATCCAATCCATCCAATCCTTAGAGAAACCAAATTGCCTCAAAAATTTTATATGGAAGTGCCAATCCACTCTGTCATAAGCTTTGGATAAGTCTAACCGAATGAACATAGAAGGAAAAATTTTCATATCCATGGAATGGATGGCTTCCTGAGAAAGAAATATCTCTTCTACTATTTGACGTCCTTCCACATATCCCCCTTGCTTTGGGAAAATAATCTTATGCAAAAGAGGCTTCAACCTTTCTTCCATGATTTTAGTAATGATTTTGAGAAGAACATTACATAAAGAAATAGGTCTAAAAGCTGAGATATGATCAACCTCTTGAGCTTTTGGAACAAGAGTAATATAAGTTTTATTGATAACCTTAAAAATTTCTTTGGCTTTCTTGGCTTCTTCCACCACCTATAATAAATCAACATGAAGGATATCCCAAAACTCTTGGTAGAACTTAATAGGAAAAACATCAGGACCTGGGGTTTTCCCTTTTTGCATTTTAAAAACTACTTGTTGAAGCTCATTGATAGTAACAGGAGTAGTGAAAATAGGGTTCTCCTCAAAAGTGATAAGAGAAGGGATTGATTGAAGAACATTTTGTTGTGAAGCTAAG
Source organism: Wollemia nobilis (assembly GCA_028583015.1). Taxonomy (NCBI): domain Eukaryota; kingdom Viridiplantae; phylum Streptophyta; class Pinopsida; order Araucariales; family Araucariaceae; genus Wollemia; species Wollemia nobilis. The sequence continues at coordinate 1,299,609 of JAQPPZ010002931.1, forward strand.
TCAAGAGGAGTAGCAGCAAAAATATTGGAAAAGTAATCAACAACAATAGATTTCATGCCATCCCAAGTATAAAAAACATCTCCAGAATCTGAATTTAATGAAGAAATAAAGTTGTGAGATCTTCGAGCTAGAAGATATTTGTGGAAGAAATTTGTGTTTCGATCTCCTACTTTGAGCCATTGAATTCTAGATTTTTGCTTCCATAAGATTTCTTCTCTTTTTCCCCATTCCTCTAACTGAGTTGTGAGTTTAATTTCATCCGCACTTCTCTTCTATGTGAGGCCATCTAAACGGATTTTCTTATTCAAATTTTCAAGATGAGCAATAACTTCATTTTTTTTTTTATGAACATCTCCAAACTCTTTCGAATTCCAAGTCTTGATTTTGGATTTAATGTATTGTAGTTTTTTGGCAAAACAAAACATCTTAGTCCCATGCCTAGGTTTACCTTCCTTCCACCATTGTTGCACATGAGGTCTGAAGTAAATGTCTCTAAGACACATTAATTGAAAACAAAAAGGAGAGAAACTCACATTGCTTTTCCACATTCCCACCATGACTGGCCAATGATTTGAACTAGCATTATTAAGAGTCTTCATTTTAGGAATGTGACCATGGATTAAGAAATTTTCAGAGAGTAAAAACCTATCCAATCTCTCCATTATACAAGCTAAGCCTTACCTTCTATTACACCAAGTCATAAGGCCATTATCTGGTTGGATATCCATAAGATGGATGTTTGCAATATATTCGCTCATGAGGTCAGTGCTTTTGTCCAAATTTCTATTTCCCCCCCTTTTCTCATCCAGAGATAGGATGGTATTGAAATCTCCTCCGATAAAGATCCAAGATTTAGGAAAATGAGAGATAATATGAGTAATATCCTTCCACTGTCTTCTTTTTTCCTCCAAAGAAGTCGGGGCATAAATAGTAATGCAGAGCATAATCTAGTTGGAATTTCTAATTTGAATAGCTATAGCCAAAAAACCCCAAATGCCAACCATATGGTGAATAACTACCTCTTTTGGGTCCCAAAGACAAGCAATGCCACCCGAAGTCCCTTGGGAACTGAGGGAAACCACTTTTCTAGCTGGCCAAATTTTACTGGCAATTAAGTCCATATCCTCCATTGACATCTTTGTTTATTGAAGGAAAACAAGATGTGGATGATTTATCTGAATCATTATTATAATTTCATTTTGTTTTGAAAGACTCCCTTTGAGTCCTCTAATATTCCAAGTGATGATCTTCATTAATACCAGGGCTAAAAAAGATATGTTCCTTGCTTAAAGCTCATATATAAGAAAATATGTTCCTGTGGCTCTACTCTACCTAAGACTCTTTTCTATGACTCATGTACATGTGGACTATATGCACATTTACATCATTGTACATTCTAACACTTGTGCATTTACTACTTCTTCTTCAAGTAACTACTTAACATAAGATAAACTCCTAATTTTAATAATGCACCAAAGGTGGTACATTGACATGTACCAAATAATGAAGTATACTCTAACATAAAAAGGTTTTATATGAAATAATTTTTGTATCACTTGGATCTTACCTTAGAGGCTCTACAACTAAGTTATGTTGTAATGGATGGTATATTGGTATTGGTAGACATCTTATCAAGGTGCATCTCAATTCCACATCAAGACATAATGAAGCCAGACAACTTACTAGATATAACTCTAAACACATATTTGGATGGTTTAGGAAGAACATTATATTCCCACATATGCTCAAAGACACATCTAACTCCTCATAAACAATTTTTCTAGTTCATGGATCGACTAGGAAGGTCATTAATATAATATTCCACTATGTTGTGTATCATGTCATGAAAAGTGTACATAATGGATTTTTAGTAATTGATCTTCATATTTTTTAAGACAAATGGAAAAACCTCATAATAGAAATTTCCCTAAAATATTTTTAAGAAATTTTTACATTGATCTTTGGGTCCAATGTAGATTTGGTTGTATCCAAAAATTTTTTCCATTAAGGATAAAATTCCAAATCCTATGGTAAAATTGATGCTTATGTTGATGTTCAATAAAGAAAATGCATATTTTGGATGTTAATGTCCATAAAAGTGGTATAGATTCTAAATATAGATTTATTTTTTACCATGGGTATGATGTTAGAGATCAAGTTCAAATAATAAATTGTTGTGATAAAATTAACTTCTAGGAAGTTGTATTGTTATTCCTTAATAAGAAGAGCAAATTTGGGATCCAACATAATGACTAAATGGTGAAAAATAAAATAAGGATCAAGTCCTAGTATAATTGTGTTGCACCAATAAAAGACATCATTAAAATCAATTAGGTCTTGCTTATATTGCTTGTGTTCTTATAATATTATTTTAAGAAAATTGCAGTAAAATAAAATTACATCAACACAATATTGTAATTATAAAAAAATTATCTAGAAATTAATAGTATTACAAGATGAAATGGAAATACAAAAAATTATATTGTAGAAATCATAACCACATTATAGCATTATAGGACTCTTTGAGGGGACAACCTCCTTATAAGTAGAGCTGCTACAATAAAATTTGAGATGCCTTCATCTATGCCTGGTTGCCTTTTTAAAGACTCTATAATCTTTACTATAATGCTCAAGGGTCAATTTCACATGAAAGTGGTCACATAAGCTATAATATTCTACCAAAAAAGTATTTATATTATTTATAGTAGCTATATTAGATGGCTCCACTTGTTTAGGTACATCAAGTACTACATACACATTACAAAATATTACATAATATCATTAAAATGGGATCCCTAGATTAGGAAGGGGATCATTACATAATAATGGTAGGATGGGATCCTAGCATTCCATTCCCTACTAGTAACATAAATATCCTCAAGCATGAATTTGACCATGATATTTAATGCTTACTTTACTAGTAACATAGGTTACAATAAGAAATCCATGGGTGTATATTAATCCCATAGTATATTCATGCCTAAGAATATTGAGATATAGTGGACTATCATCCACAACACCAAGACACTAAACTAACAACAATATAGAATACATGACCTAAAATGGATCATTCCAAATCCAAATCATCAATATAATCTATATGTAAAAAGATTATCTTAATATAAGAATATTAAATTGAGTAGTAAATACACATATAGTATGCACCTCTAGTGTATCAAGGTATCTACATGGCCATTGTCTAGTGACTATCATGATGTTCTTACACATACCTAAAATAATATCCAATGAAAATTTAATATTAGGACAATTATGACTATGGTAGAGAAGATACCTCATAAATATCTAGTATAAAATAGTATGGGTTGATAGTATACTATAATATGATCATATCTCCAATGAAAAATAAAAGGATTCTAAGGTGCCTTTTAATTATTCATCCTAAAATGCTATAAAATATTCAATGCATACTTAGGTAGATAGGTGCTCATCCAAGATGATGATTTATCAATCTAAATCATGAAAATTGAGGTTGAAGCCCCAATTTTATCACCTCAGAAGTGTCACAATGTTATGGTTTCATATCCCAAACCAAAGAGGATGACTTGACTATGTTGAGAAAATCATTAAAATATAACAAAATCACTAATGTGTGACCATAATATATCTTGATATGGATATCATGATCTATCTCATAAAGTCAAAACCTATAACTAAGAATTAAGAAATGGATATTCTCACACCATGCACAAGCAATATACTTAAATGTAACAAGGTCCTGGATAAATGACATGTTAATAAAATATGTCACTTATCTTCAATCTAAGTGTATGCTACCTATAAATCTCCACTGGTAATTTATCATGAAGGAAGGTGATTTTCACATTCATATAATATACTTTCTAACGACATAAAGAAGCTATAAAATAATCATTTAAATAATATCCATTTGAGTAATAAATAAAAAAGATCATCAAGTGGTCAATTCCCTCCTTCATAGAGAGTCCATTATAAATAGGTCATGCTATGCACTTCTCCAATTGAGTATTAGTGTTGAGCTATAATGTCTTACACTTAATTGTCAAACTAGGATTAGATTTAAGGAATAGTTATCCCATATAGATATTCATAATTTCGATTATTGATTTCTATTTATTTTTCTTAGTTTATTGCAAAAAATAAAGTTTACAATAAATAAAAGTATTAATTTGAAAATATGTTTATTTTAAGGAATGCAATTATGAACTAAACTAGATGTGTTTATCTAATGTATTCTACATTTTTTATATGCAATTTTAATAAAATTTATGTTATAAATTTATTCTATGTTCTAACTCTATCTACTATGTTTTGGGGGAAGACATCTAGGGACTAACCTTTTGGAGTGGGCCCTACCTTGTCAAGGTTAGTATTAACCTCCTCTCCTTTTTACTCTACTTTAACTTTTAAAAATTGATATTCATTAAACTAATTTTATGCTACCTAATTTATATGTGCAAGAAAGAAATAAAAAGTTACAACAAAAAGCAAAGCATGAAGAAGATAAAGAATTTATTACCATGCTCATAGGAGAAAGACAATGATGCTAATTTACTCTTTTATTTCAAATTTCATAAAACTCATTCAATATAACATGGGTATAGAAATATTCTCCTTCTTCTCTTGCATATATGGAACCTTCTATTCTGGAGGGATTTGGAATATATACTTTTATGTTATTCCCATACAATAGAAATTCTAATATTTTATTTGTTACACGGTTTTGAACAAATATTCTCTATGTGGCTTGGTTACTAAAAATGCATAGTAGGACAATATATAATATACGTGTCTTATAACAATATGAAACTTCTTATACTTTTCTTAAGGAAAGCACAACTCGTTCTTCTCTTTTGAGTTACAAAATATTAACCAAATAACAAATTACATAAAGTCAACAATAGTCCCACTATAGAAAATAATTATATTTTCTTTGACTATCTCAACACATGCAACATTGGCTAAGTTATCAATATGCATGATATTTTTATTGCACAAAACAAATCTATTAATAATAAATACGTTTCCTTAGACTGTATCTATAGATTATTTTTGTAGGTAGTATTCTATGGATTGCATCTGTAGATTGTTCTAGACACATTTTTCTATAGCAATGTTCCAAATATCACCTATGACATTTTACTTGCATAAAACACAATATTTTCCATGAGATTTATGTAAATTTGGGTTTATTTTTAACATGCAATTACATACAATATTTATCTCAAAAACATGTAAAAACATATATATTATGAATACAAATACAAATATGTTCTAGAAATTACCACTTAAATGCATAAAATGAACTTTATATAATGGTTAAATTATATCCTCATAATTTCCCCCAAAATGAAGGGAATGCATGTCCTCATGCACAAAATAATTTCTACTGAATCAACATAGAGAACATACTATATGGCTATTAAAAATAATAAATTTGATAGTTTTTTAGGACACAAATAACATTAAATATGTAATAGAAAATTCACATAATCATAAAAATCAAATGTTCTTTGCACTAATCTGTGATGAAGCATGGACTGGAGTAGGATGATCTTCTGTCTTCAGCCTCTCTCACTTGACCTTTCAGACCCGTACTTTGGCGTATTTGAGGTTTAGTGGCCACTTGATGGCCATAGTCTTCAAATAGGCCACAACATATGACTTAGTAGCATAGTATGGGATTTTGACAATCAAATTTGCATGAGTTCTCTTTATTTGTTCCAAATTATTTTTAGACAATGAAGTACTACTTTAATTAGAGTATGGGAGGAGTCTTAATGAAATCGATACATTAGTTATCCTTCATTTTTAAACTTTATCCCTAATTTGGTTGTATTGGATTTAATAAATATTAAAATAAAAGTTGTTTTTAATAAATAATACAATTGATATTACTATATATATATATATATATATATATATATATATATATATATATATATATATATATATGGTGAGTGTAAGAAACCCTTGCGACCAATGCACAGGGCTGAGCAGTATCCTCCCAACCATGACCCCTCTAAATCCAAGAGCTACGCTTATCAATAGGAAATTTAACATAGCCACTACACACCCACTCCCTCACACACTCACCCATGTAGATATTTGAATCTTGGACCTCCCGAAGAAGAGCCAAAGCGTAAATCGTTATGTTGTACCCCCTAGGACAAAACCTTATGTTAAGGAAAATCGTTCCCTGTATCCCCTAGGGGCTAGGATTTTTTGTTCCATAGGTCTTGTCCCATCCAAATATACCCCTCAAGCTAGCCAAGGAGGTTTTTTGTATCTAGCATAGGCTGCCAATATTGAACCCCTAACCTCCTTCCGAGGATTGAGGGAACTTACTAGTAAGGTACCTAGTGTGGATCACAAATTTTAGGTTAGTGTGAGAAAAACCTATGACCAACACATAGGGCTTAGCATTATCCTCCTAACCATGACCCCTCGTAAATTTGAGAGCTATGCTTATCAATAGGGAATTTTATACATAGCCTTTGTTTCCCCCTTTGCATCACAGATGTTCAAACCGTAGACCTCCTGTTCAATAGGGCAAGGCTTACCTTCTCCACTTGAAATACAAAGACAGAGTAAAACCTTATGTTAAGGAAAACCATTCCTTGTATCCCCTGGGGGCCAAGACTTTTTCTTCCATGGGGCCTATCCCATTCGGGTATATCCCTCAGGCTAGTCGAGGGTTTTTGTATCCGACACAGGCTGCCAGGATTGAATCCCGAACCTCCTTCCGAGGATTGAGGGAAATTTTAGTAAGATACCTGGTGCACATAAAAACATAATATAATTATTTTGTTTTTATATAGAAATATAATATAATTAAACTAAAATATATATATTAAAAATTAAATATAATTGCATTTGAATTAAAACACTTTTGTCCATATTTAAAAGGTAAATTAAATTAAATTCTTATAACTGTTAGTCTGTCATGAGCCACACCACTTCTCTATGCACTTCGTTACTTTTGTTGTGGCGATTTGGACATGGCCACTTAGAAAAATGTAGTTGGACATCTCATATTTACCAACAACCTATGACGTTACTCAGCCTTCTAAGTTGACATTTATTTAGATATATTTAACTTTTAAAATGTATATATATATATATATATATATATATATATATATATATATATATATATATATATATATATATATATATATATATTAAAAGTTATCTTATAATAAATTATAAGTGAATAATGTTAATTACAAATAGAATTTCTAGACATATATGTATATATGTATTAATTTTTAGTTCTCCCCAAACTAAATTTTTGGATATATAGCCAAAACAAATAAGAAGAAAAATATTTATTCATAGGGGTTTATATATATGTATGTATATTACTTTTTTAAAGAATATGGGGGGTGTTTACTTATATATCAGCCATTTAAACAATATTATAGGATAATAAATCTCCTTGAAATAGAACTATCTACTCCCAATATCAATATGGTTTACAAAAATATTGATAAAATATTCCATGGTCTTCATAATAGACCTTTCTAATATCCTGGAGAGATTAATTTCTTTGTTCTAATTCCTTTAGCATTATTGTAGAGTTGTTTATGAAAAATGATAATGATCTTAAACCAATTCCAATCAACAATACTTTGATTCATAGAAATAGGTCTTATCAATGATTGGACACATTCAAAACCTATTTTTTTTGGTAAGTAAGAGACTATTATAATTAACACCAAGTTTTAACTGGTTGACCCAAAACCATTTTACAAAATAGGATCCACCGACCAAATGGACAAGGGCCAAGACATACAAGTTTAATCTAACAAAAACAAGGGCCAAGACTTACAAGTTTAATCTAACAAAAACAAGGGCCAAGCCCTACTCTTTCATCTGAATACAACCAAAATAAACTATGGAAGCCTAATATTGTAGCCATTAGAAAAGAAAGACTCAAAAAATAAACAACAATGAAAAAAACTAATCATGCAAGTGCCATGCAAGGTCGCTTGTGCCCATACAAAAAATAGTAGAATTTAGTCAAAAAAACATCCTACAGAACAAACAGTCAAGAGGCCAAGCAGTCAATATTCCTTGTAGTCCTCATCTACTCCTTATCATCCTCATCCTTATATTCCTCCTTGCCATCAACTTCATATTCTGCCTTCGACTCCTCGCGCCCCTGGAACTACTAGTTGTAAAACATAAGATTTAGAGAATCACACAAATCAATAGCTGCTCTAATGAGTCCAAACAAACTCTTTAACTAGTTGATAATATTGGAGGCTAATGAAATCACCATCTTTATCTATGACACATAGTCATAGATAAAGTATTTTTACCTTTTCTATGCTTGTAAAATAATAAAATTATCTATGTTTCTTTCCAATTCAATAGATATAATTATGTGTAAAAAACAAAAGGAGTAACCTATGTTATACTACATGCAAATTTGATTTCCTACCTAAATGTAAAAAGGAGATGCAAGAATACAAAGCTCTAGATCTACATGCTCTTCATTTCTAGTGTTTATTAGAAAGAAAAATGATTTTCTTTTTCTTTGTTGGTTGAAATGTCAAAGAATTTACATGTAAAAGCAATAGAACGAGCTTAAGATGTAGACTACATGCATTTTGCAGTTAATTCTTAGACTTTTGAAGAGAAAAATAATTTTTACCATATTTTCAATATACATAAAGGGATCTAATTTATGTAGGTTTACCCATGAATCTATTTACAAAATACAATATAGAATTACAAACCCTTAAATTTATTGAGACTATTCCACAAATCTAATTATTTCTACCTAATTTTATAATAATGCAAAAATTTATGAGTCTATCAATACATTTTTTATGATTTTATGAATAAAATGTAGATACGTGGTAGGGTACCTAGGAATAGATATTTGGGGACATATTATTATATTGTATAAGGGTTGGCATGGGCCACACATAACCCAAGGTTGATTGTATTATAATATTATATTATATTTTAATATAATATAATATTAGTAGTAGGCTCTCCAAAGTAGAATAAGAATATGGATATATAAAGAAGAGATATTTGTCATTGTAAGGATATTCATATCATTGAAGAAGAATCTTATGTAATCATCGTGCCCACGAAGTGGCCTCTCATCTTGGGAGATCTTGTGGAGTTATTCCTTCCTCAAGGATTATTATTGGTGTTGCCCTACCTTAAGGGTATTATCTATCTCTCTCTCATTGTGGATTGTTATTGTGGATAATATATTGTGGATGAATGATTTGATATTTCTGCATATTGGTGAATGGTTCATGTTTAATAATAAAAGTTATGTAACAATACGATTATCTTTTAAAGATAAATTTATCAAACTATCTAGGATGTTTGTAAAACTAAATAAAATATTGTAGATCTATTATTTTAAAATAAAAAATAGAACAAATAACAATATAAAAGTAGAATAAACATATAAAAATATACCAATTCAATCACCAATGCATAACTATTATAATCTATAAAAATTCCAAATAGAACAAAAATGCCAAACAAGATAGAAATGCTAGTAGGGGTACAAGTTCCAAACAAGATAGAAATGATAGATCTATTATTTTGAAATAAAAAATAGAACAAATAATAGTATAAAAGTATAATAGACATAGAAAAATATAACAATTCAATCACCAATGCATAAGAATTATAATCTATAGAAATTCCAAATAGACAGAAGTGCCAAACAAGATAGAAATGCTAGTAGGAGTAGAAGTGTCAAACAAGATAGAAATGATAGATCTATTATTTTGAAATAAAAATGGAACAAATAATAGTATAAAATTAGAATAGACATAGAAAAATATAACAAGTCAATCACCAATGCATGAGCATTATAATCTATAGAAATTCCAAATAGACAAAAGTGCCAAACAAGATAGAAATGCTAGTAGGGGTAGAAGTGCCAAACAAGATAGAAATGATAGATCTATTATTTTCAAATAAAAATAGAACAAATAATAGTATAAAAGTAGAATAGACATAGAAAAATATAACAAGTCAATCACCAATGCATAAGTATTATAATATATAAAAATTCCAAATAGACAGAAATGCCAAACAAGATAGAAATTCTAGTAGGGGTAGAAGTGCCAAACAAGATAGAAATGCTAGTAGGGGTAGAAGTGCCAAAAAAATATAGAAATACTATTATCATAGGTAGGTGCATGTATTTAACTAACTAAATTGATAGATACATGTCATGATTAGGTATTTAAATTCCTTAATTGGAAGTCAATATTTACACTAAAGAAGCTGTAAAATCTATGAGAAATAGTTAGTTAGGTATCCAAAATATGAGTTCTAGTGGTGGCTATATGGAGTAACTAGATGGTGGTAAAAGTAATAAAACAAAAGTTTTGAACGAGATATAAGTTTTTTATGGATTATATGGAACTATGTTTAGTACACAAAGGTGTCCTATAGGCCGTAGAATACTATCATAGGTATCTAGTACTATCATTGATATGGTTTTAAGGTGTTTGACCATGGATAAACATGGGAAAGTTTACACTCCAAGAAAATCACTTTTTGAGGTCCTTCCAACAATACCATATTTTTGAAAATTTGAAAATATCTAATAAAGTTTTATAATCATCAAAGGTAATGTCACTCTTTACCCTGAACTCATATCAAAAAGGGTTTTATAATGATACAGTTGGTGTTTGGAAGATAGTAAAAAAAAAGATTTCTACATTTTTCTCTTTTTGATATATTTATTGTTTAAAACACAACAAAAATATCATAGATGACCTAATTTTGTGATAAAAGGGTTATCTATTTTCCTAAAATTAGGTTTTTTATTGGTGTAATTTGATGCTCGGATATGTCCCCTTAGTTTTAGAGGGGGAGAGAGCTCGAGAAACATGAAAGTGCATTGAATGGGAAGGAGAAGTTTAGTTAGAGATGTGTGAATTAGATGCAAAACCATTTCTTATATCATAAAGGATTGATTAGATTTATTAAATTTAGATGGAAAAGTGTTTTAAAATTTAAGAAAAATATGGAAAAAAAATTCAAGGGATATTATGGGGAAAGAGGTATAAAGGGGTGGGTAGGAGGGAGGGGAGTTCATTTTCATCATGCAAAATACAAGGAGAGGAAGATAAGAGAGAAAGTTGCAAATATGGATAATGAGGAGTGACTATGACATCAAAAAAAATTTGTGTGGGTTATCGACAAAGGAGAGATTGTACGAATAGCGGTAAGCAATAAAAATATTTGTTTTTTTTTATTTCTAGTTTTTTTGTTTATTATCATATCACTTTTTTAGGAGTCATTTGTCATTGGTTTACATGCCCTTGACACAAATTTAGAATACAAATATTTTTATATAGAGAAATTATAATTTGTATGATGGTTTCATTGTCATATGACACTATTGTATCCATACAATAATTTTATTGGCATACTATGCTTCTATGTTTGTATGGTGCTTTCATTGTATTATGGTTGCATGTCCATATGATGCTTGCATTCAAGGTTATGCATAGTGGCTATTTATTACCAAATTGGCTAAAATTAAGATTTTCAAAATTTAGAATTGGCTAGTATTTGGGACCCTTGACCAGGGCCCATTAGCCAAAAAAAAATGGGTGTAATTTTTTTTGAGGTTGATTCACCCCAATTTTATAATATTTTGACCATTATAAGTTTAAATTTCCAACATTGCCCCTAATAATAGTGAACCATCTACATACATTTGAACACTATTCACCTATATTTTGAAACTGATTCACCAAATTTTTATAAATACATTTTGGGGCCAACCCCTTAAGTATAATCCTACTTGCATTAGTAGATGGTTACATCATTAAATGATGCTTTTGTATAATATTGGCATTTGGTAAATACTTGGATTTTCCCATATGATGATTCCATATGGAATTATCATTGGTGATAAAGCTACCATACATGCCATACAATGCTATTGTCAAGTTATAGAACTTTTATCTATAGCTATTTTGGGAGGTTGGTGTTGGAGAGAGCTCTTTCCAACTATATTACTTTTGTAAAGTTTTGTAAGCCTTAATGGTCAAAGTGTTTTCTTGTCCTAGTTATACCATTTTTAGGTACTATCATTTATAAATATTTTGGTGGAAATGCTGGATTATTTATATTCATTTGAAATATATTTCTAAAAAAATTATAATGGTATAGTTTTTGTAATAATTGGGGAGGTTTTGATACAGTTTTAGGTGCCTCATATATTTTTTACTTGAAGTTTTTATTATGATGCTAAGTTGATATTTGTCCTTTTTGTGGATGTACAACTATTTGTATATTTTATAGTGCCAAGGGAGGAAATATCATGCATTACAAGCCATTCAAGATTTGGTGGATAATATTTATTGTGGATTACTAGCTATCGTAGTCCTATATGATCTTGTGTGAATGCTAAAAGTTAAATTTGATTGGAAATTTATGATAACACTAGAAGAGAATTGGTACTCAAATATGACTACCTATTATATCCCTATATGAGATATGGTAATTAAATTAGAGTATGCGTAATATATATTCCAAATTATCATTAGAGGTGGTTGAGTATATATGGGATAAAATTGGATGTGGTGCTTATAGAGGTTGATAGAGGATGAGAACTTTTAGTGGTACATTTTGGGATTAACATTAATGCTACCTTCATAGGAAGACTCTTGGATATATAGAGTACTCTACTATATGGATTGGTATCAAGTGCTCTTATGGGAGATACCAAAAAGCAAGTTATGCATTGGTGTTAGGATGGTATAGTCATAGATATGAGGTTTTACCAGGTTATATTTACCTAGAAGATAGTAGTTTTGGTATACCTATATTAGACAATACACTAGATAGCATATAGAGGTGGGTGTAACCTATTGTGTTGCACTTTGCTTTAAGTTTAGCTATAGGATCACATATTGATTTATAGTTATTTTTATATCTATAGTAGATGACTAGGAGGAACTTATGGCCTTTTATCATGCATAGTATTTTGAGACTAGAAGGAAATAATCCATTGTGTGGCACCTTTTAGATGTGATGAGGGCATTAGTTGAGCTTGCTAGATCAGGTCATATAATGACCCTTCCAACTATATAAAAAATGGGTAGATGGTGAATATGATCTAGCTCAATTATGAAATATTATGTGGCCATGCAAGCCAAGAGGGGAGTGAGGGCTAGGGTTTGATGAAGAAAAACTACTCTGCGGGGATAGCAAAAACTTTTGAAGGAGGTCTAAAAAATTGGAGGAATGTCGTGTTGGCATTGGGTCCGGCACAGAGAGTGCATGCTTGTGATATTTTTTCATCTAAAAATGACTGGTAGGAACAGGATTTTCCAGTGCATGTCGGGAACCGCTTGTTAAATAACAATGGATGTTTGGAACGATGTGAACCCAAGCCAGTTCTAGTGGTTCAACCAGACTCGGTGGCGGAATATTTGGAGTATCTAACCAAACATATCCTTATTGGTAAATTTTTGGGCATCCGAATTTCTCTCCCCTTTGTGGAGGCTTTGGTCAGGAAGACTTGGAATCTTGAAGGTAATGTGGAGGTGATGTTGAGTGCGAACAACTATTTTATGGTGGTTTTCTCTTGTATTGCAAATCGTAACAAAGCATTTGAAAGGGGCCCTTATTTCTATAGCCAAATGGGACTCTTTCTTAAACCATGGCATGTGGGTTTCAACCCATCAGAGGAGTGGTCGTCATGGGTTCTAGTATGGGTGCGTCTTCCATGGCACCCATTGGAATTTTGGAGAACTGATATCTTGCATAAGATTGCCCTTCTCCTTGGGAAGCCGGTTGGACAGTCACAATAGACAATGGATAAAAAGGTAATCTCTGTTGCTCGTATTTGTGTTGAAATTGAATTAAATAATCCTATTCTATATTCTATTGAAATACAATTTGGATCAACTACATGGGTTCGAAAACTTGACTATGAAGCTCTACCATTTCATTGTCGGATTTATCGTGAATATGGCCACCTACAAAGAAAATGCCCTAAGTTTGTCTCGCCTGTGGCTTCAAATCCTGGGCCCTCTTGGTCTGGAAAAAGTTTGGATAAATGAAAAGCCTCGATAAAGGAAGAGGAACGGTATAAAGAAGGTTTTGTTATGGTAAAAGCCTGAAATAGAGGATGAATCAAGATGCTCTACTCAACCGTTTTAAAATATTAGATGATCTTGATCAGTGCATGGAGATACCTGAAATGTTGCTACCTGATGCAAATATAACAAGGCCGAATCAGATGTCTCTTCTTGAGGGGGAACTTAAGGAATCAGATCTAGGGAGTTTAAATGAAGAACAAAGGGCTTTGGATCTAAGTATAGGGGACATGGTTGGGTCAAGCCCTATAAGGAAAAATATTTTGGAAAGTGGTACAGATTTAGTTATGCCCTCTCCTACTCAGGCACTGATGTAGTCATCCCTGGACTGCAAAACTCCTACGGTGTTGGGATTGCAGCAAAAAATAATTAAAAAATGTTTTTCGGATAAGAATATGAAGGTGGGTCGGAAGAAGGACCATGATAAAATTAAGTTAATGGGGAGACTTTGGTGGATTCAGTCTTGGTGAGAACATCGGACTCCCATTTTTATAACCCCTAAAAATAATTATCCTCTCATGGAATGTAAGGGGGTTTAATAGCATCCCCAGATAAAAAGTTGTTTGTGATTTGGTTCGTGTGCATTCTCCGGATGTGGTGTTTATTTAGGAGACTAAATTTGCTATTGATAGTATGTTCAATATTACTCCCAAGTTGTGGAGAAGGGGGTAATTCCAATGTATTGGTGCATGTGGATATGCTGGTGGCGTCACTTGTTTATGGGATCCGGTTAAGATATCCCCTCTTACTTGGATTTCCAGCAGATGGTTTATTTCAATGGTCGGGCATGATAATGAATCTGGTGAAATCATCCTACTTAAAAATGTGTATGCTCTAGTTGATTAAAATGGTAAAGTGAATTTGTGGAAGCACATTTTCTTTGTGAGAAGTTTGGTTCCCCTGTACCCATGGATTTTGGCTAGAGACTTCAACTCTATCACTTGTCTAGAGGAGAAACATGGTGGGGTGGACCGTATCGAGCCTTTTTATTCTGTCTTCAGTGTTCATATCCAGGCCCTAAAATTGGTTGACATCAAGCTAGATAATGTGATATTTACTTGGCACAATAGAGATACTGGATAGGTTTTTGATATCTAGTTATTGGATGGGTAATAACAGGGGTGCTAGTTCTGTGATTCTGGAGGGTAGGGGATCTGATCATTGGCCTATCAAACTCTTTGCTTTGGAGTTAGGGCTAAAAAAGCTTCAACTTATGTGGCTTCATGATCCTAAGATTCATGATTTCATGTGAGGCTAGTGGACCACTGGCAAACCTCATCATGACACCGCTATGTATTCCTTTATGAAGCGACTACAATTTGTAAAACATAAATTGAAGAGATGGAATAGACTGAATTTTGGAAACCTTTCCTTGGCTAATATGGTAGCTCTTAGGAGGATGGAAGAAGCTTCAAGGAATATTAGAGATCAAGGATTCACGAAGGAGCTTCTTGCTGAGTAATCTGAGGCTGCGAAAGATCTTGTTGAATGGGAACTGAGGGAAGAAATATTTTGAAAACAAAAAACTTGAGTAGATTGGCTTTAGGAAGGGGATAGGAACACAACATTCTTTTATAACTCAATTAAGGCTCACCGTAATGGTAACCTGATTACCTCTCTTGTGAATTCTTAGGGTGCCCTACTCTCTTCTTTTAGGGATATTTGACAAGAGACTAAGAGGTATTTTTTCTCTCTCTTCAAGAACTCCCTATTAGATGATGAGAATGAAAAGCTTATTCTAAACTGTATTCCAACTATTGCTTCTAGAGAGATGAATGAGCACTTTATGGGTCCAATTTCCCTTGATGAGTTGCAAAATGTTGTATTCAATATGAAAAAAGGAAAAGCCTCAGGCCCAAATGGATTCCCAATTGAGTTTTATCAGGAGTTTTGAGATTTAATCAAATTTTATCTTTTGGAGGTGGTCCATGAGTCCCAAAAGAACAAACAAATGCTAAGGTCCCTAAATGCTACCTTTGTGGTGCTTATACCCAAAAAAGAGGGAGCAAATTCCTTGGATATGTTTAGGCCGATTTCTCTCTGCAATTTTGTGTATAAGATCATCACAAAAATTATTGCTGAGAGGCTGAAGATATGGTTGAGAAAAATCATCTCTGAGGAGCAAGGAGGGTTTGTTGCTAGATGACAAATATTGGATGGAGTTGTTATTGCTACAGAAGCTATTCAGTTGATGGAAACTTCTAATGAAAAAACTATGTTCATTAAGTTAGACATGCCCAAAGCCTATGATCGAGTTAGATGGTCCTTTCTTCAAAAAGTTCTTGCTGCTTTTGGATTTGAGGAGGAATGGATTAGATGGGTGATGAGCTATTTTTCTTCTTACTCATTCTCTATTCTTGTTAATAATGAGCCATCAAATCTGTTTGAGGCCTCAAGGGGATTGGGGTAAGGAGATCCTTTACTTCCTTATTTGTTTATCATTATGGTGAAAGGGTTGGGAATATTGCTCAAGTCTCAAGTCATGCAGGGTCTCATTTAGGGGTGGAAGTGGGATAGTAGTTTTCCACCTCTTGCCCACCTTAAATATGTTGATGATACTACTTTTTTGGGAGTTTCCACTATCAGGGAAGCTGGAAATATTAGAAAGTATCTTGAGATATATCTTGGCGCTTCTAGATAGTTGATTAATGAGGACAAGTCTTATATTTTCTTCTTCAATACCCCTCCTCTTATTCAAGCTAGAATTTCTTGTATTCTAAGATTCTAGGTTGGGAATCCCCCCTTAATTTATCTTGGTATTCCAATTTCATCTCACCCTCTACCTAGATCTTCTTGGCAGTCTATGCTTGATAAGTTTAGAAGGAAGGTGAATCACTAGACTTTCAGGTGGCTATCCATTGCAGGTAGAGTTTTGCTTTTAAAATCCGTTGTTCAATATTTACCCATTTATATATGTTTTGTACAAATAGCTCCCTCTCACTTCATCAAGGATGTGGATGCTTCATCAAGACAATTTTTATGGTCTGGAAAACTTGATCAATATAAATAGAGTTTGGTTAGGTGGGATTCTATATGTAGGCCGGTGCAAGAGGGAGGCCTTGGGCTGCAAAACTTTATTGGAGATGGTGTACCTCTCAAGATTAGATTTGGGCTAAAATATTATCTTGTAAATACTTGAGAGGTATTTCTAAGGCTGAAATCCCTAGAGTCAACTTGGTTGGGAAAGGTTCAATTATCTGGGACACTCTAAAAAGAGGAGCTAATTTAATCAAGCAGGGTTTGTTCTGGATTTGCAATCGGGGATCAAATGCTCTTTTTTGGGAGGATTCTTGGGATGACCACCCTCCTATATTGAATCAATATCCTAGGTTACGTTCCCTAAGCATTTTTTACTTGGAAGCAGGCTAGTCTCGTGTGGAGGACTTTAAAAAAAATCTAATATTTTGGAAATATGGATATGTACAGGTGGAAAGATTCACAAGAATGGCCCCAGGGAGGACTTTCCAAGGATAAAGAGGTACTTGCTTTTATTCTTATGGGGAGGCCTTGTTCTTCATTGAGGGGTAAAGATATTCAGGCTTGGAACCCTGATCCTAAGGGAACCTACTCGGTAGCCTATGGTTATCAGGTTGTTGATAAGCAAAAGTATGGGAGTCTTCCTGTCACTTGGTGGAAAAATGTGTGGAACAAATTTTCCTAGCCAAAATGTAACTTCTTTTTTTGGTTGGTAGATCATAATAAATACCTCACTTGGGATAATGTGAGGAAGAGGGGATTTTAGGGTCCCTCTTTTTGTGTCCTTTGCGATAATAATGAGGATGAATCTTCTCATTTATTTTTCCAATGCTCCTTTGCTAGAGACATTTGGCACCATTAGTGGAGCACCTGGAACCATTCATGTTTTCATGTGATATCCCTGGTGGATTTTTGGAGTAGTCTGGGTAGACCTCTGACCAAGGCCCCCTTCCTTCAGGTGGCTTGGAATTTGGGTACTTATTGCATCATACGGAAAATTTAGCTCAAATGGAACCGACACATATTTCAGGGAAGTTATTTTGCTATTCAACATATATGCCAAAGGATCATGTATATGGTTCAGGGAACCATGCATAGCAAATGTGATGTGGACCCTCTTTTGGATTTTAGGGAGGAGAAGGTACAACAAGCCCTTGGTATATTTGGGGATGGTGTGAAATATTCTAGACCTAGTAGGGTTCCTCAGATCAGCAAGAAGGTTAGGAGATATGGTAGGTGGAGGCCACCCCCTAGAGGAGTTTGGATCATCCAGGGGTAATCCTAGACATGCTGGCATTGGCAGTGTTGGGAGATATTCTACTGATGGTGTTAGTTTTGTATTTTCCATTTATTAAGGTGCTCACTCCAATAATTTTATGGAAGCTCTTGCAATTATTGAGCCTTACGGAGGGGGTTTTCTCTTGACTGGCATAGGATTATCTGCGATTCTGACTCTCAAATTATGGTTAATATTTTAAATAGTAAAAGGGTTGTGGAAGTTAATTGGTAGTTGGACTTTGTAGCCATTCAGATTCTCAGAATGAGTGAAGAGTTCAAATTTATATCCTTTGTGCACATTCCAAGGGAATAGAATGTGGTTGTTGATTACCTAGCCAAAAGGGCTTCTGAGCTGCTAGATCCTTAGAGTATCGATAATTGGGAGAGTCTCTTGTCTGGGGACTCTCAATACCTATGGGATTTGATACACAAGGATGTACAAAATTAATGTGGTTTATTCTTGTTGTATTTTTTGGGTGTTATTCTAATCTAGTGGTTTTAGCCTATTTGGTACGTTTATTTGAGTCCTGGTTGGAAGATCAATTATACTCCGTAATCCGGACTTTTTATCAATAATTTTTTACCCCATTATTTAAAAAAAAGAGGGGAGTGAGAGTTATGGTGTGTAGATTTATTTGCTAGATATTTTGATATGGTATAGAATACTTCTAAGGAGGAATTTTGGTATAGAAGAGCTCATCAAGAGCAAGGAGTTGGATATTTTTATCATCTATAGAGCCATGCATAAGAGGATATGGATGATTATATTATTTTAAATCTTTTCCAGGATGATCATAGCATGGTTGAGGGTTATGAGATCTGGTAGGAGGAATTTCATCCTAACAATATTGCCCTACTACTAGAAAAGGTACTTAAGCCATAGAGATAGGCATATCCATATCTATGGAGTAACTCATGATATGGGAGAGATAAAGATATTTGCTTGTAATGATTCTACCACTACTAGTTTTACCACCATAGAACCATATAATAGAAGAGATGGGGTGTAGAATGTCACAACCTATTGGTTTTGAGGTTTATATTGATAGGTAACTATCTATGTGTCAAATATGATAGGTAGGTTTTGATATTATAAATAACTATGTTGGAGTTAGAGAGGAATACTCTGCTAGAGTAATAGGTAAGTTGAAAGGCTACATGGTGATTTGATAAGGAGGACTAAGATAGAGTGATGACTAAGCTTCAATTTGAGAGGTCAACTATGGATGGAGCTAGATTAGCTCTAAATAGAGAGGAAAAACAAGTGGAAAGGTTGTAGAGGTGGCTAATGGATAAGTGGTGATAGATAGTAGATTTATCATAAGAGAGAGATTAATTAATAAGGGAGGGGACAATAATATATCAAGCTATCAAGAGCATATGACTATTACATAGGATTCTACTTGTATACAATAAAATTATGTAAATCGAATAAGACTGCTAATGCACTGCTCTTATCGATATCATATGGCCCTATTGGACAACCCTCAAGGGTTAATTAGGGATTCCACAAACTTTTGATAAGGTTTACTCCCATTTTTGGGAGCTTTTAGGCCATGTAGCCATGGCCATCCCAGCCCAAGATAGTTACAGTCAGGGTTATGCATAAGGGATTGGTCCCAAAATGTATTTATAAAAATTTGGTGAATCGGTTTAAAAATTTAAGCGAATAGTGTCAAAACACATGTAGAAGGTTCACTATTATTAGGGAGAATGTTAAAAATTTAAATTTGAAATGTTAAAATTATTATAAAATTGGGACGAATCGATCCCAAAAAAATTGCACCCAAAATTTTTTGGCTAATGGACCCTGGTCAAGGGTCCCAAATATTAGCCAATTCCAAATTTTGAAAATCCTAATTTTAGCCAATTTTATGAAAATAACCACTATGCATAACCCTGGTTACAGTTCATGATCGTCCCACCTAGGGATGGCCACCAGCAACCGTCCTTGGGTGAAATGAACATGAACCAAAACCTTCAATGGTAACAAGGTTGCAGATAATATTCCTAAGAAAATTTATGAACTAGTAACAAGGTTGCAGATTTTCTTACCAATCTCAAAGTTCAAAATTAAGGTATGTCTATTTGGAAAGATAATTCCTCGTAATACCTTATTTCTTTGGTAAGAAATGATATTGTCTACATAAATGATAATAATTGATTCTATTTTCTTATTTGGCATTTTACTTTCTGGAATTGGTAGATTCTATTTGTGGTTTATCCTATTTTATTTATTTATTTGTTATCAATCATTTCTCCCATGATTCTATTTGTGGGTTAGGCTTTGTTTGTGTTTGTGTTTTTGTTATAAATAATTTATCCTATGTTTGTATTGTGGGTTAGGCCTTTCTTGGATGTTGTTAGGGCTACTTTGTTGGTCCGGTTTGTAAATTTGTAAAAGGTTTAGGGACCTTTTCACAATCCCTTCTTTTCTATCTAATAAAAAAAGTATAGATAAATAAATTTAATTCAACCTCAATCAACTCTATAATTCTTTGTCAATGTAACTACATCCAATATTTTTGAACATTTAATTTAAAGATCATTTTTTTTGTTAGAATAATAAAAATATTATAAATTTTAAACATTGTATGGGAGGAGTGACCAGATATTGTATCTTAAAAATATAACATGTATAACTCCCCGTAATATTTAACAATATTCATCTTTGTGAATAGATCTTAATTTAACCAAACCTTTTATCTCTTACACTGAATCTTGTGATAATATGTTTATGAGATTACATCTCAAAATATACAGTGTATTATCTCATTTTTAATGTTAAAATTTGTTTGATATTTTGTTGCTTTAGGAAGTATATAATATTATAAAAATAACATTAATCAATTTAATATTTTTCTTGAAATTATTTTCTCAAAATCAACAACTCTTACATAATATTATAAAAATATCATTGACCAATTTAATATTTTTCTTAAAATTATTTTCTCAAAATCAACAACTCTTAAAAATCCATTATTTATATAAAAAAATATTTTTTATTTTTCTTATTGCATCAAAACATCAATAGTATTTTTTCTTCATCTTTAATTTTCTAGTGATCTTGCTTAATATTACTTTTCAATTTATGTTCATTTGCGTCAGACCTATTAAAAAATAAAATACTTTTATATTTATTTAATAATATTAAACACTTTAATTTGGAAAGAATTTTTTGAGTATTTAGATAGGACAGAATTTAACATGAATGTTTTTCATCCATTTTATTTTTAATGGGCAAAAAATATTAGCAATGCTATGGTTTTATGGCTTATTTTCACTTATCTTATTAGCAATTATGAATGTCAATAGGTTTTTAAACTTTCATATCTCATGCCATTTGAAGTGGATTTTTATATAATTTTTTTAAGTAACATATAATATAATATAATATAAAATTATATTATATATTAATATATATTTACTACACTGCTCAACATATAATATTAAAACATATAAAATATTTTAAATTACTTCAAAACTAAATTTAAAAACATTAAATTTATTTTAAAATTTTTAAATATTAATAATATATAATAATAAAAATCAATCAACCATACAAATAAACATATATTTTTAATTCTTTAAATTTATTGCTTTTCTTCCAAGAACATTAATTAATAAAATGATTGCACATTTAAATATATAAAAAAAAATACAAAAAAGTATAAGCGATAAAGCCTCTCCCATAACAACAAAATAATATAAGATATGATTCATAGAATATAAATAACGATATTACATATCTCGTGTAAAACTTAAATAGCAGGTTTCTAAGTTTTATTTATTATGCAGGTTTCTTGAAGTAGTTCATTCAAGATTTGGATCACCACGACCTTAACATTTGCGACAACATTTCTTGTTTTTCCTCAATGACACAGCGCAGCAAAAACAATATTGTAAATATTTTTCATTGTGAGACACACTTATGCTTTCAGATTCTGCAAATAAATGACCTTTGCCTCCTCCGTCGTATTCTCCTTCTTCAGTGGAAACACAGAATAACACCAAGTTCAAACAAATCAAAATTATGAGAAAGCATGACTTGCTAGTTGTTCTTGCCATCCTTTTAGCAAGCAAAATCTCTGATCTGCAATATCTCTTCTTGACATCTTTCAAATAAGAGATTATTTATAATGGTGAACAATGTTGAAGCCAAAATAGCAAGAATTACTGTCAGGTCAGGTCAGTATATTTTAATTTATTTCTGAATCTGCCAAATCTTAACTTAAATATATACATGCAGTTAAATGTAACCATAACTTATCTGATACCTCAATTTATTCTCCAATCTGCAAAATCATATCTTCACAATAACCATAACTGTAACAATTTATATACATGCAGTTAACTGTAACCATAACTTTTTTGATACCTGTGAAGTCGTTACTTGACAAATATATACATGTGATTAAACGCAAATTTATTCTCCAATCTGAAAAATCATATCTTCACAATAACGTGTACAATTAAATGCATTCAACATAATATCTTATCAGCCAAAAATTGACACAAGAATTCATCTTTCCATTGAGTTATTCTACACAAGGGTCATATGTTAAAGCTCCTGTCAACAAAATTATATTTTGCATGCAATTTAGTGATATTCCGTTCATACCAAACAAAAAATTACTATTACATACCATAATTTTTCATATTATACACTTCTAAGTTTTTGGAATATAAGATATACAAAATAATTCATTTAACTAATATCTCAGCTTCTAGCAAAAAGGTGGACGAACAAAAGGAAACCACGGGCAGTATTGTTGCTCTGATGTTTCTGCTGTTTGGTTTGAGTAGTGTTTCTGATGTTTCTGCTGTTTGGTTTGGGTAGTGTTTAAAGGGCTTCTTTGTTTTTTTGAGTTCGGCGGCTTTCATTTTTGTAGTCTTGAAGATGGATCTTTTTCTGGGTTTGCTATAGTGTTTTCTGCCCATGTAATAGGTGAAGATTTACTTGATTTTGTATATTTCGTCTTGGGCTTAGGTTGATGTCTATTGTTCCTTGTTGTTGATGTAAAAGGTATTTAAGAGCCTTCATATTTCCTGATATAATATAATATCAATTAAATTACCACAAAAAAAAAAAAAATCTTATAAAATACTTTTATTTAAATAATTTATTGTAAAATATAATTAAATTAGTTTAAAATTTCATAAATAGCTTGCTTTGAATATGTAGAGGAGTTGGAGAGCAAGTGGGTAGTTAAAACTCTCCAGTTATCGAAGGCCCAGGTTCAAATCTCTCCCCTCACATGTTGCGGATATGTTGTATATAAAAAAGGTTCCTCATCAAAAAAAAAAACAAAAAATTAAAATGTAATATTAAATAAATATTCAAGTTAAAAAAACACATCAAATTTAATAACTTATAAATATTATATTAATTCATCGAGCAATAATAATTTTTAAAATATTTAAATAATTTGTTTAACTTCTATTATTATGATAAATTAAAATCTTTATAAAAAATAAATAAAATATAAAAAAATATATTTAATTAAATCATAATATCATTTCAATGGTATGTGTGTGCACAATATAATTCTATACATGGTTCCATTTACTTTATGTTGAATAACTATTCTTGGAATGCAAAATTTAAATAATAATAATTATAGGTATGAAAAGGAGGTCTGGTCGAGAGCCAAGAGATGTGCTTTTTTCTATGTTTACGATGTCGTATACTTAGGGCTTTGTGTAGGGTTTCATTGGCCATCAATACTAAACTCCACGTTGTTACGCATTTATCACCTTAGTGGTTGGTTTCTTTTTAATATGGTCGTCGAGCGCTCGATGACTTTGTATCTTGTCGAAGCTTCTGAACTTGGCTATGGTGCGCAACAAGAAACCGAGGAAGTTCATCCCGAAGGTCTTCCATGAGGTATGGATCTAGTGCCCGATGTTACTATTCCTCTTGATGATTTCGATTAGTCTTGTAGTTGGTTAGAAAGTAACATGCTTATTGGATTTTTCCTGGGTTGAATCCCCAATGAGTTGCTAATCCGTAGTTGGATTCAGCATTACTAGACTCCTCATGGCATAGAGGTTGATGTAATTCAAAATTTGACCAAGGAATTTTTTTTGTTTTGTTTCCTTGCTCCTGAGCATGTGCATGCAGTTTTTAACCATGGCCCCTGGTATGTGCATAACTCTTTGTTAGTTTTTCAGCCCTGGTCTCGTGATTTCTTTGTTGAAGAGGGTGCTTCCCTTGAGGTGTCAGTATGGGTAGAATTCCTTGGCCTCCTGTCGACTCTTTGGTCTTTCTTAGAAACCCTTGTTGCCTCTTTAGGCAGTTTTGTATCCGTTGAGAATCCACAGTTTTTTGGTGCTCGATCGTTTTGCAGGGTTTGTGTGAAAATTGATCTTTCTAAAGATATCTAAGATCATATTACCATTTGTGTTGGGGATACATAATTTATTCAGAAGCTAGTGTATATTAATCTCCCAAATACCTGCTTTCACTATCATTCAACAACACATATGATCAAAGATTGCCCACTCATGGAGGGATGTTTCAGGTATAATAAGATTACAACTAACCCTTCAAACTCTGCATATGCATTGCTATCTAGGGCCGAAGGAGGTCTGGTCGAGAGCCACGAGATTTGCTTTTTTCTAGGTTTATGACGCGGTATGCTTAGGGCTTTGTGTAGGGTTTCGTTGGCCATCAATACTAAACTCCATGTTGTTATGCATTTATCACCTTAGTGGTTGGTTTCTTTTTAATGTGGTTGTATCCTATCAAAACTTTTGAAATTTGCTATGGTGCGCAACAAGCAACCAAGGAATTTCATCCCGAAGGTCTTCCATGAGGTATGGATCTGGTGCCCGATGTTACTATTCCTCTTGATGATTTCGATTAGTCTTGTAGTTGGTTAGAAAGTAACACGCTTATTGGATATTTCCTGGGTCAAATCCCCAATGAGTCGCTAATCCGTAGTTGGATTCAGCATTACTGGACTCCTCATGACATAGAGGTTGATGTAATTCAAAATTTGACCAAGGAATTTTTCTTGTTCTGTTTCCTTACTCCTGAGCATGTGCATGCAGTTTTTAACCATGGCCACTAGTATGTGCGTAAATCTTTGTTAGTTTTTCAACCCTGGTCCCATAATTTCTCTGTTGAAGAGGGTGCTTCCATGGAGGTTTTAGTATGGGTAGAATTACCTAGCCTCCCATCGACTCTTTGGTATTTCCTAGAAATCCTTGTTGCCCCTTTAGGAAGTTTTGTATGTGTTGAGAATCCAAAATTTTTTGGTGCTCGATCCTTTCGCAGGGTTTGTGTGAAAATTGATCTTTCTAAACATCTCTGAGATAATATTACCATTTGTGTTGGGGATACATAATTTATTCAGAAGCTAGTGTATATTAATCTCCCAAATACCTGCTTTCATTGTCAGTCAACAACACATATGATCAAAGATTACCCACTCATGGAGGGACGTTTTAGGCATAATAAGATTACAACTAACCCTTCAAAATCTGCGTATGCATTGCCATCTAGGGCCGCTCCCAAAAAGTAATGAACCACACAGACTGGTTCGAAGAATTCTTGGACTACGGGTGCCAAACAAAATCATCCAATCAAGCCCTTGGATAAACCTACTAGTTCCCGATCGGCTCCTTTGGTGCATGCACCAAAATATACAATGGCCATGCAAGGTGTAGCACCATCGTCCTCTCATAGGGCTTTCGTTGTGGCGAAGACTAAGGTTTTGCAGAGTAATTTACATGCGTCCCTTGAAAATGTGTGAGCGAGAAGATATCATAGTCCTAACATTGATAAATGCCTGTATACCATGTTTCTCGAAGGAAATCATAACCGATTTATCTCAAACTCTTATTCCTCTCTCAAGGATATAGGGGCTTCTGAGATTATTGAAGGTGATATGTAGATTGATAGTTCCTCATGATATTTATGTCATGTAATGTCAAAGGATTAACAGACCCAGTTTGTAAGTACTTGGTTCATAGTGAGATTGGTAAACTTTATAGTCAGCATGGTAGGTTTGATTTTATTTATTTACAAGTATTTAAGGTTTCTTCTTTTCACTTGCAATGTGTCTGTTCATTTCTTTGGCCTGGCAACCAATTTTATGCAACTAATCATATAGTTGGTTGAGGTGGAGCTATCACACTTGTGGCTTCCACCTAGGAATCTCATCTGCTTACTTGGGGAGTGGACCCTTCCAATCAGGTGGTGTGGACCCTTTTTGAAATTGATGGGTATTCTTTTAGTATTGTCAATGTGTATTCTTCCAATCATACCTCTGATCATTATGCTCTTTGGTGGTGGTTGGCTTTGTCTTTATCTTATGATATCTAGTTGTTTTATGGTGATTTCAATATGATTGAGACAACTTCTGATAAATTGGGTCATCTATCAATGTGATGGTGTGTTGGGGAATGAGAAGCTTGGTTTTTTTAAAAAAATAAATTAGGGTTTTTTGACCCCAATACTTGTTCTTCCTCCAAAAACTTCTTGCACTCACTCTGGTTTTCTTGGTCAAATTTTCAAAGTGAGGATGACCATATTCTCAAGCGATTGGATAGAGTCATGCTTACGGACCATTGTGGGTTAAATTTTCATTCCATTGTACCTTTCACTCCTTTGGTGGTAGCTCTTCTAGGCTCTATAGTGTCTGATCATGTTCCTATTATCTTTAATATTTCTTTAAGACTATTGCTAGCTAGGACCTTCTCTTCTCAGTTTTTTCTAAATACTTCCTTCCTCCAGCATCATGCTTTTGTAGCTCACATTATTAGGATTCGGAATTTCATTCCTCGGACTTCAAGGCATTCGGGTTGTATTGAGTGGTGGAATGATTATATTATTCGCAACACTTTGTTGCACAATCTTGGTGTCAAGCTTGCTCAGTTGTGTAAGCAGTCAAATATGATCCTTAAGAGGGATTTTGCCTCAATATCTATTAAAATTGATGCTTCCCCTCTCAATGTCACTCTGTAGTAGTTTGTTGCAACTCTTTGGCATGATCTTAATAAGGCTAAGCTATATGAGGGTAGAGGTTCTCAGCTTCGTGCTCGAATGCATTGGCTCAAGGTTGGCGATAGAGTTTCCAAAGAATTTTTAAGCACCTTAAATTGTCTCGATAGGTGGTTCAGTTCAAAGCCATTGTGAATAATGGTGAAAGGTTATCATAGTTGTCTGATATTTCTAAGGTATTTTTTCACCATTACCAACAGGTCTTTTCTTCTCAATGACAAAGCTACCTATGATGTAGTTATTAATAGTACACATTTTTCCTTGCGGCCTAAGCTTGTTCAGATTTGTCAACATACTTTGTGGAAAGAATTTGAATGGTATAAACACGTCCTTTATTTAATTATAGTATTAAGTAGGGTTACGACTGGATTTCGTCCAATTTGCCCATGGTTACCAAGCTCAATACATGTTGGAATTTGTTCTCTTCTAAATCCAGATGGAGAGCTCACTTTCAGCTCACTTGGGCACCCTATATTGAACCCAAATAGACCTCTTTTATGTAGAGTCTATTGTACCAGGGACTGTCACTTGGATCATAGCTTAGGCATTTATTTTCCCACTTATCCTTTCTATGGGGAAGCATAATCCACTCTGCATATTTTCTAAAATTTTCATAGAGCTTATATGGCTTGGGAATGGATGGAGTCCTTCTTCCAGCCCTTTTTGCATGCTTTGTTAACTTGGTTTCACATTTTATTGGGAGATCCACCATAGTTGTCTCAACCTTTTCTTGAATTCTGGAACATTTTATAAATTAACATTCTATTCCATACCTGGAAACCAAGGAATGAGATATTTTTTGCAGATAAAACTCCATCTATTGTTTTTTTCTCTCATATAAGCTTATGGTATTTCATGATGCCTAGTTACAGATTCAAGTTCAAGATAATAAGGTGGCAATGGAGCTTAATCATTTGTAGGAGTTGATTCATCATTATGGTAATGTCCCATGTGTTGTAAGTAGAGTCCCCCTAGAGCACTAACAACATAACCATTCCAGATCCAAACATCATCATCGCCCTTTGTAGGATTATAGGGAACGATTGCCTTCTAGAGCTTACTCTCATCCCTCTAGAGATCAAGTGCAGGGTCTCCTATGTTCCCATCCTACTCAATAGGTTTATGCTTGGGTTGATCATCCTCAACCTAATCAGGATGGTTGGAGAGATCATCAGGGATGAGGAACTCCCCTAAATTATTATGGTCAGGTCGGTTCTCTGAGGGGTAGTGATGGTGATGCTAATACTAGTTGGAGATCGGGCACTACTGGTGATGAAAATGGATGGAATGCTCCCTTTGAGTCTTCAACTCAACCTGCAATTGATAAGTCTGCCAACTTACCTGGGTCAGGTTCGAATATCTAATGACTTGCATCACCTAGTTTTGATCTTAATTTTACCTGTTTCTAGTATGTTACTACTGATTTTTTAAAGTTTTTCTTGGCTATTTATTCAGCCAATGTGTTTTTTTTTCGGGGTTTTGTTGTACTTGGTGAAGGTTATCTTGGATATTTTGATCATCTAGTTTGGCTAAGGCTTGGGGTGTGGCGTGGTAGTCCACTCATTTTTGTATGTGTAGGCGCTATATTTAATATATTGCTTCTTCATTCAAAAAAAAATTATTATTATTATTGTCATCTCTATAATGAGAAAATCAAAGAATTCCTAGATTACAAAATTTATTTTTTATTTGATAATTACAATAATTATTTTTGGTAATTTGCAATGCAACTTTGAAGAGTCTTTAAACAATTTTAATAATGAAAACCTGCTTGTTATTCATGTGCATAGAAGTTGAAGAAAATATTTAAATATATTTTTTGTATATAGATATAATTAATTTATATATATATTTTTAATTTGAAGTATAAAAAATGATATAAAAAAAAAAGTCTTTTAGAAAAAAAACTAGAGAAATAAGATGTAACAACTTTAAAATTGAAATAATATTAAAAATCCATAGGTGAAACACAACCATTGTCATAGGAATATCAAATACATCACATTATAAAAATTTAGGATATCCCAAGGAACATGATCATCAAGGCTACCCGCACGAATGCACTCATGAATATTATTTTTTTATTCATTTCACTATCCTTAGAAATAAAAATATATTAAATTAACCCAAAAATACATAAATATGAAGTAAAATATATTTTATTTATCCACCACTCAAAAGTCATTAAAACTTTGACCATTCATGTTAGGGTTAGATTGATATCACATGAATAGAGAATATGTAGTCACTAAATAGAGAAACAGAAAAAATAGGTATCTCTTGAATATGAATAAATATCTAGAATATGTTTAGCAATGAAATAGATAAAATAGTTATCTTCAATAAGAATAAATTATCATAGCTCTAGAAATCTCTTTATCAACAATATCCCATACCTCCTTTTAAGAAAAGAGATAATTATGTTTTCTCAAACTACATATATCCTTAACAATTTCACATATTTGAACAATCATTGATTAATCTAGAAAATATATTAAAACATTTAAGTGTTGATAAATGTAGCTGAAATTCTATGTAAAGTTGTATAACTTATTTTGAGGTACAAAAATCATGTGTGCCTACACTCAATATTTTGGATACATTTAGTGTGAGGCCTATTGGTACATGTTTTATGTGTTGATTATAATGCACCTAAGGTTTAAAATCCTATTCTATCCTCTATGGAATGCTAGGATGAAGGATCCAATGCAAATACAAATAAAATATGCATAGAATAATTCTTAGGTCTACATGTACTTTTTTTTTAAAATGTTGATCTTTCATTAAGGCACAATATTACATCAAGCAAGTGGATATACACACCTCCAGTAGGGTCCTAGTAGAGTCCTAGTATCTATTACATAGCATATCCGCAATATATGATAGGGAGAGATTTGAACCTAGGGCCTCTCCAACACGAGAGTTTTAACTACCCACTTCTCTCCAACTCCCCCACATGGGCGGATGTCTACATGTAATTTTTGGTTTCAATGCTTGCAAAAAATAAAATATTTTTGTTTCCTATGAAGTAAAAGGACTTAACACAAGTTTTCTTTATCTTAAGTACAATATTTGACTGATTTAGTAAAAATGCAAATAAACACAAAATGTGACACATGGTCATAGATAAAGTGTTTTTATATTTTCTATGCTTGTAAAATAATAAAATTTTCTATGTTTCTTTCTATTTCAATAGATATAATTATGTGCAAAAAAACAAAAGGAGTAACCTATGTTATACTACATGCAAGTTTGATTTCCTACCTAAATGTAAAAGGAGATGCAAAGAGCTCTAGATCTACATGCTCTTCATTTCTAGTGTTTATTAGAAAGAAAAATGCTTTCCTTTTTCTTTGTTGGTTGAAAGGTCAAAGAATGTGCATGTAAAAGCAATAGAACGAGCTTAAGATGTAGACTACATGCATTTTGTAGTTAATGCTTAGACTTTTAAAAAGAAAAATATTTTTTACCATATTTGCAATTTACATAAAGGGATCTAATTTATTTAGGTTTACCCATGAATCTATTTACAAATACAATATAGAATTACAAAACGTTAAATTGATTGAGACTATTCCACAAATCTAATTATTTCTACCTAATTTTATAATAATGCAACAATTTATGAGTCTATCAATGCATTTTTTATGATTTTATGACTAAAATGTAGATACGGTTCTCTTGTAAAGATAAATTTATCAAAACATCTAGGATTTTTGTAAAACTAAATAAAATATTTTAGATCTATTATTTTGAAATAAAAATAGAAAAAATAATAGTATAAAAGTAGAATAGACATATAAAAATATACCAAGTCAATCACCAATGCATAAGTATTATAATCTATAGAAATTCCAAATAGAACAAAAATACCAAACAAGATAGAAATGCTAGTAGGGGTAGAAGTTCCAAACAAGATAGAAGTGATAGATCTATTATTTTGAAATAAAAAATAGAATAAATAATAGTATAAAAGTAGAATAGAAATAGAAAAATATAACAAGTCAATCACCAATGCATAAGTATTATAATTTAACTCAGGTGTTGTAGGTGAGTTGGAGAGGAGAGGGCAATCCTCCAGGGGAGGTCCTAGGTTCAAATATCCACCCTACCAAAAAAATCTGAATTGGGTATCCAAAATCCAATTGATAATGTTGGTGCAGGCAGGGTCGGGTGTGACTCCCGGGTGACTTTGACGGTGAGAACCCCCTGTTCGTGGTCTCTCAGACCAAGGCGTCCCCACAAGGGGTTTTTCACTTAAAAATATATATATATATTATAATTTATAGAAATTCCAAATAGACAGAAGTACCAAACAAGATAGAAGTGCTAGTAGGGGTAGAAGTGCCAAACAAGATAGAAATTCTAGTAGGGGTAGAAGTGCCAAACAAGATAGAAATTCTAGCAGGGGTAGAAGTGCCAAAAAAATATAGAAATACTATTATCATAGGTAGGTGCATGGATTTAACTAACTAAATTTCTAGATACATGTCATGATTAGGTATTTAAATTCCTTAATTGGAAGTCAAGATTTACACTAAACAGGCTGTAAAATCTATGAGAAATAGTTAGTTAGGTATCCAAAATATGAGTTCTAGTGGTGGCTATATGGAGTCACTAGATGGTGGTAAAAGTGATAAAAAAAAAGTTTTGAATGAGATATAAGTGTTGTATGGATTATATGGAACTATTGTTAGTACACAAAAGTGTCCTATAGGCCATAGAATACTATCATAGGTATGTAGTACTATCATTGATATGGTTTTGAGGTTTTTGACCATGGATAAACATGGGAAAGTTTACACTCCAAGAAAATCACTTTTTGATAAAGTTTTATAATCATAAAAGGTAATTTCACTCTTTACCCTGAACTCATATTAAAAAGGGTTTTAAATTGATACAATTGGTGTTTGGAAGATGGAAAAAAAATAGATGTCTACATTTTTCTCTTTTTGATATATTTATTTTTTAAAAAGCAACAAAAAATATCATAGATGACCTAATTTTGTGATAAAAGGGTTATCTATTTTCCTAAAATTAGATTTTTGATTGGTGCAATTTGATGCTCAGGTATGTCCCCTTAAGTTTTAGAGGGGGAGAGAGCTCAAGAAACATGAAAGTGCATTGAATGGGAAGGATAAGTTTAGTTAGAGATGTGTGAATTAGATGAAAAATCATTTCTTATATCATCAAGGCTTGATTAGATTTATTAAATTTAGATGAAAAAGTGTTTTGAAATATATGGAAAAAACTTTCAAGGGAGATTATGGGGAAAGAGGTATAAAGGGGTGGGTAGAAGGGAGGGGAGTTCATTTTCACTGTGCAAAATACAAGGAGAGGAATATAAGAGAGAAAGTTGCAAATATCGATAATGAGGAGTGACTATGACATCAAACAAAAGTTGTGTGGGTTATCAACAAAGGAGAGATTGTACCATTAGCGGTAAGCAATAAAAACTTTTAATTTTTTGCTTCTAGTTTATTTGTTTATTATCATGTCACTCTTTTAGGAGTCATTTATCACTGGTTTACATGTCCTTGAAACAAATTTAGGCTAAAAATATTTTTATATAGAGTAATTATAATTTTTATGATATTTTCATTGTCATATGACACTATTGTATCTATACAATACTTTTATTGGCATACTATGCTTCTATGTTTGTATGGTGATTTCATTGTATGATGGTTGCATGTCCATATGATGCTTACATTCAAGGTTATGCATAGTGGCTATTTATCACCAAATTGGCTAAAATTATGATTTTCAAAATTTGGAATTGGCTAATATTTGGGACCCTTGACCAGGGCCCATTAGCCAAAAATTTCTAGGTGCAATTTTTTTTTGGGTTGATTCACCCCAATTTTATAATATTTTGACCATTTTAAGTTTAAATTTCCAACATTACCCCTAATAATAATATGGGAGAGATAAATATATTTGCTTGTAATAATTCTTCCACTACTGGTTTTACCACCATCGAAACATATAACAGAAGATATGGGGTGTATAATGTCACAACCTATTGGTTTTGACATTGATATTGATAGGTCACTATTTATGTGTCAAATATGATAGGTAGGTTTTGATATTACAAATAGCTATGTTGGAGTTAGAGAGGAATGCTCTGGTAGAGTAATGGGCAAGTTGAAAGGCTACATGGTGATTTGATGATGATGACTAAGATACAGTGATGACTAGGCTTCAATTTGAGATATCAAATATGGATGGAGCTAGATTAGCTCTAAATAGAGAGGGAAAATAAGTGGAAAGGTTGTAGAGGTGTCTAATGGATAAGGGGTGATATATAGTATATTTATCATAGGAGAGATATTGATTAATAAGGGAGGGGACAATAATATATCAAGCTATCAAGAGCCTAAATATTGAGTACAATATGACTATTGCATAGGCTGCTACTATAGGAGTGGATGGAGGGTATATAATGTACTTGTTATTAGAGTAGTTATCATAGTTATAGGGCTAGGTAGGATAGGTATAGGGTTAGATGGATCAATAACAATGGAAGTCAATCCACATGGATAATAGGATGGTTTTGATCCAACAGGAGTTGTACAAAGCATAGCGAGACTAATGGTCATTTAGGGGAATCTACAAATGGAAACTATAGATGAAGACTAGTTAGTGGGACCTATAGATGGAAATAAAGCAAGTGATATATTAAATAAATATGTACCATGCAGTTGTACCTATAAACTACTAAGATATAGTCATGGATATACTTGAAATCAATGAACTAATTATCTTAGTAGATGTTACAACCTTTGAGGACACCTAATAGTAGTTCATAGTCTTAGAGGTTCGTAGATGTTATACATCAATTTTGATGATGTACAATTTTTGCTATTGTGATAAAAATATTGGATATTACATACACACAATCACATATGGCAAGATTTATTTGATTTAATCACTATTTTGTGAATGCTTATTTTATTATAATATAATAATATTTTACTTCAATAAAGTTTAATGGATTTGATTCAATTACGTCTTAAGCGATATGCTTAACATAATTTATGATTTTTGTTTTTTTGCTATATATATATTGAAATTATTTTCTTAAAAACATTGCATTTGCAATATATTAATGGTTTTTACTACCCCTAGGAAATGGAATTTGAGCCTAAATATTGTTTAGACACATTGTGTCTACAAGCCATTAATTCTTTATTTAGTTGTTTAGATAGTTTATGTTTGTAGGACTTTATAAATTTTGTTTGATTGCCTAGATAGTTTAAGTTTGTATGACTTTAATATTTTTGCTTGATTGTATAGATAATTTATGTTCATAAGAAATTATTATTTTTATTTTATTCCCTAGACAATTTTTGTCTATAGGAATTTATTACTTTTGTTTGATTAGTTTGTTGTTTTAAATTTGATGTCCTCAAATTAGGGTGGCACTTTAATTTTTTGGCTATATGCCAGCAAATATATTGAGGAAGAAAATAAAATATAAAAGGGGCTATTAGTACCACTAATTATCATGATGAACATCATGTAGTCCATCAATTAGATAAAAGAATGAAATATTTTAGGAACTTTTGCCATCAATTTTTTTACATGTCATAGGATTTTTCATGTGGCAATTTATGAAGAGAGATAAAAATTTAGGATCACTCATTCTTGGAACTTTTATAAGCATTTGAGATAATGGTTTATAGTAATTCATTGTCTACCAAGCTTATAAATATTCCAAGGATCAAAACTTTAGCATGATATAAAAAAGGTTAGCATGTTATACTATTTGCTCCTGTGAATCATAGGGGTAGCATTATTTGGCAAGAATTTTGAGTTTTACAATAATATAAGAGATGAGATTAATTAGGCTATTTCAAGCAAATCCTTGTACCTCATTTATACCAAATTAAGGAATTATTGTGACTATTTTAATCCTTTATTTTGTATACAAGAGCTATAAGGATTGAGAGAAATGTATGTTTAGATAAAAATAAGAAGAAGATTGTGCTTGCTACCTAGGTAGATGAATTTAAAATACAATATAGTTGTTTTATTACTTGTCATGGTAAGCTTATCATAGTTACTCCATAAAAAATCTGGTTAGATGATAACAAGTTTATGTTACTTTCAAAATGCATTTTTCAAGGTGCCTTTGTGATGAGACTTAAATGTAATAAGAAGAAAATTTATTTCTAGAAGGTGAATTAGGATAAACCTATAGCATTAGTTTTTTGAAAAGTGAGTAGTGATAGTCTAATAGAGGGTTGTCTTGGTTGAATCATATGGTAGTGGATATTACACAACATTCATTACCTATTGAATCCATAAGTTTTTATGAACTTTTCAAACACTAGACAGTCCATATTTCAATGGCTTATGAGTAAATAAAGAAAACTAGGGTAGGAGAAGTAACTATTTGGACTTTTAAGAAATTTTATCTCAACAAAATGTATGTTATGCATAGTAGCATAGGCCTTATCAATCTATTACTTCATAAATAAATTGAATCATATGCACTTAACAAGTCTATGCTTGTGGTAATCCAAAAGGACAAGAGGACAAAGGAGGTTCTATTGTGATTAAGTGAAAGAATGAGTATTGATGTATATATTCATTACCTAAATAATAATTATATTCAAAACTATGGATTAATTTTAACTTATGTTAGTCCCATACTATTCATCTGCCAATCAATGGTTAAGGTAGCCCTAGTTCTCAATGACAGTTGATATATTAGAAGGAATGTTTAGTAAGTGGAGGACTAGGAGAGAAGTTGATAAGTTAGACAACTAGTGCAAGTACAATGCATAAGTACGATAATTATAACTAGGATCGTCATGGTATCATTATGGTTCTCTTAACTTTTCAAGCAAGAAATAATCTAATCTACTGTAAACAAGAAAATATGAAATAAATATAGCATGTATCAAGTAAATATGTAACGAGTAATGTAAAATTATATAAGCATTGATATCATATGGTACCTAATGTGTAATCATATATGCTTGACTAGCATCATCATTTCATCCTTGTAAGCTTAACAAAGAAGGAATAATACAAAAATAGGAATGCAAGATAGTTATTAATGCAATATGCAACAAGTAATTTTGAGAACTATGGATAGGAAGAGATCTATTGGTGTCAGTAACCTAGTGCAAGTGCAATACATATGATAAATATACTAACTAGAAAAAACACATGCATTCAAGTGGATATCTCAACTCAATATGAATCACCCAACCAAGAATTATATGAATCAAGTAATAGTGAAATTAAGGAACCATATAGGTAGGTAGTTTTACATGCAAATAACATTAAGAAAATGATGCAATATGATGTAGTTTAAAAATAATACCTTTTTAGATGCATTATTTTCATAGGTTGTTTTAGTTCCTTTCCATAAAGTGTAACCAGGTAGTGATATCATAACTAATACTTAGTAGTCACTATAAATTAATCTAACCAGTTAAGTGCAAATTTACCTTTGAACTCATTTTTAATGTTGGTGCTTTTCAATTTTTCCTTGAGGACCAGGTCACTAATTTTGAAGGAATTGGGTTCTTCATGTCATGACTATCCTTTGATAGACTTTTTAACACAAAGAAACAATGTATTAATCTATGATGATTTAATACATAAGGTGAGAAATTGAACCAACTATGTAATATTTAGTTGATTTAAATACCATGATATTGCTAACATATTACCAGTATGTGTAGGATCAGGCACACTCATAGGTGGAAGAAGCAGAATCATCCACTAGACGCGAGAGTAATTCAGGTTGGGAAAGTGATGATTAAGGAAACTCGAGGGTAACATTGGTGGATATCTTTATATAGGTATGTATTCGGTTAGGTATAATCATCAAAATCTTACCACCTTGAGCCCTATATTGGTAGCCTAGTAGCTATCATAAATTCTCGAGGCTGATAGGTGACTAGGTTGATGAAAATATTCCCTCATGTTTGATTGTATTTTACTTCATCACTATATGCATTGGAGATTTGGGAAATAAAAGCATACATAATCTAGGTTACATTTGAAAAACTCCTTGTTTGCAAAAATAACCTCTTACTCTTGTTTTTATAGATAATAGAAGTTTTATTTCAAAAAGATAAAAGAGTTTCATTTTACAAATAATAGAAGTTTTATTTTGAAATGACAATAGAGTTTCATTTTATGAATAATAGGAGTATTATTTAAATGATAAATTATAATTACTTGAAATTAATTATTTAAAATTTTATTTAAATTAATTATTAAAAATTATTCAAATGATAATGTAAATTCATTTGAAAGAGATAGTGAAGCTCTCACATGAATTATAATGGAAGTTCATTAAGCAAGTTGGTGAAGCTTTTATGAAAGAAATAATAATATTGCTTTGCTTCAAAGGAGATATTGCAAAATTGAATTTCATGAGACCACCTGTCAAAGGATTTCGATCAAAGTTGTAATATGGAGCTTCCACCATCATTGAAAGGATAGCTCATTGATGAAAAGTTTTGGGGAGAAGAGAAAAATGAATTCTTTAAACCAAAAGGATGTTTACAGTCATGAAAGGATGAGGTAGAATTAATGATAGGTGGATGAGTTTAATGGGAGATAAGACTTATAAAATTGAAAAATAAGGATTCCTCTCCCTAAGTTTGGAAGCAAGGAGAAGGAAAGACATAACTAAGGGAAAAATAAAAAGGAACATGTTATGAGAGCAATAGAAAGACCCAATCTATTAAAGGAGAACCAAAAATTATAGTTAACAACCGTCTTAGAATTCATCTACGTGCATCCACATGTTGGTTTTACCTTTTATTTATTTATCTCTTAAGGAAGGAAGCTTGTATGATTGTTCCTTTAGCCTTGTGGACATGGATGGGTTGTTAAACTCATCCAAAATTTCCAACCGAGACTAGCTACCTATTCCTATGCTAAACTAGTTTATAGTTTAGTGTTGTTGAAACCATTATATGGGCTACTCGTTAAATCTCATCTATAGCTATGTTGTTTGACCCCCATGTCTCTATAGTCTTGGGCAATGTGTGCATGGGTGTTGATACTTCATTTTTTAATAGCTTTATCTAGCCTAAAGTAGAGAGTTGAACTCCTTATTGGGCCTTTGTTGAAATCTTCAACATTGCTAGATGTTGGGGTGCTTCATCTCCCTTCTAAGTGCTATCATGTTTGAGGTTGTTGGGAACCTCAAAAAAATTTTACTGAACCTATATTCCATTATTGTTTCTATTCCTTGGTTCATTCAAACATTCCTTTTTTGGATATGGAGAACATCGAAGTTGCTTGCTAGATTTTATTGGGTTAAAGGGTTTACAACTTCTGTTTAGTATAATCTTGGTGCATCCATTTCCATTAGGAATCCTTGTTGGATTGGTCATAAGACCACTTCTCTATTAATAAATGCCTCACCTAATAGTTGTATGATGCAGGAGCATCCAGTGGCAGCAGAGCAATCTTGCATCAACAAAAAAATTTCCAAGTGTTTTCTTTGATGTCATGATATCGCGACAAAGAAAGGTGTCGCGATATCGTGACATGTCGCATTTTCATGACTCAGGAAGGAGAGGGAAGGTGCCGCGCAGAAATGTCACAATTTCGTGACATGTCATGAAATCGCAACCGAAGAAAGAAAGGGAAGGTGCCCCGAAGGAAATGTCACGATTTCATGACATGTCACGAAATCACGACCGAAACAGTAGAGCGAAGGCATAAGAAGAAAAATGTCATGAAATTGTGACATGTCACAATTTCGTGATGTCACAAAATCACAACCGAAGGAGCAGAAAGAAAGCCAGGAAGAAAACTATCATGATATCACGACATGTCATGATTTCATGACCCAAGAGGCGAAGAGAAAGCAGAGAGCAAAGAAGTCATGGTATCGTGACACGTCGATATTTCACGACCCAAGAGGCGAAGAGGAAGCAAGGAGCAAGATGTCACGATATCGTGACATGTCATGATTTTGCGACTAAAAGAAAGAAAGAAGAGCCAGAAAGGAAGATGTCATGATATCGCGACATGTCACAATATCATGACTCAAAAAGAAGGAAGGAGACGAGACAGAAAAATATCGTGATATCACGACATGTCACGATATTGTGACCCGAAGAAGAGGAAGACGGTGAGAAAGAAAAATGTCACGATATCGAGATATTTCGTGACATCGCGATCTGAAGGAGAAGAATATAGCAAGAAAGAAAATTTTCGTGATACCATGACATGTTGCGACATCCTGACCTAAAGGAGAAGAAGACAACGAGAAAGAAAACTGTTGTGATATCGTGACATGCGCAATATCATGGCTCAAAGGAGAAGAAGGCAAGGAGGAATAAAAATATCATGATATCATGACATGTCGTGATATCACAACATACTGTTGGTTCTCGATTCAAAAAGGCATGCATTCCCAGACGGTGTTTCTCGAGGCGGTCAAGGCCAAATTTATGCATGATTTCTTGCTCGATAAGCTTGCTAAGCATGGCGTCCACTCAAAGGCTGCACCAAAAATTTAGAGACATTTAGACGACTCATCAATGCGCATTTTCACAACTAATCCAGTGGTAGTTGCTAGTTGAGGAAAAGGATGTGAAGGTTCAGTGACGAAGGTAGAGGATGGGCCGAATTTTTTGGGAGGAAGGATGTATTCTTCCAGGTGGGTAATTAATTGCCTAGAGGGTCGGGACCTCGAAAGAAACGTAGACATTGCTATAGAAGCAGGTGGTGAATCTGGATAGAAGGGGGGATGAAGGACTGGAAGAAACTATGCTTGCAAGCTAGTATTGTAATTTCTTTGAAGTTAATGAATGAGATTTGATTGATTTCCTATGTCCCCATCAAGTGGTATCAGAGCCAATTTTTCCTGAGTGTGTGGGTAGATCACCAAAAGTGAGGTAGCTTATACCAGGATCTATGGAAGAGTTGTGAAGAGAAAGTGAAGAAGAATGCCTCCACGAAGAAACCATGGTGGTGGAAGAAATATTATGTTAGCTAAAGATTTCAGATCTTTGCAGAGGCAAGTTCAGGCCTTGCAAGAAGATCTGCGCAGAGGGCTTGAACCTAGAGGAGAAGAAGGAAGTGAAGATGAAGTGGAAGAAGAGGACCAGTTTGAGGAAGAATAAGAGGCAGTAGATCCTACACAAGCCAGGTTGTACAGAGCCATATCTCAGATTGGAAAGAGACCAAATATGGAGGTTTGTACGTATTCTAGAAGTCTTGACCCAGAGGAGTTGATCGACTGGATCAATGATTTGGAGGAATACTTTGAGTATGAAGAGGTTGAAGATCCTGATAGGGTCAAGTTTGCTAAGACCAAGCTGAAGGGTCATGCCAACATATGGTGGAAGGGAGTACATTTGGAAAGAAATAGAAGACAAAAGGAGAGAATAACTAGATGGGATAGAATGGTAGAGAATTTGAAGAGGCAGTTCATCCTAGGTGACTATGAGATGGATCTGCTAAAGAAAATGCAAGGTTTGAAGCAATCAAGTAAGTCTGTTAAAGAATACACAGAGGAGTTTTATAAAATTATAATCAAGACAGGCCATTTAGAGGCGAACAAGGAGAAGGTAGCCCATTATATTAATGGGTTACGAGCCAGTATCCAAGAGGAGTTAAGTCTGGTCAGTATGACCACCATAGAGGATTCTTACCAGTTTGCCTTGAGGGTTGAAGAGAAGCTGAATAGAAGGTTTGAGAGCAAGCAAATAGGAAGAGGTCATGGTGGAAGAACTGGTGGAAGGACCAGTGGAGAAAATTATAAAGATCATAAGAAGGCTGGTGAGACCAGTAATACCCAAGAGCAGAAGGAAGGAAGCACCTACCAACCCCAAAATTAGAACAATGGTTATCCAAGAGGGAGAGGTAGATCTGGATGTGGATTTGGAAAAGGAGGATTTTGTGGAACCTATTTCCACTATGGAAAAGAATGACATCAAGCATTTGAGTGTCCACAACATTGAGAAAGGATGAATAAGAGACCTGAGGGTCCTACCAGAGCTATTGTAGCAGATGAAGGTGCTGAATCAAAAAATTCTGAGGAGGTAGAGAGGGGAGAAGTTATGGTCACAAGGAGGACCCTATTGAATGAGGAGAAAGGATCAGACTAGAGGAGGAGTCTATTTCGCACAAGGTGCAAAATTTTGGGTAAGATCTGTAACATTATTATAGATAATGGTAGTACTGATAACTTAGTCTCAGAAGAAATGGTTTCTAAGTTACAGTTAAAAAGGAGGAGACACCCGTATCCATATCAGATTGTGTGGTTACAAAAAGACCATAGGGCTTTGGTCAATGAGCAATACTCCGTGAAATTCAATATTGGGAATTACTATGATGAGGTCTTGTGTGACATCCTGCCTATGGATGCTTGCCATTTGTTGTTGGGAAGGCCATGGCAGTTTGATCTGTGTGCAGTCCATGATGGTCATGCAAACACCGACTCAGTGACAAAGAATGGAGTGTGCCATAATCTGAAGCCCTTGAAGGAGGCGAAAGAAAATGTATGCAGTAGTGCTAGAATCTATTTAGTTGAAGGAGGAAGATTTTTGGATAGTTTAAAGCATGAGCATATGTGTTATGCATTAGTTCCTAGAGTTAGGAAGGAAGAATGCAAGGATACCCCTGTAGAAGTCTTAGGACTATTAGAAGAATTTCCAGACATTATATCTGATAATGTGCCTGAGGGTTTACCGCTAGTGATGAAGATCAGTCACCATATAGATTTTGTACCAGGATCTAGTTTACCCAACAAGGCAGCACATAGAATGACACCTACAGAAACTAAAGAATTGAATAGGTAAGTCCAAGAGTTACTGGAGAAGGGACTGATTCAGGAGATCTTGAGTCCATGTGCAGTACCTGCAGTACTAGCACCAAAGAAATATGGAGAGTGGAGAATGTGTACCGACTCCTGAGCCATTAACAAGATCACCATAAAGTATAGATTTTTGTTGCTAAGGATGGATGACATTATGGACTGTTTGAGTGGAGCCAAATACTTCACCAAGATTGATTTGAAGAGTGGTTAGCATCATATTCGTGTCAAATAAGGAGATGAGTGGAAGATAGCCTTCAATACCAGAGAAGGTTTGTATGAATGGTTGGTCATGCCATTTGGTCTAACCAATGCACCTAGAACATTCATGCGACTGATGAATGAGGTATTGAAATAATTTTTAGGCAAATTTTTCATTGTCTATTTGGATGATATTTTAGTATTTAGAAGAACCCTAGAAGAGCATCTGATGCATATCAAAAGGGTTTTTGAGAAGCTGTGGGAGGAGCAGTTGCTAATTAATCTAAAGAAATGTAATTTCGTGAAGGAGTTAGTGTACCTGGGAATTGTCATCTCGGTTGAAGGTCTAAATATGGACCCAAAAAAGTGTGAGCCATCATTGAATGGCCTACCCCGAGAAGCACCACTAAGGTAAGATCATTTCATGGTCTAACAAGTTTTTACAAGAAATTCATTAGGAATTTCAACAGTATTTGTGCACCCCTTACAAAAACAATGAGAGGGGATAAGAAAGAATTTAAGTGGACCTTGGGAGCAGATAAAAGCTTTGAAATGTTGAAGAAGAAGGTTACAGAGCAACCTATTTTGGCACTTCCAGATTTTAATAAGGTATTTCAGGTAGATTGTGATGCTAGTGGTAGTGCCATAGGAGTTGTTTTGAGTCAATAAAGTAAACCTATTGCTTACTTTAGTGAGAAACTCAATGATGCTAGAAAAAAGTATTCAGTTTATGATCAAGAGTTTTATGC
Organism: Wollemia nobilis; assembly: GCA_028583015.1. Classification (NCBI taxonomy): domain Eukaryota; kingdom Viridiplantae; phylum Streptophyta; class Pinopsida; order Araucariales; family Araucariaceae; genus Wollemia; species Wollemia nobilis. The sequence goes on from JAQPPZ010002931.1 coordinate 1,342,746, forward strand.
TATAGTTCAGGCTCTAAAGAAGTGGCGACACTACTTGTTTCCAAAAGAGTTTGTTCTATTTACTGATCATCAGGCCTTACAGTATATTAATAGCCAAGGGAAGCTAAATCAGAGGCACTTGAAGTGGGTTGAGTTTCTACAGAGTTATACCTTTGTGTTGAAGCATAGGAGCGAAATATCAAACAGAGTTGCAGATGCCTTAAGTAGAAGGCAGTTTTTGTTAATAGAAATGAAGGTGGAAGTGGTAGGATTTGATGAACTGAAGGGTTTGTACCCTGAAGATCCTGATTTTGTAGAAGCCTGAAAGGCTTGCTTGGCACCTATTACTTTGGACAGGACCAAGTGGTTGGATTTTCTGATCCAAGATGGAATGTTGTTTAGAGGGGGTCAATTATGCATTCCACGGATTTCAATGAGGGAGAATATGATAAATGAGAAGCATAGTGGGGGACTAGCTGGACATTTTGGTTGAGATAAGACCATTGCCCTTGTTAGTGAAAACTACCATTGGCCATAGTTGCAGGAAAATGTGACTAAATTTGTGCAAGGTTGTAGAGTATGTCAGATGGCTAAGGGAGTGATACAGAATACAAGATTGTATCATCCATTACCTGTACTAGAGAGACCATGGGAGGACATCGTATGGATTTTGTTCTTGGCCTACCAAGGACACAACGAGGGGGTGACTCCATTTTTGTTGTGGTTGAAAGGTTTTTGAAGATGGCTCATTTTATTCCATGTCAGAAAATGAGTGATGCAGTTCATGTTGCAGGATTTTTTTTCAAGGAGGTGGTATGCCTTCATGGTCTACCCAAGAGTATAGTATCTGACAGAGATACCAAATTTGTGGGTTATTTCTGGAGGACTTTGTGGAAGCAGCTGAAAATGGATTTGAAGTTCAGTTCTGCATACCATACACAAACTGATGGACAAACGAAGGTGGTGAACAGAAGTTTGGGTAATCTTCTAAGATGCTTGGTAGGAGATAAGCCCAAAGGATGGGATTTGATTTTGCCACAAGCAGAATTTGCTTACAAAAATTCCATGAATAGAAGTACTGGTAAATCCCCATTCCATATTGTGTATGGGAACAACCCAAGGAATGCTTCTAAGTTGAGAACGATGGGTAAAGGAGAAAAGAGTAGTGCTAAGGTTGAATATTTTGCAAAGCACATAAAGAATTTACATGAAGAGGTAAAACAACATATTAGTAAGATGAATACTCAGTACAAAGCCAAAGTTTATCAGAAGCAACATTTCAAGGAGTTCCAAGTTGGCGATGAGGTCATGGTTCACTTGAGAAAGGAAAGGTTTCCTAACAAAACCTACAACAAGCTAAATATGAAGAGGTTGGACCATGCAGGATCATAGGTAAAAGAGATTCAGGACCCAAAGAAGAGGAAGGTGATGAGAAAGAAAAATTTTGTGATATTGCGACATGTCGCGACATCATGACTCGAAGGAGAAGAAGACAGCAAGAAAGAAAATTGTCGCGATATCACGACATCATGACCCGAAGGAGAAGAAGATAGCGAGAAAGAAAACTATCATGATATCGCGACATGTGCGATATCACGGCCTGAAGGAGAAGGCAGTGAGGAAGAAAAATGTCACGATATCGTGACATGTCGTGATATCATGACATGCTATTGGTTCTTAATTCAAAAAGGCATGCGTTCCCATATGGTGTTTCCTGAGGTGGTCAAGGCCACATTTATGCATGATTTCTTGCCCAGTAAGCTTGCTGAGCATGGTGGCCACTCGAAGGTTGTGCCAAGAAGTCAAAGATGTTTAGACAGCTCATCAATGCGCATTTTCATGGCTAATTCGGTGGCGATTGCTATTTGAGGAAAAGGATGTGAAGTTTCAGTGACGAAGGCGGAGTATGGGCTGAATTTTCTGGGAGGAAGGATGTATTCTTCCAGGTGGGTCATTAATGGCCTAGAGGGTCGGGACCTCGAAAGAAATGCAGACATTGCTATAGAAGCAGGTGGTGAATCTGGATAGAAGGGGGGATGAAGGACTAGAAGAAACTACGCCTACGGGCTAGTATTGTAATTTCTTTGAAGTTAATGAATGAGATTTGATTGATTTCTTATGTCACCATCATTGTAGGTTTCCCTTCCCTTCAGTCGGCTTGAGTTGTTAAGGAGTGCATCTCAGATTTGAGTGCACCTCCTCGTGTTGCTTTCAAGTAACCTTTTGGGACTTCATCGAATTTTTTATTTTAGCTTAAGGATTATTTTGTGCTTCCTCATAGCAGCAACTGGTAATTCTTGTATGTAAATGGCTAACCAATTAAATTAATTATTAGAATACTTGTTCATTTAATAGGATGGTTATAATTTGCTCTTTAATTATATAATATGTTGTTTAAAGGAAAATATAAGGGAAAAAATAATTTATTTAGTTAATTAAATAGGTTGTATTTAATTTATTAAGTAAAATAAAGGATAGTTTATTTATTAAATTGAAGGTATAGGACTTTGATTTATTAAGTAAAAGAAAGGGCAGTTTATTTATTAAACTGAAGGTATGGTACATTGATTTATTAAGTAAAAGAAATAATAGTTTATTTATTAAATTGAAGGTATGGTACTTTGATTTATTAAGTAAAGGAAAAGTATATTTTATTTATTAAATTTAAGAAATGGAACTTTAATTTATTACGTAAAGTAAAGAATGGATCATTTTATAGATTAAAGGTATGGGACTTTGATTTATGAAATTGAGGGAATGATTACTTTATGAAAGTAATAGGACTTGATTTATGAAATAAAGAAACCTAGCTTATTTAAAAATTAAAGGTATGGGACTTTAAATTGTTGAATAAGGTTTGAAAAATAATTTATTAAAGTAGGACATGCGATCTAGTTGCATGTGTTGAAAGAATCTCATGGGATAATGAGAGGGGAAATAAGCTAAAGGGATTTGGATATCTCCAATTAAGTTTTACTTAACATATAAGCTAAATCTAGGATGACCTAGAATACCCTATTTGCTAGAATCTAATGGGAACTAATCCCAAGGGTGAATGAATGTTATGATACCTTAGTATGAGCTTTGGTATTAATGATACATTGTAACCTTGGAATACTACCCTAGTTGGATTATTGATGCTTTTAGAAAGTGAACTCTGTATTGTGGCATGAATTAGTGATATAGTTAAAGTTAAAGTTGTAGCCTAATATTTTCTTTGTTTTAACCAGGTTAAACATGCCACCTAAAGCTAGAAAAGAGAGGTCTACACCTAGATAAACTTGAAAAAATAATGTTGAAGAAGGGATCCAAGAGGAGGATCTAGAAAATTCTAATATAGAGGTATAATACCTCACTACTATGGTTACTTCTATGCAAGATCAGATGAGACAAGTGTTGGAAACAATTACGAACCATAACTCGCAAGCTAGAGGCTTAGAGGTTGGCCAAGTTTATGGGCTAACTCCATAGCCATTGAAAGCTAGATCTCTTTTAGAAAAATAAATAGCTAGGGATCTAAAAAATGTTTGTATCTCCACGTTTGGTGGAGAAGGAGAAGGGGATGCAACCGAAGCTTAGATGAGAGAATTGGAATTTTACTTCATGATAAAAGGTTATTCCCCAAGAACCCAAATTTTTTGGTCCACGATCTACTTAGATAGGGGCTACTCTATATTGGTGGGAAATCCAATATGAGAAGTATAATATTGAACCTATTGATATTCCATAGAATGAAATTATAATCACCTTCAGGAAAAGGTTCCTTACCAAGCATTTCTATGTGCTAAAATATGAGGAGTTTGCTAGCCTACGACAAGGGATCAAAATAGTAGATATATACTATAAGAAGTTGGTTAGGTTACTAAAATATGTACCTTCCTATTATGAGAATATGAGGGTTCACAATTTTATTAACGAGTTGGAATCTAAAGTATGATGTAAACATGCATGAGCCCAAATCGCTACAAAAAGCATATGACTTGGCAAATAAAGCAGAATTCCACCTACAATTTAACTATGTTGGCCTATCTGACCAAGATCAATAAGCATTGAGAAAGATAAATAGTGACAAGTTTCTAAAATGGGAAGATGAACAAAGCCAGAAGTCCAAGAATTTCCCAAAATATAAAAGAGGAAATAGTAGAAATTAGAATAAGTTTAGGAAAATTTCCAAAATAAGAAGAACAACAACCCCAGTAATGCTAAATCTCAATCACAAAAGCCATAGACCTCAACCCTAATAATTAAGATAGAGGAAAAAAAACCAAAAAAGAAGCAAGGACCCAAGGATGAGTGTTACCATTGTAGAGGTTCATATTATGCTAACCAGTTTCCACACCAACCGGAACTGAGTTCATACAATGCCAAAGAAAATGAACCTAAGCATCGTATCTATGCTACAACTGAGAAATAAAAGCTGGAGGGGTAAGTCACCCCATTTATTGTGAAAGGTAAGGTTTTTAATAAGCAAGTAAGAATTTTAATTGATAGTGGAGCCATAGATAGCTTTATTTCTTTTGGTTTAGCAAGGGATATGTCAGGAAGGCTAGGATATTTGGCCCATGCTGGAAGTTAGAGTATGGTTTGGGGTAAACCTACTCAGTAAACTAGTGTTATCTAATGGCATAATTTACTTTAGCTAGTGGTACCACCAAAGGTTATTTGTATGTAGCCCCACTTCATGCCTTTGATGTGATCATGGGGATGGATTGATTACATACCCATAAAACCTTGATAAAATTCCAATATAGATGGACCAATTATTTGAAGAAAGGCAATGGAAGACTAAGAATTCATAGTGAGAAAGGGGTATTCAAATGCAAAATGTTGTCGACTATGTTATTGAATAAAGCCCTCAATAAAGGAGGGATAGTGTATGTTGTAAAACTTAATGAAGTAGGAGATGATCTAAAGAGAGAGGTGCTAGGGAAGTACACAATTTTACAAGAATTTAAGGATGTATTTCTAGAGGATTTACCTAGACTCCTTTTTGTGCAATAATTTGATTTCATAATTGATCTTATGCCAGAAGCAAAACTTATTCATAGATCTCCATATAGGATAAAATATCGAGATGCAAGAACCAAAGGTTCAACCACAAGGGATATTGTAAAGGGGATTGATAAAACCAAGTTTTCACCTTGGGTTGTACCAATTTTATTTGTAAAAAAATACAGTTCACTAAGCTTGTGTATTGATTATAGGATGCTAAATAAGGCTACAATAAAGAACGGGTATCCTTTACCTAGGATCAAATATTTATTCGATCAACTAAGAGATGCCATAGTATTCAAAAATATTTATCTAATATCAAGGTACCATGAGTTGAGAATAATGAGGGGGATACTCACAAAATGATATTTAAAACTAGGTAAGGGTATTATGAGTTTATAGTTCTTCCCTTTGGACTAACTACTGCCCCAACTACATTCATGAATCTAATGAACATTGTGTTCAGAAGAAACCTGGACTAGTTTTTCCTTGTATTATTATATGATATCTTAATATACTCTTAGGAAAAAGAAGAACATGATAAACATCTCAATATCATGTTATATTTTTTGAGATAAAATCAACTCTATGGGAATCTATCTAAAAGTGATCTCTATGTTTTAGAGGTATGATATCTTGGACATATCATATCATTAGAAGGAATTGTTGTGGATCCAGATAAAATAGAGACCATTCTAAATTTGCCACCCCCTACTAATATGACTAAATTACAAAGCTTCATGGGGTTAACAGACTACTATGGACGTTACATAAAGGATTACTCCAAGATTTTTAGGGTAATAACTAACCTTAAAAATAAAAGAAAGGAATTCAAGTGGTCAAAAACATGTGCAACTATATTTGCTTTGCTAAAATATAAACTCACTACTGCACCAATACTAAATATTCCTAACCCTCAAGGAGACTTTTCAGTATGCACAAATGCATCATTGGAAGGGTGAGGAGGAGTACTCTTACAAGAAGAATCAATGGTAACATATACTTTAAGGAAGCTCAAGATGCATGAAGTTAATAATGCTACACATGATTTAGAGCTAGCTACAGTAGTGCATGCTCTAAAGGCTCGGTACCACTACTTGGTGGAAAATCCCTTTGAATTGAAAACTGACCATCAAAGTCTGAGGTACGTAGTCACCCAACCTATACTAAATGTAATACAAAGGAGATGGGTCGAATTCCTTGCTGAATATGACTTTGATATTGAGTACATAAAAGGGAAAGAGAATAAGATTTATGCTTTGAGTAGAAGGAAATACATAGCAACCATAACTAGAAGTCACATGGATCTGATGGATCAAGTAAGATAGGAGCAATCTCAAGATGAGTATTTCTAGGAAATTTGAGCTAGGATGGATAGAGACCCTAAGGGTAATAAGAATTTTGGCATGAAATATGATATTTTATGCTACAAATATAGAGTCATAATATCAAAAAAGGGTAACATAATAAAACTAATAATGCAAGAGGCACATAGATATCCTTATTTTGCCCATCCTAGAGGGGCCAAAATACAAAAAAACATGAAAATAAACTTCTTATGGGTAGGAATAAAGAAGGATATCACTGATTTTATTGCTTGATACCTCGAATATCAAAAAGTTAAGGCAGAACACAACCTTCCTATAGGAAAATTGTATATGCATGATATACCTATGCAAAAATGGTAGGTTATATTTACATATGTTATAGTAGGGTTACCCAATACTAGGTATCAACATGATGCAATCCTTGTAATTGTTGATAGATTGACTAAGGTTGCACATTTCATCCTAGTAACATCAAGGATGATGCTCACGTAGTGGCTAATAGATTTTCTTAAAAAGTATTTCGTTTACATGGATTTCTTGAGGTGATAATTTCAGATAGGGATTCCAAGTTCACTTTTGAATTTTAGAAGTCCCTACATTATGCAGTAGGTATGAAACTGAACATGATATCAACATACCACCTTGAAAAAAATGGTCAAAATAAATGGATAAACCAAGTACTAGAGTATATGCTTTGTATGTATGACATGGATCACAAGTCTCATTAGGAAGACTACTTATATATTGTGGAAATTGCCTACAATAATGGACATCACTCCTCTCTAGGAATGGATCCTTTTGATTCCTTTAATGGGCGAAAGTTTAGAACGCCATTGTATTGGGATAACCTAGAATATCGAGTTGTGATTGGGCTAGATATGGCTAGAGAAATGGAAGATCATTAAAATGTAATTAGGCAAAGACTTAAATAAGCTACTGATAGGCATAAAAGTTATGTTCATCTAAAAAAAAATACATGAGTACTCAATTTGAGATAAATTTTTTTTGAGGTTTAAACTATAAAGAGTGCTATAAAATCCATGAATTTAGATCCTCAATTTGTGGGGACCTTTGAGATCATTGAAAATATCAGTTGCATATCGACTTGTCTTACCATCTTACTTGTCAAAAGTCCATGACACCTTCAACATATCCTTTCTTAGGAAATATGTTGTTGAACCTAAACATGTGTGGGATGTTTCTAAATTATAGATGGCAAATTGGGAGGCTATTGAAGTGATGTTAATAAAGTTCCTTGAGTTTCATTATAAGTCTATGCAGAATCAAACTCTTGAGAAATGTAAGTTCCAATGGGACTAGTTTTCTAAAATAAATATAACTTGGGAGAAAGTGGATGATATGCAAAAATATTTTCCCTTATTGTTTAAAAAAATATAATGTAATAATTTTATTTGTAAAATTAGAAACACCCAGGATGGTGTTTAGTCCAAGGGAGGTAGGATGTCATGACACTCCCTAGTAGAATTTTTGGAACAAAGAAGGAATGTATTAATCTATGATACTTTAATACCTAAGTTGAGAAATTGAACCAACTATGTGATTTTTAGTTGATTTGAAAGAGCATGATATTGCTGATATATTTCCAATATGTGCAGGATCAACTACACTCATAGGTGGAAGAAGCAGAATCATGCACCAGAAGCGAGGGCACTTGAGGTTGGGGATGTGGTGATTAAGGTAAATCAGGTGTAACATTGATGGATACCTTCATATAAGCATACATTTTATTAGGGATAATCATCAAAAGCTAACCATATTGAGCCCCAAATTGATAGCCTAGTAGCTATCATAAATTCTCAAGGCTGAGACATTGTGACTAAGTTGATGGAAATATTCCCTCTTTATCTGGAATACCTTAGTTGGATACAATTGGTCTTTGGAAGGTTGGAAAAAATTAGATGTCTATATTTTTCTCTTTTTGATATATTTATTGTTTAAAAAAACAAAAAAAACATTATATATGACCTAATTTTGTGATAAAAGGGTTATCTATTTTCCCAGAAATAGGTTTGTGATTGGTGCAATTTTATGCTCTTGGTATGTCCCCTTAAGTTTTAAAGGAGGGAGAGAGCCTAGCAAACATGAAAATGCATTGAATAAGGAGAAGTTTAGTTAGTTATGTGTGAATTAGATTATTATCAAGGCTTTATTAGATTTATTAAATTTATTGGAAAAGTGTTTTGAAATTGAAGAAAGATATGGAAAATATTTTTCAAGGGAGATGAAGGGGGAAAGAGGTATAAAGTGGTGGGTAGGAGGGATGGGATTTCAGATTCACCGTGCAAAAGACAAGGAGAGGAATACAAGAGATAAAGTTACAAATATGGATAATGAGGAGTTACTATGACACCAAAAAAAAAATTTGTGGGTCATGGACCAAGGAGAGGTTGTACTAATAGAGGTAAGCAATGAAAACCTTTGATTTTTTTATTTCTAGTTTATTTTTTTATTATCATGTAACTTTTTTAGGAGTCATTTTTCATTGGTTTACATGCCCTTGACACAAATTTAGGCTAAAAATGCTTTTATATAGAGTAATTATAATTTGTATTATAGTTTCATTGTCATATTACACTATTGTATCCATACAATACTTTTATTGGCATACCATGCTTCTATATTTGTATGGTGCTTTCATTGTATGATGGTTGCATGTCCATATGATGCTTGCATTCAAGGTTATGCATAGCGGAAATTTATCACCAAATTGGCTAAAATTAGGATTTTGAAATTTTAGAATTGGCTAATATTTCGGACCCTTGACCAGGGCCCATTAGCCAAAAAAATCTGGGTGCAATTTTTTTTTGGTTGGTTCACCCCAATTTTATAATAATTTGACCATTTTAAGTTTAAATTTCCAACATTACCCCTACTAATAGTGAACCTTCTACATACATTTGGACACTATTTGCTTGAATTTGAAACTAATTCACCAATTTTTTATAAATACATTATGGGTACAACCCCTTACACATAACCTTGCTTGCATTAGTAGATGGTTACATCATTAAATGATGCTTTTATATAATATTAACATTTGATAAATATTTGTGTTTACCATATGATGATTTCATATGGCATTATCATTGGTGATAAAGCTACCATATAGACCATACAATGCTATTGTCAAGTTATAGAACTTTTATTTATAGTTATTTTGGGATATCAATGTTGGAGAGAGCTCTTTCCAACTATATTACTTTTGTAAAGTTTTGTAAGCCTTAATGGTCAAAGTGTTTTCTTGTCCTAATTATACCATTTTAGGTACTATAATTTATAAATATTTTTGTGAAAACATAGGATTATTTATATTCATTTTAAATATATTTCTAAAAACTTTATAATGGTATAGTTTTTGTAATATTTGGGGAGGTTTTGATACAGTTTTAGGTGCCTCACAAATTTTTTTAATTGAAGTTTTTATTACGATGTTAAGTTGATATTTGTCCTTTTTGTGGATGTATAGTGCAAATGGAGGAGATATCATGCATTACAAGCCATCCAATATTTGGTGGACAATATTGACTATGGATTACTAGCTATCGTAGACCTATATGATCTTGTGTGCATGCCAAAAGTTATATTTGATTGGGCATTGATGATAACACTAGAAGAGAATTGGTACTCATATACAACTACCTTTTATATCCCTATAGGAGATATGGTAGTTAAATTAGAGGATGCATAATATATCTTCCAAATTATCATTAGAGGTGCTCAAGTAGATATGGGGTAAAAATTGGATAAGGTGCTTATAGAGGTTCATAGATCATCAAAACTTTCTAGTGGTACATTTTGGCATTAAAACTAATGATACCTTCATAGGAAGACACTTGGATATATAGAATACTCTTCTATATGGATTGGTATCAAGTTCTCTTATGCGAGATACCAAAAAGCAAGTGATACATTGAAGTTAGGGTGGTATAGTCATATATGTGAGGGATTACTAGGTCATATTTACCTAGAAGATAATAGTTTTGGCATACCTATATTAGAAAATACACTAGATAGTATATAGAGGAGGGTGTAACCTTGTGTGTTGTGCTTTGCTTTAATTTTGGCCATAGGATCACATATTGATCTATAGTTATTTTTATTTCTAGGATTAGATCACTAGGAGGAACTTATGGCCTTTTGTCATGCATAGTATTTTGAGACTAGAAGGAAAGAGTCCATTGTATGGAACCTTTTATATGTGATGAGGACATTAGTTGAGCTTTCTAGATCAGGTCATATGATGATCCTTCCAACTATATATCAAATGGATAGATGGTGAATATGATCTAGCTCAATTATGAAATGTTATGTGGCCATGCAAGCCAAGAGGGGAGTGAGAGTTATGATGTGTAGATTGAGTTGCTAGATAGTTTGATATGGTATAGAATACTTCTAAGGATGAATTTTGGTATAGAAGAGCTCATAAAGAGCAAGGATTTGGATATTTTTATCATATAGAGAGCCATGCATTGGAGGATATGGATGATAATATTATTCTAAATCTTTTCCAAGATAACCGTAGCATGGTTAAGGTTTATGAGATATGGTAGGAGGGATTTCATCTCAAGAATGTTACCTTACTGCTAGATATGGTACTTAAGCCATAGATGTAGGCATATTAATATCTATGGATTCATATTCAAGAGGTCATGATATGGGAGAGATAAAAATATTTGCTTGTAATGATTCTGCCACTACTAGCTTTACCACCATCAAAGCATATAATAGAAGAGATGGGGTGTAGAATGTCGCCACCTATTGGTTTTGAGGTTGATATTTATATGTCACTATATATATTTTTCAAATATGATAGGTAGGTTTTTATATTACAAATATCTATGTTGGAGTTAGAGAGGAATGCTCGGGTAGAGTAATGGGTAAGCTGGAAGGCTACATGGTGATTTTATGAGGAGGACTAAGATAAAGTGATGACTAAGCTTCAGTTTGAGAGATCAACTATGGATGGAGCTATATTAACTCTAAATAGAGAGGGAAAAAGGTGGAAAGGTTGTAGATGTGGCTAATGGATAAGTGGTGTTAGATAGTAGATTGATCATAGGAGAGATATTGATTAATAAGGGAGGGGACAATAATACATGAAGATATCAAGATCCTAATTATTGAGTACAATATGACTATTGCATAGGATGCTACTGTAGGATTGGGTGGAGGGTATATGATGTACTTATTATTAGATTAGTTATCATAGTTATAGGGCTAGGTAGGACGGTTATAGGGTTAGATGGATCAATCACAAGGGAAGTAAATCCATATGCATAAGAGGATGGTTTAGATACAATAGGAGTTGGACAAAGCATATAAATACTAATGGTAATTTAGTGGAATCTACAAATGGAAACTATAGATGAAGACTAGTAAGTGGGACCTATAGATGGAAATAAAGCAAGTTATATATTAAATAACTATGTACCATGTAATATTCCCTCTTTATCTGGAATACCTTAGTTGGATACAATTGGTCTTTGGAAGGTTGGAAAAAATTAGATGTCTATATTTTTCTCTTTTTGATATATTTATTGTTTAAAAAAACAACAAAAACATTATATATGACCTAATTTTGTGATAAAAGGGTTATCTATTTTCCTAGAAATAGGTTTGTGATTGATGCAATTTGATGCTCTTGGTATGTCCCCTTAAGGTTTAAAGGAGGGAGAGAGCCTAGCAAACATGAAAATGCATTGAATAAGGAGAAGTTTAGTTAGTTATGTGTGAATTAGATTATCATCAAGGCTTTATTAGATTTATTAAATTTAGATGGAAAAGTGTTTTGAAATTGAAGAAAGATATGGAAAATATTTTTCAAGGGAGATGATGGGGGAAAGAGGTATAAAGTGGTGGGTAGGAGGGATGGGAGTTTAGATTCACCATGCAAAAGACAAGGAGAGGAATACAAGAGATAAAGTTACAAATATGGATAATGAGGAGTTACTATGACACCAAAAAAAAAATTTGTGGGTCATGGACCAAGGAGAGGTTGTACTAATAGAGGTAAGCAATGAAAACCTTTGATTTTTTTATTTCTAGTTTATTTTTTTATTATCATGTAACTTTTTTAGGAGTCATTTTTCATTGGTTTACATGCCCTTGACACCAATTTAGGCTAAAAATGCTTTTATATAGAGTAATTATAATTTGTATTATAGTTTCATTGTCATATTACACTATTGTATCCATACAATACTTTTATTGGCATACCATGCTTCTATATTTGTATGGTACTTTCATTGTATGATGGTTGCATGTCCATATGATGCTTGCATTCAAGGTTATGCATAGCGGAAATTTATCACCAAATTGGCTAAAATTAGGATTTTGAAATTTTAGAATTGGCTAATATTTCGGACCCTTGACCAGGGCCCATTAGCAAAAAAATCTGGGTGCAATTTTTTTTTGGTTGGTTCACCCCAATTTTATAATAATTTGACCATTTTAAGTTTAAATTTCCAACACTGCCCCTACTAATAGTGAACCTTCTACATACATTTGGACACTATTTGCTTGAATTTCGAAACTAATTCACCAATTTTTTATAAACACATTATGGGTACAACCCCTTACACATAACCTTGCTTGCATTAGTAGATGGTTACATCATTAAATGATGCTTTTATATAATATTAACATTTGATAAATATTTGTGTTTACCATATGATGATTTCATATGGCATTATCATTGGTGATAAAGCTACCATATAGACGATACAATACTATTGTCAAGTTATAGAACTTTTATTTATAGTTATTTTGGGATATCAATGTTGGAGAGAGCTCTTTCCAACTATATTACTTTTGTAAAGTTTTTTAAGCCTTAATGGTCAAAGTGTTTTCTTGTCCTAATTATACCATTTTTAGGTACTATAATTTATAAATATTTTTGTGAAAACATAGGATTCTTTATATTCATTTTAAATATATTTCTAAAAACTTTATAATGGTATAGTTTTTGTAATATTTGGGGAGGTTTTGATACAGTTTTAGGTGCCTCACAAATTTTTTTACTTGAAGTTTTTATTACGATGTTAAGTTGATATTTGTCCTTTTTGTGGATGTATAGTGCAAAGGGAGGAGATATCATGCATTACAAGCCATCCAATATTTTGTGGACAATATTGACTATGGATTACTAGCTATCGTAGACCTATATGATCTTGTGTGCATGCCAAAAGTTATATTTGATTGGGCATTGATGATAACACTAGAAGAGAATTGGTACTCATATACAACTACCTTTTATATCCCTATAGGAGATATGGTAGTTAAATTAGAGGATGCATAATATATCTTCCAAATTATCATTAGAGGTGCTCAAGTAGATATGGGGTAAAATTTGGATAAGGTGCTTATAGAGGTTCATAGATCATCAGAACTTTCTAGTGGTACATTTTGGCATTAAAACTAATGATACCTTCATAGGAAGACACTTGGATATATAGAATACTCTTATATATGGATTGGTATCAAGTGCTCTTATGCGAGATACCAAAAAGCAAGTGATACATTGAAGTTAGGGTGGTATAGTCATATATGTGAGGGATTACTAGGTCATATTTACCTAGAAGATAATAGTTTTGGTATACCTATATTAGACAATACACTAGATAGTATATAGAGGAGGGTGTAACCTTGTGTGTTGTGCTTTGCTTTAATTTTGGCCATAGGATCACATATTGATTTATAGTTATTTTTCTTTCTAGGATTAGATGACTAGGAGGAACTTATGGCCTTTTGTCATGCATAGTATTTTGAGACTAGGAGGAAAGAGTCCATTGTATGGAACATTTTTTATGTGATGAGGAAATTAGTTGAGCTTTCTAGATCAGGTCATATGATGATCCTTCCAACTATATATCAAATGGGTAGATGGTGAATATGATCTAGCTCAATTATGAAATGTTATGTGGCCATGCAAGCCAAGAGGGGAGTGAGAGTTATGATGTGTAGATTGAGTTGCTAGATAGTTTGATATGGTATAGAACACTTCTAAGGATGAATTTTGGTATAGAAGAGCTCATAAAGAGCAAGGATTTGGATATTTTTATCATATAGAGAGCCATTCATTGGAGGATATGGATGATTCTATTATTCTAAATCTTTTCCAAGATAACCGTAGCATGGTTAAGGTTTATGAGATATGGTAGGAGGGATTTCATCTCAAGAATGTTACCTTACTGCTAGATAAGGTACTTAAGCCATAGATGTAGGCATATTAATATCTATGGATTCATATTCAAGAGGTCATGATATGGGAGAGATAAAAATATTTGCTTGTAATGATTCTGCCACTACTAGCTTTACCACCATCAAAGCATATAATAGAAGAGATGGGGTGTAGAATGTCACCACCTATTGGTTTTGAGGTTGATATTTATAGGTCACTATATATATTTTTCAAATATGATAGTTAGGTTTTTATATTACAAATATCTATGTTGGAGTTAGAGAGGAATGCTCGGGTAGAGTAATGGGTAAGTTGGAAGGCTACATGGTGATTTTATGAGGAAGACTAAGATAAAGTGATGACTAAGCTTCATTTTGAGAGATCAACTATGGATGGAGCTATATTAACTATAAATAGAGAGGGAAAAAGGTGGAAAGGTTGTAGATGTGGCTAATGGATAAGTGGTGTTAGATAGTAGATTGATCATAGGAGAGATATTGATTAATAAGGGAGGGGACAATAATACATGAAGATATCAAGATCCTAATTATTGAGTACAATATGACTATTGCATAGGATGCTACTGTAGGATTGGGTGGAGGGTATATGATGTACTTATTATTAGATTAGTTATCATAGTTATAGGGCTAGGTAGGACGGTTATAGGGTTAGATGGATCAATCACAAGGGAAGTAAATCCATATGCATAAGAGGATGGTTTAGATACAATAGGAGTTGGACAAAGCATATAAATACTAATGGTAATTTAGTGGAATCTACAAATGGAAACTATAGATGAAGACTAGTAAGTGGGACCTATAGATGGAAATAAAGCAAGTTATATATTAAATAACTATGTACCATGTAATATTCCCTCTTTATCTGGAATACCTTAGTTGGATACAATTGGTCTTTGGAAGGTTGGAAAAAATTAGATGTCTATATTTTTCTCTTTTTGATATATTTATTGTTTAAAAAAACAACAAAAACATTATATATGACCTAATTTTGTGATAAAAGGGTTATCTATTTTCCTAGAAATAGGTTTGTGATTGATGCAATTTGATGCTCTTGGTATGTCCCCTTAAGGTTTAAAGGAGGGAGAGAGCCTAGCAAACATGAAAATGCATTGAATAAGGAGAAGTTTAGTTAGTTATGTTTGAATTAGATTATCATCAAGGCTTTATTAGATTTATTAAATTTAGATGGAAAAGTGTTTTGAAATTGAAGAAAGATATGGAAAATATTTTTCAAGGGAGATGATGGGGGAAAGAGGTATAAAGTGGTGGGTAGGAGGGATGGGAGTTCAGATTCACCATGCAAAAGACAAGGAGAGGAATACAAGAGATAAAGTTACAAATATGGATAATGAGGAGTTACTATGACACCAAAAAAAAAATTTGTGGGTCATGGACCAAGGAGAGGTTGTACTAATAGAGTTAAGCAATGAAAACCTTTGATTTTTTTATTTCTAGTTTATTTTTTTATTATCATGTAACTTTTTTAGGAGTCATTTTTCATTGGTTTACATGCCCTTGACACCAATTTAGGCTAAAAATGCTTTTATATAGAGTAATTATAATTTGTATTATAGTTTCATTGTCATATTACACTATTGTATCCATACAATACTTTTATTGGCATACCATGCTTCTATATTTTTATGGTGATTTCATTGTATGATGGTTGCACGTCCATATGATGCTTGCATTCAAGGTTATGCATAGCAGAAATTTATCACCAAATTGGCTAAAATTAGGATTTTGAAATTTTAGAATTGGCTAATATTTTGGACCCTTGACCAGGGCGCATTAGCAAAAAAATCTGGGTGCAATTTTTTTTTGGTTGGTTCACCCCAATTTTATAATAATTTGACCATTTTAAGTTTAAATTTCCAACACTGCCCCTACTAATAGTGAACCTTCTACATACATTTGGACACTATTTTCTTGAATTTCGAAACTAATTCACCAATTTTTTATAAACACATTATGGGTACAACCCCTTACACATAACCTTTCTTGCATTAGTAGATGGTTACATCATTAAATGATGCTTTTATATAATATTAACATTTGATAAATATTTTTGTTTACCATATGATGATTTCATATGGCATTATCATTGGTGATAAAGCTACCATATAGACCATACAATGCTATTGTCAAGTTATAGAACTTTTATTTATAGTTATTTTGGGATATCAATGTTGGAGAGAGCTCTTTCCAACTATATTACTTTTGTAAATTTTTGTAAGCCTTAATGGTCAAAGTGTTTTCTTGTCCTAATTATACCATTTTTAGGTAGTATAATTTATAAATATTTTTGTGAAAACATAGGATTCTTTATATTCATTTTAAATATATTTCTAAAAACTTTATAATGGTATAGTTTTTGTAATATTTGGGGAGGTTTTGATACAGTTTTAGGTGCCTCACAAATTTTTTTACGTGAAGTTTTTATTATGATGTTAAGTTGATATTTTTCATTTTTGTGGATGTATAGTGCAAAGGGAGGAGATATCATGCATTACAAGCCATCCAATATTTGGTGGACAATATTGACTATGGATTACTAGCTATCGTAGACCTATATGATCTTGTGTGCATGCCAAAAGTTATATTTGATTGGGCATTGATGATAACACTAGAAGAGAATTGGTACTCATATACAACTACCTTTTATATCCCTATAGGAGATATGGTAGTTAAATTAGAGGATGCATAATATATCTTCCAAATTATCATTAGAGGTGCTCAAGTAGATATGGGGTAAAAATTGGATAAGGTGCTTATAGAGGTTCATAGATCATCAGAACTTTCTAGTGGTACATTTTGGCATTAAAACTAATGATACCTTCATAGGAAGACACTTGGATATATAGAATACTCTTCTATATGGATTGGTATCAAGTTCTCTTATGCGAGATACCAAAAATCAAGTGATACATTGAAGTTAGGGTGGTATAGTCATATATGTGAGGGATTACTAGGTCATATTTACCTAGAAGATAATAGTTTTGGTATACCTATATTAGACAATACACTAGATAGTATATAGATGAGGGTGTAACCTTGTGTGTTCTGCTTTGCTTTAATTTTGGCCATAGGATCACATATTGATCTATAGTTATTTTTCTTTCTAGGATTAGATGACTAGGAGGAACTTATGGCCTTTTGTCATGCATAGTATTTTGAGACTAGAAGGAAAGAGTCCATTGTATGGAACCTTTTATATGTGATGAGGACATTAGTTGAGCTTTCTAGATCAGGTCATATGATGATCCTTCCAACTATATATCAAATGGGTAGATGGTGAATATGATCTAGCTCAATTATGAAATGTTATGTGGCCATGCAAGCCAAGAGGGGAGTGAGAGTTATGATGTGTAGATTGAGTTGCTAGATAGTTTGATATGGTATAGAATACTTCTAAGGATGAATTTTGGTATAGAAGAGCTCATAAAGAGCAAGGATTTGGATTTTTTTATCATATAGAGAGCCATGCATTGGAGGATATGGATGATTCTATTATTCTAAATCTTTTCCAAGATAACCGTAGCATGGTTAAGGTTTATGAGATATGGTAGGAGGGATTTCATCTCAAGAATGTTACCTTACTGCTAGATAAGGTACTTAATCCATAGATGTAGGCATATTAATATCTATGGATTCATATTCAAGAGGTCATGATATGGGAGAGATAAAAATATTTGCTTGTAATGATTCTGCCACTACTAGCTTTACCACCATCAAAGCATATAATAGAAGATATGGGGTGTAGAATGTCACCACCTATTGGTTTTGAGGTTGATATTTATAGGTCACTATATATATTTTTCAAATATGATAGGTAGGTTTTTATATTACAAATATCTATGTTGTAGTTAGAGAGGAATGCTCGGGTAGAGTAATGGGTAAGTTGGAAGGCTACATGGTGATTTTATGAGGAGGACTAAGATAAAGTGATGACTAAGCTTCAGTTTGAGAGATCAACTATGGATGGAGCTATATTAACTCTAAATAGAGAGGGAAAAAGGTGGAAAGGCTGTAGATGTGGCTAATGGATAAGTGGTGTTAGATTGTAGATTGATCATAGGAGAGATATTGATTAATAAGGGAGGGGACAATAATACATGAATATATCAAGATCCTAATTATTGAGTACAATATGACTATTGCATAGGATGCTACTGTAGGATTGGGTGGAGGGTATATGATGTACTTATTATTAGATTAGTTATCATAGTTATAGGGCTAGGTAGGACGGTTATAGGGTTAGATGGATCAATCACAAGGGAAGTAAATCCATATGCATAAGAGGATGGTTTAGATACAATAGGAGTTGGAAAAAGCATATAAATACTAATGGTAATTTAGTGGAATCTACAAATGGAAACTATAGATGAAGACTAGTAAGTGGGACCTATAGATGGAAATAAAGCAAGTTATATATTAAATAACTATGTACCATGTAATATTCCCTCTTTATCTGGAATACCTTAGTTGGATACAATTGGTCTTTGGAAGGTTGGAAAAAATTAGATGTCTATATTTTTCTCTTTTTGATATATTTATTGTTTAAAAAAACAACAAAAACATTATATATGACCTAATTTTGTGATAAAAGGGTTATCTATTTTCCTAGAAATAGGTTTGTGGTTGATGCAATTTGATGCTCTTGGTATGTCCCCTTAAGTTTTAAAGGAGGGAGAGAGCCTAGCAAACATGAAAATGCATTTAATAAGGAGAAGTTTAGTTAGTTATGTGTGAATTAGTTAGTTAGTCATGGACCAAGGAGAGGTTGTACTAATAGAGGTAAGCAATGAAAACCTTTGATTTTTTTATTTCTAGTTTATTTTTTTATTATCATGTAACTTTTTTAGGAGTCATTTTTCATTGGTTTACATGTCCTTGACACAAATTTAGGCTAAAAATGCTTTTATATAGAGTAATTATAATTTGTATTATAGTTTCATTGTCATATTACACTATTGTATCCATACAATACTTTTATTGGCATACCATGCTTCTATATTTGTATGGTGCTTTCATTGTATGATGGTTGCATGTCCATATGATGCTTGCATTCAAGGTTATGCATAGCGGAAATTTATCACCAAATTGGCTAAAATTAGGATTTTGAAATTTTAGAATTGGCTAATATTTCGGACCCTTGACCAGGGCCCATTAGCAAAAAAATTTGGGTGCAATTTTTTTTTGGTTGGTTCACCCCAATTTTATAATAATTTGACCATTTTAAGTTTAAATTTCCAACACTGCCCCTACTAATAGTGAACCTTCTACATACATTTGTACACTATTTGCTTGAATTTCGAAACTAATTCACCAATTTTTTATAAACACATTATGGGTACAACCCCTTACACATAACCTTGCTTGCATTAGTAGATGGTTACATCATTAAATGATGCTTTTATATAATATTAACATTTGATAAATATTTGTGTTTACCATATGATGATTTCATATGGCATTATCATTGGTGATAAAGCTACCATATAGACCATACAATGCTATTTTCAAGTTATAGAACTTTTATTTATAGTTATTTTGGGATATCAATGTTGGAGAGAGCTCTTTCCAACTATATTACTTTTGTAAAGTTTTGTAAGCCTTAATGGTCAAAGTGTTTTCTTGTCCTAATTATACCATTTTTAGGTAGTATAATTTATAAATATTTTTGTGAAAACATAGGATTCTTTATATTCATTTTAAATATATCTCTAAAAACTTTATAATGGTATAGTTTTTGTAATATTTGGGGAGGTTTTGATATAGTTTTAGGTGCCTCACAAATTTTTTTACTTGAAGTTTTTATTACGATGTTAAGTTGATATTTGTCCTTTTTGTGGATGTATAGTGCAAAGGGAGGAGATATCATGCATTACAAGCCATCCAATATTTGGTGGACAATATTGACTATGGATTACTAGCTATCGTAGACCTATATGATCTTGTGTGCATGCCAAAAGTTATATTTGATTGGGCATTGATGATAACACTAGAAGAGAATTGGTACTCATATACAACTACCTTTTATATCCCTATAGGAGATATGGTAGTTAAATTAGAGGATGCATAATATATCTTCCAAATTATCATTAGAGGTGCTCAAGTAGATATGGGGTAAAAATTGGATAAGGTGCTTATAGAGGTTCATAGATCATCAGAACTTTCTAGTGGTACATTTTGGCATTAAAACTAATGATACCTTCATAGGAAGACACTTGGATATATAGAATACTCTTCTATATGGGTTGGTATCAAGTGCTCTTATGAGATATACCAAAAAATCAAGTGATACATTGAAGTTAGGGTGGTATAGTCATATATGTGAAGGATTACTAGGTCATATTTACCTAGAAGATAATAGTTTTGGTATACCTATATTAGACAATACACTAGGTAGTATATAGAGGAGGGTGTAACCTTGTGTGTTGTGATTAGCTTTAATTTTGGCCATAGGATCACATATTGATCTATAGTTATTTTTCTTTCTAGGATTAGATGACTAGGAGGAACTTATGGCCTTTTGTCATGCATAGTATTTTGAGACTAGAAGGAAAGAGTCCATTGTGTGGAACCTTTTATATGTGATGAGGAAATTAGTTGAGCTTTCTAGATCAGGTCATATGATGATCCTTCCAACTATATATCAAATTGGTAGATGGTGAATATGATCTAGCTCAATTATGAAATGTTATGTGGCCATGCAAGCCAAGAGGGGAGTGAGAGTTATGATGTGTAGATTGAGTTACTAGATAGTTTGATATTGTATATAATAATTCTAAGGATGAATTTTGGTATAGAAGAGCTCATAAAGAGCAAGGATTTGGATATTTTTATCATATAGAGAGCCATGCATTGGAGGATATGGATGATTCTATTATTCTAAATCTTTTTCAAGATAACCTTAGCATGGTTAAGGTTTATGAGATATGGTAGGAGGGATTTCATCTCAAGAATGTTACCTTACTGCTAGATAAGGTACTTAAGCCATAGATGTAGGCATATTAATATCTATGGATTCATATTCAAGAGGTCGTGATATGGGAGAGATAAAAATATTTGCTTGTAATGATTCTGCCACTACTAGTTTTACCACCATCAAAGCATATAATAGAAGAGATGGGGTGTAGAATGTCACCACCTATTGGTTTTGAGGTTGATATTTATAGGTCACTATATATATTTTTCAAATATGATAGGTAGGTTTTTATGTTACAAATATCTATGTTGGAGTTAGAGAGGAATGCTCAAGTAGAGTAATGGGTAAGCTGGAAGGCTACATGGTGATTTTATGAGGAGGACTAAGATAAAGTGATGACTAAGCTTCAGTTTGAGATATCAACTATGGATGGAGCTATATTAACTCTAAATAGAGAGGGAAAAAAGTGGAAAGGTTGTAGATGTGGCTAATGGATAAGTGGTGTTAGATAGTAGATTGATCATAGGAGAGATATTGATTAATAAGGGAGGGGACAATAATACATGAAGATATCAAGATCCTAATTATTGAGTACAATATGACTATTGCATAGGATGCTACTGTAGGATTGGGTGGATGGTATATGATGTACTTATTATTAGATTAGTTATCATAGTTATAGGGCTAGGTAGGATGGTTATAGGGTTAGATGGATCAATCACAAGGGAAGTAAATCCATATGCATAAGAGGATGGTTTAGATACAATAGGAGTTGGACAAAGCATATAAATACTAATGGTAATTTAGTGGAATATACAAATGGAAACTATAGATGAAGACTAGTAAGTGGGACCTATAGATGGAAATAAAGCAAGTTATATATTAAATAACTATGTACCATGTAATTGTGCCTATAACCTACTAAGACAGGGTCATGGATATACTTGAAATAAATGAACTAATCCTCTTTGTAGATGTCATAACCTTTGAGAAGGACACTTAATAGTGTTTCATAGTCTTAGAGGTTTGTATATGCTATACATCAATTTGGATGATGTACAAGTTTTGATATTGGGTATTACATGCACACAATCACATTTTGCAATATTTATTTGATTTAATCATTGTTTTGTGAATGCTTATTTTATTATAATATAATAAAAGTTTACTTCAATAAAGTTTAATGGATTTTATTGAATTGCATATTAAGCAACATGCTTAACATCATTTATGATTTTTGTGTTTTTGCTATAGATACATGTTTAAAAGTGTTTCCTTAACACATTGCATTTGCAATATATTAATGGTTTTTCTTACCCCTAAGAAATGGTATTTGAGCCTGAATAATGGACAAGCACTTAAGGAATTTAAATATTGTTTAGACACATTGTGTCTATGAGTCATTAATTATTTATTTAGTTTTTTATATAGTTTATGTTTTTAGGACATTTTTGCTATTTTTTGATTGCCTAGATAGTTTATGTTTGTATGATTTTAATGTTTTTGCTTGATTGTCTAGAAAAATTATGTTCGTAAGAAATTATTACTTTTATTTGATTGCCTAGAAAATTTATTTATATAGGAATTTATTACTTTTGTTTGATTAGTTTGTTTTTTTAAATATGATGTCCACAACTTAGGGTGGCACTTTAATTGTTTGGCTATATGCCCCCAAATTTATTGAGGAAGAAAATAAAATATAAAAGGGGCTATTAGTACCACCAATTATCATGATGGTCATTATGTAGTCCATCATTGAGATAAAACAATGAAATATTTTAGGGGTTTTTGGCATAAATGTTTTTAAATGTCATAGGATTTTTCATGTGGCAATTTATGAAGAGAGATCAAAATTTAGGGTCACTCATTCTTAGACCTTTTATAATCATATGAGATAATGGTGTATATTAATTCATTGTCTACCAAACCTATAAATATGTCAAGGATCAAAACTTTAAGGTGATGAGAAAAAGGTTAGCATGTTATACTATTTTATCCTATGACTCATAGGAGTAGCATTATTTGGCAATAAATTTGTGTTTTGCAATAACATAAGAGATGATATTAATTAGGCTATTTCAAGAAACTTCATGTAACTCATTTATATCAAAGGGAGGAATGAATGTGACTATTTTAATCCTAGTTTTTGTATACAAGAGCTATAAGGATTGAGAGAAATGTATGTTCAGAGAAAAAGAAGAAGATCGTGCTTGCTACCTAGGTATATGCATTTCAAATACAATATAGTTGTTTTATTACTTGTCATGGTAAGCTGATCATAGTTGCTCCATAAAAAATAAATTTAGATGCTAACAAGCTTATGTTACTTTCAAAATGCATTTTTCAAGGTGCATTTGTGATGATACTTAAATGTAATAAGAAGAAAATTTATTTCTAGGAGGTGGACTAGGATAAACCTATAGCATTAGTTTATTGAAAAGTGAGTAGTGATAGTCTAATAGAGGGTTCTCTTGGTTGACTCATATGGTAGTGGAGATTACACATAATTCATTACCTATTGAATCCGTAAGTCTTTATGAACTTTTCAAACACTAGATAGTCCATATTTCAATGGATTATGAGTAAATAAATAAAAATAAGGTAGGAGAAGTAATTATTTGGACTTTTAATAAATTTTATCTCAGAAAAATTTATGTTATGGAGAGTAGCATAGGCCTCATCGATATATTAATTCATCTATAAATTGAATCGTATGCACTTAATAAGTCTATGCTTGTGGTAATCCAAAAGGATAAGAGGACAAAGGAGGTTCTATTGTGATTAAGTGAAATGATGAGTATTGATGCATATATTCATTAACATAAATAATTATTCTCTTCAAAACTATGGACTAATTTTAACTTATGCTAGTCCCATACTATTCATCTGGTAATAAATGGTTAAGGTAGCCCTAGTTCTCAATGATAATTGATATGTTAGAAGGAATGTTTAGTCAGTGGAGGACTAGGAGAGAAGCTGATAAGTTAGAAAATGTTAAGACCCCAAAGTCTTACAATGTTAAAATGGAATCTCCTTTGACATTGGAGGAATATACTACCAATGGGTTCAAATAGAATATATATTCTATTGGTTAATTTATTTATTCATGTCTGATCGTATTATATTCCTCTCTCCTATTATTTATATTATTCTAGGGTTATGAGTGAAGGGTCATGATTATTCATATTATAATATAATAATAATAAATGAATTAATAATATTAATGTTAGGATTAGGGTCCTAACATGCCACCCCTCCTAAAAACAACTTTGTCCTCAAAGCGAGAATGGAGGAATATTTGCAAAAATCATCGCAAAAGTCATCGCAAAAAAATTGTCGCAACAATTAGCAGCAAAAATCATCAAAAAAATTTGCTCACAAAATTTGACAAAATTTTTTGGGTCGAAATTGCTTGTGCGATAATTGTTGTTTGAAGGGTGCTAATTGTAGCCTTTACGAATGACATGTTTAAAGTAGAGTGAATGAACTTCTCTTTATGTACTCTTCGGATAGGAAATTAAATTGTGTGCTTATAGACAAGCCAAAAAGGGCCTCTTTCTGAATTCATCATTCTCTTTTTCTAAATGTGGTTGTTATCACAACCGTGGTAAGGTCACGATAGCCAACTTTCTATTTGGTTTCATATCTCCTACAAAGGAGGCAATTGGGTTTATTGGTGATACATAACGAAATATATTTTAACCGAAATATATGGTTAGCATCATAGGGAATCATCAACAAAAGAAGTAGGATACATCAATTTTAATTATTTTCAATTGACCATTGCTCAAATATTTGGCTCTACCACCATGCTATCTCCTTCCACATTTTCACAACTTATAATAGGTACTACCCTTCATTGCGTCTAATGAGTGCATAAACTAAAAATATCTATCTCCTCCATGCAATGTTAGGAAAAGAATAGATGATTTTAAATGACAAGTCATGCTTCTTATTGATTTTAAGTAAAGGTAGGACAACCTTCAATGAAAAAATTTATGGTCGTAGGGTAACAAGCCAATGGACAACCATCTAAACAGGTTCCCCACCATGGAAGGTTCTCCAAACTCAAACAAACATAAATAAGGACTCCCATAAATACCAGCCCTGCATCGAGTTGTGCCGATAGTAGATAGTTATGATGTTGCCACCCTTGCCTACCATATCTGAAATGAATCTTGTAATCAACCAACTATTAAGTACAGGCATATTGATGAACTTTATCCAAGTTTTTTGAGGCCATTGCTTTTCCACAAGCCATGAAAATATTGGGGCTACGGCTCCTATGATGAAACCCTAGTTAACAGCCCTGTATTGACCATGGTTTCCAAAAATTCTACTAGGACCTATCAGTCCCCTCACTACCGATGCATCATATATCACTTGATCCATTGGACAAATCCATGGATTGTCGCTTGGTAAAACGACTTATCCTTAACTTCTCTAGATACTGGTAGATGTTTCACGTTCCATCTATTTCTCTTCCATTTACATGGTTTTATTTGATATTTTTTCTATGAATTCGAGCATTCAGTTATACAATATGTGTTTTGAAGGATGAATTACTAGTAAAGTAGAAGAGAAAAATTATTACTTTCCATGGAAGATGACTACGTGCATGACTATGGCGACCAGTGCTATGAAATGAATTTGCATAAGAGAAAACCATGAAAGTGCATTGGTGGTGCTTGTCATAGGCTTCTAAGTTAAGATGATCTTTTGAATCCATAATGGTAGGAACATTTTATATTTATCCACTAGACGTGAAAAGATCCTGGCGTAATTACTTACATAGTGAGCACAAAATCTACAGTGATATTTGCTATAGCGAACCAAGGCATGGCTAGTGGAATTCCTAAATATGAAGCGATAGTTGACCAGTCCAATCCAACAATACCCACTCCTAGTCCATGAACTCTAGAACCAATTTTTTATGCAATAACAGACTTAGGAAAGATCCAGTACGACCACGAAAGATATGTCATCATTGAGAATAGATAACTAAAAAGCATGTAATATGCAAAGCTACATATCATAGCTATTACAAAGAATTGATTCCTCATTATGCCTCCTTTTTGTATTTCTTCCTTCTTATGATGGAATTTTGTTCTACTTTAATGCCTCTTCTTCTACTTCTGAGAATTTTTATGATATTCAAGAAAAGGTATTTTGGAAGATGGTGTAGAAGAGTCATCCGTTATCGCTGGACTGAATCAATCACTTAATTCATTACTTTACTTTTAGATAATTTTTTATTAATATTACCTGTGTCTTTTTTCTTGCTCTTCTCTTTCCCACTGAACTAACGTGTATACATTCCAGGTGTCACAACCATGGTGTTAGAATTAGTTGTTAATGTTTTTTTTTCTACGTATGTGCAAAGAGTGGTGGGCGAAACTTAGGCAATGCTACATTAGTCTTGGAATGCATGGTGAATAGTAAGAGCTTTTATTTATGAAGGTATGGTATGAGATCTTGAGCACAAAGGTTAAAGATATTTACTCTCTCAATTAAAATTTGTAACCTACGATCTGGAAATATACTCTTCTTGTTCATTAAAGATCTGATTTTATAGTTCATGTAAATTTTTTTGTCCAATTCATTGTTCTTTTTTTACGAGTTCTGGATATTTGTTTGTAAAAGCCTTATAATAAATCTATTGTTTGTAAGAATATAGCAGTTACTGGAAAAGCACTAAAGACTAGCACTTGTTTAGATATTCTGGACATCATGTACAAGTTGGAAGAATTTATTGTTTCATTTCTTTCAAATGATATTTGTGCTGCTGCAGTAACTCTCATGCCATCTAACCCCAGACTTAATACAAAACCTTTCCTTTGTTTCCAGGCTTAAAATTAATTGTGCAAGTTTTATTTAATTGTTATTTTTTTTTTTTAAATTATATAATCTGGATTGTAAATCTAGTTATGTATATGTATAAGCACTTACAGACAAATTAAATTGAAACACGTATCATCCTTTTAGGATATAGCATATGTTATTACTGTTCCTCGAGGAGGATAGATAGAAGTATAAATATTATTGGAAAGCTTTTGTTTGGATCATAAATGGTCCTTTCTTGTTAAATATTGTATGACCACCTGGACAACCTTTGGTGGATGATTGGACCTGCCTTAGGACAATGGTAATATTTTCATTCCTTGATGTTTCTTCTGCTCCAATTATATGTATCTCCCCACCTCTTTGAATCCCACTGTAGATCACTTACACAATATGGAATGAAACATATGTGTGCTATCATTTATAGGGTCTTCATATTCCTTTCCAATTGTCCATTTTTTAACTCATTTGTATGGGATTAATGGATGGAAAACATATGATAAGCAGTGAAGAAAAGATAAATTTTTGAGTAGAGGGCATTTTTGTATAAAATAAATAATATTGAGGTTAAATGGCACCATATTATTGTTGGCTGGAGAAATGGCAGCAGCTTTGGTAGCGACTTTCATTATTTTCACTCCAGATCACATGTGCCATTTTTTATCCCTAGACGAGGCCAAGGCGGAGGACGAGTTCCTAACAAAAATTTTGAAATTTTGAGATAGGCTATAATTTCCTTTTTTTGGTACCCAATGGAACATATGCTGAGTTTAAAATTTCACTCATTCCATTTAAATAATATTTAATTTGATCTTCATAATACCAGTTTGAAATTTTAATTCACTGCATTATTGGAGTAAACTTGAATCCAATTTTCTCCTTTAATAAAACCACTCCAACTGAAGATGCATAAATTGGACAAACCTTGCATTTTGTTTTCTTGGAAATATTTGCCTTTTACTCCTCGTATACTTTATTTTTGGGAAAATGTGCATTTTTAGGGTTGGAAACATTTTTTTTTTTCTGGAAGTACATTATGTACTTTTTGAAAGTTTATGGCTTTCATTTCTTCCACAAAAATGTTTCTAGGGTTTTCATTTCCAACTTTTTATATTTTTGCTTCCATTATGTCGTCACTAAACTTATTAATAATGTTTTCTATAATGTTTTCAAAAAATTTCTCCACTTCACGAAATTTTACCTTCAATTTCTGAACTTCTTCCTCAAATTTTTGGTCCCACATGGATGGATCCATAATGCTTTGATACCAGATGTTAAGACCCCAAAGTCTTACAATGAAAAGTAATCACCTTTTAAATGGAATCGCCTTTGACACTGGAGGAATATCCTACCAATGGGTTCAAATAGAATATATTTTGTTGGTTAATTTATTTATTCATGCCTGATCGAATTCTATGCCTCTCTCCTATTATTTATATTATTCTATGGTTATGAGTGAAGGGTCATGATTATTCATATTATAATATAATAATAATAAATGAATTAATAATATTAATGTTAGGATTAGGGTCCTAACAGAAAACTAGTGCAAATACAATTCATAAGTAAGATAATATTAACTAGGATCATCATGGTACCATTATGGTTCTCTTAAATTTTCAAGCAAGAAATAGTCTAGGCTATTGTAAGCAAGGAAATATGAAATAAAGATATAATGTATCAAGCAAACATGTAACAACAAGCAATGTAAAATTATATAAGCATTGATATCATATGGTACCTAATGTGTAATCACCTATGATTGACTAGGATTATCATTTCATCCTTGCAAGTTTAACAAAGAAGGCATAATGCAAAAATAAGAATGCAAGATAGTTATTAATACAAATATGCAACATGCAATTTTGAGAACTATAGATAGGAAGATATCCATTGGTGTTATTCATCTAGTGCAAGTGCAATGCATATGATAACTATACTAACTACAAAAATCACATGCATTCAAGTGGATATATCAACTCAATATGAATCACCCAACCAAGAAAATATGAATAAAGTAATAGTGAAATCAAGGAGCCATGTAAGTAGGTAGTTGTACATGCAAATGACAATGATAAAATGATGCAAGATGATGTAGTTTAAATATAGTACCTTTTTAGATGCATTATTTTCATAGGTTGTTTTAGTTCCTTTACATCAAGTGTAACCAGGTAGTGAGCTCATAACTAATACTTAGTAGTAACTATAAATTAATATAACTAGTGTAGCTCAAATTTACCTTTGAACTCATTTTTTATGTTGGTTCTATTCATGTTTTCATTGAGGACTAGATAACTAATTTTGATGGAATTGGGTTGTTAATGTCATGACCGTCCCTAGAAAAATTTTTGGCACAAAGAAATAATGTATTAATATATGATTATTTAATACCTAATTTGAGCAATTGAATCAACTATGTGATTTTTAGTTGATTTGAAAGAGCATGATATTGCTAACATATTGCCAAGATGTGCAGGATCAGGTACGCTCATAGGTGGAAGTGAGTTTGGAAAAGTGATGATTAAGGCAACTTGGGGGTAACATTGATGGATACCTTCATATAGGTATGCATTCAGTTAGGGATAATCATCAAAATTTAACCACCTTGAGCCCTAGATTGATAGCCTAGTAGCTATCATAAATTCTCAAGGCTGAGATAGGTGACTAGGTTGATGGAAAGATTCCCTCTTTATTTGTTGCATATGTTTAATTATCTTTTACTTCATCACTATATGCGTTGGAGATTTGAAAAATAAAAGCATGCATAATTTAGGTTACCTTTGAAAAACTCCTTGTTTGTAAAAATAACCTCTTACTCTTCATTTTATAGATAATAGAAGTTTTATTCTGAAATGATAAAAGAGTTTCATTTTATAAATAATAGAAGTTTTATTTTGAAATGACAGATTTTTATTTTATGAATAATAGGAATATTATTTAAATGGTAAATGAAATTTCCTTTAAATTAATTATTGAAACTTTTATTTAAATTAATTGTTAAAAATTTTATTCAAATGATAATGTAAATTCATTTGAAAGAGATAATGAAGCTCTCACACAAATGACAATGGAAGTTCATTAAGCAAGTTGGTGAAGTTTTTATGAAAGAAATAATAATATTGCTTTGATTCAAAGGAGATCTTGCAAATCAAATTTCATGAGACCACTTGTCAAAGGATTTCGATTGAATTTGTAAGATGGAGATTCCACCATCGTTGAAAGGATAGATCATTGATGGAAATTTTTGGGGAGAAGAGAAAAATAAATTCTTTAAACCAAAAGGATGTTTACAACCATGAAAGGATGAGGTAGAATTAATGATAGATGGATGATTTTAATGGGAGACAAGACTACTAACGTAAAACAAATAAGTATTATTCTCCCTAAGCTTGGAACAAAGGAGAAATAAAGACATAAATAATGGAAAAAGAAAAGGGAACGTGTTACGAGAGCAATATAAGGACCAACTACCTATTCCTATGCTAAAGTAGTTTATGTTTTAGTGTTTTTAAAACCATTAGATGGGTTATTATTTAAATCTCATCTATAGCTATGTTGTTTGACCTCCATGCCTTTATCCTCTTGGGTAGAATGTGCATGGGTGTTGAGACATAATTTGTTTAATAGCTTTGCTCTAGCCTAAACTAGAGAGTTGAACTCCTTATTGGGCTTTTGTTGAAATGTCCAACATTTCTAGATGTTGGGGTGCTTCATCTCCCTTCTAAGTGCTATCTTGTTTAAGGTTGTTGGAATACCTCGATAATGTTTCACTAAACCTATCTTCCATTATCATTGCTCTTCCCTAGTTTGTTTGAACATTCCTTTTATGGCTAGGGAGAATTTCAAAGTTTCTTGCTATATTTTATTGGGTTAAAGGGTTTACAACCTCTATTTAGTATAGCCTTGGTGCATCCATTTCCATTAGGAATCCTTGTTAGATTGGTCATAGAGCCACTTATCTATTAAGAAATGTCTCACCCAATAGTTGTAGGTTTACCTTCCCTTCAGTAGGCTGATTTATTAAGGAGTGTATCTCAGATTTGAGCGTACATCCTCATGTTTCTTTCGGGTAACATTTTGAGACTTCATAAAAAGTTTCATTTTAGATTAAGAATTATTTTTTCTTCCTCACAGCAACAACTAGTAATTCATGTATGTAATTGGCTGTCCAATTAGGTGGATTATTAAAATACTTGTTCATTTAATAGGATGGTTATAATTTACTCTTTAATTAAATAATATGTTGTTTAAAGGAAAATAAAAGGGAAGAAATAATTTATTTATTTAATTAAATAAGTTGTATTTAATTTATTAAGTAAAACAAAGGATAGTTTATTTAATAAATTGAAGGTATGATAATTTGATTTATGAAGTAAAGGAAAATTATATTTTATTTATTAAATTTAAGAGATGGAAATTTGATTTATTAAGTCAAAGAAATGATACTTTATATATTAAACTGAAGGTATGGGTCTGAAATAATCTCATTTTTAAGGAGACATCTTCATGAAGAGTTATCTAAATCAACTGATTCTTTGACCAACTTGTGCAGAATTTGAATAGATTTAAAATGTGTGGTCATATGCAAAAATCTGAGCAATATTGAGGGAGATATGATCTTGTGAATTCAACCATTTTGAAATAAGGGCAATGACGATTTTTCAAATCATGAAAAATGAAATTGCAAAGTGCGAAGGATTAGGGTTTTTTCCTGAAAAATATCTCATCTTTTAGAAGCCATATATTTGTGAAGAGTTATCCGATTTAGCTTATTCTTGGACCAACTTGTGCAGAATTTGAATAGATTTACAATGAGTGGTCATATGCAAAAATCCAAGCAATATTGAGGGAGATAAAACACTGTAAATTCAACCATTCAGAGCAAGGGTAATGACAATTTTTGAAGTAAAAAAAAATGAAATTGTAATTATTTGCCAACTAGGGTTCAAACTATGGGAAGAGCAATGAAGGGTTAGGACTTAATCTAGGCAAGAAATTCTATCTAGACAAAGAATTTTTTAGCTAAGTTATTTTTGCCTTTCTTTATCTTAGAAATTGTGCATGAAAATTTTATAAAGTTTTTATCTAATTTTATAGTTGTTATAGAACTTTCAGATAAATTTCATTAGATTTTTAGTTTTAGTTTCCTTTCCATTGATCTATTTATATTTAAATACTTAGAATAATCCCTAGTGGTAGAGTTTAGTGAGCGCACCTCAGAGATATCCTCATTTCTCTAATATAAGGCCATTTTTTGGAAAATTTAATGGGTATTGGCCAGGGGCTTCAACCTTGAGAAAATGGATTAATAGGAGTTGGAAGTCTCCAGGAGTGATTCTATAATTTATTTTCAAAGGTTTCTTCCTAGAAATTTTTTGTTCTAGGGAAGAAAGATAAATATGGGAAGATTAGGGCTCTTCCTTACCCTTCGGTATGAAGGCTTTTAACCTAAAAATAAAAATCTATCCCTAGTTCGAGTTTAAGTTGGTATGTTTGGATTACCTATTGAATTTTGGGAAATAGATACCTTCAAGGTAATAGGCAACACTCTAGGAGAATTCCTTGAGATTTTAGATGCAACAAAAGATAGATTTTTGGCTTCTTATGCTCGAATATTGGTCATGGTTGATATAAGTAAAGCTTTACCAAAATCAATCATTCTTAAGTATGGGGATAAGATGTGGATCCAAAATATAGATTATAAAACATATATTTTATATGTATAAGATGTCATAGGTGGGGCATATTGAAATATCATGCCCTAAGAAGAGCCCAACAGAATATTTTGTAGAAAATCATAAGAGATTTACAAATGGTTATGGATAAATATGGTTTTCAACTTCCAAAAAATATATCTAGAAAAATAAAAGAAAATGAACAGTCGAGACCAATAAGAAAGGATACTGGAATAAATTCCAATTATTTTGAGGCTTTATCCTATGATGAAAAAATAGATCAAAACTTGGAGGACACAGGAAAACAATTTCAACATATTATCAAGGAATCATCTATTCAATATGATCCTAATTTAAGGAAGAACATTCTTGATAAACCCAAAGAATGTGTTTCATCAAATTTTGAAGACTCTCTTGAAGTACCATGCACAATTCAAGAGGAAATAATTGGTAAATAAAATGTAGTTTTAGAAGGTAATACCTCTGCCATTAATAAGAAAATACTAGAAAATGAGCAGGATAAGTCAAAAGCTTCTATAATAGAGCAAGGAGAGGATAAATATGTTGAAAAAAATGGTGAAAAAATATTGAGGAATAGAATAATAAGACCTACTATTGATATAGGTAAGGCAAAAGGAGTAAAACTCTCAAATTATCAAGCAAGATCCAAAGAAGCAAGAACTAACATAGAGAAAGGAACACAAACTAAGTTGGTTGAACTTCTCTTTACCAAACAAAAAATGATATTGATAATACGCAAGAGGGGCCAAAATCCCCTAATGATACATGATTATATCATGGAATATAAGGGGTGCTAATGCCAACTCAAAGCATAGGTGTATTAGGGACCTATGTTTAAGTAATAAACCTAATATTCTCTATATCCAAGAAACTAAAATGACAAAAGAAGAAGTTTAAAAAACTATGCAAGCTGTTTGGGCAAGATGTGGATGGGATGCTATGGATTCTGAAGGAGCAATAGGGGGAATTCTAAATTGTTGGAATCCTTATAGAAAATATTGTGTAACCATTCATAAAACTAGGCATTTGATAGCCTCTTTAGTCACTTGCTACTTTGTTGATATTCGGTCCATCCTTATCAATGTGTATGATCCTAGAACTTAGTCATGTATATTAGAATTTTAGAGTGGAATTGAGGTCTTTATGAGAAGTAAAGACCAAGAAAACAATTTCATGATCATTGTATATTCTAATACCATTACCAACCTGAATGAAAAATTTGGGGAAATTAGGAAATTGACCCAAAGTATGAAATATTTCTCAGCTTTTATTCAAAACAACAATCAATGAGAAGTTGAGTTTAAATAAGACAACTCTACTTGGACCAACAACAGAAGATGCTAGAACCTAATAGCAAAAAAATTAGATAGATGCATTCTCTCATATCATTGGCTAGATGAAGGAACTTGTGCTAGAACCTGAATTAATACCTTAACAAGGATTGGTTCATATCACTGGATAATAAGAGTTAAAATGGTGGTTAGTGAATTCAAAAAAGATCATATTTTAAATATGAGAAGATGTGGGAAGACCATCCTCAATTTTTTGATATGATAGCTCAAACATGGAATTATTTAGGTAATGGTGGGTTGTATGCTCTTCCAAACCAAAGCTATGACTTCTATATTAAAAGAATGGAACAAGAACATCTTTGGAAATATTTTTGAGAAGAAAGAAGAACTAAAAGATAAAATTTTAAAATTCCAAAAACGTGATGAAAATATTACAAGCTCAGAGGAAAGGGAGTTGCTTAGTGAATATCATAATACTTTGAGTAAGGAAGAGAAATTATGGAGATTAAAATCAATACAAACTTGGTTAATAGAAGGAGATAAAATTACAAAGTTTTTTTGTAGGATGGCTATAGTATAGAGATATTCTTCTATAATTGGTAGAATTAAATAAATATAAAGGATTTGGATTGAATATCAAAGTGATATTAGAAAAGAGGCTAAGTCGTTTTATTAAAAAATTCAAGGTTCAGAGGAGACTAAAGTTCTTAATTATAAACTTCTTCAAGATGTTCCATCAATTATAACAAATGAAGACAATAGGACACTAATGGAACCTATTACTCTAGAAGAAGGTCATTTAGCCTTTTTCTCTTTTAATAAGGATATATCCCCTAGTCCAAATGGGCTCTCTACAACTTTTTACCAACATAATTGTGATATAGTGAAGGATTCTTTATTAGTGGAAATGGAATAGTCTAGGGTTAAATAATACATACCTTATAAAATAAATGTAGTTTATCTTACCTTAATTCCAAAAAATAAGAATGTTTATTTATATGATTCTTTTAGACCTATAATCCTATGTAATATGGCTTATAATATTATTTCCAAAGTGATGGCAAATATATTAAGGCCATTGTTAGACAAAATTATTTTAGAAGAGCAAGGAGGTTTTGTGAAAGGGAGAAATTTTTTGGATGGGATCATAGTAGCTCATGAAGTTATACATTCAAAAGCTTCAAGAAAAGAGAAAGCTATGATCTTAAAACTTGATATGAGTAAAGCCTTTGATAGGGTTAAATAGATTTTTCTTTTTTGCAGTTTTAGATAAGTTTGTTTTTAGGAAGAAATGGGTTAGATGGATTAAATCTTGAGTCTCTATAATTTCTTATTCAGTTTTGGTGAATGGATTGGTGATAGAATATTTTAAAGCCAAGAGAGGTCTTAGAGAAGGAGATCCTACATCTCCTTATTTTTTCATTATTATAGTAGAAGTTTTGAGTAGGAACTTAAATAAGGCTTACAAATATGGGTTTATAAGTGGACTTAAGGTTAGTAATAACATCTATAACATCACCCATCCATAGTTTATAGATGGTACAACCAATTTTGTAAGGGCAAGGATAAATGAGGCCAAATATTTGAATAAATTTTTAAAAGAGTACGAACAATGTACCTAGAGATGCCTTTATTTGAGGGAAGAATGAAGATAGATTTATGGAATCTAGTTATTAGTAAAGTTCAAAATAAAATTCCAGCTTGGAAAGGTAGAAGGTTATCATTAGCAGAAAGAGTTTAGTTAATTAAGACAGTCTTACAAGCCATTCCAACATATTATATGTATTTGTATTCTATGCCAAAATTAGTTGAAAAAAGTTTAATATTTATTATATGATATTTTTTATGGTTAGGTTTACATGATAAAAGGAAATTTTCTTTGGTTAAATGGAGCAAGTTGTGTGATGAAAAAACTAGGGGAGGTCTTGGTTTAATAGATCTTACAAATGCAAACTTAGATCTTAGGGGAAAAATTATCTAGAGATTGTACAAAGAGAGTCAAATACAATGGGCAAGAATTCTTCTAAGTATGTTGATCCCAATGACCCAAGTTTAATATTTACCGCATTCTCTCTTCCAAATGATTCTGCTCTTTGGAATGATTTAAAAAAATATATTGATCTTATGATTAAAGGTTTAATATGGGTGGTGGGAACTAGAGAAAATTTTCTATTTGGATGGATACTTGGTATGATAAAAAAACCACTCAATTTAGATCTAATTTTGAAACCTTGGATGAGATTTCTTCAATACAAATACGATGATAGGGTTTCAAAAATTTTGTACAAGGATCAAGAAGGAAGATACAAATAGAAAGAATATTTTTTTACAAGTATACAAGACATTGATGCTAGGAGGCAATTGAGTAGAAAGATAACAACTGTAATTGTTCTAAGGGATGTCAAGGATAAATTTATTTGGGATTTGAATAGTTCAGGAGAATACACAACAAGAAGTGGATATAATATTCAATACCAACATAATAATAATATCACTAGAATTTGAAGAGATATTTGGCATAGCCCAAGCATTCCTAAAGTCAAAGTTTTTGTTTGGCTAGTAGGTCGTAGAAGAATTGTATCATGGGATAACCTTATGTACCCCAGTTTTCATGGTCCCTCTAAATGTATTTTTTTTAGTAAGGAGGAGGAGAGTATTGAAAATCCTTTGGAACATTGCTCATTTGTTTGGAATCTATGGAAATGGATTCTTAATATGTTTGATAAATGCATGGTAATGAATAGCAAAATTGAATATTAGTTAAAGCAATGGTAGAGCACTTATAAAAGTGGAGCTTTACAGACACTGTGGGATATATCAAAAGATACAATACTTTGGACTATATGGATAGAAAGGAATAAAATAATATTTAAAGGAAATGAAAGCAGTTTAGAGGTAATGAAAAAGAAGATATGTTTAGTCATAGAGGAGTCTAAACCAACCCTATCAACTCACCCAATACCTAATTTGGAAGTAGAGAGTCTTGATAGATGGATTTGAGTCATTAAATGGAATTATGATGTTGGGTACAAGAGAAGCAAAAATAAGGTAAATAATATAAAATTGAAACCACCAGATGTGGAGTAAATTAAGTTGAATTTTGATGGAGCATCTAAAGGAAACCTAGGACCAGTAGTAGGATAAGGAATAATTATAAATAATAGAGGAGATATTATGTTTCATTATGCTTTCATTTGTGGATTTAAGACAAATAATGAAGCTGAAGCTTGGACAACTTTAGAAGGGTTAAAAATATATAAACAAATTAAATGAAATGGAATAGAGTTTTTATGGAAGATGATTCTCTCATAGTAATAAATGCAATTGTAAGGAAAGCAAAGGCTCCATGGAACATACAAGAGATAATTATGGAAATTCAAGATCTTGCTAAAGAGTTTGAAGAAATTAGGTTTACACATATATTAAGGGAAGGAAATAAATGTGCAGATAAGCTAGCCAATAGAGGGGTTTTGGTTGAGGATCATGAAGTTAACATCTCCTTTCCATGGTTAGAGGAAGTAGAAAGTTTAGTTGAAGCTAAAAAAATTGTTGATTGCCTAAATCAATTAATGATTAAGATTTACTTTAATGTTTTCCATTGGTAATATCTATTTTATTTTGTAATAAGAATGTGTGTTCATTTAGGCTATTTATTATAATTCTTGTGGTTGAAATTATGTTTTAGGAAGGAAACTAGCAATCCATATTTCGTAAACTGAACTATGTTCGTGCAATGTTTCAGAAATATTACTCTACTAAGATGTAAGGCATAGATAGTAGAGGTGAAGTTTTGGCATTGTGAAGGCTACTATAGAAAAATGTTAAGAAAGATGCTAAATTATGGAGTAAAATGTTGTAGGTTTCTAACTATAGCATTTCAATTGAGATGAGAAGTGTATCTATTTGTAAACTCCTAAGCTCTAAATAAGAGAGATGTAATTTTTTAAGGGTGGGGGACCTGAGTACAACCCCTTATTATCAAACAAAAAAACAAATTGAAGATATGGGACATTGATTTATTAAGTAAAGGAAAATTATATTTTATTTATTTAATTGAAGAGATCGAACTTTGATTTATTAAATAAAATAAAGAATAGTTTATTTATTAAATTGAAGGTATAGGACTTTGATTTATTAAGTAAAGGAAGAGTATATTTTATTTATTAAATTTAAGAGATGGAACTTTGATTTATGAAGTAAAAGAAAACATAGTTTATTTATTAAATTTAAGGTATAGGACTTTGATTTATTAAGAAAAGAAAAAATATAATTTATTTTTTAAATTGAAGAGATGGAACTTTGATTTATTAAGTAAAATAAAGAATAGTTTATTTATTAAATTGAAGGTATGGGACTTTGATTTATTAAGTAAAGGAAAAGTATGTTTTATTTATTAAATTGAAGAGATGGAACTTTGATTTATTAAGTAAAAGAAAGAATAGTTTATTTATTAAATTGAAGGTATGGATCTTTGATTTATTAAGTAAAGGAAAAATATATTTTATTTATTAAATTGAATAAATGGAACTTTGATTTATTAAGTAAAGAAAATAATGGTTCATTTTATAGATTAAATGTGTGGGACTTTAAGCTATGAAATGAAGAGAATGATTACTTTGTAAATTAAGTAATAGGACTTGATTTATGAAATAAAAAAACCTAGCTTATTTTAAAATTAAAGGTATGGGACTTTAATTTGCTGAATAAGGATTTAAAAAGAATTGATTAAAGTAGGACATGTGATCTAGTTGCATGTGTTGAAAGACTCTCATAGGATAATGAGAGGGAAAATAAAAATGGTGGTTTTATGATATCAACTATGAAATATATTGTTGAATACTTTGATTTGATTGTATAGTTGCAATTTGGCAATAAGCATAGTAGATGCATTTAGAGCATGTTTATCATAGAACCATGAGTACCCTGATCCCCTATTATCCTCAAATGATCGATGAGAGCTAAGGAGGACTTATGAGGTAATTGGAAATGTGTTAGTTGATTCTACTTGTAAATGATTTAATTATGCTAGAATAGAATATTTGTGAGGAGATTTCTTTGATGAAATTGATGTAATATATTATTCTTTGAGAGTATGGAAGTTTGACCATACCTACTTACACATAATAATTTCTTATTGATTGGATGATGTACCTCTAAATTACCATTATGTATTATTTATATTTTGTATTTAAAGTCCTTTTAATTAATTTTTATTTTCTCTAAATGTTACTTCTCTTCTAGGATCTTTGTATGCTTATGAATTATGTTTTGTTAGATTTAGTATCTAGAGTTACCCTCGTTTTGTTTCTAAACAATATAAACTTAAATAATGAGTTCTAGGGTGAACATAGTAGACCTAAGGGATTAAGACCCCTTAGGAAGAATGATAACTGATTTTAGGAAAAGACTACATTTGACTTAAGATAGCTCATCGTGGAGATGAGATGAATAGCTTAACTTGCAATACACATGGCATACCTACATCGACTGGCTTGTGTATGGTATGGTGGTGGGTGTATACATTTGATTGGATGAAGGTGATAAGTTTAGCTCATCAAGGGTGATGATAAGGATAAACTTATTTGCAGTAACACATAATACACCTACACAGATGGACTTGTGTTAGGGTATCTAGTGATATGTAGATCTTCAAAAAATTTAGGGGATTTAAAAAATAGATTAGTTAAAATTCACTTACGGGTTTATCGATCCATCTCCTTAATAAAAGAAATATATATATTTTATTTCTATGTGTTTTATTGTAGCTGAATTTTGGTTCATTAAATTTGGTATCAAATCTCTAGGTACTAGGGTATAGATATTCTTGTGTGTTAAAGATATTTGAATTTCCCTAATGAAGGCTTACTTAAATTATAAGCTAAAGTTGGGATGACCTAGAATACCCTATTTTCTAGAATCTAATGGGAACTAAAACTAAGGGTGGATGAATATTATGAAACCTTAGTATGATATTTTGTATTAATGATACATCATAACCTTGGAATACTACCCTAGTTGGATTATTGATGCTTTTAACAAGAGAACTCTATATTGTGGCTTGAATTAGTGATACAGTTTAAGGTGAACTTGTAGCCTAATATTTTTTTGGTTGTGACTAGGTTAAACATGCCATCTAGGACCAAAAAAGAGAGGCCTACACCTAGACAAAATTAAAAAATAATGTTGAATAAGGGATCCAAGAGTAGGATCCAAAAAATTTGAATAAAGAGGTATAAGACCTCACTACTATGGTTACTGCTATATAGGATCAAATGAGACAAGTTTTGGAAACAATTACAAACTAGAACTCACAAGCTAGAGGCTCAAATATTGGCCAAGTTAATGGGCTAACAACAAATCCATTACAAGATGGAGCTCTTTTAGGAAAAAAACAACTAGGGATCTAAAAAATATTTGTATCTCTAAATTTTGTGAAGAAGGATAAGGGGATGTAACCAGAGCTTGGTTGAAATAATTAGAAGTTTACTTCATGATAAAATATTATTGCCTAGGAACCCAAATGGTTTGGACCAAGATCTACTTAGAAGGGGCTACTCTATATTGTTAGGAAACACAATATGAGAAGAATGAGATTGAACCTATTGATATTCTATGGAAGGAATTCAAAATCACCTTCAGGAAAAGGTTCCTTACCAAGCATTTTTATGGGATAAAATTTGAGGAGTTTGCTAGCCTACGACAAGGGATAAAAATAGTAGAGATATACTATAAGAAGTTGATTAGGTTACTCAAGTATGTACCTACCTATGATGAGAAGATGAGGGTTCACAAGTTTATTAATGAGGTAGAATATAGAGCGAAGTATGAAGTAAACATGCATGAACCCAAATTGCTACAGAAAGCATATGACTTGGCAACGAAATTAGAATCCCAACTACAATTTAACTATGTTGGCCTATCTGAGCAATATCGACAAGTATTGAGAAAAATAAATAGCGATGAGTTTCTGAAATGAGAAGATAAACAAAGCTAGAAGTCCAAGAATTTTCCAAAATCTAAAAAATAAAATAGTAGAAATCAGAAAAATTTTAGGAAAAATTTCCAAAATAAGAACAACAAAAACTCTAATAATGCTAAATCTCAATCAAAAAATCCATAGACCTCAACCCCAGTAAGTAATATTAGGTAACAAAACGTGAAAAAGAAGCAAGGACCCAAGGATGGGTGTTACCATTGTAGAGGTTTGCATTATGCTAATTAGTTTCCACACCAACCAGGACTAAGTTCATCCAATGCCAAGAAAAAGGAATCTGAGCATTGGATCTATATTGCAATTGAGAAATAAAAGCTAGAGGGGCAAGTCACCCCATTGCTTATGAAAGGTAATATTTTTAATAAGCAAGTAAAAATTTTAATTGATAGTGGAGCCACATATAGCTTTATTTCTTCTAGTTTAGCAATGGATATGCCAAAAAGGCTAGGATATTTGGCCCATGGGTGGAAGGTAGAGTATGGTTTGGGGTAAACCTAATCATTAAACTAGTGTTATCCAATGGCATAAGTTACTTTAGCTATTGGAAAAATTATTTGTATATAGCTCCACTTCATATCTTTGATATGATCTAAGGATGGATTGATTACAGGCCCATAAATATTTGATCAACTTCAAAGATAGATAGATTGAGTATTCAAAAAAATGCAAGGGAATATTAAGAATTCATAGCAAGCAAGGGGTATTCAAACCCTGGATGTTGTCGTCTATGCAATTTAAGAAAGCCCTCAAGAAAGGAGGGATAGTGTATGTTGTAAAACTTAATGAAGTAGGAGATGATCCAAAGAGAGACGTGCTAGTAAAGCACCTAATTTTACAAGATTTTAAGGTTGTATTTCCAAAGGATTTACCTGGACTACCTCTTGTGCAAGAATTTGATTTCACAATTGATCTTATACTGAGAGTAGAACCTATTCATAGATATCCATATAGGATGAATCCTATCGAGATGCAAGAACTAAAGGTTCAACTACAAGGGCTATTGGAAAAGGGATTGATAAAACCAAGTGTGTCACCTTGGGGTGCACCAGTTTTATTTGTAAAAAAAGGATGGTTCACTAATATTGTGTATTGATTACAGGATGCTAAATAAGGCTACAATAAAGAATGGGTATCCTTTATCTAGGATCAAATATTTGATCAACTAAGATATACCATGATATTCATAAATATTGATATAATATCAAGGTACCATCAGTTAAGAATACGTGAGGAGGATACTCACAGAATGACATTTAAAACTAGGTACAAGTATTATGAGTTTACAGTTCTACCCTTTGGACTAACTACTGCTCCAACTGCACTCATGAATCTAATGAACAATGTTTTCATAAGGACCAGTTTGTCCTTGTATTCTTAGATGATATATTAATAAAATCTTAGAAGACATAAGAGCATGATAAACATATCAAGATCATGTTAGTGTTTTTGAGAGAAAATCAACTCTATGGGAATCTAGCTAAAAGTGATTTCTATGTTTTAGAGGTACAATATCTTGGACATATCATATTAGAAGAAGGAATTATTGTGGATCCAAAGAAAATAGAGGCCATCCTAAATTTTCCACCCCCTACTAATGTGACAAAAGTACAAGGCTTCATAGAGTTAACAAACTACTATAAATGTTATATAAAGAATTACTCCAAGATTATTATGGTAAAAACTAACCTTAAGAAGAAAAGAAAGGAATTCAAGTGGTTAGAAAAGTGTGCAACTACCTTTTCTTTGCTGAAACATAAACTCACTACTACACCAATATTGAAGATTCTTGATCCTCAAGGGCATAAGTCTCATTGGGAAGATTATTTACATCTTGTGGGATTTTCCTACAATAATGGACATCACTCTTATCTAGGAATAGCTCCTTTTGATGCTTTGTATGGGTGAAAGTGTAGAATTCCATTGTCTTGGTACAACCTAGAATATCGATTTATGATTGGGCTAGATATGGTTAGAGAAAAGGAATATCATTTGAAGGTAATCAGGCAAAGACTTAAAGAAACTACCGATAGGCATAAAAGTTATGTTGATATAAAAAATACTCCAAGATATTACTCAATTGGAGATAAAGTGTTTCTAAGGGTTAAACCTATGAAGAGTGCTATCAAATCCATGAAGTTGGATCCTAGGTTTGTGGGGCCATTTGAGATCACTGAAAAGATCATTTTGATTGCATACCGACTTGCCTTACCACCTAATTTATCAAAAATCCATGACACATTCCACATATCCTTTCTTATAAAATATGTTACTGACCTCGAACATGTGTGGGATGTTTCTAAATTGCATATGGAAAATTAGGAGGATATTGAAGTGATGTTAGTAAATATTCTTGAGTTTAATTATAAGTTTATATGGAATTAGAATCTTGAGCAATGTAAGGTACAGTGGGACCAGTTTTCTAAAAGAAATCCCACTTGGAATAAAGTGGATGATATGCAAAAAAATAATTCCTTATTGTTTGAAAATAAATAATGTAATGATTTTATTTTGTAAAACTGGAAACACTCAGGACGGTGTTTAGTCCAAGGGGTTTAGGATGTCATGACCCTTCCTAGTAAAATTTTTGGAACAAATAAATAATGTATTAATATATTATGCTTTAATACCTAAGTTGAGCAATTGAACCAACTATGTGATTTTTAGTTGATTTGAAAGAGCATGAATCCTTGTGACATATTGC
This sequence comes from Wollemia nobilis, assembly GCA_028583015.1. Classification (NCBI taxonomy): domain Eukaryota; kingdom Viridiplantae; phylum Streptophyta; class Pinopsida; order Araucariales; family Araucariaceae; genus Wollemia; species Wollemia nobilis. The sequence goes on from JAQPPZ010002931.1 coordinate 1,386,720, forward strand.
GGGATCAAGTACACTCATAGGTGGAAGAAGCATAATCATCCATTAGAAGCAAGGGTACTTGATATTGGATAAGTGATGATTAAGGCAACTCGGGGGTAACATTGATGGATACCTTCATATAGGCATGCATTCAATTAGGGATATTCGTCAAAAGATAGCCACCTTGAGCCCAAAATTGGGAGCCTAGTAGCTATCATAAATTATCAAGGTTGAGACAGGTGACTAAGTTGATAGAATGATTCAATATTTATCTGTTGCATATGTTTTATTGTCTTTTACTTCAACACTATCTACATTGAAGATTTGGGAAATAAAGGCATGCATAATTTAGGTTGCCTTTGAAGAAATCCTTGTTTGCAAAAAGAACCTCTTACTCTTCATTTTATAAATAATAGAAGTATTATTTTGAAATGATAAAAGAGTTCCATTTTATAAATAATAGAAGTTTTATTTTGAAATTACAGTAGAGTTTCATTTTATGAATAATAGGAGTATTATTTAAATGATAAATGAAAATTCATTTAAATTAATTTTTGAAATTTTATTTAAATTAATTATTAAAACTTTTATTCAAATGATAATATAAATTTATTTGAAAGGGATAGTGAAGCTCTCACATGAATTATAATGGAAAGTTATTAAGCAATTTGGTGAAGATTTTATGAAAGAAATAAAAATATTGCTCCACTTCAAAGGAGATCTTGCAAAATCAAATTTCATGAGACCACATATCAAAGGATTTCGATCGAAGTTGTAATATGGAGCTTCCACCATCATTGAAAACATAACTAATTGATGGTAATATTTGGGGATAAGATAAAAATGATTTATTTAAACCAGAAGAATATTTGCAAATATGAAAGGATGGGGTAGAATTAATTATAGACAGATGAGTTTAATGGGAGACAATAGTGCTAACATGGAAAAAGAAGGATTCTTCTCCCTAAGCTTGGAAGAAAGAAGAAGGAAAAATATAATGAATGGAAGAAGAAAATGAAATGTGTTATGAGATCAACATAAGGACTCGATATATGAAAGGAGAACCAGAAACCATAGTGAACAACCGTGAGTAATTCGAACATCTGAGAACCAGAAACCATAGTGAACAACCGTGAGTAATTCGAACATCTTGGGATTCATTTGTGTGTATTCACAGGTTGGTTTTACCATTTGTTTGTTAGTCTCTTAAGGAAGTTTCGATGATTGTTCCTTTAGCCTTGTGGACATGGTTAGGTTGTTAAAATTTTCTAATATTTCCAACCAAAACTAGCTACCTATTCTTATGCTAAAATAGTTTATGTTTTAGTGTTGTTGAAACCATTAGATTGGATACTCTTTAAATATCATCTATAGTTATGTTGTTTGACCTCCACACCTCTACCCTCTTGGGCAGCATGTGCACGAGTGTTGAGATTTCATATATTTAATAGCTTGTTGTAGCCGAACCTAGAGAGTTGAACTCTTTGTTGAGCCTTTTTTGAAACATCCAATATTGCTAGATGTTGGAATACATCATCTCCCTTATAAGCGCTATCATGTTTGAGTAGTTGGGATACCTCGACAATGTTTTGCTGAACCTATCATTCATTATTTTTTCTCTTCCCTAGTTCATTCGAACATTCTTTTTGTGGCTAGGAAGAACATCGAAGTTGCTTGTTGGGTTTTGTTGGATTAAAGGGTTTACACCCTCTATTTATAATAACGTTGGTGCATTTATTTTCATTTGGAATCCTTGTTGGATTGGTCGTAGGGCCACTTCTATATTAAGAAATACCTTGCCCAATAGTTACAGTTTTACCTTCCCTTAAGTCGACCTGAGTTGTTAATGAGTGTATTTTAGATTTGAGTGCACCTTCTCATGTTGCTTTTGCGTAACCTTTTGGGAATTCATCGAAAGTTTCATTTTAGCTTAAGGATTATTTTGTGCTTCCTCACGATGGTAGCTGGTAATTCCTATATGTAAATGGATGACCAATTAAATGGATTATTATAATACTTGTTCATTTAATAGGTGGGTTATATTTTACTCTTTAATTAAATAATATGTTGTTTAAAGGAAAACAGAAGGGAAGAAATAGTTATTTAGTTAATTAAATAAGTTGTATTTGATTTATTAAGTAAAAGAAAGAGTAGTTTATTTATTAAATTGAAGGTATGGGTCTTTGATTTATTAAGTAAAGGAAAATTATATTTTATTTATTAAATTGAAGAGATGGAACTTTGATTTATTAAGTAAAATAAAGAATAGTTTATTTATTAAATTAAAGGTATGGGACTTTGATTTATTAAGTAAAGGAAAAGTATATTTTATTTATTAAGTTAAAGAGATGGAACTTTGATTTATTAAGTAAAAGAAAGAATAGTTTATTTATTAAATTGAAGGTATCAAAATTTATTAAGTAAAGGAAAAGTATATTTTATTTATTAAATTGAAGGAATAGAACTTTGATTTATTAAGTAAAGAAAATAATGGTTAATTTTATAGATTAAAGGTATGGGACTTTCATTTATGAAATGAAGGGAATGATTCCTTTATGAATTAAGTAATAGCACTTGACTTATGAAATAAATAAACCTAGATTATTTAAAAATTAAAGGTATGGGATTTTAATTTGTTGAATAAGGGTTGAAAATAAATTGATTAAAGTAGGACCTGTGATCTAGTTGCATGTGTTGAAAAACTCTCATGAGATAATGAGAGGAGAAATAAAAATAGTGGTTTTTATGATATCAACCTTAGTTGCCAAGTTCGAGTTCGTTTTTAAGTTCAACACTCTTGAAGTTCGAAAGAAATTTGACATGTTTAAAAATTCGAAATAAAATTTGATATATTATAAATGTGCATATATCCTTTCAAAATATTATGTAAATAAATTAGTAACTAAGAAACTCAAACAAAGACTTGAAACAAACATTAATAATTCCCTTATCGTATATTTCTAAGCTTCTACATTAAATTTTAATGGTACCATTTTATATACATTTTACATTTTGATAAATTTTATATTTAAATGTTGAAAGTAAAATTAAATGGTAATTTTTATATAAATTAAATTTTATATCTAAAACAAAAACCTAATAAAAGCATGATAACTTACTCAAACTTGCATATGTTATTATCATTTATCATAAAATAAAAAGGTAAATAATTTTAAAATAAAAATTTTAATCTTATATAATTATTAAATTGCATCTTGACTTTAGAAAAAAAAATTATATTTTTTTTCCATTCCATAAATTTATTCAGTTTCTTTGGTTAAATTAAAATATGTTTTAATTTCTTTGTAAAGTATTCATAGGGGAATCAAAACTTTTCCACAGGCCTATTGACTACGGGTCTCTTACTATGTTGTTCAAATCTAGCCAGACTCTTTATTTGAAAGACTTGATTTGTTAAAGTACAAAATAAAATCATATCGAAATCTAGATTTTTCATGTGCATGAAAATTTATACGGCCTTAGAAATGACGCTTTGCTCCCCACTTTTTATGAATTTGTCAACATTTTATGAATTTAATTTTTCTCTTTCCGCGTGCATTTCTTCCTACAAATCTGTCAACATTTTATGAATTTAATATTTCTCTTTCTGCGTGCATTTCTTCCTTGTTTTCTACGAATTTTTTTCCTAGCCGAATTTAGGATTTATTCCCTAAACTTATTCGTTAGGGTTTTAAATTAAACGAATTTCAAATTTTATCTACAAAATTTGACGAATTTGGTAACTAAGCTATCAACTATGCAATATATGGTTAGATACTTTGATTTAATTATATAGCTATAATTTTGCAATAAGCATAGTAGACGCATTTAGAGCATGTCTATCATAAAACCATTAGTGTCTTGATCCTCTATTATCCTCAAATGATCAATGGGAGTTGAGGAGGGCCAAGGAGGTAGTTGGAACCAATGTGTTAGTTGATTCTACTTGTAAAAAATTTACTTATGTTAGAACAAAATATTTGTGGGGAGATTTCCTTGATGAAATTGATGTAATATATTATTCTTTAAGAGTATCAAAGTTTGGACATACCTACTTGCACATAATAATTGCTTATTGATTGGATGATGTACCTTTAAATTACCATTTTGGATTATTTATATTTTGTATTTAAACTCCTTTCAATTAATGTTTATTTTATTTAAATGTTACTTATCTTATAGTATCTTTGTATGCTTATGAATTATGTTTTGTTAGATTTAGTATCTAGAGTTATCCTTGTTTTCTTGCTAAACAATATAAACTTAAGTAATTGGTTCTAGGGGTGAAATTAGAGCATGACCTAAGGGATTGAGATCCTTTAGGGTGAATATAGTGGACATAAGGGATTAATATACCTTAGGGAGAATTATCATTGACTTGAGAGAAATACTACATCTGAGTTAAGATAGCTCATCATGGAGACAAGATGGATAGCTTAACTCGTAATACGCATAGAATACCTACATAGATTGGCTTGTGTATGGTATGGTTATGGGTGTATACCTTTGATTGATTGAAGGTGATAAGTTTAGCTCATAAAGGGTGATGAGAAGGATAAAATTATTTGTAGTAACACATAATATGCCTACATAGATGGACTTGTGTTAGGGTATCTAGTGAGATGTAGCTCTTTGAGAAACTTAGGGGATTTAAACAATAGATTAGTTAAAATTCGGTTAGGGTTTTATGGATCCCTCTCCTTGGTAGATATATATATATATATATATATATATATATATATATATATATATATATATATATATATATATATATATATATATATATATATTCTTTTTGTGTGTTTTATTGTAGCTAAATTTTTTATCATTACGGTTCCATTTTACCATAAGCTAATTTGAGACATAATGATAGATCCATAGGTGTTCGAAGGTATGGATATACATTTCATTAAGTAGTTATAGTTGTCAAAGAAAATCATGGTAATACTCATTATTGATAGGATATTCTTTTAATAAAATTACTAAAGAAGTAATTTCTAGTTCAAAAGTAAAAATAGCCTCATTCTCGTAGATCAAACCATAGGGCATGACACTAGTTGGAGTTCAAACACTACTATGATAGGACTATAATATAGGACATAGCTAAAGGTACCAATCCTAGCCTATTTTAATAAGTTTATTTAATATTTAGATAAAAGTTGTATTACATGATTTTGCCTTATCGTTTCCTTCTAGATAATAAGTCATTGATCACTTGTGTTGGATTTTAAATTTGAATCAAATTTTGGTGATATATTTGTTTTAAAAATATATATCATTATCAAATATTATCACATTAGAAATATCATATCAAGATAAAAATTAGTTAAGGATGAATTTTGAATCCTCAAGACTAATGCAAGAGGATATAGGTATGGCTTCTATGCATTTTATAAAGTATACATTTGTTAAAATAATGAATTTATATCTATTTTATGATGGTGTGTTTATTTTCTTGATGATGTTGAAGTTCCAAATAGAAAAGGCCCAAGGATAAGCTAGTGGTTGGGTATTTTAAGATGGATAATATATGATGTTATAAATGGACATTTATTTCATATTTGGATATAGTTGCAAGAATATTTCTCCATGGAGGTCTAGTAATATCCTATTAAAAAAAGCTTCTTAGCAATATAATGTTTTCTAAAATGGTGACCACATGTTCCCCTATGGAAATATTGAATGACTAATTCACTTTGTTAGAGTTTATCCATGTAAGAAGCATTCCATCAAAATATTAATTTATAAAGGATATAACCCATAGTTACACATTAGCATGCACATTGTCTTGAATTCTTACAATCATTCTTGCTTAAATCCTCTAGCAAGATACCATATTTTAGAAAATAAAATATATCCTTATACCAAGAATCTATAGGGAGTTTTGTTTGATAACAAATACTTCTTAATATTTTTATAGATTTTATGGTTGCGGGTTCCCTAATCTGCAGTTATGATCATGGATTTCTCATCTTCCAACTCTAGAGAAATAAGGGAGACCACTATATGCATAGTATCAATATGGTGATTGCTAGATCATGGGATGATATCAATGGTAATATTGTTAATTACAACTATTAATTTATCAACAATATCCTTATGTGGTTTAAGTTTTTTATTTTTGGTTTGGTAGATTCCTTTAAGTTGATTGACTACAAGTTTAGAATCTCCAAAAACAAGGATAATTTTTCCATTATGGTCTAAGGCTACATGAAGTATGAGAAGAAGGGCCTCAAAATACATAGTATTGTTTGTGCACAAAATACAAGAGCTTGAAAAACAAGGGATGATGTTTCATTATGGGGAGATAAGAACAATTCCTAACCTTTTTCCTTTAAAACATCTCATGCTATCAAAGTATAGGGACCATAAATATAATGGTTTAGTTTCAATATTGAGTACATTATCATCAATATTATCTATGAATATGGGATGACTAGTAGGTAAGAGTATTGCTACATATTCACTAACAATAACCTAACATTTTAATAATTTCTAAATAGTAAATTCTAAGTCTAATTTATTAAGGTAAATGATCCATTTTATGGTCTAACCCAAAAGATAATGTTTTAATATGAGGCATCACAGGGTATATAACTTGGTAATTATAGATTTTTAATGCTTTAGCATGTAATATCTAAAATTTTGGAGGTGAATACAAGCGAGGTAAATATTTTCTAAGGGGTGTATAGAACCTCATAACTAACAATGGTCCTATTTGTGTAATAAATCATTATTTATCTATGTTGGTCATCATATTGGGATAGCATAGAACCTAATGCATGGATAGTTGTTTCTATATTAAGAAAGAGTAGTTTTATGAGGTTAGAAATGATAATGACTAGTGAGGATAAAAGAAATATTTTTAGAGCATCAAACATTGCCTATTACTCACCATTCCATATAAATTCTACATTCTTTCTCCAAAGTTTTAAAATGGAGGAAGCAACCATAATATGTAAAATATGGAGGATATTATAGGTATATGGTAATGGTACTTAAATATGTAGGAAAATAAGATAATAGACTTATGCAATAACTCATTAAAATACCATTAATGAATGCTCATGAAAATAGTAAAATCCAATAGAATGGAGGACTTTGAACAGTCTCAAATTTTACAAATGAAGATCTACATTGTATCTTCTCAATACTCTATAGTATCTTTGTCTCTCACTCTATATGTCTCTTGCACAAGGCTCATATATATAAGATATGTGTTCCTTGGGCTCTACTCTACCTAAGACTCTTTTCTATGACTCATGTACATGTGGACTACATGCACATCTACATCATTGCAAATTCTAACACTTGTGCATTTATTAATTATTCCCCAAATAACTACTTAACATAAGATAAACTCCTAATATAATAATGTAACAAAGGTGATATATTGACATGTACAAAATAATGTAATATACTCTAACATCCCCATGTATTACATTATTTGGGTGTTGAATACTTTAGTATTCAATATTTATCTTCTTCTTTTGAATATTATTAAACTTTATCTGATCCTTCTTCTTATTTAGCTTCAATGTTTATGTTGTCTCTCCATGTTTTCTTCATTCCACTATTTTTCATAATTTCAATTTTTTTGATAGGATTCTTGGAGTCTTCTAGATAACCATGTTGAACTAGAGATCTAATAATCCTATGAGTCATAAGTTGATCATCACTGCTTTATCTTCTATTCCTTGGTTTCCTATATGGTTTGTAACCTTGATCTTAAAAAAATTCAAGCTTGAGCTTATTGTTAGTGGATACTTCTTAATTAAGAACTTGGAAGAAACAATATAATATGAATAGTAGTCTCTCCTCAAATCTTTTATAGTACTTGTCTTTGTTGTAACAAAAGTAATATGGA